>OZ002740.1:61981935-64381935 GCA_963924295.1 Dioctria rufipes | reverse complement strand
GCTGGTTTCAGCAAAATTTCAATTTATTTGAAAATTTTATTTGACCGAGTTTTTCATTAAAAAATTTGGTGTTTCCACCGAATTAGCTGGTTTCCACAAACTTTCAATTTATTTGGCCGAGTTTTTCATTAAAAAAATTTGGTGTTTCCACTGAATTAGCTGGTTTCAGTAAAATTTCAATTTATTTGAAAATTTTATTTGACCGAGTTTTTCATTAAAAAATTTGGTGTTTCTACTGAATTAGCTGGTTTCAGCAAACTTTCAATTTATTTGAAAATTTTATTTGAGTTTTTCATTAAAAAATTTGGTGTTTCCACTGAATTAGCTGGTTTCAGCAAAATTTCAATTGATTTGAAAATTTTATTCGACCGAGTTTTTCGCGAAAAAATTTGGTGTTTCCATCGAACAGCTGGCTTATTGGAGTAAATTATTTCATCAATTCAATTATTGTGTAGTATAATTACATTTATATATTAAATATATAGAAATGAGCTCAATTAAACCGAAATTTTTAAGCGGTGCTCAAAAACGTAAAAAAAAAAGTGAGAGAGACGAAGCTGTTCCAAAATTAACAAAAATTAATCTATTTTGTAAAAGTGTAAGTGATGAGCCAATACCAGGTCCAAGTCAGCAAACAGCTTATAATGAAATCGTACCGGTTAAATGTAGTGGTGATGATGTGGCACAAAAATTGGAAAATAAAGGGTTCTCCAATAAGAGGTGTTATTTTAATTAGCCCGCTATTTCGGTAGATGTCACTTTTGGAGCTGTCATTTTTTGACATTTGACAAGTAGAACTACGCCATTAATAAAAATGGAACGATACACGATTCAACAACGCATTGAAATTATTAAAATTCACTATAAAAATGGTGAAAATGTGGCAGAGACGGTTCGTAAAACTCGAACATTTTTGGGTCGTCGTGAAGCACCTTGTCGGACCGCAATACAGAAATTGGTAGAAAAATTCGAGCTGTCGGGACAAGTTAGTGATGTGAAGAATACAACCCATGCACGTCGCTCAAGAACAGCCGAGAATATTGCTGCTGTAGCCGAAAGTGTTGAAGAAAACCCAGGTTTGTCCATTCCTCATCGCTCTTTGGAATTAGGCATTCCACAAACGTCATTACACCGTATTTTGCATAAAGATTTGGGTCTTAAGGCTTATAAAGTTCAGTTAACACAAGAACTCAAGCCGGCCGATCATCAACAACGTCGAGTCTTTCCTGATTGGGTCCTTGAAATGCATGAAAATGATCGGGAATTCCATCGAAAACTCATCTTGAGTGATGAGGCCCATTTCCACCTCGATGGTTTCGTCAACAAGCAAAATTGTCGCATCTGGGGCTCGAAAAACCCAAGAGTTATTGTTGAAAAGCCTCTCTATCCTCAACGTGTGACTGTTTGGAGCGGTTTATGGTCCCGCGGGGTCATTGGACCTTACTTTTTCGAAAATGAGGCTGGAGCAACAGTTACGGTGAATGGATTGCGCTATCGACAGATGATTAATGATTTTTTATGGCCGGAATTGGATGGTATTGATCTGGACAACGTTTACTTTCAACAAGACGGCGCTACGTGCCATACAAGCAACGAAACCATTGATCTTTTACGGGAAAAGTTTCCGGACCGTGTTTTCTCTCGAAGAGGTGATCACAATTGGCCACCGAGATCTTGTGACTTAACACCTTGCGACTTCTTCCTTTTGGGGCCACGTGAAAGAGAAGGTCTACGCCAACAGCCCAGCGTCGATTCAAGACCTCAAAGATGGAATTCGTGAGGCTATCGAGGACATAGGGCAACCACTTTGCGATTTGGTTATGGAAAATTTCATGAAAAGGATATGGTCCTGTAGGCGTGGTCGTTTGGCTGATGTTATTTTTCATTATTAACGGCATACCTTCCTCTTTATAATGAAATACAGACCCGATCATTTATCTCAAAAAATGGCATTTTTCTTTGAATATCAAAATAACACCTCTTATGGGAAAACCCTTTATTTCTGCCCACGAAATTGCAACCCAGGAAAGCACAGCTAGTGTTTTTCAAACTCTCATTGAAGTACGTATAATTGACACTGACCGTGGCCATTACACTCGTGATTTAGATGATGATTTAAAATTGAAAATTGTAAAGTTAGATCCTCATCAACCAAAGGGCCCTTTTCTTAGGGATCCTTTAACAAAAAGATCTTTCAGCTCGGAGTACTATCATATAAAAACCAGAAGTGGGCAAACAATTCATAGATTTTGGCTGTGCTATTCAAAAATATTAAACGGGGTCTATTGTCATGTTTGTTGGCTTTTCGCCGATCGGAGCAACAGAAGTTTTACCGATGCCTGGTGTAATGGGTCAATTAATGACTGGAAAGGATTAACAAAAAAGGTAATAACACATGAAACATCAGCCATTCATCTCACATCATGTGTAACTTACGAGAATTGGAAGAAAAACAAATCAATTCTGAAAGGCTTTTTTAATGAAGAAAACAAAAAAATAAAAGTTATACTTTCACGGATTCTAAATGTGATTCTAACACTAGCGAGATGTAATATACCTTTTCGTGGTCATGATGAAAAACCCTTTTTCCATAACCGAGGGAATTTTTTAAGTATTGAGTCCTAAGATACAAAATCAATTCATATCTCTTCTTTCGAATTCGGTCAGAAGATCTATTATCCAAAACTTTAAGGAATTTCCATTTTTTTCTATTTTGGTGGATATAACTCAGGACATAAGCAAAGTCGATTAGTTAAGTATAGTGATTCGATATGTTAGCACAGACGCGGGAAAATCAATAACTATTAAAGAATCTTTTATTGGCTTCTACGAACTAGGAGATCAAAGCGGAACAGCTTTTGAAAGCGAAATTATGAAGATACTCGAAAGTAATCAGCTGGATCTGAAAAAGTGTCGTGGCCAGGGTTATGATGGTGCGGTTAATATGAGTGGCAAGTACAATGGTCTACAAGCTCGTATCATAGATAGAGTGCCAACCGCCGTTTATGTACATTGCGCGGCACACAATTTGAATTTGGTACTGAATGACTCCGTTAGTGACATTGCAGAAATCAGAAGTTTTTACGCGACTGTGCAGACCATTTATGTGTTTTTTAGTGAAAGTTTACCACGATGGCAGAAATTGAATAGTGCTTTGGATAATTCTACAACCAAACGAATGTTAAAAAAACTTTGTCCGACCAGGTGGTCTTCACGTTTTGACAGTTTGTTTGCTTTGGAAAACGAATTTGTACAAGTGATGATTTGTCTTGAAAATATCGTCCTAATTTCAAATAAATCTATAGAAAAGACGGAGGCCATTGCAATAAAAAAACAAATGAATTCATTTGAATTTATAATTACCCTTGTGTTCCAGAGCAAAGTACTCCGCGCAATCAATATTGTTTCTAAATATTTACAAGATCCAGCCATAGATATATTGACAGCCACCTCAATGCTGCAGCAAACTCAGAAAAACATGATAGAGCTCAGGCAGGATTTCCAGACAATTTTAAAAGATGCTAAAGAAATCGCCACATCTTGGAAAGTAGATCCGGCTTTCAAAAAAACACGCCAGCGCCATATTAGGAAGTTTTTTGATGAGTTGGCTATAGATGAAGGTATACAGAATCCGGGAGAAAAATTCCGAATATTTGTTTTTAACTGTTGTCTGGATATCATAATTCAACAATTGACAGTGCGCTATGAAAGTATGAATAGCTTGACGGAAAGATTTTCGCTGTTTCAACCTCAAGTTCTCAGTGGCTTAATAGATAATGAAATTGTCGAAAAAGCAAATTGGCTCTGCGAGTATTATTCAGAAGATTTATCGCCTACTTTTTCTCAACAAGTTTTAAGTTTTCGATCCGTGATGCTGGAAAGAATTCGAGAAATTTCAACTATTAGAGAACTAGCTGCACTCTTAATTGTAGATAGCTCTGCTATGACAAGCAGTGTCCCGGATCTGTGTACAGCTCTACATTCAGTAAGCTAAAACTTATAAACACTTACCTTCGTAGTACCATGTCACAGATGTTGAACACAGTTAAACTTTGTCCAACTCATCAAGACACAAAACTGATCCTCATTGTCTGCAGATCTTCTTTTCATCTCAGCTATTATTATGTCTACAGTTTCATAATATTCCCCTTTAAATGGCGGAGCTTAAATTATGCCTGCAGTGTTTTGACGAGAAGTGATGGACCATACAGCATTTTGTAAACATCTGAATTTAATCACACTTATATTAATTATACTTCCTTGTTATAGCTAACCCGTCGCCCGTCTTGAGAGGGTTGCCATTATGCCATTTGCACGGTACCACAGCGACGGGCTGCCCAAGGTATTTTGTACGGACAGTCTTATGTTTTTTTCTTTTTTCGAGAGATTGAGGATTTTAATCACTCTTCTGTTAACATTCTGCCATCCTTCGAATTGCTGTCCCCAGCAATCAGTTTTCATTACACTCAACACATACGCACACACACATACATACGCACAATATTCTTTCCTGGTATACGGGCGTTAGTTATTAGTAGTGTTAGATATTGACTTTAATTAAGATAGCGCACCACTCCATAACATTAATTTACTCAATATACTCATTTTTCCTTTATAAGGATGACCGAGTCAACTCCACGTCGGTAATTCCGATTATTCATTTGCAATGCAATTACAACACACGTCGGCTTTTCCGACCTTATTTGATTGGCTTCCCTTAACGGGTTATAAATACACGTCGGCTCTCCGACAATAGAAGTTCATAGGCCAAGCTATAGGCCAAGAAGGCTTCACTGTTCCAACATACCTTGATATACTTGATATAGTTGCCCTTCACAGATGTCGAAAACATCTTACCCGTTCACCGCTTTCCTTCCTATAAATAAAACTAGCGACATAGTACTGGTTTATACTCATATATTGTATTATTGTATACACTTTTTTTTTTTTTCATGATCCTTATTACAATTAATATAGTTATATTAGATTATATTCATTATCTGCTTCTATTTCTCCTACCGTTAAGTCTGTAGCTATAAATGACTGACACGTAATTCTCATCTGGGTACGGTATTTTCTGTCTCGCAATTATTTGAATATGACGCAGTTTCATCTGAAGTCTCATTGGTGGCTTCTGGTAATATTTGTAATTGGCGCCAACTTTTTATTACCTTAATTCCTGGTTGATTAAGTAGACTCTGACCGATTATAACAGGAACATCTTGCACACTGTCTGGCACAACTATTAACTCACCCGTCCTCGTGATTTCTCCAATAGAAATTGTTTTCTGCATCCTGCCGACTGCCGTGCACTTTCCTCCTGCAAATCCCTTTAGCACTGTTTTGTTTCGGTCATAGCTCCATTTATTTCTCTCGCATTCCTGTTGGCGTATAGTACAACATTCACTACCGAGATCTACGAATGCTACTATTCGTTCTCCATCGATGAGAACATTTTGATGAAACTCATTATTTTCCTCTCTCATTATGCGAACCATCTTATAATTCTGAACAGTTTTCGATAGTCCTGGTTTAGGCTCCCAATGTGTTCGCCTTGCTATGGGACATTCCACGATACGGTGTCCGATTCGATTACAACGAAAGCACTTTCCCTGAAACGTTATAAGTTTTTGCTCGGCTCTTCCTTGATTCCTGTCTTGCATAGGAGTATCGTTTTTATTTCCTTGGTACTTCCAGTTATGTCCTGTCTGGTTTTGTTCATCGTTCCGGTTACATAGGCTCACACGATTTTTCTCTTGTTGGTTAATACTCTCATAGAGTTTAACCTGCTGCAGTACTTCAGGTAACGATTGACTTTCGTGGCCATCAACACATTCTTTAGGTTCCGGTCATTCAGTCCGGATATAATGTATCTCATGGTATTCTCTACATTAAGCTTAGCTCGTTTAGCCAAGGCGCTAATTTCATAAAAGTAACTCTCCACTGGTTCTTGTGGTTTTCTTCTCCGAGTCAAAAGCTGGTAATGGATATCAGAGATATCCGTGCTTGACGGAAAACCTTCTATCAATTCTCTCTTGAATATACTCCAAGAACTCAGCTCTTGATATCTGCTAAGATACCAGGATTTGGACGCATCATTTAACCGCAACGAAGCGTATAATAGTGTCTTTGACTCAGACCACCGATAAATTTTCTGCATATTGTCGATTACTTCGACCCATTGCAGAGCATTGAGACTACGTTCTTTTCCTGGTGAAAACTCCGGAATAAGTCCCCGTATTTCCTCCATGCTCAAGTGAAGTTCGCTGCCGTTAAGTTGCGTAGGACTTACTGTTCTACCATTACTGGATTCTGATGGAGTATCCCTTACTGCTAACTGCAAGCGTAATTGTTCCACTTCGCGGGATTTATCCTGTAGCTCCTGGCGTAATCTCGAGGTTTCCGTCAAAGCTTCAGATTGATCGGGATTATTTTTCATGTCTCTGTCCCGTCGCTTTCTCAATTTTGTTTGGTTCATTTTTTTTTTCACCACACTTCACTAAATTGTTTTGTTTATAGTTTTTTTTATATTTATCCGGCTTTCCTTGGATTTTCTATCACTTTTCGATTTAAAAAAAAATATATATATATATTACATATATAAAACAGAAGTAAACTATAACTTGATTCACTCACAACACTGTAAAGAAAACTGTTACTCATTCGAACTGTACGCATTCACGTTCTAACGAATAAGTGCCGAGACAGCCTTCCTTGCTATTTTTCTTACCCCAGGTAAAACCGAATTATTCAACCGAATCTTGATACACACAAATAAAAATTCAGTTTTTAATTGGTTGTCGTTTTCTTCCTTCTTGCGAACGAGGACCGTCATAAAATTAATTCCTTATTCTTCAGATTTTAGTGTGCGACACATTTGCCTTACCGACTAATTACTCCATCCCTCGAGTAGTGGGCACCTAAAACAAAAACAACGCAACGAAACCAAAAAGGAAATAAAACTGATTCTTGTGTACGTGATCGCTGTTAACATCGCAACTTCATAGAAAATCCGTTTACCTGCTTGCCTTGCAAGCAGCCACCATCAAGAAAATGATTATTTTTCTTAACTCTCGCCTTTAAGAGAAGATTTCAAAACTTGTTTTGCAGGTAAAGTGCTGCTGCCTGGAGAAAGGATATACAATTCTTCCACCCGTAGTCTAGCAAAACACAAAAAAAAAAATAAAAGGGATTTTTCTTTTAAATTTTGCGACCCTTATAATAGAGAGAAGAGAAAAGATCTGGTCCCTGATATCTTCACTCTCATATTATGTAGAGGTGACAACATAAGTTTTCCTGGAAACGGCTCAATTATTCTTTAAACTAAAAACTAGGCAATAGAGTACGAATCCCACTTCTGATATTTGTAAACATCTGAATTTAATCACACTTATATTAATTATACTTCCTTGTTATAGCTAACCCGTCGCCGCGCCTCCTGTACCGTCGCAAATCGCACGTTTTATGGCCACTCTACTCACTCGCGAAGCGTAAACCACTTTCCACAAATATTATCAACTGACTGATGTTAGTTGCTTTATCACAGCTCAAGAACAAAATAAAATGCGTATTCTTGAGAGGGTTGCCATTATGCCATTTGCACGGTACCACAGCGACGGGCTGCCCAAGGTATTTTGTTCGGACAGTCTTATGTTTTTTTCTTTTTTCGAGAGATTGAGGATTTTAATCACTCTTCTGTTAACAATTTATTCCTCCAGATGTTTTTTCTACAATATGGTATTCACAACTTCTTCCAAAATTATCTCATACATCTCTTCTGACACATTTTATTATTGATATGGCATGCTTCAATTCCGTGCTTCGACCCTGTAAAGCCTTTAAAGCCGCATCAGCCAGTTGCAGAGCACATAATATTTTTTTTCTACTATCTTTGCCAGTCGAATATCTATCTTTAACATAACGCCTTTGATGCCAATACCTTTTGCAATATCATCAGCATTGAATTTTCAATTTTTAATTTTATCTGGAGTCTTAAAAATCAGAAAATAATTTTCATATACGACTTTTGTAACAGCCAAATGTCCTCACCAAAGGTCTTATCTTTATAAGAGGCAGTAAGAGGTGGGAGATAAGCAACGCAAACATTGCCAGTAGTGGCTGACTTGTTAGTGTTGGAGATCATACAGACTCGTAGCGATGACTTTTATGACGTCACCGCAGAATACGGAATCAGTTAGGAATTTTTAAGGTAGGGAATTGTCATTTTAAGGTAGCGCATTGCCCCTCTATGCCCTCCCCTAGCTCTGGCCCCGCATGTCACAGTATATATACAGTAAACCAGCTTAGAACAAACTATTGAAAAGTAAATTTTAGAATTTTATTTAAAAAAAAAAAAAAAAAATTCTCCCATTAGAGGGAACTTTTAAGTATGATACTGAAGTAAATGGGAGAACAGTAGCTAGTTGCACAATGGTTGGGAGAAGTATTAGTGTTATGTAAGTACACATCTCGGCAAAACTGCTTCAAATGTATTGTTCCATTACTGAACAGCTGTTTGATTGTAAAGTTCATTCTATGGACAGTGTAACAGGCAAAATGACTGTAATAATGTTTGTGACAGTTTGACAGTTCTACCAAGCTGAACGGCATGGGAAGTGGAATAAATTGTTTTAGCTTTTTTTTCTTGCAGAAATAATTTTGTTTGTTATTTTGCCCCTTTTCCTCTAGTAAAAGTTTGTGCATGCTGTAATTTCTCTTTCTTCCACTTTAAATTTACATAGGAAGTTTTGAATTTAAATTTGACTAGTGTGTTAGTTAAAAATGTTGAAAGAGAAAGTATAGTCACATTATAGAAGCATCCATTTATGTGAAAGTTTTAACAGAGCTGTTCTACTGTATGAATATACTGTGCCTAAGTATATGAATAAAGATTTTCATGCAATTTTACACAATAATCTGTAGTGGTACTCCTTACTCACTTTTATAATATATTGCAATTTAAGCAGAACTATGCACAAAATCCCAACAAATTTAGCATCGAATGGTGTTTACACTTTTAGATTGCTGGTTGTGCCAAATCAATCGAGACTAACGAAATTGTGTGATTGCCATTAACACTTGTTTTTCCAGGAGATGAAATTATTTTCCAAACCTCCTTACAGAATTTCTTTTTTACAAAATCCACATTTGAATTATCCGAGACATCCGGCTCGAAGGACCTTGAAGAATTCACAAGCTTTTTTGTGAATTGAGTTGGTTTAGAAATAAAACCACAATCGTTCATTTATATTTAAAATTTTCGCCGATACTAAATAACAACCTCCTAGATGGGCAACTAATTAACAAGTGAATATAAAATCTGTGCACCTATTAATGCACGTTAAAAAAAATCAAAGGTTAACATCGAGATGAGATAAGTGAATTCAATTCAGTTATAAGCAAAAAAAGAAGTGCTGATAATTATTCTGTATTATAAACAATTGGTTCGTTCCGAAATTCAGGACAATTGTAACGTAACATTTTTTTTTTATGAAAAATCTAAAGCAAACATTTGTACATATGTCTGTATAATAGCAATACGATTTCGATATCAGTGTAAATTAATTTGTTTGGATTTTGATCGTAATTAGAAAATTCTTACCAAATTATTACGTAGACAATTTTATGACTAAGATGCAAGCAGATATTCTTTTAAATTGTTTATTGAAAAATTTAGCTGCCTGAAAAGCTCACAATTACGAAAAGCTATTCCCTTAGCTAAAAGAATAACACTCGCACTGTTATCAGTCCCTTCACTTTCCACTTTTGCGCTTTTAAAACTGTGGATCTAAGCAATTCAACACAAATCAGCTGATGGGGACCACTGATATATATAAAATTAACTGCTTATACTACTGAAATTGCTTACATTAGGGGTTTCGGCAAGCAAACTTTGAACAACCGTCTCAGTTGTCTCAGTTCAAACCAATCAGCTGATTTGCCAATTTTGACTACATAAAATGGATAGTAATAAATTGAGGAAAGACCAAGAAAGAACTTATTTTTTATAGTAGTAAAGGTAAGGTTTCCAGTACGAAATTATATAACTTAGCTTATATAGACTAGTACTCGAAACCTCTTCAGAACCACTATAAACCCCTTATAGAGCTCAAAGGGAGGATTATATAAAGGTTACTGTGACATGATTTAGGTAACGTTATATAACTAAAAGTTTTATAAAATGAGTAATAAAAATATTCTTGTTACCTTAATATAACTTCTTATATAACCCTTATATAGCCTGGAGTACTCTCAATTAATTTACTTTGGTCACAGCAGTGGTTGCGGTAATGTATCGGTTACCTATATAAACGTTTCCACAACGCTTGGAATTTTCTCAGACTGATTACTTTCAGTGATTGAAATATTACTTTTCGTTACCTTTATAAAACAATATAAAACAAATATTTACCCAACCTATCTTGAAATATAGTTTCGATATATTTTTGTATTGCAATTTTATAATGTAAGGGTTTAATATTTTTACATCTTAGAATTACAATTTACCGGCATGTACGTGGTGATATTCAGCTGCAATTAAAATTTTACTGTGAATATCATTATAGATACTTCTAAAAAATACAATCCGCTTTAGAAATAAGCAATATTTAATTATTTTAGTTAAATATGAAAAAAATTAAGATTTTCACTTATGTGATATCAATTGATAAAAGTAACATTAAATGATTCAGAAAAATTATATATCTAAAACGATGTATTTTCTTCATATAAAATAAAAACGGAAGCCATATATCAGCAATTTAAATAATTGGCTTAACCGACATTTTCTTTTTTATCTGCAATGCACAGATGAAAAAATAGCGTCTTGTACTTAGATGAACAGATTGCCATTATAAAACTTCAACTACTTTTATATAAACTCTGGCTCTGTTATATAAACTCAATTACCCTTATAAAACTTTTATAAATATTATATAAACTAAAGGAACTACCATATATATACCCTTTGGTTATATTGTGTTACCTTTGGTAATGTTATATATCTTAAAGTAATGACAAAATGTCTGTGTCATGTTCTTCTTATAATAATTTTTGTTGGACGCTCCTCGGTAGTGTAGTGAATATTTTTAGTTACGAAAAAAAAATGTCATATAAAATCGTGCAAATTAAAGGGGCAGGTCAAGAAGACCTACTTTGTGTATTGTCCCAAAGCTCGGGAAAATGCATATTGAAATGGCCAAATACGAAAAAATTTACGTTACTAAAAGTTTCCAATTTTTATAACAGTCACCTTCGTTACTAAAACGCCATAAATAAATGAAAATAGTTTTATAATGGCTCCATTCGATACTAAAAGCCATTTGCGTTTATAACGGTCACCGTAGTTAGTGCAAGGCCACCAAAAAATGTTACGATATTTTATAGTGGGTAAATGTATTATCGAAAGTTCCCAATTTTTATTAAAGTCACCTAAATTACTGAACGTTGTCGAGTTATATAAGGGTAACCACGGATACCGCAATAAACGCTTATTACCAATCAGTTATGTAACGTGGTGATGAAAACAATTATAAAGCTTTCTTATATACCTTCTAGTAATGGTTACTCTAAGTTATATAGACCGGTGATTGAAACATTTCCATCACCAACTTATAAAACCTTTAGTAACTTACTTCCACGAGAACCATTAGTAATCTTAAAAAAAAACTCTAATATAACTACTCCACCAATTGGTAATATTATAAAACTCTTATATAACCACTCAAGTTCTTATATAACCGAGTAACCATTATATACCCCTTATAAAACTACTGCGAAACCAGAGATATCAACAAGTTCTTTTATATTGCTAGCGCTCACTATGCTGCTGCTGGTATACAATTTTGCCTTATATTTTCAAAACTCGCGCCGAAATCCCTTGCATAAACTTTTCTTTTCATCCGCCTGCAATGAAAAGTTTTTATAGTGTGCGTATGAACTTACACATCTTTGAGATTGGCACGAAAATTGTTGATGATGGGCCTCTCCTTTAGTTTCTTACTCGTAGCTGTATTCGCACGATACCCGGCTTCCTTATAGTTATTTATTCAATGGAGTCAACTGAGACAAGAAAATTCAGTTTCACTTGTCTCAGTTGGTCAGTGGTTGCGTTCGATTTTTGTAGCTCAATATGGAACTAAGACAGTTCATTCATCGAAAGTGCAGTCTCAGTGAGCCAAATGATAATGTGCTTGCCGAAAACGCTTATTATTTGACATTATTATGGGATCACTTTTCTATAGTTGTCTCTTTTTGATTTAATTACTTTATTTTGGTGAACTTCAAATAATAAATTCTATACAAAATCCGCCATAGTTCAGTTTCAGTTCAGTGGTTTTTCAAAAGAATATATAGAACAGAAATAGAAGGCAATACAATTTTTTTAATCCTTTCTCTGTCCGCCATACCTACTTTCAGGGACAAGCGGACAAAAATTGCATATTTTTATCTCTTTAAAAATCAAGTTTAAGAAATATTTGATGTTGTAAGAGATAAACTTCCAAGAATAGAATAATTTCGAATGCATCTGTAATTTGTTGAACTTTTAATATGAATATTAAAGTGAAAGTAAAACTTGAAATTAAGATAATTCTTACACCCCTGTCAACAAAAGTTACCCATATGAAATAGAAAATCAGTCAGTACCACTGACATATATAATATATGGACAGCTTAACTTTCTATTTCACGTTGGCACAATTTTTTGTGTCAAAAAGCGGTCTTACGTCGGTGCCAACATTGAAAAAATCATTGACGGGAAGTTGAAAAATTGAGCACATAGCTCCAAAAATGACTTTAATAAATCCTTTGGAATTTCTTCTACGTATCTAATGAATATATTGTCTTTAGTAAAACAGCTTTTATCTGTAATAACCCTAAATAATTAATTTAAAAACATTTATTTCTACGAACCCACTTATTTATTTGTTGTTCACAGTTCTCTCTCAGTTGGTACTTGGTGCTTAGACCGAAAGAGTCAGCTATATAGAAGTGAGCCCACTTTCTGTAGTGTATTTCAATGAACGTAGTCAGTCCATATTATATATGTCAGTGGTCAGTACATATGTTATATATGTCAGTGATGGCGACTTGACAATTAACTCCATCAAAACTGACATAATCCCATAATCCCATGATTTTAACCAGAAATTTCAATAATTATGGCAATTTTCTATTTGAAAAATTTGCGGCGCTAACATATAGATGTCACTTTTACCTCATTACAATTTAATTAGATACAGATTACGTCATAACACTAATAAGTAAGCTTTGAGTCAATTGTTGGTTAAAAACAGGATTTTAATCCAGTTACCATTTTATTTTATAAATAAATAATTTTCCTTTGGCTTTTTTGATGTTTAACGATTTTCTTTGCTGTTTTCATTTTAACTAAAATTTTCATTGAATGTTTTAAAATTTATATCTTGTATGTGCTTTCAAATAGATCAAATATTATTTTCTTCAATGAAAAAAATAAGTTTTTAAATAAGATACCTTTCTAGCTGCCTCCAAGATATCGATAGAATCAATCAACCAATGACGTTCATCATGCAACAAGTTAACCAAATTGAAAAAATTGTTAACGTACAGCAAGCTATTTATTTCATCATAATCACATCATCACGTCCGATTTGAATATCTGATCAAAGAACTCAGATCATTGTATTCTTGGAAGGACAAGAGGAATTCTATACTTAGCTTTACTTTAGTGTTAATTCGCCTGAATTTGTATAATTTAAATTATGAAAATAAGCCCATATGGGGTATACAATACGCACTAGGAGAATCAAGTGCCTTCTTTTCATAAGTTTAGTTGGACAAGAAATTTTCGCCACAGCTATCCATAAGAAAATGAATGCTAGTTTGGAAAAATTTAACCTTTGTTTACTTAAGGATTATGAAAGGACAAAGATTAACATTTGCCAAGCAACGTTCATTTGACTTATGAATATCAAAATCACAATTTACAGTTCACTTGCAGTTTTTGAGGTTTTCTATGGAATTCTGAGAATAGTATTCAAAGGCCACAATAGACCGATTCCAAATCTGGCCCAACGATATTCGTTATTTATGCTAATTATATTAACCGTTTCGAACCGATTTAAATTTTAATGTCATTGTGAAAGTGTTTATATAGTATATACAATATTTTTTTCATTATTACCTTGATTTTTTTTTTCTATTTTAAAATTTTTAGCATACGATCTTGTCCCGAGATGGTGACAGTTTCGCATTATAAATCTGTACAAAATCAAACCAAGGAAGATTTTCTGACTCCACTGCCTGACTTAAATTACAATCTTGCATGCAGAAGATATTTACACGCTAAGTTATTAGCTAAAATTTCGCACACTTATTGATTTTGTAGCTATGTCAAAACATTTTTGCACTTTTAATATAAAATCAAAAAATCGAGATGGTGGCTACAGGTCCGATTTTCCTCAAAATCGATATCTGGCGCCGGATTCTATATCTATAACACGGAGAGCTATGGAGTTGAGGAGATTAGCGTTTTTTTGACACTTAACTCTCCACGGGGAATTCTGTAATTCGGGGAATTTGTATTGAGAATTATCAAACTTTAATCCACTCGACAGAATAACTTTCGACTCTTTTAGTTTGGAGAAGTAAGAAGAATATCCATTGGCGTAGCCAGCGTTTTCTTGGCGGGGGGGGGCAGTAGGGGGGCAGACTGAAACAATATTGAAGACGAATATTCTTCAAGCAAGTATTGTTTTTCAAAAATGTATATAACTTTCTAAAACGTTAATGAGTGTTAAATCCAAGTTTCCTTACATGAAGTAAACTATTTCATTGATTACGTTGTTTTTTTCAACCCATGTATGCTTAAATTAAACACCAATAAGAATATTTCCTAAAAACAAGAATAAAATAAGAATAATTTACTAACATATAATTATATGGTTTTCTAAAAAAAAGTTATTTCAAATTCATGGTTCTAATAAATTGTGAATGTATTCCAATAATAGCCCTGAAATTAGAAAATTATTTCTTCAATAAAGCTGGAATTGGTCTAAGAACAAATTTTTATGATACCCAGATGAATGCTCGTATGTATCTGTGCAAATTTGATTTTTGAAGTAGCTTTTAGCATATATTTCTAAAACGGTTCGTCGGACAGTAAAAATTATTGTAACCAATTTCATAGGATTTCATAGTCTGAAGAAGTTTTCAGTACAATAAAAACATCTCGGACTGATCGTCTTCACAGCACCTATACGTAAAAATACTAAATTTTTATATGGCAACATCAAGAAGGTGTTGCGGGATTTATCCCATTTTTGAAATTATACTCATCATTTTTATGAAAACGCCGCGTACAAAATTTCAGCTCTCTACCGACGTCGACTCGTTCTCAAGCGGTGTCTAAATATATAGTGGAGCACCAAAGTTTTGTATGGCAAGGCAATTCAACGAAGGAGTTTCATGATTTATTCCATTGCCGAACTTAAATTTCCTTTTTTCTCGAAAAGCTCGTGTGCAAAATTTCAGCTTTCTAAGTAAATCCGTTCTGGAGCTATCGTGAGGACGGACAGACATGCAAAAATTAAAATAACTTTTAATATTATGCTTGGATGTCCAATCCATTTAGTTATACCTTCATTATTTCTATGTATTACAAACGGAATGACAAACTCAGTTTACCCAATAGATTTCATTTAGGGTATAATATTCAGTAAACAGTCCAGAATAAAGCGATGCGAAGTACACTGTTGTGGTGTGCAAGATATTCGTATGTTAAGTAGTTGTTAGATACGCTTAAGTGAATAAAGATACAGCAACGAATTGATTTAAATGTACTTTTATTCATTTTTAAAATAAAGAAGAAATATTACTAGAGATAAATATTTACATATTCATTTTCTTTATATAAATGACGTACAAAAAAAAAAACTTTAAACAGATTTAAATTATTCTTGCAGAATCTATCGCTGTTTAAACATATTCAACAATTCTTCAATAAGTTAATAGTGCTAACTTCAAAGTTCAATTTCTTAAATTCATACAAAATTCGCAAATAATTAATATTCCCAGTGAGATAGACGAGATTTAAGCAGATCTGTATTAAATCATTAAACGCCATATCTATCGAAATATTTATTCGATTCGATTAATGAAACATATCCATTGCCAGTTACCACCCCATTAAAACTAGTGGGGCCACTTTCTAGGTTGCAGATCTGCTGAATCAGCTCTTTATCTTCAGATTTGCAAGGAATGGTATTATTTTCTTAATATTCGGCATTCTACGGCTATTATTCTTGGATCTCCCAATTGAAACTCCCTTGTAAAACCTATGCCTGCGGAAAACCCAAGTGAGACAAGTTCTTTTAAGATGTTTCCATTGCCACCATTTCCTTGTAAGTTGAAAAGTTATTAAAAAAGTGTTCGGTCAGTGCTTGCAAATATAAATTGGATTATAAACTAGGGAAATCCTGTTTGAGGCAACTGCACTATCTAAATTATCTTTTTTGTTAATAGAAGCAGAGATTTATATAAATTAATTATGTCATTTATTTCAAAATAAAGTAGAAAAAGAACATTTTTTATCACAGATGCTCCGCACAAAACCTTTGTTTACTTTTTGCAAACTGACAATTTGCTTAGAATAGGGATGGCGGGTAAACACATGTAAAAATGGACTACCAACACAACCAGAAATTCATTACGCAAAATCTGGCTCATCACAATTCCTGTTTTCTATACATTATAAGGCCTTTTATTTTCCAGTTTTCATGATGTCGCCTTCTGGTTTGACGAATAAAGACAAAAAATGTGATATCGAAGATTTACATGCAACGAAACAGAGCGGCAAATTGACAAGTGGCGGAATTTTCAGATTTACTCTCATGTAATACCGCGCTTTTGTGAAAGCACTTTTTTCTGAGATATTGAAAGAGGTCACACAAGTTTGTTCCAAAGTTGTTGCTGTATAATCCTATGTTATTTGAACAGAACGTGCTTCTGCTTACACGCTTTGCTCTAAAGAGGGTGGGTGTTATCAGTATTGGGAGATCGTGGGAATTCCATATTCTGGCAATTTCTGCCATTAAGATTAATATGTAGTAGCACTGATTACTTTGCGCCTAGTTTCTAATGTACTTTTATAGATATCTCTCCTATATCAATAAAAATTAATTAGTTTTCGAAAGTTACGTGAACTGAACTATTCCTTTTGGTGTATTTCTTATGCTTTTGGTACCTAGGATAAAAATGGTCGGAATTCGCATAATATAATAATTTGTGGGACAAGTCGCCATTAATTCCCATTTTCGAGAGAATTTTATCCGCAACAATCTCCCAACGCTACTGTAACTCATTCTCTGATGGGCTTGGGAAAAATGAGAATTTTATTTGACTAATAGACATTTTGTTGGAGGGGACTAGGAAAAGGCCTAAGTAATAACACGTAGTTGTTTTCAACTCGAGACGACTTTATTGACTGACTTTTTCACAAAATTATTAAATCGAGAACGATCGACATAGCGGCACATATATATGTATGAATATAGGCAGCACGCACAATAGAGCTTGTACTGATTTACACACAAACCAGATTCTGATGATCAGAATCTGCACTGATAACAAGAACAGATGTTCTTGTTTATTTTATCTCTTTTGTTAATTTAAAAAAGCAACGAAGGCTTTTAAATATCAATATATCGCATGTAACTCGGCCATCCTGGCTTAATAATCCACCCGATTATTAAATCACGGAAATCAATATTACCCAATAGAATAACATCGAAACAATGTATTAGTATATTATCATGTTCAAAATTAAGTACCTTTGAATTGAAATTCTTTACACAGGAAATTGAGGTAGAGTAGATATACGAAAAATTCGTTATTATGAATAATTTGAAAGGATTTTGAAGTTATTCAAAATTTTGCAAATAATTGAATAAAATCAATTCTGCTTGTATGTATATCTTACTACATGAAAGAAGAATGAATGAAAGAAAAAATTGCAAATTATTACTAATAATTGCTTCGTATTTCTGTGGGGGGGGGGCACCGAGCCTACACGGACTTCTCTGGGGGGGGGGGCATTGCCCACCCGTGTCTCTACCACACTACACGTATGAGAATATCTCTCAGCCTACGGTGTCTGCTTTTGTTGTGTTTTTTTTTAACAGTAATTTCCAATGGTCAACTTTGTCTTCTTCCAGTACAGAAGAAACGCTATACAATTTTTTTCAATATGCATGTTATTTTATGTAGGATAAAATCGCATCTACATTTTGTCTGCTAATTAGATACGTAATTAGTAGACATCAGATTATATGCATTTGCATATTTGCATATGCAATTGCATATTATTGTACTTTCATAATTCGGCATAAATATTGCGTTTATCAATTTCAAATGCGTTAGATAGTAGGCGAGAAAGATGTTAGATGAATTTTGTCTGTTTTGTTCGGTGGTATAGTTGCAACGTGTAATCGACCGTGCTTTGTCGACATCGTCTATAAGGTTAAGACTACCTAGTCGTGTTTATTGTTGCGTTTACTAGTGTGTTCTGTGCATTCATTATCGCGTGAATTAAAAAGTTCCTTATCGTATTTTTGTTATATTCACTGTTGTGTGTTCTGTGCGCTTACTATCCCGTACTCATTCACGAAAATGCCAACCATTAAAAAGAATTGTCAGATATTAATATAAAGTTGGATTAAAGTTTACCCAGGCCAATTTACAACTGCTGGTGCAGTAATATACTGTAAGATTTGTAGCAAGAGTATTACGTCTTCGAGGAAGAATCAGATTGACCAACACGTAAATACGGCTTCTCATATAAGTAAGAATTTTTATCAATTAAAGTGAGAAGAATTTTATATCAATTCAATTTTTCTCATATAGGAGCAAGAAATAAGTCCTCGACCTGACGTAAATCACTTCTTCTACTTCGCCGTCGTGACAGAAGATTGAATTTTGTAAAGATTTTTGTGAGTTATTTGCCGGTTACAATATTCCATTTTATCAACTCAGTTACGATGTATTCAGAAAATTCTTGAAGAAGTATTGTCTCAATCAAGTAATCCCAGAAGAATCAACGATCTGTAAAAATTACCTACCAGCTATTTATGAAGACGTTTTAGCAGAAATTCGGGCTGACATTTTAAACAATTTGGTGTGGATATCAGCTGATGAAACTACAGATTCATGTGGATGATATATAGCCAATTTGATAATTGATAGCCTGTAAGATCCTAGAGAAAACAAAACATTCAACTATTGCCCGATTCGTAAATGATTCCATAAAATCATTGTTTCCCGATTCTTTTATGGACGAAAAAATATGTGTGTTTCTTTCTGATGCTGCATCATATATGCTAAAAGCTGGTAAAGCTCTTCAAGTATTTTACCCGAACTTACTGCACATAACCTGTTTGGCACATGGACTCCATCGTTTTGCAGAAGAAATCAGGAGAGACTTCGTAAATGTCAATAACTTGATTTCGTTAAACCAAAAATAAGTGTTTTTAAAAACACCGTCGCGTATACAGACTTCAAAGAACAACTTCGAATTTGCCACTACCTCCGGAACCTGTAATAACGCGATGGGGTACCTGGTTGAATGCAGCACTGTTCTATGCCGAACATTTTGAGGCCATAAGAGGAGTAGTTGGTCAATTTAACAGTTTTGATGCACTGGCGATTGCATCATGTCAGCAAGCATTTGGAGACCCCTTAAATAAAGAAAAATATAGTAGTCATTAACACGCACTTCAGTGAAATACCCAACTTAATTGAAAAGCTAGAGACCACAAATCTTCCTCTTTGTAATTTAATTGCAATAATAGAAAATATGGTGGATCTAATCCATGCACTTTCGAACACATTTTCATTAAAACTCCAAAATAAATTAGACACTGTTCTTGTCAAAAATCCGAGTTTTGAAGCAATTAAACAAATAAATGCTAACATTAATAGAGCAGGTCAAAGCTTACCTGAGGTGATTTCTGCGAACATGGCGCAAAATTTTAAATTTTGCCCTGTTACATCGATAGACATAGAACGATCATTTTCGGCATACAAATTAATATTAAGTGACAAACGTCATAAATTTCAAATTGAAAATTTAGAGAAGTATATTGTAATATACTGCCATAAAAACTATAATTAATTTTTAATTCTTGTGTGTTTTGTTGATTTTGAATATTATTATTTATTGTTTTAAATTATTTTCTAGATTTAACTTGTATATTGATTTAAACATTCAAAAATATGATCTCCAACAAAGTTTTTCCTTTTTTGATATAGTGCATATTTTGTGCATATATTGGTTTTTTTTTTTTGCATATTTGCATGCATATTTTAGCAGTTTAATAGTGCATATAATCCGATGTTTAGTAATTAGTTTTGGAGTATGATAAATGGTTTTGGAGATCATGGCAAAGGAAGTGAAACAATCGTTTTTTAGGTGGAATAAAATAAGTAAAGAACGAGTTCTTAAACAAAACTGAGGCCAAGCCGCATGAAAGAGCAGAAAATAAACTTTTCTTCACACACAGAGGTGGACTCAGATTTTTTGATTGGGAAATTTGTCTTGAATATTCTTTCCCTTCATGAATCAAATCACTTATTACCTCTGATTGATGATACTGAATATATCGGTGATTGTCAGCGAATAAAATCTGAGTCCACCTCTGTGTGTGAAGAAAAGTTTATTTTCTACTTTTTCATGCGGCTTGGCCTCAGTTTTGTTTGAAAACTCGTTTTTAATTTATTTTATTTTCTGCCTTTTTCACGTTAACTAAATTGTTATTACGTGCTGCATGGAGATATTTTAAAACAATTTTATGACTGCTGATTTACCAGTTTTTCAAAAAATTTATTCGAGTATCAAATCGTTGAAGTACTGCAACGGTTTTCTGAAATTCAAATTATGTTTTAAACAGGGCTTCTTCGCTGTATTCCAACTTGATCCCATATAACATAAATTTTTCCGATTTTCCATGTTTTCCACAGACTTTTCCTATTACTATGAATTTTTTTTAAAAATTTACATGAATTTTCTCCGAGTTTTCATGCAAGTTTTCATGATTGTTGAAGAGAAAGTATTGATGCCAGTAGGATGGAAAAAAAAATGATTCCGCTTATAAAACTTTTTTGTCAGAAAATTTTCCGGAAAAGTCGGAAAATTCCGGAAATTTTCGATGAAAATTATTCCGATGATTTTCCCGCTTTTCCGGGTTTTCCATGGGGTTTTCCACAAAATCAATTTTATGCAACTAATTTCGCTCTACATCTTTGTCTTAGGTTGCAAAACGCTCAAACACTTCCTTAGTCGGAAAAACTCCGGAAAAGCGTTTTACATGAATTTTCCTTGATTTTTTCTGCAAGTTTTCACCATTTTCGGAGAGAAATTAATGATGCCAGTTGATAGGGAACTTGATCCTGCATAATTTAGAGAACTTTTTTACCGGAAAATTTTCCGGAAAAGTCGGAAAATTCCGGAAATTTTTTTCGGAAAAATCGGAAAACCCTGTAATTTTTTCTGAAACGGATGTATCACTAATCAAATTTGTACCAAATTTTTCCCGATTTTCCGGGTCAAATTTTGTAAGATTCAATTGTCTCGCGACATGAACCTGTGTGCCAAATTTCAGCTCGCTGTGATGACGAAAAATGGGTCTACGAGAGTTTCGAAAATAGTAAAAAAGAAATGTATAAATAAATATACAAACAGACAAATTCGTGTTCGAGTTAAAGGGACGGGCTGGCCTCAAAAATGGCCGTTTTTTGGAACAAAAATGGACATATTTTCAAGTCATCATAAGAAAAATGTTTACAGCAGGTAATAATTGATGTCAAACAAAGAACGAAAGAAATATATACAAAATATAGGAAGTGGTGTGTATATGACCCAAGTCTAAAAATCTGATAAAAGGATCAAAAACAAACTACACCACTCGATTACCCTCTTCTCCTCTCTCTCTTTAATTTGATACCTAATATTACATATTTTGGACAATCCCGTTTCAGGGGTGGTACGACCCCCCATACCCAAAACTCCCTCCCTCAGAAATTGTAAGTAAGTAGTTAGTAGTAAGTTAGTTTTCCATCAATATTGCGACAAGGATATTTACCACCGAGGCCCCTCAAATCTGGAAATTACCGTTAATAGAAAGTCCATAACACTTATGCATACATTACAGACCCTGAGCTTATCCCGGAGATTTATTTCAACTCCTGATTTTTTTTAAATTTCCGTTAGTCCGTTCCCATTATTATCCACGCAACCCCCCCCCCCCCCCCCTGCCCAGTTTCTTCTATTATATTCAACCCGAGCTTTCATTTTCTTTTATACCGCAAATATTCCTCTCTTTCTCCCACTATACCAAAAAACTTCGAAAAAATCAACCCTCCTACACTCAGAGGAAAGAACATGTTAAAACAAACGAAAAACGTATCAAACCAACAATTTTCGTGTTTGAAAGTGCGCCAACCGTAAAAATGTTTGATTCAAACCCGCATTGATTGTTCATTGAAACGGTTTACTTACCAACAAGAAAAATGTTTGGTTCAAACATGTTTGTTTGTTGGATTAAACACGTTTTTACCAACAAGAAAAACGTTTGTCTCAAACGTGTTTAAATACTTTTTTACCAACAAGAAAAAAGTTTGTCTCAAACGCGTAGGATTGTTGATTTAAACACTTTTTTACCAACAAGAAAAACGTTTGTCTCAAACGCGTAGGATTGTTGGTTTCAAACTTTTTTGCCAACAAGAAATATGGTTGGTTCAAACGCGTAAGATTGTTGGTTTAAACACTTTTTACCAATAAGCGAAACGTTTGCCTCAAACGCGTAGGATTGTTGTTTTCAAAACTTTTTTACAAACAAGAAATATGTTTGGTTCAAACATGTAAGATTGTTGGTTTCAACACTTTTTTACCAACAAGATGAATGTTTGGTTAAATGCGTAGGTTTAAACCCTTTTTTATT
The DNA here is from genome assembly GCA_963924295.1 of Dioctria rufipes. Classification (NCBI taxonomy): domain Eukaryota; kingdom Metazoa; phylum Arthropoda; class Insecta; order Diptera; family Asilidae; genus Dioctria; species Dioctria rufipes. Next base: position 64,358,962 of record OZ002740.1, on the reverse strand, counting down.
ACAAACAAAAATGTTTTGATTCCATCGTGAGATCAAAATAACAAAAATGTTTATGGCACACTTACATACATTTTAAGCAAATTAGTTTCCTCTCCTGACTTTTTAAAAATCAAGATGCTACGATGAGCGCCATTTATAAAGGGTTTTCCTCTTATTGGAAGACCCTTATGTAGGTGTATCAAAATTATTTGAATTCAATTTAGTAGGTAGGTACTCTTCTTTCAACACAAATCCAAAGTCAATTTTACGAAAACATTTATTTTAACTTTTAGTATATATAATATAATATAGATAGTCAATAGCCTATTATAAAAACTCGAAAATGGAACTAGTTTCTACCTAAGATACATTTTGAAACTGCTATTGTAATTTTATGTAAAAAAAATCTGTTCGCCAGAAATTTGATTCGTATCGTTGTCTGTATACACTTATAATGTTATAATAATTATACAGTAGCACAATAAATTAAAAATATTCAATTTTAAAGACATTTTTCTATTTCAAAGACTTTTGTTTCTTATATATGAGCGACCAGAGGACAGTGTATATACATTGTTTAGGAGGACTTGGAAATTAGTTCACATTGAAGATTTCAAGATCTTATTTACAAGAGCCTACTTCATATGATACAAAATGCTCGCTAAATTCAACAAGATTTACTTCTTTAGTTACTACAAATAACTCTCTATTTTCGCCAGATGTATTATTTTATGTAAATTAATGATATTAATTTTATTTGAAATCAAATAATAGTTTCTTTTGTATGTAAAGTCTGAATTACAATGGACGCAACGGAACGCAACTGAACCGTGTGAAATGTCAAATTTACGCAGTAAAACGGAAGTCGAGGTTAGCTGCTTACAATGGACGCATGATTAATTGAAAGTGATAGTGACGTTTGACCCAAAATTTATAAACAAATATTGATAAAATCAAAAAACGCTTTTCATTCCATTTCCTCTCTGCTTATTACACATTTACCGCAGCACAGTTTCACTTGACGGAACAAAATAAACAATCCTAAAGCTAATTTGAGGTTATGTTGATCCGTTCAGTTGCGTTAATTTCAGATTTTATTAAACTTGCTGCGTACGACTGCGTTTTCGTCCATCCACTGTGCGCAACTCCATTTGAAAAGCATACTATATAAAGAAAACCAGTTTGACATTTCTCTCCGTTCAGTTGCGTTCCGTTGCGTAATTCCGCCTTAAAGGCGAAATTACAATGGACGCAACGGAACGCAACTGAACGGAGAGATATGTCAAATTAACGCAGTAAAACGGACGTCGAGGTTAGCTGCTTACAATGGACGCATGATTAATTGAAAGTGATAGTGACGTTTGACCCAAAATTTATAAACAAATATGGATAAAATCAAAAAACTCTTCATTCCATTTCCACTCTGCTTATTACACACTTACTGCAGCATAGTTTTGCTTGTCGGAACAAAATAAACAATCCCAAAGCTAATTTGAGGTTATGTTTATCCGTTCAGTTGCGTTAATTTCAGATTTTATTAAACTTGCTGCGTACGACTGCGTTTTCGTCCGTCCACTGTGCGCAACTCTATTTGAAAAGCATACAAAGAAAACCGGTTTGACATTTCTCTCCGATCAGTTGCGCTCCGTTGCGTCCATTGTAATTCCGCCTTAAGTCCCTTATAAATAACTTTGTCAGAAGTTAAAATATCTGAATAATTAATTGTAGTGTTTATAGGCAAACTTGAGCAATCAATTTGAAATGAAAGATCTGTTTTCGTCTCATGTTCGTGTATTAATAAATTTTGAATTCCAATGTTATTATTTAAAAATTGAGTAAAAGCTAAACTACATTTGATGGAAACAGAACATGCAATATTTTTCCGTGATGTAATTACAGTAACATATTTTCTAACTTCTTTGTGCTTTGATTCGAACCTGAAACACCACAAATACTTCAGGGGTCCACATTTCCTAATAGCAGTAGCATAATGCACTAGGAAGTGGTGTTTTCGCTTTAGCGGTCCTACGATTCTTATATACATTTCATGATGTTGAGCTATGCAACGATTAAGGTTATCAATATCCTTGTTGGAAAAGGACGTTAAAAGTACGGAGTCAATTATATTTAACAGAAGTAGAAACATTTGCCAAAATTCATTATAAGGAGGAAGCATATCGACAATTATAAGAGGAAGGAAATGAATAAAAGTCCAAATTTCTCTGGCTGACATTTTCAATTTTAACATTTTGAGGCGATTTATTTCAATATCGACAGATATATATTTTTTCTATAATTTATTGTTCCTAATGACAAGATATCGGTTTCTATTAAATGTAGTAAGACTTGTGAGACTTCATACTGACAAATTCCTTCAAAGAGGTCATGCATAATGTCAACGGAAAAATTATCCGTCACATGAAAAGTGTTTATACTATTAAAAATACTATTTTCTCTACTACCAGTAATTTTAAAATTATTAACTTCTATATCATCATTATAATTCTTTTCAATCCTTAATGAAATTACTTCTTCTTTAAGATCGTTTTTCATATCTATTTTTTGTCGTTGACATAACCGGTAATATCTTTGACAATTGAGAGACTTAGTAAATCCAAGCACCGATTTTAAACCTAAATTATCGCCTAAAATGCTACCCAAAACGAAATAATATTGCCTTACTTCACTTATTGAATAAATAACTAATAACAAAGAACATATAACCAAAGAACATGTAACTTAACAAGAAGCTTCATCTGGGCCCTAAAAATGCACAAGTTGCATGGTTCTTTCGTGATGCGGTCAGGAGGTAATAGACGGGAAGAAGCAAAGATTTGAGACTGAGAGAATATTTCTGTTCTCTCTGTTCTCCGCCACCCCACAGCTGTACCTGTACACACGCCGACGCCAGCAGCCATGCACAGTTTTGTTTCACTATGCTGCCGCTGCCTAGTTGAATTGGCGAACCGGTTTTTCTATTAATTTATGTACTCGAAAATTTTTCATATGAACTTTTTCACAGATTTTTGTGGCCGAGGATACTTTAAAAGATCAATGACCTTAATTTAATCCTTTGGGATAAGCAAGTTAATTTATTTACTGGTCACGGAAAATTCTTGTTTTTAAGAAAAATATAGAACTTTGGACAATTTGTGTGCGATCCAATGAGCTTTATTGCAACAGTGAAAGGCTTTTCAGAAGAATTAATAATTAATTAATTATCGCAGAAATCATTCAAGGTTTGAGTGGACTATTTAATCAGTATTTTCCAAATGGACAGCAGGTTATATATCAAAATGAATTGTGGATTAAAAACCCATTTATAGTCAATGCACGACCTTGACACTAATGTCAGCAAAATAATAGGAAAATTTTATTGAAATGACATCTGGCTCATCGTTGCAAGAAAAATTTTAATTAATGCCGGTAGAGGAATTCTAGTGCAGTTTAAACGATGAATATCCTCCATTGTTGCAAAATGCCGTGTTCTTACATTTACCAATTGCAACTAAGAGCCGGCCCCTTGCCAATTGGATTAACTCCATAAAAGGAAAGGTACCTACACATTAAAAAATTAATTTGCACAATTGTTGCCACAAAGCATAGGTATTTTTCCCTAAAATGTAGGAAATATTCCCTCAAATGTAGGGAATAGTCCCCTAAGGTGTTATGCCGGCAAAATAAAACAAAATTAAATTACATTGAATTTTAAGCGAAATGCATCGGAATTTTCCTTAAATCTATACAGTTATTATAGGAAGTTTTGGGTAAATATTGAAATTATTTTTTTGAAGCATATAAAAGCAGGTAACTTTTTCATAGGGCTGCATACAAAAATTTTGTTTTTCAGTATGTTACGTGAAAGGCGAACACATCTAGAATTCGGCAAAATCTGAATTAAAAGGAGAGGTTGTTCTGCTTCAATGAAATAATTAAGACAATGGCACTGGCACCATTGTGTAAAGACATATCTTGTCTAGGCACTCATAAAGCCGCTGGGCAGTAAGATACAATATGATTATTTGCTGTAGGTACTAGTTTATCATTATTAGATAATATGAGTCTTTTGTCAAGCACAAGGAATATTCCCAAGTGTGAGGTATGCATGAATTGCTACGAAAGGTATGCCGGCTGTTGACTAATGTTAGCTTATGGGTGTGTAATAACAGAATTAGCTAGGAAGTAAATCAACTTGAGGCGCAAAAGTAGATTACTATCGAACGTGAAAGGTGGTTGAACGAAAACAATATATCCAAGTTATTTTATCAATATTTTGAATCATTTCTGTAGTGTGTAAAATAAAAACTAGAGTTAGTGACTCATTTTAGAATTCTAACGCGCGACGACGATAAGTTGTGTGATTTAATTAATTGTGAAAAGTGGAGTTAGTTTAATATTTCCCATTGTATCGCAAGACAATAAGTAAGTAGTACCTTTTATTTTAGTTTGAAATGGCAGAAAAGAATTTGATAAAATCCTGAATAAAATGCTGTATTCAAGACTGCAAAAAATTAGAGCGGCATGAAAGTAAATTAAGAATGTTTAAATTCCCTTCCCCTGATTTGGAAATGGGTCAAATTTGGCGTGAAAAGTGTGGTATTCCGGAAACGGGCGTCATTGCTATTTTGTGTCAGTTCAACATTCTGACATTTCATTATTTCGAAAAGAAGTTATCGGATTTGAATTCGCGATATTCTAATAAATAAATAATTTAACAGGATATTTTCTTAATAGTAGTGTAAAATTTGTGTAAAATATACTTTTGTGAACGATTATTTAGGTAATAGAGACTCCGGAGTCTTAAAAAACCGTAATGAAGTGCGCTGTGCTGTGCTGCAGGAACAAACAGAGTTATTGTCGTGGGAAATCATTCTTCAAGTAACTTTAATAGCTTTACTTATTAACTATAGTGTTTCTAACAAAATAAAAGTGAAATATTTATAAAAATAAACAGCTATGGCAAAAAATTAACGTTTTATCAAGGCCGGTTTGTTTGTTTACAATTGAATTGTCATTGGTGCCTAAATAATTCCACTCATACAAAGGCAACACCAAGAAATATTATCTGAAAATAAGGGGGAGCTGAAAATTTGTTTATTTTACATAGGAATTTGGATTATAAAAAATGTTCCCCTTCAGAATGTCAGAATTTCATTACTGCCATGACGAAACGAATACAAACAGAGCACACTAATACATTTCGCCGAGTGGCTTACGTTTTCACCCGATATGCCGTTTCCTTATTAGTTATTTATTCAATGACTTCACTATTAATATTAAGAGACAATCCTTCTTCTGACTGTTATGGTCGTAGCTATTGCATATAGCAATATGCTACATGTAAAATGCTGATGCATGTACGTTGGCCTTAAAGTAAATCGCATACAGAACGCACCCGACCGAGAGTAATGCTTCCTCGAGCTCAGAGTTGTACGCTGAGGTGATGGAGAAGAAGAAGAAAAGGAGATTTGTCAAGAGTGAAACGCAGGAAGGAAGCCATTACAGATTGTCTAAGAAAAGTTTTTTTTTTATCAACCGTACAGCGCTGCTGTGAATGTTCAAGAAGAGTGCCTAGGGTGCAAGCATAAGGCACGTGAGCCCAGCAGTTTCCATCGTTGGCATTATTTGGCAATCGAATTTTATTTCACCAAATTGGTAGTGATCAGCGTAAAGTAATATACGGAGAAAAACGTATTTACAAAAAAAAAACAAAAAGGTTGAAGAAGCCGCACTCACCAGAACTCAACTCCTGCTCCTACAACAAATTGCCTCTTAAGGGGGCTCCTGTAAATTCAGTTAGCTGTCCAGGCATTAAGGACAACACCCGTTACATTGGGATTAAGCCTCGAGGAAAAGAAAAGGTGAAAACGACGTGGTGTCAGGTTTACCTACGGTTTAGTCGCAGTGGAATTGCCACAGTCACGGCATAGCACGGAATAACAAAAAGGAATCATTGTCACGTCACGAAAGTCAGTATTTAATAATTATTAAATTGTCATTTTTCTTAAAATTAGTGGAGAAACCATAGATTAGATGGATATATCCAGAATATGATCGCACGGCTCACATTTCTGTTTCTTTTCTCAATGGAGAGTGGCAGAGAATCTATGTCACATGTTAAACTCGCCACATTTATTAGATTTAGACAGATTATCTTACTATACTAAAGTGAATTGAGCTATTAGACTTAGAGAAACTATTTTACTATATAAAGAAAAATTATTTACTAGATTTAGCCAAACTATATTATTATGTTAAAACCATATTACTATATTGAAACTATATTATTATATTGAAATCATATTACTATATTAGAAAACTATTTTACTATATTAAAAAATTTATTGATTAGATTCCGAGAGACTATATTATCATATTGAACCAATTATTTGCTAGATTTAGGGAAGCTATATTGATATAGTGAACGAAAAGGATTGAATAGATTTATAGATTAAAGAATCCATTCAGGATATGCATGAAATAGTTTCATGTATACAGATCGAAATAAAGTCATAATAGACAAAGGCTATAGCCCGAAAGTATTGTCGCACTTGAGAGCTGACGGCGCGCTCAGTGGTATTAAGTACTGATAATTATAAGTTGTTGGTATTGAATTTAATGGTTTTAATAATACGAATTGAAATTGAAAACCTTATTCTAATGTTGAATTAAGAGATTCTCAGAATAGAACCAGGATCAGTCAATGAATAACGCCCGGGATTGGGAACAGGAAAAGTAATCCAGATTTAATTGTGCTGCATTTTGAACGAATTTGATAACTAAAATTTTTTATTGAAAACTGTAATTTGAAATTAACATATGAAATAGAAACGATAGGTGACTGATAGTCCACGCATAATCATACGCATGGATCCATGTTAGATATATAGTGTAGTGTTAGATAAACAGTGTAGTTGCCTTTTTAACTCAGCCACGGCTCGAATACTACTTTATCACTTTCCTGGATCACCTAGGGTTCATTCATTCCTACTTCTGGTTAAATCCCACACGTTGAGGAGCTTTAATGATCTCACGCGGTAGTACAGTTCGGAATCACGTACGACAATGCTATCGTCATATTTGCTAGAAGTACAATCGTAGTTTCGCCAGGTGAAGCGTCTGTAAATAAAATCAAAGAGCGCAATTTAATGTATCCCGCTAAAATTATATGAGAAGGAATGTATTAAACCAGTTTTGATTTTCTTTGAATGTCTTCACTATGTACAGTGGAATTCTGGACTAGTTAGTAGAGATGTATTAACTCCATGTTTGATATTAGGACTTGTAGATTACAAAACAAAAAGAAAGAAAAATGTCATCATATGTTAAGTAAATTGGAGAATTTTATAACGTAATAATGCTGTGAGCTCTTTTATTTTCTCCCTCCTCTTCCTGAAGCCCTCTGCATGAAGGTCATCTAAGTTCGCCTAGTCTGCTCTGGTCTCTCTTTACAGGTCAACAAAGGGACTTTGGAAAACAGTGCCACCCAAAGTCAATGGGAGGATGGGGCTTGGCAAGGAAGGCATGTCATCTGCGCCTTCAGTGGAACGTAGGTAAGTGACGTAAAGGTCCCTTCAGGACTGAGTGAGTGCCCGTTTTTTTTGTATGCAGGCATGATACTTTTTTTGTTGATCATGGTTGGTGACAGCGGCAGGTTTCTTTTGGGAACCCCCCACACTCTCCGCCACATAGCCGAGGTGCTAGCATGCCGCCCTGTATTATCGCTGTCATCGAGTGATCTGTCAGCTCATGCTGGCAGTTTGGACTTCACGTCCTAACCAATCACTTTTACATACAACCATAACATGACAAGAGCTATTTCCCTTTTCCTTAACATACTTAGTTTTAATAAAACCAGCTACAAATACATAATCTAAGCTCGATAACAAGTGCTGAGGCATAGTTGGGAAAGAGAAGTATATAGCACACAGGGAATCACTTACTGTATGACTGCCTAATTGTTTTCACTAAATTTCTTCACTTTTTCCTTGTACAGTGATCCGTTAATAAAGTTTTGATAATTTTCACTATTTTCTAGATGTTTCATCTAACAATTTTGGGAGTTCAAATATTTTACGGAACTGAAACTTCAAAGGTATTAAGTAAGCTTTCATATTGATCACATCTAAAGTTGGATTTCCATGCGCTACTGTCTCCTTAATTTCTGAATTTATAATATGATCTGTAGGAAATGCGAAAGTATCCCTGTTAGCCATGATACAAAGATAACAAGGTATGGCCGAATCGAGAGGAATGTTTTGTGTTACTATGTCAGGAGGTGACTAAAGTCATTTCCAGCGAATCTGTTTTGAGTTTCTGGTATTTTATTGACTGAAATTCGTTTTGAGTTTATTAAAATATTTAACAAAATATTAGTTTCTTCGTTTAAATCACTTCGGAAAAAGTAATTATGTGCTAATGGGAAAGCAAAGAAATTTAAAAATAGAAAATTTTTTTCACTGTGAAATGACAATTGAAATTGAGATGAACAAAGTTCTGACATTTGTCGCCAAAGGAGGCAAGCAATCAATTGACAGATTTTCCGGCCATACCTTGTTAATCTTTGTATCATGGGTAGGTATACATAGTTTCGTTCCCAATCTATTTTCAATAATTAGAAATACTTGGAATTAGAATCATTTAAACGATTTTACTTTCAGGTGGCTATTTAATGTTGGTTTCAACAGTCATTGTAAATGCGACTGCGTTGATCGTGGGATTCGGATTTTTTGGAGATTCTAAACTTTTACATGTGTGAAAGAGAACTTCTGTATTTCAATTTAATTTTTGAATTAATTTTAATGAAGTGCAGGCAGGTAGTCTAAGTAGTATAAGCAGCTGCAAGCCAATACAACAGGAATTCTAAGAAGAAAATATAGATCAGAGAAGCGGCACATAATTCTGTACCTTACCAAGAAGGACTCATTTGCATTAATTACGGTTAAGGTTTTTCTAAGTGTAAGGATACGGACTGTTTTTATGATAGGTAGATGGTTGAGGAGGTAGATTAAGTAAAACAGAGATTCATTCGGTTGTAACAGTTTGTTAACGATAGGTTGCATTTTTGCATTTTTATAAATATTTCCAAAGTGAGAATAAAAGAACAAATTATTGACTTTTCGAGTTTTACGTTTTATAGATTCAGAAGTGGAATAGAACTTTAAGTTACGCGATTAGAAAAAAAATATATATATATATATATATATATAGAAATGGGACGCTCAAAGCGGCGGCGGTCGATGAGCACGGACTCAACACATAGGGAACGAAACGATCGTTCAAAATATAGACATGAAAGAAGTGATCGAAGTGAAAGAAGTAATCGAAGTGCAGAAAGTGATCAAAATGATACAAGTGCAAGAAATCAAAGGAACTATGCTGAAAGCAATAGTGCTAGAAAAAGCAGAAGCAAATTTCGCTCCTCCCGTCGTTCTGTAAGTAATCAAGCAAATCACATCACTGAAGAACGAATGGAACGATTGGAAAGAATTTTTGAGACACTAGTAGGAAGTCAAGTAAGGTCAAAGCAAAGCGAAAATCATTACGCCATAAGAAGTGATTGTATTCCCGAATTCGAACCGGGAAACCCAAATCTGACAGCATCAAAGTGGCTACAGAAGATTGATCAAATAGCAGCGATCAATAATTGGGATAGCAAGACTACAATCTATCACATGCAAAGCCGTTTAATGGGATTGGCAAAAACTTGGCATCGAAATTTGACCACATACGACCGAAACTGGGAAGAATGGAAAGATTTGATCACAAGATCGTTTCCAGACTACAACGACTTTGCTCTAACATTAAAGAAGCTAGTAAATCGACGTAAAGAAGAGAAAGAAACCATGACCGAATATTACTATGCAAAAATGGAATTAATAACTGCTTGTAAGATTACAGGAAAGGATGCTGTATCCTGCCTAATTGATGGAATCAAAAATCCGTCGAATCAAACGGGAGCGGGTAGGTACCCCACTCCAGAATTGTTATACACAGAATTTTTATCTACAGTCGTTGATCTGGGTGGAGAAACGAGCAGTGGTAGTAATAGTGTAAAAAGGTATCATGAGAAGAAAAATGTCTCGAAAAGTGATTTTAATACAGAAAATAGTGAAAGTAGAATTTCTCGTGTAATAAAATGTTTTAATTGTGGTGAAAAAGGACACCTTGCGAATAAGTGTCCCAAACCTAAACTAGAGTGCAACAAATGTAAAAAACTAGGTCATGACATAAATTCATGCAAATACAAAGAAAGAAAAAGTGTTTTTGTGAGTCGAGAAGCAAAAGAAGACACGAACAAAAATTCGTGCTATTTCATCGATTGCAAAGTAAACGGTAATAACACTCGTGGTTATATAGATACTGGATGCTGTGCTGTAATGATTCAGGAAACCTGCGTAAAGGACTTAGGATTAGAATTGCAGCCATGTTCTATTAGCATTTCGGGATATGCAGGAGGCTCAGTGCAAATAAAATTTAAAGCCAAAATTGAATTAGAAGTAGATTTAGCCCTAGCTAATGTGGAAGCGCTTATCGTACCGAATACAGTCCAAAACATTCCTGTGATGATTGGACAAAATTTTATAAACCGGGAAGATATAACAATGGTGTTGAAAAACAACGAATTACGACTTTTTAACAAGCAAATTGCAACATTACCAGAAATAGAATGTTTACCGCCAGCTAAAGTGGCACTTTGGGCTAAGCGTTTTACTGTAATACCCCCTAATCATGCTGGATACGTCGCTATTCACGGGAATGAAGACAATATGGAAGTCTACGTAGAACAAAATCAGCGGGGAAAGCCTAACGAAGAACACTGGATTGGCCGATGTATCACAAATTCATCTGATGGAGCAGTTTTAATTATGAATACGTCAAATTCAACAATAAAATTTCATCCAGATGAGGTAATTGCTCGAGGACTACCGTGTCACCTAGATACCAATAAAAAAGAAAAGGTAAGCGTATTAACTGTAACCGCAAATAATTTAGAGCCACTTAGCCTAGAAGATTTAGAGAAGAGTATTGACCAAGATATAGGGCAAGAATTAAAGGAAAAATTATTAGAGTTGCTAAATGAATACAGAGACTGTTTCGCACAGAACCTAAAAGAGTTAGGAAAGACAAAATTGTTGGAAATGGAAATTACTCTAACGGACGATAAACCAATTACCTACCGGCCTTACCGTTTAGCTTTGACAGAAAGGGAAGTTGTAATTAACATAGTAAATGAATTAAAAGAGAATGAAATAATAACAGACTCAATCTCACCCTACAGTAGTCCAATATTGCTGGTGAAAAAGAAGAACGGCGAATACCGTATGTGCGTGGACTATCGGAAATTAAATACTAAGACAATTAAAGATAAATATCCGATGCCACGTATTGACGATGAACTAGACAAATTAAAAGAATGTCGGTATTTCACAAGCTTAGATCTGGCGTATGGTTACCATCAAATTCCAGGTAGTAATTATGCGATAGAAAAGACAGCTTTTATTACTCCTGATGGGCATTTTGAATATTTAAGAATGCCTTTTGGATTAGTCAATGCTCCCGCAATATTTCAAAGAACAATTAACAGAGCACTAGGTCCCTCACGTTTCACTAATGTATTAGCTTATATGGATGATATTTTGGTACCTTCAAAGACAATCGAAGACGGTCTAAAGAAACTCAGAGAAGTTTTGGAGTCATTTCGTGCAGCAAACTTGACTTTAAAACTGGAAAAATGTTCCTTTTTTAAAGAAAAAGTTAATTATTTGGGGTATGAATTAAGCTTGCATGGAATTCAACCTGGTCGAACAAAAATAGCAGCTGTGGAAAATTTTCCTAAACCAATCGATGTTCATCAAATCCGTCAGTTGCATCTATTGCAACTCCACTGACGAAACTATTGAAGAAGGAGAGCAAGTTCGAATGGACAGACGATCAAGAAAAATCATTCAGTACATTGAAAATGACTAAAAGACCAATCCTTGCGCTCTACAATAACCAAGCGAGAACAGAGTTGCACACAGATGCCTCCAAATTTGGAATAGGACGAATTTTATTGCAAAGGCAGCACGACTATTCCCTAAAGCCAGTCTCTTTCACTCCTACGAACTAGAGACACTTGCTGTAGTATACGCGCTAAAGAACTTCCGGATGTATTTAATAGGAATTAGTTTCAAAGTCATAACCGACTGTAGTGCAGTTAGGAGTGCTTTCAGCAAACGGGACTTAATACCAAGAATAGGTCGCTGGTGGCTTTCTACCCAAGAATTCGACTTTTCAATAGAGTACCGTCCTGGCACTAGAATGGCTCATGTTGATGCGCTCAGCCGAAATCCCATAGAGACATCACTAAATGAGCATGTGTTAATAGTTGACATTACAACAGATGACTGGGTTCTGACGGCACAACAAAAAGATGATCGATGTAAATACCTTATTAACGTGCTTAGCAAACAACCTATAACGAAGGAAGATAAAGTCATTCATAAAGAATACTGCCTGAAGAACAACCGACTATACAGGATAACAAAAGAAGGAAAACGCTGGGTAGTACCTAAAAGTTTTCGCAAAGAAGTAGTAATGTGCCATCATGACAACGTTGGTCATTTTTCACTAGAAAAGACATTAAACTATATACAAACAAAATACTGGTTTGCCGCAATGAGAAAATATATAAAGAAATATATTTCTTGTTGTTTGGGATGCTTATATAATAAATTTCCAGCAGGTAAGCAATCAGGAGAATTACATCCCATTGAAAAGACATCAATTCCGTTTGACACTCTCCACGTTGATCATCTGGGGCCATTTGTGAAAAGTTCACGACGCAATACCCATTTGATTACGATTATTGATGGTTTTACGAAGTATGTTTTCCTAAAAGCAGTACCAAACACAAAAGTAGAACCCGTGATTAAGGCGTTTGATGCAATGATCAATGTATTTGGAGTTCCTCGCCGAATAGTTTGTGACAGAGGTAGTTGTTTTACCTCTGGTAAGTTCACCGACTATTGTAATAAATTGGGAATAAAGAGAGTACTTAACGCTACCGCAACGCCAAGAGCAAATGGATAAGCGGAAAGGTACAATCGTACCATTCTAGCATCTATTGCCTCATCCAACGAGGATGAGAGAAAATGGGACGAAACTATATCATCCATTCAGTGGGGTCTGAATGCTACTATTAATAAGTCAACCGGAAAAAGTCCACATGAATTGTTATTTGGTTATACGCCTCGCAGTTCTATTGACTCATTTATATCGAACGAAGTGGTGGAAAGTGCTACCAATAATGTTCACGAAGAAAGAGAAAAAGCCTCTCTAAATATTGCAAGGAGTCAAGAAACTCAAAAAAAGTATTACGATGGCAGACGTGCCAAAAGCAGAATATATACTGAAGGTCAGTATGTATTAGTCAAGCGACCAAAGGGGTCAAATGATGGTAATAGCAGAAAGCTGCTGCCAAAGTATAGTGGACCGTATCAAATTACAAAAGTATTAGATCACGATCGCTATATTGTAGAAGATTTATCTGGCGCGACACGTTCGCGAAAAAAATATGTCGGAGTATGGCCTGGCGATAAGTTAAAACTATTCCAACACCTAACTGATACAGACGACAACGTGTCGGATATATCAGATTCAGAATAAAACAAATTAACGTATTGATATTATTTTATTCTCACAGCACCTACCAATGGGGAATTTGTCACGAGGACATGACGGAAACGAGCGCGGCCGAGCTATAAGCAGCTGCAAGCCAATACAACAGGAATTCTAAGAAGAAAATATAGATCAGAGAAGCGGCACATAATTCTGTACCTTACCAAGAAGGACTCATTTGCATTAATTACGGTTAAGGTTTTTCTAAGTGTAAGGATACGGACTGTTTTTATGATAGGTAGATGGTTGAGGAGGTAGATTAAGTAAAACAGAGATTCATTCGGTTGTAACAGTTTGTTAACGATAGGTTGCATTTTTGCATTTTTATAAATATTTCCAAAGTGAGAATAAAAGAACAAATTATTGACTTTTCGAGTTTTACGTTTTATAGTAGTTTTTTTTATCTAAGCCAAGCAGTTCAGGAATTGAAATTTTAACTATTGTTCCCAAAACTTCCCCAGTACCTAGTATTTGTATAGATAAGGCTTCACAAAGTATAGCATCAAGAAATACATCACTTGACATAAATAGCACATTCGGATGTCAGTTTAGTGATCCCGGTAACTTGTCCTGTTTGACAGATAGTATAGTTCAAATATTGGTAGAAATGGACCTATACAAATAACGAATTTTGATTTTCCTAAAAAAGGTGGTAGAAAATTTAGTATTTCATCTTATACTAGGGTTATTGCGAATGAACATAGGATTCCTCGTTCCTGGTTGGTGTACTCTGTGTCAAAAGATGTAGTATTTTGTTTTTGTTGTACATTAGTTTCCAAAACTAGAAATCGTCAAGTTTTATCAAGAACGGGATTTTCTGATTGTATTTACATTAGTCAAACTCTGAAATGTCATGAGTGTGGAAAGTTTTAGGACTTTCGAAACTTTAGAAATAGGTTTGAGAAAAAATGGAACTATTGATTCAAGCTTAGAAAGTGCTATTAAGAGTGAAGTTAACCATTGGAATTAGGTCCTTCGTATTCTGGTAGCATTTGTACAGTTTTTAGGAACTCAATCTTCGGCATTTAGGGGAGCATCTAATAGTGTAAATGACTTAGACAGTGGGAGCTTTTTGAATTAAGTTGAAACGGTATCAAAGTTTGACCTCGTCTAGCGGAGCATCTTAGAAGAATTAACAGTCAGGAGTTTCAATACAGTTATATGAGCAAGAATATTTAAAATAAATTAATCAAACTGATATTTAATGCAGCTCAGAATAAAATATTGCAGATGCCCGAAGAAGCAAAGTACTTTTCGATAATGGTTGATTGCACTCCAGATATAATTCGGGAGGAGCAAGTTACATTAGTAATTAGGTTTTTGCGTAAAGTGGACAATACATTTATAATAACAGAACGCTTCTTAGGTTCTTTTTTTAAATGTACAGACAAAATTAGCTTAGGGCTAATAGAAATAGTACTAGAAAAGATAAATATCAATTTCGAATTGCAGAAGTCAAAGTTATGATAACGGTACAAATATGAATTCAAACAAAAATTTGGGAAATAGAACCCAGAGCGTTTTATGTCCCATGCTCCTCCCGTTCATTAAATTTACTTATTAATAATGCGGCCCATTGTAGTTTAGAGGTACTTAATTTTTTCGATATTCTTCAAAGTTCATATGTTTTTATCTCCGACTCTACAAATAGGTGGAATATTTTTAAAAAGAATGTTATAAGTTTAACTTTGAAGCCTCGTTGTGAAACTAGATGGGAAAGTAGAATAGAAGGTATTTAGGTGATATATACGATGCTCTTATAGAAATTTCTGAATCAGGTGATACACTCATTAAAAATACTGCCGAGTCATTAGCAGGCAACAGGCCATATTGTTCTCATCAACCAAAATTGATATATTTTCTACTTCCATTTCCATATCAATATCACTTTAACAACACAAATTTATTATCGCACAACTTTACTATCCTAAATACGTGTAGTGAAATAATGCGCGCTCCCTTTTACTCTTGGCCGTCTCAGTGAACGCGTGAGAAAGCAAAAGGAAGTGACTATTTGTCATTTACTTTGTACAGTGAGCACACGATAGCGTTATATAGTGACTTGGTAGTGACATTATGTCACTATTTTTCTGTCGGTGAATGCACCCAATGATCTTTAAGAGTCTCCATAGTTTATTTACTCAATTGAGCTCAAGGAATGTCGTGGCTCCGTCAAGTAAGCCTAACGAAGAATGAATTATAACATCATGATGTACTGAACTCTTATTTTTCTCCTTCACTCTCCCGGAGCTCTCTCTAAATAGCAATGGTTGACTAAAGGTCCGCTCCTCCACTAACTTTCAGGTCAGTCAATAAGAACATTGCAAAATATTGCCCGCAATGTTATTGGATGGATGGGGCAATGGCAACGAGGACAGTTCATCTGTGTCCTCCGCGTAGGTGAAGCCAAGTGGTGTAAGGGTCCCTTCAGGACCGGATGTAGTGTTTGTTTTTGTTAGGCACGAATTTTTTTGTTACCCACCCCACTAACTCTTCCGCAATAGCCGAGTTGCTAGAGTGCCACCCTGCATTTACAACGTTGCTCATGGAGTGAGCTGTCAGCTCATGCTGACAGACTAGACTTAACGTCCAAAGTACTCACTCGCCTGCTTCTACTCTTTCCGTGCTTTTCAATAAGAGAGATGCCACACCGTTATACGAAAACTAAACTTGTGACAGTATGGGCTCATCTCTGGTAAATGAGAATAGATAGCAAAATTTTCAGTTTTGAGGGGATGAAGAACCTGGGTATTACGACCTTAAAAACGTTTTTTCCTTTTCAATAGCCTATATTTCGGTCCCTCGATTGGGCCATCTAAGTATTTCATCATCATGGGCTTATTTCCAAAATTGAATATGTACTTACATTTGATAAATAATATTACATTAGTGTTATGAATTGTTTTACACATAAAACAAGGTAACAATAGGAAACCGTAATACACAAACGAATTTCATATATCCATCACGTCACAGAAAACATTACAATTAAATTAATGAATATTAACAGCAGCATCAGGCTTTATTCTTTAGCAACACTAAAACTAAAATTGATACACCTTGCTGTGGCGTCGTTTATAAGGTGAACTGTGAATGCGGGTAGATATATAGGGGAGACAGGTAGAGATATAAAAACTAGGATTAGGGAGCATAAAAATGACTTTAAGTCAGCCATACGCCAAATTGATAATCAGGCACCCACATATTATAAGACAGCATGCCTGCAACATGCCATGGATAAGAAACACCAGTTTGATTTTGACAAGGTAGTGATTCTGAGTAAGGAAAAATATTGGAGAAAAAGGAAAAACATAGAATCCTTACATATACAATATCACAAACTAGAAGCAGACAATTTTAAAGTCAACACGGCATACATAAACCATCAATATAAACATCTCATTAACATACACAGAAAGAAAGCACAGAACCGGAATTAGCTGACAATAGACTTTACATTATAGCATACGCATTTAGTTTTATAGTATTATTCACGACGTATATACCGACCAGTGTAAAGTTTTAGTGCATTAATTTATAACTGCGGAAAATACATGGACCTAATTGGCAGATTGAGGGAAAGAATTAATTATAGCTCAGAGACGCTAAAAAACTAAAGGAAAGCTCCAAGAAACACAAATTTAAAAATATGGATCTAAAGATACTATACGCCAACACAAGAAGCTTAAGAAATAAGTTAGAGGAAATAGAATTAATGATAACAGAAGTAGGAAAAGTGGATATTGTAATACTAGTGGAAACCTGGATTAAACAAGATGAAATACACTTCTACAACCTACAAGGATTTACCCCGATATTCAACTGCCGAAAATCTGATACGAGAGGGGGCGGAACAGGGATTTATATAAAAGATTCCATGAAATTTTCAACTGAGCAAACCACGGAACCGGTATATGAGCAACTAAATGTGATGCCTATAATGATTGAGGACATAATTCCAAAATTAACGATAATCGCATACTACAAGCCGCCTAATGCTAATGGCCAACTGTTTCTAGAAGCATTAGAATCTATACTAACTGAGTATAAAAATTGTCGGATACTAATATAAACTTGCTTAATGATAACGAAGACACTAGGAAATACTTGGAACTACTATCAACTAATAATGCAACAGTGCTAAACAACATTGATACAAAGTATGCTACCAGAATTTCGGAACAATGCTGCTCAATAATTGATCACGTGGTAACCACTCTTAATGTGGAAAGATACGACTTTGGATTGGAGCTTAACGACTGGCCTCAACTGGACCATCGCATCATAATATTCACGCTTAGAAACGCTTTAGAGAGGAGACCAAAAATGTCCAGCAAGAAAACAGTAAGAATAAATACTGAAAAATTAAAAACAAAGGTAAAATCTGCTGTTCACGATTGCGATAATCTAAATTTTGATAAGCTTATCGAAATAATACAAAAAGCGAAACAAGAAGCAACTGATATCAAACTCGTCAGAACTCGAGAAAATAACTGGATCACATTAGAGATAATAAGCAAAATAAAACAAAGGAATAAATTATATAAGAAAATAAAAGGGGGCTCAAATAATTCACAACTGATACAAAACTATAAAAGGATTAAGAACGACATCACCTGGAATATAAGAAAAGCGAAAATGAGTTATGTGGAATAAAAAATGCAAAAAGCGGGAAGCGACTCAAAAAAGATGTGGAAAGCAATCAACGAGACATTAAGAAATAGTAATTCGGATGACAGAAAAGGCAGTATAGAAGAATTAAAAATTGAGAATAACAACTTTAAAGACAAAACACAAATTGCCAACTATATGAACAAACACTTTGTGAATGTGGGCCCTTCACTAGTAAAAAATTTGGAGGACAAGTGCTGGTTTCCTTGTGAACCAACTAAAAATGTAACAAGGTCAAACTGTGTATTTATCAGGCCTGTGAATGTTGCTGATGTTGAAGGGGTACTATCTCAGTTGAGAGGAGACACAGCACCAGGATTAGACGGAATAAGAGTAAAAAACGTAAAGAATATCAAAGATATAGTTACTGAACCTTTAACGAGAATAATAAATAATTGTATCGAAAAGGCGGAGTTTCCAGCCTGTTTGAAATCTACATGCATAGTACCAGTCTTCAAAGAAGGAGATAGAAGAGACCCAGACAACTACCGACCCATAGCCCTCCTCAAAGTGTTCAGTAAAATATATGAGAGACTACTTCATAATCAGCGTACAGCATTTATTCAAAGTAATGGTGGATTTGATAAAAAGCATTATAGATTCCAAAAGCAAAGCAACACGACGGCTATTATATCTGATGTAATGGAGTTCATTAATAAAGAACTCGATGAGGGTAATTATGTTATTGGAGAATTTGTCGACTTGAAGAAGGCATTTGATACTGTGGATCATACCGTATTAATAGAAATATTAGCCGAATTGGGAATTAGAGGAAAAGCAAACCAGTTACTAAGTAATTATCTGCAAGCAAGGCAGTGTTGTACGAAAGTGGGAAACAGCTTTAGCGAGAATGAAGCGATGAGTACTGGAGTCCCGCAAGGATCGATTCTAGGTCCGCTCCTTTACTCTCTGTACATCCAAAATTTAATGGAGGCTGGACTGGCCGCGGAATACTACATATATGCTGATGATACCCTGCTCCTGTTTAGTGGGAAAGATGGCGATGACTTAGAGAGGGTAATAAATGAGGACTTAATACGGTACACAAGATGGCTATATGGAAATAAACTTACAATAAATACATCGAAAACAAGCTTCATGGTTTTCAAACAGACAGGCAAGCAAAAGCTGGACATTGAACTGCAAGTGGAACGAGAACCCATTAAAGGAGTCGACTCAATAAAATATCTGGGAATGCTAATGGACGATAAACTGACTTGAAAACAACACACAACATATGTGAGGAAAAAAGTTGCACCACTTATAGGAATCATGAGGAGAAGAGACTTTTTTAATCGTCAGACGAAAATCTTAATCTACAATGCATTTATACTACCAATAATTACTTACAATATAATTAACTGGTCACAATGTACCAATCACTTATTAAACTGCATGCATAGGGTATTAAACAAAGCAATAAAGTCCATATTTAATTTACATAGACTCACACCAACGCATGAGCTGTATGAATCGACAAATTTTCTGAGCTTAAAATAACTCATTTATGTGGAAAAAGCTAAAATGATATATAAGATAAGAAAAAAGAAGATAAAGTCGAACATAAACCTAATAGAGCACGGTGATACACATAACTACGGAACACGATTACGCCAACATCTGCGTCTATCGTACGCTAGAACAGACAGAAAACTCAAGAGTCTAAAACACACAGCTGTACCCATACACAATGAATTACCAGAGGAAATAAAAAATACAGAGCAAGTGAACAAGTTCAAGAAATTAATAAAGAAATTTGCAGATGAGAATGTTGCAATAGTATGATGTGTAAACTGATTACTATGTAACAATGATAACTATTGACTAAAAAGAAAAGAATTGTTGAATAGGAGAAGTACTCTTCACTAATACCAGCCCTTGGCTGTCTGTGAAGATGCCCAAATAGTTCATATAAGAAAAAAAAAACAATTAGTCAGACTAGAGAGATGGAGAGAGTGGTGGAAAGGAGGATAGCTCTGTATGTATATTTAGTTATTTATGCAGAAATTTATTTCATACATGTACCTACCGTTTTTAATGACCGTGTTTAGTTTTTACCTTGTTTTATGTGTAAAAAAATTCGTAACACTAATGTAATATTATTTATTTATCAAATGTAAGTACATATTCTACAATTTTAGAGATAAGCCCATGATGATGAAATACTTTGTTACAGTACTGTATGCTCTGAAGATGGCCCAATCAAGGGACTGAAATATAGGTTATATATACGTTTTTAAGGTCGTAATACCCAGGTTCTTCATCCCATTATAACTTTAAAACGACCAGGATTTATCGAATAATATTTTCAGTTTTGGTTGCAATCTTAGCATCGAATCGCAAAAAAATATTCACCATAATTAATTCGCATAGTTTATATATAAAATCAATAAATGTGTAGAACAAACACGTAGGTAGTGAGACTATTTGAACAACAAAATAGAAAATAAATGGAGACAAGTTTCCAAAAATCCGTTCTCAAATGGATCGATAAAATTCGTTTAAAATCCTACCAATATGCTGAGCTCGCAGCTGTTTTTTTATAAAGTGCAATCGACTCAGTGGTGACAATCCGTTTTGTGAATCCTAGGAATCTATTTTGATAAATGTCAACAAAATGACATAGACTTTTTTTATTTAATGAAAGTTAATTTAGGATCTTATGCATTTTGCTTATCCTTTCCCCTAAGAGTTTAAAAAATTTCCGGTGTGTGAACGGGAGCCTGAAATGGCGATAAGTTAAATTAATCGTTTTTATAAATTATTTATTACACCAAGGATCTAATTTTATTATTTTAATAGTAAAAAATAAAATTAAATAATGAGTGAATGCAAAGGTCACAATAACATAGCCGAACACCTTTCGTGGAAAAGAATCTCACAAGAAAAAGTGAATGTTTCACGGGAGCACATATCAGATAATATAGCACATTTGAAACTATCAGATCATGAGGAAGCCGTTAAACTAAAGCCTGCCGTTAAAAAAATCCCATTTGAGTCTTCCGTTTACTCTATGTATTATAGTGACAGTCTCGTAGATGATCCGAAAAAAGAACAAATTCAAAGTAACACTTGTAAGTTAGAGCTTCCACAGGCTTCAAAAAAAGACCTAACATGTTTATCGGATAAAGAGTTCTTAGAAGGACAACAAAATCTAGAGAAATCTTCAAAAAAATTATTAGAGTTGTATAAATCCTACCAAACTCCGAAAATACAAGAAGATTTAATTGAATCGGAACTAAAAACAAGTACAGATTCAATAGCAAGACAACCATCAGAACCATTACTACCTGGTTCATCGAAATTTACTTCTACTTCACATGTACTACAAGATGATTCAAAAATAAAAAGCCGGAAGACTGTAGGTCGAAAAAACGGCTCTAGCCGCCACGAAGTTTATTCAAATCTGCCCTTGTGCGAGGACGCAATTAAAATTGGAGGTAGGCAAGGTAATTCTGTATATTATTCGAATCTAAAATTTCATTTTATAATCTACATTCTGAATAGAACATTTATATAATCCTCCATTTCTTGACGAGATATCAATAAAAAATAAGAGAGGATCAAGATCTGAATCATCAGTTGAATCATATACTACCCCGAAGATTATTACGCCACGACCCTATAAATACGTTACAAAGAAAAAGGATCTTCCTCCAAGTTTACAAAAGGGCATTTTCAATTGGACTCCAGGCTTTCAAGATAAAGCTGTAATGACAATAGAAGCACTGAATAACCACAAAAAAGCTTTTGGTAACGTTAATAAAAAGATTATTAAAAAGAGGACTCTCAAAAAGGAAAGTCTAGAGGAGAAACGAACAATAAATAAGGCAACAACTACAGTCGAGCTAAGGACCGATCAGAAAATCTTATTGAATACTGGGATAAATGATAAAATTAAAAAAAAAAATGCAATAAAAAAGAAAAGAGTGTGAAAAAGTAAAAGAAAATTGAATTCTGAATTATTTACAATGGAATGAAACCAGTCTGAAATAAAAATAACCATGCAATGCAACCGTACATCAGTAATGGCATCTTAAGACGACGCATACGCGACAATAAGGGAAAGGAAGCAAATTTTTTTAATTTTTGAAAATTTTTATTGTTAAAGAGAATGGCAACATATTTATAATAACTGAACTGAAATTTAAGGCTGCGTTAAATTGTATTGCCTCAGATATCAGTTTATCCAAAACCAGGGGAGGTATTCAGGCATACACAAAAATTTCTAAAATGATATCATACAGTGATTTTAGCAGTTAACTAACATACTGCACTCTCGTAAGATAGCAAGCAATCAACTTTTCTGAGCCAGAAACCCTCTTCTTGGTTTAATTAATTATAAATATGTCCCGATCATTCTAAATTTTTAAAAAATTATACGTGAATTATTTTACATAAATTTCTACTACTTTTTGTAATGCATCAGTAAAAAATTTAAGAGCTTGTTCCAGTACTCATTCTGGCAGTAATTTTTCATTATTGTACAACTTCCCCTCCATGAGGAAAATTACGAATAGTTCTGTTCCTTAAAAACTATAATTCATGAATTTGTCATTGTTTACATAATTGTACTTATTCCAACTACTTTTAAAACGTACTAAAAAAAGCAAAATGGTACTGTTCATAGTGGCAGTAACTAATCAATCAAATAAGCCGCTAGTATTTCAGCAGTAAGAAAAACATCAGTCAGTTTCTATGAATGCGGTATTGCTTATAGTCTAAGAGCCATTGAATAAATAACTAATAAGGAAACGGCATATCGGGTGAAAACTAAAGCCACTCGGCGAAATGTATTAGTGTACTGTGTTTGTATTCGTTTCGTCATGGCAGTAGTGAAACCATGAAATTTTGAAGGGGGACATTTTTTATAATCCAAATTGCTATGTAAAATAAGCAAATTTTTCGCGCCCCTTATCTTGAGATAATATTCCTTGGCGTTGCCTATGATAATTTAAGTAAACTTTCAAAAAAGTGACCAGCCCTCTTGTCGTTTCTCCCCCCGCTTCCTGGATTTGACTGTCATTGAAGTATCTACTCACGTACACTGTATTCGCACGAAACCCCGCTTCCTTATTAGTTATTTATTCAATGTCTAAGAGCCCGCAATAAATTTTTGGTGTGAAATATAACCAAAAAATTTATACATACGTATTAAGTTAAAAGAAAGGCAATGTCAAAAACAATCGTCCGGATGGAAATCTCCGCGGCCTAAGTGAGTAATAGTATATTGAAAACACCCTTTTTCAAAATTGAAATACTTATTATAACCAACCACTTAATGAATGTCTTAAAAAAGATGTGTTTTCCACGAGCACAAAAATGCAGTCCCAAGACGTTGTGCGCTCGGCTAACCCCTTGCCAGACGAAGTTAAAGTAACTGAAAATTTCGGATTTTCCATAAATCTATATAACAAATAATAAGCCGTTCCAGGAATTCTTGAAATACCAATAACACATTGAATTCAGACAGAATTTTTGTTTAAAAAAATATATTTTCTGTCAAATTCGCATTTTGATATATTGATGTTAATTTAATTTAACAAGAATTCGGACAAACACTGCGCAGTTTTACCTGCATTTCACAGCTTTACAGGATGTGACTGCGCTCCATGATACAAAGATTAACAAAATATGGCCGGAAAATCTGTCAATTGATTGGTTGCCTTCTTTGGCGACAAATGTCAGAAATTTGTTCGTCTCAATTTCAATCGTCCTTTTACAGTGAAAAAAATTTTCTATTTTTAAATTTCTTTGCTTTCCCACTAACGCATAATTACTTTTCCCGAAGTGATTTAAACGAAGAAACTAATGATTTGTTAAATATTTTAATATATTCAAAACGTATTTCAGTCAATAAAATACGAAAATCTCAAAACAAATTCGCTAGAAATGACAGTAGGCACCTCATGACGTAGCAACACGAAAAATTCCTCTCGAATCGGCCGTACCTTGTGTGTCAACAGTTGAGCTGAGCTGAACACACCCTTTGTATCATGACTGCCCTCCATCTTTTTTCAAGAAATTAAAAATAAAACCTTTTAAATATTAGAAACTAGACCAGGGCCTGGATTCCGATCAGAAAAAAATGACAAATGACAATGACTTCGTGACTTTTTTCCGAAAATGCGATTCTTACACCATGACTTCATCCATAAAAAGTGACATTTGGCGTTAAAATATGACTTATTTTCGAAATGCCGATTCCTAAAAAACTGGGTGACATGACAAATGACTTTTTTTCATGACAATTTTTGCAACCGAAGTCACTTATTCCTTGCCGCTGTGACTTTTGTCATATTCAAGTAATATATATTAGGTCTGTCTTTTTACTTTTGAGTAAAAATTTTTGCGTAAAAATCAAGTAAAAACTTTTATGCGGTAGAGGGGATAACTCAAGAAAAGTTACCAGACACTTCTCGAGTAAATTTTGTTGAGCTTGCCGTATGTCAAATAAGTTTTCTATGCAAAACAAGGTTTGAAAATAATAATTATGATTAAGTAAAACATCTTTCTCTAATTTAATTTAAAAAATGGAAAAAATATCATATCACAACAAGCGTTTAATACTTTTGACAGTCAGCTGATTGCATATCGAAGTTACACATCTTCTTAATCATGAGTAAAAATGTGCAACTTTGTGCAAGAGGGGAAACGAATAAATTTACTCGATTTTTACTAGTTGAAAGTAAACAGACGGTTTGTGAGTAAAAATCCGTAAAAGTTTTTACACCGAGTAAAACCTTTCGAGTAAACAGACAGACCTATTGTAATAGCAACACGTAATATCAATGATGTAAAGTATAAAAATAATAAATATTTGTATTTATTATGCATTGTATTATTGAAAAAAAAATCGATTTTAGCAGCAAACCGCAAAAGGATAAGTTACTCGTTATAACATTTCAGCTGTTATTTTACGTACTGCCTCCTTCTTTGGATACGCCTTCGCAATAAGATGTTCTCAATTACTTTGTTGTTCGGAACATATTCAATCACAGCGCAATTGTCAAATTGTCACTGCTATAATTTAAGATACATGTCATGTCACCCAACAATCAGAATTCCAAATTATGGCATAGTGACATTGTCCTTCCTTCGAAGTCATTTTGTCATTGTCATTTGTCATTTTAATTTTATCAGAATCCAGCCCCAGGGGGTCTATTATTGAAAACGAAACGAAATTTCGAATGGAAATTTTCGTACATCTGGCACCATTGAATACGAAAATGTCAATTTTTCGAGTGGAACTTTTCGGTCAAGTTGACATTTCACTTACAACAATTAAAAACAAACCCTGATAGCACGACTTCAGGGGTTACCACTACAATCATAATTCTGTTATTCTATCGGTGAAACTGCATGTACTTCAGCCCGTAAAAATGTACTGAAACACTACGGAAAGCTACACGCATAAAATGAAACAAAACGCAACTCCCGATATGTTCCGTCTCCCACATTATTGCATCATCTTTTCAGGGCTGATTCAGTACTCACAGAAGCGGTTTAGTTCAGTATTCATAGAAAGGTAAAAGTATATTGATAGATTTGTCCCATTCTAATTGGTTTACATCTCTTCAGGGCTTTTAAAGTAGTCTTGAAGTACATTACATTAACAAATTCAGAATTCGTTTCCAGTTAAATCCATTGGAAGTGCGTCTGAGTGAAGCGCATTTCACATATCAGTAATAAATTGGTAAGAATTGAGAAACATATTTTTAATTATAATAAAAAGAAGTTTTATAATTACAGACAATATATCGTTTTAGAGGTTCACCAGAGTCAATTGACAAGCCATTGACGCAGTGAAAAGACTATAACTGGAGATGTACTGCTGTGACAAGGGCTCTTGACTTACTAAATTTAATTAGTAAAGTATTATATATATTAAATATATTTAAAGAAAATAGATTTTTTTATTTTGGAAATGGTGTGATTCTCTTCATTAGTTCAAAACTACTGAAATATGCTTGA
This sequence comes from Dioctria rufipes, assembly GCA_963924295.1. NCBI lineage: Eukaryota > Metazoa > Arthropoda > Insecta > Diptera > Asilidae > Dioctria > Dioctria rufipes. The sequence continues at coordinate 64,332,676 of OZ002740.1, read as the reverse complement.
ATATTGTGGTTCTCTTCACTACTTCAAAACTACTGAAATATGCCTGAATATTGTGCATCTCTTCACTGGTACAAAACTACTGAAAAATACCTGAATATTGCGCTTCTCTTCATTGGCTTAGAAGTACCGAATACATCCCCCAGAGACTACAGCATAAAAGTAATGAAAAACTGATGCTTCCCTCCTGAAAGTGTGGTGGCGCTACCTGTCCTGCTCTTACATACGCAAATAAATCATTTAAAAACGCGACAGTGGTTATTTGTGTTAGTGTTTACCCCTGAATTTTTTCCCGACTGCCTATCCTTTTTCACTGGAGCTGGAAGGCTTCGGTTCAGGCCACCTGAAGTACATTTTCAGTACTTCTGTGCTATCAGGGAACAACAAATGTACACAATCACATAATATTATTTTCTTCCCTGCCTACGCAATCGCAGTCACCTAAAACCCTAAAAACCATCGAATGCGCAAAACTGCAGCCATATTGAACTAAAAAGAAAAAATTCAAAGCAAAAATCATATCTCGGCTCGCTTTGCACAACCAACCAAAATTCTAAGAAAAATTCAAAAATGGTCCAAGTACGTCATCACAGCAAAACATGAGCGCAAATATTGCTCAACATATAGTCCGATAACTTTCTTCACTCCCCTCGTTTTTCCATTCAATCATCGAAAAATTCACGCTTCTTTTGGTTGCTAGCTTTTGAACGAAAATGTTGCAGAATTGAAGTAATCGGACACATGTTAGTGGATATAGCGAAGTGTCCACCCTTAGCTTCTTTCGGTTTTCCTGTCGCGCCCGTACGAGATAGGGGTTGGCCACCATAGACTTTTTTATTTAGAATCATATTCTGAATAATATAGCATTTTTAATTTTTTCAAAAATTTTACCTCTTCCAAACCGCACGCACGGCAAATAGATTGTCATGCGTTCGGGGGTGTTTTTATTGTCTTTCACCCCTTTTTTTTGGTCCTGCGAGGCTGCATTTTTGCGACAATACTCCCAGGACCACCCTACACCAACCCTTAAAATTGCAGCCTGAAACAAATTAAATGTGATCTTTAGCATTTTTCCGGCTTATTTGACTGGACTATTATCGAGTTATTGAAGTGCGGAATAGTTTATGCAAACAAACAATGATGTAAGTAGTTTTTATTAATTTTATTGATACTTTTATTAAAAAAAAAAAACAATTAGACAATAACTATTCTTTATTATTGGGGCCAAGCTTAGGAATACTAATCACTACAAAACGTTGGTTAATTTTATGGTCAGCCATCCAGATTTGGCACACGGCTACACACTGGGAAGCGAAACTAGAGCAACAACAATCGCCCGTTGGGGAAAATTAACTGAGGATCTAAACTCCAAAGGACCACCAAAGAGAACCGCGGATGCTTGGAAAAAGGTGAAATGTAGAGTTTCATTTCCATTGTAATTATAGGTATGAGCTGATTATAAGTTCCACATCAAGAAGAAGCTCTGTAATAACAAAACACAATTAAGTGATACAGGCGGAGGCCCTTGTAAGCTCTTAAGTTTTTCTGATTTGGAAGAAGCAGTTAAACAGCTAAACATGCGCGCAGTTCTTGAGGAAGTTACGGGAGCAAAATCTTTTTGGGGGAAGCAGAAAGACAAATAAATCCGTCTGTCATCATCCGATTGCACAAGTTTCAGTACTTAGTTCCGCAGATTAATGCCAGTCAAATACCAATATCTGTGATTCAGCACCAGCTGAGAATGATCCTTCATCAAACTCGAATCAATCTGATGAGAACTCACCTGAGCAAAGTGACTTATCTTGTATATCGCCCAATCCAAGGCAACGTCAACTTAAACAAAATACTTTTTCTCTTCTAAAAAAAAAAACAAATACAAATCCAGAAAAATTTGTGTAAAATTATTGAAAGTGGCCTAGATGCAGTAACTAAGTTACACAAAGAAAAAATTGAGCTCAAAAATAAGAAATTTCATCTAAAAAAAAAAAAACAAAATACTATTTAAGGAAAGATGAAATAAAAGAAAATAGGAAATATGAAATAGAAAAACAAAAATAAGTTCAAGAAAAGTTAGAGCTCAAGAGCATTACACTTGAATTGCAGGAACATGAGCTAGGAAAGTGCAATAAAAATAAATGTTCCTTCCTTTTTAATGGACAGTATTAAATATCGCCTCTCTGCTTCCTTTTGAAGCTGCCCTATATGGCGTAATTAACCAAGGTTGGAGAGGATATCCACATGCACCTAAAATTGTTTATGTAATTATATGTATGGTTTACCTACATTTTCCAAATAATTACCTAGTATCCAACCACTCCTATCACCATTTTCATATATGGTCTGTAAATTATCTATCTCGTCGCTGAAACTCCACACTAACGAGTCATATGAAGACCCTCCATATCTGGCATCAATACAACGTATCCTCATTTTATAGTCGCATGCCTAAAACGTTATTTTGAAAAATCATTTACCTCCAAGTAAGCAATACATACTTACAATCATAGCATTAAGACTGTCATACCCTTTTCGATTAAAATATAAATGCTCATCTTTAGATGGGGCAATTATCTTTATGTGAATCCCATCAACACAACCTAATAATGCAGGAAAACCTGTGACGTTAAAAAAATGAGATTTGGATGCTCGTTTTTCTTCTTCATTCATTTCACAAGCAATCCATTTTGGACATACTTCCAATTACATAATATCTAAAATTTCTCACAAAACGACAGATAAAGTAGATTAGGACATTCCAATATTTAGATCTTGGCCCGTCCCACCTTGATAACCACCTTCAGCAAAGAATCTCAGTGCCGCAACAATTTTTAATATCGGTGGTATTGATGTAGAGCGGACGGTTTAAATTTATCTTGCATCTCGTCTAATAAATATTTAAATGCATCCTTTGATAGCAGGTAGTATTTCTTGAACCTTGAAAAATTAAAATGAATTTGATTTGTTGCAAATGCTTACAAAGCCTTACGGTTTCGTAGGTGTCTCAAATATGTTAGATTGATCGCGAATTAGCTTTCGAATAATCCTTGAATTTCCCCTCTCCTCTTCTTTAAAACATAATGCTGCTATCCATTTTTAAAATAACAACACTTGAATATTTTTCTGAAAGGAATAAACACGTCACTATCACAATTGACAGATTAACAGAAAATCTATTACATATCGAGTTTTTGTACTAGATTACTATTTTTTTTATATGTGGTAAAGCTTTATGGCTTTATTACTCGAACATTGCTAGAAAACAGAGTAAGTAGTTTCCCCTTATCTGAAAATAGTTTAGAACGATAAGGACAAAAGATAATCCAGCAAAATTTTATTGAGTTAAATGTCAAATTCCCCGACGAAGGGGAAATTTTTAATGCCATAATTAACCATAAAAAGTTCTAGCCAGAAGTATATTTTATGGCAGTAAATTTTGCTATTATGGCAGCAAAATAACTACAAGCGGGTACGAATATAATTGTTTACACGCACGCAAATTAAAAATATTTGAAGAAAGTCACAGCACATCAGCTGGAATGTGTCAAAGTTTATTAAAAAATTTTAAACATTTTTTAAAAAAAATTAAAATTTTTTGTGTACAATTTTTTTAAAAAATTGTTAAAATTTTTTTTTATAAAGTTATTATAAATTTTTTTAAAAAATTTTTAAATATGGAATGTGTCAAAATTTTAAAGGGAATATTTTGTATTCTCTATTGTATTCTGTATCTGTATTGTTCTTGAAAATAGTGCCTTTTTTTATCTGATTTTGAACTTCAGCATAAATGTCCAACTAATTTATGCAACTGACAAATTGATGAAATGCCACAACTGACACTTCGCTATAAAAGAGTGGGAAATAATGCTTTGACAGTCGATCACCTCTTCCTTTTTTTCTAACAGTGCAAAGTAATAAAACCCTCTCACTCACTTTCTCAGTAAAATCGCATGTTCGAGTAATGTAAATCAGCCATTAAGCGTGAAATACAATTACGGCTGATCTGTCCACTGCGACTTGATTTTAAGTCGAAGTCGATGCTGAGGTGAATTTTGTAATTAAATTAAAGCTTCAACTCCTTGAACAAACCAGAAGTCCCGACTTCTGCGATTGAACTGAAGTTGGCCGCAGCGAACACCAACTTTGTACTTTGAGCAAAGTTTAATTTCAGTCCGAGTCGATTTGAGCAAAGTCGAAGTCGTAATTGTAATTCACGCTTTACATAGAGTTCTTTCATATTCAATCATAGCTCGAATATAGTTTTTCGTACATAAATTTCGAGAGGTTCGAAATTTCATTTTGTGTTCAATAATAGACCTCCAGAATTGCAGTTAACATTTTCTAAATTCGGAAACCAAGTAAATCTTAATGAGTAAGATTATTCACTAATAGAAAATTTCGTCTATGGTATATACCAGAGAAAAGCTGTGATTGTTCATGAAGCCCGATATGAAATTTTTTACAAATCCTGCAATCCTACATCAGAAAGAGGTTTTAGAAATATCTGAAGTAGTAAGTAATATTTTGTAAAAAGTTCATGTGATTCTCTGCTATATTCACACTAATATTTCTTTTCACCATACCTTTACCGTCTCATAGGCACAGTCTCTTCTTTACCTTTATACATAAGTAGTGAATTCCATGTGAACTTTTGGATATCTCAGTCAGTAAACTGCTTATAATTTTTTTCTATTATATATATATATATATATATTATATTTCGAAGGAAGTCTTCTACCCCAAAAAAAATAGCAGTTCTGTTGTATCAAATATACAAAACCAATTATATATGTTGTATATGGAAGAATGCGGTGAAAAATACAGAAATTAATTTATCACCAACAAAAAGTGGTTGGGTAGTGTGGTAGTAGAAAATAAATTTGAAATTAAATGGTTCGAGGGAATGACGAGTGTGAATCTGAATGTGATATTTGAATTAAAAGTAGGTATGAATTGATTAAACGATTTCTAAAAGTAAATCACGAATACTGGAAATTGGAAAATTTGTTTGATATTTGTCAGTATAGGTACTTTAACTTCGTCTGCCAAGGGATTAGCCGCTCGTTAAACGACTGCATATTTGTGCTGAGGGATATTAATATTAGCTCTGGGGTGGAAGCACGTAAGTTGTTTCAAAGGTTATGATTCAAAGTTTTTTGTATTCGTCAGCACATGACTTGTTTCGACCAAATCGACATGTGTTTCATGCAAGAAACTTGCTTCCTAACATTGATGAGGTACGGGAAATCTTTCCTGATGGATTTGCGGATGTAGTTCTTGTGGGGGAGACGTGGTTAAGGCCTAATCTTAGTGATCAGCTAGTCGATATGCCTGGCTTTAAAATTTTTCAGAAGGGTAGGTCTCTACGCCGACGTGGTGGCGTTGCTATATAACTCTAGTATATCTTGCAGACGGTTGATATCTAGTAGAGATACTAATTTGGAGCCTAAATATCTCTTTTATGAGTTGGGGGCAAGGATTGAATAAATGCTTGATCGGTTGTATTTGTAAACCGCCGAAAGCGGATTTAATCAACGATCTGACACATATCGGTCCACAATATAATAATATCGTAATTGGTTGTGATTTTATTATTAATTTTTTCAGTGGAGATAGTGCTACAAACCAATTTAATTTTGAGTTAAACTCGCTTGATATGCATCGAGTTAATGAACATCTCACACACTTTTAAATAAATGCACTCTGCATTTCTTCTTGATATATTTCTCACATCTTGTCTGATCATGATATGATAATGATAACCTATGACTTTCAACCCTGCCCATGGTTTCCTCTTAGAATTATGAGCCTCATTCGTCGCAGGAATAGAGCATTTGACATGTGACAGTGATATCGAACTGCCACACTCTGGGATGACTATAGTTTTCTTCGTAATAGAACAACATTTGAAATCAAAATGTCCAAAAAGAGGAGTTTTTCTTCATTGCTCAAAACTAAACCATCACCAAAATAAGTAAAAAAGCTAGAATTGGTCTAAGACCAATTCTTATGATACCCTAGATGAATGCCCGTATTAAATTTCGTATGGTCACCGATCTATGCGAGTTTGATTTTTGAAGTTGTTTTTCGCATATATTTCTAGAACGGTTTGTCGGACAGAAAAACTGATTATAACCAATTTTATAGGATTTCGTATTCTGAAGAAGTTTTCAGTACAATAAAAATGTCTTGGACTGATGGTTTTCACAGTATACGTAAATAACTTAAATTTTTATATGGCAATACAAAGAAGGAGTTAGTCCATTTTTGAAATTTTATTTGCTAATATAATGAAAACACCACGTACCAAATTTCAGCTCTCTATATCGATGCGTTCTCAGGCAATGCCCAAATATACAGAGGAAAACGAAAGTTTTGTATGGCAACCCCACGAAGGAGTTGCCCGATTTGTCTCATTTTCGAACTTAATTTTACTTTTTTTTTAAAGTCCGTGTACAAAACTCCAGCTCTCTAAGTATACGCGTTCTCGAATTATCGTGCGCACAGACAGACAGACAGACGGACGGACGGACGGACATGCAAAAATCGAAATAAGTCTTAATATTATGCGTGGGTGTCCAATTCATTTTGCTCTACCATCATTATTTCGAGGTGTTACAAACGGAATGACAAACTTAGTATACCCCTATAGATTTCATCTAGGGTATAAAATTATGGAAAAACTTACGTTCTGCCGGCGTAGTTTGTTCAACTAAAAATAATAGAAGAACTCAACAAGAAATTCCTTATGGTACCTGCAATAACTTTGTCTTCAAAAGGCAGCCCTGAATTGCCTAATCTTAGTGTTTCTCACAACTTTTCACCATATAATTTTACCCGAGTAACAGCTAATGACGTTCTCATGTCTAATTGAATAAAACAAGTAGCTTTTGTACATGTACTTTTATTTTCACAAGTTGAAGTTTTTTATATATTCTGACAGCTGGATCGGACAACTGGATCATCATCGGTGAATAGACAAAAGTGCTTTTTCACTTGTCTATTCTCCGATGATGGTCCAGTTGGACCTTAGAACATATATCAAACAGGAATGCGGGTATCGTATAAAATTCGTGTACATGAATGAAGCTTTCTTCTCCTCATAATTAACTCGAAGGGGAAGGCAACAACAAAGGACGGAATACATTGGAGAAAGACAAATATAATTCTTATCTGTCAAGTGAGTTTTGTGTTTTCCTGGCAGTAAATTATTTCTGTTAATTAATTGTGATTTCGTAGTGAAAACAAATAACAGTTTATTTTTTTCAAACTAATCAAGTGCTTCAGTGATGTAATATAAACAATTTGAAACAATATTCACTGCTAACAAACTTGTGAATAAATACAATCAGAATAATGAAGTACTCAGGAAAAGGTTGCCGAAGTTATAGAGGAAAATCTGGGACATAGAAAGCATTTCTTAAGCAAGTATATTCACAAATTATTTCTAATCACTTTATTTTTAACTAATAACACCAAATATTGCTAAATCATATTCAAGCAAACATAAAAACTTGGTTTTTGTTGTGCACTTACTTGCAAAACAAAATTTTTTTTTTACGTGAAAAGACAACTGTCAAAGTCGAACGGCAATAAGTCAATGGCGGTTGGTTAAAAATATTTTCAGGGGACATTTGGAAAATTATCTGAATATTTGGATTTGAGTAGATAAATCGATTAAAAGGAAAATGTGAAATAGCCAATTTAAAAGTAATTTATTAAAATTTCTTTCCTGAGACAAATTTGTATTTCGATGTTGAAATTTGTTCCTTTTGTAAGACAAACTGCTGGAAACTGCTTTAAAATTTTCTCAATTAGATACAATTTATTTGTTTTTTAATTAAAACTTTTCAACATATAGTTTTGTTAATTTGGTTAAGACGTTCCCAATAAATTTACTAATTTTTTGCTTTTAGGATTCCTAAGGAGGAAATTTTAAAAAAGAAATGGCTTGATGCGATTGGTCGGCCAGAGTACTCAAAGAAACTCTCTTTATGAGGACTACTTTTCAGTTAGAGAGAAATACAATACCTTCTCTTAAAACAAAAGTGGTAGGTGGATTAATTTAAACTGAAATATTATAATTTTCTTCTGATTAAATTAAACAATTAGGATACATATATTTATAATTTTTTATTTGTATAGGATCACTAGGAACTAGTGGACCACATCCTTGTGAGAATTACTGTGGAGACCGCATGAAACGATGAGCAGGAAAGTGATGCTATAGTTGAGGAATCTGTAGTGGTAAGTTTTGATATGAAGGAGCTCAGTAGTAGTGGTTCCTTGTTACACTTAATCTGATTAAGTTAATCGATTAAGATACATAATATTTTCTTAATTTTTTTATTTGTACAGGATCAGGAGTAACTAGTGGAGCACATTCCAGTGAGAAATGTGGATGAAAATGGTGTTATCGTTGGCAACTCATCGAGGTCTTATATGAAATCACAGCAAGCGCTATCAGTTGTAAGTAAAAAGAAAAATTTAAGCTTTATTTCTAGTTTATGTACATACATATGTATTTTTGATTATTTCAAATGCTGACGAAGGAAAGTTGGAACGTTGAGGTGCAGACGCTTAAGCTTGCATCGATGTATGCAAATTCCACACCAAGGAATGTTAGTATAACTTGGACTGGAATTTCTATCTGTAACCTTATAAAGTATGGTTATAAATTAAAGTCCAGGCTGTGCTAACATCACTTGGCACACAACGCCCTAACCCGATTAAGGACTTGGAACTTATGCGACATTGATCGTTTGAAAAGTTGTAGTGTGCAGCAGCATGCAAAAACGTCTGGGCCGGATCTTACGACATGAAATTAATCTATATATATTTATCTATAATATGTATATATTTTTCCAATAAACGTGATCTTAGCATAATAGTTCTTGTTGCTTTGCCTGAAAGTTTCCCATTGGTTAAAAAAAAAAAACAATTATCTTACTAACATTACCCGTCGCCAACAGTACTCCCAGAGCGCAGCCCATCTATAACAATTAATATTCAAATGTTTTTGAATACACAATAGATCGTGTATACTAATTTGAAATGCAAATATTAAATCGACATTTTCAAATTTTCCCGCCACGAAGATTTAATGTGCCCCAAGTTATGAATATGATATTTACCGTCCGCATTGCGGTACAACTACAAAGGAGACATACTTCAACACTTATGGGCTCGGCTTCACTAGACCGGACTTATCAGCATTCCTGTTTGATATATGTTCTAAGAGTTGGACTGAAACAGCTGTCAGAAATGCACTAGCAGTTGTCTATTCTCTGCTGATGGTCCAGTTGGACCGAAACAGCTGTCAGAATTTATAAAAAGCTTCAACTTGTGAAAATAAAAGTACATGTATAAAAGGCTACTATTTGTATTCAATTATCATGTTTCACAAAACGTTTACAGAAAATTCGATTAATCATTCTCATGGAATTTGTGAAATCAAATCTGACGGCACGGGGTATGATTATTTAAACCTGAAATTTGTTAAAATGCTCCCGCCTTATATTCTTTTTTTCTCTTGCACACATTTGTAATGCGTGTTTTAAGTCATCTCAGTTTCCGAAGCAGTGGAAGTTCTCAAAGGTCAAACCTGTTCCGAAAAATACATCTAATACCGATTTCAGACCTATTAGTATCTTACACTTTTTATCTAAAGTAAAAATTATTTCTGCTCATATAAATAGATACATTGCATATCATAATTTACTAAATGAAGAACTATCAGGCCTTAGAGCTAAGCATAGCTGTATCACTACCCTTCTTAAAATAACCAATGATATACGGATTGATATTGACAGAGATGAGTTCTCCATATTAGTGCTCTTGGATTTCTCTAAGGCATTTGATTCGGTGAATCATAGCACACTATGTAGAAAACAGGTAATGTAGTATAATTACTCTACCCAGGCTGCAAGCCTTATCGGCAATTACTTGAGGGATCGGTATCAATCTGTGTATTCTAAAAATTTATATTCCTCTTTTCAGTTGGTATGTTCAGAAGTGCCACAAGGATCTATCTTGGGTCTTCTGTTGCTCTCTCTTTTCATCAATGATATTGTGGTAAATACAGAAAACTGCAACTTTATGCTGATGATGCTCATTTATACATCTCAAGACCAATTGGATTAGCTGAAGATGGTGTTTCTTATATAAATGATGGTCCGCATTCTATTTATTTGTAGACCATTGACAACATGCTACACTTTAACCCTACCAAAACTAAATGCTTAATTATATACAAAACAATTTTAGATACTTCTTATTTCTCACCTGTCGTAATCAATGGAACGCAAATACCAATTGTTGATTCGATTTCTAACTTGGGAGTTATCTTCAATAGACCTCTTTCCCAGGGCCATCATAAAGGGTTTTAAAATAAGAGGTGTTATTTTAATTAGCCCGCTATTTCGGTAGATGTCACTTTTGGAGCTATCATTTTTTGACATTTGACACGTAAAAACTACGCCATTAATAAAAATGGAATGATACACGATTCAGCAACGCATTGAAATTATTAAAATTCACTATAAAAATGGTGAACATGTGGCAGAGACGGTTCGTAAAACTCGAACATTTTTGGGTCGTCGTGAAGCACCTTGTCGGACCGCAATAGAGAAATTGGTAGAAAAATTCGAGCTGTCGGGACAAGTTAGTGATGCGAAGAATAAAACCCGTGCACGTCGCTCAAGAACAGCCGAGAATATTGCTGCTGTAACCGAAAGCGTTGAAGAAAGCCCAGGTTTATCCATTCCTCGTCGTTCTTTGGAATTAGGCATTCCACAAACGTCATTACACCGTATTTTTCGTAAAGATTTGGGTCTTAAGGCTTATAAAGTTCAGTTAACACAAGAACTCAAGCCGGCCGATCATCAACAACGTCGAGTCTTTGCTGATTGGGTCCTTGAAATGCATGAAAATGATCCGGAATTCCATCGAAAACTCGTCTTGAGTGATGAGGCCCATTTCCACCTCGATGGCTTCGTCAACAAGCAAAATTGTCGCATCTGGGGCTCGGAAAACCCAAGAGTTATTGGTGAAAAGCCTCTCTATCCTCAACGTGTGACTGTTTGGTGCAGTTTATGGTCCCGCTGGGTCATTGGACCTTACTTTTTCCAAAATGAGGCTGGAGCAACATTTACGGTGAATGGATTGCGCTATCGACAGATGATTAATGATTTTTTATGGCCGGAATTGGTTGGTATTGATCTGGACAACGTTTACTTTCAACAAGACGGCGCTACGTGCCATACAAGCAACGAAACCATTGATCTTTTACGGGAAAAGTTTCCGGACCGTGTTATCTCTCGAAGAGATCTTGTGACTTAACACCTTGCGACTTCTTCCTTTGGAGCCACTTGAAAGAGAAGGTCTACGCCAACAGCCCAGCATCGATTCAAGACCTCAAAGATGGAATTCGTGAGGCTATCGAGGATATAGGGCAGCCACTTTGCGGTTTGGTTATGGAAAATTTCATGAAAAAGATATGGTCCTGTAGGCGTGGTCGTGGTGGTCATTTGGCTGATGTTATTTTCCATTATTAACGGCATACGTTCCTCTTTATAATGAAATAAAGATCCGATCATTTATATCATAAAATGGCATTTTTCTTTGAATATCACAATAACACCTCTTATTGGAAAACCCTTTAGTAAATTTGTCTTCATATACTGTTTATTCTTTTGAATTGTTGTTTTATTATATAATTAATTATACCTTGTTGATATGCCTTAAGCATTGCCGTCTTTATGTTTCAGGCCGTGACATGGAATTCTTTGAATGCATTAGAATGGTACGATTTCGTACTTCTTTTAGCATTTGTTCTTATGGAAAAATGCATTACTTTCAACTTCCAACTTTCTGCATAATGTAAAAAAGCCTCCGTACTAAAAGAGTGATTCAGGAATTTTGTTATTTAATTCCTTGTGCATTTATCAGTATAAAAATCTAAGTACTTTCTTTAAGAAATTTGATTATATTTTTTCATCCAAACATAGCTCTACACATAAAAATGAAAAAATGTGTTGAATTCTGTTGCCTTCATACCACAAATCACACCAGAAAGCAATCAGAGCTTAGTGCTTGCCTATTGAGTTATATGAAAAAAATGAGTCTTCAATGTCTAACACACAGTACGTTCTTAAGTATAAGAAGGACAAAAAAACAATGTTAACAATTTTTTTAAATTATCCCATAATGCTTCCATCAATTTAAAAATATTGCCCACCTTCCATATTAAATAATCCAGTTTTTTTTCATTTCAAACATGACTCAAAGTATTTTTTAATCAATGAATCGACAGAGCCACACATTCGAGTCATATTTTCGCTAATTTCGCTTGCTAACTGCTCTGTAAAACGATAGGGCGGCAACGGTATTTTGTGTTTAGCTCTTCATAATATTTAAATTATAGTTCAAAGGTAATTCAAATATTAGCCTATTTTATAGGCAAATTTGTAGCCTTTATGGTAGTATAATTTATACACTAGATTTTTATTTTTTTTTTTTAAAGAAAAGTAGTTTCAAACAAAAAAAGATCTTTTTTAAGAAATATTTGTTCCACTTTGAAGTGAACTTTCATTTCTCTGTAATAAAACACACAGAGAAATGAAAGTTGGTATGAACGCAATAGAATCTAATACATTTTCCCATTTTTATGTGTAGTGTTATGTTTGAAGGAAAAAATTTTAACAATTTTATTAAACAAAGTACTTAGATTTTTATACTGTTAAATGCACAAAGAATTAAACAACAAAATTCCTGAATCATACTTTTAGTACGGAGGCTTTTTTACATTATGCAGAAAGTTGGAAGTTGAAAGTAATGCAAAGAGAAGTACGAAATCGTACCACTTTAATACTTTTGCAAGTAGCAAAATCGTTTTGAGTCACGGCCTGGAACATAAAGACGGCAATGGCCTTAAGTTGTTATCATTTCAATTTCCTTTGGAGGGAGTTTATGATATTACACTAATTTTGTTTCCGCAAGCACCAAAATAATTTATACCGATGCACCTGACTTAGAATACTTTTCTTTGATAAAATTTATGTCTCATAATAGTGGCTTGGAGGGAACTGGCGCTTGTAGAATTTTGGCCAATATCTTTAACTCACAAACCGCAGGTCTAAAGGTTTATCATATGAATGCAAGAAGTTTGCGTCCTAACATTGATGTGGTATGGTGGTATGTGAAATCTTTCGTGAGGGACGTGCGGATGTAGCTCTTGTGGGGGAGACGTGGGAAGGGTAGGTCTCTACGCCGAGGTGCTGGCGTTGCTATATACATAAACTCTAGTATATCTTGTAGACGGTTGACATCTAGTAGAGATACTAATTTGGAGCCTAAGTATCTCTTTTGTGAGTTGGGGCAAAGATTGAATAAATGCTTGATGGGTTGTGTTTGTACAGCGCCGAACGCGGATTTATCGAACTTAATCAACGATCTGACACATATCGGTCCACAATATAATAATATCGTAATTGGTGGTGATTTTAATATTAATTTTCTCAGTGGAGATAGTGCTACAAACCAATTTAATTTTGTGTTGAATTCGCTTGATATGTATAGAGTTAATGAACATCCATCACAATTTTGAATGCACTCTTCATCTCGTCTTGATATATTTCTCACATCCACTTGCGGGTATATCTGATCATATCATAATGATGACCTATGACTTTCAATCCCATTATATTCAGGAGCCTAATACCTTTTCATTTTTTAATTATAGCGCAGTAAATTTAGATAATCTCCATAATGAAGCTCAGTCTCTCCCTTGGACAAATGTTCACACTTTATGTGACACTGAGGATTAAACTGACTTCCTATCTGCAGTGATCCATTATCTTCATGGAAAGTATGTTAGTAAAACTATATATAACCCTATCTGCCCATGGATTTCTCCCAGAATTATGAGCCTCATTCGTCGCAGGCATAGAGCATTTGACATGTAGAAGTGATACGAGCTGCCACACTTTGGGATGACTTCGTGTTCTTCGTAATAGAACGACATTTGAAATCAAAATGGCCAAAAAGAGGTATTTTTCTTCATTGCTCAAAACTAAACTATCACCAAAAAAATTATGGAAAAACTTACGTTCTGCCAGCGTAGTTTGTTCAGTTTTTTATAAATTCTGACAGCTGGTTCGGACAACTGAATCATCATCGGAGAATAGACAAGTGCTTTTTCACTTGTATATTCTTCGATGATGGTCCAGTTGGACCTTAGAACATATATCAAACAGGAACGCGGGTATCGTATAAAATTCGTGTACATAAATGAAGCTTTCTTCTCCTCATAATTATCTCGAAGGGGAAGGCAATAACAAAGGACGGAATACATTGGAGAAAGACAAATATAATTCTTATCTGTCAAGTGAGTTTTGTGTTTTCGTGGCAGTAAATTATTTCTGTTAATTAAGTGTGATTTCGTAGTGAAAACAAATAACAGTTTTTTTTTTCCAAACTAATCAAGTGCTTCAGTGATTTAATATAAACAATTTGAAACAATATTCAATGCTAACAAACTTGTGAATAAATACAATCTGAATAATGAAGTGCTCAGGAAAAGGTTGCCGAAGTTATAGAGGAAATCTGGGCCATGGAAAGCATTTCTTAAGCAAGAATATTCACAAATTATTTCTAATCACTTTACTTTTAACTAATAACACCAAATATTGCTAAATCATATTCAAGCAAACATAAAAACTTGGTTTTTGTTGTGCACTTACTTGTAAGAAATTTTTTTTTTTACGTGAAAAGACAACTGTCAAAGTCGAACGACAATAAGTCAATGGCGGTGTATTAAAAATATTTTCAGGGGACATTTAGAAAATTATCTGAATATTTGGATTTGAGTAGATAAATCGATTAAAAGGAAAATGTGAAATAGCCAATTTAAAAGTAATTTATTAAAATTTCTTTCCTGTGACAAATTTGTATTTTGATTTGGATGGTGAAATTTGTTCCTTTTGTAAGACAAACTGCTGGAAACTGCTATAAAATTTTCTCAATTAGATACAATTTATTTGTTTTTTAATTAAAACTTTTCAACATATAGTTTTGTTAATTTGGTTAAGACGTTCCCAATAAATTTACTAATTTTTTGCTTTTAGGATTCCTAAGGAGGAAATTTTAAAAAAGAAATGGCTTGATGCGATTGGTCGGCCAGAGTACTCAAAGAAACTCTCTTTATGAGGACTACTTTTCAGTTAGAGAGAAATACAATACCTTCTCTTAAAACAAAAGTGGTAGGTGGATTAATTTAAACTGAAATATTATAATTTTCTTCTGATTAAATTAAACGATTAGGATACATATCTTTATAAGTTTGTATTTGCATAGGATCACGAGGAACTAGTGGCGCACATCCCTGTGAGAATTGCTGTTAAGACCGCATGAAACGATGAGCAGGAAAGTGATGCTATAGTTGAGGAATCTGTAGTGGTAAGTTTAGATATGAAGGAGCTCAGTAGTAGTGGTTCCTTGTTACACTTAAGCTGATTAAGTTAAACGATTAAGATACATAATATTTTCCTAATTTTTTCATTTGTACAGGATCAGGAGGAACTGGTGGAGCACATTCCAGTGAGAAATATGGATGAAAATGGTGTTATCGTTGGCAACTCATCGAGGTCTTATATGAAATCATACATACATACATATGTATTTTTTTGATTGTTTCAAATGCTGCCGAAGGAGCAGACGCTTAAGCTTGCATCAATGTATGCAAATTTCACACCAAGCAATGTTAGTATAACTTGGACTGGAATTTCTATCTGTAACCTTATAAAGTATGGTTATAAATTAAAGTCCAGGCTGTTCTAACATCACTTGGCACACAACGCCCTAACCCGATTAAGGATTTGCAACTTATGCGACATTGATCGTTTGAAAAGTTGTAGTGTGCATCAGCGTGCAAAAACGTCTGGGCCGGATCTTACGACATGAAATTAATCTATATATATTTGTCTATAATATGTATATATTTTTCCAATAAACATGATGTTGATTTGCATGAAAGTTTCCCATTGGTTAAAAAACAAAAAACAAGTATCTTACTAACATTACCCGTCGCCAACAGTAGTCTTGAGGTTCAGTAGAGTATACTTCTTACACGTGCCGTAGGAAGTACTCCCAGAGCGCAGCCCATTTATAACAATTAATATTCAAATGTTTTTTAATACACAATAGATTGTGTACACTAATTTGAAATGCAAATATTAAATCGACATTTTCAAATTGTCCCACCACGATGATTTAATGTGCCCAAAGTTATGAATATGATATTTACCGTCCGCATTGCGATACAACTACAAAGGAGACATACTCCAACACTTATGGGCTCGGCTTCACTAGACCGGACTTATCAGCATTCCTGTTTGATATATGTTCTAAGAGTTGGACCGAAACAGCTGTCAGAATTGCAATAGCAGTTGTCTATTCTCTGATGATGGTCCAGTTGGACCGAAACAGCTGTCAGAATTTATAAAAAAGCTTCAACTTGTGAAAATAAAAGTACATGTACAAAAGGCTACTAGTTTTATTCAATTATCATGTTTCACAAAACTGTTACAGAAAATTCGATTAATTATTCTCATGGCATTTGTGAAATCAAATCTGATGGCACGGGGTGTGATGATTTAAACCTGAAATTTGTTAAAATGCTCCCCCCCCCTTACATTCTTTCTTCTCTTGCACACATTTGTAATGAGTGTTTTAAGTCATATCAGTTTCTGAAACAATGGGAGTTCTCAAAGGTCAAACCTGTTCCGAAAAATACATATAATACCGATTTCAGACCCATAAGTATCTTACCATTTTATCTAAAGTAATTGAAAAAATTATGTCTGCCCAGATAAATAGATACATTGCACATCATAATTTACTAAATGAAGAACAATCAGGCTTTAGAGCTAAGCATAGGTGTATTACTACCCTTCTTAAAATAACCAATGATATACGGATTGATATTGACAGAGATGAGTTCTCCATATTAGTGCTCTTGGATTTCACTAAGGCATTTGATTCTGTGAATCATAGTAAGTTATGTGGAAAACTGATAATGAACTTTAATTTCTCTACCCAGGCTGCAAATCTTATCGGCAGTTACTTGAGGGATCGGTATCAATCTGTGTATTCTAAAAATTTATATTTCTCTTTTCAATTGGTATATTCAGGAGTGCCCCAAAAAATTAGCTGGGGTCCTCTGCTCTAAGTACAGAAAACTGCACCTTTATGCTGATGATGCTCATTTGTACATCTCAAGACCAATTGGATTAGCTGAAGATGGTGTTTCTTATATAAATGATGGTCCCCATTCTATTTATTTGTAGACCATTAACAACATGCTACACTTGAACCCTACCAAAACTAAATGCTTAATTATATACTAAACAATTTTAGATACTTCTTATTTCTCACCTGCCGTAATCAATGGAACGCAAATTCCAATTGTTGATTCGGTTTCTAACTTGGGAATTATCTTCAATAGAGCTCTTTCCCGGGGCCATCATATTAGTGTTCTAATTAGAAAAGTATATGGTGGGCTTCGTTCACTGTGGGCGACTAGTAATTTTACTCCAGCGAGAACCCGTTTAAAGCTAGATAGGACGCTTCTCGTCCCTCTTTTTACCTATGGATGCGAAAGATTTGCTTGTCTTAACTATGTGTCTATTCGAAAGCTAAATACTGCATTCAACTATAAGGTATATTTTTGGTCTCCGTCGTTTTGATCATGTCACTTCTTACGCCAACTCCGTCCTTGGTTGCAGCCTTATGATCTATTTCAAATATCGCGCTGTTATTTTATTGGCTAGGACTCGCCCAGCTAATTGTTAATATACTTCAGATTGCGAGATCAAGCGAGTTACTACTTTAATAGTGCCTAGATATAATTGTGTAACATCTAGGCGTCAGTTCTTCATCCTGTCCATTATTATTTGGACTTCTCTGCCAATAAATTTAAGATTCCTATTTGAGTCAGGTATGTTTGGTAATTTTAAATGCAAAGTTCTCGAGCATTTGTAATCTGTCTAGTTTTTAGTTTTGCATTGCAAGTAAGTATAAGTTTAATTTTTTCCTCCTTTGTATCTTAGTTCTAATTAATTAATTAATTTCTTATTAGGCTAGTTGTTTATAATATTAATTATTGGATCATGTACCTATTAATCTTGTACTGAAATAAAATTTTACATCTTTTTGTACAATGCCACCTATAAAAGAAAAAATGAAATAAATGAAATTAAAATATTGAATTGCTTGTGATAGAGTTTGATACATATATAGTATGTGAAGTATTTGATGGTGTCTGTGGTTGTGGCTCAAGCGAATTAACCTCAACCATCCCATTAGTATTGTGTAATAACGTATGATGTGTTTGATTACAAATTCGATACGTATGCGACGAAATACAATTGGCCTTGTTGTGATCCCGCTGAAAATTGCTACATAGTCTTAGATCCCGAATTTTGTTTTGTCTTTCTGGTGCCGTTAATTTAAGGAAGACTTTACATTTGCAAATTAAGTGTTCATCTTTTTTGCAGAATACGCAGCAGTTTTGGGATACGATTAGAGAAGTGTTTACTGATCTCCCTTGTTTTAGACCGGCATGTGGGAGAGCTATCATTCTTTACCTTCCTGGTAGTTGCGATCTTTTCAGCTTTTTTGTTAAGGAATGATGCACTGAGAAAAATTGTACAATAAATTCAATTGTACAATAGTAACAGATGGAAGAAAAAGGAACCTAAAAGTTCTAAAAAATTTCAGTTATTACAAATGTGTTATAAATAGCTCTTCTTCAATATAATTTATTACAACTGAAATAGAATCCAGTACTGGTCTATTTTTATTAAGTAAGTAAGTAAGTAAGTAAGCATTTATTCATCATAAGTACAATACGACAAAAGCCCTTTCTTAGTACTACTAAATTACATTAAATTTAAAGTTAATCAAAGCGATGAAAGTTTCTATCAATTATATAAGTGGTAAGTGGTAAAAAGTAAAAAAAAAAAAAATCATTATTCTATAACTACATATAAAAAATAGAAATAAGAGCAAATAACAATGAAGAGCAGGAAAACAAAAGAGAAAAAAATAGTACAAAAAACAAAATTAAAATCACAAATGAAAATATGAAAAGAAGGATAACTAAATACGTAAATTCAGTAGCAAACAAGAGAAAATAGCACCAGAAAAAAAAGAAGAAAGATCCTAGTACGGGTGCAGTCAATTGATTGCAATTGATCAGAATATCCATACGACTTGTGCTGCCAGAGTAACTGTTTAAAGCTAGAGGACGAGCTCTCGCGCTGGTTCGAAGCTGGAAGAGCGTCCCAAATGCGAATAGTTTGAACAAAGTAAGAGGCATTCAAAACAGAATATTTAAAGCGAGGTAATAGCAAATCGCAACGTCTGTTACTACGCAAGAAGCTTAAAAATGCATACAGATAAGCCGATCTACGCGTGTTTATCGTGTTATGCAGCAAAAGTAATGCCATGCGTTGCAAATGCGTATCCAAGGAGCAATTCAAAATTATATGGCGAAAAGGAGGGATGTAATAATGTCTACGTAGCCCAAACGCGAACCTAATGGCATTGTTGTAGGCTACTTCAAGCTTACGCCCACAGCGTGAATCGAGTTTGGGGAGGATGATGGAACCATGCATCAGATGCGACAATACCATTGTCCTGACCAGCCTTATGCGCAGGTTGGTAGGAAGCAGATCAGCATACAGCCAGAGTCAGCGAAGCACCCCATAAATCTTCGTCAGGATCATTTTAATATGGTCACAACAATCAATTTGAGAATTGAATACAATGCCCAAGTTTTTCACGTTCTGTGCATATGGTATGGTTGAGAGATTGAGCTCTATCGGAGGAAAATGAGGAGGATCACAACTTCCTCTACATACCGCTAGTGCTAGAGACTTTTGGGTGTTAAGTATCAGATTATTTGCAATTGACCAGTCTAAGATGTTATGGAGATCTTCGTTGATTCTGCTAATGCAGTCCTCTAAGAGACCAATGGGATGATCAAGATATATTTGCATATCATCAGCGTGCAAATGGACGGAGCCATTTTTGATGACAGTTGGCCTATCGTTAATAAACAAACTAAAAAGAAGAGGTCCTAATAGTGATCCGGTACACTGGCAGCCAAGCGAAGCCTGGTGGATGTAACTTCATTGACTCTAATTCGCTGCGAGCGATTCTCCAGAAAGCTACTAATTAACTTCAGCGAAGGCGAGTCAAAAGCAAAGAAGCACCTTAGATTGCTAAGAAGCATTATATGATCAATACTATCGAAGGCTTTCGTAAAGTCACTTATATTCCATATATTCCCATTGGGACGAAAACCCACGAAAACCAAGAAACCACGAAAACCGAAAATTAAAACGCTTCCGTAGGCACCTTTTGGAAGCTGTTTAGAAGATTATTCACTGATCTAGTCAGGCAAAGGTGCAAGTAAGGAACTCAAGAGCTTCTATAGCCATCACTTGGGAAGCACGCTCTATAGAATATTATTTGATTATCTCCAACAGAAGTGCAACATGGGCCAATTTCAGCTAATTTTCCACGAACATAAACTGTGGATTTTTCCACTATTGTGTGAAGTAAAGCATTTCTTATTTATAATATGAAGTTAAGAATGGTTAGAAGTGTAACATGAAGTTTTGGATATGGATATTATTATTATATTTTTTTTATCTGCTCAGTTTGTGCTGATGAAGGCACATTGTTTCACAAGTTTTTCATTTGCCCGGCTGTGCAAAGTCTAATGGAACTCGTACATGATTGTGTAAGTTGATACACCCGGATTTCGCCATACTAGCACTTCGTTGCTGTGTGAACCAGTACCTAGTTCGCAGTTAGGTAAATTGTTACAATTCATTTGTCCTACATGAGAGTCCAAGAAGGAAATCAGAACACTGATTCATAACACAACGCACAAGCACTTAAAAGACAATTTGCTACCAGATCGAAAATACATTTCGCCTTGAATATTTTGCAACGAACATAGACACATTCAACTGCATATGATGGCAGCCACTATCGTTAGTTCAGAACGGTGCTCTTATCTTTTGGCTGGTGATAATAGGAAAAGCATTTGTAACACTAGTCCACGAGGATTCTCCTAGGTCTGGAATTGTTGGATGGACAAGCTTCTTAGCTGAAAGGATAACGGGTATGGCCGTTTTAAATCAAATTGGGGCCCCTAACAGAAGTTATTTTCTAAAGTACTTTGGGTTATCAACAGGAATAATAACGCAAATATGTTAAGGCCTTCCGCGCACTGTAGACTTTTTGTTGCGCAACAGTTTTTT
Organism: Dioctria rufipes; assembly: GCA_963924295.1. Lineage (NCBI taxonomy): Eukaryota > Metazoa > Arthropoda > Insecta > Diptera > Asilidae > Dioctria > Dioctria rufipes. The sequence continues at coordinate 64,311,347 of OZ002740.1, read as the reverse complement.
TTTTTTTTTGAGAGCTTCGAAGTAACTTATACTCATCATTTTTTTTAAATATCTGCTGTAAAGATGGTGTGAATGGAATATAAAAATAAAGAAGCATTAATACAGTAAGTACAAATGAAACCGCCCTATACAACAAAAATTTGAAGGAGTAATCTGATAGCAGTTTGAAGTTAAAAATGCGGGGACGTGAAAGTGTTTATAAAACTTAGAGTTACAAGGTGTTGGTACTTTGAAAAATTATAGAAGGTCTCAAAATCTGTAGTCGTAAATCATTAAATCTTTCAACACTCATACGGAAATATCAAAGGATTTTTTAACGATAGAATCGTAATGAAGTTTTACTTTAAACAGCCTTAAATTGAAAGGATCCAATAGCTTTTCTTTCCTTAATATTTTCTATATCCTTATGACAGAGACACATATCACAGCTGCCTCCTCAAAATTTATACTGTTGAATGGTGATATAAGACACGAATTCTTGGGATGACAGTTACTCATTGTGTTCACATTAAGCTAGCCCATGGCGACAGTGACCAAAAGGCTGCGTGATATAAGGACTTTCTAGTGGATGCTAGGCCTAACATTAACCAACAGTATAAAAATTTTCGCTGATTACCATATCCATTGAGTTTGGCTACTTGAAAAATTCCGGAAATTTAAAAAATACTGGGACTGCACGCAATCACTATAAGTTATTTTGTATGAATATTTGTTGTTATGTATAGTAAAGGGTTTTCCAATAAGAGGTGTTATTTTGATATTCAAAGAAAAATGCCATTTTTTCAGATAAATGGTCGGATCCTTATTTCATTATAAAGAGGTATGACGTTAATAATGGAAAATAACATCAGCCAAATGACCACCACGACTACGCCTACAGGACCATACCCTTTTCATGAAATTTTCTATAACCAAATCGCAAAGTGGCTGCCCTATGTCCTCGATAGCCTGACGCATTCCCTCTTTGAGGTCTTGAATCGACGCTGGGCTATTGGCGTAGACCTTCTCTTTAACGTGGCCTCAAAGGAAGAAGTCGCAAGGTGTTAAGTCACAAGATCTCGGTGGCCAATTGTGATCACCTCTTCGAGAGATAACACGGTCTGGCAACTTTTCCCGTAAAAGATCAATGGTTTCGTTGCTTGTATGGCACGTAGCGCCGTATTGTTGAAAGTAAACGTTGTCGAGATCAATACCACCCAATTCCGGCCATAAAAAATCATTAATCATCTGTCGATAGCGCAATCCATTCACCGTAACTGTTACCCCAGCCTCATTTTCGAAAAAGTAAGGTCCAATTTCCCCGCGGGACCATAAACCGCACCAAACAGTCACACGTTGAGGATAGAGAGGCTTTTCAATAATAACTCTTGGGTTTTCGGAGCCCCAGATGCGACAATTTTGCTTGTTTACGAAGCCATCGAGGTGGAAATGGGCCTCATCACTCAAGATGAGTTTTCGATGGAATTCCGGATATTTTCATGCATTTCAAGGACCCAATCAGCAAAGACGCGACGTTGTTGATGATCGGCCGGCTTGAGTGCTTGTGTTAACTGAACTTTTTAAGCCGTAAGACCCAAATCTTTATGCAAAATACGGTGTAATGACGTTTGTGGAATGCCTAATTCCAAAGAACGACGAGGAATGGACAAACCTGGGTTTTCTTCAACACTTTCGGCTACAGCAGAAATATTCCCGGCTGTTCTTGAGCGATGTGCACGGGTTTTATTCTTCACATCACTAACTTGTCCCGACAGCTCGAATTTTTCTACCAATTTCTCTATTGCGGTCCGACAAAGTGCTTCACGACGACCCAAAAATGTTCGAGTTTTACGAACCGTCTCTGCCACATTTTCACCATTTTTATAGTGAATTTTAATAATTTCAATGCATTGATGAATCGTGTATCGTTCTATTTTTATTAATGGCGTAGTTTCTACTTGTCAAATCGCAAAAAAATGACAGCTCCAAAACTGACATCTACCGAAATAGCGGGCTAATTAAAATAACACCTCTTATTGGAAAACCCTTTAGTTTGAATAAATCTCACGGTCTACTTTCAGTAATCAAACTCTAAACTAACTTATTATAGGTTGTTTTACTGGTTGATGCATTCGTCATCGGTTGGTCTACAATCGCAGGCGATGGGGAGCCCCAAGGATTATGGGGCCCTGGGGGGCAGTATGTAGAGGTTTATGATAGTGTTACAAATGGAATGACAAACTTGGTATACTCTTTAGATTTTATCTATGGTATAATAATGATTGACGATGATATTGTACACTTGTATGCAGTTTAAAAATCTGCAGTCCTGTTATCTAACGATGAACTTCGTGTGTGTGCTGTATTTATCTATAGATCTAGAGTCTGTCTGCAGTTCATGGACTGCCGATCTGAAGGACAATCAAATGGTACAAACTTTCAGCATACACACGTAGATTACCTAGACTGTAGGTCAAATCATATGATTTGAACTGTTAATGTGTGGCGGAAGTTAAATATATCTACAGTTCGGATCTGCAGATTATCTGTAAGCGAATGGAGTCCTTAAGATCGGTCATGCACGCAACATACTTAAGACCAACTAATTTGGATTTGTGTAATAGATTTGTAATTTTCATTTCCTTAGAAGGCTTTTTCTTAAGGAAAAGTTATTTCTATGATTAAAGAATGAAATAAATTGAAACAAAACAAACAACTGGTTTGCCTTACCACGCCACATTTCAGTAGTTGAGCAGTTACAAAGTCAAAATTGTGATTCTGATTGCTTAACACGCAGTGATATATAAGTCGCGAACGGCTGCAAAATTGATAAGCTAACCGCACTTTTAGCTTTGGGCATTACTCTGACATGAACGATTCGGTGAGTATTATGGTATCATAGGAGTGAGTATACTTGGACAGCTTACTCTGTGAACAGTGTTGACGCGGGGTGTCACGCTAACCCCTCGGCTAGTGCGGGAGAGGTGTAGGGTGGGTAAAACAAATGCCTGCCAATGTCACAGCCCATATATAAAAAAAATATCGTGCCTGCAAAGGGACCCTTATACCACTTACTCTTACTCACTGTCGAAGACATAGTTGTTGCGTCTTCACTGCCGTGCCCCATCCACCCTGCGACATCGTGGGAAAGATTTCGCAATGTGCCTATGATGACCTGTAAGAAGCGGAGGAGCGGACCTTAGTCAACCATCGCCGTTAAGAGAGCTCCAGGAGAGTGAAGGGAAAATTGAAACTTTACCTCCACATTATGTTATAAAATTGTTTAATTATAGAAGTAATCCTAAATTATGGTAACCAAAAAATTCTATTCTATACTAATTCAATTGATGCTTTACTGTATTTTGCTAATAAACGCACATCATAACAAAGTTACTAGGATAACTTAACTTGCAAATAGCTTGAGTACATTTTTTTCTTTTAAATATTAAACTTTAATGGGCAGACAACCTCCAGTGCTCTCAGTCATCTATATTGGATCAGGAGGCGTATATTGAAATACAAAACTTGCCATGAAATTACATTGATATTATAGAAATATGCGTAGATAACCAAACAATAAATATTGCCTAATAAAAACGGGACTCTAAAATCTTAAAACACACGCCGAAAATATCTTTGCATATTTTTTTTTCTCTGGGACTTCTCAACTACATTGCCGGAAGTTTTAAGAATACATCATTCTACTTCTACACCTAATAACTGAAATATATTCTCTTCTACTTTTACTTTCACACTTTCGCCTTTAATTATATCTAGTACCTACTGTCTTTTTCATATCTATTTTTCAACTCACATTATACACCTCTATTTATTTATGCAAAGAAAATATAAAAATTGAATGGCAACACTTATGTAATGTTTGCTGGGGGTCATCCGTAGAGGCCTCTATGGATGTTCCACCGTGCCACTATATATGAAATATTTATGATAAATGTATAATACGTTGATAAGGCTGACAACCAACTGGCACTTATCGACTACAAAAACAAAAATATATATACAGGGTGGGCCAAAAGTCACCATGGGGTTTAAAAATTTAATAACTTTTTCGTTTATATATTTTTTTTATTTTTTTTTTTTTAGATTATATAAATAACATCTGGAGAATAAATAATGGAGAGATTCACAACTGAACAAACAACCAGAATAATAGAATTTTATTACTTAAATCAGCGATCAATTATTTTAATGCAAAGAGCATATCGTCGCCATTTTAACGTCAGAATTTCGCCCTCTGAAGCCATGATTCGTTGCTTAGTTGATCGTCACCACCAACATGGCACCGTAAGTGATTTGCCTCGAACCGGTAGACCGCGTATAATTCACACTGCGGAAAATATTGAACGTGTAGAGCAAAGTGTTACCGAAACACCAGAAACATCTACCAGAAGGCGTTCTGTTCAGCTAGGGATGTCTCGTACGTCACTACGGCGCATTTTAAAAAATTTTGCAGTTAAATTTCAACAGTTGGCCAGAAATGAAATCAACTTTATTGAAAATCTGATTATGAGTGATGAAGCTCATTTTCATCTGAATGGCTTTGTTAATAAGCAGAACTGTAGGTTCTGGGGTTCTGAAAATCCAAGAGCCATTCATCAACGCCAATTGCACCCCATTAGGTGTACAGTATGGTGTGGCATTACATCTGAAAATATATTGGGCCTTACTTCTTCGAAAATGAAGATGGAAGTGCTGTAACCGTAAATGGAGAGCGGTATCGGTTTATGATAGAAAATTTTTTACGTCCTGCTCTTGAAAACAGACCTGAGATGTGGTTTCAGCAGGATGGAGCCACTGCCCACACTGCCCGAGACACAATGGCACTTTTAAGGCAAATTTTTGGACAGCGAATAATTTCAAGAAATTCGGAAATTAATTGGCCAGCGCGTTCGCCAGATTTGTCAGCACCCGACTATTTTCTTTGGGGTTATTTGAAGGAGCGAGTATATGTGAACAAGCCCGAGACAATCCTTGAACTCAAGGCCAACATTGTTGCAGAAATTCGAGCGCTACAGCCACAAATGTTGAAAGATGTTATGGAAAATGCTCTAAAAAGAGCCCATCATTGCGAAGCTAATAACGGCGGTCATTTAAGTGACATTATTTTCCATACTTAGCGTAAAAAAATTTCCATTTTGTATATTTTATAATCTAAAAAAAAAAAAAAATATATAAACGAAAAAGTTATTAAATTTTTAAACCCCATGATGACTTTTGGCCCACCCTGTATATAATAGTCTCTATGCCTTAACCGCGACAGGGTCTTCTGAATCCAAAGAACAGTAGAATGTGCCGGTTCTCATTGACGTATAAATTTTTGTTGTTAAAAGTGTTAAAAGTCAGGGCTGACTGCGACATCACAAAGAAAGTGACACCATTTATGCCCTTATCGTATAACATGAAAATTCCTTTTTTTTTTATCTACCCAATGGAGGTTACTTAGTAAGCTGATCCCAATAATAGAGCGAAACGTATTGCGTTTTTTTTTTTGTGCTGGCAGAGGGATGTACAAAATTTTAAAAATATCGATGTAGTAATCAAATGATACATTGAAAGGCAAACTTTGATTTCGTTAAAACATCGGACGAAATACATCGATGGAAGGAAAGTAAAAATTTTCGAAAGTGAGAAAATATTTCACTTTTTATTTATTTATTTATTTATTCGGTCAATTAAAAATGGTAGATTGCAAGCTTTTACACTCCTATTACGATACTACCATTATAGCTACACAAACAAGTGGATGGTTTTACAAGCTAAATCAAGAAGAAGAAAATAATACAAGTGATACAATAACTTAAGAGCTAGTAGTGCATAACTAAACTTACAACCAAATACTACAAAAGTACAATTCAATAGAGTAGTTACAAGATTGATCAATATAAGTACATTGGAGGGAAAAATTCAGAACTATTCAATATCAATCAGTTAAAATAAAACTAGTATTTACAGCTTAGAAATACAGAACTACAAACCAGAATTCAAATATGGTACTTACGAGACAAAAACCACTGCATCAACTGCAAAACTAAATTTCAATAAAATAATTACAGATATAAATAATCAGCAGATTCAAAGCTACAATGTTACAGCTAGTTAATTCAATAGGATATTCACTACAAAAATTAGAAGCATACATACAAAATAAATTCAAAATAAATTCAAAATACCACACTAAAGGGCTGAAATTCAGTAGGATAGCAGCAAAACAGAACGATGCGTGCGCATTTAAAGGTGTACCTAAATGAGATAGTTAATTAGGAATGAGCAGGAAAAATACAGTTGTAGTTGGACTGCAGAGGCATCAAAGATGGGGAGAACTATAGAAGGATAAAAATAGTAATAATATAAAAATAGAATATTCATCAATATCATACTAAGAACCGGATTAAACATAAATATAAACGGGAAGGGCAAAGCAATATTTGAAAAAGGAATAAGCCAATATTTATTTTCCGATCTCAAGCAGAATCAACCTTTTAAATGACAGAGGACCAGTGTTGAAAATGTCTATATTATTAAATCTGGTGTTGTATGACTTTTGCATTCTGACAATGGGCGATTTATCTTTTATGTTGGTTCTACTAGTAGGCAGACATATAATATAACATATAATTCCTAATTAACAACACAAAATAAATTTATTTAAGAATAAAAAATTTTTAATTGATCCGACAAGGCAAAGTTCAGTATAGATCATATTACAACTGCTAGAAATAAAACACCAAATTAATTTAAGAGATTATTTATGCACAATGCCTACATAATTTCACAAACAAAAAGAAATTAACAGAATCATCATAATACTAGAGAAAAATACTTCAAGTTTCCCAATAATTTTTCATTTCTAAAAGTTTGGACAACTTCTTTCCCTGTAGATTATTTCTGTACTGACAAAGTATTTGGCCCGCGATTGAGAATAGTCTTTCTAATGAAATGGAGGTTGCTACGATGGACAAACATTTTGGTGTTATTTTTGCCAAATTATAATGCGATTCCTTCGTATTTTCCCACAAAGCTAGAGGAATATTTGCCATGTTGCCAACGTTTTTAACAATTCGGTAATGATCTCTCCAACTATCAAATTATTTATTACTTATGAAATAAGATAACGAACAACGATTGTAACACAAACTTTTTAAGGAAAAGTGTTCCCGCAAGAGAACGGGAAAATCAAATAATATTCTAAAAAATATACAGAAACTTTTCCAATAACATTTTACGTAAAACTGAAAGAGAGACGTAATCATTGTACATTCCTTTTCGAAGTATTTCGCATAATTAATCATATCATAAATGCTTAGAGCTATTTAGAACCATATGTATCAGTAAAATTTATTCGGTGGAACGGTTCCACTGGAATGCTCTTAGTGTAAACAACTTTTGCAAGGGTAATTTCATTAAACTTGGGAATAATTATTGTCCGTTTCATTCTTACTTATTAAGTTGAAGGGCTTCACATATATCGGATATGAAAATCAGGCAGAATGCCAAAGCATGCGATGCATATGCTGTGTTATTGTGAATTCACAATTTCTTAAAACTCGAGCTACCATTCCACTGCAATTAGCTGACAGTTCAAAAATTTAAATGCCATACCATTAATCGATGTATCGAATATAAAATATCGATGTTGAAGATTTTTCTGAAGACACAAATCGATATAAAAACATCGGATATTTTTGAAGAAACATCGATGTTATCGATGTATCGGTACATCGTGTGCATCCCTATCACACTCAATATTTTTTATAATTTGCTGGACTTTTCTGTAATGTGAACTATGCTGGCACACTCAAATTTGTTATAATTTGCTTGAACTACACTCGTATACGTGGTACTCAAAAAAGTTATGATTGCTGGCTCGTGCTGTTATATAAAAATTTCAACACTTGCGTGAACTGTAGGTACTAGTAAAACCAAATAACAAAAACTTTTTTAATTTTTGAGACCTTACTGGTATCTTAGATTTTATAAGTTCTCCGAATTGTCTCGTACAGTAAACCAAACTTAACCTTCCTTGACCATCACACACTTTTCTTTTTCTCCTCCTCTCGACCCTCCTAAAACCGTATTTTTTTCCAGTACGCTGCGTGCGACCATAACATGATGTAGGTAATTTTAGTGTGTTAGATTATTCTCAACCACTGACTTATAAAAATGGACTGAGCGTATTGCCGTTTTCCTATAGGGAAGAATGGCACAACTTTTACAGTTCTCTCTTTCGCCCTATGGCTGAGTTGGAGCTACCAACACAAAATATTGCTTACCGAACGTTTACTTATGCCATTCGATGTTTTTATCAAAGTTAACCTAATGACATTTGCTTTATACCAAAGTTAACCTAATGACAAGTTAAGAAGCTGTAGAGCAAAATGGGCAAATTTCTGGTGTTTTTTAGAATGAAACAAGTAATTTCATATACTTTTGTCTTTTGCATGAATGGGGGAAAAGAACTTGGCTATACACTATGCAACTGAGACAACGAGTTAAAAACAAAAATCGAGAGAACGTAGGATTAACCGAACGACAAAATCTTATGTAAAACCCGGATAAGTGCACCTCGCTTAAGTGCTCAATCTGTTTTATAGCCTAAAGATATTAGATCTTTTACATTTACAATTATCTCATGTATAAATCTGCCCTTTTAAGTGCTTCACGTTTAAGTGCTTAACCCTCATTAGTGCCCTCTATTCGTGAATAATTTGCTTCAGATTTTCTTTAAATAACTACGGTTAAATACCTCGGACGCAAACTAATAACACATAAATACTTAAAATATTGAACGCGCGCGCCGAGGTTCACAACTTTAAAATAAAATTTTCAGCAGTAAAAAATGAGCAAAAAGACAGCGTTGTCAATTAAACAAAAAATATAATTGATGGATCACTTCAAAAACAACGTCAAGACTAAAAGGGAATTAGCCCGGGAGTATAAATGCGATATTTCAACCGTAAGGGTACGGCCACAGAAACAAGCGCGCGATTGACGCGCGCGCGATTAATTTTCGAATGCATTAAAAAGCATTGTAGTGGCCATTGAAATTGCGCGCGATTGCGCGCGCTAAAGTGCGATCTTCTGCGTGTAAATTTAGTCATCGGAACTGTTTCGATTTCTAAAAATCGCGCTCGCGACGAAAATTTTTTTTTTTTATTTCTGACGCACTTTTGCTCAATATTCTGTGAGAGTTTTAGGAGTTAACATGACTGCCAATATTGATAGGGAGCTATTGACAAGATGATAATATTAATCATAAAAACAGAACAGTGGTTGAAAAACTGTGGACAGAAATCGCATCTATTTGCAATACAGATGGTAAGTAATTTTTGTAGTTTTAAAAAAATGTAAGTTGTTATATGCTTTTATTCCTGTAATATTAATGTAATATATTTTACATTACATATTAAAATTGCATTAAATAATCTGCTAATTTATCCCGTGCTTTTACTGCATGATTGCCACTTCGGTTTGCATGATGAGAATTTAGTACAGGCTCGTCACCTGTCATGGAGTGCTCCATATTCACCATTGCATTATTGAAATGAAAGTCTGCATTTCCATCTTTCTCCCTGATTAAGTTATGCAAAATGCAAGCGTCATTAGGACTCATTTCTATATCCTTGGATAAAAAGCGCCATTTTGCGTAGAGTATACCAAACGCACATTCTATACATTTTCTTGCGCTGGCCAAACGCAAATTAAAATTTTCTCTGATCGGATTTAATGTTTTTCTAGGATACGGCCTCATGAGATAATGTTTTAAAGGATAAGCTTCATCCCCGATAAGAAAATTATCCATTTCGATTGTTGAATCTGGAAGCATTTGTGGTGGAGGAATATTAAATTTGAGATGAAATAACGTAGATCCAATAAAAGTACCCCCATCGCTTTGCTTTCCTCGCGCTCCAACTTCTATTGTTAAAAATTTTTTGTCGGCGTCCGCAACTGCTTGCAGCACCACAGAAAAGTAATGAAGATAATTAAAATAATGTGATCCAGAATTTGCTGGACATTTAATTTGGCAATGCTTTCCGTTTATTGATCCAAAACAGTTTGGAAATTTCCAAAAGTTGTTATAATCTCTAATTATTTTTGTTAATTGCTCCGTGGTAAGAGTCGGCATAAATTCGGATACGAGCTCCTCCCAAATTATCTTGCTTGTTTCCGTAACTATCAAACTAATAGTAGATTTTCCCATTCTAAATGCAAAGGCCAAAGATCTAAATGACGCTCCTGTAGCCAAATATCTGTAAAAAATATGAGTATAATTGTATTTATTTTTTCATTGCAGCTACTAACGCTAAAGGTAAATGGAAAAATTTAAAAGACAATTACAGAAGGGAGTTGAGCAAAGAGCAATTCCCAAAATCGGGAGCAGCAGCATCAGTAAAAAAATCGAAGTGGGCTTTCTTTGATTCAATGCAGTTTTTAAAGGATTACATTATGCCTAACCCTTTGCAGGGAAATTTAAGCACCCAGCAAATAAGTGGCAATGAAAATAAAAACACGGACGATTCTCAGGAAATCAGAGAGATTGAAACTGTGAACATGGGCAATACTTTAATTGAAGATTGCATAGTTTGCGATGACCCATCATCTCTGGCTTCTACATCATTAATTTCCTCGAATAAAACCGGCGGAGCATCAAAAGGAAAACGAAAATACCAAAATATTCAAGAGGAATTTTTAAATTTAGAAAAACGACGCTTTGAGCTATTACAAAACGTAACTAAAAAACCAGAAAACGAGGAACCGGATTTAAGCTTTTTTAAAAGTTTGTTACCGCATTTTGCAGATTTTACTGAATTGCAAAGGCTTAAAGTAAAAACCAAAATAATGCAATTAGTCCTGCAAGAGAAAGAAAGCCTTCAAGTGCAAAATAACCAGGAGCAACGGGGACGAAAAGCACGACAGGAAGGAGGGACAGATTCATCTTTACATTATGAAGCTGATTATTTGCAAACAACTCAGCAGTACTATCCAAGCACAAATAATTATTTGTAATATATACCTATTTTTTTTTTTAATTTTGACAAGCTTCTTTATATGGATATACCTATATAATTTATAAATATTGAATAAAGTCTTCTCTTTCATATACTTGCCTTAATGTTACTACTAATCTTTCTTCCGCTGAAATTGTTCTCCTACGCCATACTTTCTTTGTGAGCCGTTTTTCAATTTTACTCAAAAGAAACTTAAAAGTGTACAAAGACATACGAGTGTATTAAAAAAATTTTTCAGGATACCTCCTCAGATTTTTAAAAAGGTGATGATATTCCCCATATTGACGTCGGACTCTATTAATTGGATGAATCTGAAACCTCCGTATATTGGAACAGAATAATTTCCATTTGAAATATGAATTACTTTCGCACAACTCAAATTTTATTAACTTTGACACATCCATGTTCGCTAACAGGCAAAATATTACTGAAAAATTACGTTTCTCTAGAATACGCGAAACTAGATTTCGCGCGCGCTGTTTAATGGCCAGTCATAAAAATAAAGAGCGATTAATCACAAAAAATCGCGCGCGCGTCAATCGCGCGCTTGTTTCTGTGGCCGTACCCTAAGAAGCAAAGGCAAAATACGCGCGATTGTTAAAACTAACAAAAATATACAATGCAAACGTTTGCGAGAAAGTACCCACAAAAATGTTGAAAGTGCTTTAACAAAATGGTTTGATCAAGTGCATTTAGAAAACGCAATAATAACTGGACGTTTGCTTTTAAATAAAGCTAAAGAACTTGCAGTTAAATTAAACTCAGATTTTTAACCAAGCAATGGCTGGTTATGGCGATGGCAAAATATAAAATTTAAAAAAATTCATGGAAAAAGCAATGAAAGTGATCATAATAGTGCTGAGGAATTTCCGAAGAATATTTTATCTCCAATTCTTGCAAATTATTCCGTTGATAATGTGTTCAACGCAGACGAGAGTGGTCTATTTTTTAAAGCTTTGCCTAATGGCACGCTAGCCCGCACAAGCAATAACATCAAAGGTAGCAAGCCCAAAAGGCACGCATTACCTTATTATTTTTGTGTAATGTAACAGGAAATTATAAGAAAGTTTTCGCTATTGGAAAAGCAAAAAATCCCAGTTGTTTTAAAGATATAAATGTTCCCATCCCATATTACTCAAACAAAAATTCTTGGATGACATGTTCATTATGGAACTCTATTCTAGCCAAATTTGATGAGAAATGATTAAAGAAAAACGAAAAGTTGTTTTATTTACAGATAAAGCTTCTTGCCATAAAGTTACAGTTGATCTGCAGAATATTTGTGTTCAATTTCTACCTGCAAATACAACGGCATTAATCCAGCAACTTGATCAAGGGATTATACATTGAGATAGCAAATGAAGAAGTATCTGTCATTCCTAGTTTTAAAGATGCAATATTCGCGTTAGATATTCTTCGTAAATTTATGGGAAGCAAAGACCTTGAATATTTAGAAGAAAAGGTCATCAAAACGGAAATAAAAAATATGCACCAAAAAAAGATTACCGATTACTTCTCTTAATTTATTTAATGGTTATTTGCTACATTTAATAATGTAATATTAGCTGCGGTTTGGCTCATTATATATGTAATTATTTCATGGATTCGTGCAATGTTTACTTTTGCTTCTAATTGAACCTTATTTCTGTTAATTATTTTCTATATTTCTGCTTGTGTTTGTTTCTGTTCTGTTTTATAGCAGTCAATATGAAATTTTGTGCTACATATTAATAAAGTTAAAATTAACACAATTTGTTTCAATTATTAAAGTACAGTATATGCACCAACATGCCTTGGCTTTAAAGATACATATGAAATATGTCATCAGCAAAATCTTCTGAAACTACAAGCTATGAAGTGACTTTGCTCATATGTAAGCACATAGTAGAAACAAAAGTGGAGAAACTTGCATTATATATTTCTTTTTCTGCAAGCGAAGAAAATTTTGTCTTCATCGCTATGGTATAATAGTTGAGTATCACATCCATCTTGTAGCAGTAATATACTCTGCGTTACAAACGTATGAAAAGAAAAATTATTACTTGCATTTATTTGAATTCAAAATGTTTCAATTATGTATTCACGTTGAGCATATTAAAATAAATCGAATAAATATCTGAAAATGGGAAGATAATTGGTACGGCTAAGTTCCTCAAAACGAGCAGATAAGCGGGTTCCGTTAAATACCTGAAAACAGGCAGATAAGCGGGCTCGGATAAGAAACCTCCCCTTTTAAGTGCATTAAAAGAATAACAATTTTAAAGAGGTAGTTATCCGGGGTTTACTAAATCCCTCAAAATCCTTTCAACCTATTCATAATAATGTACATCCCATTTTTAAGAAAAAGATAAATTTCGCTTTGGCCCAGATGCTGAAAGGAGATATAAAATTCCTCTCAAATGAAGCGCGTGCTGCTCAATTAGCATAGAAATTACACTAACAAACATTGGCCATGCTATAAAAAACATTGGCCGATTCTCTCCATTTTTCAGCAAAAACGTGCTTTCACAAAAGCGCGGGAGCATTTTATGAGAGTAAAACGTGAAAACTCCGCCCCTTCTCATTTATTTCCCGAAATGAAACATTTGCCATTCTGTTTCGTTGCATGCAACTTGCGTTTTCACATTTTTTATCTTTATTCTTAAAAGTTTTAAAGAGAGTTTGATTTTTTTTGATTTTTTTTCTTTCTTTCTTCCTTTTCTTGCCGTGTGCATTTTAAATGTAAAACACTCGGAACTCTCGCAAGCTTCATTAGGTTAACTTTGGTTTTTTATGTTGGCTGCACTGCAGATGCAATCACCGCAGAAAGAATAAGGTAAAGATGCTTACCATGCGCCGTCTCTCTTGGCCATATGCAGCATTCAGTTAAGAATAACTTTTGAAAATTAAAGTCGGAATTTGTTTAATTTCTTATAAGAGTGCTTATAAGCGATTAAAATATCACTTGGACAAAAGAAAATAATGTTTTTTTAATTTAATTCGATTTACGGGTGTAAAATTTCTTCTGATTGGTTGAGTTTTACATATTTTTATGTAGTAAACGTTTTAAAGGGTGCTCTATCGGTGATATACAGAAACACAATATTTTTTGTGCCACATGAAATACCAAATCGCTCAGTCCATTGTTATAAGTCAGTGTTCTCAACTGATTCAAATGACCCAAATGACTGAATATTTTACATGAGTCACTTATACCAAAAGACTCGTATGAACTGAGTCAGCAAAATGAATGATTTTGCTCACTCTGGATTGCTTTATAATTTGGAAATAATTATTTTTTCATAAATAGCTGTAGGTATATGTTCCTAATATAATTAAAAAAAAAAGGGGGCAGTTCTTGCACGCCTATGATACCTATCTAACATTCCTAGGGAAATTCATAAAATTTTTCCAACATTTATATTTTTATCCAACCAAAACAAGGCGAAGCTTTTAAGGAAAGCTCTAAAGCTATACATACTCGAAAATAGCCTTCGAATGCGTACATAAATGCATGTCCGCTGAACTAAAATTTCTCATGAAAATAGCAATTTTAGACTTTTTCAGAGAGCTTGAAATCGAAGCAGAAAACCTATGGAAGAAAACTGTGTACACAATCCACATAAGCTTCCTAATTCATTGTTCGTATAAATATTTCCCGCGCTTTTTAAATGTCAAATGATTTGAACTTTTCCATAAATTCATCTTGGCTTCCATTTGCAACCGATCCAACGTTGCACTGAATCAGAGATTGGATGGATGTGTAGTGCGTGTGTTTGTGTGTGCGCGACTGAGCCTTTAACAATAATCTAGAGAAAAAAGACCCTCTGATTTCCAGCAACTCTTTCATGTTTGTTGAACTTTGAACTGTGGAGAGTAATTAAAGGGGTGATGGAGTTGTTAATGAATTATCGTCTTTAAGTTTTTCTAGATACAATTTTTTAGGTCTTAAAATTTAAGCTGTCGCTGCTGTCCGCCCAATTGTTTTTTGATTAGATATAGATGCTCGATGTATTATCACTCATTTAAGTACTTAAGTTCGAGCGGCCAGAAAATTGAAAATCTAGTTTTTTTTTTTTAGCTTAAAAGTAGGGTCTCCGTCATCTCCTTGCAATACCACAATCAATATAACAAAAGCACTGAAATTGAAAGCACAGCCCTACAATGTGTTATTATATGTTGTAGCTCTTGTTTTTGTCATATCATTCATAACGGTGCGCTTTCATTTGGGTAGTATAACGGTTTGGCGAACCCCTTAGCTATATCGAGTCACAATTTAATAATTTATCAAGTTCATATTGTCAGTAGACCTTGAGTCCAGTCCAGTTACAACAGATATTGGCGGCATTTGCTTGGCAGGCAGGCAGAGGCAAGGCAGACCAGTCTGTTGCTCGATTTTTGTAAGCAGGCCGACATCAGTCACTAACTAGAGCTACATGTACAGTCGGCCGGCACGTCACTCGTTCGCGTTGCTGCTTTTAGTGGAGTTTGTTAGTGTCTTCTTCAAGCCACCATCCAACCAAATCCATATCCAAGCCACACACAGAAACATTTCAGTCTTCCTCAGTTCCTCGACGATTGTTCCGATAGACGGACAATTTAAAGACTGATAATTTCCTTGGGATTCGACTTCGGGAGTGTTTTCTAATAAATTAACTTCCTCAGTATCAAGAAGTTTCGTGCTGAGCTTTTATGTATTTTTTTCTATTTGCTTTCCCGGCATCTTGTCCTGTCGCGCGCCTAATTATAGCGAATTGATACGCGTCTTTCTTCATTAACGAGTCGTCATTGTCGCATTTTTTATTTATAGTGTTTTTGACGAACAATGAATTCAGGATAGGAGCAAGTTGGCTTTAAGTTGTGATTGTGTCAGATGTGCGACGAATTTTACGTCCTCTGATGACAGTGGAATTCTCGTGTCCCATGTGCTTTGATACGGTGTGGTGAGACTGTGCTGTGAGTATAGTTGCGTGGCTACCAGTGTTTATAATTTTGTGGTTAATTGTTTATGTTTATGTTCCCAAGTGGACGGGCAATCTTCGCGTCTCTGTATTTTAATTTCATAACTTTATTTGTTTTCTGAAGAAGAAATTGAAATTAAAGTGAAAACTCTTTATTTCACAACACTCCAAAACAACATTTGTGGATAAGTGACGCTTGAATATTCGTTATCTAATCTACCGATAGGTCTTCAAAAATTCAGTTGTAAGGATTTTGATAGCTGACGTCAGATGGCGTGGTAAGGTAGTTCATCTTAAGATTGAATTTGCAACAATTTGGGTGGGAGGAAGCAGGTATTCAACTTTTTATTGCGTCTATAATAAAAATACACACTTTTTATACATAATACACGTATGTGCTTTACTTAAAGAATATATTTACCTACTCACTTGAAATTGCAAATAAAATCGATAGTAGAATGAGAATTGAATGAGTATGTATCTAGATATAAATCGAATGCGAAAAGGGTGTGGATATAACTAGAACGGGCTTGACAACCTCCTGATAAAACCGTTTCCGAGTCTCTTTTTCAACAAAATGTTCGTGTGCTGTGCTAATGCTAATTTATTGTTACATGTTATCCAGGTGGGGATAGCCTTCAAAGTGATACGAAATGAGAATTTAGCGATTTCTGAATAATATGCAAACATCATACCGATTTCACCCTTACGTTAAATAACTTGACACTCATTCGAAATTTCTGGTATTTTTATTCAGGGGAAATTTTATGTTATTTTATAAGAGTGAATGGAATACAATTACAATTTATGACAATTTATGGGTTAGTTATAAAATTACTGTTATACCCTTGATGAAATCTACAAGGTATACTAAGTTTGTCATTCAGTTTGTAACACTTAGAAATAAGTAAAATGCATTCGACATCCACGGATAATATTAAAAGTTATTTTGATTTTTGCTTGTGCGTCCGATCGTCTGTCCGCACGATACCTCGAGAACGCGTTCACTTAGAGGACTGAAATTTTGCACACGGGCTTTAAAAAAACAAAAAAACTAAGTTCGAAAATGGGCTGAATCAGGCAACTTCATCGTAGGACTGCCATACAAAAATTTCGTTTTTCACTATATATTTGCGCACCGCCTGAGAACGCGTCGACGTTGAAAGATGAAATTGGATACATTGTTTTTTTATAGCAATAGTAAATAAAATTTACAAAATGGTCTAAATAAGGCAACCCCGTCCTATTGTTGATTTTAGATTTTTACATATACTGTGAAAACGATCAGTCCTAGACGGTTTTAATGTACTGAGAAGTTCTTCAGAATGTGAAATCCTTGAAATTGCTCAAAATCATACCTGCACAGAGGGGTGACCATACATTACATATGGGCATTCGTCTAGTCTATGGTATCATAAGAATTGGTCTTATGATACCCATTCATTTACTGTTAGATTTGGACTGCAGATGAGAACTGATTTAATAGTACCCATTCACTTACAGTCCGCCTGCAGGCCGTGGACTACAGGCCAGAGGCTTGCCGGCTGATTTCCACCATACATTTACAAGCCGCCTGCATATCCAGGCGTGCAGTTCAAAAAAACTGATAAGTAACTGATAGGGCCATCCCAGACGAGTATTCTTGATGCAAAATGCAAACCGGTTTAACAACAGAGTACGCGCCTCCGCATGGGTATTCTTGCTGCAGGCTTTCATTTATATAAGAATAGGGGACTATGAATGTGTTCGTGCAAATCAAGAATGAAATCAGATATTTCATGAAAATTCTCGGACCCCACTGAACAAGAAATATTTCGTTGCGGTTGTATTAGTGCGGCACAACAAGTGAATACCATTTGATTTTTGATGCAAAATTTCTCTCCAAAGTGCAGCACAATTGTAGAGATTTCTCTCTGCTTCTTTTACCTCTTCCCTAAAAAACCGGTTTGCATTTTGCATCAAGAATACTCGTCTGGGATGGCCCATAGTCTGTGTTGCAGCATCGTCGTCCGCGTCTAGTGCCTAGAAATAGAAAATATCAGGTTGTGATATGTCTCTCTTCTTCGCTTATGGCACGTCTTAATCCGATATTCTTTTTATATCCTGGTTGCAATCATAGGGTATTCCAAGTTTGTCATTCCGTTCGTAACGCGTAGAGAAAATTCTGTTAGGACAAAATGGATTGAAACTCACCCATAATATTATAGGTTATTTTGATTTTTGCGTGTCTGTCTGTGCGTCCGTCCGTCTGTCCATCTGTGAAAATTATAACTATAGTAAAATTAAGTTCGAAAATGGAACAAATCGGGTATCTCCTCCGTAGGGTTGCCATACAAAAATTTTGTTTTCACTATATATTTGAACACTGCCTAATCACGTGTCAACGTTGAGAGCTGAAAATTAGTACACGGCTTTTTAAAAAAAATGGTAAATATATTTTCAAGAATGGGCAACCTCTTCTTGGTGGTGCCATATAAAAATTTAGGGTTTTTACGTATATTGTGAACACGGTCAGTCCTAGACATTTGTGTAGTATCGAAGAACTTCTTCAGAATACGAAGTTCTATGAAATTCGTTTAATAATTTTTACTGGCCGATGAACCGTTCTAGAAATATATCCGAAAAACCACTTCAAAAATCAAACCTGCACAAATGAGTGACCGCCCATACGAAGTTATATACATGGATTCATCTAGGGTATTAGTTATAATTGGTCTTAGACCAATTCTAGTTTTTTTACTTAATTTAAGGTTTAACCAACTTCAGTATAATTTGAAAGCACCGGTCGTCCATACGAACATAATTCTTCAACTCATTCGTGTTACTGCGTCTTAACCTTTTCGCGAGCCATTTTAACATTTTGAAATATGAAGTTGGACTGTCAGGCGAACTGTTAGTGTGTGGCGAAATTGCAGCTTTCCTGCAGGCCACGGCCTGACTACATTGCTTGCAAGTTTGGACTGTTTGTTAAACTGAATAATGTGTGGCCTAAATCAGTTCTCATCTACAGTCCAGATCTAATAGTCCACGGCCTGCAGGCGGACTGTAAGGGAATGGGCATCATAAGTCATACAATATTCAGTTTAACCAAGAGTCAAACCTGCAGGCCATGTCTGTGAGGCCCTGGCCTGCAGGCAAGCTGCAATCTTGTCACACACTATGAGTTCGCCTGACAGTTCAACTTCATATTTCAAAGTGATAAAATGGCTGTTTTAAGGAATAAGAAGTTGTGCTTTTTGTATATTATATTGTTTTTATTAAAAACCGACAAAAATTAAAAAAGATTTTGGGTGAAAAATTGACTTTTAGAATGCATGAAATATCTGCATATGAAGCTGGTGATATGGTTAAAAATCAGGGAACAGGTTTACTTTAGGCGCACTAGCTTAGATTCTTTTCAAACTTTGTGTACTAGTTCGAATTTACTCACAAATCACGCATATGCAATTTATATTTGGTGCTCACTATAGTTTCCGAAATATTTAAGTTTAAAAATCGCGAAATTTGCACTATATTTCACAATACCATTTGACATTCCCCGCAATTAATTAAATCTTCTTCTTCTTTTTAGTATTAAAAAGAGACAGTATATACATACCTTCGGAACATTCGGGTTACCAGCATTGCGTTTTTTTATTCATTACGACTATTAATGGAGGTGTAGTAATCAGCATTTAACACACACACACACATGCAGGCAGGCGCATACACACCCACAGGCAGGCTGGCAGGGGCACATACACACATGCGCGCAGAGCGAAGCGCCGTAAGCTTTTTGAACGATTATAGGCTGAACCACAATAGAAGTAAATAACTTTACGAAATTAAACGAGACTGAGGTTTACATATTTACAAAAAATTGATACTTTTAGCCTAAATATATATCACATTCCGTAAGAGTTATTATCTTGATATTTAATGTTTCCAATTTCAAAAAGTGGTAAAAGTGAAAAATTAACAATTGGAAGTTGATTTAATTGAAGATTTGTGCTTTCTATTAATTCACAGTACCATTTTTATTCCATTTTAAGTTTTACATTGCACTTTTAATCATTTAGTAATAATTTAACTGTTTGACACTTCACTTTCTTACGGAATGAGCGATTCTTACCGCACCTTTACTGACTGCAATTTGACTTTTAAATTTAACGAAAGTTTCCCTCACTCGAGTTAAGGTTAATTTGTGTACGCCTGTTAAATTAGAGGGCGCGTTCGCTTTACGTAAGTAAACGTTTACTTCTATTGTGGTTCAGCCTTATAGCGGAGACATGTAAATGCAAAACGGCCAAAACAGCTTGTCGCCAGAGCTAGTATACCGGGTGTGCCACAATTAATCACCACATTTTTTTTTGTTATAATTAATTAAAACAATAATAATAAATAGACAAATGGTAGCTTATTTCAATGTATATTTTTTTTTGTTAACTTCGAAAAATTGGGCATAGTGAGAAGTCTGCACAACTCAAAATTAAACTAATCGAATAAAATTGTGATGCGCACGCTCTAAGTAATGCACCTACCTATATTTAGATGACTATGACTGTGTTAGAATTTACTTTTTAATTACGATAATTTATATTATATTTATTTTTGCAATGAACAGGATAGTGTTATAGACAAATTAATAACATACAAATACTGGACACGTAGAACAAAAATATGCAACCCTTTTCTAGAATATAAAATTAACGATGCCTCGACGATGCCTCGACTTGGCACTTGGATGACGTGCCCAAAGGGTAAGCCACCAATGCCTCGCTGCATACAAAATCACTGTTGCCTCGATCCGATGAAAATAAGGCCACAAGTTTTTCTTAGAAATTTACTGGAAATTTCTTCCTTCGAATTTTTATGCATTGACCGGGCGCCGGGCCCAGAGCAGTGCCTCGCTCAAATATAAAATCTAACAACGTGATTCAGATCAAGATACCTTCCGGTATACCACGCGATTCTTTGAGGTAATCTGATCAAAAAATTGTTCCACATACCCCCCCTAGAAACCTTCCTTTAGAAGTTGTGGCAAGTTGAAGATTTCGCCAATATTCGTGAACCGTGATGGGACTAAATGCGTATAACTTTTGAATCATCCTATAGATTTTGGTTATTGTTGACTTATTAAATAGCCAAGAATAGTAGCTGTCGAAAAGTGTATTACTCTGTATTTTTTAATTAAGCATCTTTAAATTATTCTCAAATAATTCCAAGATTTTGATTTTTTTACACACAAATTTCATAAATACCGTTATTTACTTCAAAAACTTTCTTCCATGTAACCCAAATTTATTGCTTCTTATTAATGCCCCTACTATCCTCTATCACTGGAAAAAAAAACCGCATGCCAATATCTGTATCAATTTTATAGCAATGGAAAATTATAACCAAAGCAATTGCGGGTTCAGTCATAAAAGACCTTACGTAACTACCTGTGATTATTGCTTGTATGCAATTTTATGCTCTGGCTTGAATGTGCCAATACAACTCCAATGCTAAAACTGATACAGGTATTGGCATGTGGTTTTCTTCCAGTGACAGAGGGTAGTAGGGGCATTAATAAGAAGCAATAAATTTGGGTTATATGAAAGAAAGTTTTTGAAATAAATAATGATATTTATGAAATTTGTGTGTAAAAAACAATAACCAAAATCTATAGGGTGGTTCAAAAGTTATACTCATCAGAATTCACGAATATTGGCGAAATTTTCAACTGGCCACAACTCCTTAAGGAAGGTTTCTAGGGGGGGGGGAGGCGGGGGGTATGTGGAACAATTGTTTGATCAGCTTACCTCAAGGAATTGCGTGGTATACCGGAAGGTATCTTGATCTGAATTAACCTGTATATATATTTTTGTTTTTGTTTTTTTTTTCACTTCCCTTCCTGGAGCTAAAGCTCATATGTAAATTTAATTAATTAATAAATTTGAATTTAAATCTTCCCAAAACCTGCAGTTTTTTGTTTTTTTTTTTTTTGATAATTCATAAAGATGTTCGAGGAGCTTCTTTCGCTAATTTGTTCGATATTTTCTAAGGACCTGTTAGTATTTTCCTATACGCCTACGAGCAATAGTGAATTCTTTCCAAGTCAATTCGAACCACTAATCGTCTAATTGGCTGAGCAATTGGCGCCTTTTTCTGAGGGAACCTGCTTCGAAATTCTCGTTGAGTAGCGATAATTGAATTTTTGTTTCGGGCGTACACATTAAAATTATTGCGCCGCGTTGCTGAGGTTTGTATCGATTAATTAAAAAAACTTTTTGATCTAATTAGCAATAATCTGAAAGATTTGCAACAAAATAATGAAAATTAAAAAACAAAACAAAAAAAGAAATAGGTTGATTAGTTTTGGCACACCCAGTACCTACTAGAAATAAAATATAAATAAGTATACCCATGTGACTGTTGGCGATGACGCCATTAGTTAAGACAAAAAAAACAAATACCTTTTTTTTTTTTTTTATCAACGTAACTGACCATTTGTAATCAGATAAGTACTGCCAGAGCTTAATTGTATGTAGGTTATTAATATCTAATTGACTTGAAGGTATTTTATCTAATGAATCTTCCAGGAGGAGGTAGTTTGCGGCCATTTTTTCTATTCCTGTAATTGGGAAATTACATACATATACCTATATGTAGGTTAAAGGATTGAATAAATGACCTTCTCGTCCTTTAAATGGCGCCGTCATCGTTTACAATCAAATTCTTTTGATAAGATTTCTTGTGTGATTCTCTACCCAATGCACATTTTTATTTAAATCGTACCTACTCAGTTGAGATTTTGGATTCAAATTCCACTTCGATTGTAATCGAACAAACAACATCCTTACTCAGCTTTCCTCTAACTTGCGAGTTCTATTGTAACGGAGGAAAAGATAGTCTGGGCGGTGGACTACTTCTTTCTCTGGATTGGAAAATACCTCAAAAATTTCTGGACATAGCAAATCGAAAGCTTTTTGTTATTTTTAGGTCATGAATCGTATAGTTAGACATGTCCCAAAGAGTTTTGGATATTCGGTAGGCTGGTAAAAGTGGTAATGAGCTTGCAAAAAAATTTGTTTGATATTTTGTTTCCTTTAAGACACTAGAACGGTCTTTGAGCATATAATTGGGGATAGCTATAGTACGGATGTTTTTATCAAAATCTGAGCACACATAACACAAGGAAACATCAGTAGATTTAAAACTTAATATGACACAAGGTGGTGTTACGTAAACAAGAAACATTGAATTCATTACAATAATTCAACTTGTCCACATTTTTAGAAATATATGGGGCCTTGAACAGTATCTGTACTGAAGCTATCTAGATTATTATACTCTAGATGAAATCATAGGGTATACTAAGTTTGTCATTGTGTTTGCACAGAAATAATGCTAGTAGAGCAAAATCATATCCGGTTGTCCGTCCATTCTTACGATAACTCGAGAACGCGTTCACTTAGAGAGCTGAAATTTTGTGCATGGGTTTTAAAAAAAAAAAGTTAAATATAAGTTCGAAAATGGGACAAATCGGGTAACTCCTTCATAGGGTTGCCATATAAAAATTTCGTTTTTGATTGTATGTTTGGATGAGTATTTGCCTGAGAATGCGTCAACGTATAAAGCTGAAATTTTGTTCACGATGTTTTTATAAAAATAGTAAATACAATTTCAAAAATGGGCTAAATTGGTAAACCTCCTTTTTGGTGTTGCCATATACAAATTAAAGCTTTTCACCCATACTGTGAAAACGATCAGTCCTAGATGTGTTTATTGTACTGAAAAGTTCTTTAGAATATGAAATCCTATTAAATTGGTTATGATCATTTTTACTGTCCGACAAACCGTTCTAGAAATATGTGCGAAAAACCATTTCAAAAATCAAACTTGCACAGATATGTGATCTGACCATACGTAATTATATACGGGCATTCATCTGTAGTGTATCATAAGAATTGGTTTTACCAATTCTAATTTTTTTACCTAACTCTTACTGTATTAGGCTGCTTTCACACATATACCGACAGTGGTACGACACGATCGATTATCGATTTCTGCGATATTTACGGAACATGTGGGAACAGCTTTATACGTTCAAGAGGGTTAAAACTACTGGATAATAATAATGCTAACTCAGTTCGTCTTAGACAAGATCAATGTTGTCAAATCTATTCCATTCATATTTTTGTTCCATTCGACATCTATCACCTCCCGCACTAGTGAGGATTTGATGATACAAATTACCATAGGGTCAATTTCTGTATACTAAAAAAAAAAAAAATGAAAAAAAACATTCCTTTATGGGGAATTCAAATGAGTCTTCTACTTAGTTCAATACCTGGATATGTGATCTCTTTTGAGATTCAACTACTGTTCCTTTTCCTCATGAATGGATTTGAAATGAATCTTTTGGCACCGGCTGTGCATTTCTGCATTAAATGAGAAATTATTTGAAGGCAACGATAGCATATACATATCTCTTATTCTTAGAGACTTTTCGAAGGTATCCATTGCCCCATTTAACGCAGTTTCTACCAAATTCCCCTTTGCGTCTGATTGTGGTGACCGTTCTAGTCCATATAGCAGTTCAGTTTTCAAGTTTGAGTTTTGATAGCCGGAATTTCGTTTCAAAACTTGTTAATACGGGAATAATACCGAAACATTACTATACTTTTTGCTTCATTCATTCTTCAAGTTATTTACATAATCATGGCATGTTTAGTGAATTGTCTCTCAAATTGGCTAAATTAATTAATGTTTTGAAATTTTCCGAAATGGTATTAAGTTCCTGTTCTCGAGATGGGACAGCAAAATTTGTAAAGAAATTATTAGTGTCTAATAGATGTACATAGAAGCGACGACAGTATGCATCTTCGACGAACTTCCAAATTTATATCGAAGTCAATTCTATATTTGAGAAAATCAGAACATCAAATGGATTTTAAATAAGAATCCAGAATGCCCCATTGCGGTTAGTGCCATTGGAGTTCAATCTAAAATTATCGAATCATTGGCCAATAAGTGATACATTACCAACTGACGCTTTGTACCCTACCCAGATCTTGTCCATTATGACTTAATTTTTGATTAAATGGAGTCAAAAGTACAGTATGTAATACAAATGAAGTCCATCAAGGACCTATTTGGAACATTTCGTTTCATTTTCAAATTGAGCAATATTTACACCATTTAGTAAAATTGCAGTAAAAGTAGCATCTACCGTTATTAAAATGAGTTGAATTTATTCGAAGGTGAAAAGACTTTTCAATAAAGTCAGAAGTGAAATCCATCAACTGATCATAAAATCTTTATGTATGCATCTTTTAATCTCTTTTTGGCCTCTGTCCAAAAAAAAAAAAATCTTCTGCTAAATACTTTGCAACTAAAGCAAATACTCGTAAATTTTCTTCATAGCATTTAATTAATTTTTTAAAACCTCAATTTTTACTCACAGTGAAGAATGAATTTCCAAATGAAATAATTTTCATCCACACTCTGTCACATATTCACTTCCTTGAAATGACTGAATTTTAAATTAAGTCATTACGGAGTCAGTGTGTCTATGGCAGTGGTTCTTAACCTTTTCGAGGGCGCGGAGCACATTTAATTACATGAAACTTTCGCGGAGCATAAAAACTAGTAAATAATAATTAATTAATTCCAGGTGAGTTTTACATATGAGATATTGTCACCCTTATTTCCTCTTCTAGATCTGTAAGTGTTTTTTTTTTTTAGTTTTTATATTGGTTAATGTTGAGAATCCCAATTCACAAAGATATGAAGTAGCAAATTGTAATAAAATCGAGAGTGACTTCCGAGATAGATATGCGTATTCGTCTTAGACGAAAATCCCAAATATTTCTTTTGATAGTTTTCTGAAATCCATTTTTAGAGAGCGATCTGTTGACAATGAAATATTTTATTATTCTTCTTGCAAAGATAATTCTCTATTTGAAGATTCAAATTTTCATATGATTTCGTATCCATTCATATGAATTTAATTTAAGAGTTAAAAATAACATATTCTTCTTTCATCCAATATTGTTAGATGTTCTATTATAGCCGGAATAATATCTGCGACATTTGTTTTATTTTTATTCGAGTTTTTCAAACCAATTTTGCTTTTATTTAATGAGCATTTTGTCCATGGATGTTAAAATATCTTTATTTTTTTTATTCACCGAATTTGTGTATTTAAAAATATCAGCTAAATATGCCAATTTAACACACTAAATATCATTTTCAAGATATTTAACATATTTATCCATAGCTACATTTTTGAAATAACGCAGCAGTTCATCTTTTAGCTCCAATAAACGGCATAGAACTTTACCTTATTTCAGTCTGCAAAAGAAAACTTTCATACTATCATACAGAGATGCATGCCTGCAGGAGTCTGTACAACTTCATCCAATATAGATGTTAATGTTTTTGGCAATGTTTTTGAAACTGCCATTGATGGACATCCATCTGTACAAATTCCTACGCAAAGATTTTTGGATTTTTCTAAATATGTGACAATTCCATTAAAATATCTTTTCCAGTTGTATGTTCGGTAATCATAGGATGTAACATTCAGAAGTTACAGGGTGACTAATGAAAACATACTATTTCGTTTTCATCAATGACAGATTCGTCAAATTGCTAAGCAAAATATCTGTTGGAAAGTTTATGATTAAAAGTTTCCTCAATATCATGTGACATGTCTTTTATTAAAATGTTTTTTATTGTATCATTAGAAATGGGAATCTTCATAATTTCATTTTTTGCATCATCACCAAATATAATTTATTACCTAAGATTCGTACTAAACTAAATTTTTTATCACTTCTTATAAAATCTAATCAATTATTAATTAAAAACATATTTATATTAGACTATGTGAAACTTCGTATTTATACTGGGTGGCGCAAAAGTAATGACCGTAGTTGGTTCAGCTACAACTTCTTTTCTAAAGTAGAAAACTAGAATTAGATTTTATATATGAATATATGTGCCATGAAATTTCGACGCATTAGGATTTGAAGATGATGTCTCTTAAATAGTGACCTCCAGGGTTGACGAACATTTCAGCCCTATTTATGATATTTTCCATAACTTGCCGTAATATATCGCAGGAAGATGTTCCTTATTTCTTGATGAATGTTTACTTTTCGGGCGGCTTGTTCACATACACCAGTGATTTCAAATAACCCCAAAGAGAGAAGTCTGGACAGGTCAGATCGGGTGACCTTGCAGGAAAAGCCTGGAAAAGCGTCCCTCACTAAGTCCATAGTGTCGCGCGCTGTGTGTGCCGTGGCGCCATCTTGTTGGAACCAGATGTGCTTCAGCCTCAATTCATCCAAATTGGGTATCAAGAACTCATGTATCATGGCTCTGTAGCGCTCGCCAGTGACAGTTATCGCATTGCCTGAAGCATCTTCGAAAAAATAGGGTCCGATCACTCTTTTAGAACAAACGCCAAATCATAAAGTAACTTTTAGTGGGTGTGAAGGTGTTTCTTGAATAATGCGCGGATTTTCAGTGCCCCAGAAGCGAGTATTCTGCTTATTGACGTGCCCCGAGAAATGGAAATGCGCTTCGTCACTCATACCCAATTTTGAAACAAAAAAATCATCCCCTTCAAGGTGCGCTGGCTGTACTCTAGACGAGCTCGGTGGTCAGTAGGCAGCAGCTGATGAGTCATCTGAGTTTTATATGGAAACATCTTCAAATCTTTGACCAAGATACGCTGCAGAGTCCGCCTGGAAATGCCCAATTGCGTGCCACGTCGCCTCGTTGATTTTCTGGAAACTCTTCCACATCTTCACGCACAGCATCGATATTTTTGGTTGAACGGCCTGTTCTTAGTTTGCCAGACTTAGGTCTATCCTATGTTGCGCCAGTTGTTTCGAGACGTGTGGCAAAGCGTCGCATTGTGCGACCAACCGGTGCCCGACGGCGGGGAAATCGTTGACGAAATTCACGTTGTGTTTTTATCACTGATGAATTATTCCGTAAAAAAATTGACACGATTATTCCACGTTTTTGGGGAGTATAACGGTCCATGTTTATTTTTAGTACACAATTTTTAATATCAGAATGACAGGAGATATCATATAAAAACAATATTAGTAATTTCTATAGTACCAGTACTTTTGCCCCACCCATTATAACGACATCCAATACGAGAACAACAAATTTCAGTTGTACTTGATTAGAATTTTTTTGGAATTTAAAAAACAACAAAAATTTCTTAAACGCCGTTACACTTTCGTTTCGCGGAGCACCTTGGACAAGGTTGTGGAGCACAAATGCTCCGCGGAGCACCGGTTTTAGAATCACTGGTCTATGGTATTACAAGACCTGATTTATTGAGTTAAACAAAAGTAGATATGGGGATGGGATGGGAACCTGTATTCTGTACACTGTATAGTATATTATATAGAATAAAATCCAGTATGTTGTTGAATCAACTCGAACCACTTATTAACTTTCATTTAATTTTCAGACAACTTAAGAATTTATTATAAGCAAATGCATGATTGATGAAACTTTCATGTTTTTTCACACCCTGATCTTGTTTAGATCCCAAGTTGAAATTTTGATATGTTTTAGTGGATAATAAAAGGTAGAAAAAAAATTGAAAGTACGTTTCCAGGATATTAACTTCTCGCATATATTTTTAAGATGCTATTTTCTTAGATAGTTTGAAATCCTAACTTTCAAATGAGCTATATTTTACTATTCTAGCACATAAATTTTTTAAAAATTTAGAAATGCTAAACTCGCAAAATATGCCATATATAAGAAAACTATTTAATTCGTATTTTTGTTTCCGCAAATCCTCCAAGTATGTAAAATTAAAAAAATTGGTGATGGTCATGTCGCCTATTTGATATGGAATGACCCGACACGTTCTTTGAAACCATTATCCTGGAAGGAAAGGATGTTCCATGTTTTTTCCATAATCAGCAGTAGGATATTATTCGATTAGCAGATGTGATTTTTTTTCTATTTCTACAGCTTTAGTGCATGCTCTGGTTATTGATATTCTATAGGCGCGTATAGTAGATAAGTCATTAAAAAAGATGCTCCATTCACCTGCTGAGCTATTAAAGGATTTACTGGTTGCTTCGATTTTTCTGTCAGACAGCCTTTTTTTATAGTTTCTGAATATGTTGTATAATAATTTCAGAAGCCATTTTGAATAAGTCCACTTTTTATCAATATTTGTATACATAAATTTTAAAATAAAAACTATATTATTGTTATTCTTTCGATATTTGTTAGTAATACTGAAAATAGCAAATTCATAGGAACTATCACTGTAAGTCATGGGCAGAATGGTTCAGTTTTTTGAGCCAATACATTGTGGCGACACACAACACTATATATTCTCTCTGTCTTATACCGAGCCATTCAAAAGTAGAAATCTGTACAGCGAAAAATAGAATGTAGTGTGTCTTTCAAATTCTAAACTTTGGGTAAAATATAAAATAAATAATTTTTATTTAACAACTGTAAAAAGTCTGACTTTTCAAAATAATAAAAATAGATTTATACGTCAATTAATTTGGGACCGCCATTTCATGGTAGAAAAGTTTTGAATACGTCAAAATTTAGGGCTCAATTAGAGCTAATTTAATGCCAATTCCCCGAATTTAATGCTCTAGTACTTTTTAAAAAAGTCCATGGATAATCCAACTTTATTAGAAGTTAAGACCACCACTACTGAGAATAGGTTAAATAGTATTGTTACAATAGTGTACACTACATAATATTTTAGGGCTCAATTAGGGCTAATTTAATGCCACTTCCCCGAATTTAATGCTCTAGTACTTTTTAAAAAAATCCATGGTTAATCTAAATTTATTAAAAGTTAGGACCACCAACTTTAAAATGGAAAAGTTTTTTAAGACCCCAAAAATCGTAGGTTTTAATAGCTATCTGCAACAAATCAACGGCCAACGATACTCGGTAATTTAGGACAAACAAATTTAGTTTGCAATGACCACTGTGTAAAGCTACAAAAACTTAATAAATTGCAGAGAATATTCAAAACTTTTCTACCATGAAATGACGGTCCCAACTTAATTGACGTAAAAAATTAAAATGTCAAGTGAAATAGAACACAGTGAAAGTGAATGCCATGTTATCCGAATTCAAGGAGACTTAATGGTATTGATACTGATACATCGTCAGAAAATGATAGTGTAGAAAATAATGCAAATGACCGAAAAGTTGGTAGGAAACGTTGCAGCAATCCTGGTAAATGGTCTCGAAATACAGAAAAACTAAAAAGGATACAAAGTAAACAATACCTAAATAGAAATAAGACAATGATTCATGCAAAGAAATTTGATAATAAACCTTATATAGTTATTTACGGCTTTGTAACAGGAAAATAACCTTTTCTCAAAGAAAGAAGGCGATGAAAAGTTTTTACAAGCTTAATGATCATCATAAGCAAAATATTTTTTTAAAGCATACCAAATAATTAACCGTCGGCTACATAATTGTTGTTCAAAGGAAGATCTGAAGGACCACCGGAGGCAGCATATTCCAGGTAACAAAATAGAGGATTCCCTTGTCATAAAACATATAAGTTCATTTTCTGCTATTTCGAGTCATTAGACAAGAACTCATAGTCCCAGACGCCCATACTTGAACTCAGAGCTTTCTATTTCAAAAATGTATAAACTGTATGTAGAACAATGTAATGAAGAGCAAATTGTACCAGTAAAGGAAAAGTTTTATCACCATAATTTCGACATAATTTAACTTACACTTTGAGCAACCTTCAAAAGATACTTGCCAAAAATGTAATTATTTGGTAATAAAAAAAAACTATCTACGACAAATGTAGAAAAACATGCGGCTGAAGTTGAATACGACGAACACTTGCGAAATCCAAACATTTCCCGTAATAGTATGGCTTGATCGATTAAGAACTTCAGATGAAAAGTACGTGTTTAGTTAATTTTGATTTGGAAAAAGCATTGACATTTTCAAAACTCTCCGCATTGATGGCTAATAACATGAGAAACTTATATGTATATAATTTTGGTGGTCATGATTTAAAGACTAACACGGGCTACATGTATGTTTGGTCTATAACGCAAAGATTGCGGGGTTCACAAGAAGTATTATCGTGTTTAACTAAACATATTAAATTATATTCAAAGAATTTCCTAAAAATTATAATGTTTTCAGTTTCGTGTACAGGACAGACTTAAAATATAAAAACTTTATTAAGTTTACTGAAATTAATTCAGAGTGAAGACATAAAAGCTGAATAAAGTGAGCTTACCTTTTTATTAAGTAGGTAGAGTTATTTGCCCAATGATGCTGATTTTATTTTGATTTATTTATAATCCTAGCGACTGATATCATATAATTCAAAATAGTAAAAGGAAAAACGCTTTTACCGTTGTCGAAATGAATTACCATGATTTGCTTCCCACAAAACCATTAGAAGATGCTATTATCAATACGTGGACTAGCAGACAATTGGCTTAATATGCGGTAGATAAAACTACAAAAATCACGCCCAAGCAGCATTAAGTTCAAATATAATTTCGACGAAGATGAAATCATGTAGTTGACATTAAAAAAGCAGGTATCCGTACCTTAGAGCAAAAGGGTATTAAGTCACAAAATGTAAATTTTACAGGAGAGGGTAAAACACAATAATTGTGTACAGGGTACAAAACAAGTAGAAATAATTATTATTTATTCTTGTTTTGAAGCCTG
Organism: Dioctria rufipes; assembly: GCA_963924295.1. Taxonomy (NCBI): domain Eukaryota; kingdom Metazoa; phylum Arthropoda; class Insecta; order Diptera; family Asilidae; genus Dioctria; species Dioctria rufipes. Next base: position 64,279,690 of record OZ002740.1, on the reverse strand, counting down.
TACAAATTAGCAATTTAAACTTGATTGAATAATATAAATAATTATAATGGTCGGTTTTTGCAATTAACAAGATTTTTGAAAACTAAATTTTTTTACAGAAAAAATGGACTTAATATTTTTTTTTGCTTTCAGAAAAATTTCATGACTGTGACTTAATATGTGATTCTTCTGCAGATTGCAGATTTCTACATCTTCTATTAAAATTTACACTTTGGAAATCTTGATCAAAATCTGTTTTAAAGTAGAGAACTCCAGGTATTTCTTGTCTAACCTGCATAAATACGGTTTTCGAAATTAAAATTTTTTCGTTATTCTCGGTTTTTTTTTTTTTATATTTTGTAATGGTCTTTAAAATCTCGAGTTGTAATTTCCTACACTTTGAAGTTTTTGTTTTTGCCTGAAATCCTAGCCAACTGTAACCAATCCCTTGGGGTAATAATTTTAAAATTGGGACATTTTTTAGCCTCTCGTTCTAAAACTGAATGTATACTATCCACCTCTATGTGTGTGTGTCCACGCAGAAGAAATTTGTGACTGATCTCTTTGATGTGTGGATTCAATGCAAGCAGATAAAAATAGCACATGATCATCTGTTAATTACGGTTTTGTGAGGGCCAATTGTCGGTCCAAATAACCACAGACCTTGTGCTTTGAGGTAAAGAACTTATGTATTGGACCAAGCATGAGGCCATTTCATTCCCACCCCAGCCAGCAACTGACTCATCCCACATTAGACAGTTTGCCTTGTTTTCTGTTGCATCGTAAATTGTATAGTTAAAAAACAAGAGTTTTAAACTATAAAAACTTTGGGAATTTGCTAGCTTTGGGCAAGGAAGACATTTTTGAAGATCTATCATTAAAACTTTTTGTCCAGGATTATTTAAGGACATCTCTTTGTCCATTTTTTTAAGATTGTATCTTTTATCTGCCTCCAATAAATGATAGTTGTATTGTGCCCGTAAAGTTTCTCGCTCAGCATCAGAATTTGATTGTCATCAAAACCTCGTCACACATATCGCAAGTGTCTTTTGAAGGAACGGCGAAGGATAAATTAAATTCTGTATTAAAAATTTGGCTGTAAAGCCATTCCTTGCCAACATTGTCAAAAGTCATATTTTCCAAGGTACATTCCCCTTTATACATCCGATACATTGTAGAAATATTTAAATGGCTTCCTAAATATTTTTTTGCTGTTCTTCTGCGGTTATAATGTGATTCTTCACATGGAAAAGCCATGATATGTTCACGGATCCTATTCTTTATTTCATTGCTCACTTTATTAATTGACGGCTGCTTTCCTCTTTTGTCGCATTCGACAACTCCACCGGACTGAAGTTTTTGCAGGGCATATCGAGCAAATTATATGAAGAAGATTTTTCGTCTAACAGACTGAAATTTATTGAAAATAATTTCAATAAATTTAAAAAATGCATTCAAGTGCAAAAGAATGATTGAACTTTTCGACCCAACGATCAGAGAGGTCTCATTGGTATGGTTATCTCTGGTGTGACCTCCATCATTGAACTTCTATGGTAGGCGATCAGAGATAACCATACCGATCTAACAAATGTTTGAGAAATATCCAGCGTACTCAAAAAGAACTTTCTGCAGACCTAATCGTTTTTTCCCTCTAAAGTAAAAAAATACTTCAAGCTACATTGGCGTTTCCCAGCTCGACTACCTCTCTTTTTCTTTGGACAGATATTTCTTCAAGACAACAACATAAAAACTGTCATTTTTGTTCAATGTTTGTCTCCTGATTCCAAGATTCTCTGTGAATTTGTGTTCTCTGAGGACCTAATATCTTTTCGTTGCATTTCAAGTGGCAGTTTCTACAAGGTTCTCGTATTTTTTTCTCTTTCATAGTCCGCTTAGTTTTCAAGGATTTATATTTTTTGCCAGACATGGACTTTTCTTTATCCTTATCACGATCATCATGCGTGAATTCAGAATCGCTGTCGCTACTGAAGTTAATGCTAGGGACAAAAGAGCTTGCAGAATCTTCGAATGGGTCTATTTCATCTTCGTAAATATTGCTTGTAGACGGAATAGGCGACATTGCTGGTTTATTAATCTCTTTACTAACCAAGAAACCACTTATTGAACTGATGGCTTCAGTAACATCTACCGTGGCAGGTGCATTTATTTGTACTTCAATTTTATTAACTGTCAAATTAGGAAAGTTATAAGATATATCCAACAAACGAGGTGAGGAGGTCTTCATATCTCTACTTTTTACGGTTTCCATTGAATCAAATTTGGTTTGGCTATGTTTATCATTTAACATAAGTAGATAATTACGCTAAGCATGCTGGTTGCGCCACTGTACTAATGTATTACAAGAAATAATAATACGTAAAAGGACTTACGTGGGCTTGAGACACCTTCCACTAAAGACTCTGCATTCTTGGTGCACCCTGTATTTTTCAGAACAAGCTGAAGCATTCTGCGGGATCTATCTCCCATTTTTAGCTAGTATTGGTAGCTTTTGAATTAAAGTCACTTACAAATAAACACAAACCACTTTAGTTAAACAAAAAACGAATTTTATTTTGCAATCAATAATAGCAAGTGCATCACAACATATCAGACAGTGAATTAAACTAATACGTGCGTTAAAAACCTGTAAAAACGTGTAGAGACTTCCACTGTTTCCTTGGCTCACGTTGTGATCGTGGACTTAATACTTTGTCTGAATTGTATTATGTGGGGAATTAATACTTTTTTTTTTGACATAATATGGTTTTGCCCTAGGTGATTTATGTATTATGTTGGACCTAATACATGTGATATAAAGAAAATTCTGTTTTGCTCCAGAAGCAAAGTGGACTTAATCCTGTTCATAAAATGCTATTTTCGTTATTTTACGTCCAATCGTCATATGTAGTAGACCACTGAATAGAGCGCGAAATTCAAATCCAGGTGAGCCAAAAAATGGAAAAATTGAAATTTTGGACTTAATACCATTTTGCTCTGAGGTACGGATATATAAATCAACCATTATTGTATCCTAATGGCAGAACAATTCCAAAAGAAACTAGAAGAGACATGATGAATTTATTAAAATATGTACCTCCAATAATATACGATTTTTACAGGACATTAAGAACAACAACTGGAGACCAAAATTTAGATTTAGATAACTTGATAGAAGAAAATGTTCGTTATGATTAATAAACAAAAAAAAAAGTATTACTGCAAATGTTATTTTATTATTTTTACATAAATTTTTTAATTATTTCAGCTGCCAAAAGGTATAAGTCTTCTAGTTTTTTAAGATGCTGCGATTGTCCCGATAAATACTAACGTTTTTAACACATCCTGTAAATAACTTGTTCTGTTACAGAGCATACCCTCAGAAAAAATTCTGTATATACTTTTCTGATCAAATTAATAAACCAAAAAATTTAAAATTACTACATTAAAAAAACATCAATTTTCTCAATTCTTGTTTTCTGGACTTAATCGCATTGGCTTCTGAGCGACTCATGAATATTACACAGCTTTTCATAAAATTCGCATGGCAATAATTCTAATGAACTTATGGTTTATTAAATAAGAATTATAAAAACAAACAACTCACCATTCCTATCCCCCCAATCATCATTCTGCGGTTCGTAGTATTAAAACCATTACATCAACAATCTCTTAAGAGAACCAAAGCCTTTGATTTTTAACCTAAACGGGTACATGAAGTTCCATACCGGGGGTTATTAAGGAAAAAAAAAAAAACGAAAACTACGTACTTATTATCTGGTACTTGGAATACCTACATATGAATTGCATCAAATTGTAATTCATGATATCCGAGACATATTTCACTTCGTAGCCTATTCTTAAAATTGTGAGTCTACATAATCGTTATCATATGTCAAGGAAAAATTCTAAGCTATATATTGACTATATGTAATTGTGTCGGCTTGTGTGAACCAACTGAACGGTAAATATTATAATTAACTAATGAAGTCATATCAATCGTTGATTTGATTATCATGACAGACAGACAGACTGACAAACAGATAATGCTTGCATGTTTACATATGCGTAATATGTTTAATATTTAAAAATTGGATCTCACATAGTATGATGCTAACATGGTCGCAAATAATTTCCGGTCGTAAGCGCACTGCTCGCTCTGCAGTTTTCGAACAATTTTCCTGAAATGACAATCTTCATATTAATCCCAGTATGACTCAAGCTTAATTCTCAACCTAAAAGCGAATTCTTATACTAGTGGCGCAGAGAATTGTTATCAAAGTATTAAGTAACAAGAATTCGCAATAAAAATAAACTTCGACGTATTTTCGTTTTGCAGACGACACACATATAAAATTGTGATATGTGAGACCTCCCGCAAAAGCGGAATGCCATATCAAATTTGAATAATTTCTGAATTATTGACTGCGCAATTGTTGATGTTACTAGATAGAGCGATAAGATTTTTGTTTTATAGATATATATTATAGGCCGGACAAGTTTTTATGCCTAGTACTGAACTGAAGGAGACTACCCAGTATAGTCATAGAGTGTATTTTATTCATCTCATAGAGATGTCAGCTGTGTGCGTATATAGAATTTTATGTGCGAACATGAGTGAATAATTCAATGTAAAAAGCGAACAATATTTTACATATAAAAAATTTCTTTCTAGCTTCTGAGCTCCTTAGCATTTTTTTTAACATAAAGCGTGACATGCATTTTAAAAAAATGCTAAATTTAAAAAAAATATGTGGAGTAAATGTACAGGGTTCTCTACGAATTGTAGACAACCAGCCAGCTATGCATAGGTTTAAATGAGACAAAAGAAAAAAATTATATGGCTTGTAGGGGTAGACTCTGACGGTATGGAAGGGGATTAAAAAAGTTTTCTCCAAGTTTTATGATTAATAGAGTTTGTTCATTATTATCGATTTATTACACAAATAATAATAATTTTGTTAGTAACGATGAAAGCTAAATAAATACAAATTATTATTTTTATTTGAATGAACAAATTTTGATATCATCGGATTTTTCGCATAAAAGGAATCGCTATTACGTGCGGAGCATATTTGATATTTTCGATCTACTAGTGTGATCAGAACAAGATCGTAAAAAAACAGCTAAAGACAACATGGATTGTTATTTCAAGTAATTAACAATATTTTTGTTGTCTATTTATCACTAATTCTTAACTCACCGTGATGAAATAACTAAAACGTATGAGAAATAGTGGTTGTTTTACGAAACTTCAACTTCAAGCCATAAAATTGAAAAAAAATGTGAATGCATATACCTAAGGATCGCACCGTCGTTATCTAGATATACATAGAAGATTTCGTTGAGCCACTGATATGTATAACATAAACCCGCTGAAAGTACTAAACTTGCTTACCATGACATTGGATCACTTTGCTATAGTTTTGGTATAAAAATGAGTTTTCATATACTCATATCTATCGTAAACTTTTTTGAAAAAGCTCCCCTATGCTTCTAATTGCCTCTTTCAAAAGTCTTTCCAGTAGCTCTCCTATGGGAGCTCAAATGGAGTGTTGACCTCTGCGAGCACTCTTATGTTTTTATAGGAGCGCCCTTTTATAGCATTTGGACTGCTAGTAAAAATTTGTCAAAAAATAATGGGCCAATATAACAAGTTACTCTCGAAGCGGTCATACTTGCTAATCTTTGTACCAATAAGTTTTGCGTGGACATAAAGGTCGAAGAACAATGACTGCATCGAGCACTGGCATCGAAAATCAAATGATCAAATCATTTCATTTTGTCATCAGCATCGAACTGGTGCCGATGTCGTATTGTGTCAAATGACTCTGCCATACTCACATTGTGTTTCGGCCGAAGTCAAGAGCATTATACATTTGTTTAGTAAATATTCCGGCCTGGACAAAAACAAGAAGTCTCAATGTATAGTATTAGGTAAACTCTGCTTCCGTGATCTGGGAAGTCTCTAGGTTTGAGATTAACGAACTTCTTGAATTCATGTACAGTTTTGCCTGTTCTACCTTGGGGCCGCAGAGCTGGGCAATACTTAAGTAAAAAAAGATTTAAGTACTACTTAAAGTACATTTTCGTTACTTAAGACTTATTACTCAATACTTTTGAAATACCCCTACTTAGTACTTGAACATAAGTACTTGCTTCTATTTACTTGTACTTAAGACTTAGTTTTGTACTTAAGTACCAAAATTCTTACTTAAATATTTCTGAGTCTGTTAAGTACCTACAAATATCAAACTGTTCGTAGAAAAGCAAACACACATCTAGCGCAACTTCTTTTTTTGTTGAGTTTTAAAGCACGCAAAAAACTGTCAAAGCATGTGCCGCACTCACGCATCAAGGCAGAACCTTAGACAAACTAATAACTTACAAATAAGATTGGGCAAGTAGAACAAAAACCAGTAAGGTCCACCTCGAATATAAAACCGACGATGTCTCGACTTGATTACATAACCACTGACATGTATAATATGGACTGACTACGTTCATAGAAATACACTGCAGAAAGTGGGCTCACTTATATAGCTGACTCTTTCGGTCTAAGCACCAACTTAGAGAGAACTGAAAACAACAAATGAATTAGTGGATTCGTCGAAATACATGATTTTAAATTAAACATTTAGGGTTATTACTGATAAAAACTGTTTTACCAAAGAAAATACATCAGATACGCAGAATAAATTCTAAATGTTAAAACCACTTTTCGAGCTGCGTGCTCACTTTTTTAATTTCCCGCCAATGATTTTTTCAATGTTGGCACCGACGTAAGAACTCTTTTTGACACAAGCAATTGTGCGCACGTAAAATAGAAAAGTAGGCAGTCCATATTATATACGTCAGTGGACATAACCAAGGTTAAGCAAGCAATGCCTCGCTCCAATATAAAATTCAACGATGCCTCGACCTGATCTAGGGAAGGCCTTAATCAAAAATAATAATATAATATAACATATATATTATTTTTGCCTCAATTCTTTCTTAGAAATTGACTGCATTATTGGAGGCGATAATGGGTGCTTGGGCGGAGCCCTAATAGTTTTTATGAGTGTTGCAATGAGAGGTGAAAGTTTTACTCTACTTGCAGCGCCGAAAACTATAAAAAACTATAAATAGTAGCCACTGGTTACTATACATATTATGGTTTTCAAAAGGTATTTATTTATTAATATCTATTGACTGAACTCGATAAACTTCATTATATTACTGCCAACGTATAAAGATTCTAAACAAGTACTTTAAAAAGTACTTCAAAAAGTACTCAGTACTTTTTATAGACTTAGTACTTAGTTACAAGTACTTTTCATACATGCTGTACTTGTACTTACGCTAAAGTACTCAGGCCTTCGGTACTTGTACTTGTACTTAAGTACTTTTTCTTTGGTACTTACCCAGCTCTCCTTGGGGGGCAAGCAATATTGGGGTGTTATACATTTCATTTGAGATTATGAATGGTCCCACCAAAATAGAGAACTTAAACGTTTAAAAGATGTTCGGTTTTGTAGCCGTCACACTAAACTACTAAACCTATATTACATATGATTTTCAAAAAAAACTTGAGTCTATCCTTAAACATATGTAGCTTTGCTGTTATGTATTCTACACCTATTTTCTGCAAAGAATAAATTGGCTTTCTATACAAACACAAATATGTTAACAAATTCAATATATACAGCGTGTTTCTGTGAGCAGCTACATAACAAGACTAAAAGGTCGGTCGTTCAGAGCAAGCATAAATGATCTAGCAGATTAGTGTGCCACTCCTTTGGGAATTAGAGGACGTTTAACCTTTTCCGTTAGTTTTTATGGGGGACACTGTATACTTAAAAGCACAGAAATTACCGCCTACTAACTATACGTATTTGAATGTCAAACCATTTGGTCATTCAAACGAATGCTTAAAAGCAGCAATGGTAGTATTACACCGTTTTTTTTTTTCATATAATTCTTCATTTTTCTTATCACTCCTAGGAATATGTACCACTTTAATAGAAACACCCTGTATAAAACTCAATAAAACTGCTTATATAATTTTTATTGCATAACAAATAGCTCTCGAAATAATTGCTATCCAAAACTGTACCAAGCTATTCACTCTGAATACCACTGACGTGTATAAATGGACTCATACCTGGGCATTTTCAATCGATTACCAATCACAATTATGTAATTAAATCCATGAAATTTTCAATCGATTAAAATATCAATTGGCTCAATTGGTGGAAAGTTTAAGCGATTAAAATTTTAGTTGGCCAAACAATTGACGGATTAGTCGAATAAAATTTCAATCGACTAAAATGTCAATCGGCAGTCCTGACTAAAAATGTAATTAATTGATATTTTAGTCGATTAACTATGTTATTAATTATTTTGCCCTATTAAAATTGTAATGGATCTCCAAATTTTGGACGATTATCCATTAATTAGGCAGATATTCTTAAAAACTAATATATCATTGCCTTCTTCAGTTCTAGCAGGTTTTCGTTTGTAACAATGGTAAACAGTGCATGTTATGCTCTTGGAGGACCGTATGATCCTTAAAGCAAATCATAATATCTTAATAAATAAACAAGGAAAACAATGTAGAAATAATAAACTTAACTGCTTTTTTATGTATGTAGTCTTTTTTATTTTATAGAAAAATATTCAATCCGTTATCGTAATACGATTTAATTTGATAATTATGTAATTACATTTTTAATAGGATTAAACAATTAAAGTGATATTCAATTGGAATGTGGACTTGATTACATTTTTAATCGAGAGATAAAATGGATAACAATATATCATTTCCCATTTTATTTTCTTTCATCCTGTTGTCCTTTCCGCTAAAACCTTAGAATATATTATGTGGGCTGATAAGTTTCCGAAATGGAAGTGAAAACATTAAAATTGTAGCAAAAATTTATTTTATTCTTCAACACAGTTCAATTTTAAAACAATACCTCATCATTCGAATAAAATTAGGAAACAAACAATAATCATCCTTGTGATGCTCGACTGTTGTATTTTAAACTGATTTATTTTAATTCTTTGGGCGTAGCAGTCAGTGATTATTAAAAACCAATTAATCATGTATAGCCCTTTATTGGTCTAACTTTTCCGCAAATATCGTTGCCATCCTCAGAGGCATTGTTTATATAAGTATTTTTATTTATCTATTACAATAAAATTAGTGAGTCTATTTGTTATTTACTTACAGGTTTTGCTAGCTCTCTAATCCGAACATCAAATTTAATTGAACACAAAAATAAATATAACAAAAAATAATCGCTCGGAACTATACCTTTTCAACTCCAAATTGGAAATAAGCAATATCAAATTGGAAATAAGAAATGTCAAATTGGAAATAAGCAATATCAAATTGGAAATAATCATTTTCAAATTGGAAATAATCATTTAAGTTAAAAAAACACACGGTGTACAACAATATTTATGATCAAAACTTTATTAATACGAGTATAATAAATTAAAAAATGATATCAATAAAATTTAAAACATCTGGTATGAATTTTTGAACATATGCAACATATTTAGCACAATTTACAACAGATAAATTTGGTACATTCCGTTGTATAATATTTTCAATCCTTTTTAGGCGAAATTCAGTTTGGGTCAAATTTGTCCTATTTTCACCTGCAAAAATCTGTGGCATTTCAGTTGCTAGATCTCATTTAATAGAAGCCTTAAGAGCTGACCAAGCAAGTTCTATTGGGTTTAACATTGGACTGTACGGATCTAATCTTTCAAGAAATACATCTTCAATAGATGTATGATACGGTGCATTATCAATTACCATTACGACTGGTGATTGATACATATTTGGTTAGAGAGCTTAGCAGACAATTGCGTATGAACTATTTAGATTGCAGGGTTTTAAATGCTCCTCTTCTTATTTCGTGATGAATAAGCCCCACATTACATATGCATCCAATAATATGAACATTGGCGCCACGGCAGCCTGCTGCAATATAACTACAACAGCTTCCTTTTATGGATCTTGCCTTTGTCCTTGATACGAAAAGATTAAAGTTGGTTTCATGCATATATATGATTTGTCTATTTTCAGATTGATATGCAATAAGTTGTTCAACATATTGACGTCTTTTTCTGTTATTAGTTTCATTATTTGCATTTTCAGGTTCCCTTCGAATATCCTTGAGTGTAAAAAGCATACCATCTAAATGTTTGCGCACACATTCCACGGAGACATCAATCTGATAAGCCTGAATAAGTTTCTCTTTCAATTGCTTTAAAGTAATTCTTGTATTTTGTTAAACGCATTGCTCCATAAAATTACGGTGTTCGTTTGTGATTTTACTTCTTCTATTCCCACCTAGTTGCTTTTCAACCACGTTCTGTCCTTAACCCCATCTATATGAAGTTGTCGTTTTCACTCCTAATGTTTTTGCGAGCGCTCTCCAATCCCCACCATTGTTATACAAAACACAAATTTGTTTTTTAATATTATCAGCTTCCCTTTTCTTAATATACGGCATTTTAAGCGCAAAAATATTATTATTATACAGGGTGTCCCATACGTACCGCATTTCCTTTATACCCCGACTCAATTTCGAGAAATAAATTGTATGGTAGGAGAGCCGAAGATACACGGTGTGGGCGGTAGGGGGGTCTATGATTTTTAGTACTGTTTCCACTTTACACCTTGCAAATTTCTTGATATACACCCTATCAAGGCGAGATTTATCTCAGGTGATAGCAAACCGAAGTTGCAGTACGTCAAAGTCCAAAAATTGGAAAAAACCTCCTATTTTTTTTTCTCAAATTTTAACGATTTTTCCGCCAAAATACATGATAAATATACAGTTTATTTACAAGATTTAGAGACCCCGGAATGTTATCTTTAATTTGACTATGCACATGTACCTACCTAAATGCAACCGTTTTTGAGATATTCTCGTTTCTATGATTCATAAATTCAGAATTTTTTGCTAATTTGTGTGGAATTGCATAAATTAGACGCGATTTCTATTGTTATTAGCAAAATTAATGAAATTATGCGTCATAAAAACGGGAATATCTCAAAAACGGTAGCATTTAGGTAGGTACATATGCAGGATCAAATGAAAGGTAACATTCGGAGGTCTCGAAATCGTGCAAGAAAGTGCTATCCTTATCTTGCCTTTTAGCGGGAAAATCGTTGAAATTAAAAAACAAATTTCAAAATTTGTCCTATAGCTGCTGACGGAAAGGGAATAGAGAGGTGGTTACATGGTATTAGGATAGAAAGAACAAAAATCACAAAACCCCCCTACCGCTCTCACCGTGCATTTTCCGACTCTCCTCCCATACAATTTTTTTCTCGAAATTGAGTGAGGAATCCGGCGTATAAAGGAAATGCGGTACGTATGGGACACCCTGTATCTCACCAATAGAAAACTTTTATCTTTTTGGCTAAAATACAACAAATGTAAAACTTTACACATTGGTTTATCGTGCCCGGCTTTCTATACCTTTTCATTTTAAAATTTTTAAAGTTTATTCCCAATTTGAAAATGATTATTTCTAATTTGAAGTTGAAAAGGTATAGATCTGAAGAATAGAGTGGATGGGGAAGCAATTCTTATCGTAATTCATCCAATTTTTTGCCATTGCCTTCATTGATGTGCGTGATGATGCATTATCCTGGCGAAAGAGAACTTTCCTTTTCTCTAAGTGACCTATTTTTCTTGATTGCATTGTTCAACCGGTCCAATAATGACTCCTTTTTCAAAATAATCAATGAAAATGATATCATATGCATTCCAAACAAGTAAGAAAAAGCAGTTCTGATGATACCCTAGACGCCGTATATCCGTATGTCATTTCGTATGGTCACCCATCTGTGTAAGTTAATTTTTGAAGTGATTTTTCGCATATATTTCTAGAACGGCTCGTCGGACAGAAAAAATGATTATAACCAATTTTATAGGATTTCATATTCTAAAGAACTTTCCAGTACATTAAAACTGTATAGGACTTATCGTTTTCAGAGTATACGTAAAAATCCTAAATTTTTATATGGTAGCACCAAGAAGAGGTTGTCCGATTTAGTCCATTTTTGAAATTATATTTACTATTTTTATGAAAGCACTGTGTAAAAAATAAAAATGTCAGCTCTCGACGTTGATGCGTTCTCGGGTAGTGTCCAAATATGTTGTGAAAAACGAAATTTTTGTATAGTAACCCTACGAAGAGTTACTCGAATTGTCCCATTTTCGAGCTGAATTTACATTTTTTCTTATATGGCTATATGCAAAATTTAAGCTCTCTATGTGCTCTCGAGTTATCGTTAGGAAGGATGGACAGATGGACGGACGGACGAATGGACAGACGGATGGACGGGCGGAAGGTCGGACGGACGGACATGCAAGCATCAAAAAAACTTCTAATTTTATGCATGGGTGTCTAATCTATTTTGCTCTACCATCAGTATTTCTAGGTGTTACAAACGGAATGACAAACTTAGTATACCCTTAAGATTTCATCTAGGATATAAAAACGCTAGCAAGAACCTTACCATCCGATTGTTGCGTCTTTGCTCGTTTTGGGCGATATTCACCAGGTTCTAGCAACTCAGCTGATTCTCTATTCCCAAGAAACAATTTTTTCAATTTTGGTGACTAAAGGTGATGGGTTGTTTTATAAGGGGTATATAATGTTTACTCGCTAATACAAAAATTTGAGTGGTTACATAAGAGTTTTATAATATTACCAGTTGGTGACGTAGTTATATTAGACATTTTTAAGGTTACTAATGGTTATCGTGGAAGTAAGTTACTAAAGATTTTATATACTTTATAACTTAAAGTACCTAACTATATTACTAGAAGGTATATAAGAAAGTCTTTGTTTGCGGTATCCGAATTCATCCAGTAATGTAGGTGACTATAATCAAATTTGGGAACTTTCAGTAATATATTTACTAACTATAAAATATCGAAATAGTTTTTGGTGGGGCTGTAGTAACTACGGTGACCGCTTTAAATACAAATGACTTTTAGTATCGAATGGAGCCATTATAAAACTATTTTCATTTATTTATGGCGTTTTAGTAACGAAGGTGACTTATAAAAATCAGAAACTTTTAGTAACGTATATTTTTTCGTATTTGTCCATTTCAATATGCCTTTATTTTCCCAAGCTATGGGACAATACACAAACAAGGTTTTTCTTGACCTGCCTGTTCAGTTAGCACGATTTTATATGACATTCGTTCTGCCACAATATTAATTTTCTATATTCTTAGCTCCTGTTAAATTGTTGTAATATTGTAATTCATATTCAAATTATATTAAGTTGTTCATTCTAATCCTATAATTTTGCCATAATCACAGACAGACAACATGTAAAGAAAAATTGTAAAACGTCACTTGCATTCTAGTCGTCGCACACTTCAGATCAGCAATGATAGCTTTCAAAAAAATAAGTAAATGTAAGAGTTCCTCTTTTCATCCATAATCTCGTATCCTATATCGTCGCAATCAAATTAAAAAAGCTTAATCCAACAACATTTTATATATATATTTTTTTCATAATAAAAATAATTCACTACACTACACGAGGACTGTACAACAAAAATTATTATTATAAGAATAACATGACACGGACACTTTGTCATTACTTTAAGATATATAACATTACCAAAGGTAACATATTATGACTAAAAGGTATTTAAGGGCATATTTTCGCGGTATAGTATAGTTTCTTTAGTTTATATTATATTTCTAGAAGTTTTATAAGGGTCATTCAGTTTATATAATAGGCCAGAGTTTATATAAAAGTATACTTGAATTTGTATAATGGTAATTTGATCATTTAAGTACAAGCAGCCATTTTTTTACTATTTATTTTAATTCAAATTCTTAAATGAAATATCTATGATGATATTCACAGTAAGATATAATAATACAAAAAAATATAGAAATTTTATGTCCGGATAGGTTTCGTAAATGTTTGCGTTATATTGTTGTATAAAGGTAACGAAAATTAATTTCCCTAACATTTAAATCACTAAAAAAAATCAATCTGGATAAATACCTTGGTAATCAGAATATTTTTGTTACTGATTTTATAAAACTTTTATTAATATAACGTTACCTAAATCAAGTCACGGTAACCTTAATATAATTCTCCATTTGAGCTGTCTATAAGGAGTTTATAATGGTCAGAAAGAAGTTTCGAGTACTAGTATATATAACCTAAGTTATCAAATTTGGTAATGAAAACCTTACGGGTACTACTATATAAAAAATATTGTTTCTTGAGTTGGACTGTATATAATATAGTATAGTAGCGGATTCATGTTTCGTCCATCGTTATGAATCGATACAAAAATGCCTTTGGTTTACGCTAAACATCACCAAATTGCTCTCGGAATCATCAAGACGATGTTGTTTTTAGCCGACTGTGAGGAAGCGCGGCTTCAACTGCGCACACAGCTCTTTCATGTTGCCCACATGCTCTTTTAACATGCCCATAGCCACAGCTATTTCATTTAGCTGCACTTTGCGGACATCCAGAACCATACGGTGAATTTTTTCGATATTTTCTGAAGTTGTCACCTCGACGTTCCAAATGTTTCGCATCTTAAGTTATCGTATGACCACGTTTAAATTCATCACACTAATCATATACGGTTATTTCGACGGAGCAGATATCCCCAAAGTTTTATTAAAGTCATGATGATTTCTTGAGGTTTTAAGCCTTTTAAATACTGATGATTTATAACTACATGAATTTGGTTTTTTTGTCAATTTTTTTCACGAAATAAAAGTAGCGTCACTAAACCGATAGTAACTAATAAAGCAGTAGTCCTAATGTCATGATATTTAATAGCTAAAATTTGAGGGAATATATTTGATAACCATTTGACTAATTTTTGTACATAGTGCCATCTCGTATCCAATTACGGAAACTTCTCAGCCCATATGGTAGATATCGCTGTACATGTACACACGCCGATGATGCCAGCCATGCCATAGTTCCATGTGTGACTTTGCTGTGTGACTGCTTGTCGGTGCCGGCCACCAATCCTATCCCATCCGCTCACCGTACTATTCCTTCTATTCTACTGCACTGCACTGCAATGTAAATGAAAATTCTCTCAAACAAAGTATTCTAGATGAAACTGGTTTCAAAGCGAAGAGGTAAAAGAAGGAAAGAGAACACGCAATGCAATGCATGGGCATGATGCGGAGTGCAGGCGCTGGTTTTTTCTAGAGTTGGAGCGGGTGTTTTAACGACACGCCACTCGCCACCGCGGTGAGTGGCGGGTCGTCAAAAAGCAGAGAATTTTCGTACAATTGGTGCGAGCGGGTCGTAATCAAAGATAACCTAATAGAACATAGGAATCAGCCGAAAAAAATGGAAAATTGTTCGTGTTTTTTTAGAATGAAATAAATAATGTTATATACTGTCGTCTTTTGCATTAATGGGGGAAAAGAACTTGGCTATGCGCTATTGTAGTGCAACTGAGACAAAGAGTTAAAAACATAAATGGAGAGAACGTAGGATTACCCGAACGACAAAATTTTATTGAATCCCTCCCAAATCCTATCAAATTATTTATAATAATGTACTTCGGGTCACACTACCTCACTTTTTTAAGAAAAAGATAAATTTCGCTCTGGCCAAGAGGCGGAAAGGAGATGTAAAACTTCTCTCAAATAAAATTCTCATTTTTCTCGAAAATATCAGAGAATTCAGCATGAGTTCTCCCACTTAATCTCTTCAGAGCAAAACGAATTTAAACAGAAGCACGTGCTTTTCAAATATAATTTGAATTACACTAACAAACATTAGCTTTGCTATAAAAAATATTGAATAATTCTCACAGCATTTCAGAGAAAACTGGTTTTCACAAAAGTGCTGGAACATTTTATGAGAGTAAAACCTGAAAACTCCGCCCCTTCTCATTTATTTACGAAAATGAATTATTTTCCATTCTATTTCGTTGCATGCAAATTGCGCTTGCACATTTTTTATCTCTATTCCAGTCATTACAGCGGAAAAATGGCATATAAATGCAAGTGAACCGGGCAAGCTGATTTTTGGGATATTGTGTAGGGGGTCTTAGAAAAGCTTAACTTGAAATTGTCGACTAAGGCTTCCTATGAGCTTTCTCGGCCATCTTGGTTTTTTTGCGATAACTCGACTCTCCGTCATAATACAAAAATGACGATTTTTTACTTTTTTATTGCTTTTTTTACGCTGTACAATTTAGCGTCATATGAATTTTTCACTGTTGATCGTTGTTGAGATATCGGAGGAGAAAGTAAAAAATTAAGAGACTGAAACTTATTTTTTGCTCTTTTCTTCTTTCTTCTAATACATATCGAAAAATTTCCATTACCAAACTTGTAGGGCATGTTAATACCTACAATGTCATCTTTTGTTTTTTTAAACAAAAATTACGACTCCTAGCTCGCCATAATGTGAGGGGGTCAGAAAGCACAAAATTAAGAGAGACTGTAGAGGAAATTATTGAAGTATACAATATGAGTAAATAAAACAGTAAAATTATGAATCACACGCATGAAATTTATTAGCAAATACATGTCTTGATGTTGTAGAAGATGAAAATGAATGGATATCCGTTTTTGATTTTATGTATTTTTTCGTTTCGATGGTCCTGGTTTACAGTTTTCCTGCTCGGAATACTAATCGAATTGTGGATATTCTTCAACCACATGAGATGCTTCCTCACCACCCTTGTTGAGAAGGATGTCATACTAAGTACAGTACTAAGTACATTGGCGATGTAAACAGCTACCAAAATTAGGCTACCCAATAGTTTTTGCATGCCTTGTACGAAAACGATTGGAGAGGTAGGTGCGTGGAAAAGGGGGATATTGTGAACAGCACTGGTGATGCGTGATCGCCCATTATACTTTGTGAGAGAAGAGTAGAACTCATGATATATGGAGTATCAGGTATGTTCCATCTGAGCACAACATCACTAGTTGAAAAATTTAAAAAAAAAATGTATGGGAAATTTTAATTTTTTTTTCATTTTTTTCTACAATCTTTTACTGCACAATTAACCATTTTAAAAGATTTCCTTTCCTTAACTTCTATTAAATATGCACTTAAAAAATCAATTCGATTTATTCGCTTAAGATTTCTTCACATCTGTGAAATTTTTTTCAACTGATGACGCAATGAAAAAAGAAAAAGTGTTTCTCTCATACTGAGATGGAATACACTTCTTACTCTTTCTACCAAAGTTAACCTAATGACATTTGCTTTATACCAAAGTTAACCTAATGACAAGTTAAGAAGCTGTAGAGCAAAATTGGAAAATTTCTGGTGTTTTTTTAGAATGAAACAAGTAATTTCATATACTTTCGTCTTTTGCATGAATGAGGGAAAAGAACGTGGCTATGCATTATTGCAGTGCAACTGAGATAACGAGTTAAAAACAAAAATCGAGAGAACGTAGGATTACCCGAACGACAAAATCTTATTAAATCCATCAAAATCCTATCAAACTATTCATAATAATGTACATTAGGTCACACTACCTCCCATTTTTAAGAAAAAGATAAATTTCGCTTTGGCCCAGATGCTGAAAGTTGATGTAAAATTCCTCTCGAATGAAATTCTCATTTTTCCCGAAAATATCAGAGAATCCAGCAAGAATTTCTCCCACGTAATCTTTTCACAGCAAAACGAATGAAGCACGTGCTGCTCAATTAGCATAGAAATTACACTAACAAACATTGGCCATGCTATAAAAAACATTAGCCGATTCTCTCCATTTTTCAGCAAAAACGTGTTTTCACAAAAGCGCGGGAGCATTTTATAGTAAAACGTGAAAACTCCGCCCCTTCTAATTTATTTACGAAAATGAAACATTTGCCATTCTGTTTTGTTGCATGCAATTTGCGCTTTCACATTTTTTATCTTTATTCATAAAAGTTTTAAAGAGAGTATGCTTTTTTTTCGATTTTTTTCTTTTTCTCTTCCTTTTATTGCCGTGTGCATTTTAAATGTAAAACACTCGGAAATCTCGCCTGTTTCCTAACTTGTCATTAGGTTAACTTTGCTTTATACCATGGGTAGAACGTGTTGCACATCAACCAGTTTTTGCATGGCATTTAAATCACTAAAAGTACGAAAGCAAAAGTAGTCTCCTTATCGCCTCTTGCCCTATGCCCCGAATGTAAAGGGTTTTCCAATAAGAGGTGTTATTTTGATATTCAAAGAAAAATACCATTTTTTGAGACAAATGATCGGATCTTTCTTTCATTATAAAGAGAAAGGTATGCCGTTACTAATGGAAAATAACATCAGCCAAATGACCACCACGACCACGCCTACAGGACCATATCCTTTTCATGAAATTTTCCATAACCAAATCGCAAAGTGGCTGCCCTATGTCCTCGATAGGTTGTTGGCGTAGACCTTCTCTTTCACGTGGCCCCAAAGGAAGAAGTCGCAAGGTGTTAAGTCACAAGATCTCGGTGGCCAATTGTGATCACCTCTTCGAGAGATAACACGGTCCGGAAACTTTTCCCGTAAAATATCAATGGTTTCGTTGCTTGCATGGCACGTAGCGCCGTCTTGTTGAAAGTAAACGTTGTCCAGATCAATACCATCCAATTCCGGCCATATAAAATCATTAATCGTCTGTCGATAGCGCAATCCATTCACCGTAACTGTTGCTCCAGCCTCATTTTCGAAAAAGTAAGGTCCAATAACCCCGCGGGACTATAAACCGCACCAAACAGTCACACGTTGAGCATAGAGAGGCCTTTCAACAATAACTCTTGGGTTTTCCGAGCCCCAGATGCGACAATTTTGCTTGTTGACGAAGCCATCGAGGTGGAAATGGGCCTCATCACTCAAGATGAGTTTTCGATGGAATTCCGGATCATTTTCACCATTTTTATAGTGAATTTTAATAATTTCAATGCGTTGTCGAATCGTGTATCGTTCCATTTTTATTAATGGCGTAGTTTCTACTTGTCAAATGTCAAAAAATTACAGTTCCAAAAGTGACATCTACCGAAATAGCGGGCTAATTAAAATAACACCTCTTATTGGAAAACCCTTTATAAAGAACAAATCAAAGAGCCGCAGTGCTGTGCAGGACCCCCTTATTCGTGCATCTCTATCTCCCACCTTTTTGATGCAAGGCGTACAAAAGCTATGCCGACTCTAAACTAACCAACTGCGCCTGAGCATCGGGCAGGAACATGAAGTTTTTCTCAATTTCTCTTTCAATTGTTCTTTAAGGCCAAAACACAGTGAGGACGACACGACAAAGTCGCCGTAAATTGGTTGCTGTCAAAGATTCGAATATACGGAAGTCGCCAACATAATTGACATTTCTGTGTGGACAGTGAATAATTGACATTCATGTTATATGGATTTGGATATTTTTATGAAACATAGTAAATTAAAAGATAATAGCAAATAAACTAGTTATTAAAATTATGGGTTTTGAGGTGAAATTAATAGAGAAAATGATGGAAAAAGTTATGTTGTGCAATAAACGTCATCCCATGTATAGAAATCTCTTCTTAGTCTTCTTTTTAGTTTTTTCCTTATGCTTTGCAATTTACTAGCGATTTTCCTTTATTTTTTTCCTCTTTGCCATTTCTTTTACAATAAATAACAGATAGCTGTCAAAAACATTTGTCGAGTCTCGTTCACTGTGTTTTAAATGCGACATTATCGCCAACTAAGTTGCCAACATTGTTGTGGTGTCGCTCTGACTGTGTTTTGGCTTTTATACATTGGTCGTGTGCTGGATGGTGGGGGGGGGGGGGGCAGATAAAGAACTAAAAATATACCTTATTAATGTACAACAGCTTTTGCCCTTCTCGCGAGAATAGCTGATAGCGCATCGCAAAAACTACTACGCTGTGTAAACTAGTATAAAGCAGTTCAAGATTTTCTTAGGAGCGCAAAATTGTTAACATTTGTACGCAGACGCGCGGCAAGCTTTTGCAAGTTGTTACTTGGTTTGTTTTTTGTGTTTGCATCTAATTTGCTCTACATTTTTCGTCCTCTTTTAGGAATTTTCGGCTTCACTCATGTACACCCGCATTCCTGTTTATTATATTCTATGCCTAAAACAACTTCAAGAAAAATTTGTATGTATAGATAAAGAACAATGCAATTCTGACATACATTAGTGAGTTGTACGTACTGACGTTTTATGCACAGATAATAATAGGTATTAAACACCAATTATAACTTTTCTTATAATTATTTATGCTCATCTACTTTTTCGTTTGCATTTAACTAAAACTACCTAATGAAACTGAAACTTTTATTTCTTTTTTTAAATAATCTTCCTACATAAAGAGAAAGTATTTCGTGATGTGTTCTAAAAAGGAAAAGCTTTTAACATTGATAAAAAATTTAAAGAAAGTGTAACCTTAAGTTTAATTATACTTTCTCAGGCAATACAATATGCCGTTGTGTATTCATATTTTATACAGAATTTATATTTATATGCAAACTTCATTATTATTTAAGAATAACTTTATCGATTTAAGTATTACATTTTGCTGGGGTATGTAAACCAAGCGTAATATGTCCTTCATGTAACTGAAATAGTAATCCGTTATCGTGATGACAGAAAAATAATATTAATTATTTCTGCCTATTTATTTATAGTAAATACTTTATCTGAAGTATGTAGGTACTTGCAATTTTGTGTGATGTATGTATAATATTTTTACTTTCCATTTAAAACTTATAATTTTTTTTTAATATTAGTTTTATATTATATAACTATCGGGTCCGCCAAATAACTTTTTTTTTTTTGAAACAGGGCGCAAAACATCGAGTGTAGCTTCGGCTGTGTGGCACGTAGCGCCGTCCTGTTGAAACCAAATGTTGCCAATATCCTCCTCTTCAATTTTCCTGAACAAAAATTCGTTCAACATGGCCCGATAACGATTGCCATTGACTGTAACGGCCACTTGCTCATTTTCGAAGAAAAATGGCCCAATTATGCCTCTGGACCAAAATCCGCACCAAACAGTGACTCGTTTTGGGTGTATCGGCTTTTCAATGTATGCGTGCGGGTTTTCTGTGCCCCAAATGCGACAATTTTGCTTGTTTACATACCCGCCAAGATCAAAATGAGCTTCATCCGAAAAGATGATTTTTTTGGCAAAATCGGCATCTTCTGTAAGTCGATCGCGTAAGTAATGTCGCAATATTTCCCAGCGTTGTTCAAGCGTATACACAACCATATTCGTTCAGCGGAAGAATAAAACTAATTATCTGTCAAATCAAACATGAGCTAAGTCATTGCCGTCTTTATGTTCCAGGCCGTGACATCGAATTCTTTGAATGTATTAGAGTGGTACGATTTCGTACTTCTTTTAGCATTTGTTCTTATGGAAAAATGCATTACATTCAACTTCAACCTTCTGCACAATGTAAATAAGCCTCCGTACTAAAAGTTTTATTCAGGAATTTTGTTATTTAATTTCTTGTGCATTTACCAGTATATAAATCTAAGTACTTTCTTTAAGAAAATTCTTTATATTTTATTACTCAAACATAACACTACACATAAAAATGATAAAATGCGTTCAATTCTGTTGCCTTCATACCAACTTTCATTTCTCTATGTGTTTTCTCACAGAGAAATGAAAGCTCACTTCAAAGTGGGAGCAACTAGTTCTTAAATCAGATCTACTTTGGTTTGAAACTGATTTTCTTTTGAAAATGTATTAAAACCTAAAGTATAAATTATACAACCATAAAGCCAACAAAATTTCCTATAAAATAGGCTAATATTTGAATTACCTTTGAACTATAATTTAAAAGTTATGAAGAGTTAAACACAGAAAACCGTTGCCGTCCGTTCGATTCACAGCGCAGTGTGCAAGCGCAGCTTGTGAAAATATGAGGAGAATGTGTAGCTCTGCCGATTCATTGATTAAAAAATACTTTGAGTCATGTTTGAAATGAAAAAACTGAATTATTTGATATGGAATGTGGGAAATATTTTTAAATTGATAGAAGCATTACGGCATAATATATAAAAATGGTTAACATTGTCTTTTTGTCTTTATTATACTTAAGAAGTTACTGTGTGCTAAACATTGAAAGACTTATTTTTTTCATATAACTCAATAGGCAAGCTCATTTTCTCATTTTTATGTGTAGTGTTATGTTTGAGTAATAAAATATAAAGAATTTTCTTAAAGAAAGTACTTAGATTTATATACTGATAAATGCACAAGAAATTAAATAACAAAATTCCTGAATAAAACTTTTAGTACGGAGGCTTATTTACATTGTGCAGAAGGTTGAAGTTGAAAGTAATGCATTTTTCCATAAGAACAAATGCTAAGAGAAGTACGAAATCGTACCACTCTAATACTTTTGCAAGTAGCAAAATCGTTTTGTGTCATGGCCTGGAACATAAAGACGGCAATGGCTAAGTTTTACCATTCACGAAATAAGCACTAGTTGAAAAAAAACGTTAGATGGCGGACCCTATATAAGGAGGTCCAAAAAAATAAATTATTGTGAATTTCTGTCAGTCAACATTTGGCCGTTGGGTAGAATACACGTGGTAAATTTTTAATGAAACGCTAGATAATAACGTGTTGTTACTGTTAAAACATGACCGTAAGAAAATTACGCGAAATTTTTATCGTTTGTTGAAAGAATTTTAGGAATGTTTTCTCTTTCGGATTGAATAACAAGAAAAATTGGGAATACAAACGATAGACAGAAGATAATAGTGTATTGTATAAATTATTTATTTATGTCTATCCTTTGCATTCTCAATTTTTCTTGTCATTTAATTCGAGAGAGAAAACAATTTTTAAAAATGTTCAGTTATTTTTCTAATCTAACTGCATACATAGCACATAGAACTGTTTTGTAGTTTACCTGCAGGCTAGTGCAGAATTTGATCTGTAAAAAGAAAAATATAAATTTGATAAAATGTGTGCTATTTTAGTCCATAAGAAATTCATATACCTACGTCAGTGATCGTATAGCAGAAGTGCTAAGTTTTTCTTGTAATGGCATGACAGTCTGACCAAATTCTTTCATTGGTGGAAACTATTAGAAAAAGTTTGGACAAAACGATAGGGTAGATATGAGATTTCAGTAATGGTGGTACGTATATAGATGTGTCATAAAAATTATCCTTATGTGTAATGTTATAGTGAATGCATAATGGATGGTGAAAAAATCTGTACATATGTAAGTCGCCTATTAGAAATCATCGACATTTTCATTTTTGAAATATCTTAATATTATCGTTTATTGTAAAATACAAACACTTCATAATAGAGCAATATACGGTAAAAGAGCGCATAGAATTTTTTAAAATAATTTCATGATAAAAAATATTTAGATGTCCCGAAGCAAAGTATCATGGGTGTGTGCTGCTGCTGTACATCGCCAACAAGAGTGGTTACAGTGAGTATCCGGGCACATGGGAGTCACTGGGAATAAGAGGGCTGATCCGCTAACCAGATCCGTTTATAGCTTTCCTTGCCTTGGATCAGAACACGCCGTAGGTGCTCCCACAGTGGTGATAAGGTCTCTCATCTAAGCGAAATGTTTGCATGAAGCATCAGCAGCGATGGGCAAACCTGAACATTTGCAGGTGTACAAAACTTTTTCTTGATGGAATCAAGAGGAATTTCACCAACTATCTCTTGGGGCTGAGAAAAAAACAATGGAGCACTTTGATGGCATTACACCGGCTACAGCTCGCTTGACGCTCATCTAACAAACATAAGAGTTATTGACAGCTAGAAATGTCTGTCCTGGCTGGAAGGAGAGCCTGAGATCACTGAACACTCTGTGCGCTTATCCAACCATTAAGGTGAAAACCCAATGAACGCGGCAGGCGTCGCGTCGCTTTGACAGTTCAACAGAATATACGTGTTTAAGTTCGTGCTGGCCAAATGGCTGCCGCGCTTGCCGGATTCGACGCGAAAGTACAGCAATGTTCTACTTTTAACGTGCGGCAGACGCTTTAACAGTTCTTTTGATTGATTTTAAACTGTTTATATGCTTGGTAAGCTGCAAATGCTAGAGCTGCCACATCTAATAGCTCTGATATATCCATTATTTCACTTTTAAATTATAACTCAAGCTTTTCTATCACTTTTTCTTTTTATAAATAGATCAAAAGAGTACCAACGCGACGCGTCCATTGGGTCTTGCTCAAATCCTACACGCGTCTGCCGCGGAGAATGCCCAATCTACAATGCATGGTAAAACTACGTCGTCAAAACGATATGGATTTTTGTGTTTTCTTCCCACTCTTGCATTTGAAAATTTATGCTTGCAAAAATATCCCTTCTCTCTCATTCAGTTGACGACATGAGCACGAGCTTATGTGTAGTTAATCAGTAAAAACGATGTAGTAATACTTCAGGTGTATTTAGTATAATTTAGAACCATGTAGGCGAATTTAGAACAAAAGAGCTGTAAACTAGAACTTGCACTTTCAGTCTTGAAAGCAATATTTTATATTATTCGATTTGTCCCAAGCAATTTCTTGGTTTACTAAGTTTACTATAAGTATTATAGTATAAATTATTGAGACCAAATGTAATTCTGTAAAGAAATCGAGGTTGCAATTACATTTTACCATGCATTGTAGATTGGGCAGAACTGTCAAAGCGACGCCACGCCTGCCGCGTTCATTGGGTTTTCACCATTATCCGGAGAATTCTGGATATGCTTGAAAATGTCCTCCTATCTGTGTATGAGCTGAAGAGCTTACCTTACCTAGACCTGATACGTTTTATTAAGAGGACAGGAAGATGAGAAGGCTTTTCTTATTTTTAGCGGATTAGCACAATGGGCCGCCTGGGTCTCCGTGCTAGGGTCTTAGTCCCAAGAAGAACCAAGTGGGTAGATCGGATCCAGGAACATTCTCTTAAATCTAATGATATAATTGTTTGTGAAATCGCAGAAGGTGAGCTTTTATCGCCAATAAAGCTCTTAATTTATAGGATAACTTGGAAAATGAAGGACCTTCAGGGACCATCTACTCGATTAATCCTTGTGGCTGGTTCGGTATGAAGTTGTTGCTCATATTATAAAAACTATACTATAAGCCCGACAATTACAACTGGTGATAACTTACCATCATATTTTTCTCCACCTATTATAAAAGTATTTTGGAAAACAATATATACATGAGTCTATTAACAGCAATGCCACGCATTTTATGCAGCCATTGTACGTTTCTATTTTTGGTCCAATAAAGAAAAAGGATTCGCGTGGTAAAAGTCTGTATTCCAAGGGAGAAATTTTCTAATCTTTTAAAATGCTTATGGATTGACATCGAAGATAGATCTCGTGAAAATCTGATCTTAGATTTTAGAGTAACAGGACTCCATCCCTTTTCACCAGAAGAAGCTTTCAAATGGCTTCCTGCAGAAAACAAACTGAATCGGGTGCTGAAAAATTTCTACTTCTTCACGTGCCTTCGAATTGTCTCTCATTGGGTTTTATGAAAGAGAGCCACCGGACATTCACTCAACAAAAACGGAAGCGTAGTAAAAAAATTAAGCCAGGTGAACAAATGCGTTTGATAGAGGACGAATCATCTGAGGCAGTGCAAAAAGTCCAGAAAGCGATACATTTTGAGTACAGAATGTGATATGTCATTTTAAAGCGAAACTTTTGAGCTTTTAAAATCCTTATCATATTGGATTTGAAATTGATGACGTGTTTTTTCACCAAAATAGTAGTTAAATAAAAAAAAGAACGCGCTAAAATACAGAAATTTATACATAAATTTTAACTTTGTTGTGCCATAATTTCAAAACGGCGAAGAGGCGTAAGAAAAATTTATAGACCATTGGAAAGGTCGAACGATTATCTATCTAACAAAGCAATCTAAATCATCATCATAAGGTAAAACGTTCCGAAGTTACAGCGTAATCTATAAAAGCATAACCCGTGATCTCGGAAACCATTAGGATTTCCCATGTCCCCTCCCTTACCCACCACCCATACACTTACTTTTTTGCTTGTCTAAGCATGACCTATCCACAGCCTTCGGGAGTAACACCACATACAGAACATCGTGTATAATCGACGGCGAGACACTGCGTTTTTAAAACTTTGACAGCGAACTTTTTTTTTATACGCTGGTCACACTTATGTCAAAGGCTTTATACGGACCCCACCAGTTATGACAGTGCTGATAACTGAAAAAATAGTTTCTCTCGCATTTTTATTAGCCACTTTCCGAAAAGCCCTCGTAGGTTTAAGGAGCGTTTACAATAGCAGAGTAAAGTGGGGTCATCGGATTGCATTTTCTCTCATCATCTCACCTACGTGAGATTAGGAATTTTTTCCAATCTTAGGCCCAAAATACATTCACGGCCTCAGGTCACGGGCCACAAGCCACTTGAGGCTTGTGGCCGACTGCTGAAGCCAAGTAAGCTACATTCACGGCCACAAGACGCCATTCTTCTGATTATGCATAAATGTATGTATTTTCATGTAATTAATTTTTTCTTACATTTTATTTTTTTGCAGAATTATTACAATACAATATGAGTTAAATCACACAGGTAAACAACTTTTCTGACTGATAAAGAAAATTCCGATTAATTACAAATCCACCGCCATATTGAATAACCTACAATTCTTATACTTCAATGTTGGTAGTACCGTGGCCACGAGCCACAGCGTTGGCGGCGAATGTAACTTTGACAATAGCTGTGTTCTTTTTGTCTGTGGAACAGGGCAGAACAAAAGATACACAAAAGAACGCCTCATACATGTTCATAGAAGATTTATAAATGAAGCGAACAGTACGAATAGTTCGCTTCAATCGACAGAACAATTTGCTCTCTCCAGTATATGGGAGTTCTAGAGCAAGGTACACAAAAGAACACAGCTAATACATTTACATTGGTTGGCTTGTGATCGTGAATATATTTTGCGCCTGACGCTACTCTGTGAAATCCACTCTGTTGGGAAGCGCGAATAGAGTTGGGCAATACTTAAGTAAAAAAAGATTTAAGTACTACTTAAAGTACATTTTCGCTACTTAAGACTTATTACTCAATACTTTTGAAACATCCCTACTTAGTACTTGAACATAAGTACTTGCTTCTATTTACATGTACTTAAGACTTAGTTTTGTACTTAATTACCAAGATTTTTACTTAGGTATTTCTGAGTCTATTAAATACCTACAAATATCTAACTCTTCATAGAAAAGCAAACACAATCTCTTGCGCAACTCCGTTTTTGTTGTGTTTTAAAGCACGTAAAGAACAGTCAAAGAATGTGCCGCACTGATGCATCAAGGCAGAACCTCAGACAAACTAATAATATACACACAAGACTGGGCAAATAGAACAAAAACCAGTAACGTCTCGCTCGAAAATAAAATCGACGATCTCTCGACTTGATGACATAACAACTGACATGTATAATATGGATTGCAAAAAGTGGGCTTACTTCTATATTGCTGACTCTTTCGGCCTAAGCACCAAATACCAACTGAGAGAGAACTGAAAACAACAAATAAATTAGTGGATTCGTCGAAATAAAAGTTTTTAAATTAATCATTTAGTGTTATTACTGACAAAAACTGTTTTATCAAACACAATATATTCATTAGATACACAGAAGAATCTCTAAATATTTTATTAAAATCACTTCCCGAGCTGCGTGCTCACTTTTTCAACTTCCCGCCAATGATTTTTTCAATGTTGGCACCGACGTAAGAATTCTTTTTGACACAAGCAATTATGCCCACGTGAGATAGAAACGTAAACAGTCCATATTATATACGTCAGTGGACATAACCAAGGGTAAGCAAGCAATGCCTCGCTCCAATATAAAATCAACGATGCCTCGACCTGATGTAAGGAAGGCTTCAATTTTTTCTTAGAAATTTACTGGAAATTTTTTCCTTAGAATTTGTTATGCATTATTGGAGGCGATAATGGTAGCAAGAAGTAGTGAAAGTTTTACTCTACTTGCAGCACCGAAAGCTATGAAAATCTGTAAATAGTAGCCATTGGTTACTATAGTTTTCAAAAGGTATTGATTTATTAATATCTATTAACTGAACTCTATAAACTTCATTATATTACTGCCAACGTACAAAGATTCTAAAAAAGTACTTTAAAAAGTACTTCAAAAAGTACTCAGTACTTTTTATAGACTTAGTACTTAGTTACAAGTACTTTTCAAACATGCGGTACTTGTACTTACGCTGAAGTACTCAGGCCTTCGGTACTTGTACTTAAGTACTTTTTCTTTGGTACTTGCCCAGCTCTGAGCGCGAAGAACGTATATTAGAGTGCAAGGTTGAGACATGGAGAGACAATACAATCTGGTGACTCCACTCTACTCTGCCATTGTAAACAGTCCTTTATACATGTATCATGTTTTTTCTTTTTCACTTTTAACACGTTTTACAATCTACAGGCAGGCAAATGTGTCGATTGGTAAATTTTTCTAATATCCCATTATCAAACAATTTTTAAATTAAAACCAAATTTCTGTTAATTTCTATTTTTCTTATTATTATAATCGAAAAGTAGAGTGATTTGTAAAAAACTAAATTCATCATTAATTTTAGTTTGCATGTATCCATACAAATTGATATAAGACGAAATTCCATCCCTGCACTGGTAACCCAATATGTTTATTGAAAGATCTAAAAAAAAAACCTGAAAAAAAAAAATTAAAAAACTCAACACCGAAGAATCAACAGACAATGAACGGAAAAAAAAATTTTTGCAAGCCACCCATGGGCAATGGACTAACGCAAACAGTTTTCAATGAGATGATTCTGCGCGATCAGATTATATCTAACAAAAAATAAGTGCAAAAAAATCCTTTTATACCTTTTAAGAAACATACATACATATGTTGGTGTATAGGTGTAGGTATTGCATATTGAGTTTTGTATACATATACTAAGGTGAGAATTACATGAAGGTATACATACATAGCTTATGTTTAGACCCACCCTAAACTGGCATCTTGATTCATTGCGCAATTTGAAAATTATTTCGTGTCTTGCTTAACTCTTAGAATATACATTAAACAAGGAACTCTAATCCTGAACTTAAAACTTCTTGTCTTATTTGCTTGGCCATTCAATTCATAGTCACACTCTATTAAGAGTTTTTTCTACAGCTACTTTCAGGCCAGTCTGATCGAAAATGTATCTAAGCTGCCCGACTTGAAAAAGTGATCATTTTCTGTTTAGTTGTTTCGAGTCTTCGCTTTAAATCGATCGTGTATTCCATGAGTTCTCGTTTGCTTGGTATTTTGTAAAATTTCATTTTTCTTTATATCCATATTTAACTACCTAAAGCTGGTCTGAATTGATTATGATAATATTGGAAAAGTACAGCACGAGTAAAAATAATGAATAGCTTAGGGACTGGAATATAAAAGAACCGTGATATCTTAGTATTGATTTATGTCCAGATCAGGCAATGTGCTTTAGACTTGCTAGAAACTGCAGGCTTTTATCACTGAACATAAAAAGCAAGTAAACATATTTTTAGTTTAATTTGGATTTGCTGTAATATGTGCAACACACAGAATTATCAGTGCGATATCAGAACCTTATCAATTTTATTCGGATCATAAGCACTATAATCTGTTGTGGGGTTAATTGAACTTCGTCTAAGACACGTTTTTTTTTTTTCTACCTAAGCTAAGCATTCATTGTCTGCATATTTTATATCGTGGCGGCTGGCGGCGCCGATGAGCCTAGAAAGTTTTAAATGACGCAAAAGCGCTTGCGCATTGAATAAGTCTAGTTACTCCGGAGTGTTTATTGTTCTAATCTGTTTCAATTATTTTTCAAGAAGCTACAAATACAACCAATTTGTCGAGGTTTCATTATAAAGCAAAATGTGAATATGAATATTTTTTTTTCGTTAGCTTTACTGTGCTCTGCTTATGAATGGTTTTTTATTTAATTTATACATTCTTGATACTTATTAACTATTCACGTAATGTGTACATATACGTATGTATGTATGTAGTGTCGGCAAAGAGTGATAAAGTGATTCGTGTTTATGTTTACCTACCTATTTACTATTGTATGAATACGGACATGCAGTATAATTATTGTCGCATAAAATATGTTGATTTGTGTGAGTAAACATAGAATATAAACAAAGAAATCGTTCATAGATTTAGTCTTAAGTTACTTAACTGGAAAATTTGTGCTTGACTTATAGGAATTCCATGTTAAGTGCAGTTGGTTTCAAGTAAGAATTAAGAATTGCGAATAAAAAAACAACATGCACGGAGATGATATTGATATTGGTTATTGTGGCCACCTTTAATACATGTTAATATATCCAGTATAGAAGAAAAAATTGTGTCTTGGAGATAGATTCTATATTACATTAACCCATTCTCTGCCAACCACGGTATACTAGGTATTTTGCATTACCAGCATGAATATACTTGTTACATTAGAAATTTGTTTTCGTCATGAAGATCCATAGGGCAGGAAATGATAGTACTCAGTATAGTCAAACAAACATAATATGGCATGGAGGGACCACCTCAATTGTTGCGGAGGTACAGGGTGATTTAGAAAATATGCTAGTTTTTCACAAAAGGCACTGTAGTACCTATCTTAAAATTTAAAAAGCGTACGGTCATTGTTAAGAACTCATATACATACATATATAGGTTCATTCTCAATGCCTTTTGTTATGGAAGTATGTTGAAGGCGACTTGACCAGGACGTTAAGTCCAAACTGCCAGCATGAGCTGACAGATCGCCTGATGACAGCGATAGCACAGGGCGGCACGCTAGCACCTCGGCTAAGGATGGCGGAGAGTGTGGGGGAGTTCCCGAAATACCTGCCGCATGTCATCATCCATAGACAAAAAAATTTTCGTGCCTGCACTACAAAAAACGGCACACACTCGGTCCTGAAGGGACCTTTACGTCACTTACCTGCTTACTGCTGAATTGAAGGCGCAGATGTTATGCCTTCTTGGCCTTGCCCCATCCTCCCTTTGACTTGGGGGGCACTATTTCCAAGTCCCTTTGGCTGACCTGTAGAAGAAATTAGAGCGGACCTATGCGACCTTCATGTTAGAGGGCTCCAGTAAATGTGAGGGAAGAAATAAAAACGTTCAGCAATTCATATTTACGTTATAATGAAATAGGTTTAATGTCTAATTTATACACTAGCATTTCTTACTTTTGTAATATTTAGATAGATTGATAGTAGTATTTAGATGCTAATACACTGCTTCATTTTGTTATAAACGCTATATTAGTACGAAATTACAAGTGATTTCGTTTTTTTGTTTTTTTTTTTTTTTGTTGCTTAAATTCACCCCCGTAGGATTCTGATTTTGGTATCTTACTTCTGATTGTCCTGTCATGTTCTACAATACTAAAGTGGATACGACAGATTTTACTTAAAGGTTTATATACTACTACGCTACTATGCTAGTTTCGCGAAGGCAACCCGAAGAAATAATTATCAAGCCGAATTTCACAAAATTGATAGTTGGAATGTTCACGTATCCAGCAGGCCTCCTGAAGCGTGTTCTCCAGCTGCACTGAAATTAAAAGAAAAATAATAGACGAAATAAATGACCACGTCCGAAATCCCTTTGGGTTGCACTTTTACAGTACTACTAGTCTGTGCCTCACCGAACTGGGTATAATCACACCAACTATTTTCTTCCCACTCTTGGTAACAAAACTAATAACGCATCTATGCCTGACGAATTTAAAAAAAAATTAAGGTAGCCTATCAGTAGACTACCTGTGGGTATGTTTTTACTAAATTTCTTAATGCTTATAGGTCCTCTGACACTTTCACACAAGCCGCTAACCAATTCATCTTAAGAAGCGTTAGCACTTGTATCTGATTGGGATATAAGCTATCATCACATGATATAGCCGGTTTCAATAACAATTGCTAGTATATAAGTAAATAAATATAGTTGTTTTAGCGAACGAATTCCTATATATATATCCAATCAAGAAAGCCGTGTATGTCTAAGCGTATAACTATATGTAACTCATTTAACTAATAAGATGATTTTCAAACATACATATGAAATCAAATGAATTTAACGAAAATACCTGAGTTACTTAATACCTACATATATATATCAATTGAAAAAAATATAGTTTATTTAATGAAAGTACCTGAATTATTCACTATATATATCAGATCAAAAATTATGGTTATTTAATGAAAGTACCTTAATTATCTACTATATATCAGATCAAAAATATGGTTATTTAATGAAAGTACCTTAATTATCTACTATATATCAGATCAAAATTAGTTCATTTCACAAATAAGGTTGACGTCTGAATAGATACTCAAATAGAGACTATATATTGGTATCCAGGTCTATACATGTACTTCACCTAGCGAAGATCGGTAGAATTCTGCATGTCGCATAAGCCACAAATCGTTGTATATGAGTTGCTACATATGATGTATGAATATAGTCATCCCACAGAAGTGGGGGCCTCGCCGGTACTTCAGGAATGTGGGCTTCTCCGTTTTTGTTTGCGTAATCGAATCAGGTAAGACTGAATCACTTACTTGTACTAGATGGTTCTGGAAGTGTTCATTATTATGTGGAGGATACATATGCTCATCTCCTTTCTCCAGTAATCCTCTGGTGCTAAATCGTCGTGCTGGGCAGCTAGGCTTAGTTTTGTTTCCTATTTACGATATTTATTTCACAAATCGATTTTCTTGACATTATACCACTTTAATCATGGATTACACTCTTTTTGGGAGGATTTTCTGTCCCGATGACTTATTATTCGCCGAGATTTTTTTGGCTCCCTTCTTGCTTTTTCTTACGTTGTCAAAAAACTCAAAAAACTCCGCCAAGAACGCTCTTCTTCTTCCTTCTGTCACTGAACATGACACCGAGCTTGAGGAAGCATTTCTCTCGGTCGGGGCGCGTTTTGGTTTCATGCTGTAGTCGACAACAAGCCGGGCCTACACGCTTCAGTCCGTGGTGGCATATTGCTATATGCAATATGCTACGACCATAACAGGGCAGAGTGGTCTGCGCCACCCGTGGTTCAGACGACGCTGAAAAATGGTCGACTGAGCTAGCCGGTCTTACACATAGGCCTCATCACTGCGGGCGCTCAATGTGTGTCACGTCCCACGACCCTATGCTTTCCTCATCCTCCGACTCTACTTCCGATGACACGTCGAGGACACATCCTTGAAGTCTCGTCAGTCTTCGATCAGACTTCGACATCCTTCTCCGTGTGGGGAAGCCAAAGCTACATTGACAAGCTGGTAACCCAAAAAATCCAGCCGGTCGATGCCTCTCTGCCTTCCTTCACCGAGATGCTGAGGAAGCCCCGCGATCAGTAACCTAAAGAACTGATCGCTAAGCTTTCCCGGCGCAACCTCTCACCCTGATCTCAGGCTGCGATTGTTCAAGGGTGTGTCTCCAAGGCGTCGTCGAAGTAGTGACATGTTGACAGCCGAATATGGGAATGGATTCCAACAGGTATATCACCCACCATTGACGGGGCAATAGGAGGGCTTCGTGATATCCTATAGTTTACCAGTTAAGCTGGCTGGATGCCTTCTTAGGGCTACCAGGAATAAACGACAATAAGTATCGACGATGTTTTCATACTGATGATCACTGCTTGATGTCTTTAGCGTGATAGACACCTAACAGTTTTCCCCGCAGATCTTCAAGTTCGTATAGTGAGTTTCCTTTCTTGGCTCTAACCCGACATTTAACAAATTTTCGTCCCAGTTTAGCACTAGTCTGCTGTTGGAAATTGCTTTGGGCAAAAGTCCTTCTAAATACCTCCTGACCAACTTTGAACTCGACGGGTTTTGCCCTGAGATTGTAGGCTTTTGAACCCTGTTCGAATGCGTGTTGTAAATTTTCCTGCACTCTCGCACGGATCAATCTCATTTTATCTTCTGCGTCTACTCTCAGTGGCTCATTAAGAGTTCCAATGCTCCTCAAGATGGAATAGGAGCTGCCATGTTCTATCATTTGTTGACCGAAGAGTGTTCGATAGGGAGAGAAACCAGTAGCTTGATGGAAAGAGCTCCGGAGGGAACTAGCTATTTGGCTCAGTTTCTCATCCCATCTGGTGTGTTCCTTCTGGATATAGGCCCTAATCCCTGACAACAGAGACCGGTTTACTCGCTCTGAGGCGTTTGCTTGCGGCGAGTAAACTGCCGTTCGCATATGCTTTACCCCATACTTTTCCAGTAGTCTGGCGAACTGAGCCGAGCAAAACTGGACTCCATTGTCAGAGACTATGGTCTCCGGAACTCCGAACACGTGAAACACTTCAGTCTCAATGAATTGGCATACATTGAGCGTAGACGCTTTTCTCATAGGTTTGAGAAGTGGGAATTTAGAAAAGTGGTCAAGAACTATCAGAATGCAGACGTTTCCTTTAACTGACCGAGGATATGGACCTAAGAAATCGACGTACAGCTTTTGCCATGGTCGTTCTATCACAGACTGGACTTTCATCGGTGGTCGCAAAATAGTATTAGGAGCCTTCGTTTCTTTACACACGTCACAGGCGGCTACGTAATTTCTGACATCAACTGTCATTCGTGGCCAGTACAGATGTCTTCGCAGACGTTCTAGGGTTTTCCCTATTCCTCCGTGTGAAGCTAGCGGCGGATCATGCGCTCTCGAAATGACGTCGGTGACAAGCCCACGTGGAATCCAAAGCTTCCACGCTTCTTCCTCCTGGATCGGATCGCCTGTTCTCGGAACAGTCCGAATATAAACGAAGCCATCCCTGACGCAAAGATCTGGTAGTTTGCCAGAAGTCGTTTTAACCTTATGCCTCAGTTCTTCATATTCCAACGAATTGAAATATGGCGAACTAAGGTCAACTTCCGGGCCAGGATCTTCGTTTGTGTTCATGCTGTCACAATGAATGCGTGACAGCGCATCAGGGACTACGTTCAGGCTACCTTTCCTGTGTTCAATAGTGAAGTCGAAGCCCTGAAGCTTCAAACTCCACCGAGCAAGTCTTCCGCTGAGGTCCTTTTGAGACATCAGCCATTTCAAGCTCGCGTGATCCGTCACTATCTTGAACGGCATAAGCTCTATGAAGGGCCGGAACTTCTGTACGCTCAAGACTGCAGCTAGGCATTCTTGCTCTGTGACGGTGTAATTTCGTTGAGCGGAGTTCAACTTTTTCGAGACGTAGGCTATTGGCTTCTCGGGGCCATCGTCATCTAGCTGAAGCAACACTCCTCCAATACCTTGTTGGCTCGCATCGCACTGGATGACGAACGGTTTGGTGAAGTCTGGACTCACTAGCAACGGAGCAGAAGTAAGTTTTTGTTTGAGTAGATCAAGAGACGTCTGGGCTTCAGATGTCCATTTGAACTGACTCGGGTTTTTCAAAGTGTCTGTAATGGATGCAGTCAAATCAGCATAGTTCGGAATAAACCGTCTGTACCATCCTGCCATACCTAGTAGGCGTCGGGCTTGCCGAACAGTTTTAGGTGACGGATAGTCAACTATGGCTGATATTTTGTCAGGGTCAGTTCTCATACCTCCCCTTCCTACAATGAATCCCAGGTATTTAGTCTCCTTGATACAAAACTTGCTCTTCTCGACGTTTATAGTAAGGCCAGCTTTCCTCAAACAATCCGCTACCCTGGCTAGCAGCATGAGATGAGTGTCAAAGTCAGATGATAGAATTAATAAATCGTCTAAATAGACGAGAACGTTCTCACGAAGATCGAAAGGAATGACTTTATCCATGAGGCGGCACATCGTTTGGGGAGCGTTGCATAGGCCGAATGGCATCACTGTGTACTGATAGAGAGGGTGACCAGGTACTGTGAAAGCGGTCTTCTCTCTGGAATCAGTGTCCAGTGGGATCTGCCAGAATGCATCTTTCAGGTCCAGGCTCGTTATGTAGTTTGCCGGAGGAAGTCGACTCAGAAGTGCGTCTATCTGCGGTAGCGGATAGGCGTCCTTCTTCGTAACCGAGTTGACCTTCCTGGCGTCAAAACAAAGCCGGACCTTTCCAGGCTTCCTTACCAGAACAACTGGAGAGCTCCAAGGACTCTGGCTCTCCTCTATCACACCCAGTGATAGCATTCGCTCTAATTCTGCATCCATCAAACTTTGCACTGCCGGGGAAATCGGATAAAAGCGCTGTTTTATCGGGGCGGCGTCATTCGTATCAATCTTGTGAGTGACCAATGATGTTTTTCCCAGGCCTAAAGAGGCGAAAGAGGGGAAAAGCTGTTTTGTGCTCTCTAAGCGTTGGTGTTCTAAACTAGAAAGGATATGCCCATCGGTGTCAGAGGTAGCTATCCCACTTGGATTCACTTCTGCGACTATACCTAGGACATCCGGAGCTAACCCAAAGAGGCGCCAGAAGTCTATTCCCAGATATAGTGCCTGTGTGAGCCCAGGAACCACGTAAAAACGCACGTTTTGGGTCTTATCACGGAAAGTGACGTCCAAGTTCACATGACCATGAACAGTCGTCATGGCACCATTAGCTACTTGGACCTGTGTCCGATACTTCTTCCATTCAACCTCTGCTTCAGCAAGCTTCTCGAGAGCTCCCTGGCCTAGAATACTGACAGTGGCACCACTATCAAGTAATCCAGTCTCAGTTCGCCCGAGCAGCTTTACTTCTGCGTACGGTCGAATGTCGTCTGGCATCGACACGGAAATCTGTGCTAGTTTTTTCCTTTCCAGTTTCATTCGTCGACAGTATTCTCGCCAACGAACGGTTGATCTTTTCCTTTTCGGTCTCATATCCCGGTCGGGAAACATAATCTCAGCTAACTCTGCTACTGAGGAGAAAATTCGGTCTCTTGCTGCTCTGTATCTCTGCAGACGCGTATGATACGGCGTCAGCGGATGTAAAACTGGCTCACGCCCACTCGTCATATCAGAGCTTGGTGGCCGTTTTAAGATAGAAATGGCAGGAGGCCAAATCTCCTGCTCAGTAACCTTGTCAGCTACACGTGCTATAGGTGTCAACGGGACATCGAAGAGTAAAGACTCTTCTAAGGAAGTGTCTAGTATTGTCATGGGCTCCCCAGAAGTGGAAATGGGAGCTTGAAGATCTGCCGAGAAATCCATCAAGTTCTCCGCCTCTTCCAGTGAAGTAATTGTACAATCCGGTGCTTTTCTGATATCACCAGAGTCACTGAATGATATCAGAGGACACGTTAGGGAGTTATCACGAGTGTCTACTAATGGAGCGGGCTTTCCTCCTTGTTCGTTACAGTTGCTGCTTGCGACGTTGACGCTGGTCGGGAAGAGGTGTTGGTATTCCCGACCCGTCTCTCGTTTTTCTGTCTGCAGTAGCGGCAATCAGGCTTGAAAACATTCTTGCGTCCGCATCCATAGCAGAACACAACTCGACTCGTCTGTCTACAATCTTGATAATAATGACCAGACTGATCACAATTCCAGCAGACAATAGCATTTTTGTTTGAAATACTCGATAGCTCACCTAGGCCGTGGTCACTGCCTGTCGCTGCTGCCAGTTCAGGGTCCAAGTTCTGAAAATTGTCAACTGCGTGCACTCGTTGGTTCCGGTACGGATTCCAACTACCAGCTGTAGCAATGCGTGTCTGCGTAGCTTGGATACGAGTAACCAGCGATCTCAGCTGTCCTATAGTATAAGTGGGGTGCAAACATATTTTTTCCTGGATCTCAGGCAACAAATTGGATTTAACAATCTCTAGAAACTCTTGGTCTGGCATGGCGGTCTGTAGCTGGTCACGCAGCAATACTAAATGGTGGTGATACATAGCGAATGTTTCGCCAGGTTTTTGCTTTCGAGACATCAGCTGTAATCGTATTTTTAAATCATCCTTGGGCACTCCCCATTCCATGGACAATCCCATTTTGATGAATTCCCAAGTTGGGAAAGGGTTATTCCTCAATATTGACCAGTACCAATCTTTAGCTGGTCCTGTTAATAACGTAAGCATGTTCCTTACCAGCAGATCGAAATCTCCTTCCAGAGCGGAGTGCGTGAGCGCTTCGACTCTAAAAATGAATTCGTCTACCGGGAGCTCTGCGTTATTTCCATTGTACGTCAGGTTCCATCTACGGATGGGACTTCCGGATCGTCGCTGTCCTACATGTGCAGGAACACGAATAGGCGGTGTTGGTTGAGGTGGAGCGAGGTTTGGCATAGGCTGACCAAAGGCTGAAGGCGGTCTATGGAATGATTGTCTCCTTGTATTGGGAAAATCGTTCGACGTTCTTGGATTACCCATAGACGGGGGTGGACGTGAAAAATCTATTGGTGGCACCATGGCTGCTACTTGCTGACGGACACTATCTACTAACTCAGACCGTAATGTACTGAGGCTGTGTTCGAGACCTTCACGTACCAAGTCTTTCATTTGAATGCGCAGGCCTGCCAGCAACGCATCCGTAGCAGCTGAGGTGTGGCCTTGGGCTGGTGGTAATGGACTGTCTTGCCGTGAGTTGGGATTAGTGAACGTCCGGGAATGCAAATTGAACATTCCTGGAGACAAAGAGCGTCTATTAGGTGGTGGTAGGTCGAAAGTAGGCAGATTGAAGCTCGGCACATCGTGCTTAGTAGACTTCACAGGCTTCACCTTCTTCGGTCTCTTTGGGATTGCACCTGTATATTCGATAAAGTCTTGTTGTGTAATATGGCACCGACAGTTAGGACAACTAGCATGTTCACCTATCCAATGCTGCAGGCATGCCTGGTGAAAAATGTGTTCACATTTGGTTATTACAGGCTTCCTTTCGACTGACCAGCTTGCATCACGACAGATGGAGCATGGTTCAGGTAGCATTGACATACCGTTTGTCGCAGGTGGTGGCGTTCTCACTGTACCCATAGTGAGTCAAAATTGAAAACGTTTTGCAAACCAAAGGTTCGAAGAAGAATATCAGAGAAATTAAAAAAAAGGTCAAAAATCGAGATCACAGGCTCAAACAGGATCGAAGCTAACGAGCTACTAAATTTGAAAGTTGGGATGAGATACTATGATCCAAGGAAATATCTTCCCAAGCGTCCGAAGAAATTTTTTTTTTTTTTTTAAAAATAAATTTTGCAAAACAAGGACTCGAAGAGTTAATTTAAGCTTCTTAAATCGAGATAATATGAGGATTGAATCCCCAGAACAAAAACCGATGTCAGGAAGCGTCAATAACTTCGTCGACTAAATTCTCATAAATTCTGCAAACTACGAAGAATCCAAAAAAAATCGCAAAGACAGGTCAAACGTTTCAACAATTTTCAAAGATCAGACAATTTCTCCCTCACCTCCCGAAGCTAACTCCCACATAAGAGGTCAGGTCGCTCTCTCTCTTCCAAGGTCATAATACAGATATAAGCAAGTGACGTGAGTGTGTGCATTGAAAAAGTCGGAGCTCTTGCAGAAATCTGGGAAGAGTAAAGTCGGAGGTATCAAAGGCTGAGAATGCTGCCAGAGATTCTTCAGCCAGGCAGTTAGCAGTATGCCAACTCCTGATCACTGAAGATCTCCAGCATCAATCCCATCCTCCGAGAACTCGTTCTCTTCTCCTCACCGAATCGTCGTGTCCAGCTAGTTCGCTAGCCGGGCAGAGTCATGAGTCTGGTCAACTAATTAGCTGGAAGCCAAGAAGTTGTCTCGCAGATTCATAACTCTGTCCAGCCAGTTGGCCAACAGAGACATGTCCCCACAAGAGCTCAAACGAAAGATTTCGTGAGGCCACCTACCATTTCCATGGCAGAAGGCCAGCGGGAAAGATCATCCAAAAACATTTCAAAAAACTTTCAAAAAAATTCAACAACTGTTCAGGCTTGAGGCTTGACCGAAGTCAAACCTAAAGCCGGATTTCAACTTCCAAAAAACTTTCATTAAATTCAAAAAACGTTACTTTACTTTAATCCAAAAATTCAAAATATCAAAGACTTCCAATAAAACTTTCAAAATATTACGTTACTTTACAAAAAAAATTTTCACAAAACCAATTAGACTCAGGTCCACCTATATCTTCTACTGGATGTGAGACTTGAGGTCAATCAACTGGCAGACACCAGATGATCATCTCTCTCAAAGTCTCAGTCCCCAGTAAAATTTATATTTAGACCACCGAAGTCTAACTGAGGTGGCCCCACGTTGGGCGCCATTTTGTTATGGAAGTATGTTGAAGGCGACTTGACCAGGACGTTAAGTCCAAACTGCCAGCATGAGCTGACAGATCGCCTGATGACAGCGATAGCACAGGGCGGCACGCTAGCACCTCGGCTAAGGATGGCGGAGAGTGTGGGGGAGTTCCCGAAATACCTGCCGCATGTCATCATCCATAGACAAAAAAATTTTCGTGCCTGCACTACAAAAAACGGCACACACTCGGTCCTGAAGGGACCTTTACGTCACTTACCTGCTTACTGCTGAATTGAAGGCGCAGATGTTATGCCTTCTTGGCCTTGCCCCATCCTCCCTTTGACTTGGGGGGCACTATTTCCAAGTCCCTTTGGCTGACCTGTAGAAGAAATTAGAGCGGACCTATGCGACCTTCATGTTAGAGGGCTCCAGTAAATGTGAGGGAAGAAATAAAAACGTTCAGCAATTCATATTTACGTTATAATGAAATAGGTTTAATGTCTAATTTATACACTAGCATTTCTTACTTTTGTAATATTTAGATAGATTGATAGTAGTATTTAGATGCTAATACACTGCTTCATTTTGTTATAAACGCTATATTAGTACGAAATTACAAGTGATTTCGTTTTTTTGTTTTTTTTTTTTTTTGTTGCTTAAATTCACCCCCGTAGGATTCTGATTTTGGTATCTTACTTCTGATTGTCCTGTCATGTTCTACAATACTAAAGTGGATACGACAGATTTTACTTAAAGGTTTATATACTACTACGCTACTATGCTAGTTTCGCGAAGGCAACCCGAAGAAATAATTATCAAGCCGAATTTCACAAAATTGATAGTTGGAATGTTCACGTATCCAGCAGGCCTCCTGAAGCGTGTTCTCCAGCTGCACTGAAATTAAAAGAAAAATAATAGACGAAATAAATGACCACGTCCGAAATCCCTTTGGGTTGCACTTTTACAGTACTACTAGTCTGTGCCTCACCGAACTGGGTATAATCACACCAACTATTTTCTTCCCACTCTTGGTAACAAAACTAATAACGCATCTATGCCTGACGAATTTAAAAAAAAATTAAGGTAGCCTATCAGTAGACTACCTGTGGGTATGTTTTTACTAAATTTCTTAATGCTTATAGGTCCTCTGACACTTTCACACAAGCCGCTAACCAATTCATCTTAAGAAGCGTTAGCACTTGTATCTGATTGGGATATAAGCTATCATCACATGATATAGCCGGTTTCAATAACAATTGCTAGTATATAAGTAAATAAATATAGTTGTTTTAGCGAACGAATTCCTATATATATATCCAATCAAGAAAGCCGTGTATGTCTAAGCGTATAACTATATGTAACTCATTTAACTAATAAGATGATTTTCAAACATACATATGAAATCAAATGAATTTAACGAAAATACCTGAGTTACTTAATACCTACATATATATATCAATTGAAAAAAATATAGTTTATTTAATGAAAGTACCTGAATTATTCACTATATATATCAGATCAAAAATTATGGTTATTTAATGAAAGTACCTTAATTATCTACTATATATCAGATCAAAAATATGGTTATTTAATGAAAGTACCTTAATTATCTACTATATATCAGATCAAAATTAGTTCATTTCACAAATAAGGTTGACGTCTGAATAGATACTCAAATAGAGACTATATATTGGTATCCAGGTCTATACATGTACTTCACCTAGCGAAGATCGGTAGAATTCTGCATGTCGCATAAGCCACAAATCGTTGTATATGAGTTGCTACATATGATGTATGAATATAGTCATCCCACAGAAGTGGGGGCCTCGCCGGTACTTCAGGAATGTGGGCTTCTCCGTTTTTGTTTGCGTAATCGAATCAGGTAAGACTGAATCACTTACTTGTACTAGATGGTTCTGGAAGTGTTCATTATTATGTGGAGGATACATATGCTCATCTCCTTTCTCCAGTAATCCTCTGGTGCTAAATCGTCGTGCTGGGCAGCTAGGCTTAGTTTTGTTTCCTATTTACGATATTTATTTCACAAATCGATTTTCTTGACATTATACCACTTTAATCATGGATTACACTCTTTTTGGGAGGATTTTCTGTCCCGATGACTTATTATTCGCCGAGATTTTTTTGGCTCCCTTCTTGCTTTTTCTTACGTTGTCAAAAAACTCAAAAAACTCCGCCAAGAACGCTCTTCTTCTTCCTTCTGTCACTGAACATGACACCGAGCTTGAGGAAGCATTTCTCTCGGTCGGGGCGCGTTTTGGTTTCATGCTGTAGTCGACAACAAGCCGGGCCTACACGCTTCAGTCCGTGGTGGCATATTGCTATATGCAATATGCTACGACCATAACACTTTCCAACGACTGCTTAACCAGCCGGAGTGTGGCGGTTTAAAATAAAAATTTCGGATCTTTTTATTTATTTTTACTATGACCTTTTATTTTTAAAAAACAAAAAGCTAATTGACATTACTTTTTTATAAAAACTGTGAGCTGTGAACTTTTTTTTTTTATTCTGACTGTAGCCGTTAAATAATTATTAGATCTTCGTACTGAAATTAGAAGATATTTTTCTGAAGTGTTTTGCAGTTACTAAGGGATCAAATTATTGCTGACTTGAATAGTTAAGTATCTACTAATAATTTTTTCACGGCTTCAATTAGGATATAATGTGTAGTCACCACAGTTGACAGGATAAATAAACGACGACAACTTTTGCGGCGCAGCGCAAATCATCAATTTTCCCCTTCCACTTTTATATGAACCGCCATCAATTGTATGGTGGGTGGGTGCATAGAAGTGGAAAGGGGTATGTTATATGTTATTTCAAACTTGATGTAATTTTCACCTAGCGATTGCACAGCTTTTGGTCCAATCCCTTTTTCTGAGGAGGGGGAGGGGCTTGTCAAATTCGAATCTGTGCTAGATTTTAGAAAATGTACTAGAGGCATCTTCGACACCTCAGAGGTGCGGCAGATTTTTTATGTTTTTTGTTTTTAAACCATTAATTTCCTTAAATCTGCAGGTCGTTCAATCCTCAATCCTGTGTCTCATGAACCGTAATAGGTAGATAATTGAAATTTTCACAGAGTATGTATTTATTTCTATTCCCGCTATAACAACAAATAATAAAACTGAAATAAAATGAAAAATTAAAGCGGGCACCCCATACAGAGTAAGAAACCCTTCGCGTACGAGTCCGCACTAGGTAAAGTATTTCGCTTTTTCTATTCGAACTGACGTTCTCAATTTTTCCCATTTTTGATCGGCAATTACTTAGGGCCGGTTTCACAGTTCGAGTTTAAACTCAGGATTAGTTATACTCCGTTCGTAGTTTAAACTGAGTTTAAACCAAAATGCGTTTTACAGTATTTGACCTTTTTTAATATGGCAGCACTATGGAATTGTGAACTAACAAGCTATTTTCTGTATAATTGTGAACTAGCAATCTATTGTGAGTCATTTACTGTCAAAATATTGCCGGCCAAATCTTTGTGCCAAAAAAATTAATTAATTAAACCAACGAAAGTGAAAAAAATAAAATAAAAAATAAAATAAATTAACTAAATTTATGAAAATGAGTAAAGACTTTGAAATGCACGAAATGTCACTTCATTCGCATTTAAAGATAAACTGAGTTTAAACGCTCAAATTTGGTGGTTTAAACTAAGTTTAAACGAGGTTTAACTTACTACTGTGAAACTGTGTTGAAGCCATAAACTGAGTTTAAACCACATCTTAAGTTTAAACTTGAACTGTGAAAGTTAAGCCCGATCGGAGAATGGTTTTCACGTTTGACTCATGTAAACTCTGGTCTCGTTTCGTAGAAGAAAACGTTTTTGCTTGGGATACTTTTGGGGTGGGGGAACCCCTGGCTAGGGGTACT
This sequence comes from Dioctria rufipes, assembly GCA_963924295.1. Taxonomy (NCBI): domain Eukaryota; kingdom Metazoa; phylum Arthropoda; class Insecta; order Diptera; family Asilidae; genus Dioctria; species Dioctria rufipes. The sequence goes on along the minus strand of OZ002740.1, from coordinate 64,235,699 downwards.
TCCAATATGATATGTTATATGTATGTAAGTATATCAAATTAAATGTCAAGCCGAGTATAATTTTTTTCTGATTCAAGAATATGGTCTCAAAACTTTTTCGTGGGGCATAACCCTATTCTTATATTTCACATATATCATCGCCGTTCTTTCTTTCGGATGTATTTCCGGTCTGTTGACAAGAAATATTTAATGCCATGTCAATTTACATTTCTTAAGAATTGTCAACACTCAGGTGGTCTTTTTCCAATCATTTATATTGAAATCAACATTGTGGGAAAAATATTACTAACAATGGCTAACTGGTAAGCCTAATTTCAACCTCTATTGGTTTAAAAAAAAAATGTTTGTGGAAATGTCGATTCGATTTTTATTACTGAAACTGTGTTGATTTCCGAAACATTGTACTTTTTACCAATATTACAGTACATTAAACGCCATATTTCGGTTATATTTCGCAACATTTAAGGCCCTATCTTCCATGTTGAATAATATAGAAGTTTCTATGTTTGATTTCCAAAAAGTCTCAAGTCATTATCTTACTTGGTTTGGGAGTAATCAGCGAAAAACATTGTCAGCACCGCTAAGTTATTTTCTATTTAGTTTGCTGAAAACTCCATAGTGCTATTGGTTAACAACCACCTTTTATCTCGGCCAAATCCCAATCTATTTTCAAAATTATTTTTGCAAAATTTAGTGCGTCTTTTTTTGATTTTTTTAGCTGAGCATATTTTGAGCATACTTCTCCTATTACGATACAAAAATTATTTTTCAACGCCCAAAACTTCGCTCGAAAAGCTGTAGTAGGTGCGGTTTCCTTCAAGTCTGTATCATTTCTTAACCGATTACTCGGTATAGCGGAGATTGCACCATGCAATAGTGTGTATATAGCTTGAATCCATCCCTACCCATTCAATTACAGTCATCACACCTCTTTTACTCTACCCATAAAATTTAGAGGGAGATCGAAAAAGGAAAACTATAGAAAAAAATCAGAAATGACTACACTCTTTTTTGCATTCTTCATTTCCTTTTACCCGTTTTCTTCATTGATCTTTTATACTATATGATAGCTAATCGTTACATCATGCATGCACTCAAGCCGCTATGAACAATACTATTGATGTTGAATACAGTTTCGTTGCCCTTATGAGCCCAGAACCATGTCCATGAGCTTAGTTGAATCTATCTGCAAGCCCCAAGTTATATACAAGACAAGGTACTCCCATTAAAATGTTGACACATTGCAGCTGATAGCCTGTGACGTAATTCTGTGACTAATGTATATACATTTTCATAGGAAAGACAGAGAGAGGAGAGAGAGTATTGTGTTCTCTGTACCGTACTTTCCTATACATTTCACGATATTACGTCACCTAATGGTGGAACATGGTTCGCAATGGGAATACCTTGTATTCTAATGTACCATGTGCAAGCCCAATGTTGTTGATGTGTACTGATCACAAATTTTTTAATGAATATACAATCCTAAGACAAGCTGCAGTCCAAGATGAAAATTGGGACGGACCTGAGAAACGGGTCACTTTTCCCATTCAGCTCTGCCGGATCCTATTTTAAGGTTAACTCAGTTTCATTTACAACCTTTATAGTGATTTTGCTATCTGAATTTGATTTTGCTACTTTTTTCTTTGATCTCATTATGTCATACTGAGTTCGCACCCTGAACAGCGATAGAGTGTATTTTACATCTACAGTAGCAATTGTCTTCCTCGTAATGTTTACACATTTTATTTGAGTACATTAATTACATGCAGACCGGAGGCTTGTCATCCTGATACCTAATCGACATTAAACTCTATACGATGGATTTCATGGGGGCGACAAGTTAAGTAAAATTTCAATACTGCGAGTAGAAGAAACCAAGCTTTTCTATGCTAGTGCCTTGTCTTCGTCAAATTTACGTACATTTCATGATCTTCACAACACCCTACGTCCTCCTTAAGGCCACGATGCCATCACGCTTAACCTGGTGAGATCATCTGCATATGCTTCCCTAGAAAATTCCTCATAACTCAGCGACTAAGAGAATACATCAGAATGCATCAGATTGAATGATGGAAAAGTCGGTACGTTGTTTTCGGCGCCTCTCCACCATTATTGAGACTGAATGGGGTATGCTTAAACTCGCCGCAAAATTGATCGGTCAAGCTGTAGATAGTGATTTTCATCTATATTCAGGAACGGCCCCAAAATCTATTCAGTTCTAGTTCATATATTCCCTCCGATATGCGTGATGCGAGAAGTTCAAAGGATAATCTTCTAAGATCTATTTATGGCAATATTGGAAAATGCCTCCACTAAATTTATAGACAACTCTTAAATAATCACCTACAAAACCAACATCTTTCAGTCATCTTCGTAAAATTCATCCGATGACCCACATAAAATTTTAGTCGGGAAACTATGTCAAGGATTGCAAATACATACAACGATCGATGAGTAACATCGATAGCTATGTATGGTATGTAGTCGATTTCTTGGAATTGGGATATAAACGGAAAAAGTATATCCCACGAGGTCACCGCAAAAAGCATATCCCTAGAGCGAGAGACTTTATCAAGAGTACAAAACTATCGGAACACCCAACGAAGACGTTTTTTTTAACAATATCCTGTCAATCAACTGCCTTTGTATAGGGAATTTAATAAAACTAAGATTATTGCAGTACATGATTGCTCTTTTATATGTGTTCTATACAAGGTATTGGAACGCATCATTTACAATGGAGAACAATCTTACTACAAGATATTCAAATTTAATATATCATATCAAAAGCAATGTACATTTCTGAGTATATTTCTTTTTTAATGACTCAAATCCGTCAAAAAATGACAAAGTTATTGAAGTTTAAAACAACGGAAATTGAAAACGGCTGCGGCTCGCGAATCTGGTGATGACGTCACGATACACAATACGCACGAAGGCAGTCTGCATAATATAATATTTACATATAAGACGACATTTTTTGAAATAAATCCAAAAGAAATCCAATCCCGAGCGCTTTCTATCACGGCGGCGCAGCGACTACACTCGCGCTGCGCTAAACCCCGTGTATCGTGACGTCATCAGCCGATCCTTCATGTTAGACGCGTTTTTGAGAATGCGGCACTAAAATCGCTATAACTTCGTCGTTTTTTATCTTTCAGTGAATTAATTTATTTTTTTTGCGACTATGATTCTGCATAATTAACTAAAATACTCGTTGTTCCTCATTATATCGCCAAGAAGATCAACTGGATTATCTCAATTGAATCATTTGTCATCCGCTTGTGCCTAAGCTGCTCCGATGTACTGCTATCCCTACATCAAGAATAGGTATGAGAATAGATTGAACAGATCCAGCGCTTGTGGAGCCCTGATCGTTGCCCGCTGATACCATATTGTCAATTGGTATATAATTTTCAAACTTCTGAAGATGGGTTTCAATTTTAAGTCTGTATTTATATCTATTCTGCCGCGACTAGAAGTTGCAATACGAATTATCCTAATTACCCTAGTTTTTATAATTTACCCTAATTAATTACAATATTTTCATAATTTTTCAATAATTTCAAGATATTCTCATTAATTATTGCCTTATCTATTTTTTTTTCAGAATTGCTAATATCTATGTAGAGAAACGTAAAAGTGAAAACTAAGAAAGTGGCATAAATTTGTTTTTGTTTTTCATTGTGGTGTTCTTATAAAATAGATTACACGTAAAATTTAAAATTTAATTAAGTGCAAAAGTGAAACTGCAAGAAGCTAACAAAATGCCAGATCGATTTAAAGTTACTAAAGCTGAACCATCAGGACCGACTGCAATATTAACGGGTGATGAAGAGGCAGTAAGAGGAAAACTTCTCTACGACCATCAAGGTAAGTTAATTTTTCCTCCTCTCTTTTTTATCGTACGTATTTTAGTAAAAATATAAAAAATACAAATGTGAAGCGAAAAAATGAAGGGAAATTTGTAATGCGAGTGTGATAAAGAAATGCTCGCTCTGCGGATTTTCCAATATATAAAACGTTGGGTTTTCTCTTTTGCATTTAGAATGAAACGATTTTCTCGTCTTCTAGTGAAATTTGCAGAAAGAATTTAATTTTTACTTTCTTCATAGTTGGTGTATTACATGTATTCAAGTTAATATACATACATACAGGCATACACAGCTTCAGTTTATACAGACTGTTTATTTATTCATTGAGGTAATTAAAAAAAAAACAAGCATTAATTAACATAGTACGAATTTTTATTAATAATTTTATCAAAGAATTTAATTTTCTGGGGGTGCTTAAAGTCGGTTACATTAATAAATATTTCTGACTTATATATACGGGGGTGTTCCAGATAAGTGTGAGCTACTAGGTACAGCCACAATATTCTTTTGAATGTTGTGAATGTTTTTTTTTCTTATTTTAGTTTGCTACAGCACAAGGGAATTTCCTTTGGTGCACTTTTACGGTTCTGGATGAGAGGTAGGAGAACGAGAAAAGAACTCAAGTAACTCTGAGTCGTTAGTTTTTATTAGCACAATGAAACCGACCAACAACAATCATTTTGTGTGCTGAAAATTAAGTTTCCTGTGTATTAAAAAAGAAACAAAACAACAAAAGGGCAGTCAAATCAGACTCATAACACATTTACTTCATTAAATGTAGCTTTTGAACGTCGTCTTGCCTTTATCGGAATATATTGAATATAGCTTTCAAATGAGATATTGCTTGTAGCATTTTGTTCTAGCTGCTAATAAATTTATTGGAGCAGATAATTACTTTAAATTCCTATTTGCTTAAAAAATAATCAAAAATTTTATTAATTTCTGTCTAAGGAATGAATTTTTATTATTCATTCCGAAAAGTATTAACCACCCACTTTCAGAATAAACAAAATCAAATCGAGGCTCTTGTAACCATTTCTGTACTACTTATAGGTTATCTGTAAAAAATCAGAGTAAAATTTTATTTTTCGAAAATTTGGGGGCAACTTTTTTCACTTATCGTTTTTTTTGATGATCTAATAATTCGTTTCAAAAGATTTTGGGTGGAAATAGAATTTCCTAGTAGTTTCCTTCCTATGTGCATTTTTTAATTCATGCGAAATCCACTTGTCGAGGTTTTTTACTTTTCATATTTGTTAAGGCAACTTGAAATAATGAAATAAGGCAATTCGAGCTTATCTTAGGTACCCCTGATATGTTTATCTTATCTGATTTCCCTATGTGTCTCGATTCGCCATTGAACATATTGTCGCATATGAGATTGTCGACGCGTAGATCCAAATGTATAGACCGAAATTTTTTAAACCATGGCTATGTAATTCAGTCATTATAGGCCATCACCACCTTCAGCAGTTCCATCTTTAATATGGGCTCGCCCGGTCCAGGCCCCCGAGATACATGGGGTATCTGCTCCTGCGATAGTATACCAATCGATGATCAATATATTAACAATATATTAGTTTAGTTGTTAGAGTTTGGCTACTGAGAGTAGACCGTGGGATTTATTCGAACTTCTATGTATACATGGCAACACATTTTCATAAAAAGTAACGTATCGTGACTGTGTTTGTAGCCTCAGTATTTTTTAAATTTACGGAATTTTCTCATGGTATACTTTCAGTCGCCAAACTCAGTTTATTTGGTAATCAGCGAAATTTTTTATACTGTTTGTTCATGTTAGGCCTAACACTCCATGGAGACTTTTTGTAACGCCGTTCTGTCGCTATGGGCGAGTTACTTCCAAGCAAGTGACAAAAAGTCTCCAATGCGCAATAGGCCTTAACATAATTTACCTTATTATTTCTGTTGATAGCCCATAGAATGTTAGGGAAAAAATTCTGTGAAGTGCCCCCATATCTTAAAATTCCCAGGGCCCTCACTTGACTAAAACCGGCTATGAATTTGAGAGCGCATATAATATCCAATTTAGGATAGATAATTGAGGGGTAGATTGAATTAGGCAAGATGAAAGCCTTTATAAGTTTAAGGGGCAAGCTAAAGCATATATCATACAAATTTTAGCGCATATTAATACAATTACCAGATTCATGAATTTTTTAGGCATTTATAGCTAGCTAACAAACATATTGGGATATCGGCTATCCCACAAGGTTATTGCTATAGATGGTGCCTATATGTTCTTTCTTAAACTTACAATCATTAAAAATTTGATTCACTGTCAACTGAACTTAACCACTAAGTTCACTGTTAATTACAACTCTATGCGGATGAAAATCAACTGTACCTTACATTTCAAGATCTGTTGAACTAGTTGAGGATGGTGTTTTTTACCTACATAATTATTTTCAATCTATATAGGTATCAACAAATCCTGCAAAGCCCAAACTCTTTAATAAGAAAAGTATTTTATATACATACCTACTACAAGTTTTACACAGTTTGTAGTTTAAATTTCGAAAGATCTCTGAGTTGAATTCATCATAATAAAAAACAATAGGGTTATTCAAATGTATCAGTGTAATAGATGTAAAAATATAAAAAGAATTTACAACAAAGTGTGAACGCACCCTTGTAAAACCGCTGCAGTATTATACTGAAAATCGCTGAACTGTTTTCAGTACTCCATTACAGCTGATTTTGACATTCCCATCAAATGCCCAGAAGAAGCCTTAAGGAAAATTTAATTTTTCCAGTAATAGAAAATGCAAGAATTTGAGGATGTTGATAATTTGAGTAAATTCATTATTATAGAAACAAATAACGCTATTAAAATCTAACCATATTTCGCACACGAAGAAACTGAAAGAGAAATTGATGACCTTTGGAATGACTTGAATGAGGAAATTTTTGCCGTTTTTTTTGCCGGTATGGAACACACGTGAACTTTGATCAGTTCAACAGAATATTTTCTCTTATTGAACATGATAAAATTTTCCATCATTCAAGCTCTTGTCAACAGTTCCCACTTATGATGCAGTTATCTATTACTTTATTTAGATTGGATTCTTCAGGTGACGGTGCATCTGTCAGAAAAATTTCAGCTTTTTTCGGAATAGGAGATGGTGGTACCCCGCCGTATATTTAGAGCTCTTTTAAAATTGAGAAAAAAACATATTTATTGGCCTAACGCAGATGATCGGAAAAGTATAGTAAAAGCAACTTTGCACGAACTTCCATACTGTGTAGGGTATTTAGACGGAACAGAGCTAAAATCACAGGAGCAATGATCTCGTCTCATACTTTTCAAGGAAACGCATATATTCAATCAAAGCTCAAATTATCTGGAATCGCTCCTTTATCGCTATATGCATGGTCAATGTTCTGATGAAATATCTAGTCTAATCCCTTGTAGAATGATTCCTGCATGCAATACTCGCGCTGCAAACCGCGCACATCCTTTAACCCTTCAAAATCTTTTCGGTCGTACAGTAAAATTCCGTGATGCTTTTTTATCCCGAACAGTGCGAATATGGAACAGCTTACCATCTTCTGTTTTTCCTCCGGCATACAATCTGCTGAAGTTTAAGGGTAACATACATCGGTACCTCCGCCACTCTCCTCATATCCCCTAATCCTTTCCCTATCTCCTTCCTGCTTTTCTGTGCTTTGCATCATAGGGTATCCCCTGAGCTTGGCTTAATAATAAGATCAATCATGATTACCCATCAATCATTAATCATGATTACATCGAGTAATCTTAGGAAAATGTAACCGTAATCATGATTACATGATTACATTTTTTTTTTGTATTACAAATCAAACTTTTCAATAGATTTTAAAATTTAGTTGTAAGAAAACAAACAATCTGTAATCGTAAGAATTTCTATTGTAGAAAACTCCAAGGCACTATTGAATTATGTATTAATTGAAGTTAGTATAAGAAATGTAAATGCTTCGATTGATAGAGACTCGCACATATCTGACCATCAACTTAAATTCGGGGATCTTGATTATGTGTAAAAAAAAAAAAAAAAACGAATAGCAAAAAGATCAGATATCGGGGCCGTATAAGAAAGTCGTTGAGCACGGAAAATGCAATAATGCTTTTTAACGCTTTGATTTTGCTACACCTTTCATATTGCTTCACATTGTTATATGCTAGTTCAGATGAATCCAAGGGCAGAATGCAACTGCTATAGAATAAGGCAATGTAATTTATTCTGAAATGCAGCATATATACACCAGCTAGAAGCATGCTTGAACAGCTGCAATGGGTAAATATTACTGACATGACAACAAGAGTGAGGATGAAAGTTTATAATTACTAACTGCTATCTAACAAAACGGTACATTATTGTTTTTGATATCATAAAGAAAATTCTAACTCTTGTAATAACGAGACCGTATATGAAACTTTCCCTTTCTTAATTGTTAAGAATACTGTTTACCAATCCACAGATATCAGATACTTTTTCAATTACCATCCAACTACAGATATGTGATTACAAACATTAGTTTATGTGCCACTACCGATTTTGGAATAGAAATACAACTACCATTTTAAAACTCTTGCAAATTTGTAAAAAAAAAAAATGTAATTATGTAATCATGATTACGGTTACGATTAATCGCCAAAAATGATTACTTTTCTGATTAATATTATCAATCTGTAATCATGATTACAGATTACAGATTGTAATCGTAAACATTAATCATCAATCAGATTGCATTTTGACCAACATTGCAAGGAAAGTTATCAATTTTGCTGCGACTGGTTTTATAGTATGTCTGCTGTATACTGCACAATTTTCTTCTACCTGAAGAATTTTCTGACGAATTTAAGTTAATTCCAGAAGGAGACGAGGAAGGGATTGACAATAATTCACCAGTTTCAGTCACAAGGCAAGGAGAAAATAAAATAAACGTGATATGTGCTTTAATTTGGAATAAAAATACAAGTAATTTTTGATTTCTTTACTTCTTTTTATTTCGGAGCACATCCAGCTTTATAAAGGGTTTTCCATTAAGAGGTGTTATTTTGATATTCAAAGAAAAATGCCATTTTTTGAGACAAATGATCGGATCTTTATTTCATTAGAAAGAGGAAGGTATGCCGTTAATAATGGAAAATAACATCAGCCAAATGACCACCACGACCACGCCTACAGGACAATATCCTTTTCATGAAATTTTCCATAACCAAATCGCAAAGTGGCTGCCCTATGTCCTCGATAGCCTCACGAATTCCATCTTTGAGGTCTTGAATCGACGCTGGGCTGTTGGCGTAGACCTTCTCTTTCACGTGGCCCCAAAGGAAGAAGTCGCAAGGTGTTAAGTCACAAGATCTCGGTGGCCAATTGTGATCACCTCTTCGAGAGATAACACGGTCCGGAAACTTTTCCCGTAAAAGATCGATGGTTTCGTTGCTTGTATAGCACGTACCGCCATCTTGTTGAAAGTAAACGTTGTCCAGATCAATACCATCCAATTCCGGCCATAAAAAATCATTAATCATCTGTCGATAGCGCAATCCATTCACCGTAACTGTTGCTCCAGCCTCATTTTCGAAAAAGTAAGGTCCAATGACCCCGCGGGACCATAAACCGCTCCAAACAGTCACTCGTTGAGCATAGAGAGGCCTTTCAACAATAACTCTTGGGTTTTCCAAGCCCCAGATGTGACAATTTTGCTTGTTGACAAAGCCATCGAGGTGGAAATGGGCCTCATCACTCAAGATGAGTTTTCGATGGAACTCCGGATCATTTTCATGCATTTCAAGGATCCAATCAGCAAAGACTCGACGTTGTTGATGATCGGCCGGCTTGAGTTCTTGTGTTAACTGAACTTTATAAGCCTTAAGACCCAAATCTTTATGCAAAATACGGTGTAATGACGTTTGTGGAATGCCTAATTCCAAAGAACGACGAGGAATGGACAAACCTGGGTTTTCTTCAACACTTTCGGCTACAGCAGCAATATTCTCGGCTGTTCTTGAGCGACGTGCACGGGTTTTATTCTTCACATCACTAACTTGTCCCGACAGCTCGAATTTTTCTACCAATTTCTGTATTGCGGTCCGACAAGGTGCTTCACGACGACCCAAAATGTTCGAGTTTTACGAACCGTCTCTGCCACATTTTCACCATTTTTATAGTGAATTTTAATAATTTCAATGCGTTGTTGAATCGTGTATCGTTCCATTTTTATTAATGGCGTAGTTTCTACTTGTCAAATGTCAAAAAATGACAGCTCCAAAAGTGACATCTACCGAAATAGTGGGCTAATTAAAATAACACCTCTTATTGGAAAACCCTTTACTTTATTTCAATTTCGAACATTGCTACTATTTCGTTTCTTTTTCAATTTCTAGTCTTTTCAAGTGTTCTTCTTTCTCAACTTGATTTTTTTTTTATTTCTAACATTTCCTTTTAAAGCGCAAGTTTCTCTAGTGCGTGTCTTTTTTTTTTCTTTTTTTAATTCTTTTCTCATTTAATTCCAACTCTTTTGCATATTTCTCTCTCTCGAAATGCATTTTAACTTTTTGGAACTGTACTCTATCTGCCTGAACTGCTGCCAATTGAAGCACTCCTGTTTTCTGGCTAATTGTAGCCTTAACTTTTTCGGTTGGAAACGGACACTTCCTTTTTTGAGTAATGCTATTTTGTGAAGATGATGGTAATATGCTTTCTTGAGGCGGCGTTAGACTTTCTCTTGGAGTATCTACGTTAAACAAGTGCGTTGCAGATGAACATTCAAAGAATGGGGATTCGTTGTATTCCGTCCCATCTGCGTTGCAAACCTCAGAAATAAATTCCTCAGAGTCCACAATTACCGGAATGTTTATTACTTTTTGTACCGAAAATTTCATCTAATTGGACATAATATTGACATATCTTTTTAATTTTATCTAAGAATGAAAGAAAAAAAATACATATAGAAGAAATTACTAGTTCTGAAATCTGTTTTTGCAGTACATTTTACACTGGATACTCCATCTTCTTCAACAATTCCCGCACCAGTTGATTTTCTCCAATCGTCTGCTTTCTTGTATGCAGTGCGGAGATTTCTTAGCTTCCATTTCACTAAATCCCAGGTGGTGTTTATTTATTTTTTTTTCGTTGAAGAAATCTTTTATAGAAGAGTTGGCCTCTGCAATTGGACAGAGTGATCCGAAAATTAAATATGGGCTAAACAGATACATAGCCTCAAAATTACTGTTTTCTGTTAGAAATTGCAGAAGATCCTTCACCTCTTTCTCTGTCCAGCTTTTGTTAGCCTTTTGATGAGTTCTCCGTTTTTTTGCTGACACGTCTAAAATCTCATTCTAGTGTCCAAAAAATCATATATGTATGTATAATAAAAGAAGGGACCGACTTTTACTTACTAATTGTTCGGTCATCTTGACAGCGATTAATACTAATGTCAAATTATCAAAAAAAAAATTGAAAATCCTACGCTAATTCATCACTGGGAAAAATTACACCGACATACCCTAAATAATATTTCATCTATGAGTAGCTGGCTTTCATTTCCAATTCAAAATGCCCACACGCGTTTCGTATTAACATATTAAAAAAGAATTTAGAATATCCTTAGCCGAACTCATCCATATCGGATTGAAAATAAACACTCCACTTTCACTTTACTATCACTTGACACGCAATTCCACGTGCTTCACATTACTCAGTATCCGTCCCAATGTGTTGCCGAACCTTTAAGTCGAAGACGACCTATTAAAGTCGTCATATTAGGTCATAGTACAGCCTGCTAACCACTACTCTACGAATACTTTGTTAGTCATAATTTGTATAAATACAATGTGCTTGGCAATGGTATCACGCGATTCCCACCATTGATTCACACAACAGGAACCACTTCATTATGAATTCAACGCGTTTTCTAGCTATTGTCCTTAAGACGACTGATATTGGAAGGGTCATGGCCAGCGACCATATAATGTTCCAAAGGGAATAATCGAATTTCTAAACACATGTACCTACATATATACATACATATGTATATATGGTACACTTCAATTTTGAAAATTGCATTATGCAAATGGACGGAAACCTTCGGACCAGCAATAGTCCTAGATCGTGCACTCATACCTTTGAAATTTAATCATCGAATTTCCATGGGAACTTTATTTTTGAAAGCTTTCACATTTCTCTTCGCCCACTCGGTTTTGCTTATGTTATCGATTCCTTGTGGTTGGAATTGTGGAAAGTAAAGGGCATCATCGTTAGTCCTCTTTTCGATATTATTATATGTATAACTCCACCCGTTACGTGAATGGACTATTAAAATGGCTTTAATCATGAAACGTAGTGCCGTAAATAGTACCAACGGAAATACAAATATTGGACGAGGACAGTGTGACTTTCAGAATTAATCTTTTAATAGTCCTTTTTGTCTCTAGGTTCGTGTGACTTTTTGAGAGAGGATTTGTAATTATTTACTAATTATATCTGGGCGTAAGAGGTTCTATGATGCATAATACATATATAGAGTTAGGAGCTTAGTAAGAACGTGTCTACCTCAGTTTAATTAATAATTGTATAGAAAAAATTTTTATGTCATCCGGTCGGAAGACTGAAAATGTAATGCGATTCCAGTTCGAAATGATTATGTATTTATTTATATTTTACTGAAGATGGTTTGAAAAATTAAGAAGAGACTTGTAAATCATGTAAATTGGGTAATAAGAATTATTCAGACTGTTTTATTTACGGTTTTATCCACGGGTGCTATATGTTCCCACCCTATTTAACACGGCCTGATAAATGTGTGCCACTATTTTCATTTGTCGAATGGGAGGAGGAGAAATATGTTATACATAAAAAATAAAATTGTTTTGGGTCGAAATGGCTCAGTGGTTAGCCAAAAAGTTTAAGGCTCGAATTACAATGACGACTTCTTGCCCAAATGGTATATGCATGTGGCAAGATTAAATTGCAACGTCGATTTCAATTGAAGCTGAACTTTGCTTAAAGTGCAAAGTTGGTGTCTGCTGCAGCCAACTTTAGTTCAGAAATACCCACGTTAAGGAAAAGTGTGAATGGAAATCTGCAAAGTCGAAATCGACTGATCAGTCGTAATTTAATTACAAATTTCGGGCTTAACACAGAACAAGTTCTCAGCTCATATTACAGCAATGATAACTTAAAAAAACAGGGTCCTACCTTAACCTCTTTCATGTAGTTGAAAAGGTCGGTACCTATTCAGGTTAAAATCTGAGAAAAGCAAAAACTTGGTCAAACGTTATCGTCATCTCATAGAAAACTCTTTTAGTTCAATGAGTAACGTAGGACTAACGCAGTTCCTATCTAGCGAACTCAAATGTCGGGGAATCGTTGCTTTTTATTGTAGTAGTTTTTTTCTCCAGGTGCTCTTTTATCCTACAAATGGACAAGTTCCTTTTGGGTTCCAGTCGAAGACTTTGGCATTGTCACGTCGGAGTGGCAACCCATCAATCTGAATTTTATGTACGTTGAACTGTTATCAAGTAGACTTGCCATTATGACTATATAATAAACAAACAGCAATGGTAACTATTGAACTAAAGAATTGTGGAGAGCTTCGTATTCGCGTTTTGCAGCGAATCACATCAGTCCTATCAACAGATTTGAAAGACTTTTTATGGTCTTCAAAAGCTAGGTAGAGCTTTGAGCGGTACACCGAAGATTTCTCCATTATTATACTTAAGATGCTATAATTTTAGGTTTCGTTCAACTTGATTTCGAATTTTAGTCAGAAATATATAAGACTAGCACAGAATCTTCTCCGATTTTGACACTAGACAAATTTCTTTCCAGTTTCTATTAAGTTCTGATTTTTTGGAATTTTTATTATGATACCTTCTGTCAATTATCCGGGAAGGTACAAATGCCCTGACCTTTATTTATTATTATGTAGTACATATAGAAGTATGCCGATAGCCTTGGAACTGCTTTTCATAACTCTGTCTACATATATGTCATCTTGTCCAGCTTGTTTACAATTTTAATTGCCATTTTAATTACCAGCATATATCTGTTCTTGATGAAGAAGTCTTATTCTTATGCTGAGTTATTCTTTAGGTCACTACAGAATCTTTCTATTTAAAACATTAAATAAATTCATTTAATTTAGATAATTGCTCACCATCGCCTGCAAATAAACTTCTATTTTCACTTTAAACAACATAATTTTTCCTGGAGTACACTCCACTTTTGCCGCATTTTTTCGTTTTTCTACCGAGCTCCACTAATTATTGGCATTTGTCATATCTTACATTACTTTTGATATCTTGGTAAAGTCTAGACAACTTCCAATTAGTCCTTATCAATTAGTTACTTTCGACCAAGCATCCAATCAATTGAGTTGTATGACTTGTTAAAAAATCTTGTAGAAGTTCGACTGCAGTAAATTTTAGTCAGATCTTAAAAGCTATATGTAGGAACATCAGAAGTTGTTCTCGTCATTTTTGTTGACCTTATCCCCATCCGTCTCCTCGGAGTGTACATATAATTGGTATAAACTGGTGCATCCCTTTCTTTCCAGAAACACGTTGCAAGGCCGAAATATACCTAATTATGATTAAGCATACTTATTGAGTATGGTAAGAGATTCCGTAATGGACTCCAGGTTAATTGCGATACTCACTTTTATTTTATTATGAGAACCTGCATGAGCCTACGAGTAAATAATTAAAGGAGAGGCCCATCATCAACAGTTTTCGTACCAATCTCAAAGATGTTAAGTTTATACGCACACTATAAAAATGTGCATTGCATGCGGAAGATGAATCAAAATTGTATATCAGCAGCAGCATAGTAGCGCTATCATTTTGAGGCTCCCAGTTCCCCATTAAGAGGACTCAGTACCAAGATTTGCAAGTTTCATACATTTTTCAATGCGAATTTCTAGCAAACTATTTGTAGCAGAATAATGATGTATATCTTAAATTAAAGATAACGAAGAGGTCTAGTAAATAACGCCGAGAAAAATAAAAAATAAATGTATAGGAATGGAGATATTAGCTCGGAAACTTGTAAAAAATGGTAAAAATTGATTTTTTTCAAATCAAATTCCTCTTAGTAGGTATTCTTATTTCTTTAGATTTTGACTATTTTAGAGAGATAAAGCCTAGATCTAGCAAATAACGTCGGGGTTTTTCATTTTTAGTGGCGCATTTTTTAATTGTTTAACTCTAATAGTACTTGTTTTTGTTCTCGATATTTCACCGACGAGAAATTGCAATATTTATTTGAAAGTTGTTTAAATACAAAGCAAAATAGCACATTTAACAATTATGCGCAAAAAAATTTAGGAGAGTTAAGTCTAGTTAAAAATTTTCAATTTATGTGAACTGCAAATTTTCATTTTTCGTCTTAAATTGTCGCATGTTGGGTTTCTGTCTTTTACGCTAGATATCTCTAATGTGACTTGTGGTCTAGGTCTAGGCTAATTTTATATGTATTTTCATACTTTCAGGACACAAACCTACGTATGTATAGTAAGTTTTATTGCCTACAGGCTCGCTGCCATCTAAATTGAAATTTTTGCTGAGTACTGACTCCTCTTAAGCCTATTTTCACCTTTGATTGCCCAATAATTTGCCTTAAAACTCCATTATTGGAAACTATATCAAGAAAATATATTAAAAATTAAGTACCTACCTACTTCAATCGAAATTACAAGCATTTACCAATATTCAAATTCGCAGTTTATTATTAAAACAAATACAAATAGAGTATTACTAAATTTAAACATAAAAAAAATGTAAACATTTTTCTATTTAATCCCCTTCCAATTTTAATCTTACCTACGGCGTGCTAAGGTACATAAACAAAAGTGACATAGGGTACATGTAGACAGAGATGCAACCATATGTTAGAAAGTGAGAAAAATCTTCACGTTCGGCACGTAAAAATTGCATATAAAGGTGGGTACACACTCGGTAAACAATAGCAAACACGTGTGCTCGCACTTTTGAAATAGAAATTTTGTAGTGTGTACGTTCAAACTATTTCGAGCGAAATGCGCATCTTTTTCGCTCGAAATAAACAAATTTGTTTGAAAATGTGGACGTCTAACCACAGCTTACCAAACACATTTGCTAGTGCTAGGTTCCATCACAAATTTGAGCGAAGCGATTTGTGGAGTGTGGACTATAGTAAAACAAGCGAATGCGCGTTCAGTATTGTTTGCTTGTATAGCCACATAAATATTAAATCAACAATGCCTCGGATCGATGACTTAACCAAAGGGTAAGCCAGTAATGTCTCGCTTAGGGTTTTCAATCCGGATATCCGGATATCAAATTATCCGGATTATCCGACCAATTTTGATTATTCGGTAATCCAGATATTTTTCCTTAATTATCCGATAATCCGGATATTTTTTGGGATTTTTTTTTCAGGAAAATACTGCTTTCTTTCTAGTTGTTCAGCTATTTTCAAAATAATATATATAATGAATAATTACTTTCTCAAATGGCATTTTTATTTATTATTATTATTTATTTATTAAAGTTTTTTTGAATAGACAATAAAATTGACTTTTGTGAATGTTTTTTTTTTTTTATCAAAATTTTAAATAAAAGAAATAAGAAAGTTAGAATTAGTCTAAGACTAATTGTTATGATACCCTAGATGAATACACGTATGACCCTGTTTAGACAGGTCAGTATACTACCTCTGCCTCACGAAAACTTGTTAGTAAGATGACGGATGGGGGCAGGAGTGAAATATTACCCTATTTACAGATTTCGTGCGACAGATGCAGCATACTGAGTCTGACCTGTCCAAACTGCGTCTATATAATATCGTATGGTAACCCATCGGTGCAAATTTGATTATCGAATTGGTTTCTTGCATATACATATTTCTAGAACGCTTCATTGGACAGTAAAAATTTTTATAACTAATTTCATTTCATTTCGTATTCTTAAGAGCTTTTGAGTTCATAGCATTTCATATTCTTAAGAGCTTTTGAGTACACAAGAAACTGACTGTTTTCACAGAACACGTACAAAACCAAAATTTTTATATGGCAACAAAAAGGAAGGGTTGCCCAATTTAGCTCATTTATGAAATTATTTTTAATTTTTTTATTGAAAACGTCGTATCAAGTTACAGAAGTGTTTCCTAATGACCAATACAAAATCACGAAACAACGAGAGTTACCAGAAAACCTTTCGAATCCGTGTATGCCGCAGATAAGCTTAAGCCATGGTGTAAATTTGACGACATCGCCTTTAACGAAGTGAGCTCGGACGAAGAAGAATCAGCCAACGATCAACGAGAAGCAGCCTTAGTTGATGCCAGTAATATATAGTAATGTGACTGTTCATGGTTGAGGTCCATGTACAGGACTAAGTTGCGCAACAGATGTATAGTCATCCCCAGGGATGCTACGGACACTACTGGTTCAGTTCCAGTCAGTACGGTTACTTACATATCTGGTTACAAATATGAAGCATATATACAAGGTAACATTCCTTCTTTTCTTTAGATTGGATAGTTTGAAATTGCTTATACCCATCCTGGGGGTATATGCGAACGTTGTTGGTTAATATCCACTAGCGTACAGCAATACTCACTAGTCTAAATATGGGCAAATCGAGTTGAATTATTTTGAAGATTTACGAATGAATGTCGCGGGTGTGTATTCCAAGTAAAACCAGAAATTAAAATAGATTATTGCATGGGCTAACTACGAATAACCATCGAGGCCGATAATAGCAGTAATAGTAGTAATAACACACTGCTGCCACAAGGCACGCAGCTAGCTCGAGTGTGCTCGAGAAGGGCAGAGTGTTGGCTCACCTGGAAACGGCAACAAGGGCGCTCGAGTTAGTTCGCGGTTAAGGAAGTGATAAGTGTGTTTTGATGAAAAAAGGAATATCTGAACTCTACACGAGGCAATTCAAAATTGTACCTTACTTCGTCAAGTGTATATTTCTAACATATACACCGTGAGTTGTATTGATCAGAGCTAGTAAGTCTAACATTTCTTCCTTTACATTTATGTCTGCAGATACATAGCTGGCAAAAATGGTGAATTGTGGAAACTCCTGAATGTCTGTAGACGTCAAAAGCTAAAAACTGAATGCTGTACAATTTTTTTAAATCACAGGATCAACAACCTAAGTATTTTCAAAATTTTTACTAATTTCACTAATACAACGTTCAGTTGTACGGCGTGACATAGTTAGGAACCTGAGCGATCAATTTAGGCAGTTATGGACAAGCAATATGTCATACTATCAAAAAATTGGCTTAGTTGGCTCTGTCATCTTCGCGACTAAAAGGAGGCAAGAGTCCTTGTTGCTTATAAACCCCTGATTGCAATGACTTAAGTTTCTTTGTTCGCAATTTTGAATTGAGTTTCAAATTGGGGATGACTTACTTTGTAATGTCGTCTAGTGTGCCATTGCAAATTTACAAATAAGACACACCATTACGTCCCATTATTGTAAATAAAATATAAGTTTTCGACCCAATTTCTTTTTGAAAGGTTCTATTTCTTATTGTTCAATTCGGATTTTCATTTTTGATGTCTTCTGAGGTTACGTCAATTAAGGAATTCAGTAAATTTGTATACAAAGTTTGAAATTGAAACAAACAAATTAATAAATTTACGCAGCGGAAAAATTACACATCACAAGCTTAAATTGCTGGATAAAATAGTTTACCATATTTTTTTTTTCAATAAGAGAAAAAACACGAAATAAGTACATTTAGCTGATAGGAAAACTATCACTGAAGAATGGTTCCATCCAAAATAAAAAAAAAAAAAAATAAGGAAATTCAAATTGCGTCTGTGACTGATGAGCATACGTCTGGGTTTACTTGAAGCATTTCATGAGGGACTTTTTAATATTATATTTTTATATTTCCTAAAAAAATCTGTAATATTGTTGCCTAACAAATTATTCTGTTGATGTTCTGTAGAATATCCGAAACAATTTTTACTTAATGATTGTCAGCTAACAAACCCATTTGGCATTTCTCAGTAAGAATAACGATCGAATGTGTTTTAACGAGATTGAAAAATAAAAACGAAACGAAAGTTTCGTCTTTTTTTTTGCGAAGCAACATGCAACATGAAAAAAAAACTCAAATAATAGCATTACTCATTTCCATAATTATTGTAAAAAACTACAAAATATCTTGGCATAAAAACTAAAATAAACACAAATTTCATATAACAAAATACATAACTTATTTCATTTAAGAAGATTCAGTGAAAAAAGTTTTCAAATAATAAAGAAACGAATTTCAATTTGGCATGGGAGCCACAGTTAGTTCAAGCAATAGCCGCATGCGGCGCGGCGGCTACATTTGCCCACCGTTCAATAAATGATAAAAAAAGGTGTTGTTGCTCCTTTTATTATACTCTAGATGAAATCTATAGGGTATACTAAGTTTGTCATTCCGTTTGTAACACCTCGAAATAATGATCGAAGAGCAAAATGGATTGGACACACACGCATAATATTAAAAGTTTATTTTGATTTTTACATGTCCGTCTGTCCGTCCATCTGTCCGTCCTCACGATAACTCGAGAACGCGAGTTCTTAGAGAGCTGTTACTTAGCGCATAGGCTTTTTAAAAAAAAAAGTAAAGTTAGTTTCGAAAATGGGACAAATCGGGTAACCCCTACGTAGGGTTGCCATACAAAAACTTCGTTTTCACTACATATTTGGACACTACTTGAGAACGCGTCAACCGTAGAGAGCTGAAATTTGGTACATGGTGCTTTCATTGTACTATCAAAACAAATTTCAAAAATAGAATAAATCGGGCAACTGCTTCTTGGTGTTGCCATATAAAAATTTAGGTTTTTTACGTATACTTTGAAAACGATCAGTCCAAGAACTTTTTATTTTCTAAAAACTTCTTCAGAATACGAAATCCTATAAAATTGGTTATAATCATTTTTTCTGTGCGACAAGCCGTTCTAGAAAAATATACGAAAAACCACTTCAATAATTCAACTTGCATAGATCGGTGACCTTACGAAATTTCATACAGGCATTCATCTAGTGTATTATAAGAATTGGTCGTAGACCAATCCTAGCTTTTTTACTTGTTTAACAAAAATTAATAACAAAATATTTTTATTTCTAATATTTGTTTGTTTTAAAGAAAATGAAAAATTATTTTAAGTCTTACATATTAAAATTTTACATCTAGTAATGCGAGGTCCAATTAAGTGGATTGGCTTTTTAATGTCCGCTCTTGACATCCGACAAAAAATGTCAAGTTGTTGCATATTTTTAGTTTGCAAATCCATTAGCAACGGTCGTTGAAAAGTATAAACCCTATACGTGCAATTATTAAATTATCGCTCGACAATCAAATCAAACATCAAGCTCACATCCAACAAACGAATTCGATCTCTGCTTAACGGTCGTATACACTATGGAAATTTGTGTGCTATTGCTACTGAATAACATGCGCTTACGCAGTTACTTCGCGTACACATTAATTTTTAAAGAATTTTGATTTCTATGCATTTTTCTTGCTTGAACTCATACTGTGTAGTACCCCAAGGATCAATCCTAGGTCCTCTCTTATTCAGTCTATACATCAATGATTTGCCTGAGGTAATTAAGAATGTGAACATTCATCTGTATGCTGATGACGTACAAATTTACTTGAGCAGACCAATTGGATTACAAGAAGATTGCGTTGCTCGTGTAAATGAAGATTTAACGAGAATTTTCGACTGGTCGATAGCTAATAAGCTTCAACTGAATCCTAGCAAGTCTGTGTTTATGCCGATCTATAGAAATCACCTCGAGCATTAGAGCTACCACGAGTTATTTTAAATAAATTTACCTTACCATTCTCTAGCTCTGTGAAAAATTTAGGTGTAGTCCTGAACACTGAATTTACTTGCTGCAGCCACGTTACCAATATTTTAGGCAAAATATATGGCTCCTTACGGCAGTTGAGAGTCTGTGGGTATTTATTGTCTACAGATATGCGATTGAAACTGGTACATAGTTTGATTCTACCGCACTTTATGTATGGCACAATAGTATTTCCCAAGTTAGACTCAGTTTGCCGTCGAAGATTGACAGTTGCATTCAATGATTGTACTAGATATGTTTTCAACTTAACACGCAGTGCCCACATCTTAATGGAAGTTAATGTAGCCCTTGGACATACTCTTGATACCCATTTTGCTCATCGCGACTTGTATTTTTTACATAAATTAATTCATAAAAAGGGGGCCACAATATCTCTATAATAAGCTGCAATTCTTGCGCTCTCAAAGAAGTTTAAAAATTCTTTTACCACGCTGTCATTCTCATTTCGGAGAGCGCTCTTATTTTGTCCAAACTTCACGTAAGTGGAATAGTTTACCATCTAATATACGTAGCGCGAACTCAGGCAGAGACTTTCCTGAATTGTTAAGCTCTTTGGAGCCTTATTAGGTACAAATTATGGCTGTTCTTAATCTTAATCTTTATTTAGTACATTTTCTTCTTTTTTTTTTCTTTTTTCTAGAATTTATATGGTTCATTTTTTTCTTTTTTTTTTCTCTTTTTTAGTTTTTATTTCTTTCCTCTCTTTTTCTGATTTAATTGAATTTACTTAATCTTGTTTTTCTTGTTTTCCATTTAAAACAATAATTTTGTATCACTTCTCCTACCTATAGATCTGTATCCAATAAGATTTGTAATCTTTATACAGTTGACCGTAATAAAGTAATATTGTTATTGTTAAATACGTACACACTTGTCACATTTGCTTGCTACGAAACGAACAAATTCTTTGGAAATGTGCATTTGAGACGAAACATGAGCACAGGGTGGTATAGAACACATTCGTTTGAATTTGCAACACGTACACATTTAACTAAAAACAAGAGCTATACACATGTGTTTGCGATTATTTGCTCAGTGTGTACCCACCTTAATATACACGCAATGGCCTCTCCTTTAGTTTCTTAGTCATTGGCATGACCATACTTTAGTATGCCATTTATTTAAGTTCAAGTAAGTGTCAGTTTATGAGGCTTAAATTTTCCTTTGGCAATAAAAACTGGAAAAAGTATGCTATACGCTTTTTTTTCGTTCTTTTTCGAAGTTTTTCTGGGCAGGTGATAAAATAGAAGAATATTAGACTGCTTCAGTGCATTCCTTTCTGATGATTAGGTACTTCGTATACAAAATTATTAAATGCTTTGTTTATTTTCATTCTAGAAAATCACCTCAAGATAAAGTAATAATTTCCAATCAAATAAAGAAAAGTCCAAATGCTCAGATTTTATTATTTTTCACCTTTCTTATATTTTTTTTTTTTTCGATACCTACTTATAATTTCTAGCTGCACTGATGAGTCAGTGTTCAGTAATTAGTTCGACTTTTAAAATGAGTATTCTGGTCTTGTTTGCAATTACCCTACCCTTTTCCCATACATAAATCCTAATCATCTGCAAACAGAGCTCAATTCAATAAATAAAAAAGTAAAATGAATACAATGCTCTTGCAACCAATATCAAACATATACATTGGACTAGTTCAAACAAAATCAAACTCGATCAAACCAGAACATAACCATAACAAATTGTTTTCATTGTTGACTGTTGGCTCAGCTTCAGAGTTCCAATCATTCCAGTTGAATTAGATGCGTCAGAAACTGTGACGTTATCCTTATTTTTTAATTAATTAAAATGTCGGCAATTAAGACATCTATCATAGTTCAAAGTTCTGTTATCAATATGCATCGTTGGAGATAATTTGTAGAGCAAAAACAATAAATTTTCCCGTGTGAGGTATTGTCACCAAGATGATGATGACGATGATACTATCATTACTCAAATTTTATCACTTTGCGGCTGCGCGCTTATTCTTTTATCTTCGGAATGTTAGTGAGTCGGCGTGTTTACATAGATTAAGCGATTCGTATAAATACGCTTTTTCAAATTTCGTTTAATTACACTTTTCATAATCGGGGTTAATAAGTTTCATCACGCGATGGACATTTGAAATTAATTTATTTTTATTGGGTTGTTTATTATTTTAACTGTAGTACTTATGTAGGGAATTTCTGATGCTTTGATAAGATATAGAAACAGTTTACCGGAAATTTTATCAGGATATAGGTATGTGTGTAGGTATATATTTAAAAAAAATATTTATGCTGCAATTATATTTTATCAAACACTTAATAATTTTCTTTATCTTAAGATTTGAAGGAGTATGACAAGTAATTACACAAAATCTTGAAATGAGATCTGATAGGGAGTGAAGAGCTTCACTTCAATTTATAAAGAGATATTAGCAAGTTAATAACTTCCGTTGACATGTTTCTTGAAGTATAATTGGTGATTTTTAGATAGCAAAAATTACTGAGTAAACAACGTGTCTATTTACTTTGTTAATTTCTCTTGTTTGAAGTATTTAAGGAGGTATATTTATCGGAATGTAGATATGAGATGAATATTTTTTATATACTACTCTTATTCTGGAAGTTGTAAAACATGTTTCATCGGTGATCTATTATGCTTCGTCGCAAAGGGCAGAACCAGATATATTCTAGTGTGCTGAAGCAACATACAAAATTTGCTTCCCTGGATTCCAAAAACAAAATTCATATTTATAAACAGTATGTATTAATAGCAGCTGTAAAGACCATAATAATAATTGTAGGATTTATTCAGTTAAGAGTTTTTGGATAATTATACAAGCAGTGGAAAATGTTTTGATTCTTTCATGGACAGATGCTATTATGTAGTATTGGCATGGGTAAAAGACATCTTTATAATTAATTGTGAGCCAACGAAATTTGTAGATTTTTATATATCATGCTACCAGAGCAAGTACCAAAGAAAAAGTACGTAAGTACAAGTACAAATACCGAAGGCCTGAGCACTTCAGCGTAAGTACAAGTACAGCACATATGAAAAGTACTTGTAACTAAGTACTAAGTCTATAAAAAGTACTGAGTACTTTTTGAAGTACTTATTAAAGTACTTTTTTGGAATCTTTGTACGTTGGCAGTAATATAATGAAGTTTATCGAGTTCAGTTAATAGATATTAATAAATAAATACCTTATGAAAACTATATTATGTATAGTAACTAGTAGCTACTATTTAGAGTTTTTTATAGTTTTCGGCGCTGCAAGTAGAGTACAACTTTCACCTCTCATTGCAACATTCATAAAAATTATTAGAGGTCCGCCCAAGCACCCATTATCGCCTCCAATAATGCATAACTATTCTAAGGAAAAAATGTCCAGTAAATTTCTAAGAAAGAATTCAGGCCTTCCCTACATCAGGTCGAGGCATCGTGGGTTTTATGTTGGAGCGAGGCATTGCTTGCTTACCCTTGGTTATGTCCACTGACGTGTATAATATGGACTGCTTACTTTTCTATTTTACGTGAGCAAAATTGCTTGTGTCAAAAAGAATTCTTACGTCTGTGCCAACATTGAAAAAATCATTGGCGGGAAGTTGAAAAAGTGAGCACGCAACTCGGAAAGTGATTTTAATAAAACATTTAGAATTTATTCTGCGTATCTAATGTATTATCTCTGGTAAAACAGTTTTTATCAGTAATAACCTTAAATGATTAATTTAAAATCATATATTTCGACGAATCCGTTAATTCATTTGTTGTTTTCCTAAAGAGTCAGCAATATAGAAATGAGTCCACTTTCTGCAGTGTATTTCTATGAACGTAGTCAGTCCATATTATACATGCCAGTGGTTATGTCATCAAGTCGAGACATCGTCGATTTTATATTCGAGCGAGACGTTACTGGTTTTTATTCTATTTGCCCAGTCTTGTGTGTATGTTAGTAGTTTGTTTAAGGTTCTGCCTTGATGTGTGAGTGCGGCATATTCTTTGACAGTTCTTTGCGTGATTTAAAACTCAACAAAAAAGGAGTTGCGCTAGATATTGTGTTTGCTTTTCTATGAAGAGTTAGATATTTGTAGGTATTTAATAGACTCAGAAATACCTAAGTAAAAATCTTGGTACTTAAGTACAAAACTAAGTGTTAAGTACAAGTAAATAGAAGCAAGTACTTATGTTCAAGTACTAAGTAGGGGCATTTCAAAAGTATTGAGTAATAAGTCTTAAGTAACGAAAATGTACTTTAAGTAGTACTTAAATCTTTTTTTACTTAAGTATTGTCCAGCTCTGCATGCTACGTTTATGTTCACAAAAGACGTTTTGTACAATCCGAGTCGCTAAGAAAAAAAAATTTACGTTCACCATAACTTAACGGAAAATTGTTTTTTTTTTCCATTTCTACTGGTCATAATTGAACGAAATATCCTATAAATAATGCGGTTATTTTATAATCCTACATGATCTTTCGTCTTAAAACCAGGTATGTTAGTTTTTTTTTGTAGCGTTAACTTAAGCCATTTACGCCGCTAAAGCTGCTTGCAGTAGGCCTCCTTTATTATAATTTGGTTTGGGCTTGGATGGATGGATGGATTGAAGCGAGGTTTGGATCCGAACTGGATCCCTTGAAAGTATTCCACATCGAGGCTCATTGTTCAACCTTCCAAACTTATAAGTCATTGGTCATAAGCCTCAACCGGACAATCTTATAAAATTCAAAATTAGCTCCCAATCCTCATTACCGGCTTCATGCAGTTCTACCAGGAGATGTGAGACATAGAATCTGTAATGTCTTCCTGACGGAGTTGGACAGTGACAAATAAAATGAATTACTCTTTCTGGATCCCCCCAGCATTCCCTCCATACCGGAACGTCAATAAACCCAATCCTGTAAGGAAATACCTTCCCGCTTCAAGAATGGCCTTGACTACCGAACGGAAAACCGTAACACGGCTTTCAAGGTGTATGTAATTTCCATGTGAGGCTCCTCGCAAGAAAAAGCCGATTTGGAGCCGTCTATATAATGTATATGATAGGATTTCCAAATGGTTGAAGCACGGAATATGATTCCCATTCTATCCTATCTGGAATTTTCAATTTAAAGTTGCTTTTCAGCCAGCATAGTCTCGCGAAGATAATCGCTGTCCCTGTCTATGTCAGCTGCTATGGTCTGCACGAATCCAAGATGGATTCAAGGGGAACTCTTGTATCAGAGACACTTTGGGCTTAAAACATTAAATCTTTTATAACCCACCAAACAGATAACACACCTTACGTGAGTGAAGGCCTTATTTAGCCTGTGGTATCAGTGTTTCTTATTCTCTACTTTGGCATTTTCGGAATTTGACATTTTGATAGAGAATCCATTTCTCGTCACCAGTCACTATTTGATGCAATGAATAAAGGAACATTCCCAAGACATTACGGCAAAGAAGAGCATACCTCTACTGTCTACACACAATTAGATTCGGTTATTTTGTGTAGAATCCATTGACGCAATTTGCTGGCTTTTCCGATGACATTCCAGGTCAATGAATGGTTGAATAACCCATTCTACACTAGTATATTATGGTCGTAATGCCTCTAAACTTTCTGAAACAGTTTGCTTAAGCTGCTCATTATTTCAGTGCCAAGCCATTATATTCTGATTTTGCTATTCTGCCAATCTTATTAATTTTTATTCTCGCGTACTATTCATCAGTTGCAATTTAGTACTATCTTTAAGTATAATAAGCATAATTTACTTACACACTGCGTTTTGCATAAGTGAATATTATATAGGAGAAAATTTATAAATTTGCAACAAATTGTAAATTTACAATTCACTTTTATTTTTCTATTTTTGAATATTGTATAAGTTTTACAAATATTATTTGAAACTATAACTTGTATTCTAGTATCTATGTTAAAGTACCTGCTGAGGAATATGAATCTTACTTTGTTTAATAATCGAAGCTTTATTACTGTATGCATTTGCATCATTGCAGATGTGCATTTTGAATAGAAAATAACTGTAGCTTTATTAATGGAAATAAAATAATAATAATAATTTATTTATGGGCTACGTACACAAGATTCACAATCTTTTGTTAGTACTATAAGATTAATCGGAGCTAGAAATGTAATACTCAAAAGCATATATGAAGAATTCAATAATTTAAGATAAATCATGAGTAGACAATAAAAAAATCATAAATGTTAATAGTCAATAAATAAAATAAGATAAAACTAAAGAAATAAAAATAATGAAAAGAATAAAAAGAATAAGAAGTTAATGACAAACAGAAATAAACGAAATTCCTTGACTCACAAACGCATCTTTATAAGCTTCAGACTATACCAGCACTCTGAACTATTGATGGAAGACTATTCCAAAGTCGACCAGCCTGAACAAGGAAAGAACTCTCCATGACCAATTTGCTGAATCGCGGAATTACTATATTACGATTACGTGATGAAGTCGGTAATTGGAAAAATTCCCTGAGATATTCAGGTATATCTCGATTGAATATATTAAAATGAGTTAATGCTCTTTGATTTAGGTAAGAATCTAGGGAGCAACCACGCAACTGGGTTCTATATGGTGAGACGTGGGCAAATCTACGGAGACCAAGAAAGAAGTGGGTGTAATCATTAAAGGCAACCTGAATCTTACGGGCAAATACACTATCTAATTTTGGGAAAACTGCGGTAGTAAATGTAAAATGCGGAATGATTAATGTTTTTGCAAGCCTCATACGAATACTTTTTGGCAAAATACCTGCAGAAAACCAAAAAGCTACGCAGTCCAGTAAACACCTTACTGATCACGATATTAACGTTATCGCAACACTTCATCATACTATTTAAAAACAATCCGAAGATATTTATGCTATCTTGTAGTGGCAGAACAACGCTGTCTAAAATTATTCGCGGGACATCAATGTTATTTATTTATTTATTTTATTTATTTATTTATTTGGAAGTTTAAGCGATAGTATAACAGACATAATATAAATCCTTTTACATACTACCGGGAAAATATTAAAGCAAAACAGTTATGTTTGAGTAATTAATGTGAGTTAAGAAGCTATGGAAACAATACTAAATTTGAATGAATTCAGGGACAATTAATTATATAATTAAGATATTTAGATACATTTTATTAGGAAACATTTTTTTTTTTTTTTTTTTTTTTTTTTAGTGGAAAACGGAAAGATGAAGATTTTCAAGGAGGGAGAGAGCGAGTTTTTATTATATCCAAAGTAGAGCACTTTGAGGAAGAAAGGCTATTTCCGAAGAGGTCAATGGAATTAAATATATTATTGTGTTGTTTCTGGATTCTATATAGATTCTATATAGAGGTGATTTGTCTTTAATGTTTGTCCTGGCGCTTTCGAGATTAAATGTAGGGGTACGGCGAGATTGGATGTGTCGTAAAAGACAATGTACTTCGATTTAGCATTGTTGAGCATTAACCCATTTAATAAAGACCAATCCATTATTCTATTATTGATTCGCGCTATACAGTCCTCAATAAGTCCTGTAGGCCTACTAAGATATAACTGTACATCGTCAGCGTACGAATGTACTTTTATATCTTCTACTATTTGTGAGAGGTCATTTTTAAACAGGCTTAACAATAAGGGGCCCAGTACTGATCCTTGAGGAACACTACAGAGAATGAGTAACGAACCAGATATGGCTTGACCTGTCTTAACTCACTGCTGATAAAATTCTCTAATCAACGCAATGGCGGAAGAACTGAACTCTAACCTGATAGAGAGCTTCTGTGATCAAGCTTTCGAGAACTCAAGAAGAACTAAGGCGCTAAACTCATTTTTGTTTAACGCAAATCTTATATCTGTGGAGACTTTTAATATTGCTGTTTCACAGCTGAAAGAAGAGCGAAAACCTGATTGCCTGCGCGTAAGTAAATTGTTGCTTTCTACCTACTTGAAAATTTTGTTTATAAATAAGTTCCTCCAGAGCCTTTGATAAAAAGCACAAAATACTTATAGGTCAGGAATCGGATGGTAATTCGACCAAATTTATTTTGGTATTGGTAAAACCCGTGCTGCTTTCCACGCTCAAACACGTGTTTACAGTAGGAAGCAAAACTTTATCGATTAGCGATAGCAGCAGCTTAATTAATTGAGGTGGTAAGCTGTCAGGGCCAATCAGTGGTGGTTCCAGGATTTTGGTGAGGGGGGGGGGGGCTGAAAACTGAACAAAAGTTTGAAGACACTCGCCACTACTCGGAAATGATAAACGCACAAAATTTATCATTTAAAAGATACGAGTCGAACAGATTAGCAAGTGGCTACCACTCGCAATGAAGAAACTTGCTGAAGGTTCTTTGCCACTCCCGAAAGTCAAAGCAGATGTTAGATTATTCATTTTGTTTTGGTTTGTAAATGGTGGCAGTGTGACATTTCCCAACCATCCATTTTAGTTAGTAAAACTATGGAAATGTATTTTATTCAAATTCACGAATCATCATAAATTGTATCTTTGTAAAATACCGGAATTAAAAATTTAAAATAGTAGTCACAGTATAGGATCAATACATACCTTGTAAGTATGTAACTTCGTCGGTAAGTTAAGAAAGTGTGACTTGTTTTGTTCTTTATATTATTAAGCCAAGCTCAGGAGATATTCTATGAACTAAGATGCAAATCACAGCATGGCAAGAAGGTGATAAAGAAAGGGAACGTGAGGAGGGTGGCGAAGTTGCTGATGTATCTCACCCTTAAACTATCGCAGATTGCATGCCAGAGAAAAGAGAGAAGAGTGGAGACTGTTACACGTTCGCACACGACCGCAAGTATTTTGAATGATAAAAGGATGTGCACAGCTTGCAGTGCGAGTATTACAGGGAGGAATCCGGGATCAGACTAGACATTTCATCACAACATTGATCTTGCATGTACCAATATAGGAGTGAAAGGCAACCAATATTGCGGGTGCTCATGTAAGTCCATATGACAAGTTTTTTCCACATCGCCAATGAGCTTAAGGCTTTGGTTTTTACAGCATCCAGCGAAGCTACGGCTCTGCGACCAGCCCCGGCCAACATATGGAAATTGTATTCCATTCCAGGTCTGATATAGGACTTGTAGAGGAGCGCTAGAATCGATGGGCTGAAATATTTCTTACACCCTCTCAGAAATCCAAGATATTTCGTTGCTTATTTGGCAACAGAGAAGCTGTGATCTTCTCAGCTTAACTTACTGGAATTATTAATGCCAAGAATGCATAAAGACAGTGTATCTTAAGTTAGTGCTCCATCAAAAGAAACGAGAGTGGAAAAATTATGATATTTTTTTTAAAGAGATGGGACAGCTTTGGAGCTTGGATGTATTGAATTCGATGCGATTCAGTTTGCTCCAAGCGCTGATATTATCAAGGTGATCAACGATCTAATCAGGCAATCTAGTTTGACAGATGAGACATTTCCTCTGCAGTCCCCAAAGGTGTCAAGGGAGTAAGCGAAACCAAGGGTACTGTCATCGGCAAAACAATAGATGGGATTGAAAGTAAGGGAAAGCAGATCATTAATGAAAATTGAGAAGAGAGATGGAGAGATAGCAGAGCCGTGAGGCACCCCGGTATTTATTGGCTGAGATTGAGATGTAAAGCCATCTAATATAATCCGTATTAAGCGACCAGATAAAGCACTTTACATTCATAATAGAAGAGGACGAGAGAGGCCAAGTGCTTTAAAGGGCTGAACTCCAGACACTATGATAGGCCTTTGAAATGTCTAGGACAACGATTTTAGACTCACCAAAATTGCGAGGACTAAGACTTTAACGATCTGTAAGAAAAGTCAGAAAAAGAAAAGCCATATTGGCGATCGTTGTGGGTTTGATTAGTTTCTAAATACTTCATTAATTTGGAGTTAATGATAGATTCAAAAACCTTTTGAACAATCAAAGTGATTGTAGTTGGTCGAAACTTTGAGGGATCACTACCCTCTCCTTTTTGGGAATAGGCTAGACGTGAGGTAGTTTCCAAGTAATTGGAAATTTTCCTGTCGAATAATACAAGTAGAAATTTTTTGCAGAACTTTAGCCAAGAACGAGTTACAGATTTTATTTAACGGAGGTTTGAAACTATCAGGACCTGCAGCTATGGATACGTTGATCTCCTTAAGGACCTTGAACATATCTCTCGTACGGATGTGTATTGGCTCTTGCACACATCTACAAGGAAGATGTAAAGTGGGTGGAAAAGGAGAATTTGAAGTGAATCGAACAGTCAAAATATTAGTTTTATTCAGAGAGTCAACAATCACTTCTTTATAAACTAGTGAAGGAATAGAAGAACTGCTGAAGCTGCTCCTGATGGTTTTTACCAGGGACCAGAAACCTTTACTGCCTTTGCGTTTTGCGAAGATTCTACCATTCTGGTCCAAAAGAAATTTTTTGGATAGTGTTTCAGTTCTGGACATGGATAAAATTGATAGGTGCGAAAAGCAGACTATTTCTCTTTTATTGCTTGGTTATACTTATCGTTAAATCAAAAGCGATTTTGGTGTTATTAAGATCGACTGTGTAAAAACCGAATGTATTCACGCATGCCCAAGACTTAGAATTGTACTAAATTCAAATGTGCACTCATCAACATCCCTTGAAGCAAAACAGACCTACCAATCAAATTCTCTAGGATACTCATTGAGACTTTCTGCAGATTTATTTTCTTTTTAATTGTCGTTTGGGCTAAGTATTCTATAAAAACTATGACATTTTACGCAATAATAAAAAAAAATCTCTTACTTTAAATCTCTTACTTTAATATTAACACTCAACAAAACAATGCACAATGACTTTTTTCGCCATTGTGTAGTTTCGCTGAATATCTGCAATTACGAGTTATAATTGTTCTTTTTAAATGTTTGTTTTGCCACGCCGCAGCGATAATATTCTAAGAAGCCGTCTTTACATAGAAGGCTTGTCAAAGACCCTTTGGCAGATGGTTTTCAATTCAAACAAACTTTCAATCGCATTAACATGAATAGGCTCTGTCCTGCGTCAAACACTCCGAGCAAAGCAACGCTCATGTACAGGAATCCGCCCTTCCTGTTTTCTCTATAGGCTTCAAAAACAATGAGCGAAAGCCAAGGTGCTAGCTAGGGGCTGCGTTCCTAAATGTATCATATTGAACGCTACCAGAAATTGTTACGTTTTTTACAAAAGTTGCAGTGGAATAGATGTGACTCATTTTGTTAGGAAAAATTCAGAAGATCTACTACAATTTATTCTTGGTCTTCAGCCCCCCCCCCCCCCCTCCGAAGCCCCTTAGCTGGATCCGCCCTTGGGGCCAACTGCATCAGACCTGATAGAAAGATTGCAAAAATCAGTTCATCAAGACAAATTCCACGAAAGCACGAAAGGAGAAAAAGTTGTTGTTACTTGTTTGTGAGAGTGATGAGCGCAACTACTTGTATTTAATTAGTTCGCTTGAGTTCTTGAAAATGAATTGTTAGAGGAGGTAAAAAAAGAATTTGAATTATCCGCTTCAAGTTCGCAAGCAGCGCTATACTTACCATAAACTCCAGCCTTCCGTAAATCTGGCATTTGGCGTTTGACATTACAAATTGCTGTAGTGGCACTATTACGAGCAACTTGATAATTTAGTCGAGCAGCATTCGTTTTGACTCGCTTATATCGTTTGAACAGAAATTCTTGAATAGACTTCGGGTTAAAACTGCGTACTATTTTAATAAGAGTGATTGATTTAATTGAAGTATTCAAATTTGCTTTATAACAAATGAAAAGCTTATGAAGGGATTGGAAATAAGTTACATGCTTCCCTTGTGTTTACTATACCTATGTATATGCTATATACGAGATCAGCATCTTCGTCGATAGCAGGATTGTTTCTCCTTAATTTTCCTATTCTGTATTTTAATTTTTCTCGGTTACGGTGTTTTTATAAGACCCTTCGGGAATGTTTGCAAACTTATGCTTAGCAAAATTTAATTATATTAACGATTAACGATTAACGATTACAATTAAAAGTATCAATCATCAATCAGGAACAATGATTTAAATATTTAATCGTTTAAAGAAATCATGTGAAACGATTAATGATTAATTAATCATAAAATGTAGTCGCATAACACGATTAACGATTGATCAATCGTTAGTCGCTTAATCGTTTTCAAAAATGATTAATTTATTTTAATCTCCACTAATTATTTTATTTAACTTTCAAGCATTTTTAATATTTTTGAGTAATCTTGTTAAGCACTGATCAAAGAAACGAACGTGCCTTAACGTATGATGGGGTAATTTGCCCCAGTTGCATTTCACCTGTTCCCAGTATTATGTTAACATGTTTGAATTTTATGAGAAAGAAATTTGCCAACATTTTGTCAGAATTAAGCATTACGCACAGTTAAGCGGACTGAACTTGGTGATTCATGTTTGAAAGTGTTTTTATTTTCTTGGAAGTTTTGTACCAAAGGCTTGTACCATTTAGTCTTGCCAAGTATAAGTACTCTCGTCTCGTGCGGTTTAATAGATGAGAACAGTTTGAGGAATTTGTGTAAAGTCCTTTAAATGTGATTTCATTTTAGTTCTGTTTTCTATTTTTTGGTTTATTATACGTATTCTTGGAAAAATGGAGGGTGGTAATAGCTGTGGAGTATCTGGATTGTCGTGTGTGTATATTGATAGCAATGAAAGCAGCAGCAGTGAAGCTACAAATTCAACTTGTGTAAACATCTGCAATTCATTGCTCATGGAAGAAAAAACATTTTTTGAGGTCTTAACGGAAAAGGATAGCTCGAATCCAAACATTGTAACAGCACAATGCTTAAAATGTAAACCGAAAGTGGTAAAAATCAAAGGTTTTAAAAGTACAATTTCCAACTTTATATCCCACTTGAAACGAATACATGGAGAACAGTCTGTACAGGAGTATAAAAAGTTAATAGGTGTAAAACGAAGAGAGAAATACAACGGCTCATCAAGGTTGAGCTCTTTGAGTAGGAGATTATCGACGGACACTTTCGATGAAGATATTGCTAAATTTATCATACATTCGATGATTCCTTTACGATCTATTGAGAATCCTTATTTTATTGCAATTTTTAAGAATTTACAGCATCCTGATCTAACGGTGATGAGCCGACGTAATCTCGGCCGTCGTATCAAGTCACTATTTCAAACCTTTAAAACAAAGGTAATAAATGACTTGCAACAGACTACTTTTGTATGCACTACGGCAGATATATGGTCCGGTAAAAAAAGAAGTTTTTTCGGGGTTACTGCGCATTGGATTAATTGCAATTTTGAAAGGCAATCGGCTGCATTGGCTTGTCGGAGATTTCGAAGCACCCATTCTTATAACAGAATAGCAGATCTATTGCTCTCAGTTAATGCGGAGTACGGACTGGGACAAGATAAAATCGTTGCCACCGTAACAGATAATGCGTCGAATTTCGTTAAAGCTTTTAAAGTTTTTGGCGTCGATATTCCCTGTCTCAACATAGAGGAGGAAGATGGAGAAAGCAATTAGTCGAGTGGAACTAATTCCGATTCGGAAGCAGAGGTAATATTGCGCCGGAATCAATTGAACTAAGTTTACCAGCTCATCTCCGATGCTGTGCTCATACATTAAGCCTGTGTGCTACAAGTAATGCAGCGCAAGTGCTTGAAATTCACAAGGATTTGTCAATTATCCACTCGTCAGTTATTAGGAAATGCAACTCTCTGTGGAAGGCAGCCGGGCGGCCAAAATCGTCTGAAATTTTGCAAAGCATATTAGGGCATACGCTATCTAGACCGGGGGAAACTAGATGGAACAGCTTATATGATTCACTTCGGCAAATACACAATTGTTCTTCTAAGTGTACTGAGTTATTTAAGGCTCTGAACGAACATCAAAGGATCGTTCACTGAAAGAGATATAAAATATATTGAGGAACATTTGGAATGCGCTGAGCCCGTTGCAAAAGAATTGGATTTGCTGCAAGGAGAAAGTAACACTTTTTACGGAATACTTCTACCTTGTCTATTATCTTTAAGAAGAAAGCTTCAGCATCTTACGACCAAACAGTGGTTGTATTGTAAGCCCCTTTCGGAAGCATTTGCGAATGCTGTTGAGGAGAGATTCTCAGATTTTTTTGATTTCTCTACTCCTACAGCAGAAAGGGCAGCGATAGCAGCTCTATCTTATCCTCGGTTTAAGAAAAAGTGGTTTCCATGCATACCTGCTCATCACCAAGAACTATTGCTTAAAGCCTTCAATAAAGCCGTAAAACAGGAAATATTGAGTGATTTTGGAGAGGAGCACCAAACAGTTTTACCAAATTCAACATCGGAAGACGACTTCTTCGAATTTGGGTCACCACCAACAACTTCTTCAGTTTTAAATCAACAATCGACGACTGAATTGCAAATTTTGCACTTTTTTGCTGATAATAAGGATAGCTTAAACATGCTAAACGAATATCCTGCTGTACAAAAGGTATTTACTATAATTCAGACAATAATCTCGCGACAGATGAGTATTATTGATTACTTAACTTTCTAGGTATTCATGAAATACAACACTCCTCTGCCATCGTCAGCCCCAGTGGAAAGACTTTTTTCTTATGCGACGATGACTAATCTACCCAAGTCACACAGGTTATCTGATACCCTATTTGAAGAAAGGGTGCTTTTAAAATCTAATTTAAAATAATTCATTATATATTATTTATTTATTTTGTACGCTCTTATAAAATATAGAAGTTGTTTTTGTTTTTTTAAGTATCTATAAGTGTATCTATAAGTGAATCTAAAATGTTTAATTTCATAATTTTGGTTTTTATTTCTAATAGTGTTTTCATAGTTATTTCACTGTTTTTATTTTATTTTATTTCATTTTTTACTAATAACTAATAAACTTATCTTGAGCTACCAATACCTCATTCAGTTTTTCAAATTAACAAATCAATCGAAAAATATACGATTAACGATTAAAAACTAAGGAGGAAATAACGATTAATACCCGTCGATTGAACTTCATTATACTCGATTGACGATTAAATTGATCAATCGATTAAATTAATCACGATTACTTTCTTGAGATTAATTTTTCAATCATAATTTTCAATCGTCAATCTAATTAAAAAATTTAATCGATTAATGCCCAACATTTATGCAGTAATTTTACACCAAATGAATGTATGGATATCACATGAAGTTTCTAATTTATTATATTTATGTTAACGAAATTTTGGGTCAACCATTATTGTTGTAAAATAATTTTTAGAGTGTATACAGCTACAAGCTCCCAAAAATTCTGGATCATTATGACTAGATTTTGAAAGCATCTGCGGTAAGACACCTTTACTAATTACATATGTAAGATTATTATGAGTATAGAAACTTATCTCTAATTGATAAATTCATTTACATCTGTAATAATGCTATCCAAGTTAACACATAGATGAATCATTCCTATAATTTACAGCAAGGATGACTGAATACACTTCATTGAGTCTGACAGAAGTGGTGCTGTTGTCCAGAATTCTAACTGAGATATTGAAAATGTTTTCATTCAACGCATCTACACATTATTTTGGACACGTGACGACATGACAGATCTACCTCCAGCCCAGATTGATCAACTGATTTGAAATAAATTCATATCACATAAGCTATTGAGCTTACTATCAGAAATGATGATATTTGCAAGTCATGTAAGACCGACTTTAGCTTGAGGTCTAAGCTTCGTATTAAGCTTTTGTACGAACTCTTGTCGAATATCCATTTGATGATACATGTGTACATATGTAAATCCTCTCTTATTATTATCAACAAAAGCTACGTAACAATGTTCTTAACCTGTTATTTTGTGTTATTTTTTAATGACCCAAGCTATATTCCGAAGCACAATAAAATACATATTATTGTGTGAACGTAGCTTAACACGCTTAGAATCTATATAGAGGAGATTTATTCGATTCGCACTTAAATAATAATTTCCCAATGCTTTCTTTTAAGGAGTAGCAGTGAACTATTCGTAAGCTACCTACAATTATAACAAGAGAAAAAGTTATAATTGACCTAAGACCAATAATATTATTCCCTAGATGAAAATAAAATCTAAATAAAAAGAAAACCCAAAGTTTTGCATGGCAACACCATTGCCCGATTTAGTTAATTGTTTTGAAATTTTATTTACTATTTTATTTATTTAAAAACACTGTGTACAAAATTTCAGATTTATATGTTGACGCGTTCTCAGACAGTGTCCAAATACTATATATAGTGAAAAACCAAAGTTTTGTATGGCAGCTCCAAAAAAGGGTTGCTCGATTTCATTGATTTTTGAACTTGTATTTGTAATTTTCATAAAACGCTATGTACAAAATTTGAGCTCTCCACGTCGACGCGTTCTCTAGCCAATTTTCAAATATGTAGTGAAAAACCAAAGTTTTGTATGACAACTCCAAGAGGGGGTTGTCCCTTTAGCCCAGTTTTGAAATTTTATTTACTATTGCTATGAAAACACCATATACCAGCTCTCTACGTACTCAGGCAGTGTGCAAAAATATAGTGAAATACGAAATTTTTGTATGGTAACCCTACGAAGTAGTTGCCCGATTAGCTCCATTTTCGTACTTAAATTTCCTTTTTTTTTTAAAGCCCGAGTGAAAAATTTCAGTTCTCTAAATTATTGTGAGGACGGACAGTCAGACAGACATGCAAAATTCAAAATAACTTTTAATATTATGCATGGGTGTCCAATTCATTTTGCTCTACCAGAATTATTTCTATGCGTTACAAACGGAATGATAAATTTAGTACGTCCTATGATTTCATATACGGTCTATAAAGAAGATGATATTTACAGCAGTCTCCACTCTTCAAGTCTAATTAATAATATAATAATAATTTAATATTCGTCCATGCATTTTAAGCAATGACTTGTATTCCTTGTTGCATACATGAACCTCAGCATGGTACCAACTATGATTATAATGAGATCATTTGCTCTAAGTAATTGGTTTAGATTTTTTTTCTTTATTTCACATAACTTACTGCGAGCATTGATAAGGGATAGGCTTAAAAACTATGCCCTTCAATATATTTCAGACTTTTTTTACCCTTTCCATTCCATATTAATTAAATACCTGTTAAATACATACAAAGTGTTTGATGATCTGTAAAGTAGCTATATGTTGATGAATATTCTCTCGAAGTAATGTGAACTAATTATGTTCTCTTGTGTGTCAAAAGCTACTATTCCGTTGCATTTACAAATCTATCCGGGTGCGTTACATTTTTTAAATTTTATCAGAATTTCCCGGCATCTATCCTATGTACCCCGAAGAGATTTAAGGGAGTTCTAGAAGAAAAAGAACAAAAATCTCAGGTAAATATTTAATATTTTTCTCATACTTAAGACGCAGTATATAAATTAATTTTTAATCATTCCTGCGCCCAGAAAATTCGGACACCTGTTATTATGTCGCCTTAATTAATCACTTAATTCGCTTGCTCGTATAATTTTTCATGATGATATTCAAATGAAAACCTTCATCCATTATGAAAATATTTTTAAAAAAAAAAATAGTGCTTTAGTAAGATTATGTCCTCAGCACAATGGTCCGCCTTGGCCACCGTGCTTGGGATCTTTAGTCCCCTTGCCTGGAAAAAAAAAATGTGCTCACCATTAGCAAATTTTGTGAAATGTCATCTAAATGAGAAAATCTGTTTTTATCTGCATCCATAAATCCGAATTTGCTTACACAGTTTTAACTTCTTTATCTACGTTGGAATTGTACCTAGAAGACTGTATATGTAGGTATACTGTAGTACCTTTCAGGAGTCTCTGTAGATTAAAGTCAACTTCTCCCTGTGGAAGCACGAACTCCCACCAGCAACACTTTTGCATCTTAAGTAATATAAATCTGTACTTTTGTTGAATAAATTTGCAAATCAATGAACTTTTGCAGAGTGGCGTGAATACAAAAAAAAAAAAAAATTTTAAATCGTTAAAGGGCGGAAATAAATCAGTAAGCTCAGCTCAAGCCGTTCGGAGGTTTTTTAAACACTGTAATTCAAAAAGAGTTTTACAGAAAATATAGTCGCACGAAAGCTTCAATATAAATGTGTTATAAACGACCTATAGAAAGAACCTATGTATAGGCATGCCTTTAGAGCTGTATGTAGGTATACATATATGTATGCATTCACAGCCTGAACTCTACGATATAACGTATACATCCTCAAAGCTGTATAACTATGTATATATGCAAAATCTTGTAATCTATGTTAAGCTCCCCGTTGAAATTCTTATGGGACCGAACTGAATGGATTTCGACCCGGGTCTTTTCAAAATCTAAAACTTGTGCCCTTTCAGTTGCATGCATACCGTGCTGTAGAACAGTATAATAAAATTTATCACACTCATTGCTGGCTTCTTAACTGGTGACCTGGCTTTAGGATAACGAACTCAGTTAGGTCATTGCATAGCTATAGCTATGCATAGTTAGAACGCTGATATATGGTTTTCGTTTTCTCATTCGACTGAATGAACCTGTTTAAGGCTATTCATTTAGTAATTCAATCAGCTGCTTCGAATGGGTGAATTTTTTTCTTACCTGTAAGTATAGGAAGGTTTTTTTTCTAACTTTAGAAAGATTTATAATACTATTTCTTATCAGGAATAGATTTTTGGTAAATTTTAAGGATTTTACTACTTATTGTAACTGCTTTCATTGAGAATAAGGAAAACAATTCTATTTATTGCATTTTTATTGGATTTATACAAGGTGCCATAATTGGTAATATTTTACTGGGTGATAGCTGAGGATGAGATAAGTGAAAAATTTTTGCAAAAGGATGAGGAAGGAAGTGGGTAGGAGAAAGATGCATTTGGAACTTTTCAATACGGTTAATAATTTTTTCTCCTCATCCCCCTCGTTGCAAAGTTATTTATTTATTTTTTCATATTCCATTGAACAGATTGAATACAGAGACATAGTACACTTACATACTACTTACTATTTAAAACAAATAGGGTAACATAAAACAAAACAGAAACAAAATACATTTCAAGAGAAAAACAAAGCTAATAATATTAATAAAAAATAGGTAGTACATAGGTAGTAATACCGATTATTTATAAAAACCACAAGTATTGTAAAACAAAAAAGAAGCAATTCAAAATGAAAAACTAGGTAAAATAATAATGGAAAACTAAACGTAAACTAGTTCCAATAGTTACGAAAACTAAATGCAGGCAATATCATAAATGTTAATAAGAAAAATTACAGGATCCAATATTGTACCTTGAGGTATACCAGAAGCTTGACTATATGTCAACGAACTGTGCCAATTAAAAGAATAATTTTCTCTAATTTTCAAGTAAGATAAGTACCATAAAATTGTGTTGATACAATCTAGTTTAATCTATTTTTGCGAGACACCATTTGTGACGGATTTTATTAAAGGCTCGGATAGCCAAGCGACTGTTAAGGCTTTCTCAAAGTTCTTTAAAACCTTCAAACTGGTATTGAAGTGTAAAATCACCCTGAATTCTCTTTCTCGATATAACGGGATACTTACCATATGGGTACTAGGTCATAGCGATATTACCAGTAATGAAAAGGAAAACGTACTTGCTCTTCTTGATGCAGCCTTGAGGGCATCCCTTGCTACAATCGTGATTGCAGCAAAACACCTTAACATTTTGGCTTGGGCCGACAGTCAACACAGTAGTTTTTAGTTAGATGACCTCTTGGGTAGACATACAAAAGAACTCTGAGGTAAACCTAATGAAAATTTAATGAAAAAGCT
Organism: Dioctria rufipes; assembly: GCA_963924295.1. NCBI lineage: Eukaryota > Metazoa > Arthropoda > Insecta > Diptera > Asilidae > Dioctria > Dioctria rufipes. Next base: position 64,195,153 of record OZ002740.1, on the reverse strand, counting down.
ATTGGGACTTAACAAGCCAACGTCAAGAGCGCTAGTGTCAATTCTTACAAAACACTCATTTCTCAACGGTCATCTACACAGGATGGGACTTCTTAATCCTCTATGGTGAGGATGCGGAAAAGTATCTGAAACGGCGACTAGCTTTCTTTGTTACTGTTCGGATCTCTACAGTTAGCATTACAGATTCCTTGGATCACACCTCCTAGATGAATGTTGGGGGTCAATACTAAATTTTGTGAGAACGTTCAGTTGGGATTAATGAGCAATTGTAGATAAATCTAGAGGGTGTACAAAAGCTCAGAGATTCTTTAGCTTTCTAAACTTCTCTTCAATCAATCAAAGACTTTTGAAAAGTCTGTATAAATTACCTGAACCTCTCTGTTCTCATCGGAGCCGATGCTGTAATATCAGTAAATATAGTTAAATTTGTTGCTGTTGAATACCTTGGGGAGGAAACCTTGCTTGTCCGAGATGTATAACTTAGTAGGTGGAGTAGCTGATTGTGCAGAAGTTTCTTAATATTGTGCCAGGCTATTGGATATACTGTGATAGGACTATAATTTGATACAAACTTGCGGTAAAATGTTTTAAAAGTTATTGTAACAAACATACACTTTAATATCTCTAGATAAAACTTATTATCAATAAAGAGGTTAAGATAAACAACTGACAAATTGGTTTTGCAAAGTGTGAGATCATTTTTTATAAAAAAAATTAATGTTCAACAAATTTATAATTTCATGATTTTAACTCCATACTTGTATTTATGTATTTTTTGTATAAAAAACACACATCATCAATTACAGGTTTTCATATCGAATTTAAGAAGTCTAAGCCCTTAGCATAAAAGGATTTATCGCACACATTACCTAAAAGCCTTCTATGAAAATCCAGCCAAAAATTTAATTAGATGCCTAACAGTAGGCAATTTTCTTCTGTCAGTGAGATTTTGAGCTATTTTCGATGGATATATTCAATATATACAGGGTGTCCCGTATGTGGTCTGGCACGCGAAGGCTACGGATAGGTCATGCTTAGACAAACAAAAAATTGTATGGGTGGGGGAGGAAATCGTAACGGTTTCGGAGATAACGGGACTTTAAGATATTTGGGTATGTTTTTATAGATCATCCTGTAACTGCTGAATGTTACACCCTATGATACCGATTCAAATTTAAAATTTCGGAACTTTTATTCGTTTTTTTTTTATTTAACTACTATCTTTATCAAAAAACACGTTATCAATATCAATTTTTCATATTGAATTTAAAAAGCCCAGAAGCTTAGCTTTAAAATGACGTTTCACACTCTGTACCCAAAATGTAACCCTTTCTGCGTTTTTTGCACTTTTTTTAAACATTTCCAGCGGAAATGGCTGAAAAATTTCAATAAGTGCCAGAAAGTAGGCAATTATCTTTTGGAAAAGAGCTTTTTCAGTCATTTTCGCTGGAGATGCTTAAGAAAAGTGCAAAAAATGCAGAAACGGTTACATTTTGGGTAGAGAGTGTGATACGTCATTTTAAAGCTAAGCTTTTGTGCTTTTTAAATTCAATATGAAAAATCGATATTGTTGACGTGTTTTTTGATAAAAATAGTAGTTAAATAAAAAAAAAAAAACAAGTAATAGTTCCATTATCTCGGAAACCGTTATGATTTCCTCTCCCCCCAACATATAATTTCTTGTTTGTCTAAAAATGAGCTATCCGTAGCTTTCGGCTGCCAGACCACACACGGGACACTCTGTATATGTACATATATTCAATACAAAAGAATGCAAAAAAAAAATGCAAAAACTGTAGGATGATAGGTGTGATAAGGATGGCTACTTAAATAAAAAAAACTGAATTAAAATTTCGACCTCGAAATAAAATAGCGGGAAGACAAAATGCGGTATTTAAAAGTCCCAATTATTTATATAGGTAGTAAATTTTAAATCATTATGTTTTTGTAAATTGCGCAGAAGTTGCCGATTCCGACATAAAGATCAGTTTTTTATATTGAACTAAGAAGGCACGTAATTTAGTTATTTTGCACATTTTTCCCAGTGTATGTGGAATACTAGCAAAACATACTTTTTACAAATAGTGGAACTTGTCCTAAAATGACATACTACGATAGAATGACATATTGACCGTTCTTCCAATTTTGAATTAAGTGCAATCTTTTGGAGCACGCCACTGAGTACAGATCTGACTAACAGTAACCGCTGGAACAGAATGAACGGATCAATGCCGGTTAAACGTTAAGGAAATGTCACGCAAAATTTGAATGTATTTGAAGTACATTAGTTTGTACACCGTGAATGCAGTTTCTGCATTTTCCAGAAGAAAGTTGGTCAAGTTTCATCTTTTACGCAAGTACCGGGTTGAAAAATCTTGACAGCTGAAGGAAACGTTTGTTTTGAATGAAATTTGTAATGTAGAATTAATTATTGAGCTATGGGATATTTCAAATGCTACTCTTATTATTCGCACAAGTTTTAAAAATATAAAAATATCCATAAGCACAATATTGAAAATATGAAAATAGCATTGAATTGTTATTAAATGCAGTCGCGGCCATTTCGCTCTTGGCAGCACTTTATTTTCTGCGTTTTTTGGCAACTGCTAACTAGCTGCGGAGTACTGCGTGAACTCTGCCTTACATTCTGTTCCAGCGGATAAGTAGACTGCTAGAGAAACTCGAACTGCTATCTTATCTGCGCTGTACATATACAGGGTGTTTCCCCTTAGGAGATCAATAGAGCAGGAGGTGATAGTACTCACCTAGGCAAACAAAAACTTGTATGGTAGGGGGGGGGGGGGGCACTGTCAACCGTTTAGAAGTTACAGGGTGATTAAGAACAAAAGCTAGTTTTTCACAAAACACCCTATATTTTAAAAAGGAAGTACTGGGCGCACGGTCACAGTTAAGAGCTCATTGTATGCAGAACTTCATGGCCTTTTCAACGACTCCTCAACCAGCCCCTTACCCCCTCCTTTCAGGAGTTACGGGCGTCGAAAAAAATATTTCGGATTTTTTTATTTTATTTTAGTGTACCCTATGTGCTATCTGCAGCCGTTAAAGAGTTATTAGTTCAAAACCTATTCTGAAAGCTATTCTGAAACCTAAATTTGTTCCCTTACTGACTGAAAACACGTCATTTAAAAAAATATCGGCTAATTTCGGTATGACATGAATAGGTTTTGCGATAATAACTCTTTAACAGCTGCAGATAGCACATAGAGTATAATAGGTCAAATAAGAGAGTAGAGCTCTTAACTGGGACCGTGCACCCAGTACTTTTTAAAATACACGGTGTTTTGTAAGAAACTAGGTTTCTTATTTCTTAATCGACCTGTAACTCCAAAACGGTTGATATTGCTGCCAGCCCCCCCCCCCCCCCCCGGCATTCAATTTTTTGTTTGACTAGGTGAGTTCTATCACCTCCTGCTCTATTGACCTCCTATGGGGAAACACGCTGTATATGCATATAACTTTTACTTACTTAATGAGATTAATCCTCCATCAACCTACACGTTGGCCTCCATGTCCAAATTATATTCGAATCTGCCCTTAGACATTATAACGCAGACGATGAAATATTAATTTTAAGCTTGGAGGACCACTTATTGGATCTAAACATTTATAATATGACATAAATTCTACAAATAAAAAACAGTACTTGGTGACAGCAGGCAAAACTCAAATTGAATAGAATATCTACAATGAATATTTTGCTTAAATATCACCGAGGTAATATTTAGAATGGTTATGGGCTCTTTCGGCGAAATATATCGGCGAAAGTATTATCTAAAAGTAGGGATTGCTGTTTGATATAATTAGCCTGTTATTAGACCTCTTCACCAAGCATGGATAGGAACCTTAAAGAATTGAAAATAAGATTATAAAAGAAGAAGATAAAATTCACGAAAAAGTTGAGCAGTAATTCAAAAAATTGCTTCTTTTATAAAGAAGTTTCAGGTATTCTGAGAATGTTAATGGTGTTAGTTAAGAACAACTAATCAGGTTATCCTGATCAAAACTGTTGTTTGAATTGAAAACGTGGGAAAGCTTCTAAGCGTTTATAGTAGATCCACAGGTGATATCTCTTAACTGTATTATCTTTAAAAGAATTAAAATTGTAAGTTGTAGCTCAGGTGTGCACTGAATTGGAGCTGAATTCTGGGAAAGATCAATCTTACAACAGTGGAAAGATCTTATCAAAGTAGTTAAAGAAATCTACATAAAGATACAGTTCGGCCATACACACAATCGTCTATAATATATTGTTCACATAATAAAAGCTTTACCAGTCTCGAAGGTATTAAGGGCAGATGAAAACGAGGCTCATTTGTTTTTTGACTGTAATGATGAAGGAAATTTTCATCCCATTGGAGATTTTAACACAGGACTTTTTGATTGCTAGAATTGATATACTTAGGCATCTGAATTTTATTGTCCATATCATAAATATTCTCCCTGGTATTACAAGCGTCCATCGAACGTGAGGAATCATGGAATATACATATACATTGACCATTTTGATGTCTAAGGTGAACTAAAAACAATTTCATTCAAAACTATCTTTCTCAAGGATGCCCCTATCATCAAATAGTAAAATATTGTAAAGATTTTTCTTTATAAACGCAGCTATGAGTGTATTTGCTCTATGCGGCGGATCCTTTGGCTGCACATGGAGCATGAAACCGAGTTTTGTGCAATAGATGTATACATCTCGATAGTAAGAGCCATGCTAACGAATACTTCATGTGTAACTTGTCATACGGAAATCGTGTGCAATAAGAGAGTAGACTCGCTAGCCAGGTCTGGCTGTAGTTGTTCATTTCTTGTTGTTGGCGTTGCCATCAGTCATCGAGTCTCTCACCAAGGCGGAAGCTCATACGAAATATCAGCAGCGATGGGCGATCCTAAGCACTTCAAGGTTCACGAAAAATTTTCTTGATGGGCAAATAAGAAACTTACTGACTATAAATAAATCAGGTTTGCCGTACTTAACCACTACTGCCATCGAATCTTGGAAGGCCTGTTGCATAGAACGTGGCTCTCCAATAAACGTGCTTGGCAATATAACTGGAATACCTGCCTTGAGGCTTGGAAGAAAAAAATGCAGAACTGTAAGTAGTGGGTATCATCACTGAACACAATTCACTTCACGCTCATTTAATGAAAATGGGAGTTGTTCATAGCACTGATTATAGCACCTGTCCTGTCCTGCCTGGAGGGAGAGTCTGAGGCAACCGAACACTTTATGGAAAAATTCTTTTTCTGATAAATTTTTGGCAAAAAATTATTTTAGTGAAAAAACAACAACAAAAATTGCTTTCAGGTAAATTGAAGTTCATGGCACAAATTATTCTCTCGGCAGAGCCTAATAACTTTAAAACCTAAAAATGAAAATCCATTGGGCACAGAGTCAAATGATAAATTTCAATGAATAAAAATGCCTGAAATTTATGAACCATAAATATGGTTTGACTAGTATACACACACATCTAAATCTCTCTCACTTCAATGTTCAACATAAATTTGTTTTTAAAAACCTGCACCTTTTCCCTAGAATACCGGAAAGCCATTATCACCAATTTCACCAAGGCTGAGTTTTTATGGCGAGAATATTTTTATCCTCTAGGAGATATGACACGCATACACACACACTCTGTATGCTTTATTTGTTTTATAGAAATTGGCAAATTTTCAAGCACCGCTCAATTTTTCTAATGCAGTATTTTTAAGTTTAATTTATTTCCGGAAACTGGACAAAAAAGAGAAAATATATTTTGTGCAAAGATGAATTGATTAAAAAGAAAAAAAAACTGTATAAGAATATGAATAGAGACTTGTGCAGATTTTGCATGTGCTGATACTGATATTTTTCGAATGAACTTAGGCCTTATAAATAAGAAGCTGTCATCTCTATAATGTCGTGTAGTGGCCTTCAGTACCTTAACAGATATTTGACTTTAGATAGGAGACTTTCATAACTGAAACTTGTTCAGGAACCAGATTTCCAAGAATAGATATGTGGACGATTAATTTGACATTAAATTGATTGCTAAGCACATCCTTAGTTCAGGGTTTTTTCTTGTCGTCTTTGGAAAAAAAGTAATTTGGCTAATCCCGTTGTTATAATTATGGTAAATAGTAACAACACATGATCCCTCTCTGTGAATTCTTTTATTATATATTAATATAGCCTAGCGACTCTTCCCTACTGCACACTAATCTGGACTGTCTGTTATCTCTGAAAAGCTTTACTTACTCGCTAATCTAAACCTATTCTGTAAGGTAAGAGTGTATGTGTATCAGAACATCTTCCTTACATATTTTTTTTTTTCAAAATGTAATTATAACTTAAAAAAAACATTCTATTGTACCTATGTATCTTAACTAATAAAAGCTATAAAATGATTTTAGTTAAAACGAAAATTTAATTTTAAAATTACAAAATTAATTTTAAATTATCTTTTAAATATCTCGATAGACTTTTCAACCAGAGCGAGTCGTTAAAAAAGTAGGCATCGTATTTGTCGTTAGACGTTTTATTAAACCTGTTATTAACATATTCGCTTAGAATATAGAGAATACAGGATGTGTGATAAGCCAAATTTAGCGTAGTCAAATTCTGGTTGTGTTAGTATCTGTTGCCTTTTATTGAAAGCTCAGTACAGCCGTGTAGTAGAATCAATATAGACAGTGGGGTAACAAGATATATGGTTAAAAATATTGTGTTTGCTTCCACCGAAAATGTTCTTATTCGCTATCACTACGCCAAGATACCCAGGGAGTTTCTCAGCTGTCACAAACGTAAACAAATCTTGGTGGAGGAAGGAATTTTTCGATATTTCATTGTTTTTGTTATATATTTTCAATTTAATTTAATATAAAAATGTGTGTAATGTACACAAAATAATATTTTATAATTATACTTGCTTAAAAAATGATTTCCCACGTCGTACCTTGGTATTGTTGTGGCAATTTTACACCGAACACTTCATTTTGAAAATACATGAATATCACTTAGAAATTTATCACTTTAATATCAACAGATAATTACTTACACTCTTACTTTATTTAGCACTACTTTCCAATAAATTACCTTTCACTTTACAGTTATTATCACAAGTTTCAAATAAGATTCAAGTTCTTTCAAATTAGGCAAACTTTGGTTGACAGCTGAAAATATATTTCTCTCTTTCTTCAATATAATTCTGACCTACTTCATGATACCCTGGAAAAAGCCATGCTCATGCACACGAATTTTACAGGTATCAACCTTAGATCATATAACGAAAGGATAAGCTATGAGGAAGAAAAACTTAAGCATTTTTCTTCATGTAGAAGAATCGCATCGATGTGTTTGTTTAGTCATAGAAGTAGTAAACTACGATATTTTCAGAGCAGCACATAATTTAGTGGTTAAAATTTTATTAAATAATTGAAGAATTATAATTTTCTGTCACCGTTATTCGAATTATTTTTCAAAAAAAAAAAAAACAAAAAAAAACTATTTACGGTATAAGCATAAGGAAAAGTACATAGCCTAATATGTATTTAAATTTGTTATTACTCTATTCTATTTTACTCATTATGACTTTCGATGTGCATCTTATGATTTGATAGAGAATATTATACGTATGTTTATATAATTATTGTGCATATTGAGCAAAGTAGAATAGGTCCTCCTTCTCTTTAGCCAAGTCAAAATGGGTTCTTTTCTGCTTATGCACATTGTGACTTGTTTCCAGGGACCACCACGAGGAGGTTAGAGTTAGGAGAATTAGGTACACGTATCCCCAGAATGCAATATACAAAATAAATATTTGTAAATGCCTCCTGGACGAATCGTGTACCTCATTTAGTCCCTAGTGGCTTTTTAGCTTCTATTGATTTTGGCATCTTATGTTAAAAAAAAAAAGTTGCGAATAAAACTAATCCGCTCAATAGCTTCAAGCCATTTTTTACACAGGAACTTATCTTTGACAAACCTAATTTGCAAAATTTGGAAAAATAAAAGTAAACTTGCGAATAAACGAAATTTAATAGAAAATATTCATTATATCGCAACATTTTTAAATTATTTTTTAAATTTTTAAGAATCTGCCAAATGCCCCATTTATTAGCTGATAATATTTCTTGTCGTTGCCTTTGCTTGACTGACATCAAACAAGAGCCCCAATGACAATTCAATTGTAAGCAAACAAACCGGCATTGGAAAACGTTAATTTTTTTACTACGGCTGTTTATTTTTATAACTATTTCAGTTTTATTTTACTTAAAACACTATGATTTATTAGTAAAACTTTTAAACTTGCTTGAAAAATCCTTTGTTACGACACAAACTCCGCTTGTCTCTGCAGCACAACACAGCGCACTTCACCACCATAATTATAGACTCCGGAGTCTCGATTATAATAAATCTTTTGCACAGAAAAATTATTTCTACCAGTTTTTCAATATCACAAAATTATAAAACACTTTTATTAATGTTTTAACTCACAAATCACTAAAACAACACCCGACCTAAGAAATGACAAATGAGAAATGTCAGAAATATCGAACTGACAAAAACTAAAAACCCAGCCCTCTTGTCATTTCCCTCCCGTGTCCACAAAAAAATTGCTTATCACACGTACACGAATTTTATATAAGGTAGCCTATCCTTTTGTTTTATGATCTAAGGTATCAACACTTCCTGTTATCTCTATATTCTAAGCATTTTCGTTATTATTTGTATTGTCATTGGCATTTTCATTATTGGTTAACTCTCTGCCTGAAGGCCAAAACACAGTGAGAGCGACACAACAATGTTGGCAACTTAGTTGGCGATAATGTCGCATTTAAAACACCATGTACCTCTGTTTTATTTATTGTAAAAGAAGTGGCAAAAAGGAAAAAATTAAGGAAAATCGATAGTATAGCTTATGCGGCATACTTAAAATTGTAAAGCTTAAAGAAAAAACTAAAAAGAAGACTAAGAAGAGATCTCCATACATAGGATGACGTTTATTGCACAACATAACTTTTTCCTTCATTTTGTCTATTAATTCCTCCTTAAAACCCATAATTTGTCAAACTAATAAATGAGATTAATTTTATACAAGTTTTTATAACTAGTTTATTTACTATTATCTTTTAATTTACTATGTTTCATAAAAATATCCAAATCCACATAACATGAATGTCAATTATTCACTGTCCACACAGAAATGTCAGTTATGTTGGCGACTAATTTAGTGATTTTCCCAAACTTTTTGCTGGCAACTTATCGCGTCGCCCTCATTGTGTCAAGTATATGGGACTTCCATATATTCGAATCTTTGACAGCAAACAATTTACGGCGACTTTGTTTTGTCGTCCTCGCTGTGTTTTGGCCTTGACTGTTAGTTCCATCGTGATTATAGTTGTGGTTGTGTATTAAATGTAAATTCCCAGCAAAAATTGTGACGATAAATTGCTGTGGCGATAAGAACTGCAATAAAAATTGTTCTGCCCTTTTATTGCCATGGCGATGTTTTGGCGATAGCTCGAGAATTAAAGTCAATTAGATTCCCGGCGACATTACGATTGGCCTACGAATCACTTTTTTATTGTCATATTATTGCCTAGATGTATCAGATATGATGAGAGCGATGTGTATATTAACTATTTTTAAAAAAAATTTACCGTTATTAACAATATTTCAGTACTCTTCCTTTGGAAATTGCCTCATTTGAAGTTTTTATTTCTTTAAGGAGAAAAGCAGTTGTATTTGCGATAAAATATTTAGAAAAAGTAAGTCAAAGCATCTTAAAAAGACTGCCAAAAGACAGCCAAAAAAATAATAATAAGCGCTTGAAATAAAATAAGATAAATGTAATAATAACAGTAAGTAATAGCTATTCATATGCGATGCAACATTTACCCCCGTCAACTGAAATGAAAGCGATAAAAATGCGTTATTGCCGGCAATAAAAACGCTCGCTGTGGCAATAAGAAATCATTAGAAAGCGATCCGTAAGCCAATCGTTTGCTGGGTTACTATTAGGGCTGTTGATATTCGAAGCTTCGAAAGAATATCCGAGGGATGAAGCTTCGAAAGAATATTCGAGGGATGAAGCTTCGAAAGAATATTCGAGGGATGAAGCTTCGAAGGTCGAAGCTTCGACCTTCGAACATAAGAAATTCGAAGCTTCGGAGCTACTTTGCGTCCGTAATTCAAAATTTGTAATGCTAATTTGACCCACTTCCCGCTGAGTCATAATATTGTCATTATGGTCCGACTTGAGTTAAAATCAATATCTTCGAATTGTTGAGGTCGCGTATAACGAATATTTGTTCAAAACTTAGAAGTTAAAGATGGCGACACCAAGTTGTATGAAAAATTTTGTCATTTATTTCTCAATTTGACTAATAATCGATATATGGGATTTATTGGGTTGCAAATTGAACTAAAGGCAAAATAAGTTTTGCTGAATTATTCATCCTCAGAGGATATGAAATCATCTAGGGCTTGGAAGTTGAGCCCTTCGAAGCAAGAACAGTTTACCAATGACCAAAGTATAATGAAGAATTCGAGCGAATTCAAATGTATGAAGCTTTGCACAATGTTGAATAGCGCAATTATTTTTCTGCGATATATAAACCTTTGGGGCAATCCATGGACACGTTCAACGGAATTTAACAAAACTGTAAACTTTTTTTTCCAAATTTACAATGGTTTAATGAATAAATTTATTTGAAAAATAATTAAATTGGGCTCTAAAATTTAAAAACTCAATTCAAAAGTATCATTTACATTTTCATTATACCCTGATAGAATCTGTTGGGTATTATGTGTTTGATTCAAAATTTGTAATCGGGGTGTAGGGCTTCTTCCGGCTTGTGAATAACCCTTCCGCCACTTTGCATGGAATTACCATAGTGTCTTCCATTTTAGATCCGCGATTTAAGGAACGAACTCAGGGCGGAATTTTCAGATTATATGAATAGCGGAATCAAGACACAAATAAAAGAAGAAGCCATGTTCTCCTCTTGAAACACTACCGAATTTTAGATCCCGTTGAAAAGTGCTCTGAATTTTCTTTTCAAGAAACCTCATGATGAATACGCACTCCCAACGCAAGCTTGCAACTCGAGCACTACCTCACTGAGCTTCAAATTGATATTAATATGGACCATTTTAAGTGGTGGAAGTCTCGGGAAGAGAAACTCTTCTAATTAGCACAGCTACCAAAGAAGTATCTATGTATTCTGGAGCGTCATAAAGAGTATTTTTTACAGCAGACGCTATATAGTATCCCAACAAGGTAACTGTTTGTCGTCGGAAAATATATTGGCATATGTCCTTTAATTTCAAAATAGGCATGACTTAAACACATTATGAGTCCTTTAATTTTGTGTTATTTGTTTTAATGTTAAGGACTAATTTGTTGTTGTGTTCTTATCGATATATTTAACGACAAACATTTTTGTTATTGGACTTCATGAATTGTAGTTTTTTATTCCCTCTAGTCCTATTTTTACAACCTCCTTGCTGAAATACTTTCATGTTTTCGATATGCGTTCAATGCTTTGGTGATATAATTTATTTTTATTCATATGAGAACAAATATACCTACAATGATCTGATGCAAAGCCAGTGGGTAGGATTACGGCCTATTATTCAAAGACCCCCCCTCCCCCTCCCCAACAGGCATTCGTGTAAGGCAACTAATCCACTGCCACCGTGGGCCATATCATATCAACTGAGCTTGTTTAAAAAAAAAAATTTTTATGTGTGTTCTTTAGTCAAATTAAAAAATAAAAACTGTTTGGGTCAAATTTTGAAACTATTCATATAACTAAGCAAAGGTTAAATCTTGCAAGTATTATAATTTGATCGTAACTATGAAATGAAGTTAAGATCAAACAAATTCGTAATCTGCAATCGCTAAAATCCCCCATTTCGATTTTTAGTCGAATCTGACCAGAAGCGATAAAATTCGTCGACCATTTTGGAGCCATCGTATTGATTTTATATAAAGTTCTAAATTGTATTTTTATCCAAGAATTGTAAGTGCGACAGATTTTAGCTGAAAACAAGACAAAAAGATTGTGAATTTAGGGTGAAGAGCTTTAATGCCGCCGTCGCATTTCAAATCATACATATAATAAAATATATTTGTATTTTCTTATCATAACCAAAAGTCATATAATAGGCCTATTCTCCGAAAAGCCTTTTAAACTATTCAAACATTATCTCAAGTCACATCGAATATTATAATTTAACTTTAACACTAAAGAACAGACACCAGGAAAAATTTGTGCTTCGAGGCTCCAAAGCTTCGTAGCATTGGTAAAACTTTCATGCTTCGAAGCTTCGGCAAAGCGTGCATGTTTCGAAGGATTCGACTTCGAAGCTTCGAATAATTCGAAGCGTCGAACCGTCTTCTTTGAATTCTATCAACAGCCGTAGTTACTATTGTTTTGTGCCTGGTGTGGAATGTATTGTTAGTCTCTTCTGTATATGCAGCCATTTCTGTCTGAAATCAAGTATGTATTATCTTGGGTCTCTTAAAACTTTGCTGATAATACCTGCTTCCCACATACCCTTTGGCAATTTTTTAAAATAAACTTTATTGCCTTTTGTCAAAATACCAAGCTCTTTTTTCATCTATTGTAATATTTTCACAGTGATTTATTCTTTTCGACGACTCATTAGTAATTGAGAATGAGATTTGACATCACCTTTAGGTGTTCTCCTCTATCGAAATAAAGATATGTATGTGCCAGCCACTGACATGTATAATATGGACTGACTACGTTCAGAGAAATGCACTGAAAAGTGGGCTCACTTTTGTATTGCTGACCTCTTCGATCTAAGCACCAAGTACTAACTGAGAGAGAATTCTAAACAACTAAGAAATAAGTGGGTCTGTCGAAATGAATGTTTTTAGGATTATTCTGATAAAATTATCTTACCAAAGGCAATATATTCATTACATATGCAGCAGAAATTCGAAAGGGTTTTCCATCTGCACGGTCATTTTTTCAACTTCCCGTCAATGATTTTTTTCAATGTTGGTACCGGCGTACGAACTTTCGTTTTTTTTATATAAGCCCATTGAATTTTGGTTGATACGGACTAGATGTGATGTGTTTAATTTCTCATGCTTTAGTGAAGATTATAAGCTGGGATGAATTCAAAGGTGGACCGTTTTCCAAAACAAGAGTCTGAGGAATTCCATGTCTAGCAAAAATGGAATATAGTTGGGATGTGCTAGGATTATCACTATTTAACTAGTCTATTTCTATGTATTTTGAAAAATAGTCAACTACTAGCACACATTTTTTCTTTTCGAATTCAAACAGATCTACTTCTCATGTTGCTCATGTTTGAGCAGTGATTCTTTTGTATTATTAAAACGATTAAGACAAGAATCACAATTGCCAATTGAATTGGCGACAGCAGTGTTAATATTTGGCCTAAATATAGATCCTCTGGCAAGGCTTTTATTACGCTCGATTCCTAAATTCCCTTCACGTATTTGGTTTAATATTTCAGAATGTATTTAATGCGGAATTATTAATCTAATTCCTTTTAAAACCAAATGTCATTCCTAATGGATAAATTTTGGTTAGCAGTAGTTTCAATGTCTTTTTTGTGATCTGAGCAACCATTTTTAATATAAAAAATAACTTTCTGTAAACACTCATCGTTTTTACTAGCTTTTCTTATTTCTTCTAGCTTGACATCAGATGCTGAGATAGTTCATAGTACAAAGTTTACTCGTAAAGAAATATCACTAGCCCTGTCTCTTAAGCAAGTTTCATTTAGTGGAGCTCTCGATAAATTATTGGCAATGCATATATATTTTCCAGGTTTATATTTATAGGATTTTTTCTTAAATAAAGAAACTAATGGCTTGTGGTCAGTTATAACAGAACAGTTTGTTCATAAATATACTGATGAAACCTTATACACCCGAAAAGAATAGCAAAAATCTCTTTTCTATTTGGGCGTAATTCTGATGACTGTCTGTTAATGACGCAGATGTATACGCATATTACTGCCTCAACTGCACTTTTTGCGGCATCAACGGATGGCTTATTTGTATCGTAACAAGTAAGAATTGGTGCATTAAGTAAATTGTTTTTAAGCTTTTGAAATTCATTTTCACGTGCTGTATTCCATTGCCAAAGAATATCTTTTCTTAACAACTCCCTATGATTTGTGGTTTTCATTGACAGATTTTTAATAAATTGTCCCAAGTATGTGACCATGCCAAGAAATCTTTGAACTTCAGAGACGCTAGATGGTGTGGGAAGGTTGCCAAATGCCTCCACTTTACTTATGTCCTAAATATTTTGTTTCAGGCGGACAGATTTTTGATTTTTCTTTATTAGATTTTAAACCTACTTGACACGTACTTTCTAAGACTATCTTTAAACATTTCTCGTGCTCTTTTTAAATAACTTTTATCTACTCATCACAAACCCCTGACTAAATAAGTTTGTTCGTAAGGGCAACGTTCGTGATAAAAAAGTATTAAGGTAATACATGCGGATGCATTTAGATGGATTTTTTTATATATTTAGAATCAGTGAATAGGAAGTTTTCTGATAGGGTAAAAAAAATAACATTTGTCGGAGTTTTTGGATGGGGGTAGTAACAATATCCTTCGTGTTGCTCTTGCTGAGACCTGTTAAATTGCAGTTTGCGTTTCTTCTGTAAGAATATTTATAACAAACTTTTCTAACCCGGATATCGTTAAAATGCGTTATTTTTGAATTTGTTTACAGAGGGGTGGGGGAGGGAGTACGTTGGTGCGGGCGGCTGAGTTTTCTTTTAAACGCTTTAGCATAAAGGTTTATGTATTTCATGAGAACATTTCAATTTTCTATATTTAACCTTTATATAGGTTTTGATATGAAATAATTTTTTCCAGATTTTTCATGTAAACTTGATTTGATGTACTTAGATTAACGTTCGCAACAGAACGTAGATGCGAACTACTATGCATAATATGTCAGATTGTATGTTGAATCAGAACTATTTTGTCCTATTTTTACTGACTTATCGAAGGTTTTTGTATGTACCTTGATCTTCTTTTGTACTAATTGATCACAGGTTCTTGTACGAGGATCTTGTTGATGGTGAAAAATTGTTCTTGTACCGCATTTCTCACCATAAAAATGTTAAAGCAAAATTTAGTTTTTCATGCAAATCTTTGTATTATCTAACGTGAAATATTACACGTGTCAAATGTCGTCTAGCTTGGGAAGAAAATATTTTTAATTGTGGGAATTTTAATTATATGATGGCTTTGCACATGATTTTCTTTCCTGGTTTGCATATGATTTTGTTGCCTGGTAGCTTTTCTTATTATTGGGATGTAGGATGGTTACCGTACACTTATATGAGGACACTGTATACTTATGTGAGACACTGTACACTTAGATGAGTTTTTTCGAAAATGTAATGGCTAAAAAGTAGAAAAAAAAGATATTACATTTTTTTTTTAAATAAAGAACTTTCGTAAATAAATTGCATGAAAAAGTAGAAAATATATTTTTCTTTCTTAGTGATATACCTACACAAGAAAAGTTTCATTGCAAAATAGGAAATGCTAGAACTCAGATTAAATCTTAAAGTTTAGGCATGAGTTGCAGTTAGACAATTGTGATAATACTTTTCTTGTGCATTTCACAGAGACAGAAAAAAATATTTTCTATTTTTTAGCGCAATTTATTTACGAAACTTATTTATTTAAAAGTGTTTTTAATATATTCTTTTATTAGATGCGAAAATTAAAAAATAGTCAATATAAATGACCACGCCTGGTAAATCACCAAATAATTCAACCATCTTCGAATGAAAAATTTCGAGAGCCGAAGAAATGCTAAAAGATAGTCGCAAAAATTCATATCTATCAATTGGTATAAAAAAAGTTCTTAAATCAGAGGATTCCTTTCCTTATCTAATGTAATAGCCCAAAATCCTGACTGCATCAAGAGTTGCAAAAACTTGTGCACTCGTAGTAGGCAATTGAAAATGAGATCGCTTAATGACTTTATTTAAATTACTTGAATCAAGATACAAACTTAATTTGCCATTAGGTTCCTTCACTAAAACGATGGAACTAAGCCAGTTAGTCGGATCCGTGACAGGTTCGATAACTTTTAAGTTTTGTAACCTATTCAATTCATCTTTTAATTATCTTTTGTATTCATGTTAACTTTGCCAAGTTGACTATAAGTCGTACATGGGGAGGTTGCTATTTAAATTTTCCGGCTTCGTCGATGCGTGGCAAAATTTCCCGCACGAGTTTTTAAATGAAGCAACACAAAACCAAGCCTAGCCGCAAGGCGCGTTTTGTTCAATGTTGGAAATTTTTCTCTCTCAGGCCTACTTCTTTCAATACATTTCTTTTTTTTTTTATTTAATTTTATTCTGTCAAACGAGATGTTTTTGCAAATAAGAATCACTTAAAATTAATAATCAACATAATCAAAGCAACGATAATAAATTACTTCTGTCTAGAATGTAGAAGAATTTTCGCAAATACTATCAAAATTACAATGACAGCACCGATCCCGATGGTGTCATTTTGTGTTCAATTCACTGAGGCAAGCCTTGAAGAGAGCTGTGAGGAAGTCTGAGAGAGGCCAGCCCTGAGACTTGATTGGATGTGTTTCTGCATTAATTGTTTTTTTTTTGGTTTTGATTTTAATATTAATTTTCATTCGAAATATTCGCCTTTACTTTCTATACACTTTTGCATACCTTTTGGACAAGTCCTGAAGGCATTGAACCCACCATTCAGAAACCACCTCAGAAATAAGATTTTCGTAGATTTCAACCGCTGCTTGAGAGCTGTAAAATGTCGATTCGCGAATTTTATCTATTATTATCTATTATTATGAAAGGGAATAACGAAGTCATAAGATCCCAGAATCGGAGTGGAGAGTGGAGGAATAATCAGTTCCACTCTTGAGGCGAGCAGAAACTTGATAGTAGGTGCACCGGTACATTTACGATGATTTCTGCAATGAAAATTGTCGCGTCTTTCTCATGACGACTCGTCCTTGAGAAAACTACGTTTTCGTTGGAACACATTAAACCACCGTTCTATAGTGGCCAAAGATGTTTGTTTTATCATCAAATAACCGTTTTATATTTTGTGATGGATATTGTAGCCGTTTTTAAAATAAAAGAAAAAAATCGTGTTTTGAAGATTTTCATGGGTGAATTCCATTTTTAAATGTATTGACTTCTTTGATAAAAGCAAAGACAAACATTCGTTTTTTTTTGTTCTGTCTAAGCTGTCAAAACACAAAACCATAAAAAATTCAGAAAATAACAAACAAGAAAAATCTTAACCGTAAAACTTTAGTAGAAACCCTCGTATATAGTCAACACTTAGATTCTTGTATGGCACCCTACGAAGAAGGGAGGAAATGGAGCCGTTTAAACCTTAAATATAGTTCTGACGAAGAATGGTCGACTTTTCTTGCAGCCAGAGGAAGGATTTATGAAGCGTGTTTAACATTGGAACTGCAGTTTTATAGTTGATCATCGTTCGCTTAATTCGTTACAGCATACTTAAGGTATTAAGGTTAACCTTTAATTTTACAACCTTTCCCATTTTGCTGTGCCAAAGCTGTGCTTTTCATCACAGGTCATAAAAAGAAAAAAAAAATGTATCAAACAATTTTTGGGTACAGACGGACAGTAAACGTTATATAAAATGCCGTCCTTGTTCCCTTTAAGTACCTAGAAGAAGTTCAACGGAAACGGAAATTCTTTTTATGAAACTCTCTTTAAATATCGTTCACGAACTATTTAATTGCTATAGACATTAAATGAGACACTAGTGTGTAAATCTTTGGTTCCACATAAGAAGTACTTGTTGAAATGCAGGCAACTTTAACTAAATCTACAAGAAATTGTCAAAGTGATAAACTGTGTTGTGTTTACAGCTGTAAGTAGCGATACAAAAGTCAATAAAATTTCATTTCACGACATGGATATCATCATGACTAGGAGTATAAAAATAACCGATGGTGTTGGGTGGAAATATACACTCTTCATACACCCTCAATATTTCTGACAAAATTACTAATCTACAAATCGAAATTAATAATTAATTTTTACAAGGTACCCAGTTGAACTCTCATTATAACTTAATTAAATGAATTTTCTGTATTACATTAAATATGTACATTTAGCTATGTATACATCCGAATTTATAATAAATTTATGCAATAAATCCATGAGCAATGCACACATCTGGATATCAGATATAATTCTGAAGTTCAAGTGAACAAAAGCTTTATTTCAATCTGAAATTGAATATTTGTCTCACATCTGTTTGCAAAATAACAAGAAAATTGCATTATCCGATTATGGTTCAGCTTAATCTTTTGACATTTAATTTTGAAGAGCTTTGAAACTTACATCTATTTTGTATTCTCATCCATAAATAACTGTTCTGTGTTGTAATACGAATTTGTTTCTGTCATTCTGCTCCTATCTTCATCGACTTGTGTGTCATGTCATCCGCCCCCTTTTTTGAATTAAACGTAATGCTGGTGATTGATCGATATTATGTGAGTAAGTAAAGTATACGAGGGTGAGATGAATATAATATGAGAAAAAAAAATGGAGCTTTATAGTGTGTCAACTAGTCAAGGGAGAGAGAAAGAGATTGACATTGGCGTACATATATGTAAAGTTGTTAATATGAGAGCTGAAAAATTAATTATGCTGGGGATTTAATCCCATTAAGATGGAGCTCATGCTTTCCAGAGAGTTTTTATGTTTCCATATTTATATTTTCCTTTTTTTTTTTAATGAAAAAAGCTTTATTTTTTAAAAATATATGAAAATACAACCTCACCTAGGTAGAGATGGTTGCATTTGATCAGTTATGATTTAGTCGATGTACGTTTTAATTGATTTTCAAGCAGAGAATCAGATTAAAATATGTCCATTAAAGTGAATGGACAAGAAACATATGAATTTTTCAGTAGTCTCAATAAGAGGTGCTATTTTGATATTCAAAGAAAAATGCCATTTTTTGAGATAAATGATCGGATCTTTATTTCATTATAAAGAGGATGGTATGCCGTTAATAATGGAAAATAACATCAGCCAAATGACCACCACGACCACGCCTACAGGACCATATCCTTTTCATGAAATTTTCCATAACCAAATCGCAAAGTGGTTGCCCTATGTCCTCGATAGCCTCACCCATCTTTGAGGTCTTGAATCGACGCTGGGCTGTTGGCGTAGACCTTCTCTTTCACGTGGTCTCACAGGAAGAAGTCGCAAGGTGTTAAGTCACAAGATCTCGGTGGCCAATTGTGATCACCTCTTCTAGAGATAACACGGTCCGGAAACTTTTCCCGTAAAAGATCAATGGTTTCGTTGCTTGTATGGCACGTAGCGCCGTCTTGTTGAAAGTAAACGTTGTCCAGATCAATACCATCCAACTCCGGCCATAAAAAATCATTAATCATCTGTCGATAGCACAATCCATTCAACTGTTGCTCCAGCCTCATTTTCGAAAAAGTAAGGTCCAATGACCCCGTGGGACCATAAACCGCACCAAACAGTCACACGTTGAGGATAGAGAGGCTTTTCAACAATAAATCTTGGGTTTTCCGAGCCCCAGATGCGACAATTTTGCTTGTTGACGAAGCCATCGAGGTGGAAATGGGCCTCATCACTCAAGATGAGTTTTCGATAGAATTCCGGATCATTTTGATGCATTTCAAGGACCCAATCAGCAAAGACTCAACGTTGTTGATGATCGGCCGGCTTGAGTTCTTGTGTTAACTGAACTTTATAAGCCTTAAGACCCAAATCTTTAGGCAAAATACGGTGTAATGATGTTTGTGGAATGCCTAATTCCAAAGAACGACGAGGAATGGACAAACCTGGGTTTTCTTCAACACTTTCGGCTACAGCAGCAATATTCTCGGCTGTTCTTTAGCGACGTGCAAGGGTTTTATTCTTCACATCACTAACTTGTCCCGACAGCTCGAATTTGTATCATTCCATTTTTATTAATGGCGTAGTTTCTACTTGTCAAGTGTCAAAAAATGACAGCTCCAAAAGTGACATCTACTGAAATAGCGGGCTAATTAAAATAACACCTCTTATTGGAAAACCCTTTACTACATGTATTCATCCCAAAACCTTTTCAACAGTACTTCAAACGACCTTCTGCGTTGCTATCTAAAAAATAACAACAAATAAAAAAAAACTTCCAAACAAACATTTTTAATAATATTGTAAAAAAGTTAAATTTCGAAATTCGGAAACATTCCACTGTTGAAAGATCGATGACTAAGTATTAAAAATGTATGTAGATTGGACTATAATTTCACAAAGCATGGCTGCAAAAACTCAAGCTAGATGAGAATATATTCCCATCGCGTTAAACAAGAGCACATTTTGTTGGT
This sequence comes from Dioctria rufipes, assembly GCA_963924295.1. Taxonomy (NCBI): domain Eukaryota; kingdom Metazoa; phylum Arthropoda; class Insecta; order Diptera; family Asilidae; genus Dioctria; species Dioctria rufipes. Next base: position 64,174,717 of record OZ002740.1, on the reverse strand, counting down.
TCAAATACTAGGCATTATTATTTTTTCAAATGTGTATTTAGTTAACCCAAATACTTGAAATTTTTTAACTGCGAAAATTTTAGTTTTTATCGACGCCATCCATTTGAGTCTCAAATAACAGGCAGTTCGCATGTAATATCATAAGTTTTAAATTTATGTAAATAATATCTTTATAATTTTAATTTTCGACACACTTTGTTGTTTCAATAATTACAAAGAGTAAAGTGTGTTTTTAAAAGAAACAAAATATGTATATTTGTAGGTACTTATAAAAAAATATTTTATTAATTAAATATTAATATTGTAACCAATTTTCACCATGCCCAGCGGTCACCACGGTGATGGTATTATTCAGGCTGCCATGTCGGTTTTGCGCTATTCGACACTCCGCCTTTTCGTAATGACGACTTCAACTTATGGTTGGTACAATCAACACTTTTTGGTTTTGTTCCTAAGTATTCTCATTATTTTGATTTTTGTTTTCATTGTCAAAAACTTGTCTTCTCTTATAGGTCAAAGCTTAGGTACAACCACGGTACAGAGAATACAAGGTATTCTGATTACGAACTACGTTCCAATATTAGGTGACGAAATATTGTGAAATGTACAGGAAAGTACGGTGCAGAGAACACAAAACCTCTATTCTCTGTCTGTCTTTTCAATAGAAATGTATATAAATTAGTTCACGAAATCACGTCACAGCACATTACCTGCAATGTATTAAAATTTTAATGAGAATAACTTTTATTCTTTATACCGTGGGTTACAACAGCCTACTTACAATATGGCGGCTTCCGTCTAAATTTCTAGTTTTGTCGATAATTCACTTCTGAATTAGGTGTAGTGACCTCTATCTTCAAAGGTTTACATTATTTAAAACTTTTGTTATAGTTTCTATGTGCCATTTGTTTTAAAATTCAATTTAGTTTTTTACAAGTTTTGACCTAGTTTCTATTTGGCATTTATATTTAAAATTCAATTTGATAGTTTTTCAAATTCTGGACAAGCTTTTCAAAGTTTACAAACGTTTTTGAGTAATTTTAAGCTAATTTGCCTGCACCCCTTGCTGACGACCCCCCCCCCCCCACCCGCCTCCCACCCACACTGAGCGTCGCGTTCTTACTCTAATTCAAATATTAATGCAAAAACGCGCCGCCCCAACGCGAGAAAATGCCGCTCCAACATTCCTCCCTTACCCGCGCGACGCGTTTCTACTATAAATCAAATATCAATGCGAAAACGCATCACTCTAGCACGAGAAAGCGCCGCTTCAACACTCCTTTCCTACCCGCGCGACGCGTTCTTACTTTACACACAACATTACAAATATGTTGGGCTTTATTTCATTTGCTTTGTTCTCTTGATCTGAATTTTGGGCTATGGTTTATTTCTTTTGGCCCTTTTTTCATCTACTTTGAATTTTTTGTCATATCTGTTTTCGGGCCTTATTTCATTAGGGAATAAGACCCAAACCTTTTGGGTTTTATTTCACACATCAATGGGTATTATTTCATTGGGCGTTATTTCCCGGAGCCAATGTCAGCTGAAAATGTCTCAGTTTGGAGAGTTACAAAATATTTATAGATGAATTTAATTACATACACACATTCGTTATTCTTGATTTAAGGCTGAACTACAATAGAAGTATACGTAAGTACACTTACTTACGTAAAGCGAACGCGTCCTTTAATTTAAGAGGCGTACACAAATTAACTTTAACTCGTGTGAGGGGAACTTTCGTTAAGTTTAAATATCCAATTTTCCGTAAGTATAGTGCGCTAAGAATCGCTTATTCCGTAAGAACGCAATGTGTCCAAACAATTAAATTATTGCTAAATGATTAAAAGTTCAATGTAAAAATTAAAATGGAATAAAAATGGTACTGCGAATTAATAGAAAGCACAAATCTTCAATTAAATCAACTTCCACTTGTTAATTTTTTCACTTTTACCACTTTTTAAAATTGAAAACATTAATTATCAATGTGATATATATTTAGGGTAAAAATATCAGTTTTTCGTAAGTAAACCTCAGTCTCGTTTAATTCTGTAAAGTTATTTACTTCTATTGTAGTTCAGCCTTTAAGCATTTGCTCTAGCAGCTTATGGACTAGGGGAAATTTTGATGATGAAAGGTCATGTAAATAGGTCTGTTCGCGTACTTCTCGTGCAAAAACTTTCTGGGTAAAAACTTACTCGCGTGGTGGGGAAGAATGTAAAATGCATGAAAAAGTAAGGGAACACTTTTCATGTAACTTCGTGAGAAACAAGAAGAAGAAATGTGGAATAACATTTGCGTATGGAGTATGTTTAATTTTTTTTAACTTGTTGCACTCTTACAAAGTCCCACGAGAGTATTGAAACTATCAAACTATCTTCATTCGACATTTTGATTGAGTTTTAAAAACTTTTCAGAAAATTAAAAAAAATGAACTTTCCTACGACAGCTGTCAATTTTTCTTGAAAGAATGGTGCAGTAACTAAAAACTTCGGGTAAATTCATGCCAGAGCGGAAGCTGTGACGTATGCAAAACTCGTGTAATTTTGTGTGCACGAGAAATTACGGGAACGGAAATTGGGTAAGTTCGTGCAAATTCATTGCAATGCATTGTCCCAAAACTGAGTACGCGAAAAGACCTAATGCTGTTAAATACAAAAATATTTCAAATGACAGTTTATTGCCTACCATCGAGAGACTAAGCGAGAACTTTGCAAACGTAATATTACAGATGACTCCTGCCCCTTTATATTCGAGCTCGTTCAGTAAATACCAGCCACTTTTATAAAGTTGTTGTTTTACAAAAAGTAAGAATATCATATTCTGTATTTACAGATTAAATATTCTAAACAAATTACGGGGTATAGAATCCTTGCCGTGTCCCGGAAGTAGTCTAGACCTAAATCCGATTGAAAATCTATGGGCTAATATGGGTTCAAAACAAAACTCATTGAAAAAAGCCCAAACCAAACACAGAGTTCAACAAGACTATAGAAAAAGTTGGGTAGGTACGAAGATATACAGCAGAACACCACCACGGGTTTATATGAATCGATGGAAAGAAGAATCTGCCCAGTAATAAAAGCCAAAGGTGGAATTACTAAGTATTAGCCTTGTGTATAAAATATATAGTGATTGTGAAAAAAAGTTTAAATTAGTTACTTGTTGTATTGTAGAGGCGTTCGCATCGCTCCGATATAGAATCAACGAAGCCTTAACCTGATGTAGAGAAAACCAAATTTTTTTCTTAGAAATTTATTAAAAATCTTTTTCTTTAACATTTTTATGAATTATTGTAGACCGACAACGGGTGCTTGGGCCACTAACAATATTTATGAGCGTACTAAGGTCCGCGCTAAGCTAAATTTTGTATGAAAATTTAGCAAGCTAAAAGATATTGGCGAAAATTTATCCTGAATTTTAGCGAGAGCGGTATTAAGGTCAACGCGCTAAATTTGGCTTTTGGGTTTTGATTAGAGATGGCACCACCAGCAAGTCTGCAAAACATTTAGCTTGAATTTATCCGCCCGGGCCGTTCTTTAGCGCGCTAAGAATATTTATTGTCGGAGTTCTGAGATTTGATAAATTTATTGACCGGATCTTTGTAGTTAATGTAGTTTTGTACGTCTTTGCTGTAAGTACGGATGAATTGGATTTCTTCTCGTGCCCGTATTTTCAATATCATTTATTGTATACATTATACATATTATTTTAATATTTTTAATATTTTCAAAAAATGTGAACTACCTGTTTTTAGAAATATTATGACCGCGCGTTGTATTTCCGTAAAAGTTGCAAAATTTTTCTTCTTCTTGTTTTTAATATATCTTTTCTCTAGTCTCCGCTGTCATAATTTAGCTGCTAAAGAATATCCCGATATTAGAGACCCGCTAAAATTTAGCTTAGCGTGGACCTTAGTGCTAGGCTTAAGACAAGACTCTGAGCTTTTCTCCTTGTTTAGCGCGGATCTTAGTACTAGGCTTTAGATGGCACAAGAACTGAAGTGTTGAGGAAGTCAATCAAATAACTGCTATTATAAAAGGATTTGCTTTCGGCACGCTCTAAAACGTGTTAGCTGTGTTCTTTTGTGTACCTTGCTCTAGAACTCCCATATATTGGAGAAAACAAATTGTTCTGTCGATTGAAGCGAACTATTTGTACTGTTCGCTTCATTTATAAATCTTATATGTAAATGTATGAGGCGTTCTTTTGTGTGTCTTTTGATCTGCCCTGTTGCGGACAAAAAAAAAAAGGCAGCTGTTATCGTCCATTCCATGGAATGCACTACGCATTTCACAATATGTATACTCTGATCTAGTATGACATGCGACTTGTGTCATCTCTCATTTCTTCTTAGAAAGTTTACAAAAATGTTTCGGCAGTAATTTTATTCAGTCTTGTGGCCGACTGCGGTTATTTTCAGATACAATCCTTTCATGTGTGCCGTTGTCGGCTTCCACTAATGCATAAAAATTCTAAGAAAAAATTTTCAGGAAATTTCTAAGAGAAAACTGAGGGCTTCCTTATATTAAGTCGAGATCGTTGATTTTATATTGCATCGAGGCATTGCTGTCGGCTTTGACCAAGGTACATATATTGAAGACAAGGTATGCCCATTAAAATGTTGACACATTCCAGCTGATAGCCAACCTTTTGAATCAAAATTACCCACAAATATAGCCGATTTGAAGAGATTCTCCCTCTACCATTTCGAAAATTCCCACCCAATTCCCATAGAAAAAAAAGCACTATGTACACTACAGACAAGGTGTAAATGCTCCAATAAAAAAAGAATTATTTTCAGTTAACCTTATAATACTATCCGAAATCATTTTCCACAAATAAACACATCTCAGATAAATAAAAAGATTTACAATTTTAAATGGAACATTCATGCCTCTGTCTGTCCTGGGTATAATTTAAACTGCAAAATAGTTTTCAATTATATTTTTTAAAAATTAACAAAAAAATTCAAGAAACAAAATAATCAACATAACAAAATAATATAATATTTCAGGTATAGTTATTTAAAATTAATGAAATAAAAGAAAATTTAAATCACTATATCGTGATTATACATAGTGTAGATCTGTTAATATAATATGTTTCCAAGCTTCACATTAAGAATATAAGTCTTTTTTATTACATAAATCAATATGACATTTATGAGGTTGGAATGAAAAACAATTATTATTTTGTGCAGAAAAAGCTGACCTAACAACACACAACGAATTCAAAGTTGTAAAAATTCTTTCGGAATCAGCATTAGAATGCGGTAAAGTTAAAGCAAATTTGACAACTTTTGTTAAATTAGGGAAGATGAATTTATTAGAGAAATCTTTTAGTGCACTTATTTCTTTCCAAAATTCTGTAACCTCTAAGCTCAACAATCTAAGTTTTTCATGTTCCGGAAAGGATACTGGAAGCTGTCTCCATTCGATTTGTAATGCATATTTGTGACGATTAATTATTTCAGAAATATTTTCTATTTTTTGACCATTAATGCGATTGCATAGATTTAGACCCACATCAGGACACAAAAACTCTAATTTCTTCACCAATTTGCTTTTTAAAGGCAATCTTTTTAATACTTCTGCTACTATAACTTTATAAAAATTTTGGCAAATAAATTTAATTTTATCGGATTGATTTAGATGCTCAATAAGTTCTTCACATTGCGGTCCAACGTTCCATTTACATCTAAAAATTTTACACTTGTCAACTCATCAATATTATTAATAAGTTCAATATTTTCCAGAAAACATGGTTTTATACAATTTTGAAATTTCTTGGATGCAGAAAATAACATATGAACTAGTACTCTTTTACTCTGAAATAAAGCATTGATTTTATTGAAGTAATATTCGGATCAGTAAATTTTTCGTAAATGTCACAAGCCATTCGCCTTTTTCCTTCTGTCGAATCCAACAAAAATAAATGCTGCAAAACACTCCAATTATCCAGTAGTCTTTCTACACATGGTTGTAATGTTAGCCACCTCGTTTTCGATGGACCCAAGATTTTTTTAATTTCTACATTAAAATAGGCCTGAAATTCTTGCAGTATTGCACAACTCTTAGGACTTTCAGACAGTTATGTAGCTACGTCTTTTAATAGGTTTTCACAGTCTTTAGGCAATTGTTTGCATGCATTACTTGCAATCAATGCAAAGGAATGGCATAAACATCTAAATAAAATTGCGTGAGATACATCAATTTTTAAGCGAAAAAAAAATTAATTGTGTGCTCCCACCATCACAGAAGCATTATCGGATGCCATCGTAATCAAATTTGATATGGGTACATTGTTTTTCGATAGACAATCTTTGAAATTGTTATACAATGCTTCGCCGGAACAATCACTGGCATTTACTTTTATAAGCTCTAAGAGCTCTGTTTTAGCGCAAAAACTATGTGGATCTACATACCTTACTACACAACACAAATTTTTTCCATTACTGATGTCAGTACTTTCATCAAGTAGTACCGAGAACAATTTTCTTGCATAATTTTTCTCAATTTCTGATTTTCAACATTTGCTAAAACATTTTTTATTATATTTGAACACTTGGTTCATCAGCTGCTACTGCTGAATCTGGAAATGCAGCTTTCATTAAAGGAACCAAGTGATCAACTAGTTGCAAACCAATATTATACTCCGCAAAAAAGGTTGCTAGTTTAATCTCTGCAATTTTGACTTTATCATATTGATGTTAATTAATTTTCCGAAATTGAAGTGGAGAGGAAACTACAAAGCCAAAACATAAATTTAATTGAAAAGCATGTGCTAAGAAAAACCACTGACCTGAAATTGATCTCATATTACATAAATGTTTCACTCCCTTACTGTGTTTTTCAAGTTCACTTTTTCCACAAGCAATAACAGCATTGCAAGCTTGACAGTAACCTTTATCTGGTATGTGTTTTACTGGCTTCAGCCATCCCTTGAATTCTTGCAAGTCGAGCCAAGAATATTGAAACAACTTTTGTTTCTTTGCAGCCATTTAAATATTTTCGTTTTCCTAAGTATCTAAAATGTCAGGCAAATTTCCACCGAATTTTTTAATTTATAAATTTACTTACCACATGAAGCACATGAACTTTGATCCAAATCAAGTGTCAAATTCAATTATAATTTTCTTCTTCTTTTTTCTGTAACCCTGACAATTTTTAAAGGTAGGTATTTAAAATTTAAGAAGTGAATGCAAGCAAATCTGCCAGCAAATTAGCTCCGGCCATTTTGAAATTGCGAAATTTCCGAAATATCTGATCGAACGGCTTTACAGATGTTTACCTGCGATTTGAGGTGACAATATAATAATTTAATTATCATTACGAGCTAGTCATACAGTTATTTGATTATATCAAAAACTGTAACTTGAACACACACACAATTCATTTCGGGAATCATATAAGGAACTACCGCGGAGCAACATTTTGTGCTTGTACGTCTAAGCACAAGGGGGAGAAATGCCTTAAACCTGGTACCTTATCACATAAAAGAAACATAACCTGCAGATGTTAAATAGTTAAGTAAATTAAGAGGTGAAAAGCTCCCTCGATTTTACCATAATTTCCCTTTTTCCCATATTACACAATTTTATTGGAAAATCCCCATAATATGGGAAATTTCCCACGAGTTGGCATCGTTGTAGGAAAGACAGAGAGAGGAGAGAGAGTATTGTGTTCTCTGTACCGTGCTTTCTTATACATTTTCAAGATAATTCGACACTAATGGCGGAACGTGGTTCCTAATGGGAATACCATGTTTTCTATATAGTTTAGGCCTCGAGTAATGCATAAAAGTCTGAAGAAAGAAATTTCCAGTAAATTTCCAAGAAAAAATTGTGGCCTTCCCTTCATCGGGTCGAGTCTCGAGTCATTCTCGTTTTTATATTCTATATGATCTTACGGCTTTTCCCTTGAAAACTGTTCAAAATGGTACAACTGAAGCCATTTGACTATATATTTTATACACAAGAGTATTAGTAATAATATTATGGTTAAATAAGTGAAAAAATTATTTTATTTTATTATATATATTTTATTTTAATTTTTTTTTACGAAAAACCGATAAGAAATATTCTTAAGAATTTACTAGTTATATCAGCGAGATCAAGGAACGCTTTGATACATATAACTATACCGAATGATTCTTATTTTTTTTTTCTTCTTAAAATCGTTCATATATATTGTATTAATTTCATCAAAACAATATTAAAACGATTTCTTATTATTAAATTTAAAAAAACTTCAGAAAAATAATAAACTGAAGGGTGGGCAAACATGTTTTTTTTTTGTTTACAATGCAATTTCTCGCAAGGATTAATCCTATTTCGCAACTCAATTATACTGATACCCTATATGAAATCATATAATTTTTAATTCTGCTTGTAATCTATGTGTTGTGTAATGATGGTGCGCCAAAATCGATTGGACATCTAAGCACATTGTGATTTTCACTGTTCTGCTCGTATATTCGTCTATGTGTCCACTTAGACTTGGCTTCCTGCTCGCATGATAAATAGAACGAATTGAATTAAAGAACTAAAGTTTGGTACATGAATATTTTTTACAAAATTTTCGATCTACATAAGTTCCAAAATAGCTAAAATTGAGTAACTGTAAATTTAGATAAGAAGGTGTTGACACGGACATTAACTAGAAGCAATAATTATTTAAAGATTACAAGGATTTCTCTTCTGTATAGTGAACTGGACCAAGTGGTTTCTAATACGCCGACGACATTAAATAGTTGGACACTAAGAATACGTAAAGTTTTAAATTATATTGATGATAAGTCGAGTGAAAAAAAAATAAACTAAGCTTATCTCTAGTTGATAGTGCAACGGAACTTAGCGGTCTTACGATCATAACTTTAATAATACCAATACTCTTTACATTACATATGTATAAAATGAATAAAATATCAGTTACATATAAAATGGGACTACACTAACGAGAACTAATTGATTACTCATCGAAACAGATACATATCTAACTTGGTTATTTTCATTGAGCAAAAAATCAGTGATAGAAAATTTCTGCATTCTGCTTTTCATAGTATACATTTTACTCACCCTCCACTTCTCTGTTCAAAGATAAGGCGTTATTGAATAATTGAGGCATCTATTTATGCGATTGGAACAAGAAACATAGACAGGGGCACTAAAATCAATTGATCAAACATGGAAGCAAATTAGATTCCGTCTCAATATGCGCGCGCATCTCAATTGAATCCATTAAATCAATTATTTTTGCAATGAAAACTATTCATTTGTATAACGAGATTCATTCAAATTAGAAGGCTTTGATTTATATACATATATGTAGACGTGTGTAGGTGTAGGTATATATGAAGAAAAAATATATATGTATTCACAGTTCAGTCATTCAAAGCGATCAAAAATTTGCGATAGCAAAGCACTTTCTTGTGTTAAATTTATCGAAAACATAAAAATATTTTTAGATGTGCATCGATGCAAAGAAAATTTGCTTACGTGAAACCCATTTGATATTCGGAAAAACTAAAGTATTCCCCGAAAACCCCTTAACACCACCGGTCTTAATATATCAATGAAAATCCTTAGACGTAACATGAGAATCTCTGCAAAAATTGAATTTCCCAAATTTGTAAAGCAAATCTATTTCACTTTGAATTACATAATAAATAATATTTAGTCGTTCTTTAGTATATTTTGCGGTGTCATTTCTGCGGGGATTTTGGAATTTTCAGAAGTTCACAGAAATACTCTAAAAATAAGTTGACTTTGAAGGCAGTCTGTAGCAGATAAGCTGCTTTTCATGGTCAGGCCGGTATACTTACGTTAAAATGAATTATAATTTTCATCACCCCCACATTTAAGAGATTTTATCTGAGTCTAATTTTAGACAAGAACGTAAGAAATTTATGAGACATCAATAAATTTCTATAACTCTTTTGGTGATAAATCAATATGAATTTGTGGCCTGTAATTTATTTAACTGAGTGTGTGCGAATTAAAATTTTAAAAGTGTGTACCTATGCCATAAAATTAATTTATTATACTTTTGTGTAGGTACGTGTACAATTTTCTTTAACGTTAGTTCTATTTCCAATGCACACTTGAAGCTATATAATAGCTTTGGTCATCGCTTTTTGGGGGAATGTTTATAAATTTTTATTTCCACTTCATAATTTTACAAGAATTGATTATTATAAACCTGATCGGAACGTCTTCGCAATTTTTCGTTTGAGAGCTAGTCTTGACAGCATTAATTGGATTAGGATTATGACGCAATTTATAAAAATTTTGGAAATGGCGCTCTATATTTCGAAAACAAATAGTAGGTAGCACACTTTTCATATTGGAATAACATATCCAAAGTTTTGTTCTTACTGAGATTTCACTATAGAGTTCCATATCTGTTACTGTCGGTTACCAACAGACAACGACGACGTGTTTAAGACCAGTTTGTATATTTATGGAAAATCGCAGACATCCTATTCAGCCATGTACAGAGTTCGTCCTTAATTTCGTCATCTATTTTATTCACTGATTTATTTCTCTTTGTGAATCTTAATTGGGCAATTACAATCTACCCATAATTTCGTTACTATTAAATAAGACTAGATCCAGGTTTGTTGGATAGTATCATGTTCACGTCACTTGTGTAGATATACTTATTACGAGAGTATAAGTAGGATTCTTCGAATGTAGAAATACGCTCGTCCACATTATGCCATCTAGCTTTGATGAGTCCCACCCACAACCATGATATCTTTATGATTTTTATCCAAATGTCTATTCGAGAATGAAGACCTCACATTCTATTTCCTGGATCTTATCGTTGCACGAAAAGCCACAGTCGTCGTTTTTGAGTCTCGTAATCCACCACTGCAATTGCCAGTTCGTACCAGAGTGAACGTTTGGAAATTTCTTAGCATAGCAAATTGGCGCAGCAAAAACTTATGATGCGTAGTACCATAGATGGCACAAGAACTAGATGTCGAATGGCATACCAGAGCAGTGTATACAGATTGTGAAATGGGTAGTATATTCTGGAATGGACCATAGTATGTTTTAGAGGGTGCCGAAAGCCAATGTTTTTATAATAGCAGTTTTGTATACATTTGATCGACTTACTTAACAGTTCAGATACGAAAAATTATGAATCACTCGACGTATGCATCATTTCAAATGTTGTGGTCCATTCCGGAATGGACCACCCAGCCATATAAAATTTGTATACCTTTTTGGTATTGCATGCGACATCTAGTTCTTGTGCCATCTATGGTAGTACGCAGTAGCAAAACGTTCTGAAAGTAGCACTAGCAAGGTTTGAGTAGATGGAATTGTATTGGTCACATTTGCATTGCTATTGGTTTAGCAAAGAGTATGAAGAGCAAACGCTCAATATAAATACGTAGCAAAAGTCAATAAAAGAGCAAGAAGTAGGTATATGAACCCTTTCAGTGGTTTCGCCGTAAGTACGTGCGGCCAGCCTCTTGTGATCCAGATAAAGTATCGGCGTACATGTATACCCATTTTGGGTGGTTTTTTCTTTTTTGTTTTACATAATTCTTTCTCATACTAATATTTTATTTGGATTTTTATGTCTAAAGTAGGGGGAGCTCGTCGGCGTTGCCCGACGATAAAACAGATACCTAGATGGATGGGGGTGGGGGTGGGGCATTTACAGACGCATAATATCTAAGCTATTATCTGAATCGATCGTGCGATTCCATACTGTAAGGTTTCACTCTGTGTCTGGGTGTGTGCTTGTGAGCTTATGTGTGGCTGAATGGACGTGCATGCATTCATATATGTGGGAGAGTATGACTCTCGTCGAAGCGTTCTCATGCAGTATCTAAATATAAGCAAAGCACGAAATTTTTGAAAGGCAATCCTGCGAAGGAGTTGCCCGATTGGTCCCATTTTCGAACTGTATCTGAAATTTTTAAGAAAACTCCGTATACGAAATATGAGCTCTCAACCTCGACGCCTTCTGAGGCAGCCACTAAGCATATAGTGAAAAACAAAAGTTTTGTATGGCAACACCAAGAAGTGGTACCCGATTTAGTCCATTTTTGAAATTTTATTTACCATTGCTATGAAAACATCATGCGCCGTATTTTAGTTCTCCAGGTCGACGTATTCTCAGACAGTGCCCAAATATATAGCTAAAAACGAAATTTTTGTATGGCAACCCTACGAAGGAGGTGACCGATTTGTCCCATTTTTGAACTTAATTTACATATTTTTAAAAAAGCTAAAGTTGTGTATGGCAACTCCAAAATGAGGTCGCCAGATTTGGTCCATTTTGAACTTGTATTTGCACTTTTCATGAAAATGCCGTGTGCAAAATTTGAGCTCTCTACTTAGACGCGTTCTAAGACAGTCTCCAAATATATAGTAAAAAATTCAAATTTTTTATGGCAACACCAAGACGGCGTTGTCCGATTTAGCCCATTTTTGAAACCTTATTTACTATTGATATGAAAACACCACATACCAAATTTAAGCTTTCTACGTGTCAGGCAGTGTCCAAATATATACTAAAAAAGAAATATTTGTATGACAACCCTATGAATTGCTCTATTTAGTGTACGAACACAGTGGCACTTGACTTTTATATATTAAGATATTATATAATTAATGTATACTGGTGAAAAAAAAAATATATAAGTATATATATAGAGGTTGGAGACCCCAGACGATAAATTGTTCATATTTTTAGAGTTTAAATGTGCTATAAATAAAATAGAAAAAATATCTTGTGAGTTTTATTTCTGTCTAAATGTTGAATTTTGAACTTTTTAGCTTTTTGTGCAAAAAAATTAACAACCCATGCATACAAAAAATATTTTGGGCTTTAGATAGTTGTGAAATATTATCAGAAATGTATTTCAAATTTTATTAAAATCGGTAAGTGGGTTTAAAAGTTATTTTCAATTTGCGAAATCTATCTAAAAATTCAAAAATACCTCACTCCTGGGACGTGTATGCTAAAAAAATTAGCTCACTAATGAGTACCAATTTTTGCAAGTTTCATACATTTTTCAATGCGAATTTCTGGCAAACTATTTGTAGCGGAATAATGATTTATATCTTAAATTAAAGGAAATGAAGAGGTCTAGTAAATAACGTCGGCAAAAATTAAAAAAAGTGTATTGGAATGAAGATATTAGCTCGGAAACTTCTAAAAAATGGTAAAAATTGAAGTCTTTTAAATCAAATTCCTATGGGGAGGTATTCTCATTTCTTTAAATTGTGATTGTTTTAGAAAGATAAGACCTAGATCTAGCAAATAACGTCGAGTTTTTCCATTTTTAGTGGCGGTTTTTATAGTTATTTGACTCTAATAGTACTTGTTTTTTTTCCCGACATTACACCGACAAGAAATTGCAATATTTATTTGAAAGTTGTTTAAATACAAAGCAAAATAGCATATTTAACAATTATGGGCAAAAAAAATTCAGTAGAGTTAATTCTCGTTAAAAATTTTCAATTTATGTGAACTGCAAATTTGCAATTTTCGTCTTAAATTGTATGGTTTAGTCGGATGTTGGGTTTATGTCTTTTGCGGTACATGTCTCTAATGTGCTTTGTGGTCTAGGTCTAGGCTAATTTTATATGAATTTTCTCACTTTATGACACAAACCTACATATAGTAAATTTTATTACCTACAGGTTCCGGTATACCATGCGATTCTTTGGGGTAAGCTGATCATAAAATTGTTCCACATACCCCCCGCCCCCCCCCCCCCGTTACACAACAATTTAGATTTTACGCTTTTCTTTCTACCTACCATAACACAAGCGTGGTCAGGAGCAATTTCAGAGATATTATTTAATGAAACATTTGTAAAGTTAAAGAAATCTACTACATAATTGAACATTGTATCAGCTAACAATTTTCCACTTCAATAAATGCAAGGATCTGTCTACGTCCAAAAATTGTTTCTCTTCAAAAAAATCGTACCAGTAATACAAAAAATTTTTTTTGGTGATACACCCGCGCATTCATCTACAATAGAAAACTTTTGTTCCCGAGTTTGTCACATAATTAGATTAAAATTGCATTTTTACCTTTTTTACAAAGAACTTCGCTGCCTTTTGTTCTTGCACATTTCAATTTTTTAGCTATATTTGAATCGTTAAAAATGTTTTCTATTAAACCAGGTAATTGTTTCATTATCCTAAGTGTAAAGGTCGCAATTCACAAGAGTAAACAATCAAATGTCTTATAATTTGAGCATGTTTTACCTTTCCTTTTCATATTAACTGCTGCTGGCTCTGATTCTGAGCCTATTTCCTGAACTATTGCAGCAGCAGTAGTTTCTGGTTGTTTAAGTCTGATTAAAGATCTAAAAAATCATTATTACTACCACTTTAATATACATATAATAATAATCTAATAAGAACCAAATAAAACACCATCAGCACGCAAACGGCCATATTGGTAGCTGCTGGCTCTGATTCTGAGCCTATTACTTCAACTATTGTAGGAAGTATAGTTTCTGGTTATTTAACTTTATTAAAGTCTCTCACTAAATAGACTGTCCATATAAAACTAACAAAATAAAACCAAATCCAACCAAGTGTCATGTCTGTGCTGCAAGTTACTATTACTAATTGGTGGCATTTCCAAATTTTCCAAATTTTCAGGTGTGCTCTTCTACAATCAAGTAAAACAGCTACAATTCAATAAAATTAGAAGAAAAAAATCTTTATTGCCGGATGCCGGTAGCACACTCGATTTTTTTCGTTAATTACGCCACAAATTTTCACCGATAATTTTATAAAATCACAAAACATTCATTTATGAAACACAGGCTAAAATAATACTTAATAAAATGTGGTAAATAATAATAAGTCTAAGAAATTGAATTTTTCAGTGCTTATACCTTGGATCAATTAAAGCAGCTTCAAGCCAACCAAATTAGAAAAAAATTTTAATTGCCAAATGGCCGGTCCCAGTAGCAGCACAACAAAACTTAGGCTTGCTTGCTTAGGCAAGAAAGGCAAACTGCTGGCCTTGATTTGCAAATTCGATTGAACTTTCTCCGATAGTTTTGTAGGAACGCAACACACTGTATTTTATTTATGGTAAAACACAGGCTAAAACAAGCCTTAGAAATTGAATTTTTCGGTGCTTGTACCTTGTAAAATCAGTTAAAATAGCTTCAACCAAGCCAATCAAATTAAAAAAAATTAAAAAAAAATTTAATTGACGAATGCCGAATGAACTTCATAGTTTACTGGTGTAGCGGAAAGTCTTTACCGGTTTTTTTAATAAAAAAGCACATAATTTTTAAGAAAATGGAAAAAGTTATTTATCCAAAGTAAGTATTGGCCATTCGATTCTACACCCTTTTTCCATTTTTCTGGCAATTTATGAATGCCATCCCAAAAAAAAAAACCGTTTGTCCTTTGAGTCAAACCATTCATCGAGCAATTTTTTGACTTCTTCGAAATTTACAAAAGGCTGCTGAGCCAGCGCGTGTCTCATTGATGCGAAAAGGTGATAATCGGACGGGTCCAGGTCTGCAGATTACGGCGAGTGCGGTAATACGCCCCAACCAAGCGATTTCAATGCGTCTTTCACCGTTTTGCTGTATGTGACGGTGCATTGTCATGCAACAAAATCACTTTACCGTGTCTTCGGGCCCATTCTGGACGTTTTCCGATCAACGCATTATTTGTTGTTTATAGCGATCAGTATTAACTGTTTCATCAGGTTTCAGAAGTTCATAAGACACCACAGCACTCTGGTCCCACCAAACATAGAGCTTTGTCTTCTTTCGATTGGGGCTTGGAGTTGATGGGCCAGCTTGGCCAGGCGATAGCCACGATTTTTTACGTTTTGGATTTTCGAAATAAGTCAATTTTTCATCACCCGTCACAATCCGATGTAAAAATGACTTGCTTTCGTACCGTTGAAGCAGCTTTTCGCAAATTGTTTTTCGATTATCCATTTGCCTGGCATTCAGTGCATGTGGCACCCATCCCTAATTGTTTATAGTGCCACATATAACGTTTCTGCCAATCATGCACCCACAAATGTTTTTGGTCGTCCCGAACTTTCACTGCCTTTCAAATCAAAATTATCACTTTTAACTTTTCGAAATCAGGTCTCACATGTTTTCGTGTTTGGAGCGTGCTCTCCGTAAGTTTCTGCCAGCAAACGATGACTTTCAACGGCCTTTTTCTTTTGAAGAAATAACAAAAGCAATGCATGCCGCAAATGCATTTTTCCAGGCACGAAATTCCACATATTCACAAAGCTATAACAGTATTACGCTATTATTTTCGGAATAAAACTTTTGATTTGTTGTTTTTGAAGCTTAATGACAGTAGTAGAATAAAATGACATATATGTCAAATCATTTTTCCATACTGACGCCTAGCGACATCTGTTTGGAAAACCGGTAAAGACTTTCCGGTACACCGGTATAAGATTTCGATGTGAATGAATATTCAATTTTTGTAATGTGATATGATGTGGTGTTTGCGTTGAAGTGAAAAGTGAAGAAAGTGGTGAAGTGGAACACGTTCAGACACGATGGAGGACGCACCCGTTCCCGCCAAGTCAAACCAATAGCCAAAACTAATACGACGTCGCCACTCTTCTTCTTGTTTTATCAAAGAAAATTGTTCTTAGCGAAAAACGAATGAAATTATAAGATAAAATTATTTCTTTTTATTTTGTCAAAGAAATTAGTACTTAGCAAAAACCGCAGGAAATTACAAAATAAAATTAGATAGTAGCAGATTTTCTTCAGCGGCGTAGGGTAGTGACATAGTAGCATAAAAATTCTGATTGTAATATTTTCCTACCACCGTAGTCGTCACCTTGGTTTGAATTAGCTGGTTTTTATGAGAGCCCTTAGATTACCTCTCTCTGAAGAGACTAGAGCCCTCGGCATTTATAGTTAGTTATTAGGAGTCGCGATATGCAGAGACATGTCGATAGCTTGATAATGTTAACTATAATTGTGTCACTAGGATACTTCCGTTGTATAGAAACATATCTGTTCCTTGCTTCCCCCATTACCCTTGTCCTGACGTCAAACTTTATCTATATCACAACACATTTAAACTAACAACAACATTTTTTATTGAACTATTCTGTAGTGTGAGAACAACAGTGACTGAAAACTTAGTTTAGATTATGTACGAGTTTCACTATTCACCTCAACCATTAACCAAAAATATTTTCTAAATCGATATCTGCATCTTTAAAATTCCTCACACAAAATATAAGGTGGCTATAAATTTGAACATCTCGTCTAGACACGCTTAGCCCACACTTCCAAGAATGTTTTACATTCTAAAAATAACGTGTGCTAAGGACTTGACCACCTTTTTCGTCTGCTTGTATACTTCAAATTGGAAATTATGTACGTGTTATGTGTCTACTGGATGGTAAAAAGGCCTCGGGAAGAAAGTTGTGATTTCTTGAAAATGTTGTAATTCTTAATGATGAAATCTAGGTGTGATTTTGATCCAGACGAAATTCTGCAGTGGTATCCGTCACCAGTGTCAATAATTTAAACACATCGCCACTACGTTATATAAGTTCTGTTGAGTAATCGAGCTTTCATTCTATTGACTACGATGAAGTTTTGAAGGGAGGCTTTTGAGAATAATAGTAGTAACTTTATGCCTGCCTGAAGATATTTGAAAATTTGAATTAAGGAACAATCTGGCAACATTAAAACAAAAGTTCGGTGAAGGAGGAGACATTAAAAAACCTGGACAATATTTTATTTTATTTTATTTATTTATAATAAGCAACTAGGCCTTTCGGCCCATTGTATAAAAACATGTTACAAATTCTAAATATGCCGACAAAACGAAATCGATCGATATCCATCCCCCGCTCTCCAGAGAGATATTACGTAGAAAGAACTTGTACAGAAATGAGAGCTGAAGGTACAGGTTCACTATTTATTGTCAAGCCGAAGAGTGTGAAAGTGTGTAAATCAATTCGCGAAAAAGGGACATAGTACGAAGTGCATAAAAAAATAGATTATATTAAATTAGATTACAATAGAATAGAAAACCATAGGTTACCGAAGGGCAAGGCCAGCACAACCAGTTAAGACTTTCAATTGAGTAACATTCAAAAAATCAAGAAGGCGCGATCTAAATACCATCAAACTACGTGAGGAAAGAGCGAAAATCAATATGTTGCATGTGGGAATAACGCGAACAAAGAAGGGATGATAAGTTAAATGGGAAACGTGGGGAGCTAAAAAACTCCAATCTGGAAAACAAATATTGTGGAGTGTGAGATCGAATTAATTTGTCATACATGTCAAAGGTAGTATTAAGAAAATCCACCTTGTAACCACGCAAATCATGCACCCGCTGTGGAAGACCGTACACATGCCTGATAATTGAATTCAAGGACAATATTTTCAATATTTCCTGTGGAAGTTCCAGTATATAGCTTCGTCCCATAAACGAAGTGGAAAACAACAGGCCGTTAGCAAGCTTCTTCCTTATAGATGTTGGCAGGTACATGTTAATATTATAGACTTTGCGAAAATCAAAACCTATCCTGCCGATTAAGGTATTAATGTGGGGCGAAAACGATAGGATCTCATCTAAGATGAAGCCAAGGCTGGACACCCTGTCACAATAGGGTATAATACCCCCCATTAAGAGAGTTGAGATCGAGGAGGTGCTTGACTGGATAACCAAAGAAGGCAATCGATTGAGACTTGGGTGGGTTTAGGGTTAGTTTATTGCAAAAAGCTTAAGATGAGACAGAGGAAAGTTTGGCGTTGATATCTGCACCGAATTGACCACCCATAAATCCCAGTGGCGCAGAATAAAGTAGTTGTATATCATTTGCAAAGATATGAACGACAGGGAAACTAACTGCAGCTAGGAGGTCATTGATAAATAGGGAAAATAAGAGTGGGCCCAAGATAGACCCCTGAGGAACACCTTTGTGGAGGCGCATTAAATCAGGTGTACTATCCCCTGACATGACACACTGGCGCCTCAAGCTCAAATAAGAGTAGATCAGGTTGCAAGCGGATCGGGAAAAGCGGAAAAGGCTCCGCAGTTTACTATATATCCAAGAATAGTAACTAAGTCGATTAGCATACTTTAGCCAGCTTGCAGTAATGTTCAGAATGATATTCGAGGCACTATAACCTATGCGGAAGCCAGATGATATGTATGTATCTTATCGTGCTACTAAGAGGACTCATATTGCTAATTTTTGGTGCTAGAGAGAAACTGACGGCAGAAGGCAGTTTAAGAGCCTTAGTACGCTCATGCGTATGTATGGAAGTGAAAGTGTAATTGGTCATAACTGTTGGTAGAATTAGAAAATTTTGTCCAATCGTAGATCTTTATTAAGCCTGGCAACACCAAACCCAATTAAACTGGTAAGTCTATGCAAGTAAGTGAATTTTCGCCTAGATAAGAAGATATTAATTTACAGACGGAAAGAACAAAAGATAATCAAGGTATAAAGTTTACAATGTTCTAAAAATCTTTATCACCCTGTATTTATAATAACTGTTCGTTTGAATGGATAACTACTATCACTTGTTTCCATGTATGAAATGATGATAAAGGAAAAAGAGAGTGATTATTTTTCAATATATTATCGCTTTATATGCACACAGTATTTTTAATAAGCACTTTAATACAATTAATATTGTACTATTCTATACTATATATTTGTTTGCAAAATGCTGCCTCATGAATTTCTTAATCGGAGTTAAACTTGCTTCACCGCAAATTTAAGTTTGTCAAATAAATAGTAATCTATGTGGTCTAAATTTGGATTATAAAGTGGACTATGTAATTCCTCAAAGCCGCAGACTTGACAACAGTAAAAGTACTTACGATTACTATCATATAAGAGCAGTACAACCTGAAACAGTTTTACCTCGGATTTTTTCGGTATTATTGGTTCTCCGGGACATGACACTTCATTGAATCCTTTTTGAACAAAGTATTATGGTAAAGAAACATAGTTTCATTTTGTGTCACTATCTGTGTCGTCTCTAACGCTGTAGAAACTGCTGACTGCTTTCAAGTCTCCGTATTCTCTGCACTGAGGAAACAATTCTCAGTACCTATCTTGTGCTGATTTCTGCCATACTAACATGGTCATTGAGAGCTTTGAGGTCACTTGTTTTCAACATACTGGTGATGGTATGTAACTTTCCTTGTTTCTACCTCCGGTCACTCAGTATAACTTTCATAGCTAAATCCACGCTATCCTTTGTAATTTCCGTTGATGGCTCCCTATCGCAAGAATCATCTGCAATTGACTTTTGTACCCTGTAAAAATGCTTTTACCAATTTGTAACCATCGGAAATGACGATGAAGACTTTTCATATACACGACCCTTCCGCTCTTTAATCTTCCTCGCCGTTAAACCCTTTTTTTGTTAAATACTTCATTACTTATTTTTGCGGCCATCAGTCATCCTTTCAAACCAATTAACTTAACAGGGGATTTTTATACCCTCAAAAAGCTTGAGGGTATCCAGTAGAAAGAAAATTCCAAAAAATTGGGATCAGAAAACTTCGACCTGACTGCGTTAATTTTAGCTACAAGTAATTATTACTCTAGATCAAGTTAAAATGAAAGCTGACAATTCATTAAATTTCGTATTTGTTGGAAGTATTCAGACTAAACGTCGGTGGATAAAAACTTAAGAGGCATTTATACTAAAATTTCTATACAATCGTTAAAAAAGGCGTATAGGGGCCTGTTTCATAAAACTTGATAAGTGCGACAAATGATAATCGTGATAAATGATAAAAATTATAAATCGTATAAGTAAAGTCACTGCCGAATATATTTTATGTAAGATTGACCCATAACTTAAGCCTGAATCGAAACCAAGCTCTTCTTCGAGACAGGGGCGCCTCCTCGTTGGAAGTGAAGAAAGTACTATTTCCCTTGACGAAATGAAAAATTTCATACATAAAACACAAATCAGTTGCATTAAAATTTCCTCAGAAAATAAAAAATAAAAAATGTAAAAAAAGTAGAAAATCTTTCCTGCACTAATGGTGCAGTCAGTAGGGGTTTTTGTCCTACAAAAGGTAGGGTAGTAGTGATTTTTATATATATTATTTAGTTCCGGGATAAAAAAATCCAAGTTTTCACCCTTGGGGTCGCCCGCGCGGTCCACCATCTTAGATTAAAGATACCAAAAATTGTTTTTTTCAAAATAATTCCTCAACTATTGATCCTACGACAAAAATGTATAAATATAAATTTGAAGAAGACTAAATACCCTAAATTTGTTGTATTAACACTTTTTTTGTAAGTTTAATGTGTAATGAATTACAGTGGCGGAAACGTGAACATTCTTCCAAAAAAATGTGCATATAGTACCATCTGTGTTTCGTCCATGGTGGTCCATAGGACAGAAGATGATAGTAGTCACATAGTCAAACAAAAAAATTGTATAGCAAGGATGGAGCGGCATCTCAATCGTTTCGGAGTTACAGGGTCATTAAGAAAATTTGCGAGTATTTCACAAAATAGTACAAAAAAAGTACAGAGTGTACGGTCACAGAGCTCATTGTATGCAGAACTTCATGGCTTCTCCTACGACTGCGCGACTAGCCCCAAACTCCTCTCCACTCAGTCTAAGCTAAAAATTTTGGATTTTCTTACACGGTTAAAAATTTGGGATTAAATTCTAATCTTTTTAAGATTGTATATTAGTCCACTCCAAAAATAGATTAAAAACTAATAATATAACTGTTTTAAAATGCCATATTAATCTTAAGAGAGCTTAAGATGTAATACATCCTTTATTACTAAACCTTCAATAGAAACAAATTAGAATTTAATTTATATTGATTAAAATTTATTATCAAAGACAATTTGAATTTAATTTATTGTGAATTAGAATCAAGTTGAGAATGTATTAATTTTAATAAAAAATGAATTAAAATTTCAATTCGTGCGTGGATTAGCTTTTAATACTTTCATAAAAAGCTCTACAAATTGAAATGGAACATCTTAAAAATGATTCATAAATTGGAACCGAAATTATTTAACAAGATTCTAAAATAAAACAAAACTTTTTTATTTATTTATTTATTATATATTAAGAATTGAAACAAACTTAAAGGAACATGTCCCACCTACCACCCATATTAACTTCCATACTTTTTACTTGAAATACATTTTAGAATACTGTTATTATCATTTAAGAAATAATTATATCGCATTGTAAATGAAACACTTTCAAAACCTTTACCACAGACGAAACAAGTGAACATTATTTTTGGCAGAATTTGTTTTGAAATTTTGAATTAATAAGTCTAGTAGAAGCTTGGCTAGAATTTATGTTATATATGAACTTAGAAAAAAATTCCAAAATGTTTTCAAATCTGGATCAAATTGAATATTAAATCACATAATCAAAAGCTAGTAGAAATGAAAAATGAGATGGCGTACATAATAACTTCTTATCAATACATACGAAATACTGGGATACCGCTAACTTATTTGGGCCAACTCCAATTAGAAACGGTTGCTGATTATTTAAGTTGTACTGTGATCTTGGAGTATTTGACTGTAAAATATTTTGTTGTATTAAATTGAGCTAATAATAATTTACAAAATTACATTTTCAAATCTCAGAAGTTTGTTAACGCTAGCTTTGAAGTTCGATCTCCTAACTTGTTTCGATTTAGATCCGCTTGCAGTTGGTGGCAAAAGTTTTAATAAATATAAAAAGCAACTAATTTCGTTGTTCCAACCTATAATTATCTTAATTTAGAACCAATAAATTTTTAAAGTTAAAAATAACCTACCATCATATTCTTCTTTTATTTTACCAATAGTTTTTTTTAATACATATATCCTCCACAATCGTAGAGTATTTGTTCCAGTTTTCCAACAAAAAAGTTGATTCCTTCTGGTACTGAAGCGAAAACTCAAATAGCTCCTCCAAAAACGAGAATGTATTCAAAAGTTATGATGTCATACTTAAGTTACCAAGTTAGGATTATTAAAGAAAAATTGATATTTTTCGTTGATATTTACAGGTTGTAATAAGGATTGTCTCCTAACGGTAAAAGTCTTTTCGAGTCTAGCTTTTATGGCTTCTTCGCAGCACAACTCTTAAAAAATTGTTCATCGTCAGTACTTAGTAGCGGCGATGGATCAGATATTAAATCTTCTGAAGTAATAGTTGAATTTGGTTTCCGCCTTTTTGCTTGTATTGTACTGTCGTCATTCAATCTTAATAATTTATTGTTGATATTTTTTAGATGGGTTATATGGGGTTATAGAAGAGATCCTAAGAGAAAATTGGCAAAATTTGTCATTTTGTAAATACATTTACATATTTTTTCTTACTTAACTTATAATTATACGATGAAAGTAAAGAAACTATTGCCTTAGCTGCAGCGATTTTTTCTTCTTTTTTTTGGATAATTACCGCACAGGAAAGTTGTGGATGTCCTAATAAGGGTTCCCTTTTATTCGTACTCCTTTAGTATATCTATCTCACAATTGCTTTTTGTATAAGCATTTAAACTCTTAAATGTAACCAAAATAATTAGCTGGTAACAGTAGGTAATACAGACATTAAGGTCTTACATGGCTATTAATTTGAAGCTCAACACCAATGGCGGCATTGCATCTTGAAACTGGTTGTGCACTGAAAATTTCACCTGGAATGAATGTCAAATTCCAAACCAACTTGATTAAACTCTAATAAACATAAATTAGGTGACAATTAATATAGATTTAATTTAAATCTATTAGGGATAAACTTTAATTGCAATTACAGTAAATTTTAATCCCATTTAGATTGAATTTTGGTTCCAATTAGATTACATTTTAATATATAATTAAACCAGAATTAATATAACCTAAAAATACAAATGTAATATAAAATTGAATAATTTTCAGCTCCTTACCTTCAGATTTAAGTTCCAAAGAAAAGCATGCAAAGTTCACAAACTGGCTTAGGATCTGTATAAGTTTTTCAAATTCTAGAGTGTTACCAAAATGATCCAGCACTTTATATTCAAACGACACTTCGCCGTGAAATTTCTCGAGAACTTAGCACAAGCGTCAATAATTATAATTTGAGATTTATACAACGTAATTATTTACTAGATAAAAATATATCTTCACTTGTTAATAATAAACTGTGTTCCGTATCAACAAACTTTTTAATTTCAACATTATTTTGTTGTATTACTGTACTTTACTCTTATTAATTTTCCTCCTAAACTGAAAATTTTAATAATTTACTCATTCCCACACGATGAATAGGAATTTTAAACCGAATAACATTTCTTGCATTCAATCCGTCTCGTGAATGCCGCTAACATAATATTAAGATACAGTTAATACACCACACTTGTAAGCTTGATTTCTTTTCGTTAATCATAGAATTTTTTGACTTTTACCTCTTCTTTTTACAAAGAGGTGCTTAAAGGTTTTTTTGTTTTTATATATAAAAACTGGAAATTGTATGCTCTGCTCTTTAATTTGACCTATTTATTATACCTATATGCTGACTGTAGCCGTTAAACAGTTATTAGCTCGTAGCCTATTCCGGTCATACCGAAATAAGACGATATTTTTTTAAAGTGAAGTGTTTTTAGTCACTAAGGGAATACAGTATCTTATGTTTAAACCATCATAACTACTGTGGAAAGGGAAGTGCGGGACTGGTCGAGAAGTCATTGGAAAGGCTATGGAAGTTCAGCATACAATGGGCACTGTAAGTGACCGTACACGCTCTACTTTTCAAAATACAGAGTATTTTGTGAAAGACTAGCAGATTTTCTTAATCACCCTGTAACTCCGAAACTGTTGAGATGCCGGCCGATATATAAAAATCACAACTACCCCACCTTTTGTAGGGCAAAGGCCTTTTTTAGTCCCTGCCTATTGAGTGAACTATAAATATAAACGGAAAGTTTTTGTATGAAACGCCAAATTTTCTCCTACAAACAAAAAATGTACATACATATATGCATAGTACGCTGAACAAAATATAGCGTTATATTCACCCGTCATCATACCATCCAGCATAATATCTAACCTCCGACTCGGCCATCAGTACTTGGATGGAATTGCTTTGGACTCAAATCTACTGTAACAGTCACAGGGCAAAGAAGCTCAAATATTTGCCGCGTCTATACCACCACCCAACACCACATCCAACTGTCGATTCGGCTCGCCGTGCAAACTACATTTAATCGAGTGGTATGGATGCCCAACGAAGAATTTTTGTCTTATATAAATCTCGGAGTTTTGCTAGGGAATAAATCTTGCGAACTTAAGGTGTCATAAGGAGCCAGATTAATGTCTCACCGAATGTCTCAGGGAATTGCACTGGACTCTTATAGCGATAAAGTGCAGCATCCCATATCATGTTCCGGGAATAAAATTTAGTGTAGAAATAAGAATAATAATTCCTATAATGCACTTACTTATATCGTAATCTCATATTGATGCTCAGTGCTTATATAAGACTTTATATATTCCCCATTGGAGAAATTTAGTGCTATGACGTTGTTGTAGGATTTCCTAAATTGGTCTATTTCACTTATATAGTAATCCTTATTTGATAGCTTGTTTGTTCCCAAATTATCCTATATAGGAAACGTGGTCCTAACGTAAAATCATTAAATGACAACAGATCCTATTTGAGTCTGCAAATTTAATATTCATTTGGAACTTATATTTCTTAATATTGATATTGATTTTCACGAAGCATATGATAGAATTTAACAACGATTAAAATTTTACTGTTAGTATCTAACACGCTAGATCGATAAAAAATAAAGCGCCTCAAAATAAATAAATAAATAGTTTAATTAACTATGGTTAAAAACAGTTATGTTCATTTAGCTCTGCAAATAAATGGAATTAATGTGACTCTGTCTCAGTAAACCACCAAGTGTCTACATTTAACTTACTAGTTTCCAATTTGTTCGAAAAGTATGTTTCTGTCAAAACGAAATGCGTAACAGCCAATGGCTGCCCGTGGTTTTTCGAACGGATTAGATCTCTTATCTCTAAACGTGAGTATTTGTATCATCGTTATAAGCGCCTTAGGACCGTTGAAGCACACCGGCTATACAAGATTGCTCGCAATAATACTAACCTGGCTATTACACGTGCTAAAAGTCAATATTATATTTCTAAGTTCAATCCGAGTCTTCCTCCCCGAACATTATGCCGCAATTTAAAGCTGGCGGGTGTATATGGTAAAGACTTGAGCGAGGACTGTGGTCTAAATCCCGATGAAGTAAATGAATTTTTCATTGCTGCTGGTAACATATCTACGATAACTAGTCAATGCAACTCTCTTGACGATGTATTAGAAGAATATGTTACCCTTGATACCTCTAACGCATTCTCTTTCCGTGGGACAGACTTAAATGAACTTATCGTGGCCATCAGTACCATTAAATCTGACGCAATCACTCCAGATAGCATGTCACCCAGGTTCATCAAAATGCTATTACCGCACATTGGTAAATATGTTCTACATATCATTAACACTTGCTTAATGTCATCTACTTTCCCTTGTGAAAGTAGCAACTGTTCTGCCGTTGCCCAAGAAGTCCTTTCCACAATCATATGCAGACTATAGGCCAATAAGTTTGTTGTTTTTTTTATCGAAAGTACTAGAAAAGCTCATGTACAGACAAATACTACAATATGTGGAATCCATCAACCTATTAACATGCTGGCAATCGGGCTTCCGCTCTTCCCATAGCTGTGAAACTGTAGTGTTAAAAGTATCTTCAGACATAAGACTGGCTTTGGACCGTGACAAGTTCACAGCCTTGGTTCTGTTGGATTTTACGAAAGCCTTTGACTGCGAGGACCATCGCATTCTTCTTCAGAAGCTGTCATCTTCCTTTAATTTCAGTTCCCCAGCAGTCTCCCTGATCAGGAGCTTTCTATCACACCGTCGTCAACAAGTCAAAGTGAACGATTCTCTCTCCCCTGAGCGGCCGCTTGTTCGAGGGGCTCCTCAAGGATCAATTCTGGGTCCTCTGCTCTTCTGCTTATTTATCAACGATCTGTCGAAAGCTGTGCGTGATGTGAAAATTCATCTATATGCTGACGATGTACAGCTATATCTAAGTAGACCTATTGGTCTCCTCGAAGATTGCATTGCACGAATTAACTCTGATTTGGACCGAATCTGTGCCTGGACCAATTATAATCGCTTGCTGCTAAATCCCGGGAAGGCACATTGTACTCCATTCTATAATACCTCACCCAATGAAATTGATATCCCACCTATAATTTTGAACGGAGTTACACTGCCCATGTTAAATAAGATCACTAACCTTGGGATCGTATTGATCCCAAATATGAAGTGCTGTGATAACATTAACAATACAATCAGAAAAATTTATTGGGGCTTACGCAGACTGTGGCTTTCAGCGAATATATTATCTAGTCACTCTCGTCTAAAGCTAGTAAAAATACTAATCTTGCCTTATTTCTCTTTTGGATGTTTAGTCTTTCCAAAACTGGACAGTATCTGCATCCGGTAGATGGAAGTTGCCCTAAACGACTGTGTGAGGTTCATTTACGCGTTGCGCAGATTTGACCATGTCTCACATATCCGGTCGTGTTTGTTTGGTTGTTCTTTTGCCTCTTACCTTAAACGAAGAAACTTGTTTTCTTTCTTTAATTTGTTAAAAGTTAATAAGCCAGAGTACCTTAGAGTTTTTTCCACTTCACTACCCCAACGAAATAGATATCTGGTATTGCTTCGTTTTCATAAGACTGTAATGTCCAAAGCATCCGCCTGTGGAATGATCTCCCTGTCAGTATGCAGGCGGCTGGTACCATTTATGCATTTAAAAAACTCGTTAACACGCACATAATCTAGCTCTTCTATATCCATTCTTTTCCTCTCCTCCGCAAAGGAACGCTAGTTAGTTGTTTTTTTAGTATATACATAGTGAATTTTATATTTTTATATTTTTGTTTTTTGTTGCTTTTTCTTTCTTCTAAGTTGTAATTCTTTATAAATTTTGTTTTTTTTTGTGATTCTAGCACCACTACTAAAGTTGTACTCTATAAGATTTCAATCTTGTGTACATTGCTGAAATAAAGTTTATTCTTATTCTTATCCTTATTCTTATTTATTTTTCAATATATGTATCAATATGTCATTATTTTCATGTTTCTAAGCTAATTTGTACCTAAATCATTGACAATAAAAAAATGCGTCTTTTTTTTTATTACAAATAGCCGTCAAAGTATTCAATAAATATGGCTACTGGAAACTGGTACAAAAAAACGAGAGCTGAAATAGGATTTCAGTTCTCCTTTAAAGATTAAAAATCATGATATAATCGACAAAATTTCATATCATGACTTCAACGCATGCAGGAATAAACACTTATATAGGTAACAAATTCCTATATAAATATGTAAACTTCTGTGTAGATATTTCGATATAGCATTTGTAGTGCTATATAGTATAAGCATAGTAGAGAAAAGACCAAAATAAAAACATTCATATAGCATTTAAGTTTCTATTTCGTGGGGACAATTCCTATATAAAGATTCCGATCGACCAGGGGTGGTGTGGTTTTAAATTCTTCCAGATGCACGATGCATTTCGGAAGGTATTTTACATTTGAGCAACCATTTGGAAACGTACTATATCTCGAGATGACCACTTTGTATGAATTACAAAAATTTTCGTCCCTATACTCAACTAGAAGTCCTTTCGTTATGCCTAGTTCCATCAAATGCAGAGGCTGAGCAACTATAAAATCATCTATCATATTCAAGGGTAGTAAATGCCGTGACATGAAATTTTAGCTTGTGTTATGAGCTTTAATATAGGAACACATTTTCCAAGTAATCCCCTTGATCCTATATAAAAGTTCATTAATTACTGATTGCTCATATGAGCGTTGATATTGAAAATGAATTCTCACTGAAATTACTTATTCCTCGTATTCTTATATAAGGGTTGATTAAAGATTGATTTTTGATATGAGGCTTGATATAAGAGCGTACTCCTATATATAAATTCCCCAATACTAATATAGGAATGTTATATAGGATTACGATTCTTTGGTAATTATATTCCTATATACTGACGTTTATAGCACTAATGTTCAAGTAGTAGATTCTTCATATAGGACTTATACTCCTTAGACTCATATAAAACAACAAATGTAGATATAACACTCTAGTTATTTCTTTAAGAACTACAAGATCTATGTGAGAGCTTAAATGTTGATCGAGATTTATATAGGAGCCATATAGGTAAAATTCCAAATTTGTAGTACTTGAAGTCTTAACAATAGTCCTTGAGTGGAACGGCTTTCGTCTCAAACTTACTGCAGTACAGTCAAACCACAAGGACGCTGAAATTTTGGCAACGTCTGTTTGAGCATTCCGGCGAACGTGTGGCGAATATCGTATATGGAATGAATATGCTTGTTAGTTGGTATTAATGAAGGAGAGAGAATAATTGCAAAATATGATTGACAGAATTAGGGCTTGAAATCGCTCCTATTCGGTCATGTTGCTCTCAAAATACTTTTCCTGGCCGTTATGTTTTAACTCCTTATTGATCAATCTCTTCTAGAGAAAAATTCCATCTGATTTGAAGTTTATTTGACTATCAGAACCAGCTTAACACATGCTCGCTGCATGGACACGTTTAATAAATAAACGGTCAACAATACATTCAAATTCAAATTCAAATTTATTCATGAATCATTGCACAATTAAGATTTAAAGATCTGTACAATTTGTACAAGATAGAGTTAGAACATTAAATAAACAGTATAATTCATATAAAGTTATTATATAATAAGAGAGATGGAAGAAGTAAAAACAGAAAAGAAGGATGAAGAAGATATGATAAAAAATAGAACGCTAAGACTTATCACTAACTTCTTAAAGTAAGAAATTCAAATATGCTACGACTTATAGAGGATAGTGTGCCGGCCTGTATAGAGCTTCTGATTTGAGAGGGTAACTGGTTCCATGATTTAATGACATGGCTGAAAAACAGGCGTTTTGTTATTAAGAATTGAGACATAGGTAAAATTAGTTGCAATGTTCTATTTGATCTAGAAAAGTTAAGAAGTTCAAAGATATATCTAGGTTTATGATATTTTATAATTCTTCCCAAAAGAACTAGCATACGAAAATTCAAATAGGTTAGCAAATCAGACCCCAAGATTGAGTATCTATAGGGTGATACATGATCATATCTACGAAGGCCATGTACATACCTGGTTATAGAGTTGAAAGCAATGCTAAGTTTCCTTGTATTATTATAGTCTAGTTTGCCAAATATTTCACAGCCATAGGTTATTACAGGTACTAGTAGAGCACGAACAAGAAGCAATTTGGTGGGCTTTGGCGTAAAATAGCTGGATGTCCACAATGTAGGAAGTCCACCATAAACTTTTCTGATAACAGAATTAATGTGATCATCCCAGGTGAATGTCTTATTAAATATAACCCCAAGACTCTTAACGGAGTCGACAAAAGGAATAATAGTATTATTAATAGTCACAGGTGAATATCCATCTGTGTTTAATTTTACCCTATATATAATCATGCTTTTAGACTTAATTGGATTGAATTTCAATTTATTCGACAAGGACCATAAATGTATTGATTCAAGATCTTCATTAACACGAGATATGTTATCCTCAATCAGACCAATACGATTGGAGATGTACAATTGTACATCATCTGTATAGAGATGTAAATCACAAAACTTAACTTGACGAAATATGTCATTGATAAACATGGAGAACAATAAGGGACCAAGGATCGATCCTTGAGGTACACCACATAATATCGGGAAAAAGGAGGAATAGGTACCGTTCATGTAAACTGCCTGTGATCTGTAACTCAAGTAATTGAAAATCAAATCAGCTGCCGGAGATGAAAATTTAAAATATCTATTGAGCTTACGACATAGAAGCAAATGATCCACTGTTTCAAAAGCCTTTGAAGAGTCTAAGAAGACTAATACAGTCAATTCATCCTTGTCAATAGCCCG
This sequence comes from Dioctria rufipes, assembly GCA_963924295.1. NCBI lineage: Eukaryota > Metazoa > Arthropoda > Insecta > Diptera > Asilidae > Dioctria > Dioctria rufipes. Next base: position 64,143,685 of record OZ002740.1, on the reverse strand, counting down.
CGAAATATCGTTGCTTACCTTAAGTAAAGCAGTTGTACAACTATGTCCAGAACGAAACCCCGACTGATTGTCATGTAAGAGTTCATTACATATCAAAAAGTTAGAGATTTGCAGGTACATTATTTTCTCCACTATTTTAGAAATATATGGTAGCAAACTAATTGGGCGATACTCCATACATTGTGTCTTAGTATCCTTAGGAACAGGAACTATCTTTGAAGATTTCCAAGCTCTAGGGAAAATGGAACTTGTGAAGCATGTGTTGCAAATGTGTGTAAGGGCAGGAAGGATCGCAGGTGAGCACATTTTTACAAATTTAGGACTTAGGCCATCTATACCAGCAGCAGTAGATTTAATGCTGTCCATTACCGTACCTACTTCATGAATATTAGTCCTTAGGAAGCTAAACTGGGTTTGATCTAGAGAAACACTCACTGATTCATCATTATCCAAATTAACAGCAGAACTGCTCACATGATTTGAAACAAATTCATGATTTAGTTCGTCAGGATCAACTGAGCATGAGCTCATGTGTTTCATCATTTAGTCGGTGTTAGTATTAGTATGTTAAAATAAACATAAGCCAAACACCGGATAAAATTACATGAAATGCACAAAAAACAATACAAAAAATATTAAATATTATATAAACGTTTTTTTAAAACATGCTTAGAAACGTCAAGAACAAACTGCTCAGCCATATTATTAACAGTAATACACATGCGATTAACAGGTTCATACATGCTAAAGTTAGACGTTGAGGAGTTGACATGCAACAGAGGTAGCCTTCTCAAATTGTGCCTACTATCACGAAAAGAGATTGTGTTAAGCAACAATGGGGAATCAATATTCGCGTTTAAGAGTTGATGCACATATGTTACATCGGCAACCAAATGACGTTTCTCAAGCGAGTGCATATTCAAAAGTTTCAAGCGATCCTCATAGGGTGGAAGAATTAAAGAAATATTCCAGGGTAGATGTCTGAGAGCAAATCCTAGGAAGTTCCGCTGAACAACTCGATACGGTCGATGTGTGTACCGTAAAATGGAGACCAGACCTGGCTAGCGTATTCAAGGAGAGGTCTCACAAAATAAGTGTACAAACGCAATGTTATGGTGGGATTCGGGAATTCTTGAGACCAACGTTTGATAAAGCCTAGCATGGAACTACTCGTTGATACTGTGTAGTTTATGTGGGACATAAAATTCAATCTATGGTCACATTTGATACCCAAGTCACAAACAGCACCCACACGGCGAATCGAGGAATTCGAGAACACATAATCGTAAGAAATTGGTTTCTGATTTCTGTGAAAAGTCATAACCTCACATTTGTCTATATTGAGTGTCAAGTTATTGCTTTTACACCAATCATAAAATCTGTGAAGGTCACTCTGTAGCTGCTCACAATCGTTAAAAGATTTAATCTGGGCGAAAAGTTTAATGTCGTCAGCATAAATCAAGACCTTGCAGTACTTCACAACAGAGACAATGTCATCAATAGACAGAATAAAGAGCAAGGGGCCCAAGTGATTCTCTTGAGGTACGCCAGACGAAGCTTTCAAGACTCTTGAGATGGAATGTCGAAACAAGATTTGATAAGTTCTGTTATCTAAGTAAGACTCCGTCCATTTAAGAAATGTTAGAGGAAACCCATACTTTTCCATTGTAAAGAGTATCACAGAGTGAGATAACTTGTCGAACGCTTTACTAAAGTCTGTATAAATACAATCTGTCTGGTAGCCTTTTGCAAATCCGCCAATGGTATCTGAGACAAATTCCAACAAGTTAGTGGTGGTAGACCTGCCCGAAATAAACCCATGTTGGTTTGAAGAGAGTAAATTATTACAGGAGGTTGATAATTGAGAAGAAATTATAGATTCGAATAATTTGAGCATGCAAGATAATTTTGCAATAGGCCTATAGTTAGAAATATCATTTTTACTACCTTTTTTGTGGATAGGTATGATAAAGGAATTTTTCCATAGCTGGGGGAAACAAACACTATCGAGCGATTTTTGGAAAATATTTCTCAACGGAGCTACCAGAGAAAGGCAGCAAGACTTAAAAAAGGCTGGAGGGATCCCATCCGGACCGGTTGTGCAGTCATTTGGAAGCCCATTAATATGAACGAGTAAGAAAGAAACATTATGAGAGTCGTTCATATGACTGAAGTTGCTATTTTGAGGTTGAACATTTGACGAGGCAAAGGCATTGTCAAAAAAAGAGCAAACATATTACAAATTTCAGACGAATCATCGCTAGCAGAGTCTCTGTACTTCATGGTATTGGGATAGTTGTCTGTTTTTTTCTTCATATTAATAAACTTAAAAAATATCCGTGAGTCACTAAATAATTTAGCACGCATGCTTTGAATATACTCATCATAAAGTATGGAGGAAAGCTCTTTGAACTCATTATATGATGTGAGGAAATTGTTGTGACTTATAATGTCGCATATAACTTTTCCACAGTTTACTCTTTCTATTTTTAAGACGTTTCAGTTCTTTATTGAACCATAACGGTGATGGTTTAGTCAATCGCTAACGCTCGCGGGGAACATAAGAAGAAAATAAATCGAAAAGAATTATATAAAACTTAGAAACGTCTTCATCAACACTATTACAAGACAGCAGACTATGTTGAAATCAATAGAGGCAAGTCTACTAGAAAGTTCCGAGAAGTCAGCTTTTCTAAAATTGAAGAAGTATTGTGTTTCGTCACAATTTGTTAAGTTTTCGGTTTCATAGCAATATGTAATTAGTAGAGGGGGGTGGTATTTGTCAAGAGTAGACATTATAACTGGGTTAGGTTCAACAAGTAAGGTGAATACGCCCATCCTAAAGGATTATATATATACATATTTTTTTTTAACAAAATAATGTTAAATAAGAAACGACAATTATATATCATGATAAAGTACAACATGTTTAGAGCCAACAAAAAAATATTTATCGCGAAAAATGGTTTTGAAATAGTTTTTAACAAATTTTTAAAAAAATGCGTAATGCCAACACGGTGTTGGTTATATGACCAGAAATTATATTACATTATAAGTTGGGTTATGTTTTTATCTAATATCTTACTGCAAATCAATCACCTTTTACCACAATTTAAGCTTTAATACCGACGTATGGAACACAAGAATTTGCAATATAACAGCACTTTTTTACTTACCTCGTAAATATGTATAAGTAATGCGTCTTAAAAAATATTATCGCTGACATTATACTTACTCGCTTCGCGTCATCTACTAACTCGATTTTCAATTCAAATATTACAATGGCATGATGGAAAACTATGCATATATAATAACATGTGCTGTCCTCTTTCGTGAAATAATTACACTACGGCTAGTGGGCATATTGCCAACATGCGCATATTGCCAACATGCGCATATTATATTCACCTACCTTAAATGCTCCACACCAAAACGCACTCTGCCTGGAGTTTTTTAAATACACCAACAAATTTTAAGCTCTATTTGGAGCTAAATTTTTTTCTGACAAATAATATAGCTCTTTAGAAAGCATTTGCATTAAGTGGACATGTATTGGCGCACGAAGTTATTTTAAATAGATCCTAAAGTTTTAAAGCAAAGATTTATTATACCCTAGCTGAAATCTAAAGAGTAACTAAGTTTATCATTCCGTATGTAATACCTAGAAATAATGATGGTAGAGCTAAATGGATTGGACACCCATGCATAAAATTAAAAGTTATTTTGATTTTTTCAAGTCCATCTGTCCGTGCGTCCTATGCGATTTTAATGTACTGAAAAGCAGAATATGAAATCCTATAAAATTGGTTATAATCATTTTTGTTGTTCGACGACCCGTTCTGGAGATATATTCAAAAATCAAACTTGCGCAGACGATACGAAATTACAAATGAGCATTCATCTAGAGCGTATGATAAGAATTCCAGCTTTTTTACTTATTGGAAAGATTAAGATCCAATTCTAGAAGGGTCTTCAACAAGGCAAAAACAACAGGTGCTTGGAATGAATACAAGCGCGCCTTGACTGAGTACAATAAAGAGTTTAGGAAACCCAAGACAAGAACTTGGAGAAATCTCTGCGAGGGTATTGATGATCTACCCACAAGTGCAAGACTTCAAAAAGCTCTCTCTAAGGATCACACCAATAGTATCGGCCTTCTACAAAAAGTCGATGGCAGCTACACGAGTAGCCGGGAAGAAACAGTAAGTTTGTTACTACAAACTCATTTTCCCGATTCGAAAGTTATGCAAGATGACGATGAAATCCCTGAAGAGCTAAGACTTGAATGCAGGCCTTCCGATAGGATTAAAAGTCTCTCTGGCAGAATCTTCACCCCAAGTAAAGTTAAATGGGCCGTCAACTCCTTTAAGCCATGCAAATCGCCTGGAGCTGATGGCACCTTTCCAGATATACTGCCAAATCTCATTAAGACCTTTAGAGCAAGTTATACTCTAGCATATATACCAAGGACGTGGAAGGAAGTTAAGGTAGCATTTATACCTAAAGGGGGATGGCGTTCACCTTCATTACCCAAATTCTACCGTCCGATCAGTCTAACTTCATTTCTCCTAAAAAAAAATGGAGAAAGTGTTAGACAACCATATTAGGAGCGGTGCACTCACCTGTGCACCCAAACCAACATGCTTACCAAGCAGGAAAGTCTACCATAACTTCCCTACATAGTCTTGTCCTAGGACTAGAAAATGCAGTAGACGATAAAGAGACAGCCCTATTTGCATTTCTAGACATCGAAGCAGCATTTCGCAATATATCCTTTGAAGCCATTGAGAATGCATCTACCAAAAAAGGAATCGAACCTTCCTTGATAAAATGGATAAAATCTATGCTTGAAATCTGGAGAATCACAGATAACCTGGGGGAGGACTCTATTACAGTAGTGGCTTCCAAGGGATGTTCCCAAGGTGGGGTTCTGTTCCCTGTAATATGGTCGCTGGCTGTAGATGATCTCCTACAGAAGCTAACCAACTCCGCCTATGACAATCAGGGATATGCGGTTGACAACTGGTCATTACAATTAGGGGCATACATGATCAGATAATCTCTCTATTGGAAAATGCCTTAAACATAGTTTGCAACTGGTGCCAAACAATGGGACTTCGAGCCAATCCTGGTAAGACAATAGTTGTTCCCTTCACGAGGAAAAGGAAGCATTATTTACAAGCACTATCTCTTGAGGGAACAGTAGTGGAATTCTCAAAGGAGGTCAAATATCCAGGTATTACCTTAGATAACAAACTAACCTGGAACTCTCACTTAAAAAAAGTACTAGATATAGCAACAGTGGCAACATGGAAATGCCGCAGGTTTTCTGGCAAAACTTGGGGCCTTCAACCAAAATTGACTCTGTGGTCATATACATCTATTATAAGACCCATGGTCACATATGCCTCTATTATTTGGTGGTCAAAAACAAAACAAAAGACAGCTCAAACTAGTTTGCAAAAACTGCAACGGCTTGCATGTCTAGGAGTAACCGGTGCCATGCGTATCTTCTCAACTGCGTCCTTAGAGGTTATGTTGGACGTGCTACCCTTACATTTGCATGTTAGGGAGCAGACCATACTTAGTGAAATTAGGCTACAAAAGGCAAACCTATAAAGTACAAATAATTTGGTTGGCCACCTGAAAGTCCTCCAGGATTTCATAAAGGACCCGATGGCTAACCCAATTTCAGACGTTATGCCGAAACACCATTTAAGGTGATCTTGGGGGATTGTCAACACTGGCACACTGGGACCTACTCTTTTGAAAAGGATCTCTTAAATGGTACACGGATGGGTCCAAAATCGAAGGTAAAACAGGCGTGGGCATATATGGGCCAAATTGCCATCTCGCAAAGGTACTGGGAGCCTCACCAACTATTTTTCAGACAGAAATACACGCCATAGAACTCCGCGCTAGCGAAATAATCTACAAGAATATGCATGGACAAAAATATACATAATATCAGACGGCCAAGCAGCACTTAAACCGTTAAACTTATTTACCTTTGAGTCTAAGCTGGTTTGGGACTGTCTTACTCTCTTGAAGCAACTGTCCGAGACAAGTAGGGTGACACTGATCTGGGTACGAGGACATGAAGGCATTAAGGGAAACGAGATTGCGGACCGCCTTGCAAAGGAAGAAGCCAAATCTCCGTTTATGGGCTCTGAGCCTGTATTTGGACACCCAAAGAGTTACCTCTCAGCTCAGATCAAGCTTTGGGAGGACAGAACTAAGAAGGAACACTGGGAAAATACCTCGGGGCTGAGACAAGCGAAGAAGTTTATAAAGTATTCGCACTAGAGGACAAAAGAATTTCTCAAACTCAGCAGAACGGAACTAAGGCTCATAACAGCCTACTTACTGGTTATTTCGCACTTAGATAACATCTTAAGAAGATGGGTAAACACGATGATGAGACCTGTTGATTCTGTATGGAAGACGATGAAACCGCTGAACATGTCCTGTGTGACTGTGAAGCTTTGTGCCGCATAAGGTTAAGACATCTAGGAAAGGCATTTCCAGAAGATGTCGGAGAAATGGTCCCCAAGAATGTTTTAGGCTTCATCAAAGACCTTAATGTCGAATGGGCGCCCTAGGGCATTTAGGGGTAATGTCACAAAAGATCTTATAGGTCGCGGTGACAAGATGAGAGGCAGGAAACTTGTCTGCATCCCCCGTTATTAATAATAATAATACTTGTTGGAAACCTTAAACTTCGCGTATTTCTGACGGGTACTTTCTTGTTCTGAATCTGAAGAATCTTAGTGGAGCTTAAAAATATTTTTCTCTTTCCAGAGCTTTATGTGGTTTTATCTTCAACCGGCACTTTTTTTTAATTAGGCAGAATACGTTTTTTTTTTTTCAAGATTACTGCGATACTCGGAGCAGAGCTCAGTGCATCAGTAATTTCGGAGCGATATTTCTATGCGATATTGCAGTTCATTGCATGTACACTGGAGCTGAAATGGATTAACCTTGAAAAAGACTTTCCGAATAAAACTACTTTATAATTGCTTTATTGTCCCTAATTATATTTAAAGTTGCTGTATTTTTGCACTTAACCCATTTTATGTATTTTGCATATAACTATTCGAAAAGTATGAATGCATTTAATAAATAAATAAATAAATAAATAATAAATTCTTTTATCAATTCTATAAGAACTTTGTTATATTTAGGACCGTATTCACCAATTTAATTGAACTTTAATTTAATTTGTATTTTAGTACTCCCGAGAGGGTTGGAGCCCACTTGAATTAAAATTAATGTTATATATGCGTTATTATAACAAAAAATAACTCAAATTAAATTTTAATTTAATTTTAATTATGCCTTAACCCTCTCTTACAGCGGTACTAAAATACAAACTAAATATAATTTCAATTAAATTGTTTGGTCAATACGGTGGCGCTTAATGTAATTATCTTCTCATTGTTATTTATTTCACAGAAAACTTGTCATTAGTCACATTTATATGGAACATATTATAATAATAGCTGCGTTTTTTTATCTCTCTGGTCTGATCCGGTTCAATTTTATTCACGTAAAACAGCAACAATGGATCATGCATTGTTGTTGCTTTACGTACATAAAATTGAGCCGGATCAAATCAGAGAGATAAAAAAACGCAGGTATTGTTACTAAAATTTGACAAACTTGTAAAATATTCACATCGTCGCACAAGTCAAAATTTACGAAACAGGCTCTGATTCTATATTTAATGACGTATCAACTATTGGCCTAGAAATTTTGAAGATATTATAGGATGTGTCATACAATCGTGTTCTGCAATATTATTTTTACTAGACCTAGGCTTCACTCACTGACATGTATATAAATGGACTGACTGATCTCCTGTTTCATGTGTCACCAGTTTTAATTTCAGAAAGTATGCTCCTTAGAATATAGAGAGTACAGGAAGTGTGATAAGCCAAATTTAGCGTAGTCAAATCCTCATTGTGTTAGTATCTGATGCCACTGTAGTGAAGCTCAGTACAGCCGTGTAGTAGAATCAATATAGAGAGCGGAGCGGAAAATATTACGTTTGCTCCCATCGAAAATGTTCTTATTCGCTGTCACTACATCTACATACCCTGAGAGCTTCTCAGCTGTCATAAAAGTGAACAAATCTCGGTGGATGAAGGATATTTCAACGTTTTGGTTATGTATTTTTAATTTAAGTTAATATAAAATTGTGCGTAAAGTACATAAAATAAAATTTTATAACAATACTTGCCTAAAAAATGATTTCCCACGTCGTACCTTGGTGTTGTTGTGGCAATTTTTTACCGAACACTTCAATCTGAAAATACATGAAATCACTTAGAAATTTATCACTTTAATATCAACAGATAATTACTTACACTCTTTACTTTATTTAGCAACAGTTTTCAAGTAATTATCTTTCACTTTTCACAAGTTTTAAATTAAATTCAAATTGTTGCAAATTAGGAAACTTCGTTTGACAGCTGAAAATACATTTTCCTCTTTCTTCAATATAATGCTGACCTACTTCACGGAACCCTGAAAAAATACACGCTCATGGACACGAATTTTACAGGTATCAACCCTGTTGTCTCTATATTCCAAGGTATGCTCTCACTGTCAATGCAACCAATTGTCGTAAACTGGTGTCATATTTAAATTATTTACGAATTTTCTTATATACATGTCAGTGGGATTTACCAAATTTACCACGAAAGTATTTGGGACTATATTTGTATTGTTAAATTTTAATTTTGAGTAGAAGGAAGTGCTTTTTACAAGGTTGTTTTGGTAGAAAAGTTTTGATTACCAAGTTGCCAGTTCTAAAAATATCGCTGAACTTCAACCAATTTCTCGTTCCCATTCGGTACAGTTCAGTGGAAAAGTATACTCTCACGGAAAGAGACAGGAATATGAAAGTGGTGCCATTTGCTTTCATGCATTTCTGGTTCAACAAGCGAGCAGTCCATTTATATACATGTCAGTGATCTCACCCTGTATAAATACCTGCATGACAGGGAACATTTTTTTTTAAAGTCGTGAAAATACAAAAAAAAATTAAATTTTTGCACAATCTAATCTACTGCCAATATGCACGCAAACATGGCTCCAATTCTATTCGAAATTTTACTAATTAAGTTGATATTCTTTTAGATGTTCTTGTATACAAACTTAATATGGACAATACTCAATACGAAATTTTCTTTCCAATTTCGAAACTAAGTATTATTTTAATTATCGATACAATTATAATTTTCCACACGTCACTGGTTTAATTTTAATCCATTACAAAGACTAACAAAAGAAACGTGTCTTTCGTTAGCGTCTGCTTCATTTGCCACTCGCCCTTTTCCAGTTATAAAATTAATACGAGGACAATGTATGATCTCATGAAAAACTAAAAAACACAGTGTATAAAAAGTAAAAGAAAAAAATTAACTTAAATTACCTATTTATATCTAAATCTTAGCAGATGGATTCTGATTTTCGAGATTATTTTGAAAGTTTGGCTAAAAAGAAATTTTGAAGTTTTGGCAATTTGTTATTTCTTGTCGTATTTTCTAGAAAAAATAAATGTTTTAATGAGAACGCTACAAGTACTCTTAAAATTTTCTCCTGCAAAAACATTAAGCCTATCCAGCAATAGATGGCAGCGAACTTATTTCCTTTCTCTAAGTAGTAACTAAAAAGCTTCAAGAAACAATACCTTCGTGGTTTATTCATTTGCACGCTATACAAATTTCCATTGGTATTGAATTTATTCATGCAGTTCTGAGGTAAGAGCTGATTTGTAAGATTTAATTATGATAAGCTCCATGAAATCTCGGTTCAGTGAAAACGCAATTATTAATTTGCCGAGAAAGCTTTCATAGACGTGTATCTCTCGCTGTTTTCCAAGCGAAGCAACGAACTTGTAAGAAAGTATTGAAAGAATCTTTCTAGGGTCTAACGTGAAATATTATACCTAAGTAAACAACAGTTGCCAGAAAAAGATATTTTGCGGTAAGTTCTCTTGTTTATCAATTTTACTCTTGACTGAATTTAGCTCGGGGCTTGCAGCATAGGAGTTTCAGACTTCTGTGTAGTGTTAGACATTGTCGTTAATGCTGACTATGATGTTTATGTAACGTTTACTCAGAGAATAGGTACTAAGCTGATTTTTTTTTCTTTTCAATTTAATCTTATGCACATAAAGTTGTTAGAACTTTATACACTATAAGAATTTTGAATTGAAGTAAAAGCTAAGAAAATGTTAAATATTTTGCATGTGCATACATGGAACTTGTGCATTCACAGTTATATTTAATGTTTGTAAGAATAAATTAGATTATTGAAGTTCGTTTTCCTAGGATAAAAATATTTACTATTAGTTATTGAATATTAACATTTACGATTTTAATTCTCAGTTCAGTGCAAAAGAAATTAGTTTGAAATTTGGGTTGTAAATATTAAGTTCCCATAATCAACCAAATCCATTCCATGTTAATTTGTAAATATTTGGTCGACCTCTATAAGATCCTAGATGCTTTTCTATATATTTCAAATTAATACCTATAGCAAAATTGCAAAAAATATTGATAGATTGGTATCAATTTGCTCTAGTTACTATAAGCTATAGAAATGCGGAAGATCACCACAGATCTGAAATATGTTTAGCTGACATAGAGTTGTTGAGTTTGGGAACCCCTATAGGGGTTGTCCAAACTATGTCAAGTTTTGTTTAAACTTAAAAGGGATAGGGTAATCGAGTGGTGTACTTTGTTTGTGACCGTTTAAACGTCATAACTGACTTTTTACTACCAAAGAACGTTTTTTTTTTAATTTGGGTCATATACACCCCAGTTCCTATATTTTAAACGTAATGCTGCCCTTCCTGCTTTCACATCCATGAAAAGACGATTCTTTTTGCGTGATTTACAATTTTTAGCGGCTTCTTTAAAACACAAAAACCTACGTAGCTCATAAGTACCAAATGGGTCTTCATATTTTTTTTTTAAATATAACTAGGATGAATCAAAAACAGACAATACTGTCAATTGAGAAATATTGTTCTTATTTCTCCACAACTAAAACAGCCGAGAGTTTTGACGAGTGGAGTAGAGAGTTTGGTAATTCTACAAAAAACAAAAAAAAAAAAAACAAAATATTCCCCGGGTTACAGAATTCCCAGTGGTGAGTTAAATTTCAAAAGAACTCTTATCTCGCCAACTCTTCGTGCTACAGAATCCGGTCCCAGGCGTGAGTCTTGTTGAATTTTTCAATGCATATCCATATGAAATTGCTCTAAATAAAAAAAAATCGCTTATTAAAAATTAAAATAGTTCGTATGTTGTCTGATACACCATTGCTTTCTGATGTGCCATAAAGATCTTCATAAGATTCACTGATAATTAGTTTGATGTTGTTGCTGGTGCTATCATTAACCATTCTTATTGGTCATCAATATTCAATTCTCTATTGGGTGTCCCAGGAGCGACTAGGACTTCTCTATTTCAGTCTCAATTGTAGAACTTTGCATAATTGTAGACCAATGCAAAATACCCCTCTGCTGCTACCTACTCTTGAGCAGCAGAGCTTTAAAATTAAAGTTTTGGAATTTTAAGTAAGTTTCTTTCTCATTTTTGTTTTTGAAATTTAAAAATTGAAATCCAGTATTATTTCAAACTCGTTTTAATTATTGTAAAATCAAAAAGCATTTTGTGAATTTTTATTTATGAAAAACAACCATTTGTAAATGAGCACCCACTTTTTCAACCTTATTTAGCCTGGAACTGAAATTTTCAATCACTCGCTGGAACATCACTTTTAGAATATCGTTGATTTCGTCTTTGATTTTTTACTTTATAACATTCGAGTTGGGTGATAGAAGGTTGAAAACTTTACTTTTTATGTGGCCCCATAGGATGAAATCAGCAGGCATCAAATCTGGATTCCTCAGTGGCCAGTTGATGTCTTATCGGCGACTAATTACTCTTACAGGGAATAAATCATGAAGAGCAGCTAGCTAGTCATTTGTGACATGAAAAGTAGCTCCATCTTGCTGCAAAAATGTGTTTCGGTTATAGCCAATCTGATTTTGCATTTTTGGAACCAAAAAAGTCCGAATCATATTGCAATATCGATTTGAGCGCGATCACGGTTATCCTCGAAAAAGTATGGACGGATAATTCTTTGAATTGATATGGCAGCTCAAACCAGAACCTTAGGTGAGTGTAGTGGTTTCTGATGCAGTTCCAGTGGATTATCGGAAGCCCAATATTTTAAATTTTGTTTATTCACATGATCGTTGATGTGAAAATTAGATTTATCAGAGAACAATAGTGTAAGAATTGTCGTTCTTCTAAAACGCTCGCACACATAATGCACGCTGCGGTCGCTACTAAACTAAACTAGTCAACCAAGCGTTTGACACCTGTCATGTCTATCCCCTAGCTGTGCTTGGCGCGTACAGGTAAAACTCAAAACGAAAAACATTCTAAGATACTCTTTATTTAGAATAAAAAAACACACTATCAGCATCAACTACTTGTTTGAACTTTAACAAGCCCAATGCCTTCGGTTTAAAATTACGTAAAACTTTGTCTAAAAAATGCAAAAATGCCTTGTGATAGTCAATGATAGAAGAAAATTGCCTACCAAAAATTCACAAATACCTTTAATATTTTAGTTGTCTACATACATATTCCTTCTACATCAAAACACTTTTGTATGTGATATTGTCGCCTTTCAAAACCTTCTTTGCAGAAAGTAGGATCCTTTTTCCTGAAACATCTCCAAACAGGATTTTTGGATTTACGTTAAGCGACTCAACTATGTTCCATAAATTAAAAAAAAAAAAATCTTACGAGGCCAGATTTGCACTCGAACTTCTCTCAAAAGAATGTGCTGGTATATATTGTGGTGGAGCGAAACTCGTTAGTAGAATCTTTTGGTCCATTTTTTTTTTCAAATCCGCGTTCCATTTCGTGTCCTAATTGGATTTTTTCTACCATGTTAATTAATTCTTTGCAATCTCAGAAGAAAGTTTGCATCAATTTGCCGATCGATCTTTCAGATTGAAATTTATTAGTCTCGATAATCCTCATGATAACCACTGCTTGAACTGAATTTTGCTTTCTGGATCATACTTATAAATCCAGGTCTCATCCCTCGTAAGAATTCGTGAGTAAAAATCATTTGAATTTTCTTTTGTCCAATTCAAAACGAAAGAGCAACCATTCGTTTTATTAAGTGCTCTGAAGGCGACAGTATTAGTTTCCTTCGCGAAGAAAATTTCCACAGACTTACATAATCAATGAGAATTGCCTGAGGTCATCAAAATGAAATACCAGAAATCTCCGCAAATCCTTCAATACACACAATTTCTTGAGTTTTCTCAGTAATTTAATCTTTAATAGTTGATTGATGTTGATGGCCGTCCAATGCGAGGATCATCTTCAATACACTCTTTTTCTTTAAATCATCAAAATGCTGTCGGCCTGGTGCAACCTTCAATAAACTGATGTTTGTAAAACATCCATAGTTTGCTTGGCGGTTCAGTGGTCAGTTCAGCGGTAGCCAAACATGTGTTTGCCTATGATGAAAAGACAGGTACAGAAATGGCCGTGATTTCACTAGGCCAACAAAAGGCTTTTGGTAGCGTCTCTTGCGAGTATCGCTTGACTGCTCTCGAGGCAATTGGGTTTCCGTCCAGGTGGCTCGAATTCGTCGGAAACTGTATAGAGATTCAGCGATTTTGATTAAGCATCAAAGACAAGTTCTGGCTAGTATCTCGTTTCATCGAGGCATCGGACAGGGTTTATAACAACCTTTCGTTGTTCTATCAATAATAGAGGCGATGCCATAGTAAGAAATAAACTAGGAAAAAAAAAATAACTAGAGTTGTCTTAAATTCAATGCTCTAAAGCTAAACAATAAACAAAGAAAGAAATACAAAACGCAAAAGCTTTCCGTCCTAAATTGAAATGATCACTCGAAAAATGAAAGAGTACAGATAAGTAAAGTAAAGTAAGGTAGCAAAATCAAGTGGTAGTTAATTAATATGGCTCCATTGTAGAAGAAATATGTAAAAATTAGGTACATAGGATGTACATGTAGCACTGCAGTAGAGCGGAAAGAAGTACTAGAGTCCGATTAATAAAGTAAAGTTGGGGAATTAATCTTAAGAATCGTCGAGTATCCGAATGCCACATGAGTAATTGGTACAGTCCGTCTACAGTAACTACCTAAACATGCGGTGAGGTTAAGGCGGTCCAACTAGTCAAAGGGCTGAATCGATGAATGCGGGGAACCCGAACGTGGACAAGTGGTTGGCGTTTCCGGAAAGAAGTTGGTGATCGAGGAAGGCGAAAAACGAGGAAGGTTATTCAAGCAAAAAGCAAAAATAATTGCTGAAAAGATTTTTAAAAAAAAAACTCCTCCAATATCCTGTAACAAAGAAGAGTACACGGAGTAATTATACCAAGGAAAGAAGTTATAACTACACGAAGTGGAAGCAGAGATCGTAAGCTCGAGAAGCCTGACAAAAAGAAAGGAAGGACGACGCTTAACAAGAAACGGCAGCAAGAATACGAGAACCCTAGTTAAATGAAAACAAGAATGTAAGTTTAGTGTAAGATAGATAGGAGTAGATAGGTAGGATAACAAAAATATAAGAAAAAAAAACACAAAAAACAAAAAGAAAACTAAATGAATTAAAATTTTGTTCGAATTTCAATTAGAGTTTCAATTAGCAAGAACCCGAGGTTATATAAAATGGGGGCTCAACCGGGATCTGATCATTTCATTTTAGGACAGTGAGATAGGTACAAACATTGAAATTAAATTTGTCGTAATAAATCTGAATATAACTAGGTACAGAAAATTCTAAATTTAAGAAAACAAAATCATTGCATAGTACACAAGTTATTATGAACAAAGCTTTCAATTTCATTCAACACATTGTCGCATGAATTTCAAGCATTTATAAAAAAAAACAATAAACAAAAAAAAAATATAAAATAAAACCGAAGGAAATTCTCTCCAGCTCTTTAAAACAATTTGGAATTCTAGCAGGCGAACCGTTAATGATTGGCGATGTATATCTCGGTGTGATAATCGCCGGCAAGAATTAGTTAACCACACTGTCGTAGTCGAGCTATTCATATATTAACCAGTGATCTAGTCAGTGACTCAGATAAGCAAAATTTAATAGTGCCTACTTATAAATATAAAATTTTAAGCAATTAATAATAATTAATATTTAATAAACAATTACATAATCTCTGAATTTGTATACGGCTCATATGAAAGCAGAAGTAGAGAGCTCAACTTTATACTCGAAATTTCTTTGGGGCATACCTAACCTACAAAAGGGTGCAGCATTTACAAGGAAATTTTATGGTAATTTGTGTGAGATATATAGAACAAAGTGAAGAAACGTAATATTATTTTTAGCGTCGAATATTTTCAATAGGAATGCAAGTCGGATAAAATTTTCGGAAGATATTAAAGCCTTTCAAAACGATGAGGTTATTATGAGAAGCTACTGCTTAAAAGTGATATCAGGTGTTCAAAGGAGATACAAAAGTTAGGTATTATTTTAAATGTGAAAGTTTCTTGGTTGTCATTTTGTTGGATAATTTCTATTACTGTGGGAAATGAGTTCTTAACAATACTCATTTAATTCTGACATAGCTAACCACATAGAGGAAAATAATTGCTTATCATAGTCATCATTGCTTGTTTACATGAAATTCCGTCTTGGTACGATACAATTTTAATTTGACGGCAGCAAAGTGCTAGTATCAAGCTGAACATGACATATCAGCCAATTGTTTAGTATTAGAATGTTTAATGAAACTAATAATTTTTAGTAATTACAAATATTGTTTTTAAAGCAAAAGTGAATGCCCTCCATTTACTAGGTGAAATATACTTGAATATTATAAATTTTTTAGGTAAATCCAGGATTGTTTGTGCAGAGCTACTACCTATTTAGTGAATGCCATTCAAATATTATATATCTATTTCGGCCACCTGATCAAGAACCGAATAAATAATTATTTCTTAATTAAGTATGTGATTTCCGATCTATATACTAGATAAGGAAAGTGCTTAATTTCATAAATTAGCTAGAGATTATTTCAAAGATTTGTACCTCATTCGTTGGAAGGTTGGTGAGTTAAACCATGAAAAATTGTAGATTTAGTACTAATGGTGTGACCACAAGTGTCAGATCTTAAGGATTACTATAAAACTATTAGGGTTTTCAGTTCGAAGCTTATTGTGTATTGACGTGCAACTGTGGGTATTGAAGCCATTCTATGCTAAAGTCGTTTGCTATCAAGGTCCGCATGAGTTGTAGCCTAATGTGATGTTGAGTTATTGCCGCAAAGTCGGTAACATTATAAATAGAGTGAAACTCTGAGAAAGGGGATTTGGTGTCGCAGAATCTCATATATCTATCTCACCAGTGTGCTGAAACTATAGATTTAGGATAGGTAGAAGAGCGTAATTTATGAAGTAGATCAGGCATCTTCAAAAATATAAAGACAAATCAACTTAGAGACAGTATAAAGAATTCGTTCAAATCTTAAATTTATAAAACAGGCATATAGTGCTCTAAATTAGAGAAAAGGGAAGGAAGATAAATATTGGTGTTCGGGGTTATCGTGATCTATTGTAAAAAAAAAAAAATATCTGGAATAAGTATATCGGAGCCATGAAGATGAAATAGTTGTGATAACACCTGAAGTGGAATTTAGTTCTTGTGGTTACAGCTTAATTGTAAATGTAAGTGGTAAATAGACTTCCCCCGGACTTTCGACGAGTTTTTTCTTTACTTTAATCATATTTTTAGGATAGAGCATGGTAAATTATAGGCGACAACACGATATCAATCTAGAATTGGTTCGCGAAAGCTTTATTAGCGTGTTGTTAGTAAAGATTAACCAAGTAGGTGGAAGGTCAGTACTCATTCCTGTTGATCCCAGATAACGCGGGTATTTTAAAAAAAGTTACCTGATAATTACAGAAACCTATCATATATATATAATAAAAGTAAGGTAGTAAATTACAACCACAATTAATGAGAGAAGCGAAAGAGAAGGTTGACGTATCTAAGATAACATCGTACCTGGCTCCCAAACAAGATTTAGAGGAGGCCGATAAGTGGTTTGCAGACTTATCACATGAAGCCCTTACAGAGAATAGCGAGGAGCTGGAAAGGATTGCTATTAGGGTATCATTCTTAAAACAAAGAATAAAACGTGTAAAAGTGGAAACTCAAACAGATGAAGCAGTCTTGAAAGAGCTTCTTGGGACAGGAGTATCCGATTTAATAATGCACATCGAATCACGCCAATACGATCTGTGGAAGGGGCTAACTAGTAAAAGAAAAACGGCCCAGAGTACTATAGATCCAAATGATTTCATGGTTTCAAACTTAGCAGAGCCTGAGGTGCCAGAGATATTGCAAGCAAAAGGAAACGTACAAACATCCAGTGCAAAAGCTCAGGAGCTTAACCGAGAGGTGGAGCGCGAAAGCGAAGAGGAAGAGATGAGTAAGTCCTTGCTAGTCTCAGGAGTACCTAGATTAAGTCGTTACAGTATGCAAGGACCTCCCCAACTTTATAAATGGCCTATAAAATTTACAGGAGATGATCCAAAAGAGTCAGCGTCGGAATTCCTACAGAGAGTGGTGGATTTTGCGCGAGCACGTAGGGTGTCAGATATAGAAGTGCTGCAGTCATTAGCAGATATTTTAGAAGGGTCAGCTTTGCGCTGGTATCTATGAAGTGTTTGTAAAGAAATTTTTGGAGGAATTCGAGCCTCTTAACCGAGCAGATAAGATCATAGATCATATTAAAGGACGGAGACAAAAGAACAATGAAAATATCGTTCAGTTCATATCATTAATCGAGGATCTATTCATGAGAATGTCACACCCACCGACGGAGCGTGAAAGGGTAAAAATAATTAGGAAAAATTTGTTGCCACAATTTATTAGAGGTTTAGCATTAATGGAGTTCAATACGATTGATGATCTTGAGAATGCATGAAAGCGAATCGAAGTTTGTGAGACACTGGCTCGAGAAAACACCCTACGACATGAACCAATGAAGCCCGTTAGCAGGGAAGCATATTACTATAGGGATCGATTCAGAGATCAAAATAGTAATAACAGGGTCTACAATTCAAACCCAAACAAATCCAGTGGCTTTAATAACAATTATCGGCAGTTTAGGTCTGGTCCAAGACAGGATTATGGGAACTTTAGATCTGAAGATAGGGAAAGACATTCTGGGAATTCAAGAGCATTAGAACTAAGCCATCATAACTATAACTCTTCGACGGCTATGGGAAATCGTCCAGCCAGAGATCAAATTAATACGTCGAGACCTAACAGGAAGGAAATCAGTGAGTTGGAAAACCGTGCAATGTCCAATGTAAATCGGAATAGCCCGAGCACATCGAGAGTGGGAAACGAGGGGGAAGCTGGGATAAGCGGGACGGGACCAGCTTCGAGGTAAAACCGCCCGAAAGATTAGAGTGGGATGAAGGCCGATTTAATAAACGAGAGTTCGTGGACAACCGTCCATATATTTTAGTTAATATACTAGGAGCTGAGGTCGAGGCACTTTTAGATAGTGGCGCTTCACTTTCAATCGTTGGTAGAAAAGGAATGGAGATTTTTGACAGATTAGATTTGAGGGCTAGTAAAGAAATTCGTGAAGTTATTTATACAGCAGATCAAACGAGACATGATTGCAAGAAGGCTTATTATTTACCAATAAAATTCAGAGGTAGAGTTAAAGTTTTAAGAGTGGTAGCCGTATCATCTATGAACAAAGGATTAATACTTGGAGTTGATTTTTGGAGGGCTTTCGATCTTTCATTAAAGCATAGATTAGGTCGCTGGGAGTTCTGCGAAGTAACGCAAAGTCTGGATTATGGTTTATTGGACGAGGAGAGCTGCTGAGAGGAACAGAGACGAGGCTTAGAAAAATGCAAGGAAGATTTTAAGAGGCTAGGCGACGGCAAATTAGGTCGAACTACGTTGGTAGAACACAAAATAGATACGCAAGGAGCAGATCCAATCGTACAGCGTGGGTACCAAATTTCACCTGCAGTTCAGGTAAGGTTCGTAAGAGAAATTCAGCGCATGATTGACAATGACGTAATAGAACCATCATTTAGTCCATGGTGTTCGCCAGCGGTATTAGTTAAAAAGGCGAATGGGAGAGACCGTTTGTGTGTTGATAGTCGAAGACTAAATAAATTAACAAAAAAGACCGCGTATGCTTTGCCACGAATTCACGGAATCCTTGCAAGACTGAATCGAACGAGATACTTGTCTACAATTGATTTGAATGATGCCTTTTGGCAGATACCTCTCACAGAAGATTCGAAGGAAAAAACAGCCTTTTGCATACCTGGGGTGGGACAATACCAATTTAAGGTTATGCCGTTCGGTCTGTGTAATAGTGCAGCAAGCTTGCAACAGCTTATGGATCGGTTATTTGGATTTAATGAGGGGGTTTTCCCATATCTCGATGATATAATAATAGCAACAGAGACATACGAAGAACATATTCAAGTTTTAGGTTGGGTCGCTAAAAGACTAGAGGAGGCGAATCTTTCTGTTAATTTTGAAAAATGCCAGTTCGCTCGGAAGTCATTGAAGTATCTAGGATTTGTGATAGATACAAAAGGCTTACGTACCGATCCAGAAAAGGTGAGCACCATGTTAAATTTTCCGAAACCACATACTTTTACAGAAATGAAGAGGTTCATAGGCTTAGCTTCCTGGTACCGACGGTTTGTACCTAATTTCGCGGAAGTAACAGCTCCACTTCATGATTTAACCAAGGGTAAATCTAAAGGAAAAGTGCTACGTTGGACTAGGGAAACAGAGGAAGCATTTATCCAATTGAAATCGAGGCTGGTGGAACCTCCGGTCTTAATCAATCCAGACTTCACTCGTCCCTTCTTCTTGCAATGTGATGCATCTAACATAGCGATTGGCGCAGTACTCATACAGAAGACGGATGAAGTATTGGAGCGGCCAGTAGCATATGTAAGTAGGAAGCTGCGAGGAGCAGAGCTGAATTACACCACTACTGAGAAAGAATGTTTGAGTATTGTGTTTTCCGTGGAGAAATTAAGAGGGTATTTGGAAGGGTACAAATTCTACGTAGCTACTGATCATTCTGCACTAACCTGGTTGTTTAGGCAGCAGAATCTCACTGGCCGATTGGCCCGGTGGGTTATGAAGCTACAAGCTTTCGAATTTGAGATAATGCACGTCAAAGGAAAGGACAACGTTGTAGCAGATGGGCTATCGAGAGCGAAGGAAATTGATCTACTCGATTGTTTTCCAATGGAGGAAGATAAATGGTACCTTAGCATGGTAAAGAGAGTGCGGGAGGAACCGAATCGTCACAAAAGATGGAAATTGGAGGGGGATGAGCTATATATTAAAGGCTATAATGAAGATTTCATTCATGGGGATAGATGGCGGAGAGTGGTACCAGAGTCCACACGTAAGTTAGTCCTGCATGAATGCCACGACACTCCTCAGTCTGGTCATTTGGGAGCCTTTAAAACCAAACAGAGGGTGCTTAGTAAATACTACTGGCCCGGCGTGGCACGAGATGTAGCAGCCTATGTGAAGGGTTGCGCAATATGCTTGCAATCAAAAGCGCCAAACTCACGGCCTTATGGAGAGATGGGAAAGTTGCGATCTGCAGTAAGACCCTGGCAAATCATCGCATTAGACTTGATGGGACCATTTCCTAGATCCACTAAGGGTAATGCATATTTATTAGTTATTTGTGACTGGTTCACTAAGTACGTCTGTTTGTTGCCTATTCGACAGGCAACTGCAAGGAAGGTAACACAATTAGTGGAAGAAAAGATATTTCTAGAATATGGAGTGCCGGAGGTAATAATAACGGACAATGGTAGGCAATTTGATTCAAAAGAATTTAGAAACTTGTTGGAAGAATACAAGGTTCCAAAATTTTGGCTGAATTGTAGGTATCATCCTCAAAGCAATTTTACGGAGCGTTGGAATCGAGTGATAGGAGCAGCTTTGCGTTCGTACATATCTGAAAACCACAAGTTATGGGATAAGGAAGTTCCGAAAATACAGATAGCTTTAAGAACAGGCGTGAATGAAATAACCGGATTTAGTCCAATTCACTTGAGTTTTGGAAGGGAGTACGTAGGCTCTGGGGCAGATCACCAACTTTATGGGGATACAAGTGGTAAGGAGGCTTATACACAACGATGTGAAAAATTAGATCAACTTGAAAAGTTATATAATAGCGTATACTTAAAGATACAAAAAGCGCATACCAGAAACAAAAAATATTTTGACCGAGATAAAGTGGATAAAGTTTTCGAGATAGGAGAAGAGGTGTTTAAGCGGAATTATGTGCTTTCTGATGCTAGCAAGAATTTTTCCGCAAAGCTAGCACCGAAATTTGTTAGGTGTATAGTAATCGGGAAAAGGTCAAATTTAGTGTACCAACTCGCTGATATGAATGGAGTGAGCTTGGGATGGTGGCACATAAGGGATATAAGACCTCAATAGGAGCGCTAAATAATTGAGTACAAAGATATTAAAATTACTACGTTAGGAGTGATAGAATTAAAATTGGAGTTAATTTTAGAAGTACAACTTGTATCTAAGTAAGTTTCCGTTATTTTATTATAATACAAGGGATGGGAAATTCCTTTGAGACGTATGAGATGGAATCGAGATTTTGCTGAATATTCTTCTTGTGGTTTTGCTACTTATATTATTTCCGGAATCACAGTATGGTGTGGTAGGAAATTGATGTATCGTAAGAGGAGATATAATCGGGTTTAATGAATTATAGAGATAAATTTTGTGTTTCACTAAGGTTAGTAAGGATTTGGCGGTATTCTGTGTATCCATAAATTAAGGTCATTCCACATAGCATAGACTCTACCCAAACTTCGAAAGTAAGATATTTTCCTGCACGTAGATTAGGCAGATAAGGAATCAGCGAATGAGAGTTAACAGAGTGAATCTTAGATGGTAGCGTTGTTGAAGGGCAATTTCAAAGGCATACTAGGCTTTTGCAGTACTGTTATAGCAAATACGGCACATTCGGGTTGGATTTAGCAAAAAAAAAAAATAGTATTTACGTGAGGCGCAGATTTGAGTCAGTGGGATGGCAGGCGTATAAGTCGGAAAATTGGTAAATAACTCACGCATTTACATTGAATAAAAAAAAAAAAAAAAAAAAAAAGTTATAGCTAGAGGAAAGTGGAGGTAATTTATTGGAAAAGAAAAGGTTTTAGCTAGTTTAAATAATAAAAGGAACTATGGGACATGTTCACGCGACTATCAGTTTAGCAATCTGTTGATTCGCGGATAGGGTTGATTCAAAGATCTTCAGTTCATCACAAATGTTGATCGCTGAAGCTAGGAATAATGTAGTTAACAGGAAAGTTTAATGATGTAGTCATTCGCTTTGTATATATAACTCACATAAATCATAATGCATTGGCCCAATAATAATATATAGTGGATGTAGTTAAAGAGAAAAGTTTAATGATGTAGTCATTCGCTTCTCATATTACTCACATACATCGTAGTGCATTAGTCCAACAACTTTGTTCACTAAGGCAGTGGGGTACAACGAACGGAATAACTTAATACGAATAACTTAGTCCTGATTTAATCCACCGGAAGTATAAAAGAAATAACTGGAAGAGCTAGAATTTCAAATTGTTGTTGTTTGAGAAAAGGGAACCAGTAATAGGCAAAAGCGTAACTTTGATAAGTTGACTTAACGTGAGAATCGGTGTATCAAAGTTTCACGGCGTGAAACTTTGTCAGAGGAAAAGGGGGAATATAACAACCTTTCGTTGTTCTATCAATAATAGAGGCGATGCCATAGTAAGAAATAAACTAGGAAACAAACAAAAAAAAATAACTAGAGTTGTCTTAAATTCAATGCTCTAAAGCTAAACAATAAACAAAGAAAGAAATACAAAACGCAAAAGCTTTCCGTCCTAAATTGAAATGATCACTCGAAAAATGAAAGAGTACAGATAAGTAAAGTAAAGTAAGGTAGCAAAATCAAGTGGTAGTTAATTAATATGGCTCCATTGTAGAAGAAATATGTAAAAATTAGGTACATAGGATGTACATGTAGCACTGCAGTAGAGCGGAAAGAAGTACTAGAGTCCGATTAATAAAGTAAAGTTGGGGAATTAATCTTAAGAATCGTCGAGTGTCCGAATGCCACATGAGTAATTGGTACAGTCCGTCTACAGTAACTACCTAATCATGCGGTGAGGTTAAGGCGGTCCAACTAGTCAAAGGGCTGAATCGATGAATGCGGGGAACCCGAACGTGGACAAGTGGTTGGCGTTTCCGGAGAGAAGTTGGTGATCGAGGAAAGCGAAAAACGAGGAAGGTTATTGAAGCAAAAAGCAAAAATAATTGCTGAAAAGATTTAAAAAAAAAAACTCCTCCAATATCCTGTAACAAAGAAGAGTACACGGAGTAATTATACCAAGGAAAGAAGTTATAACTACACGAAGTGGAAGCAGAGATCGTAAGCTCGAGAAGCCTGAAAAACAAAAGGAAGGACGACGCTTAACAAGAAACGGCAGCAAGAATACGAGAACCTTAGTTAAGTGAAAACAAGAATGTAAGTTTAGTGTAAGATAGATAGGAGTAGATAGGTAGGATAACAAAAATATAAGAAAAAAAAACACAAAAAACAAAAAGAAAACTAAATTAATTAAAATTTTGTTCGAATTTCAATTAGAGTTTCAATTAGCAAGAACCCGAGGTTATAGGTTGTCCATTGTCAGGTATGCTTTATGATCTTTCGTTGTAGCCGCTACTGGTGAATCTTCGTCGAATGCTCGGACAATATTCAGTTCATCTACCATATACCAATGTGAGGCCACTTATGTTGGCATATGCGTATGACCTTGCTATTTTCGTGACAAGACATGAAGCTTTCCCGGTCACTCGTGCTGTTTTCGAAGAATACGAGCGTATAGCGGGCGCTAAAATCAACCTTTGTAAGAATCAAGGCTTGTGGTGTGGAAGGTGGAGAGATCGTACAGATACTCCACTGAAGATCCAATGGAATAATACTTGCCTGAAGTATTTAGGTGGGTATATCGGACGCGAGAGTTAATCAAATAATAGCCGCATCGCTCTCTCTAGAGCTGTAAACTCATGGCGTGTCGACTGTTTCCATTATCCTTAATGCGAAGATCAGTCGTGATAAACTATTTGATTACCTCGTCCATCGTTCATCTGCTAAAGTCTGAGACGTTTGATGAAGGCTTCGTAGGTCTTCTTCAAGCAAAAGCAATAGACGCCTTTTGGTGCGGAAGACGATGGGTTGCTGAAAACACGCTCTGTCTGATAGTAGGTGGATTACATCTCACTAACTTGGTTGTGAAATCAGGTGTCTCCAAGTGCGTGCATTCCAACGAGTGTTTTGCCAGAGAGACACCTTAATTTCTCAACAGTGGGTGAATGTACTGGGAGCGATCGGCATAGGGGAGTATTACTACCTACTCTCTGTTCGACCACCCTATCCTCGTGACTGGCCACAGGATCTAATCTCAACGTTTCAGACCGGGGGCAGAATCAGTCCAGCATTTCCCCTTAAGTGGAATGCTCCGGTACACCCAACAATTCGCGTCGATTCCAATCAGGTTTAATTCAGAATTAATAGATTCAGTGTTCAGTAATGCTCGAGGTTTTGAAGCTGACACGCATACACTGACAGTTCTCGGAGATATTATTGATATATCTGGAAACCGTCAAATAAACACTAACACTCCACAACTACACGACTTGGCTGCTTTTGCGCGGGAGAGATTTCGCCAACTTGGGACCAGTGACCCTGGCACTAAGTTGGAAAATGCTTTCGTTCTGAACAGACCACTTCACCCACGCACCTTTCAGCACACTTACAACACGTGTGCTCCGTGACGTGCTTATGTCAATAAGACCTTGCGGAGTATACAGGATACAACAGATGGCGAACACACCTCGGGGTGAATATGGGCGTGATGGGAGGGATAATTTGCAGAGTAGTCTACAGTTATCCTTCTAGTTACAAAGATGCTGTTGTAGCATTCAAATTGCTGCATTACAGTCTTGTGCATCCTAATCAGTTGTCACACATTGACCGGCGAGCTCAGAGTATCTGCACAGTTTGTGCTGGTGAAGGCACCCTGTTTCACAGGTTCTTCCCTTGCCCAGCTTTGCAAAATCTAATGGAACACGTGCGCGATATGTGTCAGTTCATCCACCCGAATTTCGGCATTACTAGGACATCATTTCTATGGGGACTAAAGGTTAGTAGTCGGGTGAACTATTTGATTAGCTTTGTGTTGACACTGGCCAAATCTACAATTCACTTGTACTACATGAGAGTCGGAGATGGGAATCAGAGCACTGACCCACACCACCACGCACAAGCACTTAAACGTCAATTCGTTGACAGATTGAAGAGACGTTTATATGTCTTGAATATCTGGCAACGAACGCAGATATATTGCACATGGCAACCCCTATCGTCGGTGCAGGATGGAGGCTCGTGTCTTTCGTTTGTGATAGCAGGCCACAGCATTTGCAACACTAGTTTATGCGGAAATTTTTTTTGATCATCTTACCTCAAGAAATCACGTGGTATACCGCAAGAAATCACGTGGTATACCGCAAGGTATCTTGATCAGAATCACCCTGCATGTAGTGTATTAATTTTTCTGCTTATCCTTTTTTTTTTTTTACTCACTTTTAATAATTTTTCGGTCACGTGCCCTTGCTGCCGTCGCAACCTTAGTTTTTATTTTGCGGTCCTTAAAACTCTAGACCTTTCTTCAGACTCCTCGATTTCACATCACACTGCCGACAGACAGATCGACAGACAGATTGTTCTTATTAGCTGCATGGCCTCCAATGAGCGAATACAAATGACATAATAAGAGATTTAGATCTCTGTTACGAAAAGGCCTAGCTCCTTGGCATGTTTCGCTAACTTAAGGCTAGTCTACAATATAATTTGTTAATTTATCTACATATGAATGGATCAAGGGAACAGTCACAATATCCCTTTTAAGTACGGAATTTCCGATACATAATGCATCAAACATATGGACTACCACGTTCAGCACGTATTGCTCCAACCATGAATGGGTATTGTATATTTGATGACAGGTTTGCATTTAATGGTTAATCGATTTTTTATATCTGCTTTGGTGGATTTTATAGCTGATTGTCATTGCAGACTTTTTAATTCGTTAAAGAAATCTCTGAAAGACAGAAAAATTTACATGATCGTTTTGAAAATGGTGCAAAGTATCTTTTTCTAAAAGGGCGTATTTCATTGCAGTAAAGTAAGACAAAGCCTTCAATCCCATAAAAAATTAAATACAATAATCTTTACATATTCACAAATTCGTCATGTAATTCCAATTGTAAGTTTTTTTGTTTTTTTTTCGCAATTTGTAACAATCGATCAAGATGATCGAATATTGGTAAGTAAAAACCTTGTATTTTTTTTTTTCATATAGAGTATCTCAGATACTCTACTCTTTTAAAGGGTTATACTTAGTTGTAATAGATATAAGGGGCCATCACTTCTGAACAACGTTTTGTACTTATCCCAACCCCAGAGAAAAGACTTAGTCTCTCTTTAGGAAAAACACAATGTATGTTTTTTTTTTATGATAATAATTTTGTCACTTCAGTCGATATAACATGCATAACATTACACGGACCGTTTTAGAAGGGGTTTTCAGTCTACAGTTCTAGAGTGAATACCCCTAGAATTAGGTTATAATGAAATACATTTAAGAGACCGTAAATAATAATAATAAGTCAGTAACATCAGAGCATTCTTTATCAATTGAATTGTAAATTATCCTTCATTGCAGCACCTTGTTAGTTAGGTAAAATATTTCAAGCTGTCTATACTTGACTAGTGTGGAGTTCTGCTATTTTTAGGTCGCTTTTTTTTTTATTTGTGTTTTAGTACCAACCTACTTCAAAAAGTTTTCTTTGAAGAGTACTTTTGAAACTATTGATAAAATGCTCTATGCTCTTCCTACAAGCTGTTGGAAAAATCCCCCCTTAAAATCAGAAACCTTCTGTGAAGTGCTCTCAAATATCCATCCTGTTGCTGGAGGAAGTCTATGAAAGTAGACTTTTAGTTTTAGTTACATAGTTATTCGTGATGGCTCCCATTGTTTCTTAACCGAATGAAAAAATCCCAATTCAAAATACCGCAGAACAATTTATCTATTTGGGTATATCATACAGAAACCTTAATTAGTATTTTGCTAAGTAGTCACCATTGTTGTACAACTGCCAAAGCTGTGTGAAACCACTGCAAAGAGTTAACTATATTGACGTACTCAAATTTTGCGTCTCAAAGATGAAACGAAAAACCAAGGAAAGCTCGTGGTGAAATTTCGATATCCGTATACCAAAAATGGTTTATGCTTAATGAATGGGGGTTACAATACAATCACACAGTATGATATATTGTTAGACAAAATGGGGCAGGCAACTAAATTAGTATATATGTAAACACATAGTAATATGTTATATATGTAGAGCAGTGGGTGATAATATAGCAGATATAGAGTCTAATTGGAGGGAAGAATTCCGCGTGCTTTGTGTTTATGGATCTCTATGTGAACAGGTACCCTTTCGTAGCCGAAAATTGCTCCTTGACGGCAGTGTCAAATTACAAAATTTACAGCCGCTTGATGAGATATATATCCACTATGAAACGTTATGGTGGAAAAACTATATATGCCGACAACAAAGGTGTTGGTAAGACGGTAAGAGCAGAAGGTGAAGGCTGACTACAAATGACAATAGAGTTGCTAAACAATGGAAATTATACCTCTGTGGCATTTAATAAGGCTCTATGGAGATGGAGAAATGAGAGTAGTGAGTCAGGCTTGGGATGCCTTGAGTGTGAAATAGGGTTCTTATGAAAATCGTTTCCACTTCTGGGATGATAATGGTTGGCAAAGGAGTGTTAGGCAAACATGTAAATTGTAGGTATTTAAATAGTGTGATTCTTACGAGTATACAGAGAATAGATAATGTTAATTGGGATTTGTGTAAAGCTTAAAATTAAAGGTTGAATTAGAAAGAGTAATTTAAAGGAGAAATACACCTATAGAACTAAATTTTCCTATTTGACTGCTCTAACCATATTAAGACACAATGTTATAATTAGCTGCTCTTACTTCCATAACTAATCGATTGCATAGTCCGTAACAGTCAGAAATATACGTTGTTCTATTTCTACAATATTTTATAGGTTGTTCGATTCTAACTGTGATGTTTCACCAAAATGAATGGATGCACATGCTATAACTTTTGGATTACGCAACGGGATTTATAATGGAAGACACGTCCACTTACTGTCAAGCTATTTATTCAAGTGATATACATACATATATGTAAAGTTAGGTTATATTCTCTAAACTAAATAATGTTTTCCACAGTAACGTAATTCAGTAAGTTTTCCAATTCAAATATATGACACTAACGTTACCTGACGATAGTTTGGACGTCTTGTATATTTATGCGTGTTATAAACTAACCCAATCTATGCTATCTAAATGTAAACCAAAATTCGGAATATCACAAACATAAGCAATTCATGGTTGTTGCTATGCAAATGTGCACAATCCTCCCTCACATTACCACTTCAACCCCCCATATTCAAACATAGCTTTTGCAACTATTCTGTGGCTTCATAGACGATAGTAATAATAAGAAATAATAATGGCGAAAATATAGGTACATTCTTATTGAACTTCGAGATTTGTGTGAAGTTGTCAGATGCCAGTTCTATTGTGGAGAATTTTGTACTTTGAATTGCTTTAAAGTCGCTTTAACAATTGAATACTGTTTTGAGAACTTCCATGTCGATATAGCGTGTTTCATATTTTAATTCTGTCAGCATAATCAGCATAGGGGTAACCAAAATTCTGTGCATTACTCTAGGATAATCCTGAAACTTTATGGATGTATATACGGGTGTCCCGAATTAGGATGGCCATATGAAAGGAGGTGATAGATCTCGGGAAGATATGAAAAAAAATGTATGGGAGGGGGTGGGGGTTTTAGCTTCACCCTCCTGGGAGCTACGGGGTTTTGAAGTTTTTTCCCAGTGTTGAGTAAGTGCTTCAACATGTTTCCCAATTTCTCCGCGGTTTTTTTAAATATTGGAATGCACCTTTTTCTAATCGATGGCTAATCAATTGCCCAATCAATTGCCCATTAAGGAGGTGTGAAATTCTTGTTCCTGTTGTTAATGTCTTCGAAGTTATAGCCTTTCAAAGTGAAAATTTTGAGTCAACAAATTAATTTTTTCGGATTCAAATGAAATTATCTCAACATTTTACCCTATTATTTTTTTTATTTTTTTGGCTTGGAAGAAAGCCCAATCGGTGCTCTATAAGTTAGTCTTCACAGCACACAAAAATATTTGACCGTTCTCAAATCATAACGTAAAATGTGCTGGTCCTACCCGAATCCCATTTTATAAATTTAAGGTTTTCACCAGAACAAAGTGAAACAAAGTGAAACCTTTTTCTTCCTAAATGTCCACAAACTTTTGAAAATTATGACATTGTTACCTGTGACCACAACTCCGAATGGGTGTTCATTTTTCACTTTCCGTCGTCTCAAAACCTAGTTAAGGTCCACAATGAGAGAAGATCGTTTCAACGGATTAGCTATACTCTAAACATACATCGGGACAAAAGCAATATCCAATGATTTTTTCTGTACCTTGGCGTATCAAATTATTGAAACAATGAAGAATAGAAAAATCCTTGAAAAATCCTACGCATGTGATTATTGGTAACTAACCAATAAAACATCGCTTTCTTCTTAAGAATTATATCAACAATGTCCTGTGTTGTTGGTTGGGCTCATACATTATCAGAGTTTAAGAAGGATTTTCCATCTTCGCAAGTATGCCCTCCCATGTCATATGCCATCTGGAATCCCTGAGTCATATAACCATGTAGCATTGTCCATTTTGTCCTTGTATGAAAATCCAAGGGTGATGAAGTTAGTAAAATTATAATATCCTTTATGAGAGAAGATCGCTAGCCGATAGTTCAATCCGTGCAGAAATGTCAAGGACTTGATGAGTTCAGTAGCAGTTGTGGTACTTAATCTGAGGATATTACATATAATGAGCGGAAATGATAGTTTTATAAATTTTAGGGAACTGTTAAGACTCGAATCAAAAGTAAGTCCGACACGATATTATGACAAATGTTTTCGACTCAGCGATATTCATATAGCACCTAGTAACTTCAGTCACATTTATGCATTTAGCAATTAAATTATTCACAGGATTTTGGTAAAAAAAATAGCAGGTGAAAAATTTTTGAATTGGAATGACAGAGAACTGAGAACACTTGTATTTGTAAATGCAGAGAAAATGTTCATATGTGTTCGGATCAATGCCATACTAAGGATCAGTTCGATCATACACACGAGTAGCCCTGTATTTTTTCAAGAACTTTATTGATGAAAACTTGTATTCAATTTGCATCTAAAACAGTGTGTTCAGCTTCTTGTATTTTAGCAACAAAATAGGGTACGCCAGGATTTACGTCTTCAAGTAGTTTCATTTCTCTGCTGCATGAAAAATATGTATGTATGAAAAATATATCCATAATGTCATTTCTTGCAGAACTTTTATTTAAAAGAAATTTTTCTTAACTTGAATTAACTAAACCTTCTCCCCCAAAGCATATCAAGAGCAACTTTGCTAAAGGCCGCAGTTTTCAAATCAGTAGTTCTCTTCTACCCAAGTGTAAGTAATTGCCTAATATTTTTTATAAAATTTTCAATAGGAAATTTTTCTGTTCAGCAAACCTGAGTAAAGTCAACGAAAACATGAAATTCCTAATAAATCTTTTATGAGAAGGTAATGAAATATTGATTCCATTTCTCGGACCTAAAATGAACGGGAAAGTTATTAGTTTAGGCTATATGTCACCATCGATCAGTGCTAAGCACAACACTGTCCGATACAACTACTTAATCTCATGCTTCATTGCTGCCATTCATTTTATGGTTAAATACATTGCAAAAAAAAAAAAAATGGACTACGTAAAACCATCTTGAATTGCAATGAAATTATTTTGAAGTCCTTTAGGCAGAGGAATGTACGGAGAACTTAATGCTGGACTATGTGCCGGAATGACAATCTGGGAGTAATTTTTTATATCCCTCAGTCCGTGTCTACTTGCTAGTAGCAGTCAACGTAAATCTATCTCTTTATAACTTTTAAATTACCTGCGTTTGTGACACTACCGACATCATGAAAGTATGCAGATATTTCATTGTTTTACGTATACTTATTTAATCCGCTTTGTGTGCAAACACGTGCATGACTTAGCATTTTTATGAGGTGGTAAGATTGCTGCAGTTTTATTGATTTAGTTATGTAGCCCCTCCATGAGGAGTTGTTATGGTGCGTTTTATAATTAATCAAATGGATAAAACGAAACTTTAAATTTCACAAATAAAACTTAGGCGTGAATTACAATTACGACTGATCAGTCAACTACGAATATGCCCAAATGATAAGTGACAAGATACAATTGCAGCTTTGACTTCGACTGCAACTGCGACTGAAACTAAACTTTGCTCAAAGTGCAAAATTGGTGTTGGCTGCGGCCAACTTCATTTCAATCACAGAAATCGTGACTTCTGGTTTGTTCAAGCAGTTGAAGCTTTAATTTAATTACAAATTTCACCTCAGCGTCGACTTCGACTAAAAATCAAGTCGCAGTCGACAGATCAGTCGTAATTGTAATTCAGGCCTTAATTAGCAGCAATTATGCCGAACGTTTTTGCTGTCGTTGATCGCTTTCATCGTTCTGCTAAATGGCAAATTTTCTAACTCTGTAAGTACCTTCCCAAGAATGTCGAGCAAATGTATCAAAGTGCTTTTGAAACTGCATTTTTTCTTAAAAATAGGTTGTATTGCACAACTCGAAAAGATTCGATATGCTGTAGCAACCAGAATCCTGCTGAGAAAATGAGCTCAGATAGGTACAAGATGATAATTTATCAATTCTGTGCTAATGTTTACCTAAGAGATGTCCAGATCCAGAGGCACAACAAAATTTATGGTACCTTTAGGCCTGTAGCTAGAAACAAATTAAAGGCATCAGAAATTTGAAGTAGGGTGCATTTGAGATAGATCGGTTCAGGTGAAGGGAAATTTTGTTGAAAAAATAATCTTCTAAAGACCTCATTTCATCACATATTTTTAGGTGAATTAAAATATCTTAAATAAACAGATATAAACGGACCGAATAAGAAACAAAACATGGTAAAAATATTCAATATAATTGCAGTCTTCGATTTGCCATATTGTGGAATTTTCATAGCATTTCGTCAATATTTATTTTGTCTGTTCTTTTCCGTTCAAATGCAAGAAACACCAAACATGCCATTATCTCGTGAGCCATTAACATTCTTTGAGGCTTGTTGATAGCAGTTAGTGTTGAAAAGGTAGATAGATTCGCACGAAGCAGTACTACATCCAATGTTGCCACTAATGAAAATAGTTCATACGTATCTCTGAATGAATCCCTTTGTCGGTATAAAACTGCCAATATGTTTTTGCTCTGATCTCCACGACCATTCAACTCTTTCTTAAGTACTTTTTCATATCAGTGGTGTCTCTTCTTTGGAAGAAATTTTTATACCTGAAAAATAATTGCAATTATGCATTTGAGTTTTTCTCATTATTTTGTTCACAATAATTATAAATTTAATTGTGGAACACATCTAAACTTTGACCAACACATCAATGCCTTGTCTCTTCTGGGAAATATTTTCAAATTCTTTTTCAACAATATCTCAGGTTCTTCCAAAATTGTTATGGCTCTTCTGACTTCAGGTTACGAATTTTTTCCTGGACGAATTTTATTATTGATATGGCATCCAGCATCTCGTGTTGTGACCCTGTAAAGCCGCACCAGCCGGTTGCAGAACACATAATACTTTTTTTTTTTGCTACGATCATTGCCAGTTGAATTTCCATGCTTAACATAACGCTCAGAGTAAGCGGTATTTATTTACTGAAAATTTGAGAATAAATTTAGCGATTTTGCGAATTGCAGAAATTTGCTGAGCTTGACTTAGCTGTAACTCTTGAATTATTATTCATCTGATTGAAAAATATTTCTTGCAAAAGTTGCAGGAAATTTCATGCTCTATAAATTTTTTAAGAGCAATTTTTAACCTAGGTGGCGTTGGGGATAAGATATTCTTGAAAAAGTGGTTTTCAGTACCATATTGCAATATGGCGGCGCGAATTAACTTTTTCCTTTAGGATTCGTAACAAAAAAAACTGAGGATAGATTTCGGAAAATGAAAAACACAATCTTCACTGTAAACTGAACAACTATGTTTATATATTTACAAAATTATTAATTTATAATCTTTGATTATTACAAATTTTCAATTATCACTAATCTCTGGTCTTCTCTTTAGAGGAGACCAACACAATTATATATTCTTTGTTTTCCTTTATTGTAAGCTAACACAATTATATATTCTTTGTTTTCCTTTATTATAAGCTAACACAATTATATTTTCTTTATTGGAGCTTTTCTTTTAAAAAGTCACGAACTAAATCACGGCGGTCTTAAGACTGAAATCTGGTTTCTTTAATTCTAAAAATTCTCATAATTAAAACTGCTTACCTAATCATTGTTCCCACGTTAAGTTTTGTTGAGCTTTTTATTAATTTGTCTTTTTCTATTTATTTTGCAGGTAAGTCTGGGAATATGGGAAAATGTGGAAAATATGAGGAATGGATCAGGTTGGTATAGGAATTTTATTTATGTCGAGACTGTCTAGACTTGTAATTGAGTATCGGTTTCCTGTATTAAGGTGAGGTAACGTAACTCGCGCGAGCAACGTTTGCTCAAGGTCGCAAACTCGGAATATTAATGAGAATACCAAACCACGCAAATCTACCAAATGAGAGCTGTTCGTGGCCTTTTGTAAGTCAGAACCCACCAATTGCCTGGCCTATATGGCCTAGGCCTTATGGGTCAATCGTTTATCCATGTTTTAGTGAAACATTTAAATCATCTTGCTATTCGATCCAAATGACCGAATCGTTCGCGACCGACACATCGCTTGAAAAATACGCTTCACATGGTGGTGATTGTTAGTGAGGGTCTAGCATGACAGAAAAGGTGGGAGGTAAGCAACGCAAACACGCTCGAGAAGTAGTCGACTGGTCAGAGTTGCCGATCATACAGATTTGCCGTGACGACTTTTATGACATGAATGATTTCGCCGCAGAATACGGAATATGTTGGTAATTTTTTAATTTGGAGAATTGCCTCTCTATGTCCCCCCCCCCCCCCCCCCTAGCTATGGAGGGAGAAGAAGGAGTTAAATATCTATATATATATATATTACAGGGTGTTTCGTTCAGGGAACAAGGAATCATTTTACCCTTTCCTAAACCATATATTTTTTTTGCTTCTCTCAACGTCCCCATAACCTCCTGCATTCGTGCAGAATTGATAGAGATCACCCTGTATTCTGTCTGTATGTTGGTGGTTTTAAATCTAATATTATGAAGTTGGAGTTGAGAACTCAATAATGGCCTATTTTTATTCTAAAATGTATTGTTTTGCCGGAAGTAATTTTCGTTTGAATTTTCAATTATTCCTAACGGTTTCTGAGATATGTTTTTTTTTTTTGTAATTCTAAATAGATAGTACTATAATTACCATAAATTTTTTATCGACAGCTTGCATAGAAGCTTAATATATCGTTCAACAGACCACCCCGATACCAATAATTCTGCTTTACCACTACTTCTGTACCCCTTTCGTCTATGCAAGTATAAAAGGAGCAAAGTCGAAATAATATAGAAATTTTTACGTGCTCTTTCAATTTCACGTTTTTAGGGAACATATAATTTTGCATAGACTATGAAGATTACCTGAAGCTTCACCTGTTATTTGCGAATCTTAACCACATGTTTTACCTAAGTGTTACCCATTTTGAAATGAATTGCTCTTAATTACTCAACCTCTTACAAATTTTTAACAATTTTGTGATATGCAAATATGTGTAGAGATGAACAACGTTCAAATATAATAATTCCTGTCCATAGCTGGAAAGGGTCAGACGAGATACTCTGTATAGTTGTTAAAAGAATGTCTCGGTTGAAGGCCCAGAGATTGTTTTTACTCCTAACCCTGCTGATTGGCGTTGAAGTATCAGTTCTACAAATGGCCATTAAGATTGACATTGTTTCGTCATTAACATAGTTTCTTTCCTCCATACACAGAATATAACCCACTTTCCAGGAGAGGCTGGGCTCCCTGGATTTTATCATTCATCATGAATGATGGTTAAGTTTCCTTCAGATGTACATGCTATCAAAAAATCCCGACTAAATTAATAATAAGTTCGAGTCGCGCTGATCACAATATTGAATGGAAAGCTTTTCGCGTAAACGGGGGTTAATTTAGTCGGAACTTTTTGATGGCATGTACATCTGAAGGAAAGCTAACCATCATTCATTCCATTAAATATAGTGATCAGTGCGACTCGAAGTTATCAATTTAATTCCTTTTGATTATTTTTTTCCTGATTTTTTTTACGATTTTTTGAGACTCTTTTCCATCCCATCTTTCTTGCGTTGGAAAATTATATATATGGTGCGGTTGCATTTTTACCGTTTATACTAATCTAATTTTATTGATACTAACAAATAGGATCATATGATTCCCCACATCATAGGCAATTATTAATTTAGTCGGGATATTTTGATGGCATGTACATCTGAAGGAAACCTAACCATCATTTATGATGAATGATAAAATCTAGGGAGCACAGCCTCTCCTGGAATGTGGGTTATATTCCGTGTGTGGAGGAAAGAACTCGGAGAGCGTCTTGCACCTTTCTAAAGGTCGGCTAATAATATCCTAACCATTCGTTCATTTATTGAACTGACCGTCTAAAACTATCCGATTATAAGTTCGTCGAATATTATACTTGGCCTTACTTGCTGGATTTTATTTCTTACTCTTAAGTAAAGTATTAAAATATGAAAAAACAAAAAAAAAACTAATTAGTAAGTGATGATCGGGATTTTTGCAAATATGTCTAGAAATTCCAACATATTTTGCTCAAGGTTGAATATTTCTCGACGACACGTCGTCCTCAGGACTCTTACTCATCCAGCATCAATTTCTTGATGAAAGTGATGATAAAAGGTGTTCTCGAGGGATTTTCTCTTCCATTCTACTGGAAACCATCTATACTTCGAGTACATTGGGAAAAAGTTGTTCTGTAGGTATCTGTCTTCCCTTCTACCGGGAACCATCTGTACTTCGAGTACATTGATATCTTATGTGAGCATTGCGGTTTTTAGCTGCAGATATATTTCTGATCACCAGCGATGAAAAGTTTCCAGATTTTTCTCCAGGTGATACCATATTTTTGATAAATATCTTGATTAGTAATTAATAGCACTTTCCCCGTGGAATTGTGTGTAGTTTTATTTTCTCTAAATTTTCATTCAAATGACAGGTAGTAATACGATTTCTCTTATTTTTCGATATCTTGTCAGTGAGTTTCTTTAAATTTTTTTCCACAGAGAAAGTGCTACAGTACACAACGTGGTTATTGCAAATAAGACAAATTATAAGGGAGGAAGAAACTCGTTGACCACTTTACATCTCTGCCAATACTGGAGCGTTTATATGGAACTATTACGACCTCAGGAAATTTTCCATTTTTTTTTTAATCTACGGTAACTGTTAAAAAAAATCATTTTGGAGTGCTATTGTAACATTCTTTACCGGACACAAATATTTAAGTATATCTCTTGAATAGGTAGAAATATACCAATCACCGCTATAATATGACCATAGCCTTAGTCCTCGTACCGTTGATATTTTGTCTTGTGTCTCCATGAGATGGGTCCGGTTTTTCATATAATGATTTATATTTTCATTGGAAGCATAATTTTATGCTACAAGTTCAGTATTTTCTGATACGCTCAAAAGCTTCCTGCTAACACAATAGTAGTCTTCTTAGGTGATTTCAACTTACCGCATCTCAATTGGGCTTATGAAACGCCTGACAATTGCATGCGTCCCTCAGCAGCCTATAGTCTTTCCTCACATTCCATTCTTATGGAATTATGTAATCTAAAGCAATTTAATATAAACAATAGACTTCTCGATTTAGTTTGGACAAACATTTCTCATTCCAAAGTTAATATTACTTCATCCCTATGTCCACTATCTAAGATATACTCCCATCATCCTCCGCTCGATATTATATTAGATTTGGCACATTCAAGAAATGCCCGTAATGAGTTTACTAAAAAAGGAAATTTTCAAGGAGACAATTACACTGGCCTCTCTGAATTTTTAGAAAATTTTGATTTCTCTACAATCTTTTTACTTGATGTTAACCAATCATTTAATAAATTCTATGAAGCACTTAATACTGGAATAGGGCTATTTATCCCTGAAATAAATAAACGCAATCAGAACCATTTTCCGAAATGGTATAGCTCCCAATTGATTAAAGTCCTGAAGGCAAAAGATAAATATAGGCGTCTGTACAAAAAAAGTCCCCACTCTGAGATTTATAAAACTTTTTCCTATTTGAGGAAGCTATCTAAATCCTTGATTACTCAATGTTATCAAAAGTACGTCGAAAGCACTGAGCAATCGCTAAAACGCAACCCCAAGGCATTTTGGGCTTTCAGTAAAAACCTAAATAGATCGAACACGTATCCTAAAGAATTAATATTTAATGATGATACATCGTCATCTCCTCCTCTTATATGTGAGATGTTTTCAACGTACTTTACTTCCGTATATTCTGAAAAAGACCCCGGCATTATCCTCTCCCCCTCTCCGGACAGTTCCAATATGAATATTATGTTGAGCTTTATTTCTTCAGAATCTGTTCTTAACGTATTGAGTAATCTTGATTGTGACAAAAACCCGGGACCTGACGGGATTCCAAATATTCTTTTTAAGAGATGCGCACAAAGTCTAGCGGAACCGCTTAGTAGTTTATTCAATCTTTCAATCACTAATAAAATTTACTCAGTGTCTCTTAAATATTGTTTCGTTATGCCAATTTATAAATCTGGTGACCCTAAACTCGGTAGGCCTATTTGTATCTCTAACGCTCTTGCACTAATTTTTGAAAAAGTCATTTACCATCAACTCCTATTCCAAATAAAACCATTTATCTCTGAAGAACAGCACGGATTTTTACCGGGGTGGTCTACGATCACCAACTTATCTTTATTCACAGACAAAATCGCGTCTGCTCTCGATGAAAATACACAAATAGATTCTATCCACACTGACTTTGCTAAAGCTTTTGACAAGATTAATCACAAGCACTGCCTATCGAAAATGGCACTAATGGGATTTCAAACAGACACCATATCTTGGTTCCACTCCTATCTAACTAGCAGAGATATTAGCGTTGTATTTAATGGGCTACAATCCCCCTCATTGAAGCAAATCTCCGGAGTACCCCAATGTACAATACTTGGACCATTGATCTTTCTCATATACATCAACGACATGCCTTCTTGTTTTATGTCTGATTGTTTATTATACGCTGATGATGCCAAGATTTTTAGAAAAATTAATAACGTGACGGATTGTGTCCATCTTCAAAAGGATATACTACGACTAGAAAAATGGTGCCACGAGAATTGTATTGAAATCAACGTAAGCAAATGTAAATGCATTTCATTTTACCGTAAAAAAGACCCCATACTCTTTGACTATACCATTCACTGCTCTGGTGTATCACGTGTTGATGAGATAAAAGATTTGGGCGTGATTTTCGACCGTAAGCTCCTCTTCATTACTCACATCAATTTTATTACTTCCAGATCATTTCGTTTATTAGGCTTTATCTTTCGCACCTGTTAATCGTTTAGGTCGGCATCCTCTTATATCAGTCTCTATTATTCTTTAGTAAGGAGTACTCTCGAGTATGCTAGTCAGGTCTGGAGTTTTATTATATAAACTAGAGAATACCAATACAGAGTATCATGAAAGATTAACAAAATACAACTTAAACTCACTAGAAAGTCGCAGAATCTACTTAGATAGTACATTTCTATATAACATTTTAAATGGTCGAGTATAATGTCACGCACTAGTCTCTAGTATTGATTTGAACGTCCCCCCGCGCAACTCGAGATTCCAGACCCTCTTCAGACTACCTACTTGCAGAAAAGGAGAAATCACCTATCTACAGAATTACTAAATCGTTCAATACAAGATTTAACAATATAGATATATTTAACACTAGTCCCCGGACATTTAAAAAATTTATTCTCAGCGAAATCGGTTATTAACATCTTTTCTGTTTTGCATTACTCTCTTTTTACTGCTTCGCTTTACTAATTTCCTAACTCCTTGGCATTTGTTGCCTTCCGCTTTCCAACTGTATTTTAGTCTTACTTTCTCTATTTGCTTTTTCTTATTTTCTAGTTTTTTCATTCACGTTCTTTAGATTTTAGATTTAGCTTAATTATTTTTTGTATTTTTTCTTTTTTATTTCTCTTCCTCTCTCTTTTTTTCACATTATGTTTTTAGTTTTATTTCTTTAGTTAGTACTCTATTTTTTCATTTACTTCTAAACATTATTATTACTTTATCTTCTTCTTTAAATTTATTAAAATTCGTTACCCTTCTAATTGGAAGGTAGTATGTTATTGGAAATTTCTGTTTACTATCTTTTTAACTTACAAAATAAATAAATAAATAAATAAACCTAGAAACTTACCAATTGAATTATCTCTGTATTGGTCTCTCGACCACAAGGTATAATCATATATTTAAAGATAGTACACACAGCTCTACCGTTTCAGTTAGTTCGTATTTCACAGGATCTCAGCATCGATATTTCATCCATCAACAGATTATTGGCTTCAGACTCAAGGAACATGTTGGCAAAGCATACTTTGACATCCAGAAAAATTACGAAATCCAGTCCTCTATTGTTATTTATCATCTCTTCTACACTGAAAAAATTTATAGCAGAATTTACCACATTTTATATGACATTTGGTGACAGTAACTATACATAGGAAAATTTCATATTCACTGTATCAAAATATATATGTAACACACTTACATTTGCATAACAACATTTTCCAAAGTAGCGTATGACAATTTGTTATGTTATAGCAAACGGTTTATAACTATGATGTTTAATATAACAACGTCTCACATACCTTATGGCTCACTTTACCGTGTACTTTCTATATGTCGTAGACATTTGACGTAACTCAGCATTTCACGAAAAGTCTAGGCACTTCATGGAAAGTAGGCAAATAATGTAACGGTCTTGACCCTTTTTTACATTATGTGTCTGAAATTTTTAGTCATTTCGTCAAATGCTAAAAGCGTTTACGCCGATACTGTAATACCACCCTATATAACCAAATACTAGTAGTGGGAGATGGGTGGTGGAGGGGGAGGTCGCACCCAGGCCTGCGTCACACATACCCACACACCACACATACACACACACACACACACACATACACACTCATATACACACACATAGGGTGGTATTACAGTATCGGCGTAAACGCTTTTAGCATTTGACGAAATGACTAAAAATTTCAGACACATAATGTAAAAAGGGGCTAAGTCAAGACCGTTAAATTATTTGCCTACTTTCCATGAAGTGCCTAGACTTTTCGTGAAATGCTGAGTTACGTCAAATGTCTACGACATATACATACTTCTATTCCGGAAAAACGTTTTACACTAACCCCAATTAATGAGCTTAAGTCCAGAGAAAAAAAATTGTACAAAAAGAAAAATTATTGCAATTTTATCATTTTATCATACGGTGTTTCCAATTTTATTTCAACAAATTAGAAAAACTTTTGAAGATTTGAAGGTACTTCTTCAATTACGCTACTGAAAGTGATAGGTACTAAAAGGCATTTAAATAACATAAACAAAATTCAAAACTTTATTGCAAAATTAAATAATTTTGATAAAAGCTGAAGATAAAATATTAAAAAGATAATATATTATGTCTATGGATATAATTGAACAATGTAGAAAAATTTCAGAAGGCTGTCTTTATTTTTGTTGTTTTCAGGAAATAATATTACTTTTGAAAATTTTATTTATTTGATTAATACATACTTAATTATTATAAACAAATATTTAATAAAATTATACAAGATTAAATATGTAAATATTTCTATACCTGAAACATGTATTCTTACATTTATTTTAAAATGATTTATGATAGAATAATTAAATCAGGTCAAATCACTGATTAAACTATCAACGGCTGTAAAAGTTTTATCCCACGGTTTGGCTATTCCGTAATTATACTTTTGAATAAAAATCCATATTGGTCCGCTATCTCCTGAATACTTTGCATGAATTGCATGAATAATTTTAAAACAAGCGTCCACGGCCTTTAAAGGTGAATTGAAGTCATACATTACAATCAGTGATTATCAAACTTATTTCTTTTACCGCCCCCTTTGAAAAACAATTATTTTTCTGCGCCCCCCATTTTTTATACAACCCTAAAACTTAAAAACTACAATTTCATTTCTTTAATTAATTTAGTTATATTAGTCGGTTCTGATGTTTAAACTTACATTCTAAACTAGAAATTTTTACCAGTGAGAGCAAATAAAACCCAACTTTATAATATTAATAATATATTTTAATCAAATTAAAAGAAACAATATAAATATGTAATCAGTTTTCGTTTTTATACTAATCTAATGAGATGGATGAATTTGATGATTTTTAATAAGTTTGTTGATATCAGGTTCGATTTTACTCAAAAACAGTCGTAAGTCGCCGCGTTTGGTAACTTGCAAATGACTTCTTTTTTTAGTAAGCAGCGTTGTCACAGTGCTAAATCCCCGTTCACACAAATATGACGATGGGAATGCTATCAAAAATCGTTCAACGATAGACCACATTCCAGGGTACAACTGCGGAATTGACTTTTGTAGTCAAAATTGTCGGTAACCATTTTTGTATTTGATTTTTATTTCCTCGTTCGTTGTCAGTTCTATAAGTTCTTCTTCCAACTGGGGTGATATTGCTATGTTGACATTTGAAAAAGGATCTAACACCCAGTCTAGTATTTCCAATTTTAAAATGTCCTGGAATCTTTCAATGAAATCACTGTGAAGATTTTCCAAATGTTGGCAGTAGACGAGCAAGTCGTCCTTGTTGCAGGATACTGATAAATTGGGAAAATTATGGAACTCACGTCTGCCGATATTCTTTTTGTGTAAGAGCAGCTTGGCTACGAAAGCAGCGACGACATTTTTTGTTTTTATTAAGTTCAAGTCATCGCCTTGAAGTTGGAGATTCATATCATTAAGCAATGTATAAAGGTCTGTCAGGTATGCGATATCTTTCTTTGATGTGATGAGGTTTTCGCGCAATTCTGTGTCTTTGTTTTCCAAGAACTCTATGACAGAGTCAAACAGATTGTAAAAACGAGTCAGACAATTTCCTTTTGATAGCCAACGCACTTCTGTGTGAAAGATCAATCTGTTGAAATCTTCATCATTATCAACACAAAGCTGATTAAATAATCTGTCATTTAAAGAGTTGTTTCGGATTTTATTGACTGCTCTGATGACATGTTGCAATGATTGAAATAGTCGTTCACTTAAATTTCTAGCAACTAAATGCTGTCGATGTATAACGCAATGTACAGCAAGCACATCAGGAATTTTGTTTTTTAAGTACGATATGAAGCCTTTTTGACACCCCGTCATAGCAGCTGATATAATATTCTTCAACAGAATTCCTTTTTCATCACAAAACTTTTCCAGTGTTTTAAATATGGTTTCTCCTTTCGTGTCTGTCTCTAAATTTCTAGCAAATAAAAGTTCTTGACATATTTTTTCATCCTTAATAAATCTCACGTAAGACAACAACAATGCTTCATTAGTTGGTAAAGTGGACTCATCCAACTGAATTGAAAATTTACTAGTCTTCAGATTATTGCACAATGACTCTTCTATGTTTTCAGCCATTTCATCAATTCGTCTTTGGACAGAACTATTGCTCAAAGGAATTTTTCGAATTATATCTGCCGCCGGTTTATGGAGCACAGTAGTTATAACTTCTTTTATCGCCGGCAAAATTAACGTTTCTCCGATGGTGTGTGGTTTACCTGCTTGAGCAATTAACAGAGAGATATTGTATGAAGCTCGAAGTCCGTCATCGTCTTGCTTAGCAGCCATCGAAAAAAGTTTCGATACACTTGGCTGAGCATTATGCTTCTTTTCCAGATCTTGAAAATAGGCTACATTTTTGTCCTTCTTATCCGGATGCATTTTATTCAAATGATCTTGAAGTCTTGAAGGCTTCATCGCTTCGTTTGAAAATGTTTTTGAACAAAGAAGGCACAAAGGCAAAGATGGGTTCGTCGAATTTTCTATGAATCCATATTTAATATATTCTACACTGTATTGCCGTTTCTTCTTTTTTGCTTCCGTCATGGCTTTGTTTTCAAAAATATGTAAATAAAGTGTTGAACTTAAATACTTGTTTAAAGACAGCGCGCGAAACCACAAATGAAAATATAAGAAAAATTACGAGCTTTTATATAGGATTTAAATACAGCAAGTAACGACAGGAATAAGACAAACACGCACAAACTCGTTTATCTCTTTCGACGCTCAATCGTATTGAGAAAGCAAAGTTAACCTAATGACAAGTTAAGACACAGAAGAGTTTTCCGATTGTTTTACATTTAAAACGTACACGGCTAGAAAAGGAAGAAAGAAGAAGAAAAAATAAAAAAAATCAAACTCTCTTTAAATATTTTTCTAATAAAGACAAAAAATGTGAAAGCGCAGATTACATGCAACAAAACAGAATGGCAAATGATTAATTTTCGTAAATAAACGAGAAGGGGCGGAGTTTTCAGATTTTACGCTCATAAAATGTTCCCGCGCTTTTGTGAAAACGGTTTTTTTCTGAAATATTGAGAGAAATACCGAAAATTTCCAGAGTTTTGTTGCTGTGTAATCCTATGATATTTTAACAGCACGTGCCTCTGTTTACATTCGTTTTGCTTTGAAGAGATTAAGTGGGAGAAACTCATATTTACAGTGAAAAAAAGGTATTTTCAGTGAAAAAAAAGGCATTTTTTGAGGATTTTTCGAGGCGAAATAAATAGCGATAATTTATCAAATCTTTTTCTATATAATAGTGGTACATTTCAAGAATATTATGTTAAATTTTTATGGAAAAAAATTAATAAACAAGTGATTGGCAGGGAATCTCCGGAAGTGTCTCGAAAAAAAGTTGATTTGCCGTGCACACGATTTCTCGAAGTAGGATTATCTGAAACCAAAAATTCAAACGGCATTCGTTAAAGGAGATGTTTGTCGAGGTAACGCGGGCGGGATTTTTTTATTTTTAAATTTTTAAATTTTTGGCG
Source organism: Dioctria rufipes (assembly GCA_963924295.1). Classification (NCBI taxonomy): domain Eukaryota; kingdom Metazoa; phylum Arthropoda; class Insecta; order Diptera; family Asilidae; genus Dioctria; species Dioctria rufipes. The sequence goes on along the minus strand of OZ002740.1, from coordinate 64,099,137 downwards.
TCATTTTGAAGTCAAAAATGCGATTTTCGCTGAAAAAAATCAACCTATTTGTTATTGTAAAATTGATAATTTTCAAAAAAACGGAAAAACGCTCCCAGCGTTACCTGATGAATTATCAAGTTATCAGTTTTTTTCCTTATGTTTAAAATAATTTCTGGTGCAATGTAATTAAGGTAAAATTGCTCTAATTTTTTAACTATCATCGATCAAGTTCCTTTATCCGCAGAAACTTGTTACAACTTGATTGCGTACGGTGTGCGGGCTATCCTACGAAATCTATTTTAGGTATTTTAAGTTTTTATAACATCATACAGGGTAGAAATATAAACTAATTATTCGTTATTGTGAAGTAGGTGGGTTTTAATTTTAGTGAAATTTAAAATACTATATAAAGTAAATGAAATTACAAATTATACATCGCCCCCCTAACCCACATCAACGCCCCCCATTTTTTCTGAGCCCCTTAACGCCCCCCTCTAGGTTTCAAACGCCCCCAAGGGGGCGTTATCGCCCACTTTAAGAAACAGTGCATTACATCATCCACAAAAACAAAAGATCCTTTTATACAATCTTTTTACGTGTGATGTATATCGACGGCCGTAATTATTCTAACAGACTGCAAACAGTTACCAATAAATCAGTTTTTCAATTATGACAAAACCGAACATTGCTTTTTTTTGTTTTAAATACAACACATACATACCTATAAATTTTGGGATTAAATTGTCAAATCCCCACCGTTTAAGAATTTTTTGAATATAATTATCTCCCATGGCAATGGCACAGAATAAGCACTAAAAATTTCACTTGACACAATCCGTATTAATGTTCTCTTGCAACTTACTGTCAACGAATACGAACCTTTAATGAAGAACGCGCTACTAAAATCCTCATTGCGCAGCTAACTTGAAAAATTATCTTATTGGCATAAGAAATTTTGCTATTTGTTTATATGAAATTGTGCCACTTGTAAATGAAATTGTGCAATTTGTAGAAGAAATTGTGCTATCTGCATATTAAATTCCGTCTTAGTCATATTTCTCATTAATTAAAAACTATAATCGAATTTATTATACATATATGATGAATATTTGTTGGGTTGGTTACTTCAATCCGCCTTGCCCATCCTTATAACGTGATAAAATATCTTATCTGCATATGAAGATCTGCTATTTGTATAGTTATTTGGTGAGAAATATCTATATATTTCACACTAAATAACTGGGATCGAATTAATTATATCTACATAATTCGCGTACTTATTTTCGTAGGTATCAAGAAAAGTTATAAAGTACATGGTTTTCTAAATTCATAAGAAATCATCACATTGCTATGCTTTTGTAGGATAACAATTCACAAAACTTGAACCAAATTTCTTTTAGGTCATTTCAGCGTTTTCCGAATATTGAAGTCATGGCAATTTGATAATTTGCGCCATATGCAAAATCTTGTCTATCTATATAGACATTTTTTAGAACAAATCAGTATGAAATTTCCGATGAACGAAATTTATAATGATACAATTTGCTACTAAATGTGTGGCCGCATCGTATTCAAAATTCATATGGGAATGTGACCGTTTCTTACAAACCTGACAACCGATTTCTAAATCAGAAATTTACTATAGCCGTATATGATAAATTACAACACCCAAAGAAAAACCTCTAATGCATATATGTATAATACCGAAACAAAAGATATATATCATTAATTCTTATGGCAAATATTTTGAACGGGTGTATTTGCGAAGCGCACAAGCCATAAAAAAACACTTCTCCTAGCGCACAAGCAGGAGTTTGCGAAGCGCACACCTATTGTTAAGGGATTACGCATTGTTTTGGAAACGCGCGGCTATGGTTAAGGTCAACGCATTGTTATAGCACGTATCTTTACCTGATCTATGAATTTTGCCTGATCTATGTAAGTTAAGTTAAGTTTTTAAACCACTAATATCAATAGGAGGAATACGCTCTGCGCCAAGTGCAAAGATACACACAGGCAGGCAGGCACACACACACACACAGAGGCAGGCTGGCAGGGGCACACACACGCGCGCGGAGCGAAGCGGAGCGCGCGTGTGTGTGCCCCTGCCAGCCTGCCTCTGTGTGTGTGTGTGTGTGCCTGCCTGCATGTGTGTGTGTATGTCTGCCTGGGTGTGAATTTCTTTGGGCTTGGCAAATATACCCTACGGGGGTATATTACTTAGGGCAGGTAAAGAAATGTGCTAGAACAATGCGTAATCCCTTAACAATAGGTGTGCGCTTTGCAAACTATTTTTGACTAGATTAATTTTGGGTTGTGCGCTTCGCACATATACCCTTTTGAACCATCGTATATATTTTGTGAAGAAGTGCACTGCGGCAATAAGATATGTTACACATTTATGTATAAATTCCTCTCACACTTTCAAGTATAATTTGATATGTTATTTCATTTGAAGACATTTTATAGTAAAGTTTCTTAAACTCACATCTGATATCCTTTTATAGTATTTTCAGTAATAGAAATTTTTTCAGTGTAGTTTTTAAAGTGAACTGTGAATGCAGCATCTCCAGATCCACTAACATAATAAGCATACTGAAAAGGTGTAAGGGTGACTGGATCAATATCTAGCTATATTACAGATTATCGGTAACTGCTTTATCGTTTTGAGGAAAAACGTTGTTAGGTTGATTGATCTGAGTGCATTTGTCTGTTCACATTTCTTATGATGCTTTCTTGTTTGGATACAAGTCATTAAGCTTTTAGCATATATCATAAGGCAAATGAAGAGCTAAGGATAACAGTCAGCTTTTCATAATCCTTTAAAGAAGTGAACGAAATAAACTTTTCTCACTTGCTTATGTGAACTTTAACATTCGAAAGTAAAATCTGGTTGAGCTATAATTTTAAAATCATGTGCTTGACGATACGCAAATATAATTAATAATTGTAATAAAGTTTATAATAAATTTTTCGATAAATCAAGGATAAATCTATGGTTCATTTATAATTATATGATGGTAACCTTTACGTATATAACTTCAACCCTTCTCTTCTTTCTAATTAATTGACACTTTCCACATTTCGATTTAATTACTTCACCATCTGTTGCTATGCTTTTTGGTCATTATCGAAAAATCTCATTACACCCTAACCCACTTTATTACGGTCCAAACCGAATATTCTATATACGAGCCATCCAACTTAATCGATCAAGTTCCACAATCAAATCCCCGGTCAATGTTTCTAATTTTGTTGCAATCTCTGGCAATTTCAAAATTAAGGCCCCCCCAATCAACAGCTTCCGTTTATTCTCTATAGAAAGTAACTACATATATGTATATATATGTATATACATATACGAACATATATAAAATGCTATTGAAACATCCTTTTCCTGTAGGGTCGAGTATCTTTCATCTACTACCTGGTCCATTCTATACTTTCCACGGCGACAAATTCATTGATTTTTACTACTGGCGAATAAATTGAATAGCTGTGAACGAACATAGAGTAATTGTGGGTCTAGAAGAGCAATGCCGGATGGATTGATGGTCCTTTTTCAATTCGTCCACTTTAATATGAGCTTTCACTTCTGTCGGGTATATGGGTATTATATTCTAGGATAAAGCAGAAGACTAGTCGACTATTGCACGAATTCCATTTCTGAACACACAAGAAAAGGGTAAAAATTAATGTTCTTCATGAAATTTGCATTCGTAGATTCCAACAGGAATTTATTAGAGGTAAGAGTTGATAGGAAAAGACTATCACAAAATGTCAATAAAAATGTTGTTCTCGAGAAAGAGAGAAGAAGAAGTACCGTGTATAAAAGAAATCAGAACCCTTTTAACGATATTTTTTATGATGTATGTATGGGGAAGTGTGTATGCGCGAGGGTAGCATTTTAAAATTTAATTAGTCGCTAACAATATGTATATCATTTCAGAGGAAAATGTCTATTATGGGTTAAATCATGGACATTAATTTTTCTCAGGAAGCTGCAATTATAGACTATTGAAGTTTTTTCACAAGCGAATGTCGAATTATAAAATAATATACTTTCCCATCCTTAACATAACCCAGATCTAGACTAATTGGATTCAGTGTCAGGTGCTTTTAGTGCACCGTAATTAGAGAAACAGATAATTGCTTTTATACCTTTTTTGTTTTTCATAGGTTAGGTGTTGCATATTAAATATTAAAACTTACAATAAAGTTTACTGTACTCAAATTAAAATTAAAATTTATTATTAGGGTTGAGGTACAATAAGATAATATATCTTTTTAGTACAAAGAACGACGGGCAAGCTAGTTTACTAATAAAACTTAATCTAAACATATAATGTAAAATATAAAATGTACATGTGAAATAAAATAACATTGAAATAATAACTAAAATTACAGAAACTATATAATTAGATTATTGTCAGGATCACCCACTACAAAACAGAAGCATTTTTAAACCGTAGCAGTGTCACTCTGTGCCATCAACCTTCAAAACCTGTTAGTAGAACCCACACGATGAGCATTAGCTGGTAAAATATTCCAGGCACGAATAGCTCGAACAAAGTAAGGGTCCTCCAAGTTGGTTAAAAAGATGCCGAGGCATTTTGGAGTATATAATTTTGTGAAGGGATGCAAGAAGCCTAAAACTGACAACCAAACAGATGGTTAACATGCGGAGAAATATGATGAAATCTTCTTAGGCCCAATGCGAACCTCAAATACAGTCATTGAATGCAACTGATAATTTCATTGACCATACAGAATCCAAGTGAGGGAATATTAGATAGCTAGCTGTAAGCTAGGATAGAAACAGCGACTCAACTAGTATTAATAGAATGTTAAAAGGTAAAATTACAGAGGACAACTACAGCCGCCAACATAAAAAACATAAATTTTTCCAACGTGTGATTAATCTGATCACAACATTTCATCCGGGAGTTAAGAAAAAACCCCAGTTTTTGGACACATTCAGTATACTCTAGAGCTTGATTATTCAGAAACACAGGCGATAAATCAGATACTTCAATCATCCGTCGATAAAATGGAATGCATTGGGATTTTTGGCGGTTCAGTTGCAAATCATTATTAATCGCCCAATTCTACACATTCGTCAAGTCAGAGTTTAATCGTTCGATACAATCCTCTACGACGACCTATATTTAACTGCACATCACCACCATATAGTGAATTTTGCAGTCCCCTCTATAACCTCAGGAAGGTCATTAATATACATACTGAAGAGCAAATGGCTCCAAATAGATCCCTGAGGCTTGTGGTGTGGCAAAGTATCAGAAAAACTGTCTCCTATTCGTACCCGCTCAAACGTGCTAGACAAAAAAATGCCAATATAAGGGAAACTGCAGTCGAATAAAAAAATTAGTGGATAACTTAGCAAGTAATTTAGAGTAGCTTACCGAATCGAACGCTTTAGAAAAATCAAATAGAACCATGACACATAATTCATCCTTATTCTGCGAGCTGCGTATATCAGTTGTAACTGTTAAAAGAGCTGTTACGCTACTATGCCATTTGCGAAAACCTGATTGGCATGGCTGTAGCAAGTTATTAGTTTCAAGATATTGAACTATGTGCCAGGTCAATAACTTTTCCATCGCTTTAGCTAGAAAGCCTAAAAGACTGACTGGCCGGGAGTCCCCAGGATCCTTAGCGTTATTGGTTTTAGCCACTGGCACAACAATTGCGCTTTTTCAACCAGAAGAAAACTGAGAACTAGTGATGCAGGTATTAATAATATTAATAACACGGTGGAGTATCCAAAGTAATAGAATTCTTATAAATTTAGGAGGAATGCCATCAGGCCCAGCTGCCTTCGACTTAATAGCTTTTACTCCAGAAATAACTTCCTCAGCCTAAACACATCTAAAATAGAAAACTGATTGATCATTAATATCACTAGTACCTAATGATGGGGAACCAATTACCATGGAGTAATATGTATTAGAGAAGTGCTTATTTAATAAGCAACTGTTTGATACATTGGATTGTCATATATCAATATTATACGTCATGAAAAGAAAATCATCATCAAAAATTAGCTGGAGGTCTAATTTTGTTATTAAATGAAACAGCTCCTCTATCAGCCGTATGAATTTATAGCGTTAAAGTAAAGTATTAACAATACTACGAGATCGGAGCATGTTAATACTACAGACCCCCCCCCCCCCACCATGAAAACATTTATGCACCTATGTACAAGTCGTGTAAAGGTCTCTAAATTGTACTCCTATAAGTAAAACCTAATATGAACTCCGTCGGAACAATGAGACTTATGTATGTCTACCTATGTTCGGTACCTTTTAATTTAGGAAGTATAAAATTTTAACAAACTGTAATCGCAGATGAACCCCTATTGATTTGTTGTATTGAAAATGTTTTTGTGTTCATAACCATCAACATTTTCTAATTTTCCCTGGCCCGGTCTAATTGAAATTTTGTTTTATCCGTAACTTTTTCAAAAATTTCTACACACAGAAAAATATACAATAAATTAAAAAATAAACTGTAATAAAATCATTAAAATTGAAATTAATTTTCAGCCCAATGCAGTGTAATAAATATTATTCTATCAAATATTGCACTGCAATAAATTTTTATATTAAAATCTAATAAATTTTATATCAGTATGGCAATAAAATATTTATTACTGAAATGTAAAATATATCGCTTGAGTTGAAATGAAAATAATTGCAGAGTCATAGGATCTATTATACATGTTGTATTAAATCTTGTTGTAAATTTATTCGAAAATATAATAAAAACAAGTAAGAACGCTAGAATTGGTCTAAGGCAAATTCTTATTATACCCTAGATGAATGTTCGTTTGTAATTTCGTATGATTTTTGAAGTTGTTTTTCGCATATATCTCTAGAACGTATCGTCGGACAGCAAAAATGATTATGACTAATTTCATATGATTTCATATTCTAAAGAACTTTTCAGTACAATAAAAACGTCTAGGACTGATTGTTTTCTCAGTATATGTAAGAAACCATAATTTTTATATGGCAACACCAAGAAGGCGTTACCTGATTTAGTCCATTTTTGAACTTCATTTACTATTGCTATGATAACACTATGTACCAAATTTCAGATCTCTACGTCGACGCGCTCTCAGGCAGTACCAAAAAAAATACTGAACAAAAAAATTTTTGTATATCAATCCTACGAAGAGTTACCCGATTTGTCCCATTTTCGAACTTAAATTTGCTTTTTTTTCAAAGACCCGTGTGCAAATTTTAGCTCTCTACGTGAACGCGTTCTCGAGTTATCGTGAGAACGGACAGATAGACGGACGGACGGAAAGACGGGTGTTCAATCCATTTTGCTCTACCATATTTATTTCGAGGTGTTACAAACGGAATGATAAACTTAGTATAGCCTATAGATTTCAATTAGGATATGAAAACACCAAAATATTGTACTGTAGCTCCTCTTTATGCCTCATCCCCTCATTACCTTATTCCTCCTTCTAGATATTTCATTACTGAAAAACCTATGCTTATTGCCAAAATCAAAAATGCTTTAATTTCAAGATATTTATTAAGTATAAGTTTATTAAAAATACGTATACCTACATAATAATTATAGCCTTTTACGTTTTATACAGGGTTTTCCAATAAGAGGTGTTATTTTGATATTCAAAGAAAAATGCGATTTTTTGAGATAAATGATCGGATCTTTATTTCATTATAAAGAGGAAGGTATGCCGTTAATAATGGAAAATAACATCAGCCAAATGACCACCACGACCACGCCTACAGGACCATATCCTTTTCATGAAATTTTCCATAACCAAATCGCAAAGTGGCTACCCTATGTCCTCGATAGCCTCACGAATTCAATCTTTGAGGTCTTGAATCGACGTTGGGCTGTTGGCGTAGACCTTCTCTTTCACGTGGCCCCAAAGGAAGAAGTCGCAAGGTGTTAAGTCACAAGATCTCGGTGGCCAATTGTGATCACCTCTTCGAGAGATAACACGGTCCGGAAACTTTTCCCGGTTTCGTTGCTTGTATGGCACGTAGCGCCGTCTTGTTGAAAGTAAACGTTGTCCAGATCAATACCATCCAATTCCGGCCATAAAAAATCATTAATCATCTGTCGATAGCGCAATCCATTCACCGTAACTGTTGCTCCAGCCTCATTTTCGAAAAAGTAAGGTCCAATGACCCCGCGGGACCATAAACCGCACCAAACAGTCACACGTTGAGGATAGAGAGGCTCTTCAACAATAACTCTTGGGTTTTCCGAGCCCTAGATGCGACAATTTTGCTTGTTGACGAAGCCATCGAGGTGGAAATGGGCCTCATCACTCAAGATGAGTTTTCGATGGAATTCCGGATCATTTTCATGCATTTCAAGGACCCAATCAGCAAAGACTCGACGTTGTTGATGATCGGCCGGCTTGAGTTCTTGTGTTAACTGAACTTTATAAACCTCCAGACCCAAATCTTTATGCAAAATATGGTGTAATGACGTTTGTGGAATGCCTAATTCCAAAGAACGACGAGGAATGGACAAACCTGGGTTTTCTTCAACACTTTCGGCTACAGAAGCAATATTCTCGGCTGTTCTTGAGCGACGTGCACGGGTTTTATTCTTCACATCACTAACTTGTCCCGACAGCTCGAGTTTTTCTACCAATTTCTGTATTGCGGTCCGACAAGGTGCTTCACGACGACCCAAAAATGTCGAGTTTTACGAACCGTCTCTGCCACATTTTCACCATTTTTATAGTGAATTTTAATAATTTCAATGCGTTGTTGAATCGTGTATCGTTCCATTTTTATTAATGGCGTAGTTTCCACTTGTCAAATTTCAAAAAATGACAGCTCCAAAAGTGACATCTACCGAAATAGTGTGCTAATTAAAATAACACCTCTTATTGGAAAACCCTTTACTAGTGGACCCATCTGTCATAGTATGGGTTAATGCAACTACAAATTGGGGACCCTTGGGCATAAGGACGAACGGGGCATAGTGACGAATGCAGGGCCAGACTGGGTCTTCCGACTGGCCTGGGAAAATCACTCCAAACCGGCCCCATTGGATTTTCAAAAATGACTTTTCTAAGGCAAATAACCTAGATTGTTTGGCTGATTTTCCACTGAGCCCAGCATAACTACTTTCAACCTTAATATTAAAACGAAAACAGGGTTTCTCTATGCAAATAGTATTCGAAAGACTAAAGCTGGCAACACAATTGGACGGCCATCAGCGTTCATCAGCTCAGATTTCATTCTATTTTATTATCAGATAAAGGAATAAATTGCAATTTGAGCTGATGAACTCTGATGACCATAGCATTGTGTTTCCATCTTAACAATTTTACTTATAAACGAAGGAGAAAAGAAGTGGATGCTTATTGCCTTGTCCCCTATTGATTGTTTTTTAATAATTTGTGTAATAAAATTACCAGATTTTTTAAATATTTCATAACAGAAACAAAATTTAAGAACAGTTAGTTTGCACACATTTATTGGTTTTTCAATTTCGAACTTTGTTTTAAAAGGATAAAAAAATAAATTATGGTAACGCAAAATACTGAATAGTGTCTAGAAAATCCACATATATACATAGATATAGCAACACTTGGAAATCCTTATTGATACAAATACATTTTCCTTGAGTTTTTTGAAATAAAAATCATTATGATGTTAAAATATTCCAAATGCTATTTGTAAAAAAAGTGAATGCTTTCGAAGCCACTTGATGCCAGATTTGGCATCTATAATGCCATCTTGGTATTTGGCAACACTCACAAGCTACCTTGGCTCCGCGGACTGTCAGTATTTATAGGTTGCGGGGAAGTTCTGAGTATTTTAAAATCATGACTCTGCTCTCACCGCAACAGCCGTAGCGTTCAACCAGAGTACATGGTAAATACATGTGGTCGCATTAACCCGGAGACGACCGGCCCAGAAACGCCCGATCGCCCATATGGCCAGTCGGGCTCTGGCCGAATGAATATTTCCTGGTAATCAGCTTTATTCTAAACTCGCGCTATGATACCCGGAATGCAGGGTTAAGTATTGCCAACATATGGTCAACATTTTTTTCACATTAGTTTATGTTTGTTGTACGAAAAGAGCAGACGAATTTTGCAATTAGCACACGCAAAAGTTTCAGTTTTGCCAAAGATTGTATTTGAGGGAATATTTTAGGCGCTTTGATTTGAATGGTAAGTAAGTCTATGGTGTGCAGGTTGTCAGGATAATGATAGGTTTCATATTAGTTTTCGAAAAAATTTGCATAACATGTGTGGTGGGGCATAATTACGAGTGTTTTTAGGGGCATAATGGCTCACTTTTACGGGCATAATGACGAGCTTTTTGCGGGGTTAGTCATTTTTCGATTTTCACACTCCCGTAGGCTCAACGAAAAGCGGATTCAAAAGATATAATTTTTCATTAGAAGATCATTTTTTGTCAAGGAAAATGACTCCAACCATTAGTGTGTTTAGCATTTTGCAAACTGTAAATTTTCGCAGGTTGGTTGTTCAAAAACAAAGAAATCGGCATTTTGTAAAAACAATATTTTTGGAGTTCTATGAATACAAAAGAAATTTTGCACTGTCAATTTATTTATCCTATAACTTCCGAAATCCAGGAATTGTTTTAAAGATGTTTTCAGTTTGCATTTTTCGAATTCGAAACTCGAGATGCTCCTCATTTTATAATGTATAATTTTATTGTAAAAATCATATTCTTGCAAAGCTCATTATGGTCATTAATTAATAATAATATGTTTTGATAAAAAAAGACATTATTTCATGTATTAAATATAAATTTTGTATTATGCCCCAAGCCCTTCGTCATTATGCCCCGTATGTGGGGTATACTAATGAACTGGTCATCACTCCACTTAGATCAACAAAACACTTAATAAGGATGCTAGACGGTAATTATCTATATCACATTTTGTCCCTGATTAACCCTACTTAGTATTGGTATATTTAAAGTTTCAAGAAATCGATTCAGGGATTTAAGAAAAATCTCATTATGCCTCTGGCTCCTTTTCGTATAAAAATATTAAGAATTATTTTCCAAATCCTGAGCTACCATGGTAGCAAATGCACTGGTCAAACAATATTTTTTCTATATGTATAATAACAAATATTTCATTCGAAAAAATATCCTACAAATAAGCCTATCAAGTGCGGAAGATTCCACTTATCTAATAAGTCCCACAATGACAAATCTAAAATGTGTATAAGTGGTAAAATACGCCTCTTTCGTCATTTCATATATAATCATCACAATTTGATCTGACAGAATACATAGTTGTTAATATTGTCACTCACTTATACTAACGTCTGTTACAGAACTATGTATATCATTTATTTCCTTCATCAATTTTTAAACATTATAGTTTACGACCATTTGCAATCTGCTCGTACTGAATGGAATTAAATTTCCTTATGGAAATAAGTGTGCAGTTTTCATAGAGTTTATTGCTGTGTAGTAAAATTTATTTCGCGTAATGGATTTTACTGGCGCAATAATAAAATCTATTTTAATACCTACAATAAAAACACTTCTAAAAATAACAAAATATACTAGGTACCAATAATTATTATTTCATATTTAGTAAAATTTAATATCAAATAGAAAATTTCATTAAAAATATAATAAGCTTGGCAATATTTCTATATTTTATGCTTTTATTAAATTGATTACACAATAGCAATTTTTTACAGGATTTTTCACCACCAACATGGAAAGTGGCATTTATTTTCGGTATCATATGCATATGTTTTTAACACAAATATGATTAGCATTTATTGATGGAAGCACAGTACAACAGAGCCTTAGATTTTTTCATTTTTAAGTTTTACCTCGAACGAACTGCCGTTCGCTGAACAAAATCTTCGGCCGATCATAATTTTTGTAATTTGTTTCTGATCATCTTAGTTTATTTCTTGTGATATTGCCTTTTATGAGGTATATTTAGACTGATTTATATTTTTCTATGCATCCCGGAAAAAATATTTGTAATCGATATTGTCCCAAATTGTTAGTTAAAAAAATCAAAGAAGTTAACATGAAGTATCTTACCAGATCAGCTCCTGATACTAAATTTTAATATTTCAAAAAAGAATGGTCGGAACACCCTACAATATTTACATTTAGGAAATGGTAAAAATATCGAAAAACTGAAAAGGCTTCCATTAAAATGTCAAACTTTCTCCTTTGGGATAATTCCACTGCAGGGGTGCCGTTGTTCTTCGAATCTATATTTGGGGATTAGTAAATGATATATTTTTGTCATTTTTTCTTTTTTTTTTTTAATTTTTTTATTTGCAATCTTCATGACAGTTTATAACTTATATACATAGTTCTCTCAACGAACTCGTTTTTACATTACTTATTAACTGTAATTTATGTAAAATAAATCAGATAACAGAAAATCACATATGGTGTAGATTTTAGCAGGCTCTGAACATCCTATCCAGTAAAGGTTAGAGTTAATCAATATCTGTCTGAACAAATAATATCTTCTCCACCCCTGCACAATGCCAATTCTAAAATTTTTTGCGGAGATAATTTCATTCCGGAGGTAGAGTATACATATTTTATCCTATCCATTTGCGAAATCTTGTTTGGATCTCTTATAAATCCGAAATCAGATACATAAGATAAGTCTGCAGAGGGACTTTTATTTTATTTTATTCCATCTTTTAGTCTATAGCTGTAATTGCTTATTGCAATAGGTCAAGTTCGTTCGAATAGCCATTTGATATACTGTCTGCTGTGCGACTTTTTAGTGGCCACATAATCTTTTCAACGTCTTTTATAACCTTTTAGTCTATTAGAGCCCTGCTGTATTTACCTATTAGTTAACTTCTAGAGTATTTTTCCTTATAGGAAAAAATGTTTGATGAAGTTCCTAACCATTCTAACCCTCTTGTAATCTTTTAATACGACTGTTTGGTTCGTATGCATAAAGGCCCTCTATCATGTTTTGGTTTTTATTGAAGTCAAGTACTAGTTCAAGTTCTTCTGAAGTTAACCTACTTTAAGTTTCGGTATGCTATATGCTTCCCTTTTGTTAAAATAGAACAACTTTTAGTGGATTATATTTAGTGCAGGATTATACAGCCTTTTTTTAGTCGAATCAGGGGAATGACAGATCCTAAGCATGAAGGTCAAGGCGACCTATTGTGCTAACCTGCTAAAGAGAAACCACCGATCATCAAAACCTTTATGTCCTCTTAATGATGCCCATCAAGTCTAAGTGAATTAAGATATTCAGCTCATCTGCAGATAGAAGTACTATCCCAAGAGTATCCATCTTGCACCGGGAAAAAGCTGGACAAGCGTACAGAAAGTGTTCGTAGTTATTTCGAGCTCTTCTTGCAAGCAGGAGAGATACTTTGAACTATCAAAAATTCCCAGTTTTTTTAGCTATGCGCGAAATGGGCTGCGGCTAATGATGCTGCTGACTACATTTATGAGTTAAAACTCATGTAGAACGTACATAGACAACTCTATAAGATCAGAGCAGTTAAGATTTTCTAATATGTCAATACCTAAGATATTTAGGGGTGGCGAGTTGTGATAGGTATGTTTACATACTTCATTGACGAAAATGGCTTGAGTGATATTCTATAGCATTGAATATTGCATTTAACAAGACGTAGCTCTCTCTGCCCCAGGTGAGTTATTTTAAAGTCATTGCTTAATGAACCAAAGCTGTAGCAAACATTTTCATACACAGCATGATCAGGATTACATAGTATTCTTGCTGGAGTTTCAATAGAGATTCATACGATCATCCAAAATCAAGGGCGATGTCGTCTGCCGAACTGTGAAGAATACTAAAAGTGAGAGCTAAAATATCTTTGATTAAAATGAGAAATAAAATAGGAGATAAAAATGAACTTTGCGGTACACCAATGTTGATCCCGTAACGGCCATATGTACTTCCATCAGTCAATCCATTTAATGGTGTCTATTATACGCATCAATTTTAGACTCACCAAAATTATGCAGACATTAATTTCAACGCACGGTAAGGAATGTTAATAAAATTCTAGTTGGATAACAGGAAAGTTACACCCTGGATTAGGTACTTAGTATCTAGAATTTCTTTCATTGGATGCTGATGAGTACGTTGAAGGCTTTAGAAAGAATCTTACTAGACCTAATGTAAAGTTTAAGAGATCGTTTGCTAAGCTTATTTTTTGGGGAATTGTGTGAACATAAGGAAGCTTATGTGTCAATGAAAATCCACCTTTCGAATTGAACAGGTTAGACAATTTGAGCTCATTACATCCAACAGGACGTTGGGATCACTTTGAAAATCTCAGTCGTGCGAAATGTGAAGTTCTTTATGAACAAGATCGCTGCAACAATGACCTGCTCCAATGATACCTGTACACACAATTAATAAGGAGTGAAATTGTTCTTAGCTGTTTCACCAACAGAACAAAATCTCTTAACTGCTTTTTCGGTTAGTAAATATTTTCAGTGAATTTAGAGCTTTGCCCGCCAAATGTCAGAATTGTGCGATTTATTATCCTTATTATTTGCGGTTAAAAGAAAAGTAATCTCAACTAAATGATCTCTTATTTGACTTTTTGAAAGTTAAAAGTCAATTCAATCAAAATGGTGGTTCAAGAGGCGAGGCATTGATGAATTGGCTCGTACATATAGTTAGTATACAGTGCTGAGGAACAAGGAAGACGTCATGGTCCCTCAAGGAGCGTACAGGAACAAATATATTGAAAGTTTTTAAAAATTTATAAATGCATAAAGCTTAGAACAGAAGTTTTCAATATCCTAACTCAGCATTGCCTCATTTGCAGAGCTGGAAAAAAAAACGAGTTTTTTTAAAAAGAATAAAACATCATGTTTAAAAAAAAAAACATGTTTTAAATCAATTTTTCATAAATGTTTCAATTGATTTGTTTTTTTACATATTTTAAACATGTTTTAAACATTGTTTTAAAAACTTTTAATAATTGAATTGCTTTGTGATTGGGGTAAGGGGAAGGTAGAAATTAAGACTAATGATAAAGAAGGTAAGAAGTTTTTTATTGTAAAACAATAACCCGAACAAAAACAGTACTTATACTACTCACACAAAATCTCTATTAATAATTAATAGTAATCTTTACTATTCTACAATACAACAACAACAAAAAAACAATATCATAATCAATCAACTCTGCCTGACCTGACATAATCATAGGAGTACCTGTTTTTACCTACTTATCATATTCATTACATTGATTGAGGACATTGTATGATCGATAATGATAAAACTGTTCAGTTCTCGACCTTGTCCTCGTCCACGTATGATGATCCTCTGCCTGGATTGAGCGCCCTCATTATTGTAACCAATTTTGCTGCTTTCTCGGTGCCAAGTCGGTTGCGTAATTTAGAGTGCGCCAACCCAAAAGTAGAAAATAATCTTTCGATTCCGGCGGAAGAGGCAGTGGCTGTATATAACTGATTTGTAAGTTCTATCATCTCCGGAGCTATTTTACTCTCCAGCGATCTCCACCACACGGACACATGAGTTTTTTTTAAAAGATCTTCCTTAAACATGTATTCCTTAAATGGATAACTCATTGAACGGTACGCGAGGACATCTTTCATCGCCTGCGGACGGCTCAAATCTATGAACTCCATACCCATTGTGTCTTCCTCTTCTGATAGTCCCTCACCTTTATAATTGTGGTCTAATATATGAGCGGCGAAATGTGCAGGTGTCATTGCAGCATCAAATCTTGCTTTTAGTTTGTTGGCTTCTTCTGATAACCAGTATGATGAGAGCAGGCCCTTCCATATATGTGTACAATCGCTTAGGATGTACATTTCCTTCTGCACAAGATCAAGAGCAATTGATATTTTTTTAGTTTTCCAAGATAGTTGTCAGCATTTTCTTTTAGCTCAACATCTTGAATATTCCTTACGATTGTTATGTCTATTATAGCCCTGTGCTCGTTGCATACTTAAGCAAGGCAATGCCAATTACTGACATATGACTGGAGACAGTCTGCTAATGTATTCCAGCGCACATCTTGAGGTAATATAAGCGCCTTTCCACCGACTTCCCTGTATTTTGCTACGGGAAAATGATTATACTTGAAGTACTTTATAAATTTTTTTACTTTAATCTTAATGTCCACTTGTTCAATGTCTTTAGCAAATAAATTCAATAAATGAGGGGAGCAACCATATGTGATAATATCGCCGATCTCACTATCTTCCAACTCCGTCAATTGTCTTCTCATCTTTGTTATATTGGCAGCGTTGTCTGTTACAAAGCTACGCACAATGCAACCAAACCTTGGCACTTTTTAATGCTGTCGACTGCCAGAGTCAGATGGTAGTCAGCAGTGTGACTTTCGTCATTATTGTATCTATGAGAAACACCTTACCTTCATCCTCAGTAGTGGTTACACTAACACACACAATAGGCTCATTGCGTATGTTACTCCAACCATCCAGTGCCATACAAACCACTTTTCCTTGCATTTTATTTTCCATATTTGATTTTACGGTACCATACACTTCGTCTAGCAAGTTTCCGCCAATTGTTTCTCTTTTTGGTGGTACATAGCCTGGTCGAGTTACTTGCATCAAACTGATCAATTCTGGATGCTCAGAATTTGGGAATGCAGTGTTTGTTGCATAAAACTATCTGGCAACTTGTATATCAATTCTATTTTTCCTTTTCTGATGTTTTCACTACATACTGTGACATTGACATTATTGAGCGGCTTGACGACGCTGATGAAACCTGCCCCGATTTTTTGGTAACGGACTCAACATTGGTCTGGACTCCTTCTGCATCAATGTCTGTAGAAAAAGAAAAACTATGCACATATTTTTACGCACGATAAAATTGTAACTAATATTATCATCGTCCACTGCTGAACATGTTCCTCCCCGACAGAAAGGGGAAAAATGCCATAATCACCATGCTTGGAAGGCAGGTGAATACTGTAATATATACAGGTGAACGCTGCTGCCCGTTCCTGGTGCAATCCCTTAGTCACCTTGACGACAACCACAGGAAGATTTGTGGTGGCCCTATTCTAAGCCGGGAACCACACGGGACACAAACTTATACTAACTAGCCAAAAAATAAATGCCGGACACATACAAATTCAATTACGATTTACTTGCACGCACCTGTCTATGGGTATATTTCAACGATATACTTATAATCACAATATCTTATATACTTAAGTAAATGTAAACAAAAGCAAAGCATGTCGGACCGATCAGTGGCTCTCGAAATATAAATGCACTAGGTAGACTAGGCACTAAGAGACAGATATACACCGATACATTGCGTTTCAAAGGTAGTTATAAGTATTCTTTAATTAACCGATATCTACATAATTTTCACAAACACAACAAAAAATTAAAAGTTATGTACTTACCATCCTCACTTGAATCACTGTGGATTTGGATTCTTGTTGTCGAAGTCGATGCAGATGCCAGATGTGCGCTCATACGGGCGACTAACCCTACTAAGTCCTTCGCGCAATACTTGCACTTCACCCTGAGTGTTTTTCCACCACCCCTTCTTGTAGATGCAGGCAGTTCTTTGAAGTACTGCCAAAGTGAATCCTTTTTTCGTCCTGTAGACATTTTGTCGTTTGGAAAGGCAGATCCAGAGTTATTTGATTACAAATCGAACAAAATTAATTCGAAACGAAACTCGAATCAGATTAGCTATAAATCACTCACCACTACTCACTACAGTCTAGTATACACTAGTCACTGAGCAAACTAACAATTAATAATAAGCAAAAAAATACCGCAGTACAAGCGGAGCGAACTATCTTCATCCCTTTCCCATTTACCTACAGTAGAATATACCTTATTCATTCACTTATTGTAGATGGTTGGGGTAATCCCCGCTAGCCAGATCAGTCCAAGTCTAAAAGATTCTCAGAATTCAAAATTCAGAGTTGCCATCACAATTTACAATTTACCTCAAAATTATAATATTGGTAGTAAAAAGATTTCAAAAGTACAAAAATTATTAATTGTGATTTGTGAGTAAATTATAATGAAGTAAAACCCAATGTTTTTTATATATGGATAAAGAAGAATTTTTAAGAACTTTTATTTTTAACGATTCTAAATCAAATTCATAAATACAAGAAGAAAAAACAGCTGCCTCGTACGGGGTTTGAAACTGGTACTTTCCGGGACCCCGGAATACGCAATGAGCCTATTGTGTGTGTTAGTGTAACCACTACTGAGGATGAAGGTAAGGTGTTACTCATAGATACAATAGATACTAATGACAAAAGTAACACTGGTTATTATCTTCTGACTCTGGCAGTCGACAGCATTAAAAAGTGCCAAGGTTTTGGTTGCCATGTGCGTAGCTTTGTAACAGACAACGCTGCCAATATGGCAAAGATGAGAAGACAATTGACGGAGTTGGAAGATAGTGAGATTGGCGATATTATCACATATGCTTATTCCGCTCATTTTTTGAATTTATTTGCCAAAAACACTGAATAAGTGGACATTAAAAGTAAGGTAAAAAAATTATAAAGTACTTCAAGTATCATCATTTTCCCGGAGGAAAATACAGGGAAGTCGATGCAAAGGCGCTTATACTACCTCAAGATGTGCGCTGGAATACATTAGCAGACTGTCTCCAGTCATATGTCAGTAATTGGCATTGTCTTGCTAAAGTACGCAGCAAGCACAGGGCTATAATAGACATAACAATCGTAAGGAATATTCAAGATGTTGATTTAAAAGAAAATGCTGAGAACTATCTTGGAAAACTTAAAAAAAATATCAATTGCTCTTGATCTTGTGCAGAAGGAAATGTACGTCCGAATCGATTGTACACATATATGGAAGGGCCTGCTCTCATCGGATTGGTTACCAGAAGAGAAGAAGCCAACAAGCTAAAAGCAAGATTTGATGCTGCAATGACACCTGGACATTTCGTCGCTCATATATTAGACCCCAAATATAAAGGTGAAGGACTATCAGAAGAGGAAGACTCAATGGGTATGGAGTTCATAGATTTAAGCCGTCCGCAGGCGATGAAAGATGTCCTCGCGTACCGTGCAATGAGTTATCCATTTAAGGAATACATGTTTAATGAAGATCTTTTAAAAAAGACTCATGTGTCCGTGTGGTGGAGATCGCTGGAGAGTAAAATAGCTCCGGAGATGATAGAACTTAGAAATCAGTTATATACAGCCACTAGCCACTGCCTCTTCCGCTGGAATCGAAAGATTATTTTCTACTTTTGGGTTGGCGCACTCTAAATTACGCAACCGACTTGGCACCGAGAAAGCAGCAAAATTGGTTACAATAATGAGGGCGCTCAATCCAAGCAGAGGATCATCATACGTGGACGAGGTCAAGGTCGAGAACTGAACAGTTTTATCATTATCGATCATACAATATACTCAATCAATGTAATGAATATGATAAGTAGGTAAAATCAGGTAGTCCTATGATTAGGTCAGGCCAGTCAGGGTTGATTGATTATGATATTGTTTTTTTGTTGTTGTTGTATTGTAGAATGGTAAGGATTACTAGTAATTATTAACAGAGATTTTGTGTGAGTAGTATAAGTACTGTTTTTGTTCGGGGTTATTGTTTTACAATAAAAAACTTCTTTCTTTCTTTATCATTTGTCTTAATTTCTACCTTCCCCTTACCCCAATCACAAAACAATTCAATTATTAAAAGTTTTTAAAACAATGTTTAAAACATGTTTAAAAAACAAATCAATTGAAACATTTATGAAAAATTGATTTAAAACATGTATTTCGTTTTTTTTCCAACTCTGCGAATGAGGCACTGCTGAGTTAGCATATTGAAAATTTCTGTTCTAAGCTTTATGCATTTATAAACTCTTAAAAATTTTCAATATATTTGTTCCTGTACGCTCCTTGATGGACCATGACGTCTTCCTTGTTCCTCAGCACTGTCTACTAACTATATTTACGAACCAATCCACAATGTTTCGCCTCTTGAACCACCGTTTTATTTGAATTGACTTTTACCTTTCAAAAAGTCAAATAAGAGATCAGTTTAGTTGCGATTACTTTTCTTTTAACCGCAGATAATAAGGAAAATAACTCGCACAATTCTGACATTTGGCGGGCAAAGTTCCAATTTCACTGAAAATATTTACTAACCGAAAAAGCAGTAGTAGATCTTGTTCTGTTGGTAAAATAGTTAAAAACAATTTCTTAAAAATTCTTCTTTATCCATCATTGACTGATTCTAACAAGTGTAGGTTCGATTCCCGTCCGGGAAAAAATAAATATTTTTTATAAGTATATGTTTTAAACGATTTTAAAACAAAATGTTTTAA
Organism: Dioctria rufipes; assembly: GCA_963924295.1. Lineage (NCBI taxonomy): Eukaryota > Metazoa > Arthropoda > Insecta > Diptera > Asilidae > Dioctria > Dioctria rufipes. The sequence continues at coordinate 64,078,800 of OZ002740.1, read as the reverse complement.
AGCGTATTTTAAACAGGTGTGTATTTTTTCCAGTCTTTTAAACAGTGTTTTAAACACTTGTTTTAAACAAATGTTTTATACATTGCCAACCCTACTCATTTGGTATGAACAACTGGTATTTCGGGCAGCATTCTACGAAAAACCCCAAATGAGTTGATTAGATGAGATTTAAAAATGGATGTTTCCCCAATTTAATCTATAGAATGTGATGGAATAAACTACTTATACAAATAGTTCTTTCAATTCGTAAAAAAAAAAACACGGAGAATTACCTGATACCCATTCACAATTCTCCAATCAATTTTAATATCATAGTTGCAGTAAAACATGTGACTACGTACCGGAAAATACAGTAAATTCTGCATTTGACAAGAATTTCTGTACCAGTAATAAATCCAACAAACTCTGTGTAAATACGTAACATTATGATTGCATGGATATCTACTTGCGGGTGGCATGACATTTTCCCGGGACAGTGGACAATGCGTATCGAATGCTCTTGACAGAGAAGGTTTTTCGTTTTTAGTTTGAATATGGAGAATTAATTCACTGCAGTCGGAGAGATAATAAATTTTACTATTTGAGTTAGAGGGACATGACTGGCAGGTTGGCCTAGTTAAATAAAATTGAAATTGAAATTTGTAGACAAATTTAAGAGAAAATGAGGAATTATCTGTGTTTTGCCATTATTTCTATTACCGAATCACTACAACTGTCATTTATAACTTTATATTAGAGGCATAGGATATTGAAAATATTCCCCCGCCGTCCGCACCTTCCTACAGTTTGAGTTCCAACAAACACTGAAAGGCAAATTAAAAATAACGAATTCGGAAACACTTACAACCATGACATTTCCTAGATTTTCAGCAAGACCAAGCTAGAAGATCAGTGATTTCAATTTTCAGTACAGCTGATTATGTACATCTTCAGTGAATTTTTTACCGATAAGAAAATTGAAAAGTCAGCCAATTTCATTGAGCTTACCATACAGTAACCTAATATTGGAATTCCAGGGTTATATACAAAATTGAAGTTACTTACAGGATTTTAGCTTCACTAGAGGAATTCTATTAAAAACAAAAAATGTTAGCAGTCTGCAGTGGAATTTTTAGAGGTGTTCTTTTCAACTCCGTTAAGAATTGGCATACAAAATCTACGAGCTCGTCACATACATATATACATGGCATAATCTGCTGAAAATTGTTCCATGGTGATATAATTAAATATTATGTGATGGTTAATTCACTTTTTATTGACGGTTTTGATTCTGTCTACTTTTCTCCCAAAGTTTTTTCAATTACTTATTCATAGAGCCATATAGAATCATGCAATGGCATAATGACAGACAGCAACAGAGTTATTTCAGTTCGGTTTCTTTCAAATCTAATCTCTACTTACTTTCATCTATTTGTAACAGGCTGTCCGAGGATTCGATAATTGTGATAGGGGTTGAGATAAGCAAAAAACCACAAGTAGGGGTAGTGAGTAGACCGCGTTGTATAGGGTATTGCGAATTTGGGTACTCTTTCACTTATATTCATAAAATTTTGTAATTATGCAAATGAAACATTTAAGTTACCAAATAATTAGTAACAATAAGTACTTTGCAATAAATGCTCATTGATCCCCCTTTCCCCCTTCATTTAAGAATCATGAGACACCAAAGTAAATTTCCTTTTTTTTTGTTTTTAATTTAAGAATCTTCACGTCAAAATGCATTATTAACAGTTTTTTTTTTAAATATTAATTTAGAATCTCTAAAAAATACCCTTTCATTAAATTTAACACATGTAGGTAGAGCGCAACTAGTTTTGAAACTCAACTGAATTTCGGCTTACCTTATAATTTTTAATAACAAACGTTTATAATTTTAAACGTAATTATTTTATTATTTTTACTAACATTAGTTTGTCTTTTAATTAAATAAATTATTATAAACTGTAATCCTGTAACCAATTTAAATTATAAAAATTGCTTCAACTTGATTACACTTGCTTAAATACCTACATATCCCAACTCGGTGAATCAGGGATCTTTCGAAACATTTCTAAATTTGATCTGCAGCTTAAAAAAAATTTTCATGGAAATTTTTGTATGTGTGAAATTCTCGATTTATTTTTCCATACATCTATCCATTTTTTTAAGGTTATCCCAAAAATAAAAATCAAGTTCGTGTGGTTTGGTGATTGGAGAAGTCAAAAAAGGAATACACCTCGTACCACCGTACTGCTGGAATATCATTATATGCCGCAATCTCAAAGGAAGGTCATTCATGAGTTTAGGTAACATTATTTGATGGAGCTCCAAATCTTTTTCTCCAGTTAAAATACCTTCTACATGGCCAATTAGATCATTTCCTAAAATAGCTGCCTACAAGTTTATACTTAATTGTTGCTGAAATTCAGATCGCCGTGTGCAGTGAGGATTTGAAGGAGACGATTTTAGATATGATCCTCAGATATTAATTATATGATAATTAGATACTTATTCCGCTCCGGGTGAAAATGGTCGGAGGCCTAAATTTAATTCGAGGTTGAAAATCTCTCTGAAATAAGGCCGATACCTTTTGATTGATATGGATGAGTTGGATTCCTTGTAGTGTTTCCCATACTTGGAATAATAATAAATTTATTTACACTATTACGGAGTTTTAAACAATTGTCTTAACATTGATGTAGACCAATTCATCTGTCGTGCAATATATCTTTCTGATGTCTGAATTTGCTTCGACGATATTTAAAATTCATTCTTAATCAATACGCCTTGTTTTCATATTCTATGGTTTGGCTTAACTTTCTCACTATTATAAAAGCCTACGGAAATGTTTATCTATATTGAACTTTCCTATTCCGAAAATGATGATCTTAGATGCATTGGATTTGACACGATTCGCTTTACCCTAGGCGGGAATCTCGTGAAAAAATTTTTATGACAATAAGTGAAATAGTACCTAAAATCACAAAATCCCCAAAAACGACGCGTTCTATCCTTTACCCTTCGATATAATTTGTTGTTTGTCTAGATCCCAGCTAACGAATTCTTAAATAGTGTTCACGAATATCCGTAAACCCTGTATAAAGATATCTGCCGCTAGATTACTTTTACTCTCATCATTCTCATTCAAAATCAATGAACTACAAAAACTTAAAAGTGCTTTAAAACTCATTTTAGGCTCGCAAGCATTCAAAAGGAAAGTTTTTCCCATACCTGGAGAATATAGTGTCATGGGGTTATTTCTTCATGAAGTCACTTAAAGCGTGTTTTAGATCCTGGGTTCTGGTGTGGTTGAATGCTCTCGAAAGAGTGACCCACCTAGTCTTACTAAAATACAGAGAGCTACCTGTTTAGGTATTAAAGGAGCTCTTCGACCAACACGAACAGCAGAAATGGAGATAATGCTCCGGTTTCTGCCCCTTGACATCCATGGGAAATGTATAGCTGCAAAAAGTGCACTAAGACTTAAGGAGTCGATCTGCTGGTCAAAAGCAGATATTGATCACAGCAGTATACTGAAGCCCTGTACTGAAAACTGTATATGGGGAGCTACGGACTACATTGTTCCAATGCTAAATTTTGGGAAAGCATTCTCAACTAGCATTCCTAGTAGAGAGGAGTGGGAGAGTAATCGCGTAGCATTTGACTCTGATATATGTGTCTTTATGTACGGTTCAAAAATGGATGTGGGAGTTTGAGCCGGGGTATACTTAGCGTTCCCTGGAATACAGGAATCGTACCGCCTACCGCACCACTGTAGTGTGTTCCAGCCGCAGGTTCTGGCCTTTTTCAAAGCAGCAAGCGATCGGGTCATCAGAATTTGTATTGACAGCCTAGCTGCAAGCAAATCTCTGGACTCAATCACCATTAGATCGCGCCTAGTACAACCGTGTCGCTGTGAGCTCAGTAAACTCGGCACTAACCACAGAGTTATTCTCTGTTGGGTGCCAGGCGACAAAGACATACCTGGAAACGAGGCAGCGGATGCTATAGCCAAAAAGGGTTCAGCTATGAATATATGTATGTCTAGCAGAGGAACCTATAAGTCGGCCCCTAGAATCAGTGAACAGGATTCTAGACGTACAGGGCTGGAAGCTGGCTAATCGCAGGTGGGGAGAACTGACCACTTGTGCGATTTCAAGAATTTCTGCTGAGAAGGAACCGTAATGACGTGCGTAATCTTATCGCAGTTATTACAGGGCACTGCCTCTTTGGTAAGCATGTAGAGCATATGCAAGCCGCATACAATGACTTCTGCAGAATCTGTATGGATGAGGAGGAGGTTGAGAGTGTTCAGCATCTGCTGTGTGAATGCCCTAACCTTGCCGTGCCTAGGAGGAATGCGCTCGGCAGCTACGTCTTCGCCGATTTGGGCGAGGCAGCAGACATGGAGTTGGGGATCTAGTAAAGTTCATTAACTCATGTGGCTAATTTCACCGCACCCCCTAAAACTGGGATATCATTCCCAGGTAGGTACACTGTAAAACATTTTCAACTAGATCCGTATTAAAAGTGAACTCCTAGATATTCTAGTTGGAATTATTTAAGTAGAAGTCCAGTTGAATATTTCAATTGCATTTCTAGTGATTATGTAACAGATTTCTGGAGATAAAAACTCTATATCCAATCTTATTTTATGAACTGGGTTTTAAGTAAATTTAAATGTTATTTCCCATATATCAACTAGATTAACTATTAAATTTCAAAATGCTTTTCCAGTTAATTAAAGGAGATTTCTAGTTTAACCAACCGACCTAATCAGTTAAATATATCACCTAAATTTACAGTCAATTTAAGCCGAATTCAGTTTAATTAAATAGAAATCTGCTCTGGTTGCAAAAACTACATTCCTGTTTATCCTCGCCAATTTTCGTTTCCAACATCCTGCATCCTGTATAATAAATATACTCGTATACATGTCCACGCATAACATACATGTGTACTTGTACTGTATACACGGAAAAGAAAAGACTAAAAAATAAAAAGAAAAAAAGAAAAAAAAACCGAAATATTCAATCAATCAGCCAGAGTTTCGTGAAATAGAGACACTACCCCTAATGGATTTATTTTTTTGCTTTATAGATAAAAACGTCAAAAAAATTATAAAAATTTTGTATAATGTGTGCTGTACTTAAAATTGAATACATAGTGAGACTTATACAATATACAAAGGCATGGCGTACATCTTCCCCTGTTTCTATACAACTATCCTCTAAAGAAACTTAAGAAACTCCCGTTTCAAAAAGCCGCCCAGATCTACAGATGACTATGGGTTGATTTTTGTTTTTTTTTTTATAATGGTGTTGATGTCATCTTCCAGCTGAAAATACGAAAAGTACAAAGTACAAATTTATTGTTGCATTCCTAAATTATTTTCAAACTTGTATTGATCCACTGTATTAGTTGCATTAAAAATGTTTTGAAGTTTTTTTCTTCCCAATTCTTGATATCTGAGGAAATTTGGCAGGATGACGAGCATCCTTAAGTTATCTATGTAAATATTTAAGAAAAAAAGATAAAAAAAATTATTAGAATTAGAATATATATATATGTAGATATATTACAGATTGAAGGAAAAAAGGAAAAATAAGTTGAAATAAGAATTAACTTAATTAAAACTTATGAACTAATTCAAACTTTTAACATAATATGAAATCTTACCATATTTAAAAATTCTGGATAAGTATCACTTTGAAGGATTTTTATTTGGCACATACCAAGGTCATCAATGCACTCTTAATGCTGTCCCATATTTTGGAAATCTAGGTTAATCTTAATACGAATATAGTATGTAAAGATATCAATATTAAATTTTGTATAATTTCTTACCATAGCGCCTTATTCTTGGGAACATGTCAAAGATGTATTTCACCGATTTTCCGGATAATATCGTAGTTCGATTCATTCCATTCGATTAATTATTGCTTTGTAGTTTTTCTCTACAGGCAAAATTGTTTTAAGTTCAAATATCTAAGTAAAATTAATACAACATATTAGCAGCATACATGATGGGCCGCATCATTGCCATCTTTATGTTCCGTTAAGGTCTAACCAAAATTCCGACTTTGACGGCAGTTTTGATTAGGCCTTTACAGCCTTTAAAGTCCTTTACACTTTATCTACCTGACAATCAAACAATAAACTATAGATAACGATATTTTCTAAGCACTGTAAACAATATGCTAATATACACTTTATACACTAATTCACACTTTGGCATGTCCGCCGACTTTCATATCACAATACTAAATGAACACAACGCAGTCCACGTGTATTCTAAAGAAGGAGGACTCCATTTAATTTCTCTTTAGTTTTAAATAGAATTCGGTACATTTGACTGGATTATCAGTACGGCATAAGACAATAGAATTAGAAATCAGTTCACTTAAATTGAGTGAACTAAATATGCAGTTGCGGGAGTCATTGGAACACAAGTACAAATCAGTTCACTTGAGTGAACTAGATATGCAGTTCAGAAATGTATTATAACTGATACTCCAAATAATTAACTGGAAACACATTTGAAAATAACTGAATTTCTCGAATTCCGAAAAAACCAGAAATAAAAATAGGAAAGCATTTATTTATATTCGGAATCCTAGTTGAATTTTAATTTTAAACAAAAATCCAGTTAGTCATAAATAGACATGCACACAGTTAAATTTAACTAGAAAATTTTTTTACTGTGTACCCATCAAGGTAGCACAATGGACCACAAATGGTCTAAGTGAGGCTGATCGCAGAGGTCCCCGCGCAATGGCCGCCACTCTAACCTAACCTAGATCCTGCTATCCTGAAGGTTATTCAACTATTAGTATTAATAAAAAAGAAAGCGATTCCTTTCGGAAAAAACCATATAACCAAAAATATGCTTGGCATATTAATAACTGGCAGGTATTGAGCTATGTCCCACTCTCTGATCACCAGTAAACACATACTTTACGGATAAGGGAATTAAATATTTAACGAAATACCTACAAAAGTTTTGAAATAACAAACTGAGAGGAGTCCGTAATGGCAAGCATCCTTCATTAAAGAGCTGACAAATTACCAGCTAAATATGTATGTCTTTTCTCTTCGACAAAAATCGAAGGCTTTCGAATACATGGATAGAACGGAAAAAGACCTTTTCAAGCTAAACGGTTCAATTATATAGACTCGTGATAATTTAAAAAAAAAATATAGAAATCCTGGTCACTATTGTTATGCTTATCCAACAGTCCGTGCGTCTGTCCGTCCGTTCTTCCTTACGATAACTCGAGAACGCATGTACTTAGAGAGCTGAAATTTTGTACATGGGCTTTTAAAGAAAAGTAGAATTAAGTTCGAAAATGGGAAAAATCGGGTAACTCCTTCGTAGGGTTGTCTTACAAAAATTTTGTTTTTCACTATATATTTGGAAACTACCTGAGAACGCGTCAAATTAGTGACTTGAGATTTGGTACATACACTCAGAGAAAAACATTGTTAGATTTATGTAATTAAAAGTAGGGAATGAAAATGCACCAACAACGAATATTGGTTATTTTAAACAATGAATTGTTGTAAATGAAATAAACAACAATTTTTTGAAAACTATATTTGGCATATGAAACAACTTTATTATTGTAGCGTAACAACATTAGTTGTAGTGTAATAACTGAGTTAGCAACTATCATATATTATGAAATTTATTCAAATAATTGATTGACTATGGTGGTAATTGCCTAATATAGATTTTTATATATTAAAACAAAATAAATTGTTTGAAAAATAAATTTATTATAACTAGTGAATTTATTTATATGTATTTTGTGAAAAAAAGCTTTTGCCTTAAAAGTACATTTTTGGCTGGAAATAAGTTTTCCCATTCAGACTTATGTAAGTATATGTGAATAGGAGGGCAATTAAAGGAATCAATAAATATTACGAAAAATTGTTCCTTGCTTTCAGAAACAATGTAAGATTGAAAATGGCTTAGAAAATTATCTATATTATATTTTTCAGCAATAATTTCTTATATTGAACAAATTTTTTGAAGACATTGTCTTGGCTTTGAGTTACAAATGTATTTTCCAAATAATCTGTACCTTAATATGAAATTGTTTTTCCACAATATACATAAATCTTTTAAAATATCCGTACGGTGGTTTTCCATTATTGTTGAACATCGGTGTATGGCTCGGTTCTAACTTGCAGACATGCTACATAATTTTATATTTCTAAAAAAAAAAATTTATTTTGATATTATTAAATGTAAGTAATTATAATTAAAACAAAAGGAAATAACAAATTCTTTAGATGGATCCTCTTTCTCTGCTTCTATTTGCTCTATTGTAACTTTGGAAGAGGATTAAATTTTTCTTAATCTTTTTTCGGTGTTGAAATAAGAATTATAAAATCTTCCTATCTTGAATTCGGTGGTTTCTTATAGTATATGTCCTGCTCATTCAAGAAAACAATAACATTATTTCTAATTTACCAAGAAACGTTAACTATATCTTCTTCCAATTTGTTATATACAAATTTTAACTCTTAATTTGTTCACAATTGTAATTCATGTTCACTTTGTAATATCGAACAGTACAATGGCTTACACAAATAAATGCATTTAGGTAATAATTTTTTATAAATTTAATGCAATTTAAAAGAAATTACGCTTTGTGTCTTGTATTTATTGCTGTTTCTGTCAATATTTTTCAATAAATAAAGTAAAAAACTCTAATTCAACCGAAACTTTAATAAAAGATAATAAGATGATTTTGTTGTACCACGTATCTTCGAAAATTCTATTGCAAATTTCGAACTTTTGACTTGACGCCATTCTGGCATATTCCCATTTGACACATTTCAAGGTGAAAAATAATGGAGAAGTTCTTATTTGTTTTAACTGTTATAGGAGTATTATTAGCACGGAATCAAATTACAAAAATATTAAAAAAACAAAAGCACACAATTCCTACACTTAATAACGTAGTGTCTGTAGGGCGAACTCGTCGGAGGGGTTAATCGCATCTATCAAAACAAAGTACTACAAGGAGACTACTTTAATCTTTTTAAAGAAATAAGGGATGACAATGAGAAGTTTTTCAATTAAACTCGATTGACTAAAGTAGGTACAGTTTGAAAGATTGTTTTTATTGGTACGTAACAGCATGTCGAAATCAAGCTTCCGAACACCACTGCCAGCAGAGGTTAGGCTCTTGTTGACTTTAAGGTATTGCTTATTGCTGAAAGAAAATATCTTTTAATGAAAACATATTTAATATTTATCTAGGTATCTTACAAGTGGAGACAGCTACAGCAGCCTTATTTACGCTTTCCGTATTTTGCTCGATATGGAAAGCGATTCTGCTTTAAATAGAATGCAATTTGGCTCTGATAATGCGACTCAAGAAGCTTTGCGAAATAGGGACATTGTATTAGATTGGATTTTGAGCAATCCTATTACCCCATGACATTGAAGTTGGTTGTTAGCTGAAAAATCACATTGTATGAAATAAATTCAATAAAAAATAAAAGACTAATTTTAATCATTTTATAAAAAAAAAAATATATACTCCATGTATAATAAAAACAGGTAAAAAAACAAAGATACTTCATGTATGTATGATAAAAAAAGATCTTTGGCACCTTAAACAAAAAAATTGCACGTACATAAATAAATAAATAATAGATATATAGAATTGACTAACTCCCAATTTTGTCAGCATCCAACTATTCATAGTCAAGTAAGAGCTTATTTTAACACATGTACATTGCAAAATTGAGGGTAAACTCTCCGTTTGTCGTTTCTATATCTGTTATTTATTTATTTATGCTATTAACACTTTAAACTATACTTTTCGAATCTTCAAAATAGCCTGAAGACCCGCATTTCTTCAAAGTGCACCCACTTGGAAGTAATTCCCCCGGCTGATCCACTTTTGCCACTTTTCTCTAATTTCTTTTTTTCACGCCCATATTTTTCACGTAACCGCTTCCATTCTGCTTGAAGGTCTACAAAAAAATGCTCTTATTAAATTCTGTTCTCTAAATAAATTACCGAATTTGCTTACCCGGCGCGGCTAACTCTTCGCCCATAATCAGTACTGAAGTTTGCTTCCATCGCTCATTCCGGAATAGGATATCTTTATACTTGGGTAACGCAGGATTCCATAATTCTTCTTTATTCCTTACAGCAATTATGAGCTTGCTGTAATCAATATATTTCGAATTTTCCATTGGAATGGCTTTGAGAAACAACTTTTGCAGTCATAGTTTAACCGTCTGTCAAAAAGCAGCTGATTATCTGACACTTTAATATTTTCGAACATAATAGTTCATATTCGAGTCAAATGTGTCGCTACGGGTTAATGTTAAGTGAAAAGTACAACATGTTTGAACTTTCGTTCGGCTTAAGTGAATTTGCTAAAGAAATTAGAGTAGTATAGCACCATTTTGAAAGTCAATGGAAAAGATGAGAAGGGAAATGGTTTCACTTAATTGATTGAATTACCTTAAGGATCAAAACGAGGCTTATTTTTCTAAAATTTTCCCTTGTAATTTTGTTTTTGTTTATATTATGCCAAAGCACTATTGATTGAATCAAATACTTTCTTGAAAGTTTTCTAAGCTTATCATATTTTATAAACATAACTAAACTGCAAACTGGAACATAGCTAAACACAAGAGATTACTTGAAAAATGATTTTCGCGACAACGTATTTAGCTCAAGCGCAGTAAATTTCTAAATGAGCTCTGTTCCATAATAACAACAAATTCTTGGAGAATTCACTGTAAGTCAATGTTGTTCACTTTACACATCCGCTATCATTTGAACACAAGTAGTATTACAGCCTTCACCACAAACTTTGTAATCTTTAAGAACAATTAAATAGATTTGAATAAGAAATATTGTCACGAACCAACGTTATAGTTGCTAAATTGAAGACTATAAAATAATTTAAATAGAGACCATTGTTAGGTAACAAAGTTTAGTTGTTAAATTTTAACTCTAACTGAAAATCTCTATGTACAGAATATAATAATAATTAATTGTTACTTTTTAACAATTACCGGGTTGTTAACATTAAAAATAAAGATATTTATTTTTAACAGTGTTCCGTAGATTGTTAACTAACAAGTTTTTTCGTTTAAATAAGCCAGCGGAATTTCTCTGAGTGTAGTGTTTTCATAAAAATAGTAAATATAATTTCAAAAATGGATTAAATCTGGTAACCCCTCCTTGGTGTTGCCATATAAAAACTTACAATTTTTACATATAATGTAGGGTTTTAATGTACGGAAAAGTTCTTCAGAATATGAAATCCTATAAAATTGCGTACAATAATTTTTTCTGTCCGATGAACCGTTCTAGAAATATATGCGAAAAGCCACTTCAAAAATCAAACTTGCACAGATGGGTGGACCAATCGAAAAGACACGCGAGTATTCATCTAGGGTATCATAATAATTGATCTTAGACCAATTCTAGCATTTTTACTTGTTCAAGATAAAACTAATTAATTACTACTTTGAAAGCATATGATGAGAATACGGAACTAAGATGAAGACCTAAACGCTGTTCCAACACTCTGGGTTCAAATATACATAGTCCTTCAATTCTAACTTTCTCAACGAACTGCATGAGACAGGAACGAATCGATGAAATACATTTTTTTTTTATTTTAAAGCAACCCGGTTGAATTACTTAAACTGTGTGGCTTATAGTGCTTATTTTAGTGCTCCTATTGTATTACAAATATTTAGAGTATTAGGGAAATTAAAAACCTTACTTCCTATGGCAAGGTCATTCTCTTCACTATTTTTTGTTTTTAGGCAAACTATTCTATGCAAATTTACAGATTTCGTCGCCATACAAAGCTCAACCTGGACATATAACGGATAAAAAACTGAAAGCTATTTTGAAACCATTATTAAGAAATAATTCAGAGCATACCGAAATTATTGCTGGGTACAAGCTCTCTTGATCATGACATTTTTTCCTCTGTTATAACTTTTCCCTAGGTTCGATGCCAGTCCCCAACTATTCTTACCCTGACTATAATAATATTGATAAGAATGCATTATTCGAGGAATGTTTTTGCTTGCCATGGTGCGATATATTTGAATGTACATCTGTTGATCGCCAAGTAGAAATTTTCTCCTCTTTGTCTAGTTACTTGTTCACTAAATATGTAGCAATCCGAACAAAACGAATGTCTGCGAATGGATGTCCTTGGTTTTCATCTTCGATTCGCCTACTCATTGCTGAGCGTGAATATCTCTATCAACGTTATAGACGGCTGCGATCAGAAAATTCTCGTGTGCGGTTTAAAGTTGCTCGAAATAGATTTTTTTTAGTGCAATGGTACTACTTGTTTTTTCGAAGGACTTCGACAGTGTCGATCATAGCCTCCTCTTGCATAAACTTCGCACTTTCTTCAACCTAGACAGAACTGCATTAGGCTTGATAAAATCCTTCCTGGCTGAGCGAACACAGCGAGTAAATGTGAACGGTACCTTCTCCAATCTGTCCCGTATTTCACGTGGAGTTCCACAAGGATCGGTGCTCGGACCACTACTATTTAGCATGTTTATTAATGATTTACCACAAAGGCTTAAAAATATAAAATTGCACTTATATGCGGATGATGTCCAAATATATCTGAGCAGACCAATTGGGCTTCTTGAGGATTGTATGGCCCGCATTAACGAAGACGTTGATAGGATTAGCTCTTGGTCGGCATGTAATGGTTTGCCACTCAATCACAAGAAATCACAGTGTATCTATTACTACAGTAGTAATCTGAACACAGCAGATATACCACCAGTAAATCTAAATGGCTATACTATACCCTTTTCAAACAAAGTCACTAATCTGGGAATAGTTTTGAATTGCGAAATGAAATGTTGTGACTAGGTAAACGCTATGATGAGGAAAATTTATGGTGGTCTTCTCAGGTTGTGGCTTTCAGCTAGCATTCTACCTACTGGCACTCGCTTAAGGTTAGTGAGGATACTCATAATTCCGCTCTTCACCTTTGGGAGTTTGATATTTCCAAGGCTAGATAGGGGATGTGCACGTAGGGTTGAGGTTGCGTTTAATGATTGTGTACGATTTGTTTTTGCACTATGCAGATTTGACCATGTCTCCTTTTACCGACCGCAGGTACTTGGCTAGTCTTTGGTCGCTTACCTGGAACAAAGAGCTTTGCTATATCTTTATAACTTGTTGCACTCAGAAAAGCCAGACTATCTCCGAGAATTTTTTCAAATGACAACATCTCGGCGAAATCGAAACATCATTATTCCTGGTTTCTGAAAATTAGTCATGGAAAGTTTATACCCTGTTCAAATTGCTCGTTTGTGGCACACTCTCCCTTTAAGTATACAGGGGGCTGGCACGGTCAACGCGTTTAGACGACTTATAAGAGCACGTTTCCAGTCTTCTTAGTTGTATGCATGCATGTTTTTTTGTCTTCGCAGTAATTTATCACTAAGCTTTATACATTATTTTACTTTAGTTTTACTTTCTTTTTTCTTATATAAATTGTTATTTCTTTATTTCTCGTCTTTATTTTTACCTTAGTTAAGCTTGATTAGCCAACATGTTCAGTGTGGTTTGTTATAGAATTTAAGTTATTTCTAGCGCCAGATAAAAAAATTGTATAATTAGAAGATTATTAATCTTGTGTACTATATGCAGAAATAAATATATTATTATTATTACATTTCCGTTCTTGCTCACTTGTGTGTCGAAAATTGAATTGATAATATGTAATCCTCATGTACCGTCTTGTATCTATTGAACATTGATCATTTCAATACGGTTCTCGATAGGGCTATTAGAACATTTTCATATCGACGACTTGGTTTTAGAACTATGAACAGAAACATTGGTCGGACTGGGCCTTGGTGATTTCAATCTCAATTCATTATCGCATGAATTTAATTAGGAACGTTTGCCAGTTACATATTCCTTTTCTATGCTAGATTAGACAAATTTTTTACCAGGGCCTAAGTTCTGGCCATCAGAGTGACTCGAGAGAATATTCCATTCCTACACTACCTTACTACTCTATACTAATTTACATTCTCTTCTATTTTACTCTACTGTACTGTACTTAGCTATATTCTACTATACTCTACTCTACTCTATGCTCCGCTAATAATTTGCTCTCCACTCTACTTTACTGTGCTCCACTCAATCTGTAATATAATCTACTTTATTACTTCTCATTCAGTTAACAATTGGTATTATTTTTTTTTATTTCTCTCTCTCTATCTATTTTATGAAGTTATGACAAGCTTCTCATCCGCAGCAATCCAAAGAAATTATAAAAAACAAATTTCTACTGAATCTATTCATGACTATGTTAATATAGCTTTAACAAGGTGACCCTTTTAGTATTATAGTTTCTTCTTGCAGTAGTAGTATGCCATCCGCATGAGCTCCTCGCATAGAGACAAGCATAAATTTATTATTAGGACATAATGCATGATAGTCATAGTTGCTTAACGTTAACGTCTATCATCCTAAATGCTCAACATTAAGTTTTCATTGAGCTGCTTTCCTTCTTCACACATTTCTAAACACAAAACAGTTCTAAAAGTAACATGAGAAAAGCAAAGCAACCTGAATATCACCCACTGGTATTCCGTTAGCATACATTAACATTTGTATTACATCACACTAAAAGGATCCGGCTTGCAAGCAATGATCCAAGAGGAAGTCATCATGAGCTAAATGGTATTAATTATAATAAATCCGTCTCAGGTGTAAAATTTTCTGAATACTGAATAAATGTCCCCGGGAAGGTGCTGAATATTTGCTTGAACTCACGTTACACAACACTTAGTTATTCATATGTCGGTTAACTTTTATTCAAAGCGGGCCGTTCCCGGGCAGGGTTCAAGATTGCTCACCGTCATACTTCCCGGCTTGACTCAATTATTCATCGTTCTATCCATTGTTGGAGGTAGAGGGTCTATTGATTTCCCACAAGACTTTTTAGTAGACTCTATTACCTACCCCGCAAATATACAATTCAATGTGATACCAAAGGTAGGAAATATATGTAGGCGTATACACCTACGTAGAAAAGAGTTGAGGTGTATAAGGTTTTACTTGTGAACACAAATTTGTTACATACCAAAATGTGACTGAAAATTACACGCCAGGACGCGGACTCATGATCTATGCACCACGTATTGAAGCTTATTAAACCCGCAAGACTTGATGAATCCTTATTGCGGTTATGAGGATTAACCGTGAACAAGTAGTAACAGTTCAAGGTCATGTCCTATAAATGTAAATGTCTTCGATGAGCCCTTGATATGCCCAACGCGTGCATATTATCCATTTTGAGGTTAAAAGTAACAATAAACTACGAGGATTTTGTCTACTCGTCATACAGCGGGTGATTATCATAATTTTACGTCACTTAAGTCATACTAATGTATGTAAACAAGGGGGCAGAGGACTGAAGATGGAGCGCTTTTGTGAAACAGGAACAATGCCGGAAGGTATATGTACATAGAATCCGAAAGAAGAAATCCACCCTGGGGACTATTTTTGTTCATACAACTTTTCCAGCCCATTGTAGTAAGAGACTTTTTATTCTATTTTTTTTTTCTTTCGGGGTATTGTTAAAAGGTGGAGATGGGGTTGGAGATGGGGTTGGAGATTTGAAACTGTGCTTTCCATTAATAATTGCAACTCGTGCATATCAATGCTTGTATGCAAGCTGGGCGGATGTATACAGTGAATACAGTAGATCAATATGTATATATATATATATATATGTATATCTATGAGGCTTTTTGTATTGCCATAATACGATTAATTCCGCTTTTTCTGTTTCAGCCGTTTTTCTGCTCATTTCCCATTCGAAGGGGGATTTCCTCGACACACTTCTGTTCACCTTGCGAATTGCTGAAAATTCCATTCCATAGTATAGATACCTCCACTGTAGTACCTCTACAAGTATATGCTTCTCCACACCAATTTCGTATACGGTTGATTGTAAAAACAAAAATTTAAATCACCTTCCTATTCAATTTCTGTTTACCAATCTACAATTTTTCAATTGTATAACTCCTTCCTGCTGCCTGCCCTCTTCGTATACTATGTACTGTTAGTGGCCATATCCCAGTTTCCCTGTTTCAAAGGACCTTTCATCTTGCTATACCTACCCTCGGCACCCCTATTACCAGTTTTGATCCAACAAGTTTGCCAGCTGTGTCGTCTAAAGCTCCATCCTCATCAGTTGGTAAAGATTTTTTCATGGGAGCGAATGGGTCGTGTTTTTTGGCGTTGAACGTAAGCTTTACATCAACTCTGGCCTGAAGTTAGTCCATCAACATCTCGGATTATATCTTGTGTATACATACGTACATATATACTATGTCTGTATGTATGTTTGTACACTCAATATAGGTTTCGATACCTTCGCACTATGTTGCTTTTCGATTGGCTTCTATATGTCTATTAGAGTTTTTCTCGATTGGGTTGGAATAAGAACCTGCTTAAAGCCAGGTCAGAGAATGATGTGAAGCGTCTGGTAACTGGCAATTTATTTATAGTGTGAAGCAATATTGGCAATATGTTGCCGCGCTTAATTTCCTTTCGAATCACTTGGGATATCGGTTTTTAAAAGGATTGTGAACGGGATTCAGACAAGTGATAAAATGCAATTATTGTGTGAAAGAAGTTCTAGTGTTGTCAATTAAAGAGTGCTATAACGCAGTTGTTGTTCAATTTAATTTTTTTTGCAGTGAATGCCAGAGGCAGATTTGTATGAATAATAAAATCAAAATTGTTTTTTGTTATTGGTATAAATTTAAAACTTTACTAAAAATAAAAATAATAATTGTTTTTAAAACTGTTGTGAAATAAAATATTATAACATATCTGGAGGAGCTTCTATGTACATATTTACTACATACATATATATATTTTCAAAACTATCTATTATATCAATTTCGGAATTACTTGCTTACAAGGTCAACTGAATAATAAATAGGGGAATTAACTACTTGCGCCATCATTTATTTGGTAGCTCAATCATTATCCTGAGCAAATTTGTAGGGATTGTGGGAAAAGTACGCACAAAAGAAATATTCTACTATTAATAAAAAATATTTTCAAACTTTTTTTCTTTTTTGAAGAACAAATTTAGCTTAAACTTAATGTTCGTTTTCAAAATTAGTTTTTTTTTTTTAAAACACAACCAATGTGTGATTGATAACGTACGTCTTGTGATTTTCGGAGTTAATTAGTAATACACAAATATTAATAATATTTACAATATTACCAATATTACAATTACATTAAAATAATGTGAAAGTAATGAAATAAACATTATTAAATATATTACAACAATTTAAATTAGTTAAAACTTTCAATTATATATTTCAATTAAATTTTTATCGTACAATTAATATATTTTGAATAAATCAAAAGAAAATGGAGATTCTTTCTTGATTTTCAATATTTTATATATATATTTATCCGATAACAAAGCGCAAGATAAATTGGTTTACAGGTTTAAAAATAACAATAAAATTGTGAACAAGAGTAAAAAATGTAAATTTTTATTTGTGGTCGCATTTCTTGTTTGAACCCAGCAAACATTACGATTGACCTACGATTCGCTTTCTTATGATTTCTTGTTGCCATAACGAGCATTTTTATTTCCGGCAATAATGCATTTTTATCGCTTACGTTTCGCTTGAGGGAGATAAATATTGTATCATATATGAATACTATAAGCGAATAATTTGATGATCGCCAAGGCGATAAATATTCTTATCCTCTTGTGTTTGCTTTTCATATAAAAGTGATTTCTTTTTGCCGGAATTATATGCATATCCATCGCTTCCGTTTAGTTTAACGGGGTTAGTATTGCATCGTATATGAATCGCGTAGGTGGTTCATTTTATGATCGCTATGGCGATAAATACTTTAATATTTTTTGGTTTGCAATTTTGTTTGCGTTCACTACTTTTTACTCTACCGCACTTGAAGAAATGACAACTGCAATTGAGGCAACTTCCAAAGGGGGAGTACTGAAATATTGTCGTTGAAATATTATCGTTGTTTTGTATAATGGAGAAATTTCTTGGAAAATAGTTTATATATGTACATCTCGCTCTCATCACATTCTGGCAATAAAAACGCAATAATGCAGCGATTAGAAAGCTGAAGAATAGAAGAATTTTTAAGAACTTTTGTTTTTAACGATTCTAAATCAAATCATAAATACAAAAGGAAAAAACAACCGCCTCGTCCGGGGTTTGAAATCGGAAACTTCCGCTTGCCGGGCGACTGCTCTTACTACTGAGCTAACGAGACAGAAGATTTTCCCTCTTGCATTTCATAATTTGTAACAGGCCTACTAAGCAACGTTTTGCTTTCAGCGCATAATTTAGAATCGTTAAAAATAAAAGTTCTTAAAAACTCTTCTATTCTTCATCTTTGACCGATTCTAACAAGTGTAGGTTCGATTCCCGTCCGCGGGAAAAATAAATAATGATAAGAATGATAAGAAAGCGATTCGTAGAACAATCTTAATGTTTCCGGGAATCTAATTGATTTTAATTCTCGAGTTATCGCCAAAACTTCGCCATGGCAATAAAAGCGCAGCAAAACTTTTATTTCCGTTTTCATCGCCAGAGCAATTTAGCGCCACAATGTTTGCTGCGCAGTTATCAATACCATTAACACTGCCGCATTTTGTTATACGGGTTGGCGAAAAATAATGGAAGGAAATCGGAAATAATATTCAGCACAGTATCGCAGTAATAATATGCATTTGTCGTATAGAGAATCATTATCACACAATTACCTTAAATTTGCAAAAGTAACATATCCATATCTTACGGCTAGATCCATTAAGCGTATAACTGCTGTTTTCAATTTTGTTTTTAACAAGGAAGAAAACTTAGTTCTTACAACCCTACTGCCTGTATATCATTTTGCATGGTCCTCTACGCAAGTTTGATTATTAAAGTGGTTTTCCCAATTATTTCTACAACGATTCGTGGGACAGTAAAAATGATCATAACCAATATCATAGGATTTTGTATTCTGAAGAACTTTTCAGTACAATAAAAACATCTAGAACTGATAGTTTTCAGATCAGATAAAAAAACCTAAATTCTTGTATGGTAACACCACGATTTAGTCCATTTTTGGAATTGCATTTACTGTTTTCTTCAGAACGCCGTGTACGTAATTTCACAGCATCAACGCATTCCCAGGCAGTGTCAAAATATATAATAAAAAAACGAAATGTTTCTACGGCAACCCTAGGAAGGAGTTACCCGATTTGTTCCATTGCACTTTTACTTAAATCCGTAGTTTATTTAAAAAAGTCGTGTGCAAGATTTCAACTCTCTAAGTGAATGCGTTCGCGAGTTATAGCTAGGACAGACGGACATGAAAAAATCAAAATACGCATGGGTGTTCAATCCATTTTGCTCTGCCAGCATTATTTCTATGTTTTATAAACGGAGCAGTACCTATATCCTACTCTGTTGTGTGTATCAGTTTTTGTTTTAAAAAACTGGTCACATTTAAAAGGACTGAATACTTATGTTCTTGGTGTAAACATTTTACGGGATCAAGGATAACACAATAAACTTTTAGGAATTTTTTTTAAAAAGACTAACTTAAAGTTTAATCCTGCGACGTGCTTGGAAGTATTTATGAGTATTCAATTGTCTCACTTCCTTTGAAAACCAAAAAATTTAAAACGTAAATTTGAAAGGGAAACGGATTGACTTTGGGTTGGGGCTAGAATAATATTGTGGACAAGACACTCCAAGGAATCCATAGTTGTAAATATTTCACAGAAAATTTAAAAAACTATAGAACATTTGTGATGTGTTCATTAAGTGATTCGGATTTTAAAGCTTAGTTTTTTTTTTTTTTCTAAAAACATTTGACATTATTCCGAAAATAGTTTCAAAAATTGATTAGTTAATTTTAAAAGAAATATGCGTCCGACATGAGGCTCGATTGTATAAAATTATAATTTACATTAATTAATTTATTATTTTATAAAAAAAACAAAAATAAAGGAAAAAAAGCAATACACGTTCAAGTTGGGGTTCAACCCCATGACCCTGAGATTAAGAGTATCAAACTCTACAGATCGAGCTAGCCCATCAAGTTCATTCTGAGCGAGTGCAACTTATTTACATTTAATTGAGCTCGTCGCCACAGACTCGTATATACACAAAATGAGTTGAAAGTCAGTCAGTTGAAGTAATGTCTTTAAAAATCATATTTATTAAAAAAACAACTTCCTATTGTGCATGCTAAATTATTTTAATTCTAGGCATTCCTTTAAAACCTCGCTGTGATACATAAGTACCTACACATTAAAAGCCCACACAAATGGAAAATTTATTAAGAATTTTCTGTGCCCTTATACAAATTCGTAGTAATGAATACATGTAACAAATGGATTCCTCACATTTTCATATATTCATTTTGCAAAGCTAACAATTCTGTAATTCAATTAGATATTCTTAAAAGCATAAAAATAAAAAAAGGCGATATTTTACTCGCAAATAACAAACACTCTAATCCAAGAAAGTATGCAAATGATCATTCCACTGGGCTCTTACACTCTGTGGATATCTAACCACGACAGAAGTGCTATGTAGTGAATTTCGCTTCGCAGGAAGTTTTAGCACAGCCATTTTCAAAGCAACATAGACCCTTTTAGTAAAATTGAAAATTCACTTCTTAAAGTTTTCATGACTTCGAGGACCATAAGTAATTAGCACAGCTTCAGGGAATTGTTGAAGTGAATGTAAATGTGCTGCATATGGATATATAGAAATGTAAAAGGGCAAAAGTAACTTTTTCCTCTACATGAGTATTTCATTAGGTATCCCCCCCCCCCCTACCTATTTCTAGACTAGGCATTTATTCTGATACTTGAAGCAAATGTCAAATGTTAAGATCATAGAAACTTTTACATTAACATTGTAATTTTGAGTTAAGTTTAATTTTTGAATTTGTATCTTAAGTTGATAAGTAAATAATTATGGAAATTACTTGCTATCTATAATTAATTAAGCTGTATGAGAACTTCAATTTACCTGAGTAGGGGACACGTTTTATAAAATTAATTAAAAGTATATTTGACATATCTATGATAAGAATGTGAAAAAAATCATGCAAGTACAAGTGCACATAGTTAATACAGACAAAAAACTGTATTAATTAAAGAGCAAAAGGCACAATAAATATTGATGACATACAGCATGATTAATGAATCATTAGTATTCATAATTCATTAAGATGCCATCTGTAACGTAGTAGTCATAATTATGTCTCTAAGATCAAATCATAATGATGTACACTAATGAAGTGTTTTCTTCCTTAATTAGAGTGCTAATTAGGAAAAATATACTAAAACGGAATGTATTTTGTAATATAATACAAATATGGAGCTGTTTTGTGCATCTACCCATTTGAAAATTATTAGAAGAAGAAATGCAAAGCACAAACTATTTTATTAAAATAATTTTCAATATAATGTTTTTTTATTTTTTTATTTCCAAATCATTAAATTGAAAAAAAAAGTTTATCGCGTAGATTCGATCCATTTCGCTTGTTCAGGGTCGTAAGTATGTCAAAAGCAGTTTGATATCACAACTTAATTAAATTAATAGCTGTACGACCTGCATTTGCCCAATGCAGTTGTCTAATGATTCATTAGTTAATTATTCATTAGCAGCGGTGTGTGTCTAAGGTATTTGTAGTCAAGTGTGCATTTAAAATAGTAGGGGTAAATTTATGACGTCACATGGAAGTTAGATCAAGAAACCTGGAAGAAAGAATGGAACATTTACTTCACAATTACTGGTATATTTAAGAAAAACAAAATTTTACATAATATCAAGAAGTTGAAAAAATTAATTAATTCGAAAGGAAGGAATAATTTATGCTTTTGCGATTCTCGGAACTTCTATTTCTTGGAACTTTGCTTTTCTATTTTCAACTCTTTTTTTTTTGTGTTGCGTCCAGGTCCCTTTCTTTCTCGTCCCTTTTTGTATTTATTAATTAAGTTTTTCTCTGTACTTTTATAATAAAATTTGTAATTTTCGCTTGTTTTTTTAAACTTTTTTACTCTGAAACTTTTTTCTTTTAAAATATTCTTTTGAGAAGACTTCCAATAATATCGAACGTCTGCCTTTAAGGAATATGAAGACAGAATGTCCACAGACTTGTGATTCTTCGTCATTTGGAGAATTTTTAGAGAATTCTTGTTATTTGTAGCGCTAATTATTGAACAAATATTGCCCATAATTTGTATTCAATTTCCCCAATTACGTTTAATAACTGTCCTTGAAAAATTGCTATCTATTTTTTATAAAATCTGACAGCTTCGTAACTATAGTTAAGAAATTTTGGGTGATTTATTACATTGTCTGCTTGTGATATATGGTGTGCGGGCCTAGCTAGGTGCACGGGGGAGGTACGGGCTACTGTGTATAGCAAGCAAGCAATCATATATGTATAGTCAAATCCGTTTTTTTTTTGTCGATAGAATGTCGATAGATATTTCTTATAATATTTTATGGGGAGTTCGAATGAACATTGCAATTGAAGGCTGATAAAAAAATTTGTGAGGAATAAACTGTCCACTGGGGGGAAGGTATATATACACTCTCGTATTAATTAATTAATTTATTTATTTATTTTTTTAAGAAAAAATTGAAAAAAAAACGTAAAAACTGTCAAGGTGCTGATTAAATAATTTTTTTTTGCACAGGGTGATATGCTCATCTTTATAGAAATTTGTGCGGCGCTCTGAGATTGAATCAAGATCAAGAAGAAACTGCTAAAGGGGGAGATACATAATATATACATTGCCGTATCAATAAATATGTTTTTTTTTTAAAGAAAAAATTGGAAAAAATTCGGAAAAATTAAAATAAATTCCGAAAAATTGGAAAAACATTCGGAAAAATTGAAAATAAATCGCAATAATTGATAAAATCTTCATCACAGTGTTATGGCCTCCCGCCGTGCTTACCTCGAGGGTGAAGAGCGAGCAGGCGGAGAATGGGGAGGTGATTAAACGTTTTAATTAAATTAAAAAACACCTTCTAGTTAATATAATACCTTTATTATACTTTATTATATGTACTTTAAAATTTCGCGAGAACCGAAACCTTGGACGCGTCCGCACTGGTCGAGTATATACCCCAAACTCGAATTCTCTTATCTTCATTTGTGGCCATTGAGAGTTTTCGATATCCCTTTTGCAGTGTCAGCATCTTGATAACTTTTTCGTTTGGTCACGTAGACGAGTGTAATATTTTAAGAAATGGAGAAATTTGATATGCCACTTGTGTGACTGAAAATATGCGTGCACTTGACTTGTAATTATGCTTGTGCTGCATTTTGGAAATTTTAATAAGGTTTATGAGCTGACAATTGAGAAAGGCAAAGGAAATGGAAATTGCTTAAATAAGCGAAGTATTTATGGCGCACATGGTGGTTATGATGTATGTATATCATAACATATTTATGGCGCACATGGTGGTTATGATGTATGTATATCATAACAACAGCTTGATTAGATCATTTTGCTTTGCGGTGTGAATGCAAAGACGATATGCATAGAAATGTATGCGGAGTTTGATTTCTGATATTGAATCAAGATTAGATTGGGGAGGGATATTTATACATTGTCTGTACATTGTTTAATTGTTATACAACTTACTCATGTCAGACTTGATCCATTTGTAATAAGGGATTTAGGCATTAGTTTCTAAAAAAAATTTATTACTTTTTATCATTATAATGGAGCAGCATTATCTCCATTTATAAAATCAAGCTCCTTCATTTCATTAATAATGCTCTACAATGATGCCAAGTCTCACCTTTTTTCACCCTACACGAATGGAAGATACGTGATAATATAATATTTCGATATCAAGCTCTGGGAGTAAACTTAAAGTGGTTAAGTGACTTTTCTTAGTTAGTAAGTAGCAGTGTTGGGCAAAATATAATCTGATTAATGATTAACAATTACAATGCAATTACCATGTAATCTGTAATCAGATTACTTTGTAACAGATTACTAATATAATCTATTTCCATAATTACATAATGTAATCGATTAACGTGTAATGTGATTACAAGTTAATCTGATTACACATTAATCGATTACAAGTTAATCCCACTACATGTTAATCTAATTAAAGTGATTACATTTAAGATATTTAAGATATTTGTATTCTAATTCTTCATAAAACTCCCTAAAACTAATTTCGTACGAGAACAATACTATTTTCTTTCAATTCATTTCATTATATTATCAATTACTTTTAAGTAATCTACAAAGTAATCTGTTACAATGTAATTAGATTACAAAATAATCTAATTATATTGTAACAGATTACATATTCTCTCATAAGTAATCTGATTGATATGTAATCGAATACAATTTAATTGGATTACTTTGTAATTTGAATAAACTGTAATGGATTAATTAAATTACACTGCAATCAGATTACGCCCAACACTGGTAAGTAGTTAGTTAGTCAAGTATATGATTGGCAGCAAGATATTAGTAAGATGATATGTTCTTTTTTTTTCTAAATATTGTTTACAAGGTGGAGATGTTGAGTTTCTTTTTCTTCGGAATATTATCCTTTTGTAGTTTCGGTTCCTTTCACTTATTACTTTTTCTTTATAGCTTCACTTCCGCAAAATATCTCGCCATATTTCGTATCAGATTTTATTTCTCTTGTTTTCCACATTTCAACTTTTTTGCCACATCGAATTTTATAGTTGTATTTATTTTCAAACATAATTTTTATATTTCTCCACTAGCTTCAATGAAATGTGTAATTCACTGAAATTGAAATTTACACTTCTCTTAATATTTGTATCATGATCAGAAATTAATTAAATGAGTATCCGAAATTCAATAATATATCAAAATTCCTATTTAATGTCACTGTTAATAGATCATTCACAAGTTTTTGGTTTAGCTAAGCCAAGGGTGTTAGTGACACTAGCTTATGCATAGTTCAGTGTTCGTTTACCCATAAATCGTATAATAAAAACTTTACTTTTCAGTTGACTTTATCAACTATGACAGTGTTAGTTTCATTTTCATGAAACATACTTGCTTTTCTGTCGACTGTATGCAAACTGTGGTTCGGTGTTAAGACTGCCACCGAATTTGTCATTCTTGTGCTCTTTTCTTCCTTACCTGGTATGGAGGCAAGAAAAGAGTCGGGAATAACAAACTCGGTGGCGATGGTTACACCGAGTCACAGAAAAGAATTCACTATATGTTAATATAAGATAACTAAATTGGTCTCCCAACTACTATATTTAACAGACTTTTTGGCATTATACTTCAAAAGGTCGAGTCGGGAGAGAAGAAACTCCAGCTTTCGTTCAGTGGAGCCCACAGTTTTAACTCTGAAACCAAGACATGAATGAATATGGTTTGAGTCTTAGTCTTAATTAATTCAGTTTAACTAAACTTGAGTTGAAGCCTACACAGAAAAACTGGCTGAAAGTATCATTGAAAAAAGATAAAAATTTTCAAAGGTCGGTGTATTTTCAATTCCAGGTTCAGATAAGGATCAGTATTTCGTCGGTCAAGTTTCCCTGATCATGTTCAACTACATTAATTTTAAATTTTGTTAGTCTTTTTTTATAGTCTTTTGCAGGCATAAATGTTGTCTTAGCATTTATCTGCCATTAGTCTTACACGTTTGTATATCTTTTTTCTCCGAGTGCCTTTCAAAAATATTAATTTTTTCCCCATAGATTTTTTAGTTTATTTCGGTTGTCTAGTGAAAATATTTTCTAGGAAACCGAAAAACGCGCATTTTCATCATATTTCAAAAAGCATATTGTATATTGTGTTCTTCGAATGCAAACCGTATTTATTTTTAATATTATTTTTGTGATTTTCGGAATATTTCACAAGACTTAAGAATTCGATGACTCTTCCGAGTGCCTTTCAAAAATATTAATTTTTTCCCCATAGATTTTTTAGTTTATTTCGGTTGTCTAGTGAAAATATTTTCTAGGAAACCGAAAAACGCGCATTTTCATCATATTTCAAAAAGCATATTGTATATTGTGTTCTTCGAATGTAAACCGTATTTATTTTCAATATTATTTTTGTGATTTTCGGAATATTTCACAAGACTTAAGAATTCGATGACTCTTACCATCTGCTTTCCCTAAACATTTTCCACTTTAATTACGGTTAGCTGATTTTTATAACTAACGATATTCAACAAGCGGTGAAGACCTTCTATAAAAACTTTTTAATAATTCGATTATTTTTTGAAAAATATCACGCCTTCCCAGAGATTTCCAAGAAGTATACATTCCAAAAATCCTTCCCTTAACCCACGAAAGCTAAATACACAAAAGACTATTTTTTATTTCCCGATGATCCTCAAGGTATTAATATGATATAGAGAAACCGCCTTCCTTTCTATCACAAGTAATTCTGGAAATCTATAAAGCGTGTGACAATTTTTCCAGTAGTTGATAGCAAAACTATAACTTTCCAGTTATTCAAGTCAGTAAGGTTCCCTTTTTTTGGAAGCATGACGTTAACTTACCCGGGGGTTACACCTGCAAGTACAGCTTGCATGCAACTTGTACTGCCATCCTGCTTGCATGTGTAATCCAACTGCCATGCAACTTTCAGCGAACTTGCATGATGAAAAATCATGGCAGCTGGGAGATAGTAATTTGACATTTATACAGTTTTCAAAATGGCGGAAACGAAATGCTTGAGAGAAATTCATAAATTTATACCGGGAAAATGAAATTTTCTGGGATCATTTGCAATACATCATTTACTAGCACCTTCATCTTCCTTTTTTCTTGGGTTTTTATCATTGTGATACTTCCTTTATAGCCAAAAATTTCCAAATGTACGCAAGAGTTTACGTCTCAATGCCATTTTTTAAATGAACTTGCATGCAAGCTGATAAGACATCAACCGAACTGCCTTCCGCTGTCAAGTTAAAAATCGTGTTGGAAGGGAGGCTTTCATGCAAGCTGTACTTGCATGTGTAACCCCCGGGTTACCAGGAATGTACAAATGTTTCATGCGCTTTCTATGACTGTTTGGAGTGTATCAGATTTGCCCCTAGCAAACGGTATTGTTTCCTTTCGCCTCTAAAGTGTTGTGGGCAGACTTCAAAAATATTTTTTTTTTGTCACAAGGAATGCTAAATTTTTACAAGAGATATTTGGCTCGGTTTAGTTCTTTATTTGGCTTAACACTGAAAATATACTTATTCATATTTGTTTTTTGAATTACTGTCCTAAGAGTATTAAACATAAAATGTAGGTCTTCATTATGTAAAGCTAGTACTCCAGTAATTATAATGTCTATATAATAGGGAATCGACTTATATGTTGGTATTAGTAAATCAGCCTCCATATTTAGTCTTTTTTTGTAAGTTCAGACATCTTGTGAACAAGTGATAATAAGTTTTTGCTCCATTGTTCAAATGATGTTCAAAAATGGCTTAAAAGTGCCAGATATATCGCTAAATTCTGCACGATCCTAGATTCATTCGATGGAGTCGTATTCATTTTTCAAACACATTTCTAAAATATAGAAATATGTATAGTAAAATTTAAGGGACCATCTCAGTGTAACCGGCTAAAAAATTGTCAATTTTCGCGATTTTGTTTTAGGAGGGGGGATCGGGATGATTTTTTTTTACGAATAAGACCACTCTTTAGCAATACAAAAATATTTTTTTCATTAGTTTTTATTTACTTTTACTTGTTGTTAATAATTATTTCATAAGTGAGTTTAAAAAATGGGGGTAATCGGTGTCCACGGTTGTGGCCGCAGTTTGCATCAGAAAAAAAAAAAAAATCAAATTGATTACTAATCTGTAGGGAAACCCCTGTGTCCCTATGGAGGTTTTTTTTTTTTGAGATCTGACAAAATGGCGACGGCTTGAGGAAAAAGTACGAAATTTAGCCCTGCTTTTCAACAGTTTTTCATGTGACAAAATAGGAAGATTAAAAAAAAAAACTTCCATAGGGATAGCTTGAAAACTCTCTCTCTGCGAGTTGACACCGTTTGTAAAAGGGACATTTCAAGAAAAACGCGTTTAAAGTTTGAAGGAGGGTTTTTTTTACATAAATTTTCTACATACAACGAATCGGTCATCCCAGCTCCATACAAAATCCATTCTGAATAACGAGACGAAACTGACGAATTTGACCACTCTACTTCGGTTATAGAAGAGCAGGTAAGAACCCTAGGTAGGGATGTGCCGTTTGGGACGGAACAAAAGAAATAACACGCATCGCCTTACGCTCCAATCTCTTTTTCTAAGAAAGGTTGTAGCGACCGTAATAATCCGAATTTTAATTTGAAAATTTGACAGACTATATGCACTTTAAGATGAGATCGATTTTTCAAAAATTTTACACTGAGATGGTCCCTTAATAGTAAAGTTGTATAAATGAATCAAATTGCATTGAAATTCCACTTAATTTTGATAATACTTAGTTCGCCCAGCCGCAGTCGTTGTCCAGGTTTACCATATGCAACTACGGCAATTCTTAATTTGTTTACAGATGAGATAATAAGAGGGGCTCAAAAGCAAAGGGGTACAACTACACTTTTGAGGTGTAGCACTTGAAAGTTTTGGATATCCTAAACTCTGTTTAAAACCTTAATTTTTTGTAATTATAATAAAAATAATCTACATATCTTAATAATTTTTTGATGTGGTTAAAATAATGGTCGGTGGTTTTTGGTTTAGTAAGAAGGTAATAATTTAATCGCTTGCAATCTCATATACCACCTTCCCTGTAAGAAGTGCCTATGAATAGAAACACGTACTTTTAAGTCGTTCAAATAACGGTTGCTATAAAACAACACAGGTTAGGAATTTAGTGACATCCCTTTGTCACAAACTTTTTGGGTATATTTGGTTTAGATTTATGCACTTATCTCAATTTTTAACAAAATGCTACTTGTACCCCTTTCCCTTTGAGCCCCTCATTGCGCGAAGGTAGCCTCTAAAATGTATACATGACAAAAAAAGTTTACTTTAATAACTTATACTAAACTCTACAAACTTAATAAAGATGTTAACTAAATTATATTTTCCAGCTCCACTAATTTCATTCAAATTTTAATGAAAATAGATAACAAACATCCTTTTCTCTTTACCCTCAGCATATAAAACATAAAACGTAGATGGGTAACGAACGCTTATGCAATCCTATGGTTATCCTGGAAACTTACCCATTTAGAATATTCCTTCACAACACATATCTCTTTGATGTTGTTAAGAACTGAGCCCGTCGTTACGGTCATATGATTTCACTAACAATAAGAACATCATTTAATGCAGAAACTAATTTTCCGCTTGAGGGTAAGCACCTTTATCCCTTTAGAGCGTTGTGGAAAGAACCAAACCTCTCCAGGGATTCTCTCACATTAGCCACTCATGGAGCAGGGTATATGTGCATAAGCTTTATTAAGTGTAACCACACCCCGTAAAATTTTATGCATATATTAAAAATTGATTGCAATGTATTGCAGCTATCAAAGTGTTTCTTTTAGCAGAGTATATCTACCTATCTACCTATGTACCGTTCACATCAGGCAAACAAAGTTAAATATTCATTGGAAAGAGGGACGAAGAGTCGGATGAAATAAACTTAATTAAGTTTCAGGAAAGACGAATAAATTTGTCTAATTTTTGGTATTTTTGTAATTAAGTTCTGACGGTGATCTACTAAAGCTAGACATTTATGGAAAATGTATTTATGTTGAGTGCTAAATGGATGCCGACTACATAAATTCAAGATTAAGGGGTCAAAAATGTACGAGTAAAAGTGCTTATCTCCACAATTTCATCTTGCTGTGTTGCGAAAATAAATTGAAATGTATATTTTTTAAAAGGAAATTAGTTTTCGACCAATAACAAATTGGATAAAGGAAATTAAGGGACAGTTAAGTTAAGTGTCATTACAAGGCTAAGAGGGGAACAGGCTTGACAGTATTAGATGGATGGTTGCAATATAAGAAGAATAAATTCGAACGATCCTTCGAATCTTTGGCGCATTCAGAACTCAGGGTCTTTTTTTAACCAATGAACAATATCGCCTTCTCGTACTACGTTATAACACCGACTTTAACCGAGTTAGGGGAGCAGATTGTTGACAACCATCTTGCTTTAAATATGCTATTAATCATTATCAGAAAATCTTAACCACGTATAGTATTCTCTGACAAAAAATGAAAGTTCGACAACGAAGCTGAAAACGCAGCAAAAACTTCCTAATTTCAATTTCGAATCAGTTGAGTAGCTGAATGATGATCTAATATTATAAATAAAGTTTATCTTCTTATTGTATACAAGGTAAACGGCTTCATAAATATACACTCGAAATCCATGACTACAACATGTTTTACAACAAGAATTTGGCACCGATTTCCTTGTGAACTTAAAAATGAATGATCTCGTTTACTATTATTAATGACAAGTCTTGTATACTACGTACTTAAATTATATAGCAAAGAGGATAGTAGTAGAACCGCAACGATGTGTTTGTTTTAGTAATGGAAGCTGTAAACTACGATATTTTCAGAGCAGCCACATAATTTAGTAGTTGAAACTTTACTAAGTATTGAAGAAATTCCATAGAAGAGATCCCATTATATCGAAGAACTTTTAAATTAATTTTTAAATTTATTATTTTACATTTTTTTTATAACTATGTAAATTTTTAAGAATTTTTTCTATGTCCCATCTATTTTCTGATAATATTTCTTGGCGTTGATTTTGTATAGCTGGATATAGTTTAAGGCTAAAATGACGATTCAATTGTACAAAGACAATTCCATTGTAAACCAACAAGACGGCATTGGAAAATGTTAAGTTTTTTTGCCACAGATGTTTCTTTTTTTAACTATTTCACTCTTATTTTACTTAAAGCACTATTATTTATTATCGAAACAATAAAACTTGCCTGAAAATGATTTTTTGCAAGCAAAGTGCCGGTGGTTTCTACAATACAGAACAGCGCACTTCATCACTAAAATTTAAGACTCCCGAGTCTCGATTATATAAAATCTATTCCACCAAACCAAATTTCACTATAGTTTTTTAATTATTAATTACTTTTATACACAAACAATCACTAAAATTACACCCGACTTATTTTCGTAAAATGAGAAATATCAGCTATAAAGCAGAATGTCGACCTGACGTAACATAAGAGTAAGCCCTCTTATCATTTCCCCCGCATCTATTAAAAAAAAACATATGCTAATCACACTTATACGAATTTTACACAGCATATCCTTTTTGCTAAATAATTTAAGGCTACTCATCAGAGGCAAGTAGTTGATATTACAAACTTTATAAATATGGGTTATAGAAAAAGTGTATCCTTAGACATGGTAAAGGGTTTTCCAATAAGAGGTGTTATTTTAATTAGCCCGCTATTTCGGTAGATGTCTCTTTTGGAGCTGTCATTTTTTGACATTTGACAAGTAGAAACTACGCCATTAATAAAAATGGAACGATACACGATTCAACAACGCATTGAAATTATTAAAATTCACTATAAAAATGGTGAAAATGTGGCAGAGACGGTTCGTAAAACTCGAACATTTTTGGGTCGTCGTGAAGCACCTTGTCGGACCGCAATACAGAAATTGGTAGAAAAATTCGAGCTGTCGGGACAAGTTAGTGATGTGAAGAATAAAATCCGTGCACGTCGCTCAAGAACAGCCGAGAATATTGCTGCTGTAGCCGAAAGTGTTGAAGGAAACCCAGGTTTGTCCATTCCTCGTCGTTCTTTGGAATTAGGCATTCCACAAACGTCATTACACCGTATTTTGCATAAATATTTGGGTCATAAGGCTTATAAAGTTTAGTTCACACAAGCAAAATTGGCGCATCTGGGGCTCGGAAAACCTAAGAATTATTGTTGAGAAGCCTCTCTATCCTCAACGTGTGACTCTTTGGTGCGGTTTATGGTCCCGCGGGGTCATTGAACCTTACTTTTTCGAAAATGAGCCTGGAGCAACAGTTACGGTGAATGGATTGCGCTATCTCGACAGATGATTAATGATTTTTTATGGCCGGAGTTGGATGGTATTGATCTGGACAACTTTTACTTTCAACAAGACGGCGCTAGGTGCGATACAAGCAACGAAACCATTGATCTTTTACGGGAAAAGTTTTCGGACCGTGTTATCTCTCGAAGAAGTGATCACAATTGGCCACCGAGATCTTGTGACTTAACACCTTGCGTCTTCTTCCTTTGGGGCCACGTGAAAGAGAAGGTCTACGCCAACAGCCCAGCGTCGATTCAAGACCTCAAAGATGGAATTCGTGAGGCTATTGAGGACATGGGGCAGCCACTTTGCGATTTGGTTATGGAACATTTCATGAAAAGGATATGGTCCTGTAGGCGTGGTCGTGGTGGTCATTTGGCTGATGTTATTTTCCATTATTAACGGCATACCTTCCTCTTTATAATGAAATAAAGATCCGATCATTTATCTCAAAAAATGGCATCTTTCTTTGAATATCAAAATAACCCCTCTTATTGGAAAACCCTTTATTATAATCGTTCATTGTAATTCTAATATTTAGATCGTCTGCGAAGAACATCTATTCCACTGACGACTGATCATTAGAATTTCATCGACTCATAAAACTGGATATTAGGAGCAGTTATCTTACGCATGGCGGTATTTATAAGATCCTTGGAAAAACTCTAGAGTAGCAGAGACAAATTGGATTAGTTAGATTTGGATTAGTTCAAAAGTGGTATCCACTTTTGGTTCTATTTCTATCTTCGTACAAGCAAGAGGAAGGCGACCAGCCTTTTACGCAGTGACATTAAAATACCAACGGAAAAGTTAACGTTATAATTGAAATACACGTTATAATTGATCTAACATAATTTTTTGTGATATATTAAATAAATAACCGTAAACCTAGATACCCTTCTGTTTAGGAAATATTAATTTAAGCTCTCTAAGTTACTCTTAAATTATTGTACGATCAGACAGATAGTTGGTTAAATAGACAGAGGAACGGACATGAACAAATTAACATATCTCTTTATAAAAGGATCGATCATCGATCATCGAAAACATCATTTGGGCAGCATACTTTACTGAGATCTTGAACAGCTCTTCAATATTGCCATACAATGAAAGTTTACATACGCTGTTCGATAAACCGTAGCTAGACATCAGTTAACCCATTTTTGACGAATTTATATCCAGTGTACAGAAATTAGGAAATCATAATGGTTCTCTAATGCCAACTGCCTTCGCAGTGAATTAATAATGAGCGAAATTTGGTCCTCTGGAATGCTCTTTATTGGGCGGTACTGCACGCATAGAATGGAAAAATAATGTAATCATGATTGACGTTGTCTGTTATAATTCCTATCCATAAAAATGACAATATCGAACTATGCACCAATTATGGTGGAATATCCAAATAATGTGTATAAACATATTTATACGTTTTCCGGATCTGCCGCGTTATAAATAAATTATTTAATGAGTGCTAAAACAAGTACTCACCCCGAACGTTTCGCTTCAAGTTACATTGAGCGTGGTCACCGGGTAACTGCCTGAATTGTTACATACGATTGGAGCTACGCAGATTGTACCGGTGCGTATGTTGTTGCTGTGGTTAGTGCATTTGTAGTTGCTGTTGTGCAGAGTTTTGTGAACAAACATAACTCACAACGTCACTTTTAAAGCGAAGTTTATTTCGGATTAACCCTGAAGATGTTTTAAGGATGGGATCCCATGTTCGTGAAAGCTGGAAACTATTGTCGCGATTGAAATTAAGTCGACGTTTTATTTCAATCGCCTGACGAATAAGACGAGGAGTATAATGAGGCTCGCGAGCCAGGACTTCTGCCATTTCAAAATGAATCCAATGATGTTCTGTTGGATGGTCCAGAATATGCTCGCAAATTTCTGATTTTTCCCGCTGGTTCTTACTTACAGCATTTATATGTTCTTTCAGGCGGGTAGCAATACTTCTTTGTGTTTGCCCAATATAATATGACCCACAGCTACAAGAGACTGCGTATACGCCTGGTGTTTGGAGTGGAAAGCGATCTTTTGGTGATTACAGGTGGTTTATCACCTTCTTAGGTGGTAAAAAGAATGATTTCACACCGTGTCGCTTCAAAACTTTTCCCACTCTATCGTGACACCTCTAACATAGGGCAGGAAGGCTCTCTTCTTGTTTGACTGCTCCTGATTTCTGTCACTTTCCCTTGACAAAATAGGCTTCAAAGTCCGTTGTTTTCTTGTGTAGCCATTGAATTTCAGAACATTATCCACATACTTGAGTTCTGCCGCCAAATTGTTATCATCACATATTCTGTGGGCACGGTGAACTAGTGTGGAGACGACGAATCTTAATTTTGCCGGGTGGTGGTGTGAGGTAGCATGTAGGTAACGATTAGTGTGCGTTATTTTGCGATGAACTGTGTGCCATCATCCTTCCGTATGATTTTAACGTCCAAGAACGCAAGGGATCCGTTCTGTTCTTGCTCAAACGTAAACTTGGTCTTGGAGTGTTGAGAGTTTAGATGTTGTAAGAAACTCTCGATTTCAGATCTTTTTAATCGTTAATCTTGTTAACATTGAACATCATTGGATTCATTTTGAAAAGGCAGAAGTCCTGACTCGCGAGCCTCATTATAATCCTCGTCTTGTTCGTCAGGCGATTGAAATAAAACGCCGACTTAATTTCAATCGCGACAACAGTTTCCAGCTTTCACGAACATGGGATCCCATCCTTAAAACATCTTCAGGGTTAATCCGAAATAAGCTTCGCTTTAAAAGTGACGTTGTGAGTTATGTTTGTTCACAAAACTCTGCACAACAGCAACTACAAATGCACCAACCATAGCAACAGCATACGCACCGGTACAATCCGCGTAGCTCCAATCGTATGTAACAATTCAGGCAGTTACCCGGTGACTACGCTCAATGTAACTTGAAGCGAAACGTTCGGGGTGAGTACTTGTTTTAGCACTCATTAAATAAAACGTAAAATGTAAAACGTATAAATATGTCAGCAAGCAACCGCGAAAGCCTTAAAAGTTATATATGATGTGTATAAAGTCCTATTTGAGATATATAATCACCTGCCATTGCAAACCTTAGGCGGAAGAAATCCTTAGCATTGCCTATTGTTGCCAGCATGACCATCTTCTGTGATTAAGCTTTTCGTAAGATAATCTAGATAAAGATAAAATGCACGTCAAACCAACAGTAATGCGTATTCCCTGAATTAACTTCTATCCGCACATGCCTTTCTTTATAACCCTCGGATATTTATTACTAAGGGGGAATTACTTTTAATAATATATATTTTTTTATGAATGCTAAATAAATAATGTTCAGTGGCCTTGTCACTGGTCATTGCCCCAATGCTCATACTTAAGCTTACCACAGCTTGATAGACGCCCTGAAGTTACATATATATTTGGTTACGTTGAATATTTTGTCGCTACCCAGTTGGAAAAGAAGCATATAGCATGCATGCTGGGGACCTTCCTTGGAAGTTTTGGAAGAACGAATCCTCGTTTCCCAGCTAATTTCGTTTTTTGAGGCCAGCCATTCCCTTTAAGAGGAGTCAGTACCAATATTTGCAAGTTTCATACATTTTTCAATGCGAATTTCTGGCAAACTATTTGTAGCAAAATAATGATTTATATCTTAAATTAAAGGTAACGAAGACGTCTAGTAAATAACGTCGAGAAAAATTTTAAAGAAATGTATTGGAATTGAGATATTAGCTCGGGAACTTGGAAACAATGGTAAAAACTGGAATTTTTTAAATCAAATTCCTGCTATTAGGTATTCTCATTTCTTTAGATTGTGACTTTTGTAGAAAGATAAAGCACAGATCTAGCAAATAACGTCGAGTTTTTTCACTTTTTAGTGGCGCTTTTTATAATTATTGGACTCTGATAGTAATTGTTTTTTCTCCCGATATTTCACCGACGAGAAATTGGAATATTTCGTTGAAAGTTGTTGAAATACAAAGCAAAATAGCACATTTAACAATTATGCGCAAAAAAATTTAGGAGAGTTAAGTCTGGTTAAAAATTTTCAATTTCTTTGAACTGCAAATTTTCAGTATTCGTCTTAGATTGTCACTTGCTGGGTTTCTGCCTTTTACGCTAGATGTCGCTGATGTGACTTATGGTCTCGGTCTAAGCTAATTTTATATGAATTTTCTCATTTTCAGGACACAAACCTACGTATAGTAAATTTTATTGCCTACAGGCTCGCTGCTATCTAAATTGAAACTTTTGCTGAGTACTGACTCCTCTTAACTCGTACACGAATTTGTCTGTATATTTATATATTTCTTTTTTTCTATTTTCGACACTCTCGTAGAACCACTTTTCGTAATCCCAGCGAGCTGAAATTTGGCACACAAGTTCATGTCGCACAACAATTGAATCTATCAAAATTTAAACCGGAAATTTCTATGGAAAACCCAGAAAATCGGGAAAATCATTTGAAAATTTGGTACAAATTTGATTGGTGATAAATCCGTTTCAGGCAAAATCCAGAGTTTTCCGATTTTTCCGAAAAAAATTTCCGGTTTTTTCCGACTTTTCCGTAAAATTTTCCGGTAAAAAGGTTTCTAAATTATGCAGGATCAAGTTCCCTATCGACTGGCATCATTACTTTCTCTCCGACAATGCTGAAGACTTGCAGAAAAAATCGAGGAAAATTCATGTAAAACGCGTTTCCGGAGTTTTTCCGACCATGGAAGCGTTTGAGCGTTTTGCAACCTAAGACGAAGTTGTAGAGCGAAATGAGTTGCATAAAGTTGCTGTTGTAGAAAACTCCATGGAAAACCCGGAAAAGCGGGAAAATCGTCGGAAAAATTTTCATCGACATGATTAGTGATAAATCTGTTTCAGGAAAAATGCGGAATTTTCTAATTTTTCTGGAAAATTTTCCGAAAATTTCCGGGATTTTTCGACTTTTCCGGAAAATTTTCCGACAAAAAAGTTTTATAAGCTGTGCGGAATCATTTTTTTCCTTCCTACTGGCATCAATACTTTCTCTTCAACAATCATGAAAACTTGCATGAAAAATCGAGGAAAATTCATGTAAATTTTTAAAAAATTTCATAGTAATAGGAAATGTAGAAAATCGGGAAAATTCATGTTATATGGGTTCAAGTTGGAATACAGCTAAAAAGCGCTGTTTAAAACATAATTTGAATTTCAGAAAACCGTTGCAGTACTTAAACGATTTGATACTCGAATAAATTTTTTGAAAAACTGGTAAATCATTGTCTTTTCAGCCGTCATAGAATTGTTTTAAAATATCTCCATGCAGCACGTAATAACAATTTAGTTAACGTGAAAAAGGCAGAAAATAAAATAAGTAAAAAACAAGTTTTCAAACAAAACTGAGGCCAAGCCGCATGAAAAAGTAGAAAATAAACTTTTCTTCACACACAGAGGTGGACTCAGATTTTATTCGCTGACAATCACCGATATATTTCAGTATGATCAATCAGAGGTAATAAGTGATTTGATTCATGAAGAGAAAGAATTTTCAAGAGAAATTTCCCAACCAAAAAATCTGCGTCCACCTCACTGTGTGAAGAAAAGTTTATTTTCTATTTTTTCATGCGGCTTGGCCTCAGTTTTGTTTGAAAACTCGTTTTTTACTTATTTTATATATTGCGATGTCATTGGAGAGAAGGCATGTACAAAACTTCTTACCAAGTGATTATACTGGCGGAAGTGGTTCTGCTGGTATGATATGAAATTGATTCTGATGGCATGATGTGGGAATGACTCTAATGGCATGATGTGTGATAAAAGTGGAAGGAGCTTTTAACTATTATAAAATCGAAACCCCATTTTGTGATTTTATTCTATATTTATTAATATTTTTTTATACACTCGTTAATTTTAATTTACTGTTTAGTTGCGTTATATGGGCGATAGGGGGTTTCTTTGCTCTTTCCATCAACACCCTGTTCTTTTGTTATACACACCGTGAAGATAAGTTTAAACTCAGATGATAGCATTCCATATAATATTTTGCTTGTCTGCACCTTAGCTATCAAACACTTAAATAGAGTCCCCTCGAACATTATATGAAATTTACATAAAAAAAAATATATATGAAAAACTTTTCAGTACAGTATTTTTATTTTAAAACAGTTACCGTAAAAATTTCATTTTCTTCCAATAATATTTTTAAACTTTAACTTTAAACCGTTCGTTTAACACGTTCAAATACTTCAAGCACCACATTCAATGTGAAATTGTCCATTATACAAATATTAAAACTACGCAGTAAAACATGAGTCAATAACTAACGATACTTTACAAATTTCGTACGTTTTCGATGCATCGCATATGTCTTCCTGGGAAGGTTTGGAATTTTTCCTAAAAATTCGATTCCTTCTGCAAACCTTCCACAGGACGGCCTTCTGGGTTTTCCAACTGGGTAAGCACCTACTCTGAAGAGACTTTTAGGCCACATCACGAAAATCAGCATTGGTATTATATGTGTATGTACATACATATATATAGTAGGCATTATTCGTATATTACAAATTTTTACTATTTATCTTAAAGAACCTTGAAAATGCGTTGGAAAAATATTGGAATCTACCGCACAAAGTGTGGCCAAAATCTCAGTTCTATGATGCTCTATTATTAACCTTATAATCAGCATAGCTTCCTGAAATCCTAAAATACAACATAAATTTGGGACGGTTTACGGCTTGCGCCCAGAATCTTTCTGCAAATGTGCCACCTGTTTTATAAGAAAGCAAACCTATATACATACGTTACTTGACCGATTGGAAAAAAGTTAGATAAAACAGTAACCGAGTTTGATAATATATATTAACTGCAGTAGATTTCCTTACGTGGTCGGATGTTAGATGGAACATATATCCCAATCCCCGGAACAATGTAGGATAATTCATGTTATAATAAAATCACTTCAGACTATCTGAGATTTCAGACTTAAATTTATAGATCTCTTCGTTTGATGGTCACGATCTGGTAATGATGAATTCGTCTGCAAATCATCATCTTTTTATGAATAACTTGAGACTGGCTTTACTTTTCTGCAAAAGATAGTTACATTAATGGTGATAAAGCGTATTATTTGCATACACGTTTTTACTCAAGCCGTATATTCATAGATCATAACAAAAGATTTTTAATATTGAGCTTAGTAAAAAACAAGTTTTGATTGAGTTAGATTAAAAAATATTTTTCGACGTTTGAAATACTCTCTGTACATTCAACTGGAATATGCAATATAATAATATATATAATAATATAATATAATATAATAATTATAACACGTTTTTTGCACATGATGAAATGTAGTACAGAGCAGAGTAGAGCACTATTTCTTAATGAAAGTTTTCCAACAAACTGTCTGCAAAAATCGTCCCGTAAATGTCTTATTTAATAACTCATAAATAAAGTCAGAATTTCGAAAACGAAAGAATTTATTTATTCTTTGAAAATAACCAAAGCAATTTCTTTTTAACAAAATCAATTTCTTTAGTAGTCCGCACAGCGAAATATGAGATGTGGGTACATTAAAATCGGGTAATATTTTTATGATTATTTATGATTAATAAAATTTAGTCTTCCCTTTCCCTTGTACCAGTATATGATCGCAAATTTTGTTGAAATCGAACAGAATCTTTTATTTGTATTCTTTTAGCTGTTCTCGCTGCTCTTTTCACTCTTTTCCTGTCCGTCTCCTTTCTTTTAATTTGTTTTCAAAATAATTCTTGCATCTGACTTTTTCATTTCGCTTAGTACTTTTATATCTCTATAGGTTCCTTGGTTTCTGTAGGCTCACCTTCGTTTACACCAGAAGCCTTGTTTACCAAAATATCATTGAATATTATTTTTAATATGTTTCAAAAATGATGACAGTCCTTTCTAATAACTTTGTAACTACTCATTATTTTTTCGGTGATCTTTTGCCATAACTTTCTCTTAATGTAATTTAGCCTAGAAAAAATCCGAAATTTTTAGTGTAGACCACAATAAATCCTGAGGATAGAGGTGTACCGGCCTGGTTGTGCAGCCGTTGGTTGGAAAGGTCGTGAAGTTTTGCATAAAATCAGTTTTAGGTGGTGACCGTACATCCTATACTTTTTGTTTTCTGAAAAAAACTAGATTTTTTTCTTAACTCCGAAACTGTTATGCTTTCTTTCCCCCCCCCCCCCCCCCCCTGCCATAAAGCGTAAGCGATTCACACAGAGCTAGTTTTTATCGATATTTAATTAGAGCCGAGTAAATGGACATTAATTCATTTTAAGTCGAAAATAAGGTCCGTGAACATTATTGTCTTGGTCACTTAATCGCACCTTTAATTATGTCACTTATCATATGAACACTAGACATTTTAGCACTAAACAGATAAATTATTTTAGTTTTGAACATAATCAGTAAGTAATGAGTCATTTGAATCTTACTCAGAGAAACGAAGGAATCTCGCAGTAAATTCGAAGCATAGACGCACGTAGTCTCATTTTATTGTAATTCCGAAATCAGAGAAATTCAGATATTTCGGGCAAAAAGGGGAATTATTGTGCTGAGCTCTCTATTTGCCTCTCGTTCCAAATAAAATCAGAGAAACGAAGGAATTTCGGGAGAAACACGAAATTCTCATTCCTTGCTCAAATTCGAGATTACTTCGAGAAAGCAAGCTCTTCGCTAAAATGTTTGCAGAGTTCCTAGCAAGCATTACGATTGGAGATCAAATCAGAATCGACCCGTTCAATCGACGTTTAACTTCAATATCGAAGTCGTTCTCGATCTCAAGCTGAAAATGAAGGAAGAGGAACGTTAATTTTAATTGAAATATCGACTCGATATCGATTTATCTTTTCGAAATAATTTCGAATTTTTTTCGTGTTTTGATGCTATATATAAGGGTCATATGTATTCGAGATTTCTTCGTAAAACTATTCGATTTCGAATTGAATTAACGGCTAAACTATTCTTTGTGGAAATTACTCGATATCCAATTGAAAATAAACAACCGACCTATGAGAAACATTTACCAAATGCAAATTATAATTTCTCAGCACTCACTTTACTTTTTTTCGGCCGAATACTTGAAAAGACTGCTGTTGGCACGCTTCCATTGTCATGCACAATCTGAAAAAAATATGTACTGATAATTCTTTTGGAAGACTTCATAATTTTTCAAGGAGATTCGTAAAAACGAAAAATTCTCGGATTATACCGCATGTTCTGAACCTGAAGGCCATATGTCGAGAAAATTTCGTAAAACCGAAAAATTATCGAAGTGTTGCTCTTTGAGAATTTTTCCCAAATGCAAAAACCCGAGAAAATGTTTGCTGGGTTCCTTCAAATTAGCCTCTGCATATGTATCTAATCGCATATATCTGTAGTAGTAGTTTCACTGTGTTTTCAAGAACAGATCATGCTTAGACAAGCAAGAAATTGTACGGATTGGTGTGGGATTGGCGGTGGGGGTTAAAATTCTAACGGCTTCAGAAATAACGGAGCTTAAAGATATTTGGGTATGTTTTTATAGATTACCCTGTAACTTCAGAACGTTACACCCTATGATGATAATTTAAAATTGGTTACCTTTCTGCGTTTTTTGCACTTTATATTAAAAGCAGATGCAGCAAAAAATTCAATTAGTGTCAGAAAGTACGCCATTATCTTTTGGGGATGAACTTTTTAAGCCATTTTCACTGGATATGTTCAAGAAAAAGTGCAACGCTGAACGGGTTACATTTTGGGTAGAAAGTGTGGGCTTCTTAAATCCAATATGATAAATTTAGTAGTTAAATAGAAACAAAAACGAATTAAAATTCCGAAATTTTAATTGTGTTGAGCCATAACTTCAAAACGGAGGGGGGGGGGAGGTGGCGGAGACAAGTTTATAGACCATTGGAAAGGGCCAACGTACGATTATTAATCTAACAAATTTTATATCATCACCAAGAGTGTAACGTTTAGAAGTTACAGGGTGATCTATAAAAAAATTATTTCTGTTATGAAATAAACGCCTTTGAGAGTGATATTGCACTAAAACCGAAAAATGCAATTTCTAATTTTTTTTAAGTATTGCCAAAATGTGTGAAATAGGTTTACTTACGAAGCTTAAGACAAAAAAACTTTACATTTTGATTTATGTGTCTTACGAGATATTATTTTTCCATGGTCAATATACTTATATACACAATGATAATATATCAATGTGAGTACAAGACAAGAAACTTCTTCTGAATCATCCTATATCTCAGGCAATTATTTTATACGAGATGTTTGCAAAAATAATACAAGAAGAAGCAAAAATTTCTTTTGCTCCTGACTTCATCACATCTATTCTCGTCCTCAAGAAATCTCTAAACTATAATATTTCGAAAATAGTTCCATAAAATAGCATTATATATCATGTAGCCGTAAATTCCGTTCTATATCCACCTAATAATATGTGAACATGAAACACAGATAATATCGCATTATCCCCTTTTTATCATCACACTCTGATCCACCTCTACATTTTTCCCCATAATTTTATATTTCTTTGATGTCACCAAGAATTACTCTCTTTTATTATGGTCATACATACATATGTATATACGGACCACTGACAACGTTTTTCCATGTAAAACTAATTTTCCGCATCAAACGTTGAGAATGAGTTTATAAACTAGAGATCCTAACATACATTTGTACATGTGTGTATGCATATTGGACCATTGGGGACTTGGAAGGATTAAGAGGATGCGTGATCCCCAAAAGGGTAAAATGATGGCCTATTTCGACTGTGCATGAAAATTTTGATGAAAAGAAATTTGAAGTGATGCTATTGATGGATCCTTTGAATATTTTATTATGTTATTACGTAATTTTCATGATAAGCTAAAGGATATGGTGTAGACTGATTTCAAAGAAGTCAAAAGAGAGCATCTGAGGAGTATTTATGAGACCTGTTGCGGTGACGAATAATTGAGATGTGTAGGTCTTTTCGAACCTTGCGAAGAATTTTAAACGTGTTTGAAGGAAATTTCGTATAGGATGCAAAATAGGATATAGTTAGACATGGTTAATCGCGGAAAAACCTACAATATCGTAACTTATATACCATAGACAAACTAATAACATAAAAATACTGGGCAAGTAGAACCCAAAAATATATAATGCCTCCCTTGATTTTATATTGAAGTGAGCACTGGCGGATCTAGCATTGAAATTAGGGGGGGGGGGGGGGTCCAGTGCCGTAACTCGTTGTTTAGCCACCGCAGTACTCTAGTGAGGTACTAGGAAGGTTTCTGCATTAAGCAGGGTGTATGATGCGTCATTTTTTAGTACACTTTTTTACAAAAAGTAATTTTTTTTAATAGAATAGTAGTTTAGGGTGCAAACTGCAAGAGTCATTCAAACCATGGACTGCTCGATAAGCCATTTCATGCGGGTGAATATTTTTGTGTCAAAAATAGTTCCTACGTCAGTGCCAACATTGAAAAAACCATTGGCGGTAAGTTGAAAAGTGATTTTTAATAAGATCTTTCGAATTTCTGTTGCGTATCTATGAATATATTACCTTTGGTATACCACTTTTTATCACTAATTAACAAAAATAATTAATTTAAAAATATTTATTTCGACGAACCCACTTATTTATTTCTTGTTTACAGTTCTCTCGCAGTTGGTACTTGGTCCCCACTTTCTGCAGTGTATTTCTATGAACGTAGTCAGTCCATATTGTACATGTCAGTGGTTTTACTTAAGAACGCTGCAAATATTTTAGAATGTTAGGAGTTAGGTCTAAGTTAGGGCTCTGATGTGGTAATGAGGGAGTCTGTTTCGTAGCGTGGGAAGTGTTTTTCGAGGGTGTTGGATCCCAAACTCACAAACCTTTACACATCACATGCAAATAATAATATTCATTGAAATAAACTTTGATTTTTTTAAGTTTTGGAATAAAATTTTTTTTTTAAGTTGAATTATATAAATAAAAAATATATTTTTTCAAATAACTAATTAAATAAATTTTACTTCTAATTTAAGGGTGGGGGTCATGAACCCCCCCCCCCCCCCCCATGGATCCATCACTGGAGCAAAGCATTGTTGGCTTATCCTTGCTTACTTACATCAGCAACTCGAGGGATCGTCGATTTTATATTCGAACAAGACGTTGCAGACTTTTGTTGATGTCTTCGCTATTACAGTCTAAAATCAATATTGGGTAGATACCTGACATTGATTTTGGACTGTAATAGCATAGATATAGTGCACGAAATTCTAAAAAGAAAGGGTTCAATTTCTAAGAAAAAACTAATGTTTATCTGCTCAGACACAACTTGTTCGGACCCGTCTTCAGAAGAAATATGGTCAATTAAAGTTCTAAAAAATATTGGCTACATTGAAAAATTTTGGTTTGTTGAGGTTTGATATATGAGCTCTTGTCATACATCACTTTGTAAGCACAACCGTCGATATCTGGGTATTTCTTGTCTCTGCAGACGTACCTTCATACATTTTACTCAAAGCAAATTAGGCAGAATAACTTAACAGCCTGCTCCACATTTAGTCTGATATAACTAGGCAAAGCCGAAATACAATTAACAAATCAATCAGATTAATTATGACAAAATGCAAGAATGCATAATTGGCAAACATATAATTTCAAACAAACGGGTACAAACTGAAAAGAATGCAAGAAAGAAGAATACCCGCGAAAATTTTTATCCTTTATGATTTTAATAAAAAAATAATCCACTTTAATGAAAGAA
The DNA here is from genome assembly GCA_963924295.1 of Dioctria rufipes. Lineage (NCBI taxonomy): Eukaryota > Metazoa > Arthropoda > Insecta > Diptera > Asilidae > Dioctria > Dioctria rufipes. The sequence goes on along the minus strand of OZ002740.1, from coordinate 64,033,965 downwards.
TTGCACTCTAACAAAATATCCATACATCCACACTTTGATTACAAATAATTTTCATTTGATGTTTGTTTAGTTCCGAATCGTAACCACAAATTTTCATAGAACAAGAAAATTTAAAACGGGTGCAGAAACTGAACGTAGTTCGAAACAAGTAGTTCTGTGTCAGTATGGTGATGAAAACACTTAAGGTTTAGGAACCACACGAGTTACGGTTTAGTTCAGGTAAAAAGTATTCACCTTAAGTTATTGTGTCAACTCTAAGAAGCATTTGTCTATTTGTTAAGTGACATACTTAAAATGGACCAAGCCAGTGGCATCACAACAATAAATTTCAACCATATAAGTGCAATCGGATAATTTAGCTGTAAGAAATCTTCGTGTACATAAATTACACTGTGTTACAGCGAAAATATGCTTTTGACGAGATATAGTGTAGGTTGTAGGTCTGGTGGACATAAAAGTAGTGGCATATCAGAAATTTCTCATACACCCTTAAAATTTCATTTTAGTAAAAAAAAAACCGTTATTCGGTAGGTCCATGTATATAATAATTTATAACTCCGCCATTTTTTATTCGATGTCGAATTTTTTATGAAACATAAAAGAAGAGAGATAGGCCTTTCTTACCATATGTTCCTTATTTCGTTGCTATGAAAAATCATGAAGTTATAGTCGAAAACATTTCGAAATTTACCATTTTTTACACATTTTTCAACTTTGACAACAATTTGAAGGCTTATTTTGCTCTACAATATTTTTTTTTTTCTGTTCATATCGGTAATAGCAAATTCGATTTCGCGTCTAATTAGCGTTTGTTAATTAAAATCGGTTGAAATTTGACTGAATTATTGTCATTAGCAGCGGTATAATATTGAACTACAGTTCAGGCCCGTAGCTAGGGGATGGCATAGAGGGGCAATGCCCTACCTTAAAAATTTCCAACTTATTCTGTATTCTGCGGCGCCGTCATAAAAGTCATCACGGCGAGTCTGAGTGATCAGTAACACTCAGCCACTACTCGGCCAAGTTTGCATTGTTTACCTCCCACCTCTTCCTGCTATGTATGATGGTAAGACGATTGGTCGACTACTTGAACAGCTCAGGACATTTGGCTGTTACAAGAGTCGTATATGAAAATTATTGTCTGATTTTGAAGACTCCAGATAAAATTATAAATGGAAAATTCAATGGTGATATTGCAAAAAGTATTGACATCAAAGGCGTTTTGTTAAACATGAAAATCCGTAAAAAAAAAATATTATGTGTTTTGCAACCAGCTGACGCGGTTTTACAGGCTTTACAGAGCCGAAGCATGGGATTAAAAGAATTCCATATCAATATTATAATGTGTCCAAGAAGAAATTGAAGTCAAAAGAGATGTATGAGACAATTTTAGAAGAACCTGAGAATACTATATTTTATAGAAAAGAGTCTCAAAATAGTTCCGAGAACTGAAGAGACAAGTAAAGGCAAGACATTCTGGATTATTAAATGTTGTATGGTCCATCACCTTCTCGTAGAAACACTGCAGGCATAATTTAAGCTTCACCATTTAAAGCGGAATATTATGAAACTGTAGACATAATAACAGCTGAGATGTAAAGAAGGTTTGAATACAATGAGGATCTACTAGATTCAGTTTTATGTCTAAATGAGTTGGACAAAGTTTAAGTCTATTCAACATTTAAATATATAATTATAGTGATGAAATTAATGAGAAAAAAAAACAAACCCGTATTTGGAATTATTTTTCAGCTAGTAAAATTCCTTCCAAGGAAGAGGTTACTATGGTGAAAAGGTACTTGAATGAGTTAAATGGCCGAGGAGATTAGAGTGAAAACATTAGAATTTCTATATAGACAAAGGGAATCTTTCAGAGATACGTATTAACTATTTGCATCAATCGCAGCAATCGGATGTACTACTGCTTCGTGCGAGGCAACCTTTTCGACAAAGAATATTAATGGCTCACGAGATAGTGGCAGGTTTGGTATTTCTTGCATTAGAACGGAAAAGAACAGGCACGTACTATATAAAAAAAATTTAATAAAATAAGGTTTCTGGAAGCTTTCTTTTTCAAAAAGATATCCCTTCACCAGAACAGGTGTATCCCAAATGCACCCATAATTAGCGCCCTACTTCAAATTTCTGATGCCCTACCTTTAATTTGGTTCCAGCTACGGGCCTGCTACAGTTGAAGAAGCACTGGGCTTTAACCGCGAAAACTGTGAAAACGTGAATAAATTCAACAAATAATAACAACTAAACAACAACAACAAATACAATAACTGCAATAACAACAAATCTGAAAGCCGTTGTCAGCATCGCCAACTAAGAATTAAATTTCATGATGCATGCCCAAACGTAAGATACGGTAGTTTTAATGACAATTCTGTTTGGAATATAAGGCGATAATACCAAGTATTTTTGTTACTTTTGTGAGTGGGATAGTCGTCGAAATAGGTATAAATGAACTGACTGAGTGGCCACCAACGTTTCAAATTGGAAAGTATAATGTTTTGAACCTTCCATTGGTGCGGCTTTACGATGTTATCCTACCGCCACTGCATTTGAAGATCGGCTACATGAAGCATTTCGTGAAAATTTGAAAATCGACAGCGAAGCATTTCGTCAACTAGGAACAAAGTTTCCTGGATTCAGTGAAGCTAAAATCAAATAAGGCACCCTATATTTTCATTTGTTGGGAAATAGTACTTAAATATTTCAATTGATTTCGACTAATTTTCAGGAATATTCGTTGGGTCACAATTTCAGAAAATTGTACTGGACAACGATTTTGCAACTAAACTGAGTACAATGGAAATACGAGTCTGGAATAGTTTTGTTTCATTGTGCAATAATTTCCATGTCAACAAGAAAGTTCCGACTACGTAAACGTTGTACAATAATTTTTTACTACCTACTGTGAAATGGGCTACAACATGTCCATTGACCATTAACATTCACTTTTTGCACTTACACTTAAATTTCCTTCAGGACTATCCCACTCAAAATGGTCACAAGGATGCTTGGTATTACTGCCTTACATTCCAAACAAAATTGTATCATACGTTTGGGCATGTGTCATGAAATTTAATTCTAAGTTGGTGTTGCTGACAACGACTTTTGAATTTGTTGTTGTTGTTTTAATTGTTGTTAAAGCCCAGTGCTTCTTCAACTTTCTCTGTAGTTCAATATTATACGGAATTATAGCTGATTAATGAGCAAAAATTCGATAACTCAGTCAAATTTTAACCGATTTTAGTTAATAAATGCTCATTAGATGCAAAATCGAATTCGCTATTAGCGATATGAACAGAAAAAAAATATTGTAGACTAAAATAAGCCATCAAATTGCTGTCAAAGTAAAAAAATGTGTAAAAAATGGTAGATTTCGAAATGTTTTCGACTGTAACTTTATGACTTTTCATAGCAACGAAATAAGGAATATATGGTCAGAAAGGCTTATCTCTCTTCTTTCATATGCCACAAAAAATGGCGGAATTATAAATTATTATACACATGGACCTACCGAATAATGGTTTCTTTGATCAGAAATGAGATTTTGAGGGTGTATGAGAAATTTCTGGTATGGCACTAATTTTAGTTCCACTAGACCTACAACGTACACTATGTCTCGTCAAAAGTATATCGGGTTTATCTTTTTTTGTAACACAGTGTTATTAATGTAACCTTTTTGTATAAATTATTTGGCAAATGAACCAGCAATGGAATTGTCTAAGAGAACTTCAGAGTTCTTTCCTATCGGAGTACTGCCTTGAGGCTGGCTCCGACCTTCCCTACGCTACATACAAATTAAAGTGGCGACATCAATAATAACAACAGCAAAAGAGAGTAGTAAAAGAGACCATCATCTCAATTGATTCTCATCAATATATATCACTACCGATTACTACACTCGGAAGACATAGGATTATTATAAATCAAAATGATAAAACATTCCTGGACTAAGGCACGCGAAGAAGGTCATTATCTGCACATCCAAAGACTTTATAAATGTCATCAACTGTTATAAGCAGAAGATTAGAATATTAACGGGCATAATGACTGGCCATTGCCAACTTGGGCGGCGAGCGTATGCTAATTTAGCAATCTCTTGAACAGTTTTTAGATACATGCTTATTCGCTAGTGCGTAAAAAATTCCAGTGAATCACTACACCCTTATTCACCAGTGTGTAAAAAACAACTTGCTTGATTATTGAGAAATGTAAACATGTCACCTTCAGAAAAAATGAGCATATTTCTCTTTGTCACTAACATGCTCTATTTTCTTAAATGCTACAAGTAATTCTTTCTTTCAAAATTTGGATTCATTTTTTTCAAATTACGGCTACTCTGATGGGTAATCTCTTTTCTATTGAACAGCTGTTCAAGTGAATTCTCTTTAAGTATACGTTCACAGCATTTGGGTACATGATTAAGAAAATATGGGCAAGACCGTAAACAAAAACTGCCGATTCTGCAACGAAGAGGTAAAGTCTGTAGAGCATGCACTCTTCGAATGCTCAGGACTTGCTCGCCAAAGACTCCAATGCTTAGGCAAAGGTTTTATAATCCCATTAGAAATGGAGAAAATTGACCCTAATGAGGTAATAAAATTCTTCAAAAGAGAAAACGCGTGAATTTCATCTAGTGTCTTGATCTCATCACGATCATAATAATCATATAGTGACCTCATAATATTTGAAATTAATTAATGAAATTGCACAAAAGAAATATCGACACTTGATTCATTGTTTTATGCACACATAGCAATTACAATCAAAAGAGATATGAACCCCTGTGTACTGGGTCAATAGTGACAGGCGCTTGAGTAATTATAATCACCATGTGAATATTTGTAATGGTCATGGCTGTCTTTATCCAAGTGAGGGCCCTGGACACTTTATGATATGGGGCCCCCTAACAGAAATTATTTTCTAAAATACTTTGGGTTATCAACAGGAATAATAACGTAAGGTATGTTAAAGTCTATTGCGAACTGGAGAATTTTTGTTGCGTAACTGTTTTGTCACCAACGTCAATTCCATAGGCTCTAATGTAAATGCGCGCAAGAAGTGACGTGACAGTAAAGTGAATTTTTAATTCCTCCGGCTAGCAACTTTTGGATGATGAAACTATCACCGCTTCACGCTTATATGAATGTGCACATATCGCCACTTGACTGCCTTTTTTTTTAAATGTCTGCTACAACGATAGTGTGAAAGGACGATATAAATAATGAAACAATAATAAAAGAAGTACAAATGAGACCAGCCTAAAATTTGAAGTAATACTCTGGTAGCAATTTGAAGATAAAGATATGGGGAGAAATATCCATGAAAGTCTTTATAGACCTTAAAGGTACAGCAAGTCTCTCTTTGGGTTCAATTGATAATCGCATATTGGTACTTTGATAAGTTCTGGCAGGTCTCAAAATCACGTCAATTAAGTTGGGACCGCCCTTTCATGGTAGAAAAGTTTTGAATATGCAGTGTACACTATTCTAACAATACTATTTAACCTATTCTCAGTAGTGGTGGTCATAACTTTTAATAAAGTTGGATTATCCATGGATTTTTTTAAAACATACTAGAGCATTAAATTCGGGGAAGTGGCATTAAATTAGCTCTAATTGAGCCCTAAATTTTGACGTATTCAAAAATTGTCTACCATGAAATGGCGGTCCCAACTTAATTGACGTTTCAAAATCTACGAAAATATCAAAAGAATTTTTCAGGATAGCATCGTAGTTCATCAAACATAAAGTGAAATATTCTTTTAAGCAGCCTTTCGCTCGAAATTGGAAAGACCCAATAGGGTTTCTTTCGTTGATATTTTCTATATCATTATGACAAATACACATATCACAGCTTCACCCTCGCAATTTATATTGACGAATGGTGATGCAAAACATGAATTTTTGAGGTGACAGTTACTCCCTATGTGCGTATTAAACTAACCCGCGGCGACAGGACGGCAACAGTGACCAAAATGTTGAGTGACAAAAAGTCTTCAGTGCGTGTTAGGCCTAACATGAACCAGCAGTATAAAAAATTTCGCTGATTATCAAATACTTACATTGAGTTTGGCTACTGAAAGTATATCGTGAAAAATGCCGGTACTTTAAAAAATACTGGGCCTTCAAATAAAGTCACTATACGTAGCTTTTTCTGAAGATTTGTTGCCGTGTCCTTAGAGGTTCGAATAAATCCCACGGTTACTTTCAACAGCCAAACTCTAAGGAGCTAAACTAAATAGTAATATGGTCGAATTAGGATTAGGTTGAACATGTAGTAAGCAAAAGAAAACTAGGTAATAGAATCAATGAAATATTATGTAACACAAATTTTGTAATTAAGCAATTTACTTTAGGTTAGCGATTTTACTGAGTAAGAAGGTGAGCATACTTATGTGTACGTAGCGTCGCAGTGCTTACTAGCTGGTTCTCCGGTCCCGTTCCTATTTATAATAATAATAATAGTAATATAAAGTAAGACCACTGCATTCCTATGCAGCAACCCCAGCTTATAGCTCTGGGGATACGCTACGGTTTGTATTGGCCACTGGCTTATCGGGAGGCGTGCAACTTGATCTTTATAATCCACACTAACGTAGCTGCAAGAAATTGAAGAGTAGATTCTTGTCCTTCACCTGGTTGTGTATACAGGGTGTTTCCCACTAGGAGGTCAGTAGAGCGGGAGGTGATAGTGCTCACTTAGACGAACGAAAAATGGTATGGCAGGAGGGGGGCATATCAACCGTTTAGGAGTTACAAGGTAATTAAGAAGAAAAGCTGGTTTTTCATAAACAAACTGTATCTTGAAAACTACAAGGTGCATCGTAACATGGCCTTTCTAACGACTGCTCAATCAGCCCCATACCCCTCTCACATTAAGAATTATGGTTGTCTAAACTCGAAATTTCGGATTTTCTTACCTCTTTTTTTTAAATTTAACTTCTATTATTTTTTCAAAATGGTCGTTAACATAACCTTTTTTTATAAAAACTGTAAGCTGTAGACTCTCATCTTTAAGTTGACCTATTACACCCTTTATTAACTGTAGCCGTTAAACAGTTATTAACTCATAACCTATTCAGGGAACAAATTATCGTTGAGAATTTGTTTGAAAATAGGTTTGAGAATTGGTTTAGAGCTAATAACTCTTAAAGGGCTTCAGATAGCACTTTGGGTGTAATAGGTTACCATAAAGAAGAGAGTCTACAGTTTACAGTTTTTATAAAAAAAAGTTATGTTAACGACCTTTTTGCTAAATTAATAGAGGTTAAATTAAAAAAAAACGTAATATAATCCGAAATTTTTAGTTTAGACAACCATACTTGGATAGGGCTATGGGGTTGATTGAGCAGTCGTTGGAAAGACCGTGAAGTTCTGCATATAATGAGCTCCTGACTGACCATGCCCCCTGTAGTTTTTAAGTTACAGGGTGTTTTGAGAAAAACCAGCTTTTTGTCGTAATCACCCTGTACCTCCTAAACGGTTGATATGCCCCCCCCCCCTGCCGTACAATTTTTGGTTCGTCTAAGTGAGCAGTATCATCTCCCGCTCTACTGACCTCCTAGTGGAAAACACCCTGTATGTCCAAACTTGCTTGTGCAAGGCACTGGGCACTGGGTGAGTTCTTCTTTAGCGATTTTAAACAAATCTTGACTATTGCTAATTCAAAAGCGGATTTAACACGATTATATGTAACTACCACTCCTAGCAAGAATCCGTACTACTTGGCCCCAATTTTCTCAACTTCCACCGTATGCAGGCAACATGAGTAGTTATATCAAAACGATGCTTTTTAATAGTACTAATTAGAGCTCTGGATAGATGGTTGTGATCAGAACTTAAAGCAATAACAACAGCCAACCATGTGATAGTTATGTATATAACTTTTATTATTTCTGAATCACCTTCCAACTTCTTTATAAAAGTAAAATCTAATCTAATTGTAATTGTAAAATAAATAAAATTAACAAAATTTCAAACTCATTTCCAATCTGCAAAATGCCACATTATAACGAGGACATGTATGTATGTTATATTACGTATATTTCGAATAGGTCAGAAGCTCCATTGGGGCATTGCGGTGACATCCGGTTTGAGCATTTAACTCAATTATTGCTAAAACGACAATCAAATCACTGATTTCTGATGCATTTGTTCAGTTGCTATTCGTGTATTTGTTTTAGGGTGTTACTAAACTGTAAAGCTTAATCCTCGCATGTATTCCATTTAAAATCACTTGACCTCTTCCCAAATATGTATCTACTCTGATTGGCTAAAATAAATAAAGGACTGTGAAGTGGATAAAAGGAAAAATTTATCGAACCCTAATTAGCATAAATGAACGTGAGTTGAATGGAATCATATTTTGCTTAACGTACACGGTGGACAGAAGTAGTAAGTTTGTGGACTTTGTTAACATTAATTTATAAATTTTAGTCTTTGACTTGTTAGTGAGTTAAAAATGAAAAAAAAAACAAAATCTCGTTAAACTTCGGTAAACTTTGGAGATCAAGCTCTGCACATACAAATAAATCATAATAAATAACGCTACTTCTGTACCCCATATTTGAGACGTCCAGAGCAACAGTGGCCTATTGACAGGTATTAATGCTTCTTAGGAAAGTTTTAAAAGTTATATTAAAAAAAAAGTTTTCTTCTTTTTATTATTAACTTTATGCAGAAAAAGATGTTTTTAGCATTGCGTTTTTAAAAATCTGTGGATTGTAAAATTTGTGTATTAGGTCACTTGTGCTCCTCCTCAGTTATGAAAATCGAAATCAATGAAGATGAGACAAATTTAATACCAAGAGAGAAAAAGCAAGAGGAGACAAAAGAGAGAGATGGAAGGGCAATTAGAAAGAAAGGGAAAAAGAGTGAGCTAAGAGAAGAATAGATAGGAAGAGAAAAAAAGAGTATGTGGGATGTAAGAACAGAATGAGAGTAATAATACTGACATTGTAGTGATAAACGTTATATCCATAGATAAGATTAAATTAGATTAGCTTACCAGTGCGATTGGCCTTTCCATACAGGTAATTCATTGGATTATTGCACACTGCTTCCCTTTATATTTCTTCTGTCCCACTGCTCTGAGGAAAAGCATTACCCACTTAAAGCCCACTTAAACTACCACCTACTTGAACGTTAAAGTTTTTCGATTAGACTATTTTTATATACCCTAGATAGGTAAATCTATAAGTTTGTCATTCCGTTTGTAACACAGAGAAATGCTTAGAGCTAATATTAAAAGTTATTTTGATTTTTGCATATCCGTCTGTCCGTCCGTCCACACGATAGCGCGAAAACGCGTGCACTTAGAGAGCTGAAAGTTTGCATACGGGCTTTTTTAAAAAAAGTAAATTTAAGTTTGAAAATGGGACAAATAGGGTAACACCTTCGTAGGGTTGCCATACAAAAATTTCGTTTTATACTATGTATTTGCAAACTGCCTGAGAACGCGTGGACGTTGAGAGCTGAAATTTGGTGCATGGTTTTTTCATAGCAACAGTAAATGAAATTTAAAAAATGGAGTAAATCGGACAACCCCTTCTTGGTGTTGCCATATAAAAACTTTGGCTTTTTATCGTGAAAACGATCAGTCCGAGACTTTTTTATTTTAAGTACTGAATATTAGAACGGCTTTCTATAACAGTGACTCAATATTTGACATGCTAGCGTCGAGTAATCGGTTTCTTGCTGTAAAAAATATATAACTAACGCGGGATAACCAGTTAATGTGAGAGAGCAAAACCCTCGAGAATATTCCCAAGCCATTAAACAGAAACCTATATATGTGCGTTCGGAGTTCGTTCTCTAAAAACTTCTTTATTGATGCTTACGGAAAAATTTCAAACATTGACTTTATATATGCCATAGAGCCTAAACTACTATCCATTCAGGAAAATACTCTTCTAGTAATTTACAGCTCTTGGCTTTACCTTCCCAAAGGCTGCATTTCCTATATACCTTACTTAACAAAATAATAAAATAGTTTTGATTACAAAGTAATCTTACCATTTTACGCTCACTAACTCTCAGCTGAGTAATAATTGCATGTGTGTATGTGCGCCCGGATTCCGAATCTGTAGGCAGCTACATTCGATATCATCAGCCCACGGCAGCCCATGATGGCACAGTGACATTACAATGATTACTTAGCTGAGAAGTTTTGTTTCAGGAATCGTAGTCATTTGGTTAAGATAAATTTTTTTAAATAATTTTGTTGGAAAAGGTATGAAAACTTTATTACGGTTCGGAAGATAAGAAAGCAAGCTTAAGATTATCAGAAAACCATTTTTCTGTATGAATAGTTGTTTAGGGCGGAGGAGCTATTATAATCAAACTTTTGTCAGTTTTACATAAGAACACTGCAAATATTTTAGAATGTAAGGACTCCGTTGGGTCTCGCATGTGGTAGGGAGGGAATCTGTTTCATGAAGTGTTCTCGGGCGTTTTGGAGAGAGTGAGAGATCTATGCATTTATATAGTAGGGTCAAGAAATGGTGGTGTATGTAGGCGAGTTAAGCCGCAGTTCAAAAACAGTCATTCATTGCGACCGTTTCGTTATGAATTATTTTAAACATTTTTACAACAACTTGCTCTTTACACTGGACACTGTCTAGCAGAGTAATCCATAGGTCGGCCCCCAGAATCAGTGAAGTGGATTCTGGATGTACAGCCTTGCAAGCTGAGAAATCGCAGGAAGGGAGAACTATTATGTGCGTAATCTTACTGGAGTTATTACGGAACATTGCCTCTTTGGAAAACATGCAGAGCGCATCATAGTTCCATAAAATGACATCTGCAGAAGCTGTATGGACGTGGAAGAGGTTGAGAGCCTTCAGCACCTGTTGTTCGAACGCTTTCACCTTGATAAGCGTAGGAGGAATACACTTGGTAGCTACTTTTTTCTGCGAACTGGGGCAATTAGCATACAAAGAGTTGGGGGACCTGGTTAGGTTCATTAACTCTTGTCGCAATTTCATTACACCCCTAGCTCTTAAATATCTTTCTCATGCAGGGTTCCAATAAAGTGGCATCACAATGGACCATAGATGCCAGATAGTTTAAGTTTGCCTGATAGTTCATGCTTTTCACGAAAATGGCCGCCACTCTAACCTAACCTGATCTATATTGCACACCGATTCTACTTCATTGTGTTGCCCTTGGATATGTATAGTGGTTTACGTATGGAAATTCTGAAATAACGTCTCGGGGCCTTTATCTGGTAGTCAATTAACATACGCAATCTGTATCCACACGTTATTATTATTAGCGTCGTTGTGTCATTATTGTGAGGTATTGTGACAAATTTTGCTTCCTTAAATTCTCTTTTCAAATTTTATTAATAATTTTTTTTATGAATAACCATTGTTTTTATTTAATTTTGTTTAATTCTGATCTAAAATTATTTGATGACATTGACACAGAAATTTTTCTGATACTCATTGAGTGAAACGCACACATATTTGTTGATCAAGAATGTACAAATTCAGAACAGATCCTTAAAGCCTTCCAGTAGTTAGGAAGGCAGTTAAGAAAGGAGGCTATTCTACATCAAAAAGTACTGAAAACAGTATATTTTCCTCAGTGCCAGAAGCACCCAATAGAAAAAAAAGCACTATATTACCCTCAGTGCAGTGCTCCCATAGTGCGTTACTTTAGGTACACGGTGACTTTAAAAACTCATACCTCAAAGACGAAACCGAATAACAACGCGATTTGTACATAGATAGATAAAGATAGAAGAAAAGTGCTAGAGCTCCTTAATTAATACCATTTTTTTTTGTATACTATTATGTAGGTACTAGCACAATTATTTTTTCGTTCGGAGCTGCTATATATTTTTGATTTTTGTTTTGTTTTTAATAGAAAGCATAAAGGCCGATTCACACCTCCGCAATGACGATTGCTATAACAATAATGAATTTACAGCAATAGATCGCTACACATAGTTGATCAAAACGGATTGTGCAAATTCAAGTGGGTGTTGAAAAATGAATTAAAATGGTATAAACGAATACCCAGTTTTTGATCCGTATTTAAAATATTATAAAAATTGTAGAAACAAGTAAAAAAGCTAGAATTGGTCCGGAACCAATTCTTATGATACCCTAGATGAATGCCTGTATAAAATTTCGTAAGGTCACCGATCTATGCAAGTTGAATTTTTGAAGTGGTTTTTCGCATATATTTCTAGAACGGTTTGTCGCACAGAAAAAATGATTATAAACAATTTTATAGCATTTCGTATTCTGAAGAAGGTTTTAGTACAATAATAATGTATTGGACTGATCATTTTCACAGTATACGTAAAAAACATAAATTTTTATATGGCAACACCAAGAGGAGTTCCCGATTTAGTCCATTTTTGAAATTTTTTTGCAAGTACAGTGAAAACACCACATTTCAGCTCTCTACGTGGACGCGTTCTCAGGCAGAGTCCAAATATATAGCGGAAAACGAAATTTTTGTATGGCAACCCCACGAAGGAGTTGCCCGATTTGTCTGTCTCATTTTTGAACTTGATTTAACTTTTTTTTTAAGTCTGTGTACAAAATTCAGCTCTCTAAGTATACGCGTTCTCGAGTTATCATGCGCACTGACGGACGGACAGACAGACGGACGGGTAGACTGACGTACGGACATGCAAAAATCAAAATAACTTTTACTATTATGAATGGGTGTCCAATCCACTTTGCTCTACGATCACTATTTAGAGGTGTTACAAACGGAATGACAAACTTAGTATACCCTATATATTTCATCTAGCATAAAAAGGACATTGTGGGTTGATATTGCCAAGGAGTTGAATACAAGTTGGGTTAGCTTAAGAGTATTGGTGACTTGGCCCCTGCGACCCTGCGGACACCGCGACCAGAGTTGATTTATTGTATCCTTCCGTAGAGGCTAAGCCTAACCTAGAATACATGTGAGAAGTGTTAAACGAAGTTAGGTTATAGATGTACGTAAAGTAAGCACCGCAACTTCACCCGATTTAACTCTGATCTGATGGGTTTGCCAGGTCGAGCCTCACAGAAAAAAGGAAATTGTAACCGTTAAAAACGATGATGGTTTTCGCAAACACTTTTATGGTTACATATCAACTAGCTATTTTGGATAAATACTACCTTACCATAATATGTAATGTTCCATGATCGTTGTATTTATTACATTTATGACATAATTAATGCGTAAACAAATAAATGTGACTGCTACATATTAGTTGTTGATAAAGCCTTTTCCATAAAATCTGCGATTTCATAGTTCTTGAAACATGAAATTGTTGCCTACTTTTTTCTAGATTCGTCTGTGCACCAGAGCAGTATGGTTCGCGTAGGAATTGTGCTCCGCTTTTCTTCCAACTTTAGTTGACTTCGATTACAGCTTCAAACCGGAGTCTTTAGTCTTATGCCTGAGAACATAGCAGAAATCGTGCCACATAAAAGCATGTGAGCACCTGATAAAATTTAGAATAATTTGGTGATGTTTTCGTATAGGAATGTGTCCATGCAATGATCTTCCTGTCACTCCACCCTGACCTGCTCGCCCCCATCACCCTACGCAAATCATTTACAATTTACATAAATTTTTTCCTCCATGAATTTTTCCAGTTGAAATGTTGTGTAATAACGTTTTTTATAAGCTCATAAAATCTGTTCACGGGGCGTTAATAAACTCCGCATGATACACCCCAATGAATTTTTATATTCCTCTTTTAAAGCTCCGCACAAGTCAACTAAACTATTTCATAAGAATGGTTCCAGAGAAGAATTGCAAATATCTAGGGAATGCCCCGCGCGCCATCCAATATCCATCTAAAAATACTTTCTAAGAGATGTTAGGCAGAGAGATGCAAAGGCAGCTGCTGTTTTTTTCCCACGGGAGATTCTCCGAGGATTGCATTGTTAACATAGAAATTTGCATTTAACTTGAGTCTCCTCTTCCGGTAACGGCGGAATCTGTTGCCATCAAATTGTCTCGTAGTTTTCGCATTCATAAAACTTTCTAACACTTTCAAGAAAATTGTAAGGAAATTTTTGGAATTTGACTTAGGTTTTGTTTGTGGGTTTATGTGGGTATCTTCTGTGCTGCAATATATCAGAATGAAGACATTCATTTTCTACACTTCTTGCTGTAAAGAGCTAACGGAAGTTTAACAAAGAATTCAAATTATATGTATGTACTAGGAACGTCCTTTTATTGAGAGAGCATAACTTTTCTCCAATTGCGAATATGCAGTTACTAATTTATAAAAAGAAAGTTTGAACCCTCTAACAGTTTGTCCTGGTAAAATAGTTAGGATAATTTTTTTTAGCACTTGCTCTTTTACTGTGTTGGTGATAAATTTAAAAAAAATTCCGTGCTGCCTTTATTAAAAAAGTTTTGCTTGTTTCCATTGTAAAATCAATGGTAAAAGTAATTTTAAGACCAATTTAAAATTTTTTACTCTCTTCGCAAAAAAAAAAAAACAGTTTTTGTTATGTCCTGTCTTTGCGAATGTTCCACGCAGGTGAGCGATGGGATGATAGAGACATTTTTGTATAGGGTAAATTGGAAAACGAACTATTCTAGTTTATATTATCAATATTATAAAGTTTGGTTGTCCAATTACAATTATTCCAGGTACAATATTTTATTCAAAAGAAAAGTGAGTTTCTCCTTTTATAAATTGATTGTGTAGAACGAGTCACGAATATTTAAATGGCATAATAATATTGGTTAGAAATATATCAGATATGGAGTTAGTGTAGATAGGACAGATTACCCATTATTATCTACCAATACCAACAGAAAGTAAAATCAATAGACACGTGTAGTGTAATACACAAATTTGCATAACTCTCATGATAAATTTTAAATGGCATAACAACAATAATTATGTTTCATGTGACTATTTGTGATTAATTTTGTACTCATACCAATCTTCTGTGCTTTCTGAATATTTTTTCTACAAAATACCGCCTTGATCATCACTCCACTCCTTAAACGGCTCATACACGGCGAACATGTTGTCAAACTTGATGTGCCACACATGAAAGCTTAGTCTCCACACACTGTCAAACATGCTGTCCAACATTAGGACAGGAACACATATCACGAGCTAATAGAACTATTTATTGTTATCTTTTCTTCAATAGAGTTCACTCAAGAATGACGAATGCGTGATAAACTTCGCCCTACACGGTTCAATATATTGTCAAACACGTAGCCCGCTACTAAAAATCAAACTACTTTGATTTTCGTCCAACCGCTTGACATACTGCATGTCACACCGTCAAACAGACCCACACACGGTCAAATCTGTGTGTCAACATCGTTGTCCTACTCGAATTGACTAACATGCGTGACCCTGTATGGGCCCCATCGCTTGGTGGAGCATTACGTCTTCGCCTAGAATTAAATGTGTCTAGGGATTTTCACTGACACTGCTCGAAAAAACATCTTACAAGAAATTTTCTGTTTTGAAAGTACTTTTGCATTTCTACTAGATTTCCATTGTTTCTGTTTACCTTTCAAGATCTTTACACTCTTATATTTAGCTTGCTTTTCTTATTGTATTCAAATCATGTGGGCGATTTTTAAACAAATCACCAAAGTTCAAACAGCTTAAAGCTTTGCACACTTACGAATGTCTAATGACAATAGCATAGACACAATAATACACACAAAGACTGGATACCTCGAAAATGCTTCGACATTTCGAGTTAATGATATAAACAAAGGGTAAGCCAGCAATGTCTCGCTCCAATATAAAATCAACGATGCTCGACCTGATGTACACGGTAAAAAATAAATGAGTCAAATGAAAAATGCGTAGGTGAGTCAATGAAATATGCGTGAATTTCATTAGTTTTCAAAAGTTATTTTAAGTATATCCAAAAGAGTTAAAAAACAAACAACGCCTATTTGAATCAAAATAACTCACGACTTTATCATAATAACCCAAAAAATGGGTTAAACGCTAATTAACGCAGTAGTAGGGTCAAATTGACTCAATGTGTGTTTTATTTTTACTGAGCTGGGTGTATTAATTCTACCCCTTCCATAACTTGACTCTACGCAAGAGGGCAACGTGTTTCGCTTGTCAAGCTTCTTGTTCATTCAGTTGTATGGTGCCGACGTATAAAAATCTCGCGTGTGAAAATAAAAATGTTTGTTCTGAGTGATTATGTGAAACAAAACCTGGAAGAGCTTGGTTACGAGCAATTGATTACAAAAGAAACATTTGAATTGGAATGTAATATTAATACTGAAAAAATGTTCATAAGTTTAAGATATAACAACTTTTTAAAAAATTCGATAAATTTAAAGAAATAAATTTCCAAAATTTGAATGCATATTTTATTTGTTCCTCCCAAAAATATGGTACTTTTGACTTTCACAAAAGTGCAATTAACGCACATACCATAGTTGGAGTAATTTTATCAGAAAAACTATTTTAACTCAAAGCCGCAAGTTGAAATGACGCTTAGATTGGCTAAAAACAACTCACTTAAAAGTCGATATAACGAAATATAGATATTCACTACAACTACATTTTTGTGTTAAAAAACTCCCTTTGTGGATTTTTGGTTACTTAATTTAACACAAATTTTAGAGTCATTTTTGAATTTTACTCATTACTTAAAATAACTTTCAAAATATAGTGGATCTATAGTGACCCTATAAAATGCGTTATTTCAACTGGAAATTTTTTACTGTGTAGAAAAGCCCCTTTTTCGAAAAAATTTACATGAATTTTTAGAATTTTTTTGCGTTATTTATTTGAGGACGACAACGGAACATGAAAGTATTATATATGAAAATATAACACCAGTCAGCCACCAAAGTGAATAAAAAAGATTTTAATCTACGTGTCTATGTTACAGTCAAAACACGAAATTCGTCAAGACCCGATTTTACTAGGAAATACTAGTTCTAATAAAGTGCTCTCGGTAATTCTAGTTTTAACTAATATAACACAGTTTAAATCTAGGCTTAACGGAATGCACTTGATAGTACTAGTATTAACTAAAAAATATTTAGATAATTCTGGTTGTGGCTGAATTCTCGCGTAGCTTTTAGTTAAATCTAGAACTGACTGGTTGCTGTTAGTAAATTCGCGTTACAATTGAAATCCCTCACCCATTAAACCTTGATGTTTATTAAGGATGTGGCTATATATATGTACATACATGCAGTATGATTATGCAATAGGGAATGGGGGGGGGGGGGTACTACTCAGAGACACACTCAGGTGCGCCCCCCACATACGCAGCCACACATACCCAGGCACACATACATCTATACTCATAATAATTGTTAGTGGCCGATGCACCCGTTGTCGGCCTCCAATAATGAATAAAAATTCTAAAGAAAAATTTTCAGTAAATTTATAAGAAAAAATTTAAGGTTCGAAAGGCTTAGTAGTCAACCACCCTCATAAGCGAAGTCATTTGGCCATAATTACGTAAAATTCAAATGCGATGAACATTCCATCAGTCTGAATGAAATTCAACAGAGATTATCCATCCTATAGGCTTAAGCACTATGTGAACGGCACAATAAATAACCCCATACCATATAAAACGTGGACAAAACTTCCGTGAAAACATAATGGGAACGACATGTGCGCGACAAGAATTGTCAATCCGTAATTAAATTTATTCTGTCATTTGTTCTGAATTAAAAACAGGAAAAATTTCAAGGAATAAATTAAAAAGAAAAGTTTATGGCATATGAAGTGTTTAAAAAACATAGTCAACATAGAAGGAAATGTTGAGTCCAAGAGTTATATAAAACTCGGCCGGAGTTGAGTTTCTATGTGAATGCATTTTTTCGTATAAAATACGGTGGAATGTTAATGCGAAGTTGTCTACCACAAATATAAATTTTTTGCTGACACCACTGAAACAGTGTTTGGAAATAACCGATAATAAAAAAACCGGTTTGAAACCGATATTTTTTTTTTTTTTATAAAAACCGGAAAAAACGGGGTGTTAGGCGGTTTTGTTTGTACGCACTTACATAGGCCTTGTACAGGGTTTGTCCGCCTAGAAGGTCAATAGAGCAGGAGGTGATAGTACTCACCTAGGCAAACAAAAAATTGTATGGGAGGGGGGAGGTATATCAAGCGTTTAAAAGCTAATAACTGTACAGTTAGCACATAGGATGTAATAGGTAACGTTAAAGAGGAGAGTCTACAGTTTACATTTTGTATAAAAAAAAGTTATGTTAATGACCTTCTTGAAAAAAAAAAAAAAAAAAAAATAGAGGTCCAAGTAAAAAGACGGTAAGAAAATCGGAAATTTTTAGTTTAGACCACAATAACTCCTTTTAGAATAGGGTACGGGGCTTGGCTGGTTGAGCAGTCGTTGGAAGTCACATGAAGTTCTACATACAATATAAACGGTTGATATGCCCCCTCCCCCCTCCCCTGCCATACAATTTTTTTTGTCATGGTGAGTACCATCACCTCCTGCTCTATTGACCTTCTAGCCGGAAACACCCTGTATACTGTCTAATATACAGGAAGTTTTAAATAAAAAGTCTTATTTTCTTAGTAAGCCAAAATTACAACAGTGGAAGATGGAACCGGCAAACAAGAACTAGTAAAGTAGAAACTTTGATTATAGACTGTACTAGATGTATCCAGAATTATTTCTGTGTTGTATAGGAAATGGCTCTACTTGTTTTTCGCTTAGTATTTTTAGCTTTAAAACTTCTTATAAAAAAATGTTCAATGACTGGATAACATTTTTGATTTAACCATTTTAAGCATG
Source organism: Dioctria rufipes (assembly GCA_963924295.1). Classification (NCBI taxonomy): domain Eukaryota; kingdom Metazoa; phylum Arthropoda; class Insecta; order Diptera; family Asilidae; genus Dioctria; species Dioctria rufipes. Next base: position 64,015,184 of record OZ002740.1, on the reverse strand, counting down.
TTTTTAACCATTTTAACTTTATATGGTAAAAAAATTTGGATTGTCTACCTACCATTAAATAATATTTTGTCACATTTTTTGCAAGTACCGACAACTCCTATACAACACAGAAATGATTATTGGGACATCTATTACAAGCGGACTGAGCTCGATTATCGAACTTCGGACGAGAATGGAACACTGTGAACACTTGGTACTATGTGAATTAGAACTATTCTAATCGAAGTCTACTCCGCTTTATGTAAACAAGCCTTTGATTATATTGATACATACTTTGTTTTATTCCTGCTGTTTTTAGCAGCATGTCAAGTTCTTGAAATTGAAATAAATTGTTTTATGAGTTTTTAGCTTACATTCTTTGGTTCTTTCGGTTTTTTTTATTGGAGACCGCAGCAAATTTAGGATTAGAAACGAATACGCCGCAAACATTTTTTCCGCACTGTCGCGCCGCTGTCAATTCATTGTGCACAATACATGTTTTCTGATATTTTGCCGCGTTGTCGCGCCGCGCACTAAATTGTTATCTATTTCAGCATTAAGGGTAACACCTATCTAGCGGCAGAAAATAAGACCTAATTTTGACAATTTATGGGGGTGGGGGGGTATCCGTCTTCTCAGTTTGAAAAACTGGTTTCGCGAAAAATGCGTTTAAAGTTGTACGATCACTTAAATCCTTGATTTTTTCTTCCAGTGAATGGTGGTAAGCTACAGGACCAACTGCGTATTTTTTAAGCAAAAAAAAAAAAAAAATAAACTGAATTCTAGAGTGGTGTTACCCCTTAACCCATTGCAGCCGGTATATACTTCTCCCCGGTGGAATTCACCAAAATTCATAAATGTACAAAATGGAAATTGAGGAAATCCAGGAGGCTACCTGTCTAACACCTGAGATAATTATGGGGTAAAATGTCACCCGTCCGGTACCAGATGTTCCGCAACTACCTAAAATTCTATCTATAAGTGCTAACAATATAGAATAAGTATGAAGTGGAATTTTTCTGTAAAAACCGTGTAACTGTGACGATTATTTTTGCTTTCTGATGAAATGAGGCATGAGTGAAGATAGTGTTCGCCTCAGATAGAATTAAATTCCTAATTTTCTTGTATTTCATGTAGGTATGTCTGATCAACGTTGATCTGGCGATGAGATAGGTACACTATAAACCGAATCCGGTTTTTGTCTGTGCATAGGCTCAAGTATGTCAATCGTGTATCAGCGGACCGACACATTTTAAGTTATGGGGTAACATGTACGTGTGAGTAAAAATGGCGCCAAAACGTATCGATAGTTTTGATTATTTAAAGTCCTCGTTACAGAATTCAAATGCGCGAAAAGAAATAGTACTGCCCACTGATAATGAACGTGTTAGATGCAGCGATGGTAAATGCCTGGAAACTGCCATTGATGTTCTGCAATATTGAAAAGAGGAAGCTAATGAACCAGTTTAAATTTCGATCGGACGTTGTTAAAGCCAAATTGCCACTGATTGAACTCCAGTTTGTACGACTCAACAGGTCATTCAACACCATAACACCGCAGAAAAGCTCCCGAGGATGAAATTGATCACATTGTACAACGTGGTGATAATTATCGCCGACCGATGTAAGCAATGCGGAGGTATAAATTATTATGTATGCTTGCACGAAGTGTGATGTTTATCTTCATCCCAAAAAGTGATTCCAAAGCACAATGGTGAGGTTCCAATCGCCGCTCATGATTTTAATATCCATTAAATGCAATTCATTTGTTTTCTGAATTGAAGTTATTTGTTTTTCGATTTCGGTTTCAAATATTTTCAGAACTACTGGTGCCGAACGGGTGAATTTTCACCTCTAGCAGGTAGGCAGGTATATCATTCATAGTGCGCAGGTAAATAGTGTGATCGAGACCATATTTACACATAGGTTAGAGGACCCTGAAATCCACGTGCGCCGGAAAAACCCCCAAAATTTCGCTTGCTACTATTTTTGTGGATTTTTCAAATGAAGCAATTAAAAAAAACCTAATTTTGAACATTGATATTGACAAGTAAACGGGAGAATTTCGTGAGACTGTCGAAGAACATAACGTCGTTCCGGCCATCCTCTACCACTTTTCCAAATTACAGCCAAATACCTGCGCGCAGTTGGCTTATAGAATTTTTCAAAAAAAAAAACTGCATGGGGTGAAATTTCACCCTATCAGGTAGGAATGGGTTAAGTCAATACAATTTCTTACCATATTCAACTAAGGAATTGCCGAAAGATAGCCGTTGGTACTGACCCTTGGTTGCAGAGATGTACTACAATTGACCGTGCGGTAGTATATCGAGGATAGAATTCGCAGATGCTCAGTCGCATGTTGAACAGTTGCAAAAAATGCACTTTCTTCTGGGTCTCAGAGGTGGATCTAGCATTGAAATTAGCATGTTAGGAGTTAGGACTAAGTTAGGGTTCTGATGTGGTAGTGAGGGAGTCTGTTTCGTGGCTAGGGAAGTGTTTCTCGAGGGATTTTGATCACCCAAATTTAGGGCTGCAAACTCAAATTCTAAGAAAAACCTATACACGTACATCACATGCATACAATAATATTCATTGAAATAAATTTTTATTTTTTTTTAGTTTTGGAATAAAAATATTTTGTATAATTTTTTGAAGTTGAATTATATAAATAAAAAACAATTAAAATAGAAAATATTTTTTTTTTTCAAAATAACTCAATAAATTAAATATTTTTTACCTTAATTTTTTTACCAAGAGGGGGGGGGGGGTCATTACCGCTGGACCCCCGGGATTCACCACTGCGTGGGTTTTGCCGATTATTGTCCGATCAAAATGTCGATATCGATTATATGTAGGCGAACAGATTCAAGTGAACTTTACAGCCAATTTTCCATGCAATGTATTCTGTTATAAGCCTATTGGGGGCCTTGAAATCGTGCAAGATATTTGGATTAGTAAAACGGATGTTTATTAGTAAACTATTTCTTTCTTTTCCAGGAAGTTATTTAAAAAAGTTCTTTGTAAATGAGAAAAGGCTCAAACTACGATGAACTTTATTACGTACATTACATGTTCTGAATAAACTCTAGCATGTTGATGAAGCGTGTCAAATGTAATGCTCTGGGCAGTCAAGCTTTGCAGTTTTGTTAGATCTTGTTGTTGAACTTGCTCTTCAGTACACTTATCCAACTGTTGTTCTTCGGGTTCTTCCGGCTCTTTTGATTCAGATTAACTTTGTCGAAAGGCAAACGATGTTAGTTTTTCATTGCCGTATTTTTTGTACTACGCACTGTGAATACTCACTAAGTTGACAGTTTATAACATGCGTTGATGATCCTCATGATACAAAAATTAACAAGATATACCCTAATTATCTGTCAATTGGTCACTTTCTTCATTTGGTGACAAATGTCACAAATTTGTTCATCTCAATTTCAATCGTCCTTATCAAAGTAAAAAAAAAAATTCTATTTAGAATTTTCTTTGCTTTCCCACTAGCACATAATTATTTTTCCCGAAGTGATTTAAACGAAAAAAACTGTTGTTTGGTTAAATATTTTAATATACTCAAAACTATTTCAGTCAACATAATACGAAAAACTCGAAATAAATTCGTCTGGAAATGACATTTGTGTCCAAATGACGTAGTAACTTAAAAAGTTCCTCTCGAATTGGCCATACGGTTGCTCCTTACATCTACTTTTCACGGTCATCGCTAAAGAGTCCGAACAGCTCTCTTTTTGGCTAATTAAATGTCTTTAATTAAAAGATTTTTGCAAATAAAACAATCACCCATTTGCACAAAACTTTTTTCAAACACGTATGCTCGCTCCAAAAGTTTCGAGACAACTGACTGGAATACTACGAAAAGGAGCATATGTTCCGCCACCTGTAATATAATATAAATATTGAAAACTGACCTGCATTCAATTTCATCTTCTACAACACAAAAACATGTATTTGCTAATAAATTTCATGCTTGTGGTTCATAATTTTGTTGTTTTAGTTATTTATTTCTTCAATTTCTTATTATCTTACTTTCTGACCCTCTCACATTTGTCTAAAATAAAAAAAAATATATATATATTGCAAGTATTAACATGCTTTAAAAGTTTGATAATGGACATTTTTTCTATATGTATCACTAGAAAGAAAAAAACGGCAAAAAACAAGTTTCAATCCCTAATTTTTTACTTTCTCGCCCGATATCTCAACAACGATAAACGCTAGGTGAAAAATGACTGACCTAAACCTAAACTAACCTATGACCTAAATTGTTCAGCGTAAAAAAAGCAAAAAAAAAGTATATAATCGCAATTTTCGTATCGTGACGAAGAGCCAAGTTATCGTAAAAAAAAAACACAAATTTTACCCCTTTTTAAGCTCATCGGAAATCTTGGTCGACAATCTCAAGTTAAGCTTTCTATAAAAATCAGCCTTCTCAGTTCATTTGCATTTTCAAAAGTCTATAATGGCTGGACTATAACTGAGAATGCGTATGACAACCCAGGTGCTAATATATCTGTTAATCCTGTTACAAATTAGCAAGCTGTTTATAAATTCATTTAATGTTTCGAAGAAAACAGACACAGTATATCAACATTTTGCATAAATTCTTGACGAGCAATTCATGGGGGTGGGGTCATCATGTTTCCATTTACATACATATTTATGTAGATGGTTTCAGGATTTGAGGAGATTCTAATCGATTACTTCGCGGATAATCCATACCATGATCCATGAAGGTAATATGCTGAACACGGAATTTCACTGCCATATTCTTCTAGCAGATGTCTTATTATCGTTGTAAAATTTAATTTTTGTTATTGTAATTGACTGGAAGTGGGATAATTAAGAGTTACATCTAAGTTCTTACGACTTCTCGTTCTATCTTACACTTTTTATGCAAACTGTATCAATTGGTGTTGTATTTCTAAATACGTGATGTAGGTGCTAAGCCAATCACTTGTGTTGTTTTTGGTAGAGGATGAATTCTTTGAAACTCATTAAAGCGGCAAACATCAGAAATAGTTTTCAAATTCTAGCGCAAAGATTATATAACTAGTTTTGACTGTGTATATTATACGGTTGTTTTTACTAATGCTTGGGCTCTTTAGTCAAAAAATGCCAAATACAAATACAAAATGCCCGAAACTCATTTAATCTTTCACATAAAAAATAGAGGAAAATCACATCATTTTTCTATTCTCATTTATGGCCGGTTTCACAGTCCGGGCTTAAGCCACAGCGATGGCTTAAGCCAAGGATTAATAAATATTTCGGTTTCACAGTCAAGGTTTAAGTGAAATCACTGGCTTAAGGCAAGCTTAACTTAAGCCCGTCATCTCGAAGGCTTAAGCCTCTGATTTTGCTGTGAAACACATAAGAAATTATTGCTAAATATATATTTTGCCTAAATATTATAATTTTTGTTATTAAATGAACGTGCTTATTTCAAAAGTTATAATTTAAAACTAAATTGAAATTTTCCAATCGAAAAATAGTTATCTAATTAGCAGTTTTGAGTACTGTCTAGTAGCTAGTGTCAGCATTCCATTTGACGTTTTAAGAAGAAACCAAACAGTTTAGGACAAAAATGAGTTATTTATCTGATGCAGAGGATATAAGAGACCAAGAAATGTATAATATAATATCGCAAAGTGTGATCTGTGAAAAAATTATAAGAAGGTGCCCGCAACATTTCGAGAAATGGGATGACGTTGATTTTTATTCTCAGTTCCGGCTGTAGAAACATTCGGCTTTAATAGTTTACGTTGCCGAAACATTCTGCAACAATGATTTTTGATTTGATATCCTTCCAGATAAAAACCACAACAAACTGGTAAATAAAAAGTTCTTCTTCTTTTCGCTTGTTTTTAATCCACAATGGCAGTTTTCCTTTAAAAAAATTCACAATTACCGCAGTGCTGACAACTTAAAAATTTTCATCCGCGGCTTAACTAAGCCTCAGCTTACTGAGTATTGTGAAACCGAGTAGGCTTAAGTTCTGGGCTTAAGCCACACCCATGGATGAACTAAGCTCTGGCTTAAGCTTGGACTGTGAAACCGGCCATTAGCGAAGAAGAAGAGCCTGTAACCGCTGTAATTTGGTGCAATTATAACAATTTTATTGTAAAAACATATAATCTTGAATAAACCTTTGGGAAAATGCTGCATCTTGTAACTTTTGATGAACTGCGGGATCTTGAAAGATTAAAACAACTGCGGGATCTTGAAAGTGTTGAGGAACTCAGGGGTCTTAAAACTTTTAAGGAACTGGGGTACCGTGAAAATTTTGAAGCTGACTGTTGTATTATTGCACGCAATGGGACTACGGCCGTAGTAAGAAACTTCAAAAACTGATCTGGAGGTGATTCTTCACCTAAAGTCGATCGATCGTTTTTAGACCAAATGCTTAGAGACTCTGGGGAGGAGTATGCTCCATATTAGCTGCTCTAGGAGCTATCCCTGGGTAAAAACTCATATGAAAAGATAAACGAAATTAATTTCGTGAATAAAAAATTAGATATTTCGGCAATAATAATGAATCTCTAGGTCGACGTGATATATAAATTGTTTATTTTCCTTTTCTTTTTATTATTTTATCATGCAGGTAAAACTGAACACCTGTTTTTACACGCTTTTATCATACATATTTCACTTGGCTTTTATTAGTCCAGTCAATAGGGATTTGTCCTACAGAAGGTGGTGTAGAAACGATATTTATATATTATGTTATTTAATTCGAGGCCTCGATGAAATATTCAACCTTTCGACCTTGGTGAGCGGGGAGGGGGCGCTACGCCATACTGGATTTGAAGTACAAAACATTGTTCTTTTTTTTCAAAATAGTCCTCAACGGTTGATCCTCCGACCAAAATGTCTGATATAAATTTGAGGAAGACTAAATTCCCTACATGTTTTGTACAAAAACTTTTTTGTAAGTCTGATGTGTAACAAGTTACAGCTGCGGAAACGTGAATATTCTTCCAAAAATCGTTCAACTCCTGGTTTTTTTTCATTCTAACAAATCATTTGTAGCTATTAATTACATAATGATGGTAGTTTTATAAATTCAAAGTCAATTCATTTCCATACCACCATGAGGTAGAGTAAACGGTGCGTTTTTTTTTTTTTTTTAATTTTTGTATCCACTAGGCCTAATCCACAGATGTTCTTTTTTATTTCTTTCGTTTTGATGGTCCAGGGTCGGTTGATGTTGATGCCTTAATAATCATCTTCGTTAGTGTTATCCTCTAACCCATTTTACCCACTGATAATCCATTCCTGTCATTGCCTCATCTGCGATATCACTCTCGATTATGACCCCTGGTGCATTCTCGCATGATTCGTCATTGCATAATTCGCACACAACAGAGCACTTCAACCCACCTTTCATGCAGCAATTGCATGGCAAGGAATGAAATTTAATAAGTTCTCTGGGGCAGTTTTATCTAACATTGGCACAGGAATGAGCCCATTGATAAAAGTTTCCACCCAATGTCGGATGCATTTTTTGCATTCCACACGATTTTTTCAATTGGTGGTAGGTTCTAAACACATGATACCGTGCTGTGTGGAATACTTGAACGCCGTGACGTCTACGCCACTGGATGTGCATCAGCTATTTATTTTGTGTATATACGCAGTGTTCAGTCCTCTTGACTTAACCCTATCATCATCCTTAAAAAAGAGTAATTCCCTCCTGAAAATAAAAACAAACTCTAAAACAACTACAGAATACTTATCTAATGGCATCCACCAAACAATTATCCACCACCTACAAGCCGTCCTGAACCATATTATAATCTGAAAATAAACAAAAAATACATCATCATTCTGTATATATTTCTTTTCTGTGTATTCATTGGAAATATCAACTGAATTATGGTGGCTTTCGTATAGAACTTATTATTTGAAGTTGAGCGGAATAAAGTATTTAAACCTAAAAAACTATAGAAAAGTGACTCAATGTTAATATAAGCAATTTCAGTGGTGTCAGCGGTTCATGTTATAAATGTCAGTGGCAACTATGTGATATACAGGGTGTTCCGTAAGTCGACGTCAAGCCGGAACCGGGTGATAGACCAAATCGTAACAGTTACCAGAAAAATATAAAAAAATCTAAGTCATGTATTTTTCAAATTATAGGCATTTCTTTTGTTTTCGAGAAAATGTACACCTTGTGATGGTTTTTTAGCTCCTGTTGCTACAAATCTTTACTTTTTTTCAATTTTATTTTTCTTATGTAATCCCGAATAGTGCTTATGTAACTTTTTGCATTAAGTTCTAAGCCAACTGCTCCAGCTTGGAAGAAAATGTCGAACCAACAATATAAAATTAATAATTTGTTGAACTTTAACCGACTGTACTGAAAAAAAAAAAATGTACTACGCCAGTCTGGCAAGTAACTTTAAAAGTTGACGCATTTAATAAGGATTCTAAAATGGTACAACACTTGCTACATTATTTCTTAGATTACGGAAAAAAAAAATTTTTTTCTTCAAGAAACCCAGTTTCGAAAAATTTCTTTTCACCTACTAAAAATGATTTTAGTGTACCCAAAGCTTGCTTTAAAAGCGTAACTTTAAGATTCTAGCTTGAGTGAGACGGAGAGTCATTCCATGAAGTGTGAGTGAGCAAGATAGTGATGCTAGCTCGTCAAATCATTGAGTTTTTACAAATGTGCATCGTCTACTCTCCACAGAGTGACGACTTCCAAACCAAGTACATGGTGAAGGAATAGTTTCTTATCTTACAGGACGTAATACTTCAAGTAGTTAAAGAAGATCCAGGTAGTTCGGTATGTGCAATCCAGGAATGGACAGGAGTGCCCAATAGTATACCATGTACAGCGAGTACAAACCCTGCTACCTTGGGATTATCAACCTCGGGTTGCGTTTTGTCAAACGATGCTACGTACAAAGACAATAGGAAGATCCGCGATTCTTCGAGAAAATTTTGTGGTCGGATGAATCGACATTTAAAAAAGACGGTTACATGAACCTACACAGCTTACACGAGTGGCACGTATAGAATCCGAATTTAATGAGACAAAATAGATCTCAATATCGTTTTAAAATAAACATGTGGACCGGAATTTTAAACGGAAAAGTCATAGGACCTTTTGAGTTTCCAGAGGTCTATAATGCTGAAGTTTATTTAGATTTTTTGCAAAACCATTTACGTAATTTACTGGAAGACATGCCACTAAGTATTTACAGAGAGATGTGGTATCAGCAAGACGGCTTCCCAGCGCATTATGCCCTTTCAGTTAGAGAATATCTCAATGAACAATATCCGGACAGATGGATAGGGCGGTCTGGTACGATCTCGTGGTCAGCCCGTTCACCTGATCTAAATCCATTAGATTTCTTTTACTGGGGAGCAGTAAAAGAGAAAGTTTATAAGAAGTCAATTGAAAATTTAGCTGAGCTTCGGCAAAGAATTACGGAAGCAGTTGAATTTGTCAACAACGGAAGAATTGTCCGTCTGATAACCCGATCTTTTTTAAGAAGATGTCGAACTTATATTGCAGCTGAAGGAAGGCAGTTTGAACACTTTTGTAAATAATAAATCTTAGCATCCAAATAATTGGTGTTTTATTTTAAAATTAAGGAAAATTTGTCCTAAATTTAACAAAAAGTTATCATCTCTGACTCGAAAGCGTGACTATCTGCGTCACTCACACTTCATGGAATGACGCAAACTTCCCATTTCCCACGTACCTCTGTATGTTTACAATATTGTAATGTCATCAAACTACATTTTCACGATAGACGTCAGTCCGTGTCAAAGTTCAAAGACGTAGCTCTTCACGGCGGCTATAAAAAAGAGCGAGCCACAGCGGAATCACCCAGAATTTACTCGGAACGTACTCTCCACCAGAATTTAATTGATTTCCTATCCTTTGCCAAAAATCTAATTTTTGCTTCCAGCTAGGTAGCAATTTACTCCTGGTGCAGAAATTTACTTCTGCTTCACCTTCATCCTTCACCTGAGCAGGAATTTAGTGCTGCTGCAGAAATCTATTTCTGTCTAATTGTTTTCTTCCATCTAAGTAGGAATTCATTCCTACTGCAATCTGTCATCTAATTCTGCTACTACTACCGCGTTCACACGAGCAGCACAGACAAAAATTCTATTTTTGTTATGGCTACACGTAGCAGTATACTTTAGAAATCATATTCTGTTCAATTAATCCATAAATTTAATTATGAATTCTCTTCTTTTTTACAGAATTAAAGGGAACAAAATCACAGTGGCGGCACTGAATCTTTGATTGAATTTTATTTTAACTTATTTCTTGAATTTTATTGAAGTTCCTATTTTATTGATTTATTTTACATAGCTTTAAATTATTTTGGTATTTTTGTTAGAAATCTGATTTTATGTGTGATATTAGTTTTAAGCAGTCTATTGAATCAAAGATTTTATATTTGGATTTTAAAGGTTAAGTTTATTTTTTACAACCAGCACCCCCCTTAGCTTGAGCACAGATCTCACAGATGAATTGAAATAAAATAAGTAAAAAAAGAATGTTCAAACAAAACTGAGGCCAAGCCGCATGAAAAAGTAGAAAACAAACTTTTCTGCACACACAGAGGTGGACTCAGATTTTATTCGCTGACAATCACCGATATATTTCAGTATGATCAATCAGGGGTAATAAGTGATTTGATTCATGAAGAGAAAGAATATTCAAGAGAAATGTCCCAATCAAAAAATCTGAGTCCATTTCTGTGTGTGAAGAAAAGTTTATTTTCGACTTTTTCATGCGGCTTGGCCTCAGTTTTGTTTGAAAACTCGTTTTTTACTTATTTTATTTTCTAACTTTTTCACGTTAACTAAATTGTTATTACGTGCTGCATGGAGATATTTTAAAACAATTTTATGACTGCTGAAAAGACACTGATTTACCAGTTTTTCAAAAAATTTATTCGAGTATCAAATCGTTGAAGTACTGCAACGGTTTTCTGAAATTCAAATTATGTTTTAAACAGCGCTTTTTAGCTGTATTCCAACTTGATCTCATATAACATGAATTTTCCCGATTTTCCATGTTTTCCACAGACTTTTCCTATTACTATGAAATTTTTTAAAAATTTACATGAATTTTCCTCGATTTTTCATGCAAGTTTTCATGATTGTTGAAGAGAAAGTATTGATGCCAGTAGGACGAAAAAAAACAATGATTCCGCATAGCTTATAAAACGTTTTTGGCGGAAAATTTTCCGGAAAATTTTCCGGAAAAATCGGAAAATTCCGGAAGTTTTCGGAAAATTTTCCAGAAAAATTGGAAAATTTTTCATTTTTCCTGAAACAGATTTATCACTAATCATATCGATGAAAATTCTTCCGATGATTTTCCCGATGATTTTCCCGCTTTTCCGGGTTTTCCATGGAGTTTTCCACAAAAGCAACTTTATGCAACTCATTTCGCTCTACAACTTTATCTTAGGTTGCAAAACTCTTAAACGCTTCCTTGGTCGGAAAAACTCCGGAAAAGCGTTTTACATGAATTTTTGCTCGATTTTTCTTGCAAGTTTTCACCATTGTCGGAGAGAAAGTAATGATGCCAGTTGATAGGGAACTTGATCCTGCATAATATAGAAAACTTTTTTACGGAAAATTTTCCGGAAAAGTCTGAAAAATCTGGAAATTTTTTTTCGGAAAAATCGGAAAACTCTGCATTTTTCCTGAGACAGATTTATCACTAATCAAATTTGTACCAAATTTTCAATGATTTTTCCCGATTTTCCGGGTTTTTCATGGAAATTCCCGGTTCAAATTTTGTCACGCGACATGAACCTGTGTGCCAAATTTCAGCTCATTGTGATGACGAAAAGTGGGTCTACGAGAGTGTCGAAAATAGTAAAAAAGAAATATATAAATAGACAGACAAATTCGTGTACGAGTTGAAGGGACGGGCTGGCCTAAAAAAAAACCAATGTTTTGTACCTCTAATTCAAGATGGCGGACCGCGCAGATACTTTGAGTTTTCATCGGGGCCCGGACCTAAATAACATATATTAACATCATTTCTATACTATCTTCTGTAGGCTAAAAGCCTTTTTAAGTCCCTATTGACTGGAGTATTTGTCTTGTCTCCAAATTTTGCATTTAATTTTTCGTAAACTTTCCGACTAGCTAGAGCACTGAAACTTTCAATATTTATGTATTTTCATATAGTATAAAAGAAATATACACCTAATATGTGAACCAGAATTTTATCCACACCATATTTACTTGAAAAGCGAGGATATTTTGCTTTCATTCAATGTTCTACACTGGTATTGGCTTCTCTATGCTTGAGTAATCCTTTCATGGAATTTTTTATTGAATTTTAATTATAGAGGGCATTAACTAGGTTTATGATAAAGACTTTGTATTTCTTAAATTCGACATGAAAAATTAGTGCTGATGACATGTATTTTGATAACAATACTTAAATGAGTAAAACTGTATGAAGATTCTGAAATTTTAGTTTCAAAACGTAGCGAAGAAGCTAAACAAATTATAAACTAATGTAGAGCTTCAAATAAATTATAAATGATAGATTTTAAATATACATCAAAGCATGGATAGCTCTGAAGTTATATGTATGTACACTCTCTCATTCCTCACAAACATCCTCTTATACAAATTTATTTGCCTAAATCGCTTGCGGTTAACGGAGACACTGCTTAATGCATCCAAGAACCTATCCTACTACCAATATTGAAATCTATGGCCAGTTTGAATGGAACACAGGAGAGTTATCATTACATACGCACAAACGGCGCGACACTTTTCCAACGAGTTTCCGATATGACAAAATAAATTTTATGTAAAGGCATCAATAAAGTTATATGGACTTTTTTTCATATACTCATTTCGTTCTGATTAAATTGTGTCCAAATACACAAAAGAATCGACCCAGGAGGTGTAAATATTAAATTCATTTTCCAATGTTTAATTACGCGCATTTTCATCCTGTTTGTATATTTATTTATTCTCATTATAATTGGGCAATTAAAACGAAATGATATTTTATTCAACAATATTTTCACACATGCATCTACAGCCACAAGGACGACTGTTTCAATATTTCAATAAACAAGAAAAAAACAAAAAACTTCAATGGAGTGATACCAATTTATGCATGTATTTTCATGAATAATTTTTATCCTAGTATTACCCACTCCAGAGGGGCTCCCTCATAATACATATCCTGGAATATTGCCAGGATGTACATATATTTTGTATGAGATAAATTCAAATTTATGTGTGCCTGTTGTGTCTTATATGAGTTTCAGATAAATTAAACACAAATATTGAATGGGGGTTGATTTGTTAGTGTGGTTGATGCAATAGATCAATGCGAGAGGTGTAAAATATGCGTGTTGGTGTTTAAATTGAACCGCGAAATTATCCACTGATTCTGATTGTTGTAATTCTTGCCAACTCTAGTATAAGTCTGATTAAAAGAGAAAGAAACGAAAGAGAGCAAGATGAAGTCTCGGTCCCACACAATGCGTGCATTTGTCAAATATTTGGCATCCATCTGATTTGAGGAGGTGTGTGTGAGCTATAAAGAGGACTATTTTTCATTCGTAAGCTTATAATGCGTGACGAAACTATCACCGCGCCTTCACGTTTATATGAATGTGCACGCACTGGTATCATTTTTGTCGCTGCTTGACTGCCATTGTTTGGTAGACCTTGTAGTACTAGGAAAAAAATTACGCATTTTTTTTTTAATGTCTGCTGCAACGATAGTTTCAGAAGAAGATATAAATAATGAGCATTAATACAAGAAGCAAGTACTAATAGGACCACCCTTATACAACAAAAATTTGAACGAATACTCTGATAGCAATTTGATGATAAAAATGTGGGGAGAAATATCCATGAAAGTGTTTGTAGACTTTAGAGTTACAGCAAGTCTCTCTTTGGGTTCAATTGATGATCGCATATTGGTACTTTGATAATTTATGGCAAGTCTCAAGATATGTGGTAAATCATCAAAGCTTTCAACACTAATATGGAAATATCCAGATAATTTTTCAGGATAGGATCGCAGTTTATCAAACATTAAGCGAAATTTTACTTTAAGCACCCTTTCGCTTGAAAATGGAAGAACCCAATAACGTTGATATTTTCTATATCCTTACGACAAATACACATAATTATCACAGCTGCCTCCTGGAAGTTTGTATTGATGTATGATGATATAAAGCAGGATTTTTTTTTCACTGTGTGCGTACTAAACTAGTACACGGCGACAGTGACCAAGAAGTCCCGGTACTGGTACTTAAAACATTTCAAGTACAAGTCCCGGTACGGGTACTTTAAAATATTTCTAGTACAAGTCCAGGTACTGGTACTGATACTAGTACTTAAGTACCAATGTACTTAAGTACTTTACAGGTCTGATAGAAGTTCGAATAAATCCCACGGTCTACTTTCAGTAGCCAAACTAGCTTGTAATAGGTTGCTTTACTGGTTAAGAAATGCCCATCGGTTGGTTAACTATTGTTGCACGGGCCTTGGGGCTCCATGGATTGCGGGGCCCTGAGACAGTGCCCAACAGGCCCATGAGTAAAGATGGCACTGACTAGCAGTACATTGAGGGCAGTACATATCTTGATGCGCATGTTGTACTTGAGATCTTTGCTTTTGTCAAAAATTTCGAAAAAAATTGTTTAAATAAATTAAAAATATGTGTCCTTTGTGTGATAGGAGGGATTCAAGATTTTTCTTTCATTATTTATGAATCATCCTATAATTACTGAACGACGTACCCTGTGATGATGACTAAAACTTTGTGGTGTGTGTCAATGGTCCGTAGATTTCGTTTATCGTTCCGTTTGTAATGCATAGAAATAATGCTGGTAGAACAAAATGAATTGGACACCTACACATAATATTAAAAGTTATTTTCATTTTTCATGCCCGTGTGTCTGTCCTCACGATTAAGGTCAATGCGTACTTACCGGCACAGCACGACCAGGCTCCGGGAGGCAAAATATTTTTATATGAAACTAAGTTAGCTAATTCAAATCAGCCGGCACCGGCAAATACCGGCACGAAACGAAAACTTCATTGCCGGTCGCTATAGGTGGCTTGAAACTAGACCGGCATTTGTCAGTTCCTGGTCTAGTTTCGAAGCTAACATGGGTTTTCTCTCGATACTTGCCTTAATTGAAAGTTTCCTTTCAGTTTTATGTCGTTATAATGGGCACTAGAAATGCCGATGCCGGTCGATGCGTGTCTGTGCCGGTAAGTGTGCATCGATCTTAACTCGAGAAAGCATTTACTTAGAGAGCTGAAATTTTGCACACCACCTTCTTAAAAACAATGATAGACTTAAGTTCGGAAATGGAACAAATCTGGTAATTCCTTCGTAGGGTTGTAATACAAAAAATTCGTTTTTCATTATATATTTGGTACATGGTGTTTCCATAAAACTAGTAAATGCGATTTCAAAAATAGCCTAAATCAAGTACAGTATTTATACTAGAATAAATATCGTAGTTAAAGAGTTCTAACATTTTTTCTGTAGCGACGAAGTTTTTGCAGCATGATTCTTCTGTAACATTTGAGCGAATTCTCCTTACAAATGCCCAAAATTGTATAGTATCTTCTGGTTCTGAAAAATATTGTTTCCAAATTTCTCCCATTCATCTTTAATTTGAGATTAGTTTTCTCTAGCAATCTCTAATGGCAGACCTTCAAAGGTATAGTTAAATTTTGTTTTATTGAAATGTTGGAGCTTTCTAAAAATATTTAAGTTTTGTGGAAATCGTTTCATAATTTGTTTTGAAAGTGCTAACAAAAATTCGAAGTACCTAGACTGAACGTTTTGAATTTGATCATGTTCAATATTACAAGTTTTAATTTTTTTTTTAAAATCGCAGCCGAAATTCGAATAAACCTTTTTAGTATTGACTTTATAAATATGATTAAGTCTTCATATGCTTTAGAGATTTCGATGTTGTTAGATTGAAATACTATAGTAGTTGTTATCATTAGTAGTTACCATTTTATCACTCCTTTCACTAAAAAGTTATTGCGTATACATAAATATTTAACAGTCGCTATATCGGTTGATTCATCTACTTTTAGACTAAATAGGGTCTTATCAATATCGTTCAATAGATCAGAAAAAAAGTGATGGATACACAACTTTTGTTATTAATTTTATGTACTTTGTGCGGTGTATCTTAAGATTCTTTTCACAATTTAATTTTAATTATTCACCTAGGTGATCCACTGTATTTATAGACGAATGAACTACCACAAATACAGCCAACTGAATTTCCAAATTTTTTGGTTTCCAATGGAATAGAAATTTTTTTTCCAGTTGTGTGGTAACACCTGATTTAATAAATTTAAATTATTTGCTGTTTTAGCTTTCATGAATGTATACATATATAATGTATGCATGCCAAAATTCATAATGCTAGAAAATGGTTTCGTTTCATTGAAGCATTTTCTAAATTGCGTTTATGCTTTACAGTTTTGACGTCTTTCAATAAATCATACCTGTGAGAACGCAGTTTATCCTTGCAGAGCCTACAAAAGGCAAAACTTCCATCCTCTACCGATTTACACAACCAACATTTTAAATTACAATATTAGATATATAGTTTTAAAAAAATTGTTCAGAAATATAAGCTTGCCTTTGTATTCCGGCATTTTCTCCCACTGAATATTATCCCTCTTTGTATATTTGGCATACAGTCCCATTATCTTCTTAATAAAGCAAACCAAAAACCAGCTGCGCGGTGTGAAGACTTCAACTTGACACTTAAGTTGATGCTTCTCTTTTTTATAGTTACAAGATTATGAATTTACAACTGATAGGTTTCCAGCTGACCTTATGTTTTTGATCGGGTTACTTAAAATGACGGATTTTTTTGGAAAGGTTATTTTCAGGAATACACCGATCGTTTGTTGAAAAAATATTTTAATTTTCTAAAAACATTGCTCGACGTTTCGGGTCCAAGTGCGGCCCTTCTTCAGGAGCTCTATACATATATTCACATGAGTTCATTTTTTAAAATTTTAAATATAAATATTTTAAATACCTTACTCTTGTCTACGGCGCGTATAAATAGTTCTTAAAAATAAATAACACTTAAGCAACATGGAAAATAAATTACAATAAAAGAAAAGTACATTGTTAATAAATTAAAATAGACTTAGAACAGAAAAGACAATTAACTGGCTACGAGGACAATATATAACTAAGCGGTCGTTGAGAAAATGTTTAAAATTTTATGACTAATACTACGGTTTTAGTTTATTCAGTATGTGTTTATAGTCTTTATTTATTAGTTCTGTGTCCTGCCTTAAGTTTATAACTTTGTTTTTGTTGAGGTATATGTGGCATGCTTCTTTAAGTTCACGTTTTTTTCTATTATTTTCCATGTCGATTATTTTTGTATTGTCGAAGGAAAATACATGCCCTGTGTCTATTGTGTGGGATGCTAGTGCGGATCGTGGTGCTTGTTTATTAACATATGTTTTATGTTGTGATAATCTGGTTGTAAGCTTTTTCGATGTTTGTCCAATGTATGCCGTATTGCAGTTCTCACATTTGACCTTGTATATAACACTGTTTTTTTCTTGTGTGGGTATCGGATCCTTGGTTTTTGTGTAATTGTTGTTTAGTTTAGTTATTGGCTTGAATGCTATTTTTATGTGATTATTCTGGTTTTTAATGATTTTCGCGATTTTTAGCGATAAAGGATGTATGAACGGGATTGATGTGTAAATAGGATTAGTGTTATCCAGTCTTATTGTGTTGTTCGGGGTGTGTGTTAAATTGTTGAAATGATTGTTTCTTACCGCTCTTTTTATTATTTTATCGGTTACATGCAATGGATAGTTATTTTTTATTAATATGTCTGTAACGATTATGATGTTTTTTTGTGAAAATTTGTTGTGACTGATTTTAAAGATTTTGTTTGCGAGGGTTTGGGCTGTATTTATTTTAATATTATGTGGGTGGTTTGAGTAATAATTTAAAATCCTATTAGAGCTACAAGGTTTGCAATACCAGTCTGTTATAATGCTCTGATTTCTTGTTCTATGTAATCGCATGTCAAGAAACGGGATGCTATTATTAATTTCTTTTTCCACTGTAAATTTGAATCCCGTTTCTTGACATGCGATTACATAGAACAAGAAATCAGAGCATTATAACAGACTGGTATTGCAAACCTTGTAGCTCTAATAGGATTTTAAATTATTACTCAAACCACCCACATAATATTAAAATAAATACAGCCCAAACCCTCGCAAACAAAATCTTTAAAATCAGTCACAACAAATTTTCACAAAAAAACATCACAATCGTTACAGACATATTAATAAAAAATAACTATCCATTGCATGTAACCGACAAAATAATAAAAAGAGCGGTAAGAAACAATCATTTCAACAATTTAACACACACCCCGAACAACACAATAAGACTGGATAACACTAATCCTATTTACACATCAATCCCGTTCATACATCCTTTATCGCTAAAAATCGCGAAAATCATTAAAAACCAGAATAATCACATAAAAATAGCATTCAAGCCAATAACTAAACTAAACAACAATTACACAAAAACCAAGGATCCGATACCCACACAAGAAAAAAACAGTGTTATATACAAGGTCAAATGTGAGAACTGCAATACGGCATACATTGGACAAACATCGAAAAAGCTTACAACCAGATTATCACAACATAAAACATATGTTAATAAACAAGCACCACGATCCGCACTAGCATCCCACACAATAGATACAGGGCATGTATTTTCCTTCGACAATACAAAAATAATCGACATGGAAAATAACAGAAAAAAACGTGAACTAAAAGAAGCATGCCACATATACCTGAACAAAAACAAAGTTATAAACTTAAGGCAGGACACAGAACTAATAAATAAAGACTACAAATATATACTGAACAAACTAAAACCGTAGTATTAGTCATAAAATTTTAAACATTTTTCTCAACGACCACTTAGTTATATATTGTCCTCGTAGCCAGTTAATTGTCTTTTCTGTTCTAAGTCTATTTTAATTTATTAACAATGTACTTTTCTTTTATTGTAATTTATTTTCCATGTTGCTTAAGTGTTATTTATTTTTAAGAACTATTTATACGCGCCGTAGACAAGAGTAAGGTATTTAAAATATTTATATTTAAAATTTTAAAAAATGAACTCATGTGAATATATGTATAGAGCTCCTGAAGAAGGGCCGCACTTGGACCCGAAACGTCGAGCAATGTTTTTAGAAAATTAAAATATTTTTTCAACAAACGATCGGTGTATTCCTGAAAATAACATTTCCAAAAAAATCCGTCATTACAAGATTATGCAATTCAGCCTCCTTCGCTAAAGCTAGTTGCTGGCTGGCTGGTTGCCCCTAAATAAATATTTGTGTTGTTGTGTGTCGCTCTTTCTTCTGCTTGTTTTTGTTTTGCTTTTGAACATGCAGAATTTTATTTTAGAATTTTGCAACATTCGCGGATTGGGGGCAAATCGTTTTTCGGTGTACTGCCACCTTCAATAAAAAAATCCGGCAATTCTTGCGCTAAGTGAAACCAAGGTCGTTTCTGATGCTGATTCTAATCAATATCACGTCCCTGGTTATAGCTTAGTGCCTCTTTTTCTCCACATAGGGGGATCGCAATATATATTCGGAATGATGTGGCCTTTACCATTCTAAAAGATTTTCCACCTTCTGCCAATCCTGAGTTTAATTACATCTGGATTAGGTTCAAACTTCACAGGCACATCATCTACTTTTGCTTCCTTTATCGCAGCCCAAATATGTCTGATGTCGACGCGGTATCCGTATTTGACAATATCCCCAACAATATTGATCATCTACTTTCTGTCTCCCCCTCTTCCGAAATCATCCTGGCAGGCGATTTTAATGTCCATAACATGCCATGGCTCAGACATTCTTCTACCACAAGTCCTTCGGGCCGATTCGTTGAACTATTTTGTGAATCTTTCAATTTGCATCAGCTAGTGGATGCACCGACGAGAATCCCTGATGCAGCTGGAGATAGGGCCAATTTACTAGATTTGTTTCTGTCATCTCACCCTGACAAATATTCCATCTCAATCGGCTTCCCTCTTGGTAATTCAGACCACTGTCTAATCACGGCTCAATTTATCACCTCAACTCTGCGCCGCCATACTTCTCCACCTACAAGTAGGCTTCTCTGGCACTATAAGAACGCTGATTGGGAAAGTCTCAATCAGTATCTTAGAGATATAGATTCGAGATTGGTCGGTCTGTTTTGCTTCGAGGGATGCTGATGAATGTACATTAGAACTTAGTAACATACTAAGTCTAGGCATGCGTGAATATATTCCGTATTCTTACAGCAGATCTCAACAACAGCAAAATCGCTCTTGGTTTAACGATAAGTGCAACCAAGCTATAAAAGCGAAAGAGTCTGCTTTTCGCGCCTATCAAGTGCATCCTTGTCCAGAACTGAAAGGAATCTACAAGACTGCACGGAATACCTGCAAGTCCATTATCCAGAGAGAAAAATTTCTTTTTGACCAGAATGTTAGACAAAGAATCTTGGCAAGCCGCAAAGGTAGTAAAGGTTTCTGGTCCCTGGTCAAAACCATCAGGAACAACTTCAGCAGTTCCTCTATACCTTCACTACTTAATAATGGTGAAGTGGTTGTTCACTCCCTGGATAAAGCTAATATTTTGGCTGCTAGATTCGCATCAAATTCTTTTCTTCCACCCACTTCACAGGCACCTGTCGTGCATCCCCCGTGCGGATGTGTACAAGAGCCAATACACATCCGTACGAGGGATGTGTTGAAGGTCCTTAAAGGAATCAACGTCTCTAAAGCCGCAGGCCCTGATGGTTTCTCGCCCCTATTAATTAAAAGCTGTGCCTCATCCTTGGCTAAACCTCTGCGCAAACTATTCTACCTGGCCTATTCGTCAGGAAAATTTCCAACTGTTTGGAAATTAGCTCACGTTCAGCCTATTCCCAAGAAAGGAGAGGGTAGCGATCCCTCAAATTATCGACCAATTGCAATCACTTCGATTCTTTCAAAGGTTTTTGAATCTATCATTAACTCCAAATTAATGAAGTATCTGGAAACCAATCAGCTCATCAACGATCGCCAATACGGCTTCCGGCACGGACGCTCATCTGGAGACTTGCTGACTTTTCTTACGGAACGTTGGAATCGTAGTCTTCACAATTTTGGTGAGTCCAAAATCGTTTCTCTAGATATTTCAAAGGCCTTTGATAGAGTCTGGCATTCAGCCCTTTTAGCCAAACTCAAAGCACTTGGTCTTTCCCCTCCTCTTCTATTATGGATTGAAAGTTTTTTATCTAGTCGCCAAATACGTGTTGTATTAGATGGCGTTATATCTGATCCTCATCCTATTAATGCCGGTGTCCCCCAGGGCTCTGTTATTTCTCCGACTCTATTTCTAATCTTCATTAATGATCTGCTTTCCCTTACTTTCAATCCTATCCATAGCTTTGCTGATGACAGTACAATATTCCAGAGGGAACGCCGCATGTGTTAAACGAGACTGCATGATTAGATCATTGAATAACGATCTTGACAATATTCTCGCTTGGGGCAAAGTGAATCGCGTCGAATTCAATGCATCTAAGACCCAAAGCTGTCTCATCTCATTAAAACAAGACCATCACTTAACCACTCCCGTTTCGTTTGATGATGCATTAATTTCTGAATCACCGTCACTAAGAATTCTTGGCATTAATATTTCCAGTAAGTTAAGCTGGACAGATCACATCTTCTCGGTTGTCAAAGAAGCATCAAAATGTCTTGGTTTTTTTTGAAAAGGTGTAAGAAATATTTCAGCCCATCAAATATAGCGCTCCTCTACAAGTCCTACATCAGACCCAGAATGGAATACAATTCCCATATCTGGGCCGGGGCTGGTCGCACAGCCTTAGCTTCATTGGATATTGTCCAAAAGAGAGCCTGCAAGCTCATTGGCGATGTGGCAATTACTCGTCATATCAACTCCCTCGAGCACCGTCGCAATGTTGGATGCCTTTCGCACCTTTATCGCTATATGCATGGCCAATCTTCTGATGAAATATCTAGTCTGATCCCTTGTAGAATAGTTCCTGCACGCAATACCCGCGCTGCATCCCGCGCTCATCCTTTTACCCTTCAAATTATCTTCGGCCGTACACTAAAATTCCGTGATGCTTTCTTATCCCGAACTGTGCGAACGTGGAACAGTTTACCATCTTCTGTCTTTCCTCCGGCATACAACCTGCAAAAGTTTAAGGGCGACATACATCGGCACCTCCGCCGCTCTCCTCATATCCCTTAATCCTTTTCCTATCTCCTTCCTGTCACGCTGTGCTTTGCATCATAGGGTATCCCCTGAGCTTGGCTTAATAATATAAAAAAAAAAAAACAAGCAGATCGATAAAACGACTGCTACCAATTAGCATTTAACCCCTTTAATAATTGTTGTAATCTTTTCTTTTTCTTACTGTTTCTAAATGCATGTGTTGCAGCTTTTACTTTTTAAACGAATAGCTCAAATTTCGAAAACTATTTTTTCAAGTAGCCCAAATTTAGACAAATCAAATCACATAATTCTTAAGAGCGAAATTTATTTAAGTAGCCCAATTTACTATAAATAGCCCAACCTGGTGGCAACCCGCAATGTGGCGAAACACCTCGAGGTATCTCGCTCATGAATGATATTTTTCATTTTTTAGCGAGTGCAGCACGCCAATTTGATATCTGGCATATTCTTATAGGCTTTTGCTCTGATAAAGGTAACCGAAGGGTTTTTTACTTATTCTCATATACTTGAAGAATCTATTAGGATCAGTATGTAAATCTTCATATATGTGAATGATAGAATTCCCCAAATTCTAATTGCTTGTTATTTATGGGGTCACAAGCAAAATTGTGGAAAGTAGACTTATGTGAAAAATTCCATGTAATTTCACTACTTGATAAACACAAATTTTTTCTTCAGAACCTGATGACGTAATATTTATGCTCTCACTTCGTGATTTACTAAGAAACTAAAGGCCTACTACACCTCGAGATGGATCTTAATCTCGCCTCACTCAACTGCATAGCCTAGATTCGCCTAACCTCGCCTAGTCTCGTCTCGTCTCGCTTCGTTGTGCTTGTGCACGTACCTTTAGGCATGTTGAAGAACTTTGATAAATTGAAATACTCGCCAGAATGGTCGACGTTTATGGCCTTCTACATATAATCTTCGTTCTTGGATTGCCTTTTCGTTTTCCCATAGCTTTGATATCTGCAACTTATATGGGAAAAATGCACTATAAAAGAACACATTCAAGTTAGTGTAAGGAGAATATGTACTTGGGTAAAATGGGATAGAAATAGGAGAATATGTACTTGGGTAAAATGGGATAGAAATATTCCATTTTATCATAACATCGAATTTCAACTTGAACTTTTTTTGTAGAGCAAAAAATATAATAAACCTTTTTGGAAAATTCTTTTCTTCTCACCACCACAATTATATTTAAACAATAACATGCAAATAAGAAAAAAATCACTAATTTTATGTAATTACCTATTTACAAGCGAAACGTCAAAAACAAAATACATATTCACTCGTATTTCAAAAAAGAGTGGTTGTTATTCACGATGAGTTGCTTGTTCACTGATATGTTGTCTTGCGGTTTGTTGTCGTTGTGAAATTGCTTGCCCAGAATAAGTTGCCAAAGGAAGAACTCAATCGGCCTGGAAGCTGTAGTTGCAGGAACCAGTGTGGATGTGGTTGCGTGACAGAACGTCTAGCCACGGTCCTATGACACTAGATACTTGACTCAGCTTCTACGTTAAGACTCCACTTCTTTCGATCTTTTTTGAGAATGGCTAAACTGTGGAAGAAATAATGGTTTAATTCTATTTTTTTAAGAATTATTTCTTCCAAGGAGCGATTAGGATTTGATAAATAAAACACCAAATCTTTTAAACACTTTATATTTATAATTCTTCAAGTCTTAAAATGTTTATACGTAAAAAATGCCTGGTTAATATTATTATTAGACAACACGTTATTTCTAAATTAAAGTCTATCTCGGATCACAATATTTTTAACAAGACAAGATATCCTGGCTCCTATCAAAAACAAAAACATTTATTAAAACCGGATTGCTGGATTTAACAAAACTACCTTACCCGCAACTCGCAAAGTGCTCGCTCATTTGGCTCCACTAAACTTACAAATGTTTAAAGCATGGTGTTTTTCAGATGCCAATCGTGAGTACGTTCGACGCGCGTCGGCGTTTGATTAAATCTATCTGACAAACGAAGGCGACGCCGCCACAAGCTTGCGCATGAGTAACTACATTGCCACGTGTTACCGATAGAGCCGTCGGAGAAGATGATGTCATTTGTAAATCCTGGAATAATGCTGGTATCCCGTTTTAATTAAGTGTCCCGTTTTACCCCACCTTCCGATTAAATTTCCACAAGCCTAGAAAGTACACATTTGACATATATTATGCATAGCAACGCATGGTAATTGTGGACCACGTTTGATAAAAAATAAACATTTTGCATGCGTTTTTCGAAATAAAAATGATATGATGCTAAAAATAATGTCAGACGTTTTTTTTTAAAAAACCTGATGTTTTTGAAGTCACGAGAACACCTGATTTGACATCTAAAATGCTATCTTGGCAACAGTGCCAAGCTACCTAGGTCTGCGTCATCTCAATGCTTATAAGTTGTGTGATATATTTGAGTATTTTTAACATCTCTTCCTACTACAGAGTTCAATCAGATTACATGAAATACGTGTGGTCGTGATTAACCCAGAGACCATCGGTCCCGACACTACCAGCCAATCCAGCTAACGCCCGACTGCCTGTTCCCTCAGTACATATCTGATGTAGCGTGTATGCAGCTCCAGTTTCGTACGTAAATCAAACAAACTCCGAAACAATGAAACTTTCCATGACCAACACAAAATTTTCATTCCTCTTCGAAAGTAGAATTGTTGGGCACAAAATGTTTTCAGATTTATAATTATTAATACTTCTAATAAAACTATTTGAAACAAACAAACTAGAAATTTTGACAGATATTCCAAGAAGTAAAGAGACAATTTAGGTGTAGGTACCCGCAGTGTCTTATACATATTAAATCATGAAACCTTAACGAATATCGATAAGTTTTAAATTTCTAAGTAAGTTCAATTATGGAACACAATAACGTCGTCATTCCATAATGACCACAAAAGCAAATCCAAACTTTTGTCACTAAAAATTCAAATTGGACAGTTTCATTGAAAATAAGGAAAACGAAAGCCAACTGTTGTTTGGTGGTTAAGTGGAGCGTAATGGTGGGAGTCAACAATTGCCTGAAAGTTCTGTGTACGAAGCGTCGATAAAATGTTTTATCAAATCTTGGTCCTATTGTAACTTTAAAACAAATATAACAAGAAGAACGGGAACTCCTCTTACTTCCTGTTCACTTTTCATAAAACTCAATTTACATGGAGCGGACTGATACCAAAGCAGTAATATCTTTTACTTTTCCTTTATAATTTAAAAGATTTCCTGCACAGATTGTAGTGAGATCCATAGCAGTCAAGATAAGTTATGACATTAATAAAAAAATCTAATTCAATTTCTTTCGGTTTTGAAAACTTTGGTAAATTTAATTTCAAATAGAAAAGTGGACAATACATAGATATGCTTACCACAAGTGTTAATATACCTAATAATATGGAGATTGCATATTTTTTCCTGCACTCATCTGTGACTAGACGTTCTTAAATTTTGAACAAATAAAATAAAGTAATAAAAAGTGCCAAAACTAATATAAGATTTAGTGCCAAAAATAAAAAAAAATAAAACTATAGTAAAGAACATGGCTAAGAATCGGGTGGAAGAAATTGAAATGGACGTCTATGAGACGGATGAAGGTATGTATAAAAAATAAATAAATAAATATAGGTAAAAAATATATATGTGACTATATGTTATAGTAGTGTTGAAATTTGTCTAATAGGAATGGTACATTTGGTCAACATAAATATGGCCACGTTAATCGTATCTATCTTACGCCACCCAAATTAAAATGCAAATTATTTATTAAATTTAAGATTTAAAATTTAATTCAAATGTAAGAAAGGTAATAAAACTAAAAAGACATAGATACAGTTATTAACATAAATACTATAAGTAGCTCTCTGAATGATCTATAGCTGGATCAAAATATTTAAACAAATTAACTCCAAAGTACGATTGCTACCTCCCTACTTAGTTCGAGTGAGAGTTTCAGAATCCTGTGGATTGACCCAAAAGTTAGCACATACTAGGTCGAAAAAAAACCTTCCATTGTTAAAAAAAAGTCTTACATCGAGCTTGATTCTGAAAACAAAAGTGCTCATCCTAACTTTATAAATTATAATATTGTTTGATATGGAAGCATTAAGATGAAAGCTGTTGTCTAATGTCCATTTAATCCTTTCACTACCGATGTACACTCTAGTGTAGATGACTTTGGCATCTATTTAAAATTAACTGTGTATAATCTATTGTTAAGTGCCACCCTGTGAGAAAAGACGACTAGCGCCACTTGTACTAAAAAGTTGAAATGTATTTGTCTATTGTTAAGTGACACCCGGTGAGGTGAAGTCGGCTAGCGATCGGGTGCAAAAGTTGTTTTTCGGCATTCACAAAGAAGACGCCATTTTGCAAGAAAGTGTAAAAAATAAAACCTAATTTGTGTGTGCAAAAGAAATCGAGTTTTCATTGGTATTTTTGAACCGACAAAAGTAGTTTGCGATAATTGGGTAAAATCCAAACAAACTGTAAGTAGTAAAAAAGCTAGAATTGGTCTAAGACCAATTCTTATGATACCCTAGCCTTGATGAATGCCCGTATGTAATTTCGTATGATCACCCATCTGCAAGTTTCATCTTTGAATTGCTTTTTCGCATATATTTCTAGAACGGTTCGTCGGAAAGTAAAAATGAACAATTTCATAGGATTTAATATTCTGACGAACTTTTCAGTAAAATAAAAACATCTAGGACTGTTCGTTTTTACAGTATCCGTAAAAAACCTAAATTTTTATATGCCAGCACCAAGAAAGGGTTAGCCGACTAAGTCCATTTTTGAAGCTTTACTTACTGTTATTATGAAAACACCGTGTCCAATATTTCTGCCCTCTACATCGACGTATTCTCAGGTAGTTTTCAAATATATAGTGAAAAACGAAATTTGTATATGGCAGCCCTACGAAGGAGTTACCCGATTCGTCCCATTTTCGAACTTAAGTTTGAATTATTTTTAAAACATTTGTGTACAAATTTTCAGCTCTACGTTGGCGCGTTGTCAGGCACTGTCTAAATATATAGTAAAGAACGAAATTTTTGTATGGCAATCCTATGAAGGAGTTGCCCGATTTGGCCCATTTTCGAATTTATGCTTACTTTTTTGTTTGAAACTAGCCGGATTTTCGAACTGATGACACCTGGTGTGCCTCTGCCATTAGTTGATTTGATCAGTTACCATCAACTCCTTCATCATAAACATATTTTTAGTGAAATACTTATACAGAAGTATATAATGTACATAAGTTTGATAAATGAAATTTTCATCATAAATGAACAAGTTTTCAATTAGAACTCGAAAATTTCCAATTTTTTTATTGAAATGAACGCAGGATTCTTTGATGTTAATATTTTCAAACGTTTCAATTTTGAACGTGTATGAAATTCAATCTGCATGAGAAAAATGTTCCATTTCTTGAACATTTTATATGTTTGAAATGAACGCAAGGTTGTTTGATGTGAATATTTTTACAATCAGGATACATGCGTTCAAAACGAACGTTTGCTAATTGTTAAAACAAACGTTAAGCCCCATTGGCGCCGTTTTAAACTCGAAATCGTTTGGTTTAAACAATCATTTCATTCAACTTGACATATTCATTTTTCTCCGTGTATATAAGTAAATTCAGTCTTATTCGTGCACATCTCATAAACACGTTAAAACAATAATTTTTGGAATTGGTGTTTTATTTTATTTTATTTATTCGAAAATCATCTATTTTTTTACTACAATATTACTACAATAATTTGCAAAAGAAATTATTCCATGCAAAAAAAGAAGAAAAAAAAACGAAATGCAAAATAATGAAAACAAAAGAAGAAAGTAAAAACAAGGAATCAGATAAACTTAACTAATATCCAATTTGAGCTAATTTTTCAGTTGTGGTCTTGAAAAATTCAAATTAGTACTGTCAAAATGCTCATTAACCGGGACATTATAGTTAAATGTTCGTTCGCACCGTAGGTGGTTAGATGTTAAGAAAGTTGTGGTTTCTGAGCGGCGGGGGGGGGGGGGGGGGGGTCGGAGTTGATATACCAATTAAGCTTAACAGCAATGGGGAATTTATTGTTCAAAATATCGAAAATGAAGACCATTCTAGTTATATTACGTCTTGTCTCCATCGTCTGCAAGGATAAAGTTTAAACGATATACGTATATAGGCAGGTAAAATTACAGTGTTACTCCAAGGAAGGCTACGGAGTGCGAATCGGAGGAATCTGCATTGAACAGCTTCAATGCGAATAATCTGCACTTGGTATAGTAAGGAGACCAGATAAGACTGGCATATTCTAGTATCGACCTGACATAGGTGCAGTAAAGAAGTTTGGTAATGTAAGGATCGTCAAATTCCTTAGACCATTTCTTAACAAATCCCAAAATCGAATCAGCCCTACTGATTACGTAATGGATGTGATCCTCAAAAGAAAGGCGACAATTACACCTAGATCTGTGAAGTGAAGGTTGTGTATTTATCAACATTTAGAGGAAGACAATTATTGGAAAACCACTTAAGAAAAGCGGCTGAATCAAAATTTAAAAGAGCACAATCATCATTATAACCAGCAACACGAAATATTTTGGCATCGTATGCATAACAAAGTATTCTGGAATTAGGTAAAAGCAAGGATACATCATTGATGTATATATTAAATAGTAATGGGCCAAGAATATTACCGTGAGGCACAACAGAGGTATTAGCTATCTCTGCAGAAAGTGCTCCGCGAAATATAACTGACTGCGTACGGTTAAAACAGATAAGAAGATAACCACTCAGCAAAAAGGCGAGGGGGGGGGGGGCGCGGGGGAACCAAGAATGGAGAGTTTGTGGATTAGAATTCGATGATTAATTTTATGCAAGGCACAAGGCTTCAAAAATGTTAGCAATATGGCATAAGCTGCCAGTAGGCCTATAATTTGGAACATCCGATTTATTTCCCTTCTTATGTAGAGGAATAATCACAGAATACTTCCAGGAATTTGGGAAGGACCCAGCCACCAAGGATGAGTTAAATAGATAACACAGAACATGGGACAAGAATTAGCCGTGTTTCTTGAGAAAGAAAGCGGGCACACCATCAGGAGCAATTGTAAAGCTATCAGGTAAATTAAAAATTTGATCTGTAACAGTTACTTTATCAAATACAAGACCCTTCGCTTCAAGGGAAGTTGGCGGGAGCCTTGTCAAATGAGAGGAGTTAGTATTACTATTATCACAGTTAGAATCACAGAAGGCGGTACTAAAGAAATCAGAGAAAAAATTTGCAACCGTAAATGAGTCGCTACTTTTAGAGCTACCAAAATTCCGAGATGCTGGGTATGTATCAGAATTCCGTTTAGAATTGATAAATTTCTAAAACTCTTTAGAACAATTACGAAACGTTAGTTTCTTACTAGCAATATAGTCATTATATGAAATATGAAGCTGTGAAGTGAACTGATTCCAGACATTACAGTAAGCCGAGTAATCTGCAACACTTCTTGAAGCACAAAACCTCCTCCACGCTTTATTTTTAAGATTTTTTAAGTGCCGTAAGGAGCTGTTCAACCAAAGCTGAGTTGCGTGAGAATTTTTAGATGCACAAATAGGTTTACATTGAACAAAACAAACATAGAGAGTGTTATAAAAAGCATCAACAGCTCTCTCAATGTCCCTCTCGTTAAGAAAACTCGTCCAGCCACAATGTTGGAGCCAGTCGACAAGCTTTGAAAACGCAGCTTTTTTGAAATTAAAAAAATAACTACTTAAATTAGAAGAATCTACATTAATATAGTCGAAGCACATAGAAACATGAAGAGCCGAATGATGACAGCATTCAGGAACCAACGGCGCCGAACATCCTCTAACAAATGTGGCACTCGAGTCAGACGAGAACACCACGTCTAGAAGTTTACCAGAGCGGTTGAAACATCGCTGCATTGCGCCAAACCTGTTGCGGCGACTGTGTGAAGGAAGGATAAAACATGTTGAGGTGCAGCCGAAATACAGGGCAGCAGTTCATCAATGTCGGCAGAAGGCTCCCAGCCAACACTTGGCATATTAAAATCGCCAAAAATGATTATGTGATCCGAGGGTAATAGCTCATCAAGTAGGCCGTCAATTGTCGTGGCAAGTAACTCATAAATAGACAAGGGTGAGCAGGGAGGAACGTAGACAGTGACAATGAATAAGTTCCAACGACCAAACCTCACAACCAGCAACGTGGACAACAGAGCATGGGATATCAGCTTCAACAGCGCACAACCCTCCACCGCCGAGCGATCAATTCAAGATGACCATCACGACAGATAACTTGAAATCTAGAACAATAAAGCTCAGAGTCAAGAATACCACCACAAAGACAAGTTTTAGTGAGGCAGATCACATCAAAGTCAGCATTACTAGAAGCAGCGAAAAGATGCGTTGTCTTCGAACGAAGTCCAGTTACGTTGGCGTAAAATGATATTCGGCTGATGCCAAGTAGACGATGGCCCGGAACGTACTTTGGGTATTAATTCACGAACAAAAGCACCAGGAGGCCATATATCGGGAGAGAACGCAACCGGGAAGGTGTCCTCGGGTGTGAAAGTCTTGAAAGAAGCAGTGAAGGCATGTTCATTGCGTCTTAGAGCAGGATTAATTTTTTTACAAGCGATCGTGCTGCACGGAATCCCAGTTTGCGAAGAAATGTGGCTAGCTATGTCGTATCCTGAGGTATCAGAATTAATACGCGAAATAAACATACATTTGGGAAGCTTAGCAATTCTGAGGGTAATAGGACTCGGGTTCCTAGGAACGATAGTAGAATGCGCAATACTCGGAGAAGGCCCCAAAGGAGTAGGATTACGGCCAACATACAAGTCAACTTGCACTGTGGAAGTTACATACGGAGCTCTACGTCGACGCCTGTGCCTACGGGATGGACGAGAACGACGCGATGTATTACATTGTGATATGCCATGATGAGCATCAGAAGATGGTGATCCAGAAGAAAAGTCTCCGTCGAGTGCGGAGTCATGACTGTGATGATAAAGCAGTAGGCCGATTCTTAGCATATACATCTAGGCGATCATCAGTGGTGGAAGTAGTTACCTGCGAATGATCCAAAGAAACGATATCATTAGTAGTAGGGTAACCCATGTTTCTTCTAGCGGGAGCAGAAGTCGGAGTCTATATTCCTTCCTAATTCAACGCTATTACTAGTAAGCACATCAATATAATTAGGGGATGTAGACAGCGAGTTATTAATTGTCCCATTATTTAGAAAAAGTGCTGCATTCAGTTCACTGCGTAAATCAGAGCAGCTAGTGATGGGGTCAGTAGATTATATTGAGTAGTGGGCCACGCCCTTATTTCATCAACAATGTCACCAATTAAAATTTTTGCAACAGAAACCTCATCAGAAAGATTTCCAAAAATGATTTGCAAGCCGAATCCAAAACGAGGATAAGTGTTCAAGTCGCTGCAAACCAATTGTACATTTGAGTGTACATGGGTAGTCGTGCGTTATAAATGTAGTGATGTGATGGCCAAACATACGGAAGATTCTTCCAGCAGCCAAAGGTATTACAGCGAAATAATCAGCAATTGCTAAACAATAACCTCGCATGGTATTGTTCTGCAGCCGTTGGTTATTTTGCTGATTAGCCCAACAGCTGGTGGCGATGAGCGTTGAGTGGAGCAATCGGCGATTACGATAATAATTAACCTCGCATGGTAATTATTATGTAAGGCGATTATTTACTACTAAGCAACTCAGGTACTGCAACCGGTAGAACAAACGACAAGGTTGTTGTCGTTTGTTTACATCCGCGTAGTTAGTAAAGTTTACTTCCGAATATTGGTGCATAAAAGACCAATGGCGAGTGCCGGTAAGCGATCAGTCAAGTTCTAACTGCTCTTGGAGCGCATCAAGTTTCGTGTGTCGGTTCAGGTTACCTTAGCGCCGGTAGCTGGTATTAAGAAAGATAGGTCAGTTCGCGTAATAAAAAGTTTATCAGTAAATTGATTTAATGCGTTTTTATTTAAGAAGTTTTCGAGTTTGTTCGATTTCCGTTATTCGATTGCTTTGGGACACGACAGTGATTCAACTTCTAGTTTTTATTCCAATACAAACCACTTAGCACGAGATCGATTGTGGACACGTGGCTGCACTGGACCGTGCCTGACCTTCCTTACAGCCTTACGCTCGGTTCGTTTCTTAGCGTAAAGCATTTAGTACTTACCTAAATGCATATTATATGATGAAATCCTTAGAAACATAAGAAAAACTCCAAAGGGAAGTTTCGTCCTTCACAATGGCATTTGGAATTAGTATTGATCATACCAAACAACCAAATATTTTCTTATTACATTACATGATGGGAATTTTGAAATATCTGCGGCTCACAATGTTTTGGGAAAAGGGGACTGCATTGCCAATATTCACGGTGAATATGTCATACAATCGATTTCATGTACTTCGTACGCTTTTGCGCGTAGTAGGCACACAGTTGATACCTAATAATAATTATAAATTTTATTTTATTGGCCGATCATGGATGCAGTTCGAAGACATTTGTTGGAGCACCAATTGAAAGAAACGCTTTGTGTCGATGAGCAGATTATACCGTTCAAAGGACGCCTACAGATAAAAAAATATACGCAAGGAAAACCATGTCCATGGGGTATAAAGCTGCCGTACGACTACATTACCTACCAAGGCTCGAACACTGAAATCGAACCCGCGTTCTTGGAAAAACTTGGTTTCAGTACAGCTATTGCTCTGGAGTTATTGAAGCGAGTACATTCGGTAGGCCATAAAGTCCACACAGACAACTTTTCCACAACGTACTCAATGTTGGAAATCCTTGAGAAAAGAAAAATACTTGCGCTGGGACAATTCGTGCCAATCGTTTTCAGAACCTACCTCTACCGACTGATACAGAGATGTGCAGAAGACTGGATCAGCCGTGACAAAAAAGTGGTTGTCACGAAATGCTGTCATAACATTTCGTGACTTTGTTGAAATAGCCGTGCCGGATAAAGCACATCGGTATGAAAAAAAATGGAAAAGCGGTACATTGAAGTCGATAGACCTGAGGTTGTGCATCTATACAACAGAGGAATATAACGCGTAGATCTTCTTGATCTAATGCTGCAATACTATCGTAGTTTTATTAAATTCAAAAAATGGGCTCTGCGTGTATTTATGCATTTCTTCGACATAGCGATCACAGCTAGTTGGCTTGAGTACAGAGCAGATGCTCTCAGAAATGGTGATGAATCTCCAATGACTTTTAAGGATTATTTTCAGACGAAAAGAGAAAGACCGAATGTTTAATGTTAATTAAATCAGTTTATTGCCGAGTTACAAAAAATTTACTGTGAATGCTGCAATGGTACAATGACAAGTGAGGTTAAAATTAGGCAAGAAGACAATATCATCTTAGCAAGGCATTGCCAATACAAAATTACATTCAATTATTACATACAGTGAAGTTATTCTAGTTTCGAAATCTAACAATTACAATTCATGAACTTATTTCAATTAAATACTTTGGGAAAAATGATATTACAAATTAATCAAATGGACTTGCTTGCGTTCAGAGAAGGGCTGGCTTATATATTCTCGTTACCATTTCGCCAATCCCTCAACAGTTAGCTGGTAATAAATGGGGGCCGGATGGAAGAAAATATATATGGACCTAAACGACACTATTAATTTTAGAGAGTTTTGCTATGAAAATTCATTGCGAAGTAAGTCAATCTGAAATTGACTCGGATTGCTGCTAAGTCTGCAGCTTGAGAATTGAGTGGAAAAAACTCTTTATGCAAACGAAAAATCTTTGAAAAAAGAAATTTCATTGGAAAAAGAGGGCGTTTCATATAAGCAGGAACCCTATAATCGTCAGTGCGGCTTGGTTCCTGCCTGTTGGCTGTTTGCTTTGGCGTATACGGCAGGCAGGAACCAAGCCGTACTGATGATTATACGGTTTCTGCTTATATAAAACGCCTTGTTTTTGCAATGAAATTTTTTTTTTCAAAGATTTTTCGTTTGCATAAAGAGTTTTTTCCACTCAATTCTCAAGCTGCAGACTTAGCAGCAATCCGAGTCAATTTCAGATTGACTTATTTCATTATGAATTTTCATAGCAGAACTCTCTATGTAATGGTAGTCCCGCATAGGGCTAATCTTGCTAGGCATTCTAGTGTTGTGTCCCAAAAGCAATCCAATAAATAATAACACACGAATTACTTGACCATAGGTACTTTATTTTTACGTCAAAACTGGCCTGTCCTAATACTTTAAAATTAAGCAAACCCGAACCGAACTGTAACTTGACACTCTAAACAATAGTTGAATCGCGACTGAACACTTAACGGTACTCGCCAGACCAGTTATTGGTCTCTTATGCACCAATATTCGGAAGTAAACTTTACTAACAACGCGGATGTAAACAAACGACAACAGCCTTGCCGTTTGTTCTACCGGTTGCAGTATCTGAGTCGCTCAGTAGTAAACAATCGATTTACGTAATAATTACCATGCGAGGTTAATTATTATCGTAATCGCCGATTGCTCCACTCAACGCTCATCGCCACCAGCTGTTGGGCTAATCAGCAAAATAACCAACGGCTGCAGAACAATTCCATGCGAGGTAATTGTTTAGCAATCGCTAATTATTCTGCCAGAATGTGCCGTTGGCTGTTGATAGAATCTTCCGTATATTGGGCCATAACACTAGTAAATACGTAGTATTTCGCCTCATATAATTCTCACTTAAAAATTATTTTAAGTTTATATATAAGGTCAGCTTGGCTGTTTGCTTTGGCGTATACGGCAGGGAGGAACCATGCCGTACTGACGATTATACGGTTCCTGTTTATATGAAACGCCCTCTTTTTGCAAGGAAATTTCTTTTTTCAAAAATTTTTCGTTTGCATAAAGAGTTTTTTCCATTATTAATTTTATTAACTGCCAATTCATACTCGTTACGACCAAGTCGCTTACTTTCTACGCTTCGATTCTACCCAAAGTATATCAATTCGATGCAAACTACAAGGATTCAAGCAAAGAACATATTTCCATTGTTCGAAACGCAAAACACATCTGTGCATTCGCCAAAATTCGAAATGTTTCTTCGAGTATCATCCATTTTATGAAAATGTTTATACTTTTGTATTCAAGTGTATCACCAATTAAATTACATTTAAATAAATGACAATTAAAATAAATCATTATTACATAATAGACACCCTTTTTTCACTCAAAATACCTTTCATTAATTCTCGTATAGTCCCTCGTTTTCTTATATGAAGAGGTCGGTCTGTTTGACTAGCATGACTATCTATATACACTCAAGTGTACATCTCTCACCGACCACACCTTTACAGGCAGGTAACAATATTTTACTGTATAGTACTTCTGTGACCCATATGACTAAGCCCCATCACTAAAAAAAAAAATTGTCCAACCACGCGTTTGAGATGGATAATGAAAGGATTAAGTATATTCATTAAATTATTAATCATTCCCCAGAAATGTTCAGTTGGATATTAATTGCTAAGTCATGAAAATTATAGTAACTTACAATAAGAGGAAGAACATTGAGAGGATTGATTACAGGCAACACATTTAGATATATTTACTTAGACTCGACAATTTTAGCAAAAGCTGCTGTGAGGTGAAGTATTTGCTCACATTCTCATAGATATAGCCGGAATAAATTACGTTCGTGTCTAATTGGAAAATATAAAACAACTGAACAGTTTTAATTGATTAAAAACTTTTTATTGACTTTATTGAATGCTTTGCAAAAGCTCAATGGAATCAATGCGATATATAGCTAACTGAAAATTTGATAAAAAGCCTCTGTTTTTCCCAAATAACCTGTAATTTGTTCTTGTAATTTCGAAGGCTTTAGCTTTATTTTATAGGATTTGTGGTTCTTTTCGAAAGAAGTATTACTTTTGAGGATTTTTATACAGGGTTTTCCAATAAGTGGTGTTATTTTAATTAGCCCGCTATTTCGGTAGATGTTACTTTTGGAGCTGTCATTTTTTGACATTTGACAAATAGAAACTACGCCATTATTTAAAATGGAACGATGCATGATTCAACAACGCATTGAAATTATTAAAATTCACAATAAAAATGGTGAAAATGTGACAGAGACGGTTCGTAAAACTCGAACATTTTTGGGTCGTCGTGAAGCACCTTGGCGGACCGCAATACAGAAATTGGTAGAAAAATCGAGCTGTCGGGACAAGTTAGTGATGTGAAGAATAAAACCCATGCACGTCACTCAAGAACAGCCGAGATTATTGCTGCTGTAGCCGAAAGTGTTGAAGAAAACCCAGGTTTGTCCATTCCTCGTCGTTCTTTGGAATTAGGCATTCCACAAACGTCATTACACCGTATTTTGCATAAAGATTTGGGTCCTAAGGCTTATAAAGTTCAGTTAACACAAGAACTCAAGCCGGCCGATCATCAACAACGTCGAGTCTTTGCTGATTGGGTCCTTGAAATGCATGAAAATGATCCGGAATTCCATCGAAAACTCATCTTGAGTGATGAGGCCCATTTCCACCTCGATGGCTTCGTCAACAAGCAAAATTGTCGCATCTGGGGCTCGGAAAACCCAAGAGTTATTGTTGAAAAGCCTCTCTATCCTCAACGTGCGACTGTTTGGTGCGGTTTATGGTCCCGCGGGGTCATTGGACCTTACTTTTTCGAAAACGAGGCTGGAGCAACAGTTACGGTGAATGGATTGCGCTATCGACAGATGATTAATGATTTTTCATGGCCGGAATTGGATGGTATTGATCTGGACAACGCTTACTTTCAACAAGACAGCGCTATGTGCCATACAAGCAACGAAACCATTGATCTTTTACGGGAAAAGTTTCCGGACCGTGTTATCTCTCGAAGAGGTGATCACAATTGGCCACCGAGATCTTGTGACTTAACACCTTGCAACTTCTTCCTGTGGGGCCACGTGAAAGAGAAGGTCTACGCCAACAGCCCAGCGTCGATTCAAGACCTCAAAGATGGAATTCGTGAGGCTATCGAGGACATAGGGCAGCCACTTTGCGATTTGGTTATGGAAAATTTCATGAAAAGGATATGGTCCTGTAGGCGTGGTCGTGGTGGTCATTTGGCTGATGTTATTTTCCTTCGTTATCGCTGTGTTACATTTTTGTTTCCGAAGATGCCAGCTCCATGCTCATTGCCTTTGTACACGTTGTACATGTTGCCTTCTGCCAATAATTTTTTTTTTAATTACGTCACTGTGAAGACCACATATGAATCTGTCTCGTAAAGCTGAAGACACGTTTATAAAATCAAAACCGTTCTAATATCAGAACTTTCGTCGGATTGAAATGTTTTGTTAATAAATCCACACATTGTTGGTATTTCTTCAAAGGAGAGTCCGGCGCACATAAATTCTTTAAAATTGATTATGTTTATCCTCCAACTAGTGTTACAAAAAGCTGGAGTTTTTGGCTTTCTTCTACCACATTAACTAGCAATAACTGTTCAAACCGCTCGATATATGTAACAAAATCAATTTTAGACTCATCAAATGGTTCAATCGATCCGATTAGCGCCATACCGTTACCCAGTTTTTAATTAATTTCTATTCACATTTTTTTTTTCAATTTTATTGTTCAAGTGCACTGCACTGCGCTTTTGTTCACAATATTCTCGTCGCCAAATGTTTTGTTTGGAAAAAGGTATGGTTGCAGACTGATTGTTGATTGATATATATGTAAATAGGACTGACTGACTTTAAAAGGAAACACGACTGATAACCAACTGCTGTAGTAAATCCAAAAATAGCTTCTGATCTTACTACTACATACAAATTCGTTATTTTAATTCATGTATACCTGTTGATTACAGTAGAAATTCAAAACACAACATACTCCAATCGTCATTTATGTGGAAGTTTTCAGCAATATGCACCGGACTTACGTTTTGATGGAAGTCTTTTACAAATACCAATTGTTTAATATATTTGTATATCGTCGCTGGTTGGTAGCTTGATGTGTTATGAGAATATAAGTCGAATTTTCCACCTACACAAATATCCTTTCCTTCTAGTTACTACTTCCTGCTTGCTCTTGACTTAAAGTAGTGAACGCCTTTAAAAGGAATACCATCGATTAAGATTTATTTATCTCTCTATCTTCAAGTCTCATTTATTAAAACGCTTCATTCAAATCATTCATGAAGATGAATATTTCGTGTCTAGGCGAAATCAAACACTCTCGATTAAGGCACTTGGGATCAGATTCTAAGGAGTTTGTCTGTTTTATTTTTCAATGACAAATCGGGCGTCTATTTTATCAACATTACAGACAGTCATATTTTTGTTTTTCCTCAAATTTCACATTTAATATATGTTTTTCTACTTGGAACAAACACAGAGAGGAGTGAACTAAGAGCCTTAAGGCCCCAATATTTCTCATCTCCCATACGTATCAAGTTAATTAAAAAAAAAAGAACTCTATAGTCCTTTGTTGAATATTTGAAAGCTAAGTAATACTTCAATCAATTGAAAGAGCAACCAATTTAAAGACGGTATAAGTAGTACCCACGATATTTTAATGCTTAAGGGGGGTTACCACTGAAATCTTAAAAAAACACGAAAAGTTAATACAAATTTGCTGCAAATCTGTGCGTACTATCATGATAAAAATTGCACATAGTTAGAGAAAATGCATAAACTTAGGTAATGACGTGTCAAAAATAAAGATTTCGGGGTTTTAAATGTATTTAATTAGCTTTAGAAAACTCTAGAATTCATGAAATTTGCAAAGTTTAGTACATCAAAACGTAATAATGGTACATTAAATAGATAAATTTGTACTTGAGTATGGAAGATCTTGGGCTGGAAGAGGCAGTGACGGAAAGAAAACCAGACAAAAAATGTTGGTTACTAATATATTTTCGTTTGAAAGTTGCTATTTTCCGAGACAAATAACTATCAAAATTATGATATTATTTCAAAGAAAGTTCAATTTGTAACAAAGATCGAACCTTTTTCTGTTTATTTTGAAAAACTCAAATTTTTTAGTGCAATGGTAAAGGAAATAAAGTCAATAATGTTAATGATGGTAACGGCAAAAATTTCTTGTTTTATTATATTTTGCATACAATTTGGCGTTTCCAATTCATTCTATCATCGTCAGATGGAGTAATGT
This sequence comes from Dioctria rufipes, assembly GCA_963924295.1. NCBI lineage: Eukaryota > Metazoa > Arthropoda > Insecta > Diptera > Asilidae > Dioctria > Dioctria rufipes. Next base: position 63,975,652 of record OZ002740.1, on the reverse strand, counting down.
GCTTTTGGAAGGCTTTCATCTGTTTTGAAAGCTCAGCGGGCTGTAGCTGCATGCTTGGAGAGTGTGTGCCGTTATTTTCTGCATTAAGTATATGTATGTGTGTAGATTTCCCGGAATATTTTAATTTTTTCATTGGTAATTTGTTCATTTTTGATTTTGAGGCGAGAAATTTTTTGCCAGTTCTATTATGGTTATAGGTAACGAATTGTGAGTAACTAGTAATCTAATTCTCTAAAGGAATTCTTTCGATATCTGATGATATGTGATGATTATCTGACAACGTATGAACATTGCAAAAATTATATGGTAGGTATATTACAATTACAACTCAGAATTCTCGGAAGAGTTTTATTTGATGACCGGCTTCAGTCAAATAAAATTGCCCAAGCAATAAATAGTGCCAGACAAATTACTCGGAAAAGTGTCTGATCAACTGCACAGAGCGCATACATTTCGTTAGCTCCTTGACTGCTCCTCAACAAAATTCTAAGAAAAATCCGAAAGCCAAATTTAAGATCTCGCCATTCTTATGCAATTCTACTCACTGACTTACAAGTCAGTGATTCTACCCTACTGCTGTGCAGATGCCCGACATGCTTTGGAGTATAATACAGACGAATATCACAGCATCATAAATAGCTTTGCATGTACATATAGTGATTTGTTTCAATTTTCAAATTACATACTTTTATGCGTTTATGTTCACTAAGCTTTTGGGAACAGAAATCGTGAGCTTTTTTTTTGGTGGTAACCCCCTTAATGGTTAAATGGTTTTTGATAAACTAATTAATAAAAAGTGGTGCCGTGCAGACATTTCCAAATCTCTCAAATTAGAAATCTTGCAATTTTCTTACCCAAGCAACATTCTGCGATGATATTGACACAGCAAGTGAAACATTTTAGGAAATTTTTTCCATTAATGTTACATTATGTAACTGTTATGTACGGGCTTCATATCTGTACCAAGCTTAGTTATTTGGAACATTTTTTTAAATATTTCCCATAAATATGTCTAAAATGCATCTTTGATTTAAAACAGTTATTTAAATTGTCACAATGACCCGTTACAAATCAATTTAGAATTATTATTTTCTCATAACTTCAAAAATGTGCCATATGTGCGTGGATTTTGAAACAAGATTTATATGTGCCGAAACTGTTATGAGATTGTGTCAATATAATGTAACGAATCCATTCCACAGCAATTTAAGCTTTCTTCCCAAAAATGTTCTTTACAAATTACTTTTCAGTGAATTGCTTCAAAATTGTTACATAATTTGGGTTACTTTCAATTTCTGATGCTTAAATGAGTCTAAAAAGATTCATTGATATTCATATTTGTAAATGTCAAAATTCTCAGTGGTGTTAAAATGTCGTGTAGAAATATTAAAACATTATTAAGAATTAAAAAATTAAATTTTGTCCTGTTTGGCATTGATTTTCACGTTTTCCATAATAATTGTTGAGCATTTTGCATTCAACATATCACACCTGTCACTCAATTCCTGAGTATTGTTTTGCAAATTTTTTTCAAATTTTTGGAATTCCTCAAATGAGATAGCGGTTAAGCCGGTGATATTCTCATATGCAGCTTCACACTCGTTATCAGCATCTTCTTTGAATCCATGAGCCTCTGCATGAGATTCAATGCTCTCAATATTGTTTATATCGCCAGTTATTGTTTCATTAGTTGCAGGCAATTTTTTTTTTTTTTTTTTTTTCTTTTTATATTATTAAGCCAAGCTCAGGGGATACCCCATGATGCAAAGCACAGCGTGGCAGGAAGGAGATAGGGAAAGGATTAAGGGATATGAGGAGAGTGGCGGAGGTGCCGATGTATGTCGCCCTTAAACTTTTGCAGGTTGTATGCCGGAGGAAAGACAGAAGATGGTAGACTGTTCCACATTCGCACAGTTCGGGATAAGAAAGCATCACGGAATTTAAGTGTACGGCCGAAGGTAATTTGAAGGGTAAAAGGATGAGCGCGGGATGCAGCGCGGGTATTGCGTGCAGGAACTATTCTACAAGGGATCAGACTAGATATTTCATCAGAAGATTGGCCATGCATATAGCGATAAAGGAGCGAAAGGCATCCAACATTGCGACGGTGCTCCAGCGAGTCGATATGACGAGTAATTGCCACATCGCCAATGAGCTTGCAGGCTCTCTTTTGGACAATATCCAATGAAGCTAAGGCTGTGCGACCAGCCCCGGGCCAGATATGGGAATTGTATTCCATTCTGGGTCTGATGTACGACTTGTAGAGGAGCGCTATATTTGATGGGCTGAAATATTTCTTACACCTTTTCAAAAAACCAAGACATTTGGATGCTTCTTTGGCAACCGAGAAGATGTGATCTGTCCAGCTTAACTTACTGGAAATATTAATGCCAAGAATTATTATTTACAAATATATGACGAAATTACTGTATTCTCTGCATAATGCCTGGTTGCACAATTTTTTTTCCATTTTTTGTCTCGGATGACACGGTGATTATGATGACAATGGTAGCAATTCTACGATAGCTGATGTGTTCAAAGATCCAATTAAATGATTAAAGTCTTTTGACTGGTTAACTGCATTTAATTTGGCCGGATGATATCTTTTTTGCTGCTTTGCTAATAAATACCTTCAAGATAATAATTATGAAGACCGAATTATACTACCATTGTATACACGAGCTTGACTTACCTTTCTTCGCTCTCTGAATCAGTAAATTCGATGTACTTTTTTTCTAAGGCTAGTCCGTCTTTTAAGGCTTCAATATCAAGAATCTTAATTTTACCTTCCCTCTGGGTCCATTTATCACTGGGAATACTATTTTTGTCAACGCGAAATATTTTAGTCTCTCCTTGATTTGGAGGCCAAAATAGTACCCCATCCCATTTTTATGATGCATAATTTCATGAATTTTGGGAATATCTCGAAAACGGTAGCATTTAGGTAGGTACATGCGCATAGTCAAATTAAAGGTAACATTCCGGGATTTTTAAATCTTGTCATAAAACTGTATAGTTATCATGCATTTTGGCGGGAAAATTGTTGAAATTGAAAAAAAAAAATGCAAAATTATCCAATTTTTTTACTTTGACATACTATAACTGCCGACCGAAAGGGAGTAGAGAGGTGGTTGCCCTTATGTTGGAAACAGTAGAAGGTTTACTATCACCTGAGATGCAAATCACCTTCATAGGGTTTATAACAAGAAAGTTACATGGTATTAGGATAAAAAGCACCCAAAATCACAAAACCCTCCTACCGCCCACACGTGCATTTTCCGGATCTCATCCCATACAATTTATTTCTCGAAATTGAGTGAGGAATCCGTAGTATAAAGGAAATACGGTACGTACGGGACACCCTGTATATAATTTCATTATAGCATTTAATTCAATATTATAAAAAAGAGATTCATTTCTTTCTTTCTATCACACGAAGAACAGAGGTTCATTTAAGTAGCAATATTGCGCCAATAATATACATTTTTCCGCGCATTTTTGCTACATATGAGAAAGATGCTGAAGGAAAGCAAAATAAATGCAAAGCTTTTAGTCTTTATGACACCGAAATTAATATGTGTAATTCAGGTTACTTTACAGATTATACACGGTTTTACTTTCGGTAACGTGTACTAGTAATTTCCCATTTTCATTACAAAACTGTAATTCTAATGATAACTGTTTCGTAACATGGGATTCAATATTGACACGACCCGAAGTCACCGTAACATTTCCGAGCCCTAATTGTGTCAAGCTTTTCTACTTGGGTAATTATTATTGACGTAATATTACAATACCCGATCGTTTAATTCTATTTCTGATATTGTGATGATATGCCATTTTGTGTGATAGATCCAAACGATCTGTGGAAGTAGAAACCGCTAAAGATTTTGGAGCATCTTTAAATAATATTCGATATACGTAGATTCATACGTATTTTTGTATTTTGAGATGTCAGGACAGTTGAGCAACAACAGTCCATAATTTCTTTATCCAGTAATTGAGACTGTCTCCTATCACACCCGCTTCGAAAATTATGACATAAAACTTATGGAAACTCTCTACTATTGACATACCCTCGATTTTATATGTTTCACAATTAAAGTTGTCAGCTATACGGCAGCTTAATTTTGCTACATTTATTTTTTATTTTTCTTCTGAGGCTCTAACGTAGCGTTGGTAAAGTCAAAAGCAGAATCATCAATATAACCCTTTGTAAGTTTTTGATATTATTGGGGGAATTCCATGACACATTCCAAAGTTTACTCCTACAAAACTAAGTTAAAGCCGTTATGTAGTTTATGAAAGTTGAGTATAATCCAAAATGTGTCGGTAATGTAATGGATAATTGATTGGTATTTAATGGAATTGAGTTGATTGATTGAAAATCCAAATTGATATTTATTGATGTTTCAACTATTCATCATCCACATAATATTGATTAATACAAAAAATAAATTCATTCACATTGATGACTGTCTTTAATGAGAAAATTCAACATTCATTTAGTTCATAAGATTTAATTTGATGCCTTTCCGTTAGGTATTCACACTTCAAGGAATTGTTCTGGTTCAGTTACCTTATCAGATACATGATTATATATATATACTAAGTAGAGCGGAAGATGTGGAATTTCTTTCATAAATCTACCCTTTTTATTCTTTTTGGTAACATTTTGAATCCTACATATATCATTACGACCATATGGCCCATGTAATGTGTTCACATCTGAAGCCGCAATTATATTGCCAGTAATCTCTTGCCTCGTTTTTTAGGGTAACACAAAATCCTTACGCTTTAGGCGAGGTTTCAGTGCGCCCATTTATAACGCAAATGGATAAGAGATTTCACAACCTTTTAAATTTCGTTGGTATGGTAACTTCTTGTGTTCATAGGTTCGTATAACCATCACTTGTTACAATGAGTTCTTTCCTTTTACATGAGCTGAACATAATATTCCTCTAACCTCAAATCTTGTAGGTAGAGGAATTCATTTCTTGGAAGAACCAGAGATTGAGTTCGAGACCAAGGAGAAAGGTATACCTGAGTTAACCTGAACTTAATAGAGCCAAATTCTCATTCACACTTGAGTACATGTAAGTGATATCGTATGAGAGCGTGTTAATTCCAGTGTTAGCTGAAGCATAAAGACGGAAAGATCCTGAAAATGGGAACGTGTTACAACCCGAAAGCCATGTTACGTGACCTTAAGGGTGAACAATCTTGACTGAAGTAAAGCGATGTGAGAATGTGGTTGCAACACATTTTCCGATTAAAGGGTGTATTTAGGCTAGTGATGTTCTTGTAACAGTTTCCAGCATTATTATACATATTTGCCTTCGTGTTTTGATTTTAAATTTCCCTTCTTTATCCTTTTTCTTTACTAGCTAATAATAAACTGCACAGAATGAAATGATGAATAATTCAAAGGCATTTGTACAACAGAGAAAAGTTTCACTGTTAAATAGAGATATGAAATGGAATATGTTCGACTAGGATGAATGTCCTCCTTCTGCAAGCATGCATCTTGCATGTGTTTTCAGTGAGATTTTCTTGATTCTCGCAAAAAGAAAGTGATTATTTTATTTGACGTTTTACTGGATGGGAACTGAAAATTTACACAACAGCCCCGGGACTTGGAATATATATGCAACATGAACTGGGCCATCGTATTAAATCTGTGTAATGTATATGAATGAAGCTAAGAGGGGTAATAATATTTAGCAATAATAAGAACTAAGCGAAGGATGGAATATATTACAAAATAAAATGAGATGCAGCATAACAACATCAAATCTAGGAATCTGGCACTAAATGAATGGCAGCGTGTAAAAATAATTGCACTCCTACTAGATAAAAATATTACTGTTTTGGACTTTTTACCAGGTGAAATTTAATTTTGTTCAAGAAAGAATTTTTTGGGATTTCTCCGGTATATAGCAAAAGCTAAAAAATGTTCTAATTTGTTATTTCATCACACAACCCATTAATTTTTGCTGACAAGTTTCAAGTCTTGGTTTGACTCATCAACAGGTCCCAAGTAGCGAAATTTTGATGATGATGGTGATTTGAAAAACAAATGAAACAATGAAAAAAGAAGAAAGAAATGAAAAGTTTGAGAAAAATAGAAAAAACAATTTTTTTATTTATTAAAAAAATATATATATATACCGGAGATATCCCAAAAAATTCTTTCTTGAACAAAATTAAGTTTAACCCGCTAAAAAGTCCAAAACAGTAATCTTTTTATTTATTTTTACTCCTGGGCTTGTATAGGAGTGTTTTTTCCTCATATAATTCACACCCAGAATTTATTCTGCGTTTATATGAGAAGATAACAGTTTGATCTATTTTCAACACAGTAAAAAATGATTTTTGAAAAATTTACTATATAAAAGGCAATCCTCGAGGTATTTAAAATTTGCGAAAGTAAAAATAATTTTTTGAAAAATTTACTATAGAAAAGGCAATGTTCGGCGTATTTAAAATTTGCGACAGTAAAAAATTATTTTTTTAAAAATTTACTATAGAAAAAGCAATCCTCGCCGTATTTAATATTTGCGACAGTAAAAAATTAAAGGGAATACTCGGCGTATTTAAAATTTGCGACAGTAAAACTTTATTTTTTTAAAAATTTACTATATAAAAGACAATACTCGCCGTATTTAAAATTTGCGAGGGTGAAATTTTTTTTTTTGGAAAAATTTACTATAGAAAAAGCAATCCTCGGCGTATTTAAAATTTTCAACAGGTAAAATATTATTTTTTGAAAAATTTACTATAGGAAAGGGAATACTCGGCGTATTTAATATTTGCGACAGTAAAACTTTATTTTTTGAAATGTTTACTATAGAAAAGTCAATACTCGCCGTATGTAAAATATGCGACGGTAAAAAATAATTTTTTGAAAAATTTACTATAGAAAAGGCAATCCTCGGCGTACTTAAAATTTGCGACAGTAAAAAATTATTTTTTGAAAAGTTTACTATAGAAAAGGCAATCCTCGGCGTACTTAAAACTTGCGACAGTAAAAAATTATTTTTTGAAAAGTTTACTACAGAAAAGGCAATTCTGGACGAATTTAAAACATGCGACAGTAAAAAATAATTTTTTGAAAAATTTACTATAGAAAAATTTGCGACAGTAAAACTTTATTTTTTGAAAAATTTACTATAGAAAAGACAATACTCGCCGTATTTAAAATTTGCGACAAAAAAAATTATTTTTTGAAAAATTTACAATAGAAAAGGGAATACTCGGCGCATTTAAAATTTGCGACAGTAAAACTTTATTTTTGCAGCAGGCAGAAAACCAAGCTGCACCGATGAGTGTAAAGTTTTCTGCTGACACGAAACGCTTCTTCTTCTTTCTTTTCTTCTTTATTTTTCAGCCCACTGCCTGGCGTACACAGCTTCGATTCGCTTCGAATGAATCTGTTTCTTTAAAATTTTTTTAAATTTTTTTAATAAATAAAAATTGTTTTTTCTATTTTTCTCAAACTTTTCATTTCTTTCTTCTTTTTTCATTTTTTTATTTGTTTTTTCAAATCACCCAATTTCGCTATTTGGGACCTGTTGATGAGTCAAACCAAGACTTGAAACTTGTCACCAAAAATTAATGGGTTGTGTGATGAAATAACAAATTAGAACATTTTTTAGCTTTTGCTATATACAGTAGAAATCCCAAAAAATTCTTTCTTGAACAAAAACTCCTAGAATTAAGGCCGATTTACACCGCCGCGATAGCGATTTCGATAATGTAGCGATAGCGATAACGAAGCAACAGCAATAGAACGCTACTCATAGTTTTGAATGTAAACGCTCACATCAACGCGATAGATCACAGCGATACAAAGAATTTCTGCAGCGTTTGACCAGCGATTTAAATGTCTATCGTAGCATGCACAATTTTAGTCATATATCGGCGAGCTGTGATATCAAAGTGCATAGTGCAAATTCAAGTGGGTGTTGAAAAATGAATTAAAATGGTAAAAAGGAATACCCAGTTTTTGATCTGTATTTAAAATATTATAAAAATTGTAGAAAAAAGGACATTGAGGGTTGATATTGCCAAGGAGTTGAATACAAGTTGGGTTAGCTTAAGAGTATTACGACCCTGCGGACACCGCGACCAGATTTGATTTATTGTGTCCTTCCAAAGAGGTTAAATCTAGCCTAGAATACAATTCGGATGTGTTAAAAGAAGTGAGGTTATAGACGTACGAAAAGTAAGAACCGCATCTTCGCCCGATTTAACTCGGAACTATCTCATTATTTGTCGTTAATTTGTCGCGTTCTCTTTTCTAAAGGAAACTGGATGTGGTACTTAGTTGACGTCAAGTTAGCAACGCAACTCACTATAGAACTCTGCCAAACCTTTTCCGATTGAAAAATTTCACATCTTGGAATTTGTCGTTAAATTGTCGTGAAAAACATAAATTTGTCGTGTCCTTTTTTCTAAAGGAAACTGAATTTGGTGCTAACTTGACGTAAACTTAGCATCACATCCAGTTTCCCTTAAAAAAAAAGGTCACGACAAATTATGGTGATAACTTTACATACGTAGGTTATTGTGCAAGTTGGTCCTCTTCCATTAACTTCAAAATTTATCAACCCCCCCCCCCCCCCCCCCCCCCCCCACTTTTGATTAAGAGAGCTCTAAATGTTGAGCGTAATAATTATCGTTCTCATTTGTGGTTTGTGAAAAAATATTAAGAGCGTATGCTGCTTTGTTAATAGTTGTTACAGGCTGTGTTCCAGCCCAATACAATTGGAAAACTCTAATTTGTCCTATATTTAGATTTTTACCAATTGTCTTTATTTGATTCAGGCATATGCATGTAACCATCGCTGTAATCTATCGCGTTGGTGTGAAAGGAATTGTGTCGCTAATTTATCACTTTTATTATCGCTATCGTTATCGCAATCGCTATCATGGCGGTGTGAATCGCCCTTGAATGAATTGCTCTTTCTCAGTTATTTATACCTGCAATGTAGTCTCACACTACAAAACTTACGTCAAATACAAATATAAGTGCGGATTCACTGGATTTAGCCAAAACTCTCGAGAAATACTTCCCAATCTATGCGAGCCCTAAATTAGCCATAACATTCTAAAATATTTGCAGTGTTCTTATGTAAAACTGACAAAAATTTGATTTGAATAGGTGCTACGCCCTAAACTATTACTAATCAAATTTCTATATGTTTTTTTACCAAAATTATTTAAAAACAAGTAAAAAAGCTAGAATTGGTCTAAGACCAATTCTTATGATACCCTAGATGAATACTCGTATGTCATTTCGCATGGTCACCCATCTGTGCAAGTTTGATTTTTGAAGTGGTTTTTCGCATATACATATTTCTAGGACGGTTCGTTGGACAGAAATAATGATTATAATATAATAGACTCCGATAAAATTACTAGAACTACCGTTCGGCATCTCGTATCCAACTTCCCCGACCGCCCTTGTTTTTAGTCTACGATCAGCTGTCTACCACCCGTTCTCGTGTCTCAAGGTTAACTAACTACTCGATGATTTGATTCATACACTCGTTTACTTGAGGGTTATTATGGTGTTAGTAAGGACAGGATCTGTCTCGTCGTGTTTGTCAACTTCGAATTCGTATTTACATGTAGCTCTGCTCATCGCCAACCGATCTGGGAAGAAGGTAGTCTGAGTTGCCTATAAGAGAAGCGATGTTATCAAGTGGGATTTCTCTGGTCATTACAAAAACCAATCTTATAAAAACGTTTAGGGCTGATCGTTTTTTCAAAGCATATGTTTTTATATGAAAACACCAATACGGGGTTGCCCGATTTAGCCCATTTTTGAAACTATAGTTACTTTTTTTATGTTTTTATGAAAATATTGTGCACAAAATTTCATCTCTCTTCGTTGAGTCGTCCTCAGGCAGTGTCTAAATATATAGCGAAATATAAAAGTTTTATATGGCAATGGTAACCCCACGAAGGAGTTACCCGATTTGTCCAATTTGCGAACTTAAACTTTCTTTGTTTTTTAAAAGCCCGTGTGTAAAATTGCAACTCTCTATGATCTCTCTATGTTCTTGATTTATCGTGCGGACGGACGGACGGACGGACGGACAGACGAATATGCAAAAATCAAAATTACTTTTAATATTATGCGTGGGTGTCAAATCCACTCTGCGTTACTATCATTATTCCTATGCGTTACAAACGAAATGACAAACTTAGTGTATTTTAGATTTTATCATCTAAGCCAGGCATGGTTAACTGTTTTTGTCCCTTGGCCGAATGGAAAAAAAAAATATTTTCACGGGCCGGACGAAATATTAAAAGTAAAAATGTTAAGAGGAGTCAGTACCAAGAATCAAGATTTGCAAGTTTCATACATATTTCAATGCGAATTTCTAGCAAACTATTTGTAAATAACGTCGGCAAAAATAAAAAAAAATATAGGAATGGCGATATTAGCTCGGAAACTTGTAAAAAATGGTAAAAATTGATTTTTTTTCAAATAAATTTCCTCTTAGTAGGTATTCTCATTTCTTTATATTTTGACTATTTTAGAGAGATAAAGCCTAGATCTAGCAAATAACGTCGAGTTTTTTCATTTTTAGTGGCGCATTTTTTAATTGTTTAACTCTAATAGTACTTGTATTTTCTTTCGTTGTTTCACCGACGAGAAATTGCAATATTTCGTTGAAAGTTTTAGAAATATAAAGCAAATTAGTATATTTCAAAATTATGTGCAAAATAAAATTTAGGAGAGTTAATCTTTAAAAATTTTCAATTTCTTTGAACTGCAAATTTTCATATTCGTCTTAAATTGTCGCATGTTGAGTTTCTATCTTTTACGCTAGATGTCTCTGATGTGACTTGTGGTCTAGGTCTAGGCTAATTTTATATGTATTTTCATACTTTCAGGACACAAACCTACGTATAGTAAGTTTTATTGCCTACAAGCTCGCTGGCATCTAAATTGAAGTTTTTGCTGAGTACTGACTGCTCTTAAGCAAAACACTTATTTCTTTAATTTTGGTATGCAATTTGTTTATGAATAATTTTAAGTAAATCAATACAGCAAATTAACATATCTAATAACTGAGGCGGTTTGCGCATCACCTATTATTTTTTTAATATCTGGTTCTATACTTTTAGTAGATATTCTTAACACAGCCTCCAAATAGCCGCCAAATGTAAATCATCTTGATCTTGTTGTACTTTTATTTAGATTCATTAAAGAAAAGGTTTGTTCACAAATATAAGTTGAGCTAAAGATTACTAAATACTTCTTGGAAAGTTTTTTTTTTTAATTTCCATATTTTTCATTATTCATTCTACAAAAAAAATTTCTTGTACTTCTCGATATTTTTCATGTAATAATTCGTCACATTGCAAATTAATTATTTCTAATTGTATATCAACAGGAACGTCATCAACTTGTATAGAAAATAGATTTCGGATAATAGAAAAAATTTTATCAATTTTTTTGGAGCAATTGAATCTCTGCTCGAAATCTGTCTATATAGTGAAAGGATATTTTTATTAAATGTTTGAACCTTTTCTATTAAAATATATAAAGATATGGTTTGCAACGTTGGAATATGATCAAATTTACATTTAGACAGATTTTGGGAAAGCTAAGCTGCATTTTAAAAGCTTTCATTTTCTGTATTAAATCATAAGAAAATAGGTATTTTCCTTGTAAACATGTGTTAAATTCGTTGAAATGTGTAAAAATATCCAAAGAAAATGATAAATCACAAATTCAATTTGGATCTAATAATTCAGGAAAATCCTCATTTTTTTCTTTAAGCGTTAAAAATATTTTGATTTCCTCTTGAAGGTCCCACACACGTCTTAGAACTTTTCCCAAATTTAACCAATGGATTTTATTGTGATCTGAATGACTGGTATTTAGTTCTTCAAGGATATCAATAAATTGCCTGTGATTTAATCCTTTTGATTGTAGGAAATTCACTAATTTCACAACGACATTTGTAACATGATCGATTTTTAAAATATTTTTGCACTGTGCATCTTGATGAATAATGCAGTGTATGGGTATAATTTTTGATTTTCATTTCATTTTATTTTTTCATTTTATTTCGGAAAGTAAATACACAAGATTATTAATCTTTTAAAGTACCAGTATAATAATGATAGTACTAATAAAAATTCAAAAGCAAAAGAAAAAGAAAAAAAACTTATAAAATAAAATAACTAATATTACCTACTAATCATAAGAAGCAATTCCACCACCATTAAGATATATGGGTGTAAAGCAGCGTTTTGAACTCTCCAACTGTACCCGCACTCCTCACCCCATTCCGCAAATTATTCCAACTACGAGCAATATAAACAAAGTAAGAGCCTTCCATAACTCGCCTATTAAATCGCATGATCAAAACGTTACGGTGCCGCGACGATTGAAGGAAAGAAATGTAGTCAGTCAGATAAATCGGGACACCCGTGCGCACTAACTTAAAAAAAAGACAAGTGCCTTGCGCCTGAGATACGACTCCAAAGAACAGCCGAGAAGATCTTAACTAAACGGGGAGATGTGATCAAACCTGCGAAGACCGAAAACAAATCTAATGCAGTCGTTAAAGGCAACATTAATTCTGCGACGGCAACATGAATGGAGTGAATGAATGGATAAGTAAGACTTCCATTAGAAAAATGGGGTATGATTAGGGCTTTGACGAGTTTCAGTTTGATGCTGCAGCTTAAAATCTGGGTAGAAAGCCATAACCGCCGCAATCCACCATAAATTTTGCCAATGAGGAAAGATATGTGATCACAACAGCTCAATCTTGAATTGATCTTTATCCCCAAACTTGTAGCCTGCTCAACATAGGGTAACACACGGCCGACGAGAAAGACGGGAGGAATATATGCTTCTAAGGAGTCATCGCATATCACAAGGCATTGAGACTTGCCTGGATTAATCATAAGTCCGTTATTTACTGCCCAGCCATAAACTCTTTCCAAGTCCTCATTTAGACGTGCAATACAGTCTTCAATGAGACCAATTGGTCTGCTAGTGTACAATTGAACATCGTCGACATATAGGTGAACGTTAGTATCACGTACGGCATCTGTCAGATCATTAATAAATAAACTAAATAATAGTGGACCCATAACAGAACCCTGAGGTACACCGGAAGACAAAGAAAGCAATCCAGAAAACATTTCATTAATGCGAACCTGCTGAGATCGTCCAGAGATGAAGCTAGAGACTAAATTAATAGCCGAGGGGGAAAAACCGAAATTCGATGATAACTTATTAATTAGCTTAAAATGATAAACACAATCGAAAGCTTTGGTAAAATTTAGCATTACAAGAACACCCACTTTACCTCTATCCAGGTTACATCTCAGATCTGTGGTGACCTTTAGCAGAGCAGTTTCACAGCTATGGTTCGAACGGAAACCAGACTGCCAGCGGGAAAGCATATTATTATTTCCGATATGTGCCAGCATCTGGCTGTACATAAGTTTTTCGAGGACTTTAGACAGGAAACACACAAGGCTTATGGGTCGAAAATCAGAGTGGGAATCTATCACAGTCTTTTTCGGGATTGGAATCACTGTCGCTTTTTTCCACCTTGACGGGAAGACAGATGTAGTCAGAGTTGTATTGAGTATATGCAAGATATATGGTCCAATGTAGGGGTAAATAATTTTTATAAACTTAGGGGAAAGGCTATCAGGGCCAACTGCATCTGATTTAGTTGAAAAGCGCGCTTCATGAAATTCAGCAATGTCAACGCATCTAAAATTAAATAAAGTTACATGATTCTGCTGAGAAGGAGTCATGACATTAACGTCGACATCAGCAGCTATTAAGTTGTTATGAGTGGATACAAAGTGTTGATTAAGTTCATTGACATTGAACTCCTGATGTTTAATGTTATCCTTTCCACAGATCCCAGTCGCTCTGAGATTCTTCCATAAAATTTTAGGAGAGAGCATAGGATCAAATTTCGAGCGAAAGTGATTATATTTTGCAGAGCGAATTGCAGAAGTGGCCTTATTACGCGCATTTTTGTATAAGGCACGCGCACCACTGGTACTAAGCCGTTTAAATAGATGGTACAAATGTTCACGTTTCGCAATAAGGGAAGTGATAGCTGGAGTATACCATGGACATGGCTTTCTATCAGTTCTCCTAGTTACTAAAGGTACATGCTTGTCGAAAAGGAAATTAGTGAGATTTTCAAAGACTTCGACTTGCTCATCAACACTATTGCAGTAGAAAATCTCATTCCAAGGCAAGGAGATGCATTCTTGAATCAGCACCTCAGTGTTCAGATTTTTGAGATCACTATAGGAGAAGTAATCCATGTAATTTCCTGACACTACCGGAAAATTATATGTCAGGAATAGTATATCATGATCTAAGAAACTAGGAGCGCTAATTTGATTTTGGAATAGTATGCAGTCCATATATGGTTCGATTTCGGAAAGTTTATCTTCAATGCGTTCGATGAGCCCAATTTTTTCCCGATCATGTTTGGTGATACATCTGTTACAACATACATTAATTTTTTCCAATCAACATTGTACTCCAAGAAAACACTTTTCAATCACTCGGAAAAGATCTTCTCCCTTTGTTGTGCCTTTCATCGAAACAATTGATAAAAGATCTTCCAAAATTTGAAAATCTTCGGTGATAGCTCTGATAAAAATTAATAAATGAGCATTACCTCTTACATCGCAGCTTTCGTCTAGAGCAGGACTTCTTAAACTATGGATCGCGACCCCAAATGGGGTCGCTTAGAGAAATATTGGGGAATTTAATAAATAAAATTTTACAACTTTTTGTGCAATTTTTATTTTATATTTTTCTGTTTTTAAAGAAATTGAAAACTATATTTTTTCACATATATATATTGTTACCTAATCAATAAATCGTCACAAAATATTTATATATCTTTATTTTATATTTTTTGGTTGCTATAAAAATCAAAAGTCATGAATGAAAAAATTTAAGAAGCCCTGGTCTAGAGCTATTGCATAAAAATTGACTGATTTTAAATTATTTAATAGTTGACTATTTATAAGTAATAGCATTTAAATCTTCTGTTCTTCTAGCAATATTTTGCCGAGTCTGGCTTATATTTTCAAATTTGTTTTTAACTTCTGGACAAATCACAATCGCAAACATCCAACATGAACTTTTTTACAAATTCTCCTTTAGCAAAAGGCTTCTCACAGTGAGCAATACGTTTTGCTACTAAAATCTTGTTTCAATTTCGAGTCAATTTTACTACCAGATCTGCGGTTTGTTTTTTTTCGGCGTGCGTAACTTGCATTTTTGGTTTCAAAATTTCTTCTTAAATTGTATTCTTTTAAAACTGTCACTCTCGAATTACAAATAAAATAAACTGCCTTATTATTGTACATTACAAAAAAATATTTCCATCTCCTTTCTTCTTCAAATATACGAAATTTAAGTCTACTTTTCGTTTTTTGGAAGCCATCTCTGGAGTGAAAAATTTTTTTAATGTATAATATTTATAAAATTAAAAATTAAATAACATACTGTATTAAAACATAAATTGTATCGTAACTAATTGAAACAATATTAAATTTTAATTAAAGAGCTTGAGACAGTTATATCGCAAATAAAGTAATTATTTCGTTTCACACATGTGATTCATTAAATCGCAGCTGATCAACATGAATTGATTGCCTGACTTTGGGCAAAGATTAACTAATAAGAAGATAGGAAGCACGCGAGTTTTCCTACCAGGCGCGGATCTAGCGTTAAAATTTGGGGGATGTGGGTCATGGTCATCTTACTGCAAAATAAAAATGCAATTGTAAGGTGTTTAATTTACCAAAAACGAGTATGTATTTCAACATTTATATAACATTTAAATAATATGGTTACGTGCCATAGTGCAATAGAAAAGAAGACATCTATTGGAAATGGATACTTTGATTGAAAGACTAATTAAGAACGGACATAAACAACTTTCGGAAAAAGAAAGGCAACATTATGGGGAAAAATTTTGGATTTCATCTGAACACTTCCCAAATTTTGCGAAATGCTCATGGGCCAACCAACACACTTCACTTCTAGGGAAGGAAGGAATTTGCTGGCCTCGTGCAGAGTCGTGTTATCACAATAGTTTTGCTACACTATATTCCTTATATGATTACCAGGTTAACTGTGTAAACGTTCAAACAAGTAACAATTTTAGATATAAATAATAAGTGTATCACAAATTCACAGCACATAATGAGAATTTTATTATATTATCACCTCAAATCGAATGTAAGCCAGGGCCAACACGCGGGTGATTATAGGCAGTTTTTACGGGTGAGAAGTATTCGGCGGTAGGACAAATTCCGAAATGCTAAATTTCGATCGGGAGGACGGGGCAGTATACCAATAATACTACTGAAAAGGAAATTGATTCGGTCATTTTAAAATTGCGAAATTTCTAATCGATCGGTTGTATAGTTGTTTACCTGCGATTTGAGGTGATAATATAATAATTAAATTATCACTACGTACTGTGAATTTGTGCTACGGTTATTGTTTATCTCAAAAACTCTATATATTTGATGGAATCTTTCGTGACCGATTTGTGAAACATTATTAAAAGAAATTAAAGAGTATTCTATTGTTTTTACATTTATTTAGCAAAAAATGTTTCTTCTCGTTATAAATTTACTGACAGCTGTTTCGATCTCTATCGGATCATCCTCAGAGGAGTAGCACTTGTTTACACCTCTGAGGATGATCCGGTAGGGATCGAAACAGCACTTGTTTACTCCTCTGAGGATGATCCGATAGGGATCGAAACAGCTGTCAGTAAATTTATAACGAGAAGAAAAAATGTTTGTGAAATAAATGTAAAAACAATAGAACACTCTTTAATTTCTTTCAAAAACTCTAACTTAATTGAACACGCACACAATTAATTTTGGCAATCATATATGGAACCTACGCGTAACAAAATTATTGTGCTGGTATGTCTAAGCACAAGGGGAGGAAAATCCTTCCTTCCCTAAAAACTTCTGCCATTGACCGTAAAATAATAAGATTAAGATTACAAGTATATTTGTGCTCGATTACTGTCACTGATATCGACAGATAAGAAATACAAATAACCTGATATCGACGGCTGCACTACTATAGGTCTGTTCGCATATTTTTTTCAAATAAAAACATGAAAAACGTCAAATTATATGATAGGGAGAGAAACTGCGAGTGACACTCGCAAAGTACGCGAAAGGCTCCGAGTAAGAACTTGTGTAACGTCAAATAATTAAAGTGGATTACGTGACTTATTATTTAAATTATTGAGTTACTATGCTCTTATTTGAAATAAATATGCATATCGGAGAATTACTTTCTATAGTATAAGTACAATAAACAAATTTAATTTACCACTTTGAATACGTAAAATGTTTTTGTAGAACATTCTACTTCCACTGGAGGAGGAATAGCACGTTTATCCATTTCTTTTAAAGTAAACTAAAAACTTGAAAAATAGCTAAAAACTCAAAAATAACTAAA
The DNA here is from genome assembly GCA_963924295.1 of Dioctria rufipes. NCBI lineage: Eukaryota > Metazoa > Arthropoda > Insecta > Diptera > Asilidae > Dioctria > Dioctria rufipes. The sequence goes on along the minus strand of OZ002740.1, from coordinate 63,958,125 downwards.
AACTAGTGGGAGCTGTCAAATCAGACACTTTTGAAGTTTTTCCTTGAATATTTTTCTCTAGTCAAATCAAGTAATAAATTGAACGGAGGGGAAAAGTGATGTCAACAATTTCTCTCTCAGTTTTCGAGTACGTGAACGCCTTCGAGTAAGAACTTACAAAACGATTTGAAGCTAGTATGCGAACAGACCTAAAGTTTATGAGTATACTGCACGCGCATTTTGCTACATTTTTGTGCCTAGACGGGTCAATGTCATCAATAGAAAGGAAATAGTTCCGGAAATTTTGAAATTGTGAAATATCTGATCGGACGGCTTATTTAGGGCCAACTCACACGAGAAGTTTTTAGGGAAGGAAGAATTTTCCTCCTCTTGTGCTGAGACGTACCAGCACAATAATTTTGCTACGCGGAGCGCCGTATATGATTACCGAAATTAATTCAGTGCGCGTTCAATTAAGTTACCGTTTTTGATATAAACACAAAGAGAACGCCATATAGAAGTGAATTCAGTTTCTGCAGTGTCTTTCTATGGACATTAGTCATTATACGTGTCAGTAGTTTTATATAAGAACGCTGCAAATATTTTATAATGTTAGGAGTTAGGACTAAGTTAGGGCTCTGATGTGGTAGTGAGGGAGTCTGTTTTGTGGCTTAGAAGTTTTTTTTCGAGGGATCACACAAAGTTGGGGTCCCAACCTGAAATTCTGAGAAGAACTTATACACATACATCACATGCACACAATAATATTCATTTAAATAAATTTTGGTTGTTTTAAGTTTTGGATTAAATTTTGTTTTGAAGTTGAAAAATATAAATAAAAAAATACAAAATAATAAATATATTTTTTCAAATAACTCAATTAATTAAATATTTTCTTCTTCAAATTTAAGGGGGGGGGGTGTCTTGACACCCCCCCCCCTCCCCCCATGACCCCCACCGGGAACCGCCACTGTTTTCGACTGTTTTACATTTAAAATGTACACTGTTAGAAAAGGAAAGAATAAAGAAGAAGACACAGTCAAACTCTCTTTACTTTCACGAATACAGAGAAAACATGTGAAAGCGTAGATTACATGCAACAAAACAAAATGGCAAATGATTCATTTACGTAAATAAATAATGAGACGGAGTCCCAATGTTTGTTGTTGTAATCCCAATGTTTGTTGCTGTAATCTTATGATAATTGAACAGCACGCGCTTCTGTTTACATTCGTTTTGCTCTGAAGAGATTAAGTGGGATGCTCTCATGCTGGATTCTCTGATATTTTTGCGAGAAATGAGAATTTTATTTGACAGAAATTTTACATACCCTTTCATTACCTTGGCCAAAGCGACATTTATCTTTTTCTTAAAAAATTGAGTCTGTGTGACCGGATGTACATTGTTATGAATAGATTGAAAGGATTTTGGAGAAATTTAAGATGATTTTATCATTCGGTCAATTATGTTCTCTTAAGTTCTGTTTTTAACTCGTTGTCTCAGTCGAACATACATATCAGAATGCATAGCCAAGTTCTTTTCCACCATTCATGTAAAAAATGAGAGTACATGACCTAAATTTGAATCTTTCTTGAGAACAAGAGAAAACTTTCCAATTTTCTTCGGCTGTTTCTTATCTTCTTTTTAAGTTTTACTTTTTTTTTTGCTTTTTACTTGCAAAAGTACAATATCGTACTACTTTCATACATTCAAAGAGTGATTTTACTTTGCAAAAGTATACGAAATCGTACCACTCTAATATATTCAATGAATTTGATGTCACGACCTGGAACATAAAGACGGTAATGCACTGGGGCTAATAAACTCGAATGGTCTTATTTTTTTTTGTGTGAGTAAGACAAACTGCTCGTTCCAGTCAACTGGTAACGCCTCTTGTACATCACACAGTACAGAGAATATAAGTTATTCTCATTAAATTTTGAAACATATCCTATGACGTAATTTCGTATATACATTTCTATAGAAAAGCCAGAGAGAGAAGAGAGAGTATTGTTTTCTCTGTACTATCCTTTTCTATACATTTCACGTCACTTCTTGAACTAAAGGTGGAACGTGGCTACTTACAGAGAATACCTTGCATTCTCTGTACCATGAACATCAAACAGATCATATCGAGTACTTCTTTTTAGTGAAATCTTTTTTAAAAAATATAGAAGTATCGAGAATTCATTCGATTAATTACTAGAAGTTCAATGCTAATATTGAAAAATTGTTCGCGAGCCACATAAATTTATTACGAGGGCCAGATCCGGTCCGCGGGCCTTATGTTGACCATGCCTGATCTAGGCCCTAGGGTATAAAAAATGAGAAATGCGTTACTTCGCACAATGGTGGAAAAATCCACAGTTTTAATTTGTGGAAAATTATATGAAATGAGCTGTTGTTGCTCTTCTACTGGAGCTATTCAAATAATCTATGAAGCTTGCTTCCAATTGAAAGCTATAGAAGCTCTTGAATTACTTATATGCGCCGTTGCTTACTTTTCTGGATAGATCAGTAAATAGTCTTCTAAAGAGCTTCCAAATTATGGCTACGGAAGCGCTTAAATTGCATTTTTTTCAGAAGCGCTAGGTTTTCATCCCAATTGGTTTGGCTGCACATACACGCATGTAACTTTTACTCAGCTGAAAGTTGTTGCGTGTAAAATGAAAAGGCTCCTTTTGTAAACTATTTTATTATTTTGTTAAGTAAGGTATCTAGTATGTGTAGTCTTTGCGAAGATAAGAAGCCAAGTTTAGAAATAATGGAATACTATTTTCCTGTATGGATAGTAGTTAAAGCTTTATTTGAAATCAATCTCTAGTCACTGCTCAGTGACTCAGATCTTTTTTTCTTATTTGGGAGGGGTATGTACATACATACATCGTCAGAAAGGCGACGGTATTGTTATATAAAATGCATAGACTTTACAATTGCACGGGAATGAATTCGAACTGCAATTATTGTGTATGCCTAAAAAAGTTTGAGAAATTCTGCTGTCAGCAAGGTTTGGTTAAAATTTCTTGCGTTGTTGTGATCATGATATAAAGATTAACAAAGCATTGCCGATTTGAGAGCTTGTCGTGTTGCAAGGTTATCCATTTTTACTAGTGAATTTCTTATGAGCTTTTCATGTTATATTGACTGCAGGACATTTTGAAATGTGTGGAGTTAAATTGCAAAAGCAATACCCGGTTAAATATAAAATTAAAACATTGGTTTCTTTCTGTAAGCTCCTTTAGAAAAAGTAATTAAGTTTAAGTGGAAACGAATGAAATTCGAACTAACAATTTATGTCCATATGACGTACATCCGGCCTTACGACCGCAGGTAAAATCGTAGATCCAATTACGGGGAATTTAAGAGAGTTGAAATTAAATTATTTAGAAGTTACGTGCCTGAGTATTTTATATTCGATTTAAAGATTTGTTACGACGGTCAATATGAATTCATTACTCACTGCTCTAAGAATTTTAATGGAGTTTATACTTTTGTATGTAGATCTTAGTGAAGAACGTAGTAGTTTTAGAAATATTGTGGAGCACATTTATCGTTGATCACCTCTCTAGATATTCTTAGCATTAATTTTTCTTATAGTATGTATACATATTTATAATAATTTTCTATAGGGTAATTCCACAGAAAATCGATAAATATTTGGTAAAATTCTGCATTGACCATCTCTGAAATTTCACAGGTAGATTGGTTTTATTGTTAATAGTACCTACTTGTTAAAATATTTTTTGTTTTTGTCCATTTTTGATATTTGAAAAAAGTGACAAGTTTTGCATGGTATGTGTAAATTCAAAAATATATATCTCAGATTGTACACATCAAAGTCCAAAAAAATAGTTGAGTTCCCTTTTCTAAGAATTTGTTTTCAGTGGTAATGGATAGGTCCGTTATCCTTGAATATATCAAAAAGCATAGTCTCGTTTTTTTTATTTATTTTTTATTGAAATCCTGATAAATAATAAGAATGGAGTATGGAGAATGGAGGATTCTTGAAGTTCCTTGATCATACTTTTGTTCAGAACCCCTCCCGAAAATTACTCCTTCCTCGTCAAATTTATGTTTGAGTATTTTGCGTTTTCACTTATATGATAGTAACTCCTTGGACGGATATCGCGATTTGTGCACTGATTCCAAAAAGATCCTTTCCTTTTTCATAACAATATACAACATGCTACGATTTATGGGTAAATGTCTCAGTTATCGAACTTTAAACTTCTTTTAAAAAAAAGTCACTAAGTTTCTGAATTATATACAGTACGATAATGATTCTAAATTCTTTATATGTATAAATAATCATTTGAATAAGTTTCCCATCCTGTCTTCTTTTTAATGTTAGGGATAAATTTAGTCAAATGTCGCAAATTTTGATTTTCATTATTATTTTCAACACTAGTTTGAGAAGCCAAAACCTATACAATCAAAATGTAACCCTTTTTAGATTTCTACGCATTTTTCATATAACTACGGTGAAAAACGCGAAAATATTAAAGGTTGGTAATTTTCCTCTAAGAGTCACCTTGTTTCGCAGCTTAAGAAAAGGTGTAAAAAGTCATGGAAAACTGATGTTGATAATGCATTTTTTGAAAAAAAAAGTAGTTACTAAAAAAACTGAATTAAACTTACTTCCCGGTTTTACTTTTTGAACCTTAACTACGAATTGGAAGGGGATATCATAATTATAGGTTTTTTATTTCAAAAGTTATGGGGTAACTTAATGAAATAATCAAAATCGTTAACCCGCTGCGCTGTTATGGTCGCAGGCCCACACGATGCAGCATGTAGCATCGTGTGTGGCACTGAAATCTGATGTCAACCTATGTCTACGCCACACGGTGAATGTGTTGCCAATTTTCACACCTGCTGTGTGATTGACAGCTGACGGCGGGAATTCGCATGAAAAAGTCTGACAAGAAAGAATTGGAATTCGGTAGGCCACAAATATGACAGAAGAAGTCAAGGCAGACATTATTCAGTCATGAGCTTGGCAAGTGGTCGCAACAAAGTAAGTGATCAGGGAAGTTGACAGAACAGTAAAACTAAGCGGATGAAAAGCAACAACAAAAGAAAAACAAGAAAAGTGCATCCTGCTGGAAAAGTGATCCTGTTGAAAAGGACTGGTCCAGAAAAGAAAGACAACATATGCACCCGTGCACGGAAAAGTGACCACCCTCAAAATTGTCATTTATGACTCCTATCACTCAGGTAGTAGCTGCTAATGAAATTTGGTAGGAGAAGATATGTAAACGGATGCTGTACCTCTTTCTTAGTTATTAGTTTGCTAGAGATCTCTTGAGTGAAAGCGTCTATATTTTTATAATAAAAATAAAAGTAAAAATCAATTATTTGTGATCTTGTATACGAAGTAGAAAAACCCAATTTAGAGGAAAATGTCTGGCATAAAGCGGTAAGTTTTATTATTATTTTTAAGACTTGATACATTTTCAATGAAAATAAGTGATGAAAACAATATTTCTGTACCACATTTCCGTATTTAAAAGCATTCTTGAGCTCAGTTCGTCATTATGACTTTTAGAGTTTTTTAAATTTTAATATGAAAATTTAACAAGAATACTTCTTTCAATGCTTACTAATAGTAAACTTACTTCTGTCTCACCATCGTAGCAAGCCTCAACTGACGAATGAGCAGAAGGGAGTCATAATTGGATTAAGTGAAGAAGGTAGTTCTCAGAGGGAGATAGTGAGTACCGTAAAAAAAATGTCAATTTGTGTCAGCAAAAGCGGAGTCCAGAGGATACTATCAATACATAAAGCTGGACAGAGTGTGTCAAGACGAAAAGGAAGTGGCTGTCGACATAAACTAAGCGAAAGAGATGTACGCGCTTTGAAACAACAAGTTCTGCAAAAGCATAAAACAACTTTTACTGCACTCTCAAGAGAATTTACTTCCTCAGCAGGGGAAAAGGTCACCAGGTACATAATTAGCAGGTATCTGGGGAAAGAGGGTTTCAAGAGCTGTCGTTGTCGAAAAGTACCACACCTAACAAAGAAGCATATCGCAGCCAGATTGAGTTGGGTAAAAGAACATCAAAATGAAAATTGGTCGAAAATAATTTTCTCGCATGAATCACGATTTTGTTTAACAGCCGATCGTCCTGAGAGCTGTATTCGCAGGTCAGGTGAGCAGCTTCATCCACAGTGCATCAAACCCACTACAAAAGGAAACGCTGGAATTATGGTATGGGGATTCTTCACGGCGGTAGGTTGGAAGACTACATAGAATTCGAAAGGGAGTCAAAATTAATGCCGCAGAACACAAGAAAATTTTGGAGAAATCGCTTCTACCGACAATTTCCGGCTTGACACGTGCAAGGCTATATAAGTTCCAAACAACAATGCGCCTTGCCATAAAGCAGCGAGCGTATTAGCCTGGATGCGGCAAAAGAAAATTAAAATATTGGAAAATTGGCCAGCTCAAAATCCAGACCTTAATCCCATAGAAGACATGTGAGATTATATCGATAGAGAAATCCACAAGCAGCCTATAAATAATATAGAGGAATTATGGATGACAATAAAGCAAGGATGGAATCAAATACCTTCGGAATTTATTCATAATCTCATCGAATCTATGCCGCGAAGATTAAAAGCGGTTTTAGATAATAAGGATGGTAACACAAAATACTAAAATGTAGAAAATGTATAAATTAAAATGTTGAAAAAATATTTTGGTCTATTGAGTTTTGAAACATATTTGAAAATAAATAAGTTTGTCAGTTTCATATTTTCATAAAATGTGGTAAATTGTGTACTGAGAAGTTTAAAAGGAACTTGGCTCTGACCTTTACGTATAGTCGTAAGAGAAAAACTAAAGCGATTTTTATTATACATATTGGTTCCAAGAACGTATTTACAGTATTTGTCGGCGATGACATCTACGTATCACAGCAGAAGTGCAATTTAAGATTTTATATTAGTATAAAAAGAACGTACAGTACTCGGCGACGACATATATATGAGTATGTACATGTTTAAAATATGTATTAGCATATTAAGAACTTACCGTATCATGCAGCAATGGCCGCAACGTATGTTTGAAAAAAGGAATTTAAAACATTTTTGTTACCCATAAATTCAGAGCACTTACCGTAAATGTTGGCTATGGCCACAGCATATATCTACGAGAATGAAATTTCCAAGATTTTAGTTTGTTGAAACTAAGAATATTTGCGTCAAAGCTTGAAGTAGTAGTTGTGAGATACATATCTTATGGGGAAAGTTATTAGTTATATAAGACCAAGTGAGCGTCCGTTTAATCTTCGATCCAGAAGGCCTTCTGAGTATGACTCATCAATAGAAGAGTTCTTTCGAAACCGTGCTCAAATCAAATAACCATCAAGTGGTTTTCTCCATAGCAAAGACATCTCATGAGAGTTGGGTCCGGACTAAAATTTGTAGCTTTTCAAATAGATTGAAGCAAGCCTGCCAGAGCTTCGGGGTGCTATTAAAAACAAATTTTTTTTTTTATAATTTTGGATTTATATTAAGCTAACAAATTAAGATTTGAAAATGACATGGTGAGTCAGTGAGTTTTCTCTCCACTTCGCCCAAGTTTTCACACATAAAGATCCTGACATCCGATCCTTAGGGAGATCTTCAGGTGAGTGGTGTATGCTGTCCCTTCAGGGCCGGTGTATGGTGTGCTTTTTTTTCAAATTTAGATCACTTTTTAGACTCCTAGGCACGAACTCTTTTTGTGACGTGACAGTTCAGGTTTTTTTTTGTGAACCTGCCCCCACTCTCCGCTCCTAGTCAGGGTGCTAGCCTGTCGACCTGATATCAGCTGTCACGGAGTGAGCTATCAGCGCATACTGGCAGACAGGACTCTACGTCCTTCGTCCCTCATTCGAAGACAAGTACCATAACAGCAACTCGCCCCATACTCATACTTGCTCAATTAACCTTATATAATCTCTAATTGCCTCAACATTATAAGCTGGGTTCTTTTGGTTCCGTGCAGTGCACTGCAGAGCACAGGAAATTGCGAATAGAATTGACTTGTTAGAGTGCATAGAAATAGATTTTTTTGAAAGCATAGAGAGAATAATCTAAGTGCCATGACTTTAATTCTTACAAAATGTTAAACCTGTCAAATTTTGCCCGAAAACCTTTTCTACCCTCATTGAATAAATAATTCGGAATCTCATGTGTTCTGCAGTGCACTGCGCAGAACCAAAAGAACACAGCTATTATATCTACGGTTATTGGATATTATTAACATTCATTTAAAAATTTCGTATGAATTAGAATAGCGTTCTTGAAGTGTTACCATGGACGCCAATTTTGAAAATATAGTTATTAACAGAAACAAACAAACAAATCTAAAGTTCATTAGAATTGATATGTAGATTTTAGGGCTTGGAGACTTAACGAAAAGGGTAGGCTATGCTGTATAATATTCGTGTACGTGTGATAAGCATTTTTTCTTATGACAAGGAGGGGACATGACAAGAGGGGTATCGCCTTGTTATTCGTCAGTTCGATAATTTTAATTTATTTCTGACACATCAGATTTTATGACAAGAAGTTCGCGATTTTGTAGTAAATAACTAATTAAAAGTGCTGCAGAAACAACCGGTGATATTCTCTTAGGAAATCATTTTGCAGGCAAGCTTAATTCTTTTAATAATACATTATAGTGTTTTAAATAAAATAAAAGTGAAATATTTATAAAAATAAACAGCCGTATGGCAAAAAAATTTAACATTTTCCAATGCCGGTTTGTTTGTTTATAATTGAATTCTTATTGTCGCTTTAAGTTACAGTAACTATACAAAGGCAACGCCAAAAAATATTATCAGAAAATAAACGGGGCACTAGGAAAATTCGTAAAAATATAAAAAATTTATAAAAATATTAAAATATTATAAACTTAAAAATTAATTTAAAAATGTTGAGATATAATGGGATCTCTTCTATTGAATTTCTTCAATACTTAATAAAGTTTCAACCGCTAAATTATTCACCCGGTGTGAAAATATCGTAGTTTACTACTTCCATGACTAAAACGAATATATTAATGCGGTTCTACTGCATGCAGAAAAATGCTTAAGTTTTCCTTCCTCATAGCCTATCCTTTTTATTATATGATCTAAGCTTGGAGACGATCAAGACGAGTAGACTCAGACTGCCACAAGATTTATAAAACTAAGATCTGAAATAATTTAATAATATATAGTTTTTTTTTTCAAATCAAAGTAATATAAATGTTTAGTTTTGATTATGTTCATTGTTTATCACTTTTACTAAATAAAAAATTTTTCTTTCTTCTTATTGCAGGTAAGATGAAAAAGAAAATTGTAATCTTGAATGCTTCTTGGCTGATGTAAGTAGCACTCATAGTAAAAAATATCAATAACGATTTCTAATATATTTAAATACATAAGCATTATTTACATATGTCAAGGTTAAAAAATTCGAACGTAAATTTTTATTGCAAACTGTTTTATGGCATTTTTTTTATTTTTAAAATTTTCTATAAAATTTTAGTTAAGATACGCAGTAAAAAATTTGCGCAAATTGCTCCCACAAAGCTTACGTATTTTTCGATAAGATTAGGGAATGCTCCCTAAAATGTAGAGAATATTCCCGAAAATGTATGTTTTCTAGGGAATTTTCCCTACGTTTTAGGGAAAAATATCTAAGCTTTGTGGCAATAATTTGTGCATTTTTTACAGTGTAGTCAATTAAACTCATCATTCGTTAATTTCTTATTAAATTAGTTGAAAACAAAACATCTGTACTTATGTGAAACGAAGAAGAAAATTGGATTCGGGGATTATTAAATTTTTTGAAGAAGACATATTATCGGTGTGTCTATCAACTACCGTTTTGTAGTATAATTAATACCAGTTCGTTTGAAGAATACTTACCTTATTATAACATAACAGAACACTTTTTATAAAATATAACAACTGCAAAAAAGAATAGAAAAATTCAGTTAAATTCTGTGAAATACTAAAAGCAAAAATTACATTAATATCTTAAATGCATATGATACTCCATCTTAAAACAACAGGGATGCTGTTCCAAGGTCTAATGGACTCAAAAGCAAAATTTATTTCAAATTTAATCTATAATTAAATCATGACAACAAGGAGTTGCCATAGACAAAATTCTTTCGATTTGAGCGACGTGGACATTTACAGAAGAGACAGCTTATTTATAAAAAGATTACAAAAAAATGAAACCGTTCGCAAATTTACTCAGGGTGTAACAAAAATGGTGGAATGACTTTTGCCTGTACGACTAAAAACAAGAGAAAAAGTTCAAATAAATATAATTATGTGCTAAAATCATTTGTTATTGTGTTATAGCCAGTGCTAATATTCAAATATTTTATCTACCAGTTCGCTTATCCAGTTAATTTCAATTCATTTTATTAAAAAAACTCTACACAGGTAAGACAAAAGGTGTCGTCTTATATGTATGCGTAGGATGTAAATGTAAAAAAATTTACAGAAAAAAAGGAGAGAAAAAGGTATATTGAAATACAACGAAAGCTACTAGTAAACTAAGACTAAATTAAATTACTATTTATACAATTACTTTGCTACAAAGTTATAAAAAATTGTATATATCAAAAGATATATGCAAAATATAATATGTTTATATATTTTCACCTGGGTTTAAAACAGATAATTGAACCTTCAACCTAGTACTACTACGTGCCTCCCTGATAGCAAATCTAATCTGATTCCACAGTCTGATATCCTCTGACACTTAGCTTGCAAAACGTGAAACAATAAGAGCATTAGTGCGTGTTGAACGTGCAAAAACAAAGGTTATTTAGAATTATGAATGTTATAGAGAAGTATTAATATTCGTTGATAAATATTCGATTTTATGAAATATTACTGTAAGCAGAAATATGGTCCTATCTACGAAGACGATATATGTATCGAACTGCAAAATTAAAATCCATGTTAAGCTTACGCAAAGATGCAGAATCCAACTTAGCAGCATAAATTTCATACCCATATGCTATTATGGGAAGAAGAAGTGCCCGGATCAACCTTAGTTTGGTTAAAAGTAGTGTATAGATACAAGAAATTCTTAACATTATCGCGGTATTCAATGGGGTAGTGATTCGAGTATAACGGGGGGGGGGGGGGGCATATGTAGTGTTCAATGAATATTTGTATATTACGATGGTAATTCTTTTGGCTGGATTAAGTATAAATTTACTTTTTCTGACCCAATCAGAAACCGCTGATAGGTCTGCATTGCGTTTGTAAATCCCATCCTCAATAAGCTCCAGCGGGATGGAAATATAAAGTTGTAGATCACCGGCATAAAGATGAAACACAATAATTTATTGTATTTGGAAAATCGTTGATGAAGATAAGATCGACAAAAGCAATGGACCCAAGATCGAACCTTGTGGGACGCCGCAATTTACGGACAAAAGGCTCGAAGTCTGATTATTACAAACTACCAATTGCATTCGACCGGAAAGGTAAGATGCAACCAGTTTACACGCGAGTTAGATCATGGTCTGATTTTAACAAAATAGAGGATACCAATTTCCAAGAAATTCTAAAGAAATATGTAGAATCAACAAAAGCAGAACAAATTTAAAGCTTTCCCTCACTTCAATTATTTCAAACTTAAAACATTTATTTTCCCAGCTTTACCCAACATATTTCCCATGAATATATCTTGGCGATCACATTTCATTTTTGTACGTGACAATATGTAAAGATGATTTTGTAGAAGATAATTATGAACGAATAACTTAAGTTTTGATGGAAATGGTTTGGCAAAAGCTGACCTCGGTTACGGAATTAATAAATAAATATATATATATCAATTTAAAAATTGTTTTTATTTTTATAATCCCAACGATATGTATAATTCGCGGGGCTAGAGAAACCGAAATTGTTTTTCAGTTTACTAATTAACAAAATATGATCAACTTTATCAAAAGCTTTTGAGAAGTCCAAGAGTACTAGTGTGACAACTCTATCATAATTAATTTCCATGCGTATATCTTCGATAACTTTAAGTTGATCAGTAGTACAACTATGTTTAGATCCTAAGCCACACTGAAGAGAATTTAATAACTTATCGTCGTTCAGGTACTTGGAAATTTGCCTACATAATGACATCTCAAATACTTTGGAAAAAGAATGGTAAAATGGATATAGGTCTATACTGAGGAGCCCCCGAAGTACATTTCTTCACAGGAATAATTTTGGCCTTCTTCCATACAGCGGGAAATATTGAGGTTAACAAGATATTATTGCAGATATGGGTAAGTGGGTGAATAATAGCAGGGAGAACAACTTAACAAATTTTGGATGAATACCGTCTAGCTCAATTGCTTCGGAATTTACCGAAAACACAGCTTGCATAATATCATTTTCATACATTCTCGGGCTTAAATTTACTGAAGCGAAAATTCTCCGATCGCGCTGAAACTTTGCACATTTATGCAAAAATACCTAAAACCACCAAATCTGAAAAAAAAAATTGTTCGATCACTCCTACTTTTCGGGATATTTTACTTCAAAATTCCTAATATTTGATCTTACACTACACAACACTTTGACATTTTCACAATTAATGTACTCTTCTTCTTCGTCTTCTTCTTCTTCTTCTTCTTTTTCTTCTTCTTCTTCTTTTTCTTTTTCTTTTTCTTTTTCTTTTTCTTTTTCTTTTTCTTTTTCTTTTTCTTTTTCTTTTTCTTTTTCTTTTTCTTTTTCTTTTTCTTTTTCTTTTTCTTTTTCTTTTTCTTTTTCTTTTTCTTTTCTTCTTCTTTTTCTTTTTCTTTTTCTTTTCTTCTTCTTCTTCTTCTTCTTCTTCTTCTTCTTCTTCTTCTTCTTATTATTATTATTCTTCTTCTTCTTCTTTAAAGTAGCAACAAGAATGAAATTCATCTTATTGATGAGTATATACATATCTACCGAGCATTCGGGTTACCAGAATTGCATTCTTTTATTCATTCCGAATAATCAATTCATGTGTAGTACAGTAGCATTTAGTTATGGAACTGAAAAATATTCATTAAAAAACGCACACACACACGCACGCGAAGCGGAGCAAATTTTCAGCGCGATCGGAGAATTGTCGCGTAAGTAAACTTGTTCCCATTCTCGCTATAGAATAGCCATTAAAAGTAAAGTTACTGTTAGAGGTTATGTTAGAGATAGGCACAGTATTTAAATCTGAAACAGCAAATTCGACATTCAATACGCTAGGATCAGCATCTTCTTTAAATTGGGATAAAATTAAATTGGGATAAAATAGGTTTTCGAGGACAAAATTGATTTCCGATGTATGATATGATAAGATAAAAAAACGTCTAATATTAATAACTAAACATTTTAAAGTCAGATATCACGAGAGCTATAACAAGCTTCATATTCGCAGGGAAGAATACACCTTTCCAACTTTTCCAAATGTGATATTTAGATTTATTATGAAATGCCCAGATTTTCAAATGACGATGTCATAGATCCAAACTACTGGCATACGTTGATTACAGATTGTATACTAGATGCCTCCAGAATCATTTCTGTGTCGTATATGAAATGTCTCTTCGTGTCTTTCGCTTGTTATTTCCAGCTTTAACACTTCTAATTAAAGAATTTTCAATGACTGGATATTACTTTTGATTTGTTATTTAACCACTTTGCGCAAGTGGCATGATACTCTTCTCTCTGATAAACCCAATTGACCTATCTGTGAAAATTTTGACGTGATCAGCGTGAGCCGAAGTGCCTTGCGAGATCGTGCTTAAATCATTTATGTACAGATTCAAGAGAAGCGGACTGAGAATAGAACCCCGAGGTATATCGCAGTAGAAAGTTAGGGGGGATGATAGCGACTGATTGACTTTTACTGACTGACTACGGTAGAATAGACAATTATTTATGAGAGAGAGAGAGAGAGAGAGAGAGAGAGAGAGAGAGAGAGAGAGAGAGAGAGAGAGAGAGAGGGACAGAGAGAGAGAGAGAGAGAGCTAGAGACGAGGACTTGAAATCCCGTTGCAATTTAAGAAGTAGTCTATCATGATTAATCGAATTGATCATCTGCTGGAATTTAAAAGGACTAGTATTGCCATAGGATCTCTGTTACGAACGTCGTCAATCTCCGACACCTTTTTGAGTAATACAGACTCACAGCTCTACCATGGTGTGAAACCTGACTGCTAGCGATATAGTAAAGATTCTTGAATCAGAATGAAAATTAATTGATAGTGAATTAATTTTTCAAGAGCTGTGTAATATTAAAAATTTGACATTATATATTGACGTTCGTATCAAATAAAAATATATAAAATAAATTACAATATAATAGAAAAACATTTATTGAAATATATACAGGGTGGGTCTTAATACGTGCCAAAGTTTGTTATTTTGAATGTTCGGAAGTGTTAATATTTTTTTCGGATTTACTTTATTTATTTTATTATATAGATTTTGTGACGGTGTCCAAGCGACTTTTTACGGCGGCATTCATGATATAATTAATTTAATGTATTTTTTACAGGACGTGCTTGCTCGTTTAGCAGATATGACTTTTCCATATTTTTTTTATGCGATTACTTGAAAGAAAAAAAGTGTGTTACACATTTTTATTGATCTAAAATACAATATTGCCCCTGAAATTGAAAACAGCAATGTAATACGCATCATTCATGATTCGTGATACAACCGGAAATTTTTTGCGTGTTATTGTGTACTCGAAAATCTTATTAGAAAAATTTGTTATCACAGGATTATGTCTCACCCTAAACAGACCATTTACATATCTATAAACATCTAAAAGAGTGACGATTAGTACCTTCTTTTTTTTTGCTGAAGGGAATATAACCAAAGTATATGCATGCGATCAGATTTCCTCTGTCCATTTTCAATTTTGATAGGAACATTTCTATTAAAGACTGACTCATGTGTTAGTCAAAGCGCTTAAAAAAGATTTTGTAGTTATATTATAGAAGTGTCCTACTTATTTGACAGTTTTGATAGAGCTTTTATGCTGTATGAAATATACTGCGACCGTGTATTTGACTGTTAGCTCGATAAGCTTTTGCGATTCATCTAGCTAACGGAAATACACAATAAAATATTATTTTATGAATAATTCTCACACTCCTATTTATAGAAATAAATATTTCACAATATTTTAAAAGCCTAATTCTGGAAATTTTAGTCATTTACCAACCGGTTTGCAGAACTTTGATTTGGTTAACAACTGGTACGGCCGAACTGGTAAGAACCGGCTGAATATATATTGCATTTATTCAGTTAAAATTAGTAACAATAATAAAGTTATTAAAGTTCATGAAACCATAATAGTGTTCAAAATTAACTCCACGTAATTATCGGATCATGTGGTCAAAAAAATATATAAAAATATCTTCCACTCTGTTGAAGGTCATCATTTTATTAGATTTTAAATGTCCTGTAGAAATGGTGGGGATTTAGTTTTGCCACGTTTAGGCCACACTATAGAGCCTGTACGGCTAATATAGATCTATGTACCTCTCTGGCCCCCACCTCCTCCGATATCCCTATACCAAGGAATTTTCCCTTCCTTCCGATAATTTTAACAGTGTTGGGGTTGCTCTTAATAGCAATTCAATCTATTGTAAATGTATTAGTTATACAGTCAGCGAAATCTATGATGATCTCCCCTTTCTGGTAGACTTTTGTTAGTCGGCTTAAGACAGAAATTGCTCAAAAGTTTTCTCACAATTTATATTTTTTTATTCCAGCATCATGTTCACTTCCCTCGATGCAACTTGCTTGTTATCATAAAGATTGTGTCTGTGCGTTTTACTTTCGGTTTGCGCAAATTGCGACGTTTTTATTATGTATCGTATCTTGCTTCTGTTCTGGGATCATATAATAAATGCACATTCACTGACCTATCTTGAATTCTTGCACTCGCGAATCCATTTTAGTCTACTTATTTCTATATTTCGTATATTAACTTTGTGCCATTGCACATAAATATAGGGTCCGCCAAATAACTTTTTTTTTTTTGAAAATGCTATAAAAAAAAACTACTGTATATTTTCTCACATTTCTTTTTTTATTTGAAAGTACAATCCTTCCGGTTAATAATGGAAAATAATTTCATTCAAATGGCGTCATACCAAGATCTTTATGCAAAATTCGTCTCAATGATGTCTCCGAAATGTTCAATTGTTGAGAACGACGGTGAATTGATGTTGATGGCGCTTCACGCACACTTTCTGCCACATAATCAATATTCTCGGGTGTACGCACTGTTTTTGGCTTTTCACGCTTTGGTTTATCGATGAGGATGCCAGTTTCTTTCACTTTTTTCACAAGATAACGAACATACGGAGCTGACGGTGCTTCTCTTCTTCCAAAATCCGTACGCAATTTTCGCACACATTCTGCAACATTACCATGATTTTCAAAGTAATGTCGCAATATTTCCCAGCGTTGTTCAAGCGTATACACAACCATATTCGTTCAGCGGAAGAATAAAACTAATTATCTGTCAAATCAGACATGAGCTAAGTGTTACCATTCACGAAATAAGCACTAGTTGAAAAAAAAAAAACGTTAGATGGCGGACCCAAAAAAAACGTTAGATGGCGGACCCTATAGAACTATTTACTTAACTCGTAAGAATGATGGACCGATCGAAGATTTTCAGAACGCTTTAAATTCAATTCTGAGTTAATTAATCTCTTGGATTAAGTTATTTTCAATGACTTATTTCGCTTCATTTTACACCGAATACAGCGTTATTAACATGGTGAATTTCAATGCTCTTCGGAATAGCCCCTACTATCCCCTTTATAATGGCATACCAATTATTGCTCTTACTCATACAAAATTGAAAATTTATTCTAAGAAAAGTTCTGAATTTGAAAAATTTTCAATATTCATCGACCCTACTTAATTTTATGTGCACCATCTCCTATCCGTGACAATAATTCCTTCCTTGTATACTCATTAGTCTTAGATAAACTACACTTAATCATTTTGTGTTTATTAACCAACCAACGATGTACGCAACAATTTTTGCCAGAAGGGAAAGATTAAGATTAAGTGGTGCTAACTGATTTAAACATTAAAACGCTTTAACAACAATAAACTTATCGACTTTCATATAAAACTCAGTACTAAATTACCGCCATGAAAGTATCTAAACAGGAAATATGTAAAATATATTTTTGGCTGTTCACAATCAGTTTTTTTTTCTCTGGAAACCATTTAAAATAAAGCATTCCTCTTAAGAAAATATAAAAAGAAATATCTTGCTGAAGATGTTTTTTATGAGTACATTCTATTGGTCACCGCAATTATACCTCAGTCTTTAGTGCTAGGTAACTGATGGGAACATAATTATCTAATTAGTGCAAATTAGCAGTAATTACGTTTAAAAGTATACTCCAGCTTTCCGCATTATATACCGCAATAATGTTTTTCCCTTTTTTAATCTCTGGGATTGTTAATTGAATCTTTTCGAGAAAGTTTAATTACTGGAAACTAAGAGATTGACAATTAAATTAAATTAATTTCAAGTTTTTCTAAATCTACGATCTGAAAGAATTATTCACAATTTGATTTTTTTTTTCTTCTAGTAACCTTTACGGTAAGGACAGCTGTTTCTTTCTTTGCTCAAGTCATTTAAGTAGAATTTGCTGTACTGTAAATATTACGAAAAACTATGATTCTATTCAGAAGATTTATTCCTCTATATGTATGTAATCAGTAGAAGTGGCTTTTCTGTAAATTGAATTCTATCAAATAATTTATTGAGAAAATTCATTTGATATAAAGTAAAAAGTTGCGCTCGGCAGTTTTACGTAGAAATACAAGACAATCAAATGGACAATTAATTTCATACCATTTCTTAATGTGATTTTAAGTGAATCATGTGAAAATTTAGTGAAAAATTTCCAGCAATGATAAGTATTGATATCTAGAAATCATACCAGTTGCAATTATAAGCAACTCCTACCCTACCCATCTATCGTACTTAAAAAAAAAAAATCAATCTTACCTTAATTTAATTTAAGTCCATAAATTGGGACAAAAATCACGACATTTCAAGCTCTTCCGAGTGCTTACTAGGAAAACTGGCTAGAAAATGTAGGTACGTAATCATTGTAAAATGCTCTATATTAGCTGAAGTACTTAAAAAACATTTTAATTATGCTGTCGCACCAAAATACACAATAGGTTCACTTTGACTGGTAGTATGGTAGTGTTCCAAGACATCAAGTACTGTGTGGCCAGGGTAAAGCTGTGGTTAATGTTATAGCCGATCACAGTGTGGATTAAATCCATATTCTTGAAACTATTAAATATTTCTATTACTTAAAGATCAGCTAAAAATACCATAACTCAATAGGACCTACAGTGCCTACTCAAAAGGACAAAAAAGGGTCGCTTAGATCTTCGTGCTTTCGAGCTATGTTCACTCTGGTATTTAAAGAACATGAAAAACAGCTACCTAACAAAATTAACTACATGCATTTATATATGAAACTAGTTTGAATTTAACTGTTGGAAATTTCAATATCGAATACAATTTTGCCGATTTCTTAAGAGTATAGCCCAAGCGTCATAAGTTTCTCACTAAGATCTCATCTCTATTCTAGGAGCATAAAAGAGAATATGGTAGGAGACCACCTAATGTTATGGTGGTTTTGGGGCTACCAAAATAGCAATTGTTAAGAAATTTAGTAGATGTTTCCAAAATGCACATTTAAATGATCCAAAAAGTTGTTTTCGAAAGCAGACCCATGTTACGTAAGGTGTAAAGCATTCTACTCCGAGTGAACGGACTGAATATTGTGACAAATGGACTTTTAGATGTTAATTGCCATGGACGTACACGCAAAGTGATTTATTGAATTAAAATATTTTTTTTTTCATCACCTGTAGAAGCATTCCGAGTCATCTGCCAGTAATAATTTCAACTAACTCCATTAATTACTTTGAACTCAGGCTAATAGCAATTTATATATGTATAAGTATCACATGCATATATTCATGTTATGTACAACCAAATGACAATAAACTGCAGAAACTTTGCATCTGTTCTGTTTGCTCTGATAATAATGCAAAACAAAACTCAGGAAATTGTTAACAAAAACAACCTCATAGTAAGCTTAATGGATACCAATTCACCCATGGGGATCAATTCTCCTGTCTGTCTCTTTGTCAAATTGTTTGAATTTATAGTTCATCTATGTATGATCCCCACAGACTCAGGCCACCTTCCCACCTCCCACCCATCCTCTAGCAATAGTTGATGCATTCATTTACTCATTTACCCTATAAAGAAGTAGATATCCTTTGAAAGCCCAAATACGTTATCGACTTATTGCGGTGTGGGATGAGCATGAGACTACAAATCTCCCTCTTAAAGGTTATTTGGGAATTGTGTTTTGTTCTGATTTTCTCAGCACTTCAATTCCGGAAGGAAGTTACAGTTTTGTTGTTTGATTTTCCCAGACGAAGTGCATATTGCCGTATAATAAAAGCGAGACGATAACGTCGGGCATGTGCAACATTAACATCGTCCTGTAGGATACGTTCATCTCGAATGAGTACTTGTGTGGGCACCTTGAATATTGGTTGGTCCTTGCAGAATGTTACCGTATCAACTTTCATCAATCTAAATTGCCATTTTGAATATTGGTGAGCTGATTTAAATGAATGAAAAGTACCCGAGTCTTACTCACATCAGAATAGTATTACGTGTGCATTCACAGTTAGTATTGATGAGGTCAGACCTGAAAAGATACTGCATTTTGCCCATTTTGCGGTTATGTAATGAACGAAAACATAATTCGTAGTGTCACCTGTGAAGATGTGCTGTTTGTTTCCTTCCAATTAGAATATTAGATATGTACACCGGAGTTGATTAAGGTCACCTTAATTGACTTTCAAACTAGCATTAAGTTCTGGAAACCCTGGTTCCATATAAAATTGGACATAGACAGTTATCATCAAGGACTCTAGGTTGTTTCATCTTCATTTTATGCTTGAATAGGTGCGAACATGTTTACTCCATTTTTTATTGACGTATGAAGTAATGGGTATATGACTAAGCCGTCGATGGTGTAATGGATAACACATGACTTTGCGGGCAAAGACCCATCGGAGCGTAATTCTGATTGAGGAATTCTGTTGAAACGCTCAACTTCTCATCCTGTGAAAAATTTAGTGATCGGAGTGTTGAATGACATTCCCGATAGTATTTATCATGGTACATTGTAAGTATGGTACCTATCCAATAATTTTTATAAACAAATATGTTTACTTTTCGATAACAAGAAAACAAGATAATCTGGAAGTGTTATTGTATTAGTTATGTAAGGCTTCCACGGATAGGAAATATTTAAATACGTGAAGAGAGCGCCCAGGTAATGGGTTTTAGAAAATTCCTTCATTCTTTAAAAAAAACAATCGAATTGAATATTTTAAAAATGCCTAATTTATGATCTATAGTTTTAACAGGTACGGATTATTGCGATTATTTATAATGTTACAGTTTATATGTATAAGTAAAAAATAATCAATGATATACTAGATAATTCGTAGTCAGTAATTGCAAGACTAACTGCGATGAATTTATTGCCCAAGCGCCAGGTACCTAATATCATGCAAAATGCTTATACGTATCTGCCAACATACATATAATAAAAGTAAAAATATGATAGAGGACTTGGCGCAGAAAACAGGGGAAGAAGGCCATATAAAAAACTCTACCAGATTCTTACACTTGGGGCCGGATTCACTAATTCGGAGAGTTGTGGAGATAAGAGCGCTTTTGCAAACTCAACTCTCCACTCGGAGTTCTGTAACTCGTGGAATTTCAACTTGGCAAAACTCTCGGCTGTGCTAGTTGTGGAGAAGTAAGAAAAGTATTTCTCAACTAACAGTATTTTGTCCCCTAATTAGGTATGTAATTAGTTTTTGAGTCCGGTAAATAGTTTTGGAGATAACTGCAAATGAAGTGAATCAGTCCTTCTTAAGATGAAAAAAATGGCCGTTTTTTGGTACAAAAATGGACATATTTGCAACTCATCATTATGAAGAACTTGTAAGTCGTGTAAATTAACTTTCCATGAGAAAAATGTTCACAACAGAGTACTAATGGATGTGAAACAAAAAACGGAAGAAATATGCGCAAAATATAGGAAGTGGGGTGTGTATGACCCAAGTGCAAAAAATCCGTTTTCGACGGTAAAAAGTCAGTTATGAAGTTAAAATGATCCAAAAAAAATACACCACTCGATTACCGGCTTCTCCCTCTTTAATTTGATACCAAAAATGACGTATTTTGGACAACCCCCAATTGGGGGTGGTACGACCCCCCATCCCCAAAAGACCCTCCCCTAGAAATTATTCACCTATATTTTTGTACTCTAGACCATAAATCCATTGAAAAAAAACCCCAATACTCTACGATCCTCCCACACAGAGTTATCTGTCTTTCAATATTTCGATACTTCTCACGATTTCTTTAACTCCCCAAGTTTTTTAGAGAATCTCGAATGGAGAGTTAGAGAATTTTATTCGGGGAAAACGAAAATTCTCATCTCCCAAATTCCCAAACTCTCCAAGTTTCAGAATCCGGTCCCTGATAATAGTTAAATAAAAATTTAATTTCAGATCTAAAATGCTGAAAAATGAGAACTGGGAACTTTGATTTGAACATAAAAAGCACCTTCCCGGAATGGCCGGCAGACTTTATCAGAATTTTTAACAGTTTCCGGTTGTACACATTTCACAAATTGTTTCGCTTAGAACAGTGACGGGTCCATTGTGCCATGGGAATTTATACTTCTAGGGACAACCCTATATCCACCCTGAATCTCTAAGAAAACTCAGATTACATCAAAGCTCTTTATCTTACCATTCCACCTTATCCAAGAAGTAGTAGCTAACGAGTAGCCCGTCTTTTTTGGTCGCTGGAGTTGGACAATCGCAAAACACATGTCGAACTGTTTCGATTTCCACAGTACCTTTACAGCTACGACAGAAATAGTTGGACCTTAGACCCAGTCTCCTGGCACTTATGGCCTAATGAACCGTTCACACCCAAACTGATTTCCTGATCTGGTCTTTGCTCCTTTTCAGGAGTTCCAATGTTTTCCTCCTATTATACCCAGCCCATAGTTGCCTGGGAATATAACAGGTGTCCCGTTTGATCCATCGATGATAAACCTTAAACGTAGCTATCATTGGTTATGTAGAGCTCCGATTAGGATTCTTACATATCTTGTAAATCAGAACCAGTGGCGGATCCAGGGGGGGGGGGTCGTGGGGGTCATGACCCCCCCCCCCTAAATTTGAAGAAAAAATATTTAATTAATTGAGTTATTTGAAAAAATATATTTTTTATTTTATACTTTTTTTATTTATATAATTCAACTTAAAAGAAAATTTTTATTCCAAAACTTAAAAAAATAAAAATTTATTTCAATGAATGCTATTGTATGCATGTGATGTATGTGTATAGGTTTTTCTCGGAATTTGGGCTTCGGACCTCAGAGAAACACTTTCCAAGCCACGAAACAGACTCCCTCGCTACCACATCAGAGCTCTAACTTAACTTAGTCCTAACTCCTGTTATATTTCGAGGCTTACCTTAGTCGAAGGCAATCACTCTACGCCGTTTCAGGAAGCTATGATTAAGACAACTCGCACACTTTTATTTTATTTATATATTTTTTTTTTTACTTTTGCTTTGTTCACAAACTTTTTCTTTCACAAACTTCCTCTTATGGTTATTTTCACAAAACGTTTATTTTTTTTTTCTTATCGCAACTTCTATTTTCTTTACCTGTTTACAATTAGTGTTCAGCCTATCGCGGCGGACGATGGTTGAAATGAAATTTGATATTTTCATAAATATCAAACCATCGTCTTGCTATCGTGCATACATTGTTGCACCCAGAATGTATTCCGCTCGCGACAATTTGCTGAAAGGAGGCTTTTTGGCTTGATCGTTTAAATCTTCACCGAGTAAATTTTCTGTATGTAGGTATACATATATGTACATACATATCGTATTTTTATTTTCGACAAATCTTACTGAAGGTAAAATTTGTCGTGGGGCTTTTTTCTATTGAAGCGACTTGGGTTGAAATTTAAAACTTTTATTTGTCCCAAGTCGTTCTATGGGAAATACTTTTTGTTTTTAACTGAGGAATTTGAATCAATTGCTGATGGCAATTTCACACACTCTAACACTCCTAACATTCTAAAATATTTGCAGCGTTCTTATGTAAAACCACTGACATTTAAAATATGGACTGACTACGTCCATAGAAATACACTGCAGAAAGTGGGCTCATTTCTATATAGCGTTCTCTTTCGATCTAAGCACCAACTACTAATTCGCACGTCACATAGAAATGTGACCTAACTCAAAATTTGTCGTTTTTGAGTTAATTACACCATGAAATTGGCATATTTCTATCTGATTGTTTTTGCCGCTAGATAGCGGTAGTGTCACTTTTCTGTTACTGAAGAACAGAGATATTCTTCATAGAACAGTGTGTCAGTGGGCGCGTTTAGGCGGGGACCAAACCGGTCAAAATTTCTGGTTTTTCCTCCGCGTAATTACAAACCATACCGAAGTGGTTGGTAATTTTACATGGCTGTGACCAAAGGCTTCCAATTATTCCAAACTGGTTTGGTCTCCGCCTAAGCGTGCCCACTATCACTTTTTGAGTTGTGACGATCTTCATAACAAACGTAAATATGTTTTCGACATTTTAAGAGTATTATTTTAAATTGTGTCACTTTTCCACAAAACAGCATTTATTTCTTACAAATAATACTATGAGTTATGACAGTTTTCCACAAAGTTCAAAGTACGGAATTTAATTCTTAAAAATCGTATTTTGAGTTGTGCCACTTAAAAAAACTTGTAAAAATATTTACTCGCAACAAAGAAAAGCGACACAACTTAAGAGGATGCGGGATTAACAGCTAACCTCGCCAACTGCGGTAACAAAAACTTAAAATTTCTTTTATATAAATCTTCAGAAATATATTTACTAACAAATTTAAGAGTTCAGACTATTTTTAGCAAACAATTACTACGTTAAGCTAGAATTAATTCTATGTACAGCTTTTCGTTTTTTCGCTCTCCTGAAAAGTTGCATTTTTTGAGTTGGGTCACTTTTCTATGTAACGTGCGAACTGAGAAAGGGCTGTAAACAATAAATAAATAAGTGGGTTTGTCGAAATAAATTTTTTTAAATTAATTATTTGGGTTAATAGAAATTCGATAGGTTTCACTTCTCAACTTTCCGCCAATGGATTTTTTAATGTTGGCACCGACGTATGAACTATTTTTGACACAAAAAATTGTACCCGCAAGAAATAGCATATAGAGCATATATAATATTGTATGCCAGTGTGGAAAACATCATCCACACCGCTTAATGCGGAGTTCCTAGTTCCAAGTATTGCGATGGCTATGCAAACCGACTTAGGTGTTTTTTTTGTTTTTTTGTTTTGCTCGACAGATGTAATTTGTAAGATGACCCCCCCCCCCCCCCTAATTTCAATGCTAGATCCGCGCCTGATCAGAACCTTGTTTGCTAGATCATCCGCTATTGCTATTTGCGGCGATCTAACAGTAAGTTCCTTACGACATGACATTATCGGATGCAAATATTATGTCAGTCATGTTTTAGTATTGGCCGATGAAAAAAGTTGGTTAGTTAATTTACGGGGATCGGTTTCGTTATAGTAATGAACTGCAAAATTTCCCCATTTTCATAGTTAGATTGAAACACTAAGTCGTTTGTTATTAATTCCATCCTATCTCAACGCTTTTTATTATCCCTAGCATTTAGATTGAGCAGCAGTAGTAGGAAAACGTTTTTCAGCACAACCTCAAAATGTAGAATTACAGAAAATCTGAAGCTCATGGCTGTCAGAATGATCCATTCCTTCACTAGAAATAATTTGCTTTTGAAATTTCACGGAGCTTTTTCAACCGCTCTTACATAAAACCCATCCATCTTTTGCTTTAAATCCTTTACAAAACACATGAACTCTAACTTATGACTTTCCCACTGCATTGTTCTTTACTACAAAGATATCGCTCTTGGCATAAACATTGTGTCACTTTTGGCGCCTATCAAAATGATTGTTTGACATTTTGTTGTTGTTGATAGGACCAGTTAAGTACATCTGCCTGCTAATACCGTCGTTATAAAGTGTCTATGTGTAAATAACTTGCCGTTGGTTATATCCCTCATAAGAAAATCGATTGCTTCGTTCATTCATTAAAGGCTGAATCCATAATTGTGGCCTTTACCTTTCTATTAGACATTTACCTTCCATTGCAAGTTACATTTCTGCTGTAAATCCTAAATCCCATGTAATTGACTTTTAGTCGTACTAAGCCTTTGATATAAATCACTAATCCTCGGCGTATGGCTGGGAAATATTCTCAGTCAATTTTACATTGAACTTACGCTTAAAGTTTCTTTGACATCCACGAGATCAATGATGATAAGAATGGACATGAAAGTCGATAGATAAGTCAATGAGATACGAAATTTTAAGACGCGATATTTTGTCTTCTTTCTTTCTTCTTTCTTTTACATAGATATTGTTAATACTACTATGCGTATTACTATCGTCACTATTTTTGTGGCTACCTACAAACTAAGTAGTTTGATCCTTCCTATGTAAATTATACATAAATTCGATGGCAGACATCCCATTTAGGATTACTAATAACATTTCCATTTTCTTGCCGGTAGCAGTATCTCTTGACATATCTATTGGGTACTGCGCTTCTCCCCATAATCTGTTAAGATAATGTAAATAGCAAGTACTCAATTTTCTTCTTTGCTTATGTGACCAAAAAAATTCGTTTACCCCCACTTGATTTTATCAGTCCCATCCGAAGGGACGACATGACATACACGTCAAAAGGTAGCCTCCAAACTTTTATCTGTTCAAAAACTTATAACATTGTTGCCATCAATATTCATGAATGATTCCATTCGAAGCATATGTCTCATATTCAAAAGAGGACGCTCTTTCAGTGGAGTATATCGAAGGGAATAAATCTATAGTTCAACAAAAAAACAAAAAATCAAATCAATATGAAACTTATCCCTTGTTCCAAAAATTCCACAGAACTGTAACCACATTACATCAGCCGCTACACGTCCCAACTTACTTCCAATATGAAATTGCTGGTCTGTCTTATGTCAGAAATTCAAAAATTGATCGGATACCGCTTATCCAGAAAATCCATTTAGTTAACAGCATGTTGAACTACTTCGCGGGATGTTAAACTTTAATACCACTTTCTTGATGATTTATGGACGTATGAGTTCAGGATCGATTACAATTTACGAATCCCATTAAAGCAGGAATTGGAGCACATGGTGCAGCATGATTTTGTATATCCATCGACATTATGATGCTGCCCATGATGTACACACAATAACACCGTGAAGCTTTTATCGTCAAGATGCTTCAGCTTTTTACAAATCCTTGACTTGCTAATCTACACAGAGCAGGGGGAGGGAAAAAGAGAGAGATAGTAAGTGAGAGACAGAGACAGAGGTCTAGGGAGGTAGACAGAGACATTGAGAAAGAGGAAAAAAATAACGTCAACAGACTCCAGCTATTGTGTTGACATATATTTCTTTTCAACTAATACTACTTCCCGCACACCCCGCAAGATTGCATATTTTGTATCCTTTCCATTCATTTAAAAAACGCGATACCTTTCGGGCAAATCTTCTACTCTCATTCATATTCCCCGCTGATATATTCCACAAGGAGAGCAGATATCAAGATAAGGCCTTTATATTGTTTCAAATGTCAGTAGTTGTGGGATAAAATTAATTTTCTCCTTAATTAAATGAATGAGGTAAGGGTAGAAGGTGTACCGTATACCCATTGTAGATAAGGCAGCGAATCTAGGGCGAATTACATATGAAGTGAAAGCATACAACGTTGAAGTGTATGATTATAAGTAAGATTAAGGGATTTCCTTTGTTATTGCTTAGTGTATAGCTGGTGCAGATATGTGACAGTAATTAAAAAATATTTGTGAGTGAGAATAGTTAGGAGAAGTAGGAACAAGCACAATAATGATGTGTAATGGCTCATTGTTTAATTCCTTAAGCTATTGTGTAATTAAGGGATTTTTTTTTCGAAAATATGACTCTATGCGGACTGCTGTATACTCGTAAGATCTAAATGCAAGTTAAATAACGAAAACATAATTTTTACCTTGAGGATATATGGGGATAATAAAAAAAAACAAATTTATTTCTTTATACTTAAAGCTTTTGGAAGGGAAATGTACATAAGATAATTCATTGTGCACGGTAGCAGGTTACGGCTTTATTTAAGGTTTACTCTGCTATTTGTTCCAAGTAGTATATGCACAAAATTCTAAAGTAACTACAACCAATTTTTAAATTCAACACAATTCAAAGATATTAGAAGATTTTAATCGTTTCGCTGTGATAAATAATTTGTTACCTTAGTAACTCGAAAATAGGCTGAATAAGTAAGTTAAGAGTTATAGATAATAATTCTTTAACGGCTACTGTTTGAGCTGCTTTAGCTCTAACGTGCAATGATCTGGAACGGGACAGGTCTTTAAATAAAAGATAAATTTAAATCTAATGTAATACGTACAATTATTATAAGTATGAGACTATATGTAGTTAAATGATAAAGATTCAGATCTGAGAAATTAAAAATTGATAATAATAAGGGTTTTCCAATAAGAGGTGTTATTTTAATTAGCCCGCTATTTCGGTAGATGTCACTTTGGAGCTGTCATTTTTTGACATTTGACAAGTAGAAACTACGCCATTAATAAAAATGGAACGATACACGATCCAGCAATGCATTGCAATTATTAAAATTCACTATAAAAATGGTGAAAATGTGGCAGAGACGGTTCGTAAAACTCGAAAATTTTTGGGTCGTCGTGAAGCACCTTGTCGGACCGCAATACAGAAATTGGTAGAAAAATTCGAGCTGTCGGGACAAGTTAGTGATGTGAAGAATAAAACCCGTGCACGTCGCTTAAGAACAGCCGAGAATATTGCTGCTGTAGCCGAAAGTGTTGAAGAAAACCCAGGTTTGTCCATTCCTCGTCGTTCTTTGGAATTAGGCTTTCCACAAACGTCATTACACCGTAATTTGCATAAAGATTTGGGTCTTAAGGCTTATAAAGTTCAGTTAATACAAGAACTCAAGCCGGCCGATCATCACCAGCGTCGAGTCTTTGCTGATTGGGTCCTTGAAATGCATGAAAATGATCCCGAATTCCATCGAAAACTCATCTTGAGTGATGAGGCCCATTTCCACCTCGATGGCTTCGTCAACAAGCAAAATTGTCGCATCTGGGGCTTGGAAAACTCAAGAGTTATTGTTGAAAAGTCTCCTTATCCTCAGTGTGACTGTTTGGTGCGGTTTATGATCCCGCGGGGTCATTGGACCTTAATTTTTCGAAAATGAGGCTGGAGCAACAGTTACGGTGAATGGATTGCGCTATCGACAGATGATTAATGATTTTTTATGGCCGGAATTGGATGGTATTGATCTGGACAACGTTTACTTTCAACAAGACGGCACCACGTGCCATACAAGCAACGAAACCATTGATTTTTTACGGGAAAATTTTCCGGACCGTGTTATCTCTCGAAGAGGTGATCACAATTGGCCACCGAGATCTTGTGACTTAACACCTTGCGACTTCTTCCTTTGGGGCCACGTGAAAGAGAAGGTCTACGCCAACAGCCCAGCGTCGATTCAAGACCTCAAAGATGGAATTCGTGAGGCTATCGAGGACATAGGGCAGCCACTTTGCGATTTGGTTATGGAAAATTTCATGAAAAGGATATGGTCCTGTAGGCGTGGTCGTGCTGGTCATTTGGCTGATGTTATTTTCCATTATTAACGGCATATCTTCCTCTTTATAATAAAATAAAGATCCGATCATTTATCTCAAAAAATGACATTTTTCTTTGAATATCAAAATAACACCTCTTATTGGAAAACCCTTTATAATATTTATAAGTGGATAACAAATCACGACAATGTGCTTAGCTATCCAATTTCTAGCTAAGAATGCCTCTCAACGCGAGGCGACAATAACAACAACAATAGAAGTTGCTTGGCAGTCCAGTGCCCAGACGAGAGTGCCTTCCAACACAATGCAGTAAAAAATCAGGAGGTACGAATAGGAGCTTGATCTAAACAGTTCAATGTATCGATCAAAAAACAGAAATGAACGAAACTCAATTTTACAAGAAACTCAATTTTAATATGCCTAAATATTTACATGATTCTTAACTTATATGTCTTATAATAGAATAATTACTAGAAATATGCTACAGACTACCTGAGAGTCTTTACCAGCTTATTATTATGAATCAGTGTTATTTACAGAGTTTTATTTATTGATAACCTTATTCCTAGAAAAGTGGCACTCTAAAAACCTGGATACGATGTATTACATTTATACTAATCCTACTACACACCATAAAATATATCTATTGAAAAGTCCGCTACTATAATAGGCAACAAATTGCAAACAATGGTAGCTGAAATTTACACAACTTTATGCGCACTGCATAACCTTATGTAAAGCAATTTCGCACTGTATGTAATTTTACATTGTTTACTCATTTTTCAATTTCCGATGTAAAATGCGATACCTATGTAAATTTACATAATGCTGTGGAACTAAGTTGTATAAGTTGTATGTAATTTTACATTGTTTACGCATTTTTCAATTTCCGATGTAAAATGCGATACGTATGTAAATTTACATAATGCTGTGGAACTAAGTTGTATAAGTTGTATGTAATTTTACATTGTTTACGCATTTTTCAATTTCCGATGTAAAATGCGATAGCTATGTCAATTTACATAATGCTGTGGAACTAAGTTGTATGTAATTTAACATTGTTTACGCATTTTTCAATTTCCGATGTAAAATGCGATACGTATGTAAATTTACATAATGCTGTGGAACTAAGTTGTATAAGTTGTATGTAATTTTACATTGTTTACGCATTTTTCAATTTCCGATGTAAAATGCGATAGCTATGTCAATTTACATAATGCTGTGGAACTAAGTTGTATGTAATTTAACATTGTTTACGCATTTTTCAATTTCCGATGTAAAATGCGATACCTATGTAAATTTACATAATGCTGTGGAACTAAGTTGTATAAGTTGTATGTAATTTTACATTATTTACGCATTTTTCAATTTCCGATGTAGAATGCGATACCTATGCAAATTTACATAATGCTGTGGAACTAAGTAACATAAGTTTAATGTAATTTTACATTATAATTATGAATTCTTCAATTCCGTATGTAAAGTACACAATATGTAAATTTATCAATAGTTATGTAATTTATTTCAATTGCTAATGTAATGTTTCGTACGGATATTAATAAATTACATACATAAACAAGTAAAAAAGCTAGAACTGCTCTAAGACCAATTCTTATGACCATGGCACTAATAAGTATAGATTAACAATCAACGCGTAAAAGAAGTAATACTAGTTTCGATACTAACAGCTACCATGGCACTAATAAGTATAGATTAACAATCAACGCGTAAAAGAAGTAATACTAGTTTCGATGCTAACAGCTACCTAAGGAATTATCATTTCAAAAATCAATAAATATTTGTAGGTAAACAGTATTTCCATGATTGACTTTATTTGAGCGAAATTCAATTTTAAAAATACTGCGTACCTAAAAATATTTTTTGGTTTTTAAAACGGTTTTTAACATAACTGTTAGGATCGAAACTAGTAACATTTTTTTTATATGTTTTATGACTGCACTCCACAAAATCAAACTACACTGACCGGCGACCGCATTCTTATAAAATTTCCCGTATAATAATTCAAGGCAACGCATCCTGGTAAATGTATGAGTATGAGCAGAGTACTGAAGGAAAGGATAGATATAAATGTAAACGTCATTACTTATGTATTATTGAAATTTCTTTTTTAAATATGGGAAATTCAATGCAAATTACAGTATTGTGTAGAATTTCACGCAAATTTACAGTACGATACAAAAGTTTTGTATGATTAAATGTAAAATCACAGTACTGTATGTAATTCTACACAAATTTACAGTACGATACAAAGTGTCTACGTAATTTAATGTAAAATCACATAAATTATTTAAAAAACTGCTTACTTTACTTATTTTTACAATTGAAAGTAGGAAGTTTGGAGATTACGTAAAGAGTATTTAATTTCTTAATGAACATTTTAAGCGGTAGTGACTATTTTAACCATAGTAATTTTCCACAAAGTTAGTTCATGATTTTTTACGGTGCAGGAATAACTTAGTTATAGGTCTATGTTTCTTAGGTGTAGGATATATTTCAAATTGTGTACTTATGGTGCTAATAAATAAATGGTTAACCTCTAAACTACAGTGCTGAAAGAGAATCGTGAGTCATTATTTGTTGAAAAGAGATGAAGGTGGTTATGATGCTGTAAAAGAAAATATTCACAGAGTAAGCACTCAGAGCCGTTTTGTTATGTTTAAGTTAGTTGGGCCTATTTCCTTGTGCTGATTTGTGGTAGTAAATCAGTCTTCTATGGTTGTCGTAGAGAAGGTTTCTATTTTGTAACCATTTGAGCATATGAGGTGCTTTATATTGAGAATTTCCACATTTCCATCGGCTAGGTTTTCCGAGTAATCCTCTATAATAGGGTTTGAAATTGCTATCAATCCATCTAGGAATTTTATTTCGGCGTTTAACATGAAGTTGTCTATGCGCTTGACGTTGGTTTTTTCGTTGAGCTCCTGGCTTTTAATATGTTTGTAGTTGTTTTCCTCAGATGTTATATGCTTTACAGCATATCTCAAACATTTTCTTTCGAAGATTCTGATTATTTCTATTTGTGTTGAGTTGATGTCAAACTAGATGGGGAATGCGTAGGCAATTATCGGCCTAATGAGTTTTTTGTAGCAGATAACTTTCATCTTGTTCTGAATGGATTTCGTAGGTTTTAGTATCCTTTCAAGTGATCCAAATGCATAGCTGGCGTTATTCAGTTTGTTGTTTGTTGAATTTCAGGTCTTCTGTAAAAAGGACTCCGAGATACTTTAGCTGTTTGGTGTATTCTGGTTGTTGATTTTGATGGTGATGTTTCCTTTTGTGATGTTGCTTGACATGTTGGGAAATGTATACTTTTTTTTCATTTTATTGCGTTGGTTTGGCATTTTCCTATATTTATCTTTAGTTTCCACGTTTTATAATAATTATAGAAGGTGTTCAAGTATTTATTCATGACCGTTTTCATGGGCAAGAATTTACTATGTGATGTGTATAGAATGTTGTCATCAGCGTATGTAATAATTTTTAGTTGATCCGGATGAATAGGAATATCTGCTGTGTAAATATTATATAGAGTCGGTCCAAATATTGATCCCTCGGGCACTCCTGCTGCGATGTTGAATGTTGTTTCCGATAAGGTGTTGTCTATTTTCACGTTATTTCCTGTTGGTGAGATAGCTGTATATGTTTCTGTATAGGTGCTCGTTGAAGTGAAATATGTTCCGCATTTTGTCTACTAGTCCTTGAATCCAGGTTGTGTCGAAAGCCTTTTCAGTATCAATGCTGCACATTAGTTTAGATTACTTCTTATTAAGATTACTGGTGGTGTTGTCCATTAAGATAATTAGTGCATGATTTGTTGAGTGATACTGCCTGAAGCCCATTTGGAAATCGGTGATTATGTTGTGTTCCTCTATGTGTTGCTGGATTTTGTTCTTCACGACTTGCTCATATATTTTGCTTAGCGTAGGAAGCAATGATATAGGCCTATAGCTGGAGACCTAAATAGTACATATTGTTAAATCTTGTACGATTTTACGGAACCCCCACATTTTTCTAACGACTCACATCACTTAACTAGTATTTTCTTCGGTTTCCGTTAAAATTACTGTATGGTCCAAACTTACCTACGCCTTCCGGATATCTTTCAAATGATTTGTTCTGTAATAATGTTTTTTGAAAGTTTTTATTTGATGCTATTCTAATAGAAAATTTTCCTTGTTGAACGTCGGACAATACTTCATTTAATGGTGTGGCAATATATCCTTCCATATTTTCTATGCAATGCATTAAATCAGACTAATTAATGAAGAGCTGGGGCAAGGTAAAAATGCAGCTCTAATTTGTGGCTACCAGTACACGCGAACTGGCTCCATTTCGCGACCACTAAAATTAATCTGGTTATTCCGAAAATTAATTTAAAGTTCAAGCAATATTATATTTATTTGAAATATAAATACTTAAAAAGCTTTCTCCTGAAATAAATATGACATAACAAACGCAGTCCCTTACATTTTAAACTGATAGCACTATGTTAAAAAAAAATATTTTTCCTTGTATTTTCGCATTATTTACATGCCGACTCCTAGCTCTGACGACTCAGATTTAACTGAACTATCCCATTGCTCACTTTAGGGGTAGCAGACACATACACGAATTAAAGGATATAGAAATTTATACATTTTAAGGAAAATATGTTGTTTTATAGCATGTTATAAAATGAAGTGGCGCGAATTGGGTAGTGGACGCAAATTGGTGCATTTACCCTATATCATATATATCAGGGGTGGCCAAGCCCGTTAATAGTCGAGCCTTTTTCAAAATTTGAAATTTTTCGCGAGACGCAATTAAATACGTATTTAAAAGGTGTGCAAAAAAGCTATTAAAAAAATTTTTGTTACAGAAATTATATTTATAGAAAACATATGAATAGTTTTTTTTATATACTCGTTGAGTTTTTCTTGTATAATATTGAAACAAATTTTTTTAATTCGAGGAAAATGACAAAATGTTTTATTTTTAATGTGCTTTTGAAAAAGTTGTAATTTAGTTTGACAACTAAATATACACTATGAGAGGTCAGATATTATTTTATCTTTCTCCTGCAATTCAGTGTTTGCAAATGTTCCATGACATCGGTCAAAAACATTAAGTCTTGTAACCACTGGTCAGCGTCTAATTCTGAATAGGCTATTTCCTTTTCTTTTAGAAATGCAGTTATAGGATCAAACAAATCTACAAATCGATTTAATACGTTGTAGCTAGATAACCATCTAACAATGCAAAAGAAATTGATGTCATTTGGAAGACGAAGAACTATAATTCTTCAAAGAAATTTTTGAATAGTCGATGATTTTTTGCATTGGTGCGAATGTAATTTAAAATGTGTAACACTGTTTTCATAACATCAGGATATTTTAAATATTTTATAACGAGATGTTCTCGGTGAATTATGCAGTGAATCGATATGAATTGTGGAATTTGACAATCATCTCTTAAAAATCCAACAAGACCAATTTTTTCCCCAGCTTTGCCGGAGCTCCATGAGTTGCAATGCTTACAAGTTTATTAAGAATCACATCAAAAGTTTTCATTATGGAATCTAATCCATTTTTAATATCGACACCGCGGGTTGAGCTTTGAAGTGCTACTAAATCTAATAATTCTTGATTAACAACGTCAGTCAGGTGAAACAAAACGTATGAAAACTGCCAATTGCGAAACATCTGTGATATCTGTCGATTCGTCAAGGGCTAAGCTGAATGCAATACAGTTCTTCATATCATTTTTTAAATTATATTTCAGAGATGTATTAATTGCAGTTATGCGCCGTTCGTTTGTGTGTCTCGAGATGGGAATTTGCGAATAAACTTTGTGCAATGCTGCATTATTTGGATCTAAAACTTTCAAGTTCATGTTTCAAGTTTTTTTTAATAAACTCTCACTCTCCATACGGGCGTTTTCCACGAGAAATATTCCAGAGAATAACAAAAACTCTATTCAGCCACATTATTAGCTTGATTGCTAAAGGTAATCAAAATTGACTGATGTTTATTGAAATTTGATTTTAAAGAAGCAAATTTATCTGATTTTAATTTGGAATTTGGTGGATACTGATTAGAAAACTGAGGATGATTGGTTTCATAATGTCGATGTAAATTGCTAGCTTTATAATTTTTGACCGTAGAATTACAAATAACAAATAATGCTTTTCCGTTATTGTCAATAAAAAAGAAATTATTCTCCCACTCATTATTAAAACTTCTATTTTCTTGCTCGTATTTCCTTTTTTTATTTTCGTTCTCTGTCGTCATATTTTTAAAAGAACTGGAAATAAATAAAGAAATTCATAAAATACCAGTTTTGTGTTATTAAAAAAATAATAACAACACGTGTTACATACTACGAAACAAATTATAATTAACTTACCAAAAAGTCCACATTACTAATTATATCCGTAGCAATAGTGATACAAATTGTTTCCTTCAGAGCACAATGTCAACTGTCCGTTGCAATGAATGTTTACAAATTCAAAATTCGTCTGGGGTTGGTCGATTATGGACGATTACTCCACTGTTTATGTTCTTTCACGCAGTTTTCGATGAGTCATATTATTCTTAACTTGGACGGAAATGAAATTGTTTACAACGTTGCACTTACTCGTTCATATTTGTTGTCAGTAATTTAAAAGACATTTTGAAACACATACGGAACGATAATAATTTTTTAAATATTATAACACAAAAATTAAAAGGAAACTTGGATACATTTATCGAGAGCCACAAATAATCCATCAAAGGGCCGCAAATGGCTCGCGAGCCGCAGGCTGCCCCCCCCCCCTGATATATATCATATACATAAATTATAATACGTAAATAAGCGTTAGCTGTGTTAGAGTGATATAATTGTGTGGAATTTTAAATTGTGAATTTGACAAGCAGCTCATGAAATGTATATGATTTATACAAAATTATTGTGTGTTTTTTAAATAAATGTGTGATAAAATATCGAGATAAGTTTCTTTTGAATTTGTGCTACTTATTGGAATTTGTGCTATAAGTTAGCACAAACTATGTCAGTCTAGCATTAACATAGTTCTGAAACATTTCATAACCAAAATCCTATTTGGTCTTGACTAAATTGGATTAATACTTAAAAGACTTTTTTATAGGCAGCAAAACAGAAGACAAGGACAAAAGCCACTTTGCATATCCCCTTTACATATTAACAATCAAGTGAATACGGCAACAACGTAAATCCATCAAAGTGTAACATTTGGTTCCCCATGTTTCGTTTTCACTACATTGTTTGAAAAAGTGTTGAGCTCAAGATATGAATTTTTTTACAAAAACCTTTCCATTACAATTGTAGATTTTAACTCGGAAATTGGTGATATCGGGCATCTCATTTGTAGGGTTGTCATGCAAAAATTTCGAGATTTGAAGAGAGAATGGGAGAATGGTCAGTTGCAGAAAAAATTGCATAATAAAAAAACTTATAAAAACTGTACTTGAAATTCATATGAAAAATCTCTTTAACGATCTAACTTGCATATTTTCTAAACTTATTAGTATTCATCTAAGTAGACTCGACAGGTCTAAAGTATCACCAAAATTATTCATTGGATCAATTATAACTTCTTTTCTTAGCTCTTAATTTTTAACCTGGCCCGGACAAGAAGACCCCTATGCAGTTGACAGGTCAAAGCCGCTTTTTTAAGTACCAATTGAATAAAACAAAAATATTACCGTTATTTATCATTTATTTAACTACTTAGTGACTTAGAAATATTTATTTATTTTATAAGTTCAGACGATAGCGTAAAGATTAAATCCATTTATATAACTACCGTTAAATAAGAAAATGATAAATAAAAGTACTACAATATTAAAACAAAAAAAAGTAAGCTCTAATTAATTAATTAAAATAGGTATAAAAAAAGGAATGTTAAATGATTAAAAAATAGCAATAATAAAAAAATATAAAAATGAAAGAAAAGAAAAAAAAACAAAAATTCCAAAAGTAATAAGGCAAAAAGTTAAAATAAAAATAAAAATATGAATTCATACAAAAAATACTATAATTAAAATTAAATATAAAAAAAATACTATAATTCAAAAGAGCACTACTAAGAAACACATACATATTGAAAAGTGTGGGAGTAGAATGAGCAGTCGTCTCAGGTCGAAGAAATACACTTTATCTCACTCAATATTAAATGTTCAAATTGATAGGGGCTATACTGACCGAACATTTCTGTGCAGTATTTTCTTTTTGAGCTCTATATGTGGTGATTTAGTTCTTAAATTTGTTTTAGCAGTCGTCAAACCAAATGTTAAAATCGGGACTCGTGATGCTTGGTGCATGATGCAGCTGCGGACTATCCAAATAACCATGTAAGATTTTGTACGAAAATATTTCATCCATCTACATTCTATGCTTTTTAAGAGATGTAATAAAAAGTATGCTCAACCTTATAGGATATACCACTGCACTTAGACCTAACAGTTTAAAAATAAGAAATTTTGTAAATTTCCTTAATGGTCGTTCCAACTGTTCAATATAAGTTTTATAAAAAGTATTCCACACAGCAGTCGCGTGTTCTAATAAACTGCGTATTATGGAATTGAACAATGCAATATGGGGAAAATATATTTTGAAAGACTTACAATAAAATTAATATAGCCAGAAAACAAAAGTTCATCGTCAAAAACCACTCCCAGATCTTTAATTTCAGAAACTCCTTCTAAGGTGGCACTACATAACTTATATTCAAAATTGATAGTGTCTCTCTTGCGACTGAAAGAAACTTGCTTACATTTATTTATATTTAATGGTAAGTAATTTCGACAGACCACTTTTCAACCTTACTTATGTTTTCTTGCAATCGAGTGCAATCCTCAATATTACTAATAATACGAAAAATTTTATCATCGTCTGCATAGAGGAGGCAATTGGAATACGAATTTATTGGAAAGTAATTTATTTTGATCATAAAGATAAATGGGCCGAGGTTATTACCCTGTGGGACACCTGAAGTTTGCTCAAAGGCCAGCAATTCAAACCCATTAATGCTGTGCCGTCCATCTAAATATAAGGAAAAACCATTGGATGGTGTTCTTACCGAAGCCTATGGAGGCTATTTTAATAAGTACTTTTCTGTGTTGGATTTTATCAAAGGCCTTTGAGAGGTCTGTATAAATAGAGTTCACTTGCGTGCCCTTGATTTTGGTTAATAAAGTTTCTAGATTGAGAGAATAATTGATTATATGTAATTTTTTCAAACATGAACGCCAAACTATTTGAAATTGATATTGGTCTATAGTTAGAGATTAATTTAGATTCTCCTGATATGAACATTTGTGTAACGAAATACCCTTTCAAAATCGTAGGATATATCCTTTGATTAATAGATATATTAAGAAATTCACTAATAGGTTCCGCAATTGTCGAAGCACATTTTCTATAAAACATATTGGGTATCCCATCGTGACCAGGGTTTTTATTAATATCAAGTTGATTGATTACACTTGCTACACTCTCATGCGTAACATGATATAATTGAATGGAGTTAACGTTAGTGTATGTTGATGAATTGTGTAAATTATTGATAACATTAGCTTTGAGAAAATATACGGATTTAGAATGCCGTGGGAATATTTGGCAAGTCTGCATTGGTATGAGGCGGATATAATGTCACCAAATTTCTTCTCTTTAAGATAAGCTTTTACTAAAAGCCCAAAAACTATTTGGATTGCTTTGTACATAAGATTCAGTGGAATTAATAAAATTGTCGTAACACATTTTTTACAATTGTTTAGAATTATTTCTCAAGAACGAAAATGTCTTGTATATTTCTGGATATTTACGCTTCATGTACATGCGCCGATACTATTTTTTAATAGGAGAGTAGATACTAAATCTCTCGTATACCACGAAGGATATTCTCTATTTTTACTGACAAATAAGTACGAAATTATGTGTAAAGAAAGTTCGATGCGTGTAAGCGTATGCTTAGATTGCCATGCGACGAACTCTTCTTTGCAAAAGAACGGATTACAGTCCACAGACCGCATTATTTCTGACTGAAAAAATGAGCCTGATGTCCTCTGTGGTGATCTCAAATAGTTCTTCACACGGTTTAGCGCCGAAAATGACCGTTCTGCCAAGCAGTTTAACCCTGGTGTACGAAACAACAACCTGAGCGCTATTTCCACATTTGAGGAGTAGGTGAACAAAAGAGCACATGTCCCATTCTTAAAAATTTTAAAAAAATACATAAAACTGTATAAATCAATAGACTTTCGAAATTATCTCACTATAATTTTAATAATTTGTGCTACTTTGGGTGCATTTTGAAAGAACAATGATTGAAAATAGAGAAATATCAGTATAGCTGACACGATTCCTTAAAAAAACGACAAGAGGCCGCGCACGGACATGTGCCCTTCCTTTGTTGGCCCACTCCTCATTTGTATAAATGTCCAAAAAGCCTTGTTCCTGGATGTACCTACTGGAATAATTACAGGGCCGATAATTGTTTTCTCCATGCAGAGCTGGGCAAGTACCATAAAAAAGGACTTAAGTACAAGTACAAGGACCGGAGGCCTAAGTACTTCAGCGTAAGTACAAGTACCGCATGGTATGAAAAGTACTTGTAACTAAGTACTAAGTCTATAAAAAGTACTCTTTAAAGTACTTTTTTAGAATCTTTGTACATTGGCAGTAATATAATGAAGTTTACCGAGTTAAGTTAATAGATATTAATAAATAAATACCTTTTCAAAACTATAATATTGTTGCAGTTTTTCAATTTGTTGCGATTAAAATAAGGTTACATGACCACCTGGCCGAGTGATCTGCGATGTGATGAGGTTACATTTTGTGTGATTCCAAATGAACCTTAATTATTTGTGAGCCATCCAGGCCAATATGAATTCCTCTGCCAACAATCCCAGTCGGGGAAGACAGAATCTTCCAGGATAGCGCCAGAAATAGTAGTTAACGTCATAGATATAGGCCTCTGCTGCTTAGGGGGACTCCTTAGAAGCTCTACTAGAATTATCCGCTCGCCAATAAAACAACACGTTTGCCGGACAATTTCCCAATTTTTATTTTTGTC
Organism: Dioctria rufipes; assembly: GCA_963924295.1. NCBI lineage: Eukaryota > Metazoa > Arthropoda > Insecta > Diptera > Asilidae > Dioctria > Dioctria rufipes. Next base: position 63,918,140 of record OZ002740.1, on the reverse strand, counting down.
TGTTTTTTATTATTTATTTTCTTGAATTTTTATTTTACTTATAATCCTACTAGGCCGAGCGCGAACTTCTGACAGACCGACCGCCTAACACACTTCTTCCTCCTCTTCCTCTTTTCCTAAACCTACTTAGCGACATCTATTTCCACAAGTATAATTTAGTTAATGTTTGCTATAAAATTAATTCCAATTCTTTCTTAATTCTAATACAGTTGTTATTTTCTTTTAGTTTTTACCATTTGTCAAAATTAATTTCAATTATTTTCATTTCAAATACAGTCTTGATACCTGTCAAAACATGCTTTTAGTTCTAATTTGCCATTCCTATCAAACTTTGCATTTAATTTTAATATTTCTCAAAGATTTCATTTAATGTTAATTTTCTACATCTGTCAAACGTTTTGTTTCATTTAAATATTTGTCAAAACCATGTCAGCAATAGACTTTCGGCACTTTCGGCACTTTCGCGTTACGAACATTCGTTATCCATTTGGGATATGTCACAACAGTTCCTTTCTGAGTTTATTGTGTTTCCCTTGTAGGCACGAGTCCAATAACATGCTCGAGCTTCATGGTGCTACGTGTGGTTTGCCCTTTATTCGCGTGGTTTATTTGGAACCACTAGGTGTCGCGCGGAATTATAGAAATTTCTTTGGGTTAAATGTCTACCTCTGACAGATCATCTGACTGAAATGTCAAGTATTTGGTTTGGTGCCTTTTTTTGTGATAATCGTGACATTTTCTTAGAATCTCTGGGATGGCGAGGTAAGCAATCCTGTAACAATATGTATAGTAACCAGTGGCTACTATTTATAGTTTTTTATAGTTTTCGACGCTGTAAGTAGAGTAAAATTTTCACCTCTCATTGCTACACTCATAAACGTATTAGAGGTTCACCCAAGCATACCCATTATCGCCTCCAATAATGCATAACAATTCTAAGAAAAAATTTCCAGTAAATTTCTAAGAAAAAATTGAGGCCTTCCTTACATCAGGTCGGGGTATTGTTGATTTAATATTGGAGCGAGGCATTGCTTGCTTACCCTTAGTTATGTCCACTGACGTATATAATATAGACTGCTTACTTTTCAATTTTACGTGGGCACAATTGCTTGTGTCAAAAGGAGTTCGTACGTCAGTGCCAACATTCAAAAAAATCATTGGCGGGAAGTTGAAAAAGTGTAACGCAGCTCGGAAAGTGATTTTAATAAAACATTTAGAATTTCTTCTGCATATCTAATGAATATATTGTCTTTGGTAAAACAGTTTTTATCAGTATTAACCCTAAACGATTAATTTAAAATCATGTATTTCGACGAATCCACTAATTTATTTGTTGTTTTTAGTTCTCTTTAAGTTGATGCTTGGTGCTTAGACTGCAAGAGTCAGTAATATAGAAGTAAGCCCACTTTTTGCAGTCCATATTTTACATGTCAGTTGTTATGTCATCAAGTCGAGGCATCGTCGATTTTATATTCGAGCGAGACGCTACTGGTCTTTGTTCTACTTGCCCAGTCTTGTGTGTATGATACTAGTTTGTCTGGTTCTTTGCGTGCTTTAAAACTCAACAAAATAGGAGTTGCCCTAGAGATTGGGTTTTCTTTTCTACGAAGAGTTAGATATTTGTAGGTACTTAATAGACTCAGAAATGCTTAAATAAACATCTTAGTACTTAAGTACAAAACTAAGTCTTAAGTACAAGTAAATAGACCCTAGTACTTATGTTCAAATACTAAGTAGGGGCATTTCAAAAGTAATGAGTAATAAGTCTTAAGTAACGAAAATGTACTTTAAGTAGTACTTAAATCTTTTTTTACTTAAGTATTGCCCAGCTCTATCTCCATGTAGCCTCAGTGAACGATAAATAAGCTCACAGGTGCAAGCACTCGCTACCCAAAGTCCTGTCTGAATCTCCCTGATAGAAGCCTTTTTCTAAGTTCCCAGGCGCCCTTGCGGATATCTTTAGATTCCAAGCTAAGTATGCAGCTTTTAGTTAGAAGGACCACATCTTTGTAGTTCTGAAATCAAGCTATCGATAATGACGTTGGAAACGGCAATTATGAATCCGTTCCTACCGGATAGAGCGACTTCGATTCCGTTTCCTTTTATTTTTATTTATTATCAATATTTCGAAATTTACGCCCCCAAAAATTTGCTGCCCTTCTCTGCCTATTGGTAAATTCGCCCATGTATGCAGGAATAATAAAGTGAATTTAGAGTTGTTTTTTAAAGTCCAAGATTGGACCCTTAGACAACTGACTAGTTTGCCTAATGAGAAGTTCGCCGTTGCCAGTGACATTAGTTTACTAGAATGATAAATAAAAAATAACTTCCTATCTTGAAAAATGCTCTAAGGTGAGTAAATTAATTGCAAGACATTTTTCTGTATAGGTAACAATTGGCAACACAGAGAAACATCTGAACCACTACGAAAATGTAAAGTTATTTATTTCAGTGGTTGGGAAGTCAGGCTGAAAATATAGTATAGGTACACTGTAAAGAATTATGGTGGAAAATTAAAAAAAAACTCTATGAACGATTCTGGAAAATAATTCTAAAATCAATGAATTGTTGGGGTGTTTGGTTCTGAAACCCAATATTTCACAGATAGCCTCGTCTAGATAAGCAATAAATTGCATGGGAGTGGAAGGAGGTCGAAAATGCTTCATTTGGTCACAATGGGGCAATTTTCCATGACTTAATACACTGTTCTGTTCCAAATAATCTTCAACTGTCCCTCTACCCTCTTCCAATGAAAAGCTATCTTTATTTTCTTTAAGTCCTGAATTTCAAAAATCCATTAAGAGAAGTCAGTACCAATATTTGCAATTTTCATACATTTTTCAAAGCGAATTTCTGGTAAACTATTTGTAGCAGAATAATGATTTATATCCTAAATTAAAGGTAATGAAGAAGTCTAGTAAATAACGTCGGCAAAAATTAAAAATAGTGTATTGGAATGGAGATATTAGCTCGGAAACTTGTAAAAAATGGTAAAAATTGAAGTCTTTTAAATCAAATTCCTATGGGGAGGTATTCTCATTTCTTTAAATTGTGACTCTTTTAGAAAGATAAGGGCTAGATCTAGCAAATAACGTTGAGTTTTTTTTTTAGTGGCGCTTTTTATAATTATTTGACTCTAATAGTACTTGTTTTTTCTCCCGGCATTTCACCGACGAGAAATAGCAATATTTATTTGAAAGTTGTTCAAATACATAGCAAAATAGTATATTTAACAATTATGGGCAAAAAAACTTTAGCAGAGTTAATTCTCGTTAAAAATTTTCAATTTATGTGAACTGAAAATTTTCATTTTTCCTCTTAAATTGTATGGTTCTGTCGGATGTTGGCTTTCTGTGTTTTGTGGCAGATGTCTCTGATGTGCTCTGCGGTCTAGGTCTAGGCTAATTTTATATGAATTTTCTTACTTTCAGGACACAAACCTATGTATAGTAAACTTTTTTACCTACAGGTTCGCTGGTATCTAAATTGAAACTTTTGCTGAGTACTGACTCCTCTTAAAGTTGATTTGATGATTTTTTCAAATTTCAACAACTGTGTCCTTGCCAAAATACTTAATTAACTTGAACCCGTAAACGGGGAAGCAAACACCTTGTATTCATATTTATTAGAAGATCACAAATATAAATATTTAAAATAATGTTAACGAAAACAAATTTTTGAAATGCAGTTAAGTTTTTCAATTAAAGTTAATATCATTTATGGCAAGTCTTAGATAGACTTACCTCCAGTTTGCCTATTAATAGTTACTGATTAATTTAGGATTCTCTTTTGTGGAGTTTATATTTAGATATTTGTATTTTCACTTTAATCTGGAGAAAGCGAATATCATCGAGTAAATGTATAAATGTCCAAGATAAAGTTGCTTCTGGGAACTTTTATGGACAGACAAATAATCTTATACGAGCATATTTTCGAAATGATGATTACGTGAATTGATTTGATTTAGGGCATCAGCAATGCAATTCGTCTCCACCGAATTGTAATTATTTTGGTTGTTGATTCGTTTTATATTAAAAACAAATGCAATTTAAAAATTTTTCTATTTATATCACATTGAATCAAAAAACCTGAAAATAATAAAACATTAAACAAATCCTTTTTCGGTTCTCTAACTAACGGCATCATGTATTCCCTTTTACTGAGAACATTTGCTATTTCCATCTGCTTATACGGCAGAAGATTACATTTATCCAGCAGCTGAGAAATCTAAATGATTCTAGTTATTGGGGAAACGATAGAACTATAGTTGGTAAGTGTGGCCTAGACAGGACCGTATCCTGCAGAATAATAAATCATGAGCAGAAGAACTTTCAGTTCACCATTAGTTAAGTTGGGGGAATGGTAATAAGAGAAAACTTTTCCTTCTCGAAGTTGTAGAGCATACGTAGTATATGTATGTACATATTTTATTTAAAAAGCTTCATACCCTGCCGGCTTGTCTCATTCCCCATTCAATTTCTATAAAACTTAGAAAAAGCTAATTTTTTTTAACTGTTTAGTAGGAGGCTTTCTAATTCTAATCCTACATAAAATTATAAAATATGTAGATTCGTACAAAACGTAGGAAAACAATCTAACCCACCAGTTTTGGAGAGTTTCTCTACAATAGTATACGCTCACATTGATTTGTACTGAATTTTGAAAGTAGGTCGCTGAAAGCTTTTACATACATTCACACTTACATATATATATATATATATATGAAAGAGGGATGCTGCTGGAGACTTGTAGATTTTAAGGACCAAAATCAGATTTTTTTAAAGAGAAGAAAAAGAGAGAGATGATTCCTTCCACAGAATGTCACCTTAAATTTTCGTTGATAGTACAAGTGAATTTGTATTGAGTGGAACAAGATGCAATGTGCGCGGTGTAAGACTAGGTCAGTAATATATTTTCTGTGAGCTTTTTCCTTTTATAAAGGTACACTGTTAAATTATTTTTGATATGTTTTTTATACCAGGTTTTTTTTTTTTTTGTTATTTTTTCCCGAAGTGGATATTATACTCTGCTTTAATGTAAAATACTGCTCTGAGTTTAGTGAACAAAAATGTGCAAACTCAAAAAAAAATTTTGTATTTTTAACTATTCCACGTCTGACATTTTATTGTTTACTGCTTTCAAACGCTTCCGAAATATCTTATTGCCTCTATAACAGTAGCATCTAAATAAAAAGTAACTATTCACCTCATCACAGCAATCTAAGAAAATCAGAAAAAGCCATATTAAGATAAAAGATAATTATGCTGCCATTCAATACGAGGACTCGAAAGACTGTCAAGGCGGTAATTCAACCCATGAAGAGATTTCAGTTGAATATCGAGATATGTGTAGTGCCAATGATCAGGCCGGCTCTATCGCCTTTTTAGTAGTGTTCAATTAATTAGTGTGCTACTTTTATATTTGTATCATACATCCTATTCCATTACATGAAATCAATAAACCGGTCGCGAGCTAAATTAATTCTATCAAACCAAAGGAAATGGATTTTCTATGTTCTATTTAGCATATCATCCCCAAATATCTAACGTTCGGTAATCTGTTGCTTCTGTTTACATCTCTGGTGTGGATGTGTACCAGAGCCAATATATATTCGTACGGAAGATGTATTCAAGGTCCTCAAGCTCCTCAAGGCGATCAACATCTCTAAAGCCGCAGATTCTGATGGATTCTCATCCTTCTTAATTCAAATTCTTAGCTAAACGTCTGCGCAAACTATTCTACTACTGTTATTCAACAGGAATCTTTAAACTAATCCATGTTAAGTCTATTCTCAAGAAAAGAGAGGGTAGCGATCCCTCAAATTATCGACCAATTGCAATCACTTTAATAGTTTCAAAAGTTTTTAAATTTATCGTTAACTTCAAACTAATGAAGTATTTAGATCTGTACTGGGCGCAAATCCGAAGACTGGTTGATTTTTCTTAGAGAATGTTGGAACCGAAGTCTTCACAATATTGGTGAGTCCAAAATCGTTGCTTTACACATTTCAAAGGCCTTTGATTGTGTCTGGCATATCGTGTCCTTTTAGCCAAACTTAATGCACTTGGCCTGTCTCTTCATCTTCTGTAATAGATTGAAAGATTTTATCTAGTCGCTTAATATGTATCTCTCTTCCTAATTTTCATTAATGATCTGCTTTGCCTTACTTTCAATCTCATCCATAGCTTTTCAGACGACAGTACCCTTGATTTCGCTTACTCTTTTGACACACTTGCAGACTCCAGCAGAAATTCCGCATATGTCAATTCAGCTTGCATGATTAGATCATTGAGTAACGACGTTGAAAATATCATTTTTTGAGGCAAAGCGAATCGCGTCGAATTAAATGCATCTCAGATCGCTCGGTTCTAGGGGCCTGTCCGGATCCAAGTCTTCGTCTTCGTCTTGTTATTACAGCTAGTGACGAAACACAACAAGCTTAGCTATTATAATAGTTAGACGAAGACGAAGCTAACCTGTCCGAATTCGTTCGTTTCCTTAGCTTGATTTCACAGGCAGCAAACAAACATAACCTCACAATACGTTGTCTATTTAAATAAGTCAACTCGAACTTTGACTCGGTGATCAAGTTAACCAGATGTCAAAACTGTTATACAAAGCAGCAAACTCGGTGGCATAGTCATGAATTCGGATAGAGCTTGACTCGATGTTACGTCACTAGCTGTAATAACAAGACGAAGACGAAGACTTGGATCCGGACAGGCCCTAAGTCTCATCTCTTTGAAATAACATCACTTCAACTAATCATTCCTGTTTATATTGATGGGACATTAATTTTCAGTACACCGTAACTAAACATTCTAAGCATTAATATTTCCACTAAATTAAGCTGGACAAATCATATCTTCTTTGTTATGAAAGAAGCATCAAAATGTCTTGGATTTTTGAAAAGGTGTAAGAAATTTTTCAGTCCCTCAAATCTAGTCCTCCTCTACTAATCAATCCTATATCGGACCTAGAATGAAATACAATTTTCATATCTGGGCCAAGGTTAGTCGCGCAGCCTTGGATTCATTGGAATATTGTCCAAAAGAGAGCCTTCAAGCGCACTGACGATGTGGCAATAACTTTTCAAATCGACTCACTGAGCACTCGATGAATTTCACTCAAGTAGCGATAACTTACATAGCCAATGTCACCATGAAATATCTAGTCTAATTCCTTGTAGATTAATTCGTGCACGCAATACTTTCGTTGCAACCGCGTACATGTAGTTTTACCTTTCAAAATACTTTCGGCTATACAGTAAGATTCCGTGATGCTTCTTATCCCGATGTATGCAAACATAACTTTTTTTTTATAAAAACTGTAAACTGTAGACTCTCCTCTTTAATTTGACATATTACACCCTATGTGTTAACTGTAGCCGTTAAACAGTTAATAACTCATAACCTATTCAGGTCACACCGAAATTACACGATATTTTTTTAAATGACGTACTAAGGGAATATCGTTGAGAATAGGTTTGAAAATAAGTTTGAGAATAGGTTAAGAGCTAATAACTCTTAAAGGGCTACACTTAATAGGTCAAATTAAAGAGGAGAGTCTATAGTTTACAGTCTTTATATAAAAAAAGTTATGCTAATGAACTTTTTGCAAAAATAATAGAGGTCAAATTAAAAAAAAAAGTAAGAAAATCCGAAATTTTTATTTTAAACCCCTATATCTCCTGAGACAAGTGGGGTACGGAGCTGGTTGAGCAGTCGTTGGAAAGACCATGAAGCTATTCATACAATGAGTCTTTAATTGTGACCGTACTCTATGTAATTTTTAAGATACAGGGTATGTGAAAATCTAGCTTTTTTTTCTTAATCACCATGTAACTCCGAAACGGTTGATGTGGACCCCCGCTCCCTCTAGTATCCGCACATTTCATTTGATCAAGTTTCGAAAATACACATTATATAGCAAATTTACAACGTTTGTGTAATTTATTTCTTACTTAAAGATGCCGATATATTTGGCTTTTTGCGATGTACTCTTACTGTGGAATAATATTTTTTCTTTCTTCATTCGCTTAAATATGCGGAAATAATTCCAACTACTCGCTAAATCTTCGCGAAATTTGTAAAATATGTATACAGGGTGTCCCGTAAGTCGACGTCAATCCGGAATCGGATGATAGACCAAATTGTAACAGTTACCAGAAAAATATAAAAAAAAATCTAAGTCATGTATTTTTCAAATTATAGACATTTCTTTTGTTTTCGAGAAAATGTACACTCTGTGATGGTTTTTTAGCTCCTGTTGCTACAAATCTTTACTTTTTTTTTTCAATTTTATTTTTCTTATGTAATCCCGAATAGTGCTTATGTAACCTGTTGCTTTAAATTCCAAGCCAACTATTCCAGCTTGGAAGAAAATGTCACATTTTGCCGAACCAAGAATAGAAAATTAATAATTCGTTGAACTTTAACTGACTGTAATGAAAAAAAAAAATGTACTACACTATTTTGGCAAGTAACTTTAAAAGTTGATGCATTTAATAAGGATTCTAAAATGGTATAAAACTTGCTACAATATTTCTTAGATTATGGAAGATTATGGCAGTTTCGAAAAATTTCTTTTCACCTACTACAAATGATTCTAATGTGCCCAAAGCTTGCCGTAAGATCGTAACTTTAAGACTCTAGTTTGAGTGAGACGGAGGGTCATTACATGAAGTGTGAGTGAGACAGATAGTGACGCTTTCAAGTTGAGATGCTAACTTTTTGTTAAATTTAGGACAAATTTTTCTAAAGTTTCAAATTAAACACCAATTATTTGGATGCTAAGATTTATTATTTACAAAAGATGTTCAAACTGCCTTCCTTCAGCTTCAATACAAGCTCGACATCTTCTTAAAAAAGATCGGGTTATCAGACGGGCAATTCTTCCGTTGTTGACAAATTCAACTGCTTCCGTAATTCTGGAGCTCATGTTTTTGTAAAATTCGGTGAGCTATACTTGTAGGCACTCCTGCGCTTTCCTGGATTGCACGTACCGAAGTACTTGGGTCTTCTTCAACTGCTTGTAGTACTACGTCCCCGTAAGGTAAGGAACTTCACCATGTACTTGGTTTGGAAGTCGGCCCTCTGTGGAGAGTAGACGATACACATTTGTAAAAACTCAATGATTTGTCGAGCTAGCGTCACTATCTTGCTCACTCATATTTCATGCAATGACTCTCCGTCTTACTCAAACTAGAGTCTTAAAATTACGGTCTTACGGCGAGCTTTGGGCACACTAGAATCATTTGTAGTAGGTGAAAAGAAGTTTTTCGAAACTGGGTTTCTTGAAAAAAAAAAAAATAAATTTTTCCATAATCTAAGAAATATTGTAGCAAGTTTTATACCATTTTAGAACCCTTATAAATGCGTCAACTTTTAAAGTTACTTGCCAAACTGGCGTAGTACATTTTTTTTTCATTACAGTTAGTTAAAGTTCAAAGAATTATTAATTTTCTATTGTTAGTTCGGCAAAATGTGACTTTTCTTCCAAGCTGGAGCAGTTGGCTTAGAACTTAAAGCAACAGGTTACATAAGCACTATTCGGGATTACATAAGAAAAACAAAATTGAAAAAAAAGTAAAGATTTGTAGCAACAGGATTTAAAAAACCATCACAGGGTGTACATTTTCTCGAAAACAAAAGAAATGTCTATAATTTGAAAAATACATGACTTAGATTTTTTTTTACATTTTTCTGATAACTGTTAAGATTTGGTCTATCACCCGAATCTGGCTTGACGTCGACTTACGGGACACCCTGTATATGCAATATTTCAAAAATGACGAATTTAAATTAATCTACAATATTGTCACACACTATTTATAATTTGGCTGCAATTATTTTGTAAAAATATTGTGTAATATTACACTGACTTTTCAGAGTGTAATTAGGTACCTATACATATGAATGTAGTTTAAATGTTACAATATCGTGAAAGTATTGCAGTCAGATTTCTGGGGATGCAGTCAATGATTTTATGTTTAGAAGATATCTTATCTATTTTTGTGAAATATAATTACACATTTTTAGTCAATATTACCCTCCTCATTTTTAGACGTATCGCGGTGAAGAGGAGACAAATACATGAACGCACAGAAACTTATGTACTTATCTTCAACGTTTTCTTTGTCGAAAATATTTAACTGATTTGAAAGTTCAACTAGATTGGATAAAACATTACACTTTTGTTATAATAACAATATCTAATTTTTATGTGTTAACGGTCGTATATTTTAAATCATTCATAATTATACCATTTAATCGGAGGGTTTATGACATCCTCAAGTGTCTAAATATCATTCGTTTTAATGTAAGTATATGAGAGTTTGAATAATAAGAAAATATGAAAATAAAATATTGCCAGAATACAGTCTTGTGGTACGTCATTTATTAATCTTCATCACAACAGCTTTTTTTGTAGGATAGTTAATGTCAGACGAGCATGTATCCTGATTTTGAAAAACTGAATACATACAAATATGTATAACGATCTGAAGTTTATCAAACAACAACACGTATAATTCTTCTCTGTTGCCAGAAGTCGAATCCGGGCTATAGTATATACCATGTTTACATGCAGAGTTGAAAGATTGAGTCGAGATTGAGTTGAGCTTTCGACTCGTGTTTCTGAGCACGCAGAGTTGAGAGATTGAGTTGGAAACAGGTCCAAATATAGTTGAAGTGACAGTTAAACATTAAATATACAACCTTACAAAATTTTCGAGTAAAGAGCAAACAAAATAAATCTCAACTGCTAGCTGCCAACTCGACTACTCAATCCACGTTTATAGGACACCATTTCGTTGTAGGCAAGGCAGACAGCTGATCAAAGCGTCAGTGTGTAGATTGAAGTCTTAAGAACACGTTGATATCTTACGGTAGTCGGGTTCCTTTAAAGAGGAAATGTCAAAAATTCGTAAAAACAACAAGAATAGTCCTTCGAGTCGGATTTCAACATTGCTAAGCCACATGCGTATATTCGTACTGAAATAGTGCGTGGCAAAAAGTGCCCGAAATTCATACCGCATTAAAAGAGACGGGTGGAAGTTTTTCTGTGAAGTACAGAAGTGGCACATAAAGTTTAGTGAAGGTCGAAGAAGCATCGAAGCACGCAGAGCGGCCGTCTACTGTCGAAAATTAAAGAAATAATGATCATTCCCTACGATTTCCGATGCTGGAAGAGCTCCAAAGAAAACTGACTCGACAGAATCGGATACTCAACATGAACGGGACTCTGCACGGAATCCAAGTGCTTCCGCGCCGCTGGTAAGTTTGCATTGATAAGGGAGGGGATTATAGAGAAGGCCAGTAATCACTTGTTCAATAAATATTTTTCAAACTAGAACCAACTGTGCATTACTTTTGGGACAACCCTTGTATAATTGACGATATACACAAGACTTTAAGTCTCAATGCCATTTTTTGTTACATAAACTTGCATGCGGTAAGGTGATAAGACATCAAGTAAACTACTTTCTGCTGTCAAATGTAAAAACGCGTTGATAGAGATGCTTGGATGCAAGCTATGTACTTTTTCATGTAATCTGAAATTTTTTTTCATGTAAGGCTGAAATGCAATGAATGCGACACGATATTATCGCTGACAAAAAAATAAGTTTCGAATACATGTTGCGATATTAGGGCAAAGCACAAGCAAAGTTTTATATATAAAAAAAAAAAAAAAAAACTAAAACTTTTAAAAATATTGAAAGAATGGCTTTCGAATGGAATTTGCTGCAATTTTCCTTTTAGGAGTAGGTAAAAGTCATACTGATTGCATTAAAATATCTCAAGATCTCATCCCTTCATAACATTGAAAGCTGTTTCATAAAACCTAACATTGTCTCTCTATTGATAGATTTCGGATATCCTTCTCTTTTTTATATCCGAGATGAAATCTAATTGGATTGGACACCCGCGCATAATATTCCAACAGATTTTTGCATGTCCGTCTGTCCGGTCGCACGATAACTCGAGAACGCGATCCTACTCTGAGAAAGCTGAAATTTTGTACACGGACTTTAAAAAAAAGTAAAATTAAGTTCGAAAATGAAACAAATCGGGTAACTCCTTTGTGGGGTTGCCATAAAAAAATTTCGTTTTCCACTATATATTTGGACACTGCCTAAGAACGCGACAACATAGAGAGCTGATATTTGGTACATGGTATTTTTATAGTAATAGCAGAAAAAGGTCTAAATCGGGCAACCGCTTCTTGCTGTTGCCATATAAAAATTTAGGTTTTTTACGTGTACTGTGAAAACGATCAGCTCTAGACACTTTTATTGTACTAAAAACTTGTTTAGACTATGAAATCCTATAAAATTGGTTCTAATCATATTTTCTGTCAACAAACCACTTCAAAATTCAAACTTGCACAGATGGGTGACCATACGAAATTTCATACGTGCATCCATCTAGGGTATCATAAGAATTGATCTTAGACCAATTCTAGTTTTTTTAATTGTTTTGTTTTTTTTGTTTTGTTATCTATCATAACCTCGTTTAAGCTTTGTATTAAACTATATATATGTACTTGTTCTTGAAATAAATAAAAATTTTCCTCAGGCATCATAAAACGCATCAAGACTCATCTCAACAGGCATGAAATGATAACGACTAGTCGCATTTATTTTATTACATTTGCGAAAAATTTAGCATGCTCAGCGCAATTTGCGTGAGTTTCTCATTCGCTGTGAATGAAATCTGAATTTATTTTTGGTAAATAACCAATTCCGCTATGAATGTATGTCCGTGCCTGGACCAAATTCTAGAAACTCTTAATAATTTTGCCTTTTATTTCAAATAAATGCCACCACATCTAAAATAATTCGGAGGATTATCCAAAAATAAAGGAAAATGTTGAGCTTTTAACAAATTTTCATTCAAAACTACCCACTTTTTCACTTTGCGTACTCAATATTTCACAACTGAAGATTTTAATTGGAAAACCTTACGTTTACGCAATAATAAAGCACAATACAAACAAACCGAAAACCAGTTCCAGATCTGTTGATCTTATTAGAACTAAAAAAAAGCTGAATTTTTACAAACTTATTTTAGGGCAAATGTATCAATACCAAAGTCTGCTATAATAAGCTTCCTTTTGATCTTATAGGGATCAAACCGTTAGATATTTTCTAATTTCAAAACCAGCCTGAACTCTAACGTGTAGTTTTAAAAGTGTGTCTGCCATTATATATTCAAAATTCTTAAAATCTCGATCATGCGTCCTTTATATAGAAAACCCTTGTTAACACAGTTCTGCAAAATCCTGAGACTGTTTTTATATATATAATATTTTTGACCCCTCTCAATAATGTTACAGAAGCTGAGAGATTGCCACAAAACTGGAGCATGCCCCAGAAAGCTTTCAGATTGCCCAGGCATGGGAAACTGCTATTAAAATGTGGGCATGTATATTCACCGACCCAACTATACATACAAACAATTTTGGGAAAGCTTTTGCACTATACTGAAGCTTAGATCACAAAAAAATCCAAGAGTAGCAGGTCATGCACCATATCCATGTGGTTTATACCCTTATCATGCTGCCACCATTGGGAGTGGCTTCCGGGGATTCTCTCCCTGATAAGAGTACAGAGCATGGACCCGCAAACAAAATCTCTTTTCCATATTATGTATAAGGGTTTGTTTTTTTTTGTTTTGACACAGATATACAGTACACTATATAAAATATCTTGGGAGAGCTCCGAATTGAATGCCATCATTAAAAGCTCCGTTACACGTAGGTGCAAGCACACAGATGAAAGGATTTTTCTCACAGGCTCCAGAATCTCGGAAGATTTGTCCCAGTCCTGTTAGTCGAGCGCAGAATTTACATTACGTTCGAAGTCGTGCGTGAGATCTACAATTGTCCTGCTTTTTTCAACTGCAGCTCCTTAAATTAAAAGAACTATTTCTTTGTTCCGATATGAGGTTGTAATTCAAGAAATCGGACAAAACTAATGAGCAAAAAATAAAAATTTTAATTAAAAACCGTAGATCTGCACCGAACGTCCGTAATTTGAGGTGTATGAATCCTGTGGAAAGTCCTGTGATTTTAGTGTTATTTTGTGTCGTTATAGTGTTCCTAAGTTTGTTTTCAGAAAAAAATCACATCCTTTTGAATAGTTGAGCGTACTGTGGAAGAGTTTGTCTTGTCACATTGAATGATTTTAAACTGCATATAGAGGCAACAAAGGTGCTATCAAACGAATCCTATATATAATAACTTTGCAGGATATAATCACGTCAGTGTCAAAAGAAGTGATAGTGATAGATTCCTTTTTCTTGTATCTAACAAAAAAATAAATAATAAATAAAAAATATATAAGAAATTTTCCCTATGTATATTATGTGTGTACATCGTCGTCTGTGCTAAATTCATGCGAGCGAAATACTTGCACAAACTTGTGTTAGTGTGAACAGTGCCGTACAGAAGTGATTGTGCGCTCATGTTGTTTTCTAATTCACAGTCGAATTCACATTTAGTCCATGCAAGAACTTTGATTCTTTGAATCCATCCTTCAGAAATTTTTTAGTGAAAGAAGACTTCATCTCAACGTTTTCTAGCTTTCGAGGCTTTTGAGGTAAAGATGACATACAACACAATAGACATCACAAAAATATCATTTAACCGCGTGTTCTCTCTTGCATTTGAAAAATCGATTTAATTTTATGATATCTGTCATTTCAACTGCTGATTATGTCACATTTCAAAATGTGAAGTATGATTTTAGCGATTAGAGTTCAGAAGATTAGATAAATCAAAAGTCAGAAAATATGAATAGAATTGCATAACTATTTATGAAAATTTTTATTTTTTGTTATTATTAAATTTAATGTACTTTTTTTTTTGTAAGAATATCTTAAAACTACATATATACTACCGTAATGATCGTATTTATGTAAGACAATTATTGATTTGCTAGCATTAACTTAGGTTCCTTAAATTTATTCTCCGCGCAAGCTAGTTTCATATTCTGCACTGCGCCTACAGATTATGCGTTAAGTGAGAATTAAATCCAATGATCTTAATAAATTCGATACAATATCTATTTTTATCTAATATCCTCTCTTGCTACAGATTATAAATAAACGAAATTTTCCTGTCAGTTAGTTATTCCACATCATATACTGATAAAAATATTTACGGTTTGAATTTAGACCAAATTTTTATTCCTTAAATGTTTGAAGTGATCTTAGCGCATCCGCATCTGTGTGACTTATATATATATTTTTTCTAAATCCTTTAGGTAATTTATATCGCTCCCTAGTTTGTCGTACTCTAAATATATTTCACTCCTCGAAACTTGATTATCATCACTTGGAAGTAATTGTAACTGACTTAGGCTGCGTCGAGAATTTTTTCCGAATTCATATCAAGTACTATTAAAAGAAACATTAGGGGAAATTTCGAAATAAGTAAAATGTATAAAAACTTCTTTTGATTATGTACAAATTTTTAATAATATTAATTTTTAATAAGCATAAGTAGAGAAAAATGCCAACACTAGAAATAAAGCAAAATAAGGGCTTTGAATCACAAGGTCTCTCTAAAATCGAAATTCTAAGGTGAATTAAACATACACCAAAATGTGATTCCAATTTCTTTAAAAATCAGAAAAGTTATAGAGAAAAAACGTCGTGAAGGAGACTTGTCCTGCAGCATAACTGAGTAAGAGAAGGAGAGAGAGAAATGAATATTCTAGAACCTTAAAATATTTTCTTAACAGCTAAATGAATTCGATTTAAAAGAAGAAGTGTCACAGTGTGATCTTCACAGATGAAAAACGTTTTAATTTTTATACATAGATCAGATAATTTTCACTCCTACTTCCACGATATAAAAAACGATGTAATTTTTACCATACGACATGAAGCAGATAGATCTGTGACGATGTAGCGTAAATTTTCTAGTTTTGTTTTTTAGCCGACCGTTTTTTGCACTACTTCGTAAGCATATCCAGCGGAAATGGCTTATAAAGTTCATTCCCAAAAGTCAATTGCCTACTTGAACTTTTCACTGTATATGCTTACGGAAAAGTGAAAAAAATGTAGAAAGGGCTATATTTTGGGTACAGAGTGCTAGAGAGTGCCATTTGAAAGGAAAACTTTTGAGCTTCTTAAATTCTTTATGAAAATTTGCTGTTGATGACGTCTTTTTTTTTTTTTTTTTTTTTGTATGAAAATGGTAGTTAAAAAAAACCGAGTTAAAATTCCAAAATTTGAATTTTGTTGAGCCATTACATAAAAATGGAGAGGAGGAGGGAGAAAATTTATAGATTATTGGAAAGGTTCAACGATTATCAATTTATTTTTCTATTTTCTATTATCAAGTTTAAATCATCAATGGGTGTAACGTTCAGAAGTTACAGGGTGATCTATATAAAAATATATTCAAAAACATCTTAAATGCCCGTTATTTCGGGGCCCGTTCGGATTTTCCCTCTACCACCCACACAATTTTGTGCTTCTCTAAGCCTATCCGTAGCCTTCGGATGGAAAACCACACATGGGACATCTTGTATAGAAACAACATTTTTCTATTTGTAGGTATATAATAAAACTTTCTTGATTTTATACTCCTTGATCCCATTTAGATCCCAATTTAATATAATATTTTAATATGTTTTAAAATTACAAATAAATGAATATAATCAAAATTATACCCAAGATATTTTGGATTAAAGATGAAATCTTTATTCTTGATGTCCTTTTCCGCATATATTTTTAACATGCTATTTTCCTTCGATAACTTAAAATTCTATCTTTCAAATGAGCCATATTTCTCTGCCCTATTCAAGAATATATATATGAATTTTTAAAGAAGACCAAGACAGCATTTTTACGAAATTTTGAAAATGCCACTACTCGCGAAATATAAGGAAAATTTTAAATTCGTATTTTTGTTTTCACAAACCCTGCAATATGTAAAATTTCACAAAATTAGTTATGGTACTGCCATACATATTGACTATTTGATGCGGACTGACCACGGTAAATGTAATAAGCCTTTCCATACTGCAAAATTTGTTTCACGATACTTTGATTTTAAAATCAACTTATTGTCTCCAGACCTAAAAATTATTTTCTTTTGGGGTTGGATTTCCGGAGAACTAATTAAAGGAAAATTAATCTGAAGTAAGTTTACTTCAGATCAAATAAAAACCTGTATAGCTCAAGACATAAAAGAACTTTTTATATTATTGAAAAACATATTAACTCTTTCACGTTATTTTCTTTAAATTACCCAAGAATAGTACTTATTTTTGCTGTCTCCTCTCTCATCCTTAATGGACTTGAAAAAATTTTATTCCAATAATGAATAAGGAATAATCAGTTCAAATAATCGCTCAATCCATTAAAACATAATAAAATTCCTTTCTAAATATTTATTCGAAAATGAGGATTATGTATAAGTTTCTGAATAGATTGAAATTTTTGGAAAAACACCCTACTTTGATTAAGCAGATTAACGAATTATTTTTCGAACGAATAAAGTTTCATTGAAATAAAGTTTCTTTTCGCAAAAACGAATAGAAAAATGACCATCAATAACATGCTCTTGAATTCGATTTTATTCGGATAAATTTTTAATTGAGTAAAATGATTCGATTGTTTCTGTGGTGTTTTCAAATAATTCGTTATCTGCAAAATTTACGATTTTAAACTAAATATATCATTCGACATAAAATTTTATATTTTATAATCCTGCCTACTCGGTTATAGCAATTATACTATTATTAACAAAAGAATAACCACTGAAGTAGGTACACAAAAATCTCAAATGATTTTTTCAAGAAACAGCATAAGTGTACATGCTACCGAGAAATTAAAAAAATTGGTCAAACAGATAAGTGCAGATAAGTTGTTATTTTAAAATGAAATTCTGACTTTTTGTTTTAATTTTCATTGTTATGTTTGATTTTTTTTTAATTTTTATTTGTGTATATATTAACAACTATAATAAAGGATGATAAAATTTCATGGTTTTCGCGATTTTTCTTGTTTTTCAATAAACTGCATAAGTGAACTTCTCGAGTAAACCGTATCATTTTTTTTTTTTGAAAAATAGTTACAATACTATTAATAAAATTTTTTTTCAAAACATCCTGTCAGAAAAAGAAAAAAAAAATTCCACAAATTGGTGATTTACCAATATTTTTTCTATTTTTTTTCCACTTTTCCCTCGTTTTCTCCAAACTGGCTTTTTGGAGATAACGAGTTATTTGAAAAAACCACAGGTTTATTGCATTGCAATTTGTTCGAATTAAATGATAAATATTTTATTTGGGTATTAGTCGTCTGTTAGTCTAAAATCCTTTCACGACAAAACACTTTGTCTAGTAACATTTCTCAAAAAAATGCTGCACAAAATAAGATTTTGCAAAACAGATATATAAACTAAGTAAAAAACGAGTTTTCAAACAAAACTGAGCCCAAGCCGCATGAAAAAGTAGAAAATAAACTTTTCTTCACACACAGAGGTGGACTCAGTTTTTTTGATTGGGATATTTCTCTTGAATATTCTTTCTCTTCATGAATCAAATCACTTATTACCTCTGATTGATCATACTGAAATATATCGGTGATTGTCAGCGAATAAAATCTGAGTCCACCTCTTTGTGTGAAGAAAAGTTTATTTTCTACTTTTTCATGCAGCTTGGTCTCAGTTTTGTTTGAACACTCGTTTTATACTTATTTCATTTTCTGCCTTTTTCACGTTAACTAAATTGTTATTACATGCTGCATGGAGATATTTTAAAACAATTTTATGACGGCTGAATAGACGCTGATATACCAGTTTTTTAAAAAATGATTCGAGTAAAAATTATTTTTATTCACAGAACTTTTGCGTCAAAATATTGCTAAAGAACAAAAGCTTATAATTGAAAATTTTTCTTGTTAAATACACCAACGAAAGTTAAATTTTAGTTGTTGCCTGAGTTTTCTTTACGGCTGCAACGCACTTCGCCATGGTTAGTGATGCTCTCGAGATGATATGTTGGGACTATACAGATTGTGTACAGCGCTTTTTAGCTGTATTCCAACTTGATCCCATATAACATGAATTTTCCTGATTTTCCATGTTTTCCACAGACTTTTCCTATTACAATGATTTTTTTTTTAAAAATTTACTTGCATTTTCCCAGATTTTTCATGCAAGTTTTCATGATTGTTGAAGAGAAAGTATTGATGCCAGTAGGACGGAAAAAATGATTCCGCATAGGTTATAAAACTTTTTTGACGGAAAATTTTCCGGAAAAGTCGGAAAATTCCGGAAATTTTCGTAAAATTTTCCAGAGAAATTGGAAAATTCTGCTTTTTTCCTGAAACACATTTATCACTAATCATATCGATGAAAATTTTTCCGATGATTTTCCCGCTTTTTCCGGGTTTTCCATGGAGTTTTCCACAAAAGCAACTTTATGCAACTCATTTCGCTCTACAACCTTGTCTTAGGTTGCAAAAAGCTCAAACGCTTACTTAGTCGGAAAAACTCCGGAAAAGCGTTTTACATGAATTTTTCTCGATTTTTTCTGCAAGTTTTCAGCATTGTCGGAGAGAAAGTAATGATGCCAGTTGATAGGGAACTTGATCCTGCATAATCTAGAAAACTTTTTTACCGGAAAAGTCGGAAAATTCCAGAAATTTTTTTCGGAAAACTACATTTTTCCTGAAACGGATTTATCACTAATCAAATTTGTACCAAATTTTTAAATGATTTTTTCCCGATTTTCCGGGTTTTCCATGGAAATTTCCGGTTCAAATTTTGATAGATTCAATTGTCACGCGACATGAACCTGTGTACCAAATTACAGCTCGCTGTGATGACGAAAAGTGGATCTACGAGAGTGTCGAAAATAGTAAAAAAGAAATATATAAATAGACAGACAAATTCGTGTACGAGTTAAAGGGAATGGCTGGCCTCAATAAAAGATATTAATTTTTGCAAAAGATTATTATCAAACGGTTATTCATCAATTTTGTATTACGTTTAGGAAGAAAATGCTTTCTGCAAATACTAAATCTATGACTTCTTTGTAATAAATTTTTCTACATTTAAAATTTTATAAAGACTTCTGTTTTCATTTAATATTAAAATTAAATTTGTTTGAAAACTAAGTTTTCTGTTAATTTGCTTATAAGAGCTTAGTTTTTTCGTAGTAATTTTTTCTTTCCAAAATTCTTTTAATTTTCATAATTTTGATGAAATACTAACTTTTTTCTAATACAGCTGCTCTGCCAGTTTATGCTTGAACAAAAGATTTTTCTTTTCTTTAGTACATCGAGCAACTTGTAAAATCTTACATGTCCCAGAGTCAATTATTTTATGTAGTTTATGATGACATGTCATCGCCATAATTCTAAATCCGCTGAATATTTAGGATGTTAAGCTCAAAGTAGTTTTAAAAACTTGGTGGAAATAAAGCAAATCTATTATAATTTCTCAGGGACCGAATCAGTTATGACTTTTTACGAAAAAAGCCAAATTTACCTGTTATTGCTGACCGACAATAATTTGGAGCTAAAAAAAACCAAGCTGGAAAGGCTTTTTATTTTATCTGGCCAAAATATAAAGCCAGCTTGACTATAAAAAATAAAAAGCTGGGCTCGCTTTCTATATTTTTACCGAAAAAAAGTATCAAGCCGTTCCGCTTGCTTTTCTATCTTCAAAACTATTACCGGCCAGGAATAACAAGTAAATTAAGCTTTTTTCGTAAAAATTCAGAACTGATTCGGTCCCTGAATATAAGAAGCCAGCTTGGCTTTTTATATTTTCGACTTTAAAACCTGTTACTTCCAGCTCGAAAAAATAAAAAGTCAAGCTGGATTTATATTTTTGCCAGAAAAAATAAAAAGCTGGGCTGGCTTTTTATTTTTGCCAGATAAAATAAAAAGCCTTTCAAGCATGGTTTTTTTTAGCTTTTTTTAATAAAAAGCTAAGTTTTTAAAAGCTTTACAGGAATCGAAACGGGTACATTCCACTAAATTCCATGATCATGATTTATCCCAGCTTTTTTTGTTTAAAATTTTCAAAATACCAGTTATTTTCGGTCCCTGTAATTTCTGCTTCTGAAACCATTGTACTTACACATTATTTCGAAAATTATCAAATTTTTCAAATAATTTTTTATACTTAATATTCAAGAATATTTTCGGATGGTAAAATACTTACAGCGAAATTTTCCCTCATATGTAGGGTGAATTCTGGATTTCTACCATATTTTTCTTGAAATTCCAAGGTTTGTGTTTTCCACAAATTAGTTATTACTTGCGCGACTGGTTTCACCTACCCCATCGGTATAATCAGACTGAGTTGATCGGCAGTTGTTGCTCTCGTCTATGTCCTTTGTTCAAGGGTTGCATGTAGTGCAGCAGTAGTGAATTAGAAATTTCATTATCATTAATGGCATTTCCTAGGTCAGTTTTCAGTAGTCTATTAATTTCCTGCATCTATCTAGCTTTTGATCTTTTTCATAAATGTGCAAAATTTACCTATTTTCGTGAGTATGTGTTTGTGGTTAGTTTCTATTAAATGTTTATAAAATCTGGAGTCCTGTCGCGAATTGTGATCTTTTATTAGCTTTATAAACGTTGTCAAAAATATACGAAGATGAGCAAACAACTACAAGATATCTTGTAAACTACCTTTATTCCTCTATTCGGAATGGTCTTTCCAGTATTTTACAGTTTTCCAAGTGACCTTTGGGGGTAATATTATTTCTTCGTAAGTTCTTTGTTAGTTTTTCCGATGGATACTATATATCCAATTCTTCTCCAATTTTTTTCTCCTTTTCATCGTAATTCACCGGAAAGAGGACTTTGTTTTGTTTTCTTCTTTTTTAGCGTTAAAGTATCCAGCATATTTTCTGGATAACCATTATTCTCAACAATGTCTTTTATTGTCTGTAACTCTTTCCTGAAGCTATCCTCCTTCATTGGAATGCTAAAGATTCTATGAAACATAGAATAAAACGCGGCTAACTTATACGTAATGACCAACGAACAATTTTTGTCCTATCTAAATCTCAGAGCTCTGCTAGGGAATAAATCTTGCGAACTTAAGGTGTCATATGAAGCCAGATTATTGTTTCACCGAATTCCCAGGGAATTGCCCCAGACTCTTATAGCGATATAGTGAAGAATCCCATCTCATATTGATGTTCAGTGCGTCGGCCGAGTATTGGTTTGTCGTATACGCCAAATTGGAAGTTTTTGACCTAAAAGGTGATTTTATAGATTTCTGAATCTGTGATCGGTTTTTTCTTAACTCTGACAGTTGTTGAGATAATGAACAGCACTTTTGTCGCATATCCCTAAAAATCAGCATTTAAAATATTGGTATGACGTAAATGCCAATTTTTAAAACGTAAGATAAGATTTTTTTGTAAATTGCAATTATTTTTGGCTGAGTATTGTCGGTCGTATATAAGCGACAAACATACGTTAAAACAAAAACAAAAATTTATGCAATTTTGTTATGTCGTACGTGTATAGAAAAATAGGAAAAGACAATCAACATACGACAATAAAATAAAAAAATATTTTAGTCTTGGTTTGTCGTACGTGATTATAATTTTCCTTAGTAAACCAAAAAGATTAAAAACTTTGCGACGGTACATTTCCCTTTGGATTGGCTCCTGCATCGTGCAAAAAAAACAAAAAATAGCAACTGTCCTGCTGTATTTTCTTCGCAATCAGACTAATCTGAAAACTATTGAGCGAAAATCCTTGACGAAATGTTTAATTCAAGAAGTTGACTGCGTCCAAAGTGTTATAGATAGAAACATTAAAAATCTGGAATCTGAAAGCCCGTTATCACTACTAAGATATCTTAAAAATATGACCAATAAAAATGTAACGCTTAAATTGATTCAAAGGCAACCATCAGACCTTATAAGGTACTGTAACAAATCTTGCAATTTGCGTTTTGCACAAATAGCATTTACAAAAGTAAAATTTTTAAGATAGGAATTTGTTTTAGTTATGGTTTCATCATAAATCAATTTGTTTATTTGATCCTTAGGTAATGATTATTACAAAGTACTAACAGTATTACGAAAAACATTATAGTGATTCCACTTAAACAAAAATAATATAAAAAGCTGTGATAATTTTTATTGAATTTTTGTACCCTAGTTAGATGATGAAATTAGAGTGTATAATAAGTTTGTCATTCCGTTTGTAATGCACAGAAATAATAGCAGAGAAAAATAGATTGGGCACTCATACATAAAATTTAAATTTATTTTGATTTTTGCATGTCCCGTCTGTTCGTCTGCACGATAACTCGTGAACGAAACTAAGGGTGCTGAAGTTTTGTACAGAGAGCTGAAATTTTCTTCACAGGGTTTTCATAAAAATAGTAAATAAAATTTTAAAAATGAACTTAATTTGACAACCCCTTCTTGGTGTTGCCATGCAGAACTTTTGATATTCACTTTATTTAACTTTTATGCTCATATAACATTATTGGTCTTGTAGTTACCAATATTACCTTTTTCTCAAGGTAATTTTCATAAAATTATGTAAATCTTTTGTGGTATGAATATACAATTTCAAACTTTATTCAATATTGGAGTGGCGTATGTGCTCTTATTTAGTCATATGTATATGGAGAAAAAATAACTTTTGATAAGTTGGCGTATACGACAAACTCATACTGAATTAAATTAATTATAACTACTAAACTACTTTAGTAGGAAGCCTAATTCAAGCAGTTTTAGTAATTTAATAAATCGGAGTAATAATAGTACAAAAATAACATAATCCTATCGGGCAGACATTTTTTAATAGATGGTAAAACATTAAAATGTATTTTCCAGTATTATGACCAGATAGCGTATACGACAAACAAATATTCGTTCGACAATATAAGACTTTATAAATTCCCAATTGGAGAAATTTAGTGCTATGACGTTGTTGTAGGATTTCCTAAATTGGTCTACTTCACTTATATAGGAATTACATATCCCTATTTGATAACTTGTTTGTTCCCAAATTAGCCTATGTAGGAAAAGTGGTCCTAACGTAAAATCATTAAAAGACAATAGATCCTATTTGAGTCTGCAAATTTAATATTCATGTGGAACTTATTAGGCATGCGCGATTAGATTATACCATATATATATATTTATTAATATTGAAATTGATTTTTCACTAGGCATATGATAGAATTTAACAACTATTAAAGTTTTATTGTTAGTATCTAACACGCTAGATCGAAAAAAATCAAATCACCGCAAAATAAATAAATAAATAGAAAGTTTAATTAACTACGATTACAAACAGTATGTTCATTTGGGTCTCCAAAAAAATGAAACTAATGTGTATTTATTTATTTTTCAATAATTGTTTTTTATTTTCATGTTTCTAAGCTAATTTTTACCTAAATCTTTAACCCTAAAATAATGCGTCTTTTTTATTACAAATGGCCGTCCAAATATTCAGTAAATATGGCTACTGGAAACGGTTAGGATTTCAGTTCTCCTTTAAAGATTAAAATCTTGATATAACCCACAAAATTTCATATCATGACTTTAACACCTACAGGTAACAAATTCCTATATAAAGATGTATATTGCTGTGTTGAGAATAGATATTTCGATATAGCATTTGCAGTGCTATATAAGCATAGTAGAGAAAAGACCAAAACAAAAACATTCATATAGCATTTAACTTCCTATTTCGTGGCAAGAATTCCTATATGAGAATTCCTATCGGCCAGCGTGGTGTACTTTTAAGGTCTTCCAGATGCACGATGCATTTCGAAAGCCATTTTACATTTGAGCAACCATTTGGAAACATACTATATCTCGATATGACTACTTTGTATGAATTACAAAAGTTTCCGTCCCTATACTCAACTAGAATTAATTTCTTTATGCCTAATTCCATCAAATGCAGAGGCTGAGCAACTATAAAATCATCTATCATATTCAAGGGAAGTAAGTGTCGTGACATGAAATTTTAGCTTCTGCTATGAGCTTTGATATTCTGAACACATTTTTCAAGTGATCCCCTTGATCCTATATGTATCAAAGTTCACTAAGTACTGATTGCTCATATGAGCGTTGATATCGAAAAAGAGTTCCCACTGAAATTACTTATTCCCCGTATTCGTATATAAGGGTTGATTGGAGATTGATTTTTGATATGAGACTTGATATATGAACATATTTCCCAAGAGCTGTACTCCCATATATAAATTCCTCAATAGTGATATAGGAATTTTATATAGGAAAACAATTATGTAGGAATTGAAGTCCTTTATACTGAGGTTTATAGCACTAATGTTCAAGCAGTAGATTCTTCATATACGACTTACACTCCTTAGACTCTTATAAAACAACAAATGTAGAAATAACAATCTAGTTATTTCTTTAAGAACTACAAGATCTATGTGGGAGCTTAAATGTTGATCGAGCACTTGAAGTCTTAGGGTGGGTGTACATATGTAGACGGAATAACATTATCACTATAAGGTAGTCTTACGATATACACTGAACTTATGTCTCTTAAACGAAATATCTATTGTTAAGTCAAAGAAATCAAGTATGCCTTCAAAACAGTTCGTGATAGGACTCCAGCTCTTATAAACATATAATAGACTAATTTGTGGAATTGATAAAATAATTCAAGTCCTCTTTGTATAATGAAACTCCATCAAATACTTACGGTTGAATAAATAAGATATTCGTTTTTTAACGTATGCCTGCTATTGGCTCTGAAGAGTTTGTAAAACATTTAGCGAGGCATTTATATTGATCTACCAACCTAAAGTTACATCCCAATAAAATCAGTTATTTTCACCTTTCTAGATGAATTAAAATAAAATTCATCTTTTCCTTTAGCTATATAGAATTTTTCTCTCCTCGTAAAATTTTCCTCGTTCCTGCAGCCGTTGCTGTTCATCCAAAAAATCACACTCGAATTTAAATATATTCATTGCATCACTTAAATATAATTTTATGTTACTTTCTTAATTTACAATAATTTCAGTATCTTAATATATATTCCCACTATATAGTAAAAGTCATCTACCTTTGTTATGTCACTGTTGGAAGTCTTTTAAAATTAATAAACCGAACATCAGTATCCCCTCCTCCGTTTTTTTTTTTTCAAATTTAGTTTTATACTTTACTATCTATATCGAAATCGATGGGGTGGGGGCGGGGGTGATTATTATAGCTGATACATCTTTAACGCGCTACATACTTTCATTTGAAAATAATCGAAACTCAACTTAAGCTCGACTGTGCATAAAATTTCTTAGAGTACGAAATTGAGATGTCAAGAAAGTTGTATTTATTTAAAAGGGAGGAAATTTGTTTTCAAACAATAAATAATTCCTACAAATCGGCATTTCTCTATAACGATGGAGTTGGGAGAAATAAGTACATGCATTTAATATCTACAGAAAGACGACATACGTCCAGGCGGTGGTGCTAATAGGAGGGTATCATTTATACGCATTAAAAAAACAGAATTGATTGATCTGCTTTCAAAGGCCTGTGTAGAAGTTTGCCAGGAAAATCTTACGTTATTGTGCAAATGTTTGAAAAAGCGTTAACTTAGTGAACTCCGGTACATATTCTAATTTGTATTTAACGTTTTTAACTTCAGAAATCAATTTTATGATTGGATTTTTGTTTTTTAAGAGGCTGGTCCTATCAAAGTAAAGGTTCCTGAGACCTTTATTACGCTTATTCTTAAGAGGAGTCAGTACCAAGATTTGCAAGTTTCATAAATTTTCAATGCCAATTTCTGGCAAACTATTTGTAGCAGAATATTGATTTATTTCTTAAATCAAAGATACCGAATAGGTCTAGTGAGTAACGTCGGGAAAAATAAACCAAATACTTATTGGAATGGAGATATTAGCTCGGAATCTTCTAAATAAAAAAAAAAAACCGGTCAAGTTCGGGTCGGACTCCCACACGAAGGGTTCCGTACCATCGTACAAAATATTAAACTATGTATACGCCAAAAAACACGTTTCTTGTATGGGGCCCCCTTTAATTTTTAATTTTATTTTATTTTACCTCCATTAACGATTCCACCGCCAAATCATGGATCTTTGTCTCCGAATGTACAAAATCTACATTCAGTAACCTTTTCACATACGAATGCGCGGATAAATAGTCCAGTACATACTACCCATGGATAAGGCCTAGTAACTTCGGAAGCTTTAATGGCTGGTTTGAGAGTCCAGATGCAAGACCTGATACGAGAAGCTATCACACAGAGTATAGATGCTCTGGGGAATGAAATTTTTGACCATCTTAATCAGCCAGCTCCTGCTGTACCCATTCCCTCGTAGATACTACTCGACCACCACCACCTATGGGTACGCCTAGAGTACAACAAAGACCAGATAGTTCACAGGAACCTATATACCTCAACATAACTTAGGGTCGTGGCGAGCTAGTCCTATACGTAGATGTTGTTATATCTGCGACAATTTGACGCAATAGATTGCTTTACCCGCATTTAACCAATTAAGAAAGCAATCTATTGCATACAATTTTCATAAAAATAAGCAGAATTTTAAAAATCGGAAAACGTTATTTTCTGCTTATTTACTTCAGAAATCTTATGTTAAAATTTTTTTAAATTTACTTCAAATTTGTAGAAGCCCCGCTCCGCAAACCAGAGAAATTAAAAAAAATCATTGAATTTTCATTTTTAAATCATTTCCAATAAAAATTGGGGACAAATTTAAAAATTAGAAAACGTTGTCTTGTTGCCTTACGTATTTAAATAAATCAACTTGCGATTTATTCAAAAATCTTAACGCCCCGCCCCATCTTGCTAACTGTGCACCGAGTTGTCCCAATTATGACATAAACTCAGCCTTAAATTGTATGGTTTTGTGTTGGGTTTCTGTCTTTTACGCTAGATATCTCTAATGTGATGTAGGTCTAGGCTAATTTGATATGAATTTTCTCAGTTTTAGGACATAAACCTACGTATAGTAAGTTTTATTGACAATAGGCTCGCTGGTATCTATAAATTGAAACTTGCTGAGTACTGTACTGACTCCTCTTAAGTCCACCTCCTCAGTACGGGTGATGGGTATTGGTTTGCGGATGGGATGCTTAGTATTTTCAATTAACTGAGATTCCTTCATCTAATAGCCGAGAATTTTTTTTGTTTTTGAAGTAATTAACTTCTAACCCTCGTAGCTGTAAGATTTCCTCAAATAGGTCGCATACACCGCGTTATCATATTTGATTTGCGAGAGCTCAGGTTCTTTCAAAATACCACAAAGACATACAATTACTAAATATCTATTTCTTACGATATGTTGTTATTTCATAATAGTAAAATATAAACTTGTGTGGAATAGTTTTAGGTGTACTTATTCTTAAATCATTTTTATATTTAGTATAAACCCTATTTAACTATCAATTAAATATTTAAGTGTCGGTATGAAAACCTGTGCTATACATATATGAATAAGACAAGACAGCTAAATAATCTTTAAATTTTCAATAATATGCTAAGATAAACTGAAAAAAATTTCCGAATATTTCTTAATTTTAATATTTCGTCGTTTCTTCTTTGGTAGCAATTAAGGTCTGTATTCTTCTTGGCATGCTCTTTATGTATGATTAGTGCACAATTCACAAAGTTCCGAAATATTTCTAGCGTAGCTATATGGTGCAGCAAAAGTCTTCTAAGCGTACCCCAAAAGTGGTTTGTAGCCAGATGTGAAAAATTTATAGGAAACTTAAAATCTTACATAAATATAATTAAAAAAAATTATTTTTCATTATATATGGAGAATATATAAAATTAGTTTTGTAACTAGTTTACCGATTAATAATACAAAAATGGTTCTTGGTTAGCAAAGTTTGCTTTAATACACTCTAATTCCAACTGAACTTTTTTTTACAATACATTCTTCTTTTATAGCAACCTGCTTATGTACTAAGCTTGAATTACATAGGAGGCAGTCAGTTATTTGTAGCGGCAGCAAATATAATTTGGTATATTAAATAAGTTTAGGCCCTGAGTAGTCTTCTAGTTAATTTTATTCTTTGAAATACTTTTTAAGTAGAATATAATATAAATCATATCATATCATAACTTAATCGGTTCCTTTTTTCCATTTTTTAAACGTGAAAAAAGTCTTCTAGCAACTGAGTTGCTATGGGACAGTGCTAATAAATTTAAAGCCGAATCATTCAATAAGCAACTGTCGACATTGTTCTGAAGATATAAAACCCCACTCAATCATTATATTTTTTTTATTATATAAATAAGTCCAGAAATGTAATGAACTTTCGATTGGCTATCAGAACTGGCTCACAAGTGAGTTAGTTCAGTCAGGACAGGCACTTACACTTCTACAATTTTGAGAATTAAAATAAATAAAACTATTGGAAATATTTTCGTCAAATCTTCAAAAATTCTCTACCATAGCCAAAATATTAGATTTGAGGTATGTATGTATTCCTGTAGCCCAACATTTCCCAAAGCATGCATATGCTACAATTATAGCCAACATTGATCCTTACTATGCCCCCACACCTCTATTATTCTTTCTATCATCATAGTTTTGGTAGTAATGACTTCATTCCCTATCTCTTGAAATCCCTTGATAGGATATGTTCTGAGAATTACTTGACTAATCCAAAAGGGGTATGCATACTATTACCAGTGAAAAGATTTGACAGACTTTGCCGTATGACGGAGAGATATATCCTTCATAAAAACAAAATCTTTTGCGTTGATAATTAATGTCTCAACTGAGTCTTGTCTGGAATATAATCTTGTACATTTCTCTTATTTTATTGTGTCATTAATAATGTAGAAATTTTCAATTTATTTTGCAGAGTCTACAAACCAATTCATCACTTTTGTATAGTGCTTAGCTGTCGGTAGAATGCTAAGTGGATAAAAACTATCCGCAAGTATACCTTCTGACAAACTGTGGCCGAGCAAGAATTTCAAAGGTGCTTCCATTATTAAAGCACACCTAAGATAATAGAAACATATCTGAAAAGTTACTGCAGTTACAAACGAACGTAATAAATGAAGTAAAACAGTATAAAAAATATATATACATATACATATATATATATATCTTTACCGATTTTCAGTCTTTGCTTTCAACTTGGTTATATGGGTGGGTTTAGAGGCATTTAAATACGTTTGCGGTAAACTGTTCTGTCAGTGGTTCTCTCATTGCTTACGTTTAACTTGGTTCTAATTTATTATTCTATTTACTTGAAAGATGCATTCCGTCTGCGACAAAAAAGCAACTAAGTATCTTCATTTAATTCAATGTTTCTTTTTAGTTTTTTGAGTACAGTCAATAAACGGAAGGAAATACTACAATAGCAACACACAAGCCCAAATAATACTCAATACAGGTGCAGGAACAAACGCCCACTCCAAACTACAAGATGATTTGTTTGTAGGATTTGATAAAAATTTTTGATGGGCTGTATATAAAAATTTCGTGTGATTTTTTTATTAATGAAATCGAAAAATTATAACTTGTTACCTGAGTGATATAAAATAAAAGCTCATGCAAAAATCGTGCGCAGAATAATTATCTACGAAATAGTTGTCTTTCCAAGGATTGATTCAGAAAAATACTCATCAAAAGAAGATCTCGTACGAATGCACGAAGTCATTAGTTTTATTTTTTCATCAATAAAATGCTATTTAAATACTTGCACCTTCACAAGATTCCGATATTATTTTTCTTCTCGTACAGTGTATTTGAAACAGTTTGCCGATTTGTATTTTTAATACTCACCTATTTTATAATTTATTCTTAGATTGTGGTTAATTGGTATTATATTAACCATAAGTTAGGATACAGGGCCTTAGTGCCCTAGTCACCCATAATACTTGATATAAGTTATAAGTTCCACTATTAAAAGGCGACCCATATATGTAGTGATTCTTATTCTATTTCTTGTGCAAACTACTTGACTGATTTGTTTAGGACAGAATATACTTAGAAAAATTGCATTCTAAGAAGAGTGTAGTCATAGCA
The DNA here is from genome assembly GCA_963924295.1 of Dioctria rufipes. Taxonomy (NCBI): domain Eukaryota; kingdom Metazoa; phylum Arthropoda; class Insecta; order Diptera; family Asilidae; genus Dioctria; species Dioctria rufipes. The sequence goes on along the minus strand of OZ002740.1, from coordinate 63,887,102 downwards.
TGTGAACTGAAAGTATGATTACATTAGCGCTCTTGAAGTGCTTTTTAAACTTCTCTAAAATGGAAAAAGTTGCGCCTACAGTTGGATGGGTTTACCTCAAATGGAAAACACAATGCGATGGTCATCAGCGAACAACAGCTGAGAGTTCATTGTAGAGATAAATAATATCTAAGCTATTATCTGACTCAATCGCGTGATTACGTACTCTAGGTCTAGGATGTCACTCTGTGTCTGTATGTGTATGCGCGTGTGTATGCGTGTACGAGCGTGTGTGCATACATTTATATGTGAGAGAGAGTGTAGCTCTCTACGTCGACGCGTTCTCCTGCAGTGCCCAAATATATAGAAAAACACGAAATATTGGTATACCTGTGAAGGAGTTACCCGATTGGCCACATTTTTGAACTCAATATAAACTTTTTTTAAGAAAGTCCTATGTACAAAATTTCAGCTCTCAACGTCGACGCGTTCGACAGTGTCCAAATATATAGAGAAAACCTAAAGTTTTGTATGGCAACACCAAAAGTAGTCGCCCGATTTGGTACATTTTCGATCTTGTATGTGCAATATTCATGAAAACGCCATGTACAAAATTTTAGCTCTCCACGTCGACGCGTTCTCGGACAGTCTCCAAATATGTATATAGTGAAAAACCAAAGTTTTGTATGGCAATATCAAGAAAAGTTTGCCGATTCTGATCGGTTTTGTAATTTTACTTACCATTCCTATGAAAACACCAAGTACCAAATTTAGTTCTTCACATCGTCGCGCTCTAATGCAGTGCAAAAATATATAGTTAAAAACGAAGTTTTTGTATGGCCATCCTACGAAGGAGTTGCCCGATTTGTCCCATTTTTGAACTTAATTTACATTTTTTTTTATTTTTCAAAACGCCGTGTACAAAATTTGAGTTCTCGGGCAGTTTCCAAATATATAGTGAAAAACTTAAGTTTTGTATGCCAACACCAAAAAGGGGTCGCCTGATTTGGCCCATTTTTGAACTTGTATTTGCAATTTTCATGAAAACGTCATGTACAAAGTCTCAGCTCTTCACGTCGATGCGTTCTCAGACAGTTTCCAAAAATATAATGAAAAAACAAAATTTTATAGGGCAACACCAAGAAGAGGTTACCCGACTTAGCCAATTTTTTAAATTTTATTTATTATTGCTATGTACTCGTTTTCAGGATGTTCCCAAATATATACTAAAAAACGAAATAGTTGTATGGCAACCCTACGAAAGAGTTGCCCGTTTTAAACCATTTATGAATTTGTATTTGCAATTTTTTACGAAAACGCCGTGTACAAAATTTCAGCTTTCCAGGTTGAAGCGTTCTCATGCAGTTTTCTAGACCTCGACAACAGCGAGATCTATCGTGTCCAAAACTGTCCTATCTTTCAAGCTGGAACCAACCAAATACATTCACAAAATTTCATTGAAATCGGTTGGGCGGTTTCAGAGATTAGAATGTACAAACACAGTGACACTGGATTTTTATACATATATTAAGATATGGTATAGGAATAAATTGAAATCTGAGTTTATGAACGTGATGAGCGACGCATTGCGTTGCCTGCTTCAGTTCTCAAATATTGTCATGTGGAACCATGTGGGTTTTTTATCCCTATGGATAAAGCCTAAGATCCACTTGTTTCTTGCTCCGAAATAGAACTTGCGAAACGATGCACACCTACATTGCAATTGACGATAGACCTAGACCTAGGTTGCGATTAATGATAGTAATAGTTGTTTTCCCACTTCATGGGACGGAGCTTTATACTGGAACTTCCACAGGTAACATTGACAGATTACGCCCTTCCGTTAATTCAGTTATCAAGTATGTGTACGGTCTTCCAGGGCGGGAACATGATCTGCGAGCTTACACAGTGGATTTTCTTCATACTACCTTCGACAGGTAACTTATACTCCATAATCTCATCTTTTTATTTAAATTTATTCAATCCCATACGCCACAATATCTATTTTCCAGATTGGAGTTTTTTAGGTCCCTACGTTTTCCACTTAATCTATTTATCCCTCGTCATTCATCCAACGTTCTGAAAAACTCTTTCTTTGTACGTATTATCCTATCTGGAACCAATTGAATTTCGCTCACTCCTCGCTTATTTTGGCGGCATTTAGATCGCGCCTTCTTGATTTTCTGAATATCTCGCAACTGGAAGTCTAAACAGGTCGCACTGATCTTGCTCTGCGGTGACCTAATGTTCATCTAATCTATTTTTTTATGGTCTTCATATTATGTCCCCATTTCGTGGTGCATTGATACACTCATTTCACACGGCTCGGCTTGACAATTGGTAGTGTAACTGCAGCCTCAGTTATCATTTCTGTAAAAGTTCTTCTTCATGAATTATATTTTTGAGCAACAGAAGATGGATACTAATCGATTGCGTTTTGTCGACATTACTAGAATTTCAATTTAAGTTAGTTAATCTTAGTATATTTTTCTTCTTGTTTATTTTTGATCACTCTGCCCAATCATATCATTTGCTTAAGTAACAATGTTTTTATACGATGGGCCTAACAGCCTAAGTTGCTTATCATAAATAAAAATAAAATTAAAATAATAAATAAAATCACAAAAATTGGGAAAAAAATTAATACGTGCTAATCAGAGAAGATGTGTGTTCTCTCATTCGTCGAGATTGGTCTAGCGAATGATTTTATATCAACACAGCACTGAGCAGTGAGCTTAGCACTGATATTCAGCCATTTCAGTAGAAAAGAAAAATACCAACCAAACAACATCGTAATTCTTTGTACATAGAGAGATATGCTTTCTAGCTTCAAAATGAAAATAAAAAAAAATGCTAGAAGTCCTCTCTAGTGAATAATACTATTTTTTTTGAAAAAAATGCTATTATTAACAACAAAATTTTTCCGTTGAGTACTGCTATATTTTTTTGTAAAAAACATAAAGTATTAGGCTTCATTTGGCATTTGAATCAGATAAATCAGTTGGTCCGTTCTTGAGATATGATTTTTTAAAAATGACGCTTCATCGCAAAACCACGAATTTCAAACGTTCCTAGCGGGGGGTGGGGGTGGTAGGAGAAAACAAAAAAACATGGGTGAGCTATTTTGGTATTTCCTACAAGCTGAAAATCCAAATCGGAGATTGTCGGGTTCCAATGTGATCGGTTTCGTGTGGAATGGCTGTATTTTCTCTACGCTACATTGAAGCTGTTAGAATCCGAGAGAAACTGACTGCTCATATGAATTTTTTTATCAATGAATATCTTTAGATATTATGTTTAGATATTCTTTGCTTTTTATATGGTAAGTAGCAGCGCTTACCCGGTTTCAACCGAGGCGGTGAAATCCCGTAGGACAGGTTACAATAATAGTTGTTTAGGTTTTTTTCAATCAAGGGTGGATTTGGGAGGGTTGAATTATGATATAAGTTGGTAGTTCTTATTAGGCTTTTTTCTAACCATAAAGTCCAAATACCAATTTTTATGAAATTTTACTTAAAAAATGGCGGATTTCCATATAAACTTTCATCCCCTATTTTACCCTCTTAGGGGTTGAAATTCAAAAAATCTTGATAGACGTGTTTCTTTATTTCTAATAAAAGGCCTAATAAAAATTTTTATGAATTTTTTACTTTAAAAATGGAGGTTTTTCATACAAATTGTCATCCCTTATTTTACCCCCTTAGGGGTCGAATTTAAAAAAAACCGGTTCTTTGTGAGCACCTACGAGATAAGTTGCTGAAGTATATAAAATTTCATGGAAATGGATCAGCGGTTCTCGAGAAACAGTGAAACAGTGTGTGAGTGAGCAAACAGAAGACGACATTCAATGTCAAGCATAGCTCAAATGAAGACTATCTTGCACCCTAGGGAAAAAAGCTAGAACTGCGAGAAGTGTTTCTAAAAATCGCCGATAGATGACATAAGCATATATCATAACATTCTCGACGATTGCAGTATTCAGGTTCATACTGCTTTGAGTTAAATACTAAAACGTCACAGTGACGTCCATACCGCGGACGGCACATAGACGTGTTGACGTGACTGTTGCGTCCATACTGCTTAACGGGTTAAGAATACTACTGATGTCGTTAACAAAATTAATAATTCGAATTTACCATTAAATACTAAACTTGTGTCATTTGATATTTGTAATTTGTTTCCTTCCATTCCGTTAAAAAAACTAAAGACTTACTTATAATGCTGAAGTTGAAAATAAGATCGTGGAAAGGGATAGATCATTAAATATTAAACAGCTCATTGACATATGTTTAGACCAAAATTACTTTTATTTTAACGAAAATTTCTATATTCAAATGGTTGGTTTAGCCATGGGTGCTTCCTTATCACCTTTAATGGCTGAATTTTATATGAATAAAATAGAACAAAAAATGTTTCATTCAGGCTGTGATTTAGTTAATAATGTATTGTGCTGGTATCGTTATGTTGATGATGTTTTTTGTGTATGGGCGGGCTCTGAGCGCCAGTTGTATATGTTTTTAAACAAAATTTTAAATACTATTGACGATAATTTACAGTTTACTTTAGAGTATGGTAATGATAATTTAAATTTCCTTGACCTTAACATTAAAATTATTAATAATAAATTTGAATTTGATATATTTAGGAAACCTACTTCCACGAATGTTGTTATTCCTAATGATTCTCAACATTTTGAATCTATAAAAAAATCATCCTTCCATTCGATTGCTTAAGATTCCTATGAGTAAAATTAATTTTAAAACGTAACTCGAGACAATAGTAAAAATTGCTATGAAGAACGGTTATTCAGATAATTTAATTTATAAAATGTTAAGGTCAAAAAACAAAAAAAATATGCACTTAACCTTGTTTACCCACAAGGGACACAAGATATAAATATTTGGAAAAAAATCCCATATTTGAAGGAAATTTCGAATAAAATTAAATCCACGTTAAAACAATAAAACGTTACACCAGCTTTTTATAATAAAAAAACTTTAAAAATGTTTTTCATTAACAACAAACTAAAACCGAAAGTTGATAAAATAGATAAGAGCGGAATTTATAGTATTGAGTGTAGTGACTGCAATGCAGTCTATATTGGTAAAACAAAACGCTCATAAAAAATTAGATACAAAGAACACGTATCATCGGCACTCTATAATAGACCAACACGAGGCATAAGCAAGCATTTAGTTGATACTGGTCATACCACAACTTTAAATAAATTACAACTTTTAAAAAACGTGGATGGTGGAAAAGTCCAAGATAAATACGAGATATATTACATTAATAATGAAAGTCGTAAAGGTTCATTTTTGGTAAACGATCAGTTAGATTTCATGAATAATAGCCCCCTCTTATGTATGGATTTATAATGACCATTACAGTAAAATTCAAATTCTAAAATATTACGATAGTCAGGTTTAGCTAACGATCTGCTTTTCAGTTGCTTGACAATGCCCTAAGACGGCGAAACGCGTCGCGACTCAAATAAATTAAATTATTGTAGAACAGTATTACATGTGTTTTTATTTTGAATATTTTTTGAAAAAATTTTTTGCAAAAGATAAAGTAAAAATGATAGAATTGGTCTAAGACCCATATGTAATTTCTTCACCTATATGTGCAAGTTTTATTTTTGATGTGGTTATTCGCATATATTTCTAAAACGGTTCGTCGGACAGTAAAAATAACTATAACAATTTTCATACGATTTCATATTCTGAAAAACTTTTCAGTACAATAACAACGTCTAATGCTAATCGTTTTTACAGTATACGGAAAAACATGAAGTATTTATTGGCAACACCATAAAGTGGTTGCCCCATTTAGTCCACTTTTACTTGCAATTACTATGAAAACACCGTGTACAAAATTTCAGCTCTCAACGTTGACGCGATGTCAGGCACTGTTCATATATATATAGTAAAAAACGAAATTTTTGTATGGCATCTCTGCGAAGGAGTTCGCCCGATTCGGCCCATTTTCGAACTTATTTTTTTCTTCAAAGCCCATGTACAAATTTCTAAATGAATGCGTTCTCGGACAAACGGACATACGCAGATGAAAAAAAAAAATACCTTTTAATATTAGTTCTTGTGTTACAAGCGGAAACCCTATAATTTCATCTAGGGTATAAAAATGCTAAGCGCAAAATGGTTTGGGCCCGAAAAGGATCATTATGCTTGCCGGGAAGTTCAATAATGTTTCTAGGATGATGTTGATGATTTGATGTTTTATTTATTTCCTGATGGTTTTGTTTTGGGCCTTAGTAGTGATTTTTAAAGCGAATGTCTTCTCACCAAAGAGGATAGGTTTAATTATATTCCACATTTTCTTTCCTGTAGTGAAAGGTTTGATTTTGATGGATGTTTTGATCGCATTGTCTGATAGCTTGTGTGCATAATACGAAATTTGTACGTTAAAGCTTCTTAGAATTCTCTAGAAAGCGATTGCTGGAACTTACCTTTGGTGATAATCACAACGTCAACCTTGTTACTCAATATCTTCGTTATTTACTGGACTTAGTAGATTTTTAAATACCATGGCTTACAGTACCCTGAGGATATCCTTTGGTTTTAGTATTTCACCAAACAGCTACGTTATTTTATTCTGTTCGAGTGTATTGCTAGAATTCTTTAATATTGTAATCATTTAAGTCCCCACCATGTTTGACCAGTGCAAATAGTATACATAAGTGTTATCATTTTTGGTAGAATTTTTTTTAATGAAATATTTCTACGTTTTTGTTATTGCTAAAATCCGACTATATAGTACAGTGTCGTACGTCAAGATCATCCATCGGTAAGTAATATAGTAGGTAATCTGAACTTCATGACTAGACAAGAAAATTGTTGAGAAACTTCTTTTCCGATTGCATCATAAATCAAGTCTTCACTATATGTAATACGAGCACAACATAAGATATATCTACGTTCAAATATATGTTTTCATGTACGGTACTACACCTTCAACATACGCTTCCCTTTCAATTTCACTTAATGGCAGAAGTAGTGCATAAGAGCACATCCTGGAAACTGCGAACTCGTTAACAAACTGCAGTAAAAGGAATCTTTCATCAGCAATCAAGTGAATCTCATCATCCCAGAATGGAACGTCCTTAGAATGTGAAATGCAATTTCACTTCAGTTCTCGCATATTTTTATGCTTAAATTCCTTGCGGCAACTTTACTAATAGAAAAAAAAGTAGGGTTGGCTGAATCCAATAAATTTTCTTAGGCAAAGCGTCCAACTAGGTCAAACTTAACAACCCCCCTCCCCCCAAATACTAGATCGTAAAGCGCTAAATAAAGTTTTCTAGTTGTCAGTGTTGTCTTGGTAAATCTTTGTTTTTTGTTGTTTTTTTTTTTTTTCGTTGAACTATATATTTCGTAAAGAACACGGCAATGATGGGAATAAGTTTTAAGTTGAGTCACATGAGATTTCTGCTTAAGTTCCATAGTTCCAAAAAAAAAAAAAAAACAAAAACAAGTTATAACTCCATAGGGAACAATTTCCAGAAACTTTTTTTTTTAAGGTGGACCCAATTATGCGAAAATTTACGGCAATTTTTATGGAATGAAAAAGTTTTCGAGTTCTAGTTGTTCACTGGTGGAAAAAGAACGTCCACAATAGTAGCTTTTGTGGCTGATATATGCATGTACATACTTATATGTTATATTGATAAATGAAAATTTCCTTGTTCTCTCAGAGGACTTACACTTCCTTTAAGTTAGACACATTGCTCAGAGAAATGTATGTACATACTTAGCTGTAAGCCATTTGTCTTTCTGTCTATAAACCTGACTAATGGATCTTTTCGTTGCGATAAAGTCGCTTTGGGCATATTTTTTGATGGTAATGTTTGGTTACTAAACTTTTGGCACAATCTCAACATTCTTTATTTGTGATAAGTTTACGTCTTCCTGCTAAGATTTTTGTCGTGACTATTCCCGATAGGTATACATAGGATCAACGTATCCTTAGATTATGTCTTCGCCAGGAGAAGCACGTCGTATTCTCGTTGTAAAAAGTTCATTAATTATATTTACTTTTATTTCACTCCATTTCCTAACCTCTTTGTTTATTCTCCCCCTTTTAGTATTCAGATCGCTATTTATTCCTGGCTCAATTTACTACCAAATCCTTGACTCTATGGCCTATTTGTTCTGTAGCTAAAGAAAAAAAAAAATATTAGTTCATTAAATTTGGCGAATTCAAAAGCAACGATCGGCACTCTCGCCACTCTTCTTATATCTAATTTGGTGTAGGTCATAATATACAGGGTTTTTCGAATTAAATGGGAAATATTTTTAGGGATGGCTCGGGTTGTATAAAAAATTATACTAGAAGTGGGGCTCAAAAGAATCGTTTTTATATAAGGGTGGAAGATTTGTTGCAGTTTTTTTTTCGATTCATATCCTGAAATGCTTTTACTTTTTGTACACTCTATGGAGATAGTTTTAGTGCAAAACAATAGCTAAGCATGAAGAGACACTTTATTAATTCTTTTGCGTCGAAAGTTAGCAGATGGCAAAAATAAAATAATGGGCAATTTTTCGTTTTTAATAGGGAATATAGTCACTTAAATGCTCATATTTCCTTTCAAAAATATTGCAGGATCAAACTTGCCCAAAGGGGATATTTCATCCTTTTTAACATGTTACCAGTTCTGGTCCAATGCTTCAGTTATGAAGCCTTAAAGTTGAATTATTGAATTAATCCCATAACATTTTTACACCAATTTTGTTTTTTAGATTGCTTCAGTCTAGTTCCAGACAGGTTGACTGTCCTTTAAAACACATAAATGTTCTACGGGGCTTCCTTATGATTATGATTTAAAATTTTATTAAATAAACAATTCTTTTTGATTTCAAATTTTTTTCATTTCACTACTATCTTGATAAAACAAATACGTGTAATAAAAATTAGTTTTTCATATCGGATTTAATAAATCCAAAGCCTGCGCTTTAAAATTACCGATCACAATTTTTTTCTTTTATGCCGCAAGGCTCTTTTTAATCAATGCTGGAAATTTTACTCTCTCAGACCTACTTCTGTCAAACAGATTTGTTTTTTAATGTACAAATAACAATGACAACACCGAGCAAGTAGTGTCATTTTGTTTTCAGTTCTCTAAGGCAAGCCTTGAAGCCAGCCCCGAGGAAGCATGAAAAAGGCTTAGCCTGAGGCTTACTTGGATGTGTCTCTGCCTCAAGGATCATTTTTCGTTGGTACTATATTGCATACAAGGATATAATTTCGAAGAATTGTAATGTGTCTACAAACTTGTATGTATTTGTCTTGAATGCTACACCGCGAATCTCTCCATTAAAGAATCAATTACACTCCACGTTCTGTTTCCTCCTGAATATTTATGTAAAAAAAAAAATATTAACAAAGAAAACAGTAGTAGCTCATGGATCAGAGAGAGAATTTCCTAGTGGTGTGCAAGTGGAAGACTACCGAAAAATGTTTCTGGTTATTCTATGCTTAGTAGTACAACTCAAAATCCAATTGCCGATCTCGGAGAAAACATTGACACAGCAAACATTAGGACACCAATCAAATTGTAATATTGGAATACAAAAATGTCAATTTGACCGCAACAAGAAGAAACCAAAGTGTACTTGTGTTTTTACAATTCAATAGGCGCACGAATATTGAAGCCAAGGTATATTACTTAGGGAACAACAGTTGGTCATATTGAAGCTGATAATATTGTAGTGTTGCTGTAGATTCTCTTTGTGCAAATTTTAAATTGTTTTTTTATATATACACATCCACCCAGAAATTTGAAGTTTTTCCTATTTGTCAATGGATATTTGAAAAACTTTCTTCTACGAAAGATTATCGCCAACGAACAAAGTACTTTCATTATGGCAAGATTGTATTAACGGTAAAAGGTTTTAGATTCTTAAGAATTCCGAAATTTCTGCTGTTGCACAATTATAAATCCATCACTGCGGGTGAATTTTTTGAAGTGTTAGCACACGTTTTGCTAGTGGTAAAGTTAGCCAACAACTTAAATTTTTCTTAAACTATTATTTCGAAAAATCGGTCGGTGTCATGGAGTATTGTCTACTTTTTTAAGTGATCCAGCTAAATACGGTGGCGCAAATGGGAGAGGAAGAAAAAAGAAGCTGAATGCAGTCAACTTGCGGCGCTATCTACAGTAAATGTGTGTCGGCAAACAGTGTGGAGAGCACTAAAACGTAATGCCAACATCCGGCGAGCTAAAATCAACCTGGTTCCACGAGTGTTGCAGCGCCACAAAGACGCCAGGATTAAATTCGCAGAAGACAACGTGGGCATTGATTGGACTTCGGTAGGGAATTTTCAAAAAATTATTACGTCAATATTTTTCAATGGAAATTTGTGTTCAGGCTATTTTTTCAGATGAAAAAAAATTCAACCTTGATGGTACCGATGGGTTTAATGGATACTTGAGTGATCTGAGGAAGGAACCACGATATTTTTCTCGTCGTAATTTCGGGGATTGAAGTTTAATGGTGTGGGGAGGGATTTCCGAGGAGAAGCCCCTTGAGATTCAGTTCATTTCTACTCGCATGAATAGTGGAGACTACATCACGGTTCTCCGAAGCAGCTCAATTAATTTTCAACACATGCACTGGGTGTTTCAGCAAGACAATGCCGCTATTCATACAAGTAGGCAGACAATGGCATGGTTTCAAGCTAACTCGATAAAACTTTTAGATTGCCCAGCATGTTCTCCGGACCTAAACTCAAAGGAGAACACTTGGGGAATTTTAGTTCGGCGAGTTTACGCTGACCAACGCCAATTCAGTTCAGTTGAAGAACTGAAAAATTCCATAGTTGAAGAATGGGGCAAATTGGATAGTTATTTGCTAAAAAAAACTAATTTTAAGTATGAACAAGAGAATTTTAGAAGTAGTGAAGGCTAAAGGAAGTCAAATAAATTATTAGCAAAAAAAAACAAAAAAATTGATTTCATGTGATTTTAGATTTATAATTATGCAACAGCAGAAATTTCGGAATTCTTAAGAATCTAAAACCCTTTACCGTTAATACAGTCTTGCCATAATGAAAGTACTTTGTTCGTTGGCGATAATCTTTCGTAGAAGAAAGTTTTTAAAATTTCCATTGAAAAATAGGAAAAACTTCAAATTTCTGGGTAGATTTATAATTTTGCAACAGAGTATATGGCCGTAAAGTAAATCAAATCTAATGCTATTGGTGTAGAAAATATTAAGAAGCTAGGCAAAAAAAGGGCGTATTTCGTGATTTTGTTTTTTTTTTTTAACGAAACCATAAAATAAATTGGATTTACAAAAAAAGTGTTTTCTTATACAGGTAATTAGCAAGCTAAATTGTTTTTCACGGTGATATATATGTCAAAATGGCACCTTTATTTCTGGAATTTCAACGGCCGAATCAGCAGCTCCTTTAATTTTTGAGGTATGAAGAGACGCCAAAGTTTCTTCGATTATATATGTACGAATAGTTACAGAAGTACCTAGGATTTTTTTTTTTGATATGTTGTTTTATGTAAAAATTGCGCATTTCTAAATCAAAAAGTATGAAATGCCATCACAAAATCGTTGGGAAATTGTTTATAAATAACCGGCCAAGTGCGAGTCGGACTCGCGCACGAAGGGTTCCGTAACATCGTACAAAATTTAACACTATGTACTTTTTATTATTTTTTCAAATGAGAGTAGACGTCATGTAAAAAAATAATGCTGTCATTTAAAAAAAGAATAATATTGCTGTCATTTGAAAAACAAAATGCCTACTTATGATAATAATAATGAATGAGAATAAAACGAGGAAAAAAACGCTGAGAAAATCACGTTACTTGTATGGGGGCCCCCTTTAATTTTTAATTTAATTTTATTTTTATTATTTGTTGTTATAGCGGCAATAGAAAAACACAGTCTATGAAAATTTCAACTGTCCAACTATTACGGTTCATGAGATACAGCCTAGACGGACGGACAGCGTAGTCTTAGTAATAGGGTTCCCGTTGTTACCCTTTGGGTACGTAACCCTAAAAAGGAACTATGCAATATAATAAAAAAATCGTACGTAGTGCCTTAGAAAACATTATTTCTAAATGTACAATTGAAATTTAAAATGAATCGGTTGAAATTTGTTTGAGTTATTAGTTCGGCCAACTTAAGAAATGTTGAAATAAAGGCGTTTGAAGTTTGTACAATATCAGGACATGAGTAATGTTTTAACTGCGATGTTTGCACCGAATGTTCGTGAGCCGAAAGTGACATCTACATTCGATGCATAGACTCTTGTCTAGATAGGTAGTAGATGTCTTTATTATCACCTACCGTAGACCTACTTCAGTTCCCCAAATTACATTGCGCTTATAAAAGGAGCTTGCTCGCTGCAGATCAAGATGGGTTGCGCTAGAATACGAAAATCGGATTTTTCGTGATTTTTCACGCACATAATCCTTTGGAATATAATTCTAAGGTACCTTTTTTGAAAAATCACAAAAATTATTTTTTTGAAAATCCTAGAGTGGAGGCCTAAGGCCGTACTCTAAGTTATGCAAGATAATCCTACCATTTACAATCACATCAATTAATCCTATTTTTAACAAAGTAGGGTGTTACCCAACACTATGGAAATTAACGTGATTATTTGGCGGATATGTAGTCACTTGAAACAAGACACCCGCTATTTGCATGCGCTGAATGCAATTCTGTATGTCCTAGAAGCCTCTTCAGAGATGGTACAGTGGCGTCTATGATACAACTACGCTGATTTTAAGGAGAAGAAGTCTTCGGATTGGGGGTATCTGAAGAAAGAAAATTGACCAGTTGACCCAATGTCAAGCTGGCCCATACATATATGACGGTCCGTATTGATACTATTCGTCAGCCTGTGCTTGGGAATAGAGTGACGAGATAGCTGATGTAGTATCGCCCTTCAGCACCTTAGCGAGTTGTATATAGTTCACGGATCTTAACGAGTGAACTGGAGACTTTCCTTCGGTGAGTACCTCGCAATTCACAAGAGTGTCAGCGAGCACCTTGAGATTAATACCTTGGCAGATCGGCTCCTTTCAGTCGGTGGTAACTAGTCGTCACGTCGAGTAGTACCTAGAGTTCAACAATGCTTCTTGGTTAACTGATGCGTGGCGTAACTAAAAAGAAAATAATGAATAGAAAATGGACTGCTGTCTGAGTGAGTCCAGCTGCACAATCATAATAACTATACAAAGAATAATAGAAGATTATTATTTAATTCCTTGGTATCTATTGTTTATTTCCTTTTATTTTATTGTCGGGCAAGTAAAATTATCCAAAAGTTATAATAAAAATTCTAAATCTTAGCTTTTTGTATAAGGAACTAATCCCGTATAAATTCGACGTGAAACTTTCATACCTATTTTTGTTTTTATTTTTTACAAGTTATCGCCTACTTATTTAGTACTTTTTACGACCAGCAAGTATTACTATCGAGAAACTACTAAACAAATATTGCCCGATTCACCCGTGGTTTGTCGTGCGTTCAGGACGCCACAATCATACCTGTAAAAAAGTATCCCAAAGGAAATCAACCGCTTTATTATAAATCTATTAGTACTCTGACTGTTTTATCAAAAGTAATTGAAGAGTTGTTTTCGACCAGCTTATAGGTTATATTAAAGTGAATGATCTTTTAAGTTCTACCCAATCAGGATTTCGTTCAAGGCACAGATTCCAGCTTTTCTAAATTTAGTTGAAGATATTTAGGAATAATACAGACAAAACCTAGTTTGATATCAGTAAATCTTTTGGTTCGATAAATTAGATGTGTTGTGCAAAAGTCTTGATACTGAAAAAGTATAAGCTTTCAAGCTCTTCGCTAAAATTTATGCACTCATATTTATCTGGCAGGCAATAAGGCTGTAGTGAACAATGAATTGTATCGAATATAAAGGTTGAGGTACCGCAGGGCTCCATTTTGGCCCTCCACTATTATATGATAGTTTAAAGGTTTTATGATGACATGCATCTTATACTCGTAGAAATGCATACAGATTGAATAGTTGTAATGGGATAAATATTGCATATAACCATATGTGGGACAAGAAATAGATAATACCAAAGAAATGCAGAAATGGTAGATGCAACATTTGCTCTCAGCGCGCTCTAAATCATAATGTAGTCCATTACAGAATACACCAGCCATGTCACAATCTGTATACTCTGCTCTGATATACCATGCGATATCTAGTTAGTAGTGTGCCATCTATGGTATAACTAATGTGCCAAATACGTCTTATCGACCAGATTACCGAATACTGAGTTTCTCGCTTGATAATTACATCCTATATAGAATTACTTATATGATATGTGCTCCAACTATTTGCGTGATAAGGTCATCTTACTCATATCAGCTCGTATACCAGATTGCTATGTGTATCACGGGTGATGGGACTTCCCTGCAAAATTATGCTAGCAAATGTGAGAGTAAAGGGTAGCAAATGGACTACAGAGTACGGATAAAACAAATTGTATATAATTATAGAATTTTATTTTTTATTTTATTATAATTGTGTTTATACCATAATTTGTGAGAACTTTCTCTTATTACTTTATAAAACTCCATCGAAATATTTATACAGACTTCAGTACTTAATTAGTTCATTTGATGGTGTAAAAATCTTTTCATCTTCTATCAGTTCCCCACAAAGAAGTACAGCCGAAACTGTTTCAATATTCTACCTATTACGTTTTTTAGTTTTTAGGTTATTAAAATCTGAAAATGCTCGATCAGCAGCAGCCGTACTGTGGGGAAGGACAGATAATTATGTAGTTGTAAAGATTCTAGAATATTGGTTGTTCAAATAGATTTTTCTATTTTGATAAATTTAGCCAAGTTTTAGCAATATCGTTACAATCAACAAGTTGGTCTAACTTTTCAAACATTATGAGCGTCCACTCTGAATTAATTTTTTTAATATCTATTTCATTATGTAAAGGAACGGTTTCAACTCAAGGAAGTATTGAAGTCAGTTCGTCTGTTCTAATCTTCCTTTGTTCCAAATATTCTAATAGTCTCAATTTGTGATCATTAAGATCGAAACATTTTTTAATTTTTTGGCACAATTCTATGTAAAATGACAATAGATTATCTTGGATATTAATATTATTTTCACAAGCATTTGAAGATTGAAACTGTGCAAATTTAATTCCAAAAACATTCTTGATTTTTCAAGATGATATGAATCGTCAATAAATTTGCAGTCAACAGAATGTGTTCTAGCTTTATACAATTTGTTAAAATATTTTTGAAGCTATTTTCAATTAAAGGTCTTACCTTGTGGAAAGTTGAGATTATTAATTAATTATTTATCTCCGAATTATTCAGACAATCAAGAATTGAATTTGCATCAAAATTATTAGGACTTTCAAAAGTAAAGAGAGTAAAGTAATAAACAATTGGAGGAAGTGGCAAAAGCATCCAAGATAAAATAAATGTTTATTCAATTTCTCTAATCGTGCTCTAACTCCCGTAACTTCACTTTTAATTTTACGCAGAATTTCTTGATTGCTTATCCTTTTTGTTGTAGGTATAAATATAATCTCAACAACAAACAGCAGCAATCACCAGAAATCAAAAATAATCTCAAATTCACAACATAAATGCGTAATGAATTTATATAGCAATTATCAAACACAGCAATCAGCATCAGCTCAACAAGCAATGACATTGACAATTACAATGATCAAACAAAGCAAAACGTGCTGCAAAGAGCAAATGCACCACAACACAAAACACAATTCCTTAATGGCTGAAAGAAACACGCCAGCGCCACGCCAACTTGCTATTACTCAGTACGTTTACATGAATACTTGAAGTAAACTTCAATTAGATATCAAGTAATCAAAATATCATGTAAACGCGCATTGACTTCAAGTATACTTGATATTTGAGTCAAGTAAATCACAAAATTTTGTTCGATTTACTTGAAAAAATTCATGTACATAAACGCAATTTCAGTACTTAAACGTTTTTCATTTGTGCGAATTATGAAAACGGCAAAGCGGAACAAGAAGAAGATTATTGTTGATAATTCAGATAGTGATTTTCAGCATTTTTCTCAAGATATTTGTCTAAAAAAATTTTCATTTCAAGTAAATTTCAAGTAAATTTTAAGAAAATTTCAAGTCAAGTAATTGGAATTAATTCAATCAAAAACCCTACTTGAGTTTCAAGTGGATTTCAAGTCAAGTACTCAAAAATTCATATAAACGTACTGAATTACTCTTTTGGCACAGCAACATCAAGGCAAAGGCATCGGCTTCGACGCCGTAATACGTCCGTAATTAGAACCCGCGCGTTCCTTTTTGACAATTCCTTTCCTTTCCTCGTATTAATTAGCAGTTTTCTTTAAATGAATAAAAAATCCCAGAAAATCTGACACACAATCATTCACAGTAGATTTTTTTTTTTAAAAAATATTTTTAATATTTTTTTTTTTTTAAGAAATATTTTTTTTTTTGCGATTAATGGGAAAAAGCTAAAAAGTAGCATATTTGGATTAAAAGTAGCAAGGTAGCAATTTTGCACTGGCACCAGGGCTAAATTGCATTTCAGTACTCGTTTGTTTTTGTCTATGGCGTGTGTTTTTGGAATACTCTCCCGATTACAATTTGAACAAGTCACTATCCTATTAAGAGATTGGCATTTAAGCACTTTTCTAGCTGAATATTTTTATTTAATTTCCTTGAACTTACTTTTGCATTTACTATTAGCTCTTCTTAATATATATCTTTATTTTTTAATTAGTAAGTAAATAATAGATTAATGTAAAAGTAAATTTTTGCGAGACATATATTCTACAGAATTTAACTTTAGAATATGCGAAAGTCAACGAGCTCATACTCACTTGTGCTTTATTAATAAACAATTACTTGCATATTTATTTATTATAAAGGGTTCTCCAATAAGAGGTGTTTCGGTAGATGTCACTTTTGGAGCTGTCATTTTTTGACATTTGACAAGTAGAAACTACGCCATTAATAAAAATGGAACGATACACGATTCAACAACGCATTGAAATTATTAAAATTCACTATAAAAATGGTGAAAATGTGGCAGAGACGGTTCGTAAAACTCGAAAATTTTTGGGTCGTCGTGAAGCACCTTGTCGGACCGCAATACAGAAATTGGTAGAAAAATTCGAGCTGTCGGGACAAGTTAGTGATGTGAAGAATAAAACCGGTGCACGTCGCTCAAGAACAGCCGAGAATATTGCTGCTGTAGCCGAAAGTGTTGAAGAAAACCCAGGTTTGTCCATTCCTCGTCGTTCTTTGGAATTAGGCATTTCACAAACGTCATTACACCGTATTTTGTATAAAGATTTGGGTCTTAAGGCTTATAAAGTTCAGTTAACACAAGAACTCAAGCCGGCCGATCATCAACAACGTCGAGTCTTTGCTGACTGGGTCTTGAAATGCATCAAAATGATCCCGAATTCCATCGAAAACTCATCTTGAGTGATGAGGCCCATTTCCACCTTGATGGCTTCGTCAACCAGCAAAATTGTCGCATCTGGGGCTCGGAAAACCCAAGAGTTATTGTTGAAAGGCCTCTCTATGCTCAATGTGTGACTGTTTGGTGCGGTTTATGGTCCCGCGGGGTCATTGGACCTTACTTTTTCGAAAATGAGGCTGGAGCAACAGTTACGGTGAATGGATTGAGCTATCGACAGATGATTAATGATTTTTTATGGCCGGAATTGGATGGTATTGATCTGGACAACGTTTACTTTCAACAAGACGGCGCTACGTGCCATACAAACAACGAAACCATTGATCTTTTACTGGAAAAGTTTCCGGACCGTGTTATCTCTCGAAGAGGTGATCACAATTGGCCACCGATATCTTGTGACTTAACACCTTGCGACTTCTTCAAGACCTCAAACATGGAATTCCTGAGGCTATCGAGGACATAGGGCAGCCACTTTTCGATTTGGTTATGGAAAATTTCATGAAAAGGATACGTGTTCGTGGTGGTCATTTGGCTGATGTTATTTTTCATTATTAACGGCATGCCTTCCTCTTTATAATGAAATAAAGATCCAATCATTTGTCTCAAAAGATGGTATTTTTCTTTGAATATCAAAATAACACCTCTTATTGGAAAACCCTTTATTATATACATATTATTATATTATATACAGGATGTCCCATACGTACCGCATTTCCTTTATACACCGGATTCTTCACTCAATTTCGAGAAAAAAGTTGTATGGGAGGAGAGTCAGAAAATGCATGGTGAGGGCGGTTGGGGGATTTCGTGATTTTTATTCGTTCTATCCTAATACCATGTAACTTTCGTGTAACTTTCTTGTTATACACCCTATGAAGGTGACTTGCATCTCAGGTTATAGTAAACCCTCTACGATTTCCAACAATGTCCAACCACCTCTCTATTCCTTTTCCGTCGGTAGTTATAGGACGTCAAAATCAAAAAATTAGAAAATTTTGCAATTTGTTTTTCAATTTAAACGATTTTCCTCCTAAAAGGCATGATAAGTATAGCACTTTCTTGCACGATTTCGAGACCTCCGAATGTTACCTTTCATTTGATCCTGCATATGTACCTACCTAAATGCTACCGTTTTTTAGATATTCCCGTTTTTATGATGCATAATTTCATTAATTTTGCTAATAACAATAGAAATCGCGTCTAATTTATGCAATTCCACACAAATTAGCAAAAAATTCTGAATTTATGAATCATAGAAACGGGAATATCTCAAAAACGGTTGCATTTAGGTAGGTACGTGTGCATAGTCTTATTAAAGATAACATTCCGGGGTCTCTAAATCTTGTACATAAACTGTATATTTATCATGTAGTTTGGCGGGAAAATCGTTAAAATTTGAAAAAAATAGGATGTTTTTTCCAATTTTTGGACTTTGACGTACTACAACTTAAGATTGAAGGTGACAGTAGGGCTGGTTGGACAGTCATTGCAAATCTTAGATGGTTTGCTATCACCTGAGATAAATCTCGTCTTGATAGGGTGTATATCAAGAAATTTACCAGGTGTAAAGTGGAAACGGTACTAAAAATCGTAAACACCCCTACCGCCCACACCGTGCATTTTCCGGCTCTCCTACCATACAATTTATTTCTCGAAATTGAGAGAGTAATCCGGAGTATAAAGGAAATGCGGTACGTATGGGACACACTGTATATAGGCTATAAAAGACACAGTCAATATCATATTTATGTGTTAAAATACTTTTTTTTTTACAACATACATACATCACTTCACTGTCTGATACTTGAGTCGTTCGTAGCGGTGCCATGCGCTATATTTGTACTAAATTGTTCAGAACCTTTCCGAAGATTTCATTCTAGAAATATCAATTCTCCGAACCTAACTTTGTTTATGTTCGTAATTTATAGATGTTGTTTGTCCGAAAGTTGTTTATGTCCGTTCTTAATTAGTCGTTTCACTCGATATATCCACTTCCAATAGATGGAGATTGTCTTTCGTATTTCACATAACCGTATTATGTGATCGAAATGAATTCCATCCAGTAAGCATGTTCACGACCTGTACAGTGGACGGTTGCAAAACGTTTCAAATGTATGAAGCGATCCGGAATTCGGTGGTGACCAATTATTTTTTCAATGCGTACGATTAAAAGATCGTGTACATAATAAAAATAATTTTATTAAAAGAAAATTATTTCCACTAATTTGACTCGGCGGAGTGACGTATTAAAAGCCCTGATTTGATGCTAACTGATGGCTTCAATGTTAGATATCACAATGCTTTATCCTCATTCTATCTTTTCATACTAGCTAGTATCCTTCTATAATGTTGACTTCTCCACAATAAATTTTTTAAACGTTGATAATAAAGAGAATGGGTTGAAATGCTATTATCAAAATGTTCGTGGCTTAAGAACCAAATTGAGAGATTTCTATCTCTCAATAATTGAAAATGACTTTGACATCATCGCCATTGCGGAATAGGTTAAATGGGTTAAATGATAGCATTTCAAATAGTGAGATTGTTGATGAGAGCTGCTACACAATCTATAGGAAAGATCGTTGTCTTCTCGCATCTGGGTTTTCACGTGGAGGCAGTGTTATGATTGCAGTACGTACTTCTATGATTAGCGAACAAATTCACTTATCCAATGAGTCGGGAATCATTGAGCAACTTTGTGTTCCCGTGAGTAACTTCAATACCACTAATTTTTTAGATATATGCATCAGTTATATTCCTCCATCTTCTTCACTTGAGTTTTACAAGGAGCACATACTCAATATTACTAGTTTATCTGATAATATCAGGGACCACCACTTATGCTATATGGGTGACTTCAATCTAAGAGATTCGCGTTGGACCTGGAATGATGATGACGCGATGCTAATACCTATTAATGTGTCTTCTGAAGCAGAAAGTTTTGTCATAGATAATTTATTAGGCTTAGATTTAATAATTCAATTAAACAATATTAATAATATTTTTGGCAGAACTCTAGATTTGTTATTTGTTATCCCTGATTTAATAGTAGACATTAGTGAGGTTAAAAGTCCGCTGACGCCAGTTAATTTTCATCATAATGCCATTAGCTTTAATATTTCTCTTTATGATTTTGCTCCTTTACAGAATTCTACCGATAAAATTGAATTTAATTTTAACAAAGTTAATTATTTAGATCTTAATACCTTTTTCTCTAACATAAATTGGTCCTTTTTGGAACATTGTGATCTGCTGAGAGCATACAACAAATTTCTTGACGTTGTCCATGAAGGCCTACATAAATTTGTCGCTAAAAAAATCTATATGTAGGAATAAACACCCTAAATTGTTTGTAAACGGTCTTTTAAGATTGAAAAATGCTAAGACAAAAGCACACAAGCAATATAGGGCTACTGGCAGCAGCGCTGATGAGGCGTTGTTCCATAGACTTAGAAAGGAATACGAGGTCCTGCATAGTTATTTGTATGGTCAATACGTGTGTTCAATTGAAAGCAGCATTAGCTCTAATTGTAAGGCCTTTTGGTCCTTTATTAAATCCAAGCGTACGACTTCTTCTTTTCCTAAGGTTTTAAATTACTGTTCTAATAAATCGTTCGATTTGCACACCAGTTGAAATCTTTTTGCCTATTACTTCAAATCGGTTTATAGTAGCGAATCTTTTAGTGAATTGGATCATGAATACCCCGTTAACACTGATACATCCCCTTTGGATGTTGGTCATTTATCGATTAATGTTGATGATGTCTTGAAGGGTCTCAATGATTTCGATTCCACCACAAGACCAGATTCTGATGGGTTATGTCATTCGCTACTAAAGAATTGCGCTGTTTTTTTTTTGCCGATCCTTTATGCAAAATTTTTAACCTATCCTTAAGTACCGGTACTTTTCTTGATGAGTGGAAAATTTCATTAATCACTCCTATATTTAAGGCAGGTTCTAAAAGTACTATAGAGAATTACGGACCAGTCTCTGTTATGAAAGTCGTACTTAAATTACTAGATTATATAGTTAACTCTAAGCTTAGCTCTCTAGTTAAGGAATATATAGTCCCTGAGCAACATGGCTTTATTACGGGGAGGTCATGTGTAACTAATCTTACATTATTTTCGAACTATGCTATAAGTGCGTTTGAAGATCGTGTTCAAGTGGATACTATTTATACAGATTTCTCAAAGGCATTTGATAAGATCAACATTTTTCTTCTCATTCATAAATTGAAAAATATAGGCTTCCACTCCTCTTTTTTAAGCTGGATTGTGGCCTATGTATATAACCGCAAACAATATGTAAGGATTGGCAATATTATATCTGATATAATAACGGTCACCTCGGGAGTTCCTCAGGGTAGTCACTTAGGTCCACTATTGTTTCTGCTTTTCATTAATGATATAGCAACTTGCCTAGTTTTTGCCAAATGCCTAATATTTGCGGATGATTTAAAACTATTCGTTAGAATAAACTCTCTAAGCGATTGCTTACTACTGCAGAATAATCTCAATATACTTTCCGATTGGTGCTCTAAAAATAAATTAGATCTTAACATATCAAAATGTAAAATTATTACTCTTCATCGCATCTCTTGTCCGTTCTTGTTTGATTATAAAACTAATCATTCTATAGTTTCTCGAACAAATGATATCAAGGACTTAGGTGTTATTTTTGACACAAAATTGGCGTTTACCCCTCACATTAACACTACTATCATTAAATCAAGACATTGTTTAGGTTTCCTTAAGCGGAACTCCAAAGACTTTCATAACATTCAGACCTTCCAGACATTATACTTTTCGATCATGAGATCCATTCTTGAATATGCATCCATTGTTTGGTGTCCATATTATAACGTACATATTGATTGTATTGAATCCATTCAAAAGGCATTTACTAGATATGTTCTACGGAAAATAAATTACCAAAATGACAACTTACCATTATATACTGTGAGATGTAAACTGCTTGGTTTGCCTAGTCTGAAACTTCGTCGCGAAGTTTCCTGTGCTTTATTTATCAAAGATATACTTTCGTTTAGAATAAAATCGTTCGAGTTGCTATTATTAATTAATATATGCTCCTGAAAGACCGATACGTTCAAGGGATTTGTTGTATTCTCCTCAGCATAGAACCAATTATGGCTATCATGAACCAATATCTAATTGTGTATTTAATTACAATTCTTTCTAATCACTTGTTGATATTTGTATGTCTAGAGAAAATTTTAAAAGTATAATTTTTGAAAATGCTTTGTCTTTACAAAATTATTAGTTCTTCTATGATAATTTATTTTATTTGATAAAGGTAGATTAGGCAATAACGAACAATCTTTGTTTACGTAAAATGCTATGCAAGTCTGTAAGATTATTATATTCGGTAGACTGATTCAAATAAATAAATAAATAAATAATTAATTTATTATATAAATAAATAAGTATTGCAGTATTAATTATTTAATAAAAATCTAAACGGTATAAAAATATGTCCATAAAAAAGCCGAATTAAAAAGTCTACATAATAAAAAAAATGCAATCCAAAGTAAACCGAAACTATCATAAACTGTCATTTGTTAGCTCTGCTTTGCTCTGGTTAGTGTTGGAATTAATAGGTCTGTATGTTTACTTTTGTGTAAAAATGTGTGAGTAAAATTCAAATAAAAATTTCCTTTCAGTAGAGGGGATAAAATGTTAACAGACAACTTGGAAATCCATTCTTCTGTCAAATTAGCAGTTAGTATACGCATTATGGCTAAAAAAAAACTTTCGAGTCTGTGTAAAAACTTTGAAGTCTGGGTAAAAACTTTAGAGTAAACATACAGACCTAATGTGTTGTAACAAAACGTTATATTGACTCTGTGAAAAATTTTTAAAATTTATTTTAAAATTTTTGCATTAATTAAATTTTTGAATTATACACCGACGAAACTTTAAAACTCGATAGTAAAGATTATTATATAATAGAGATACTTTTGTTCGTGAAACAAACCCGGATCCTAGACTCGTTCGGTTAATTTAATTTTAAAATGGAAACTCCAAATATTTGACCACTTCTTTACCGAATGTAGAGAAAGATGGAGAGAACTTTTCAAATTAAATTTAAAATTCTCGCCGAGTTTACGGGTGAAACTTTTTTAATATAATGAAGTAGAACCGTATCTACACGATAAGGGTTATACGGAGGCATATACATATGTATAGCACATTCCCAGACAAGGCATGTGCTTCTTGTCGGGTACTTCATACATTTATTAATATTACATTAGCCCAACAACACGACATAGACCAAAATCATCAATTCCTCTCTGCTAAGCTCAGCAAAAGTGTTTTTCCCCGCATCTATCCACCCTTTCCCTTTAGTTCTGAATAATGCACGAAAAAACATTAAGAGTGTATCCTGTGCCAAGAAAATTTTTCCCATGTGTAGAAATCTAAAGTTATTGCAAGATTTCTGAAAAATGCTACTGCAACTTTTATACCTAACAACGTACATACATATATGTATATAAATATATGCCTAGGACTACTTAGGTGAAAACTATAAATACTTGACACATACTGTACATTGTACGATGTACATAAGCAAAGATGAGCCTTGAAAAGTTCCAGAATGCTACAAGACAAGTGGAAGGAGTTGTCATAAAGAAGATTTTCGGTAAAAGTAGGGTAGAGTAAAACCGAGACGAGCTCCTCACCCCCCCCCCCTCCCCCCTTTCTTTGTTCTCACGAATTGAGGCTGTTTCAAGGAGAAAGCTTATTCAGGAATTTTACATAACTATTTTTCGCTGAGGAAGGAAGAGTACTAAGGAGACGGGTCCGGCGCGGCAAAGTATCGAGAGTTACTTTTATAAGACACTTGAAAAATTTATGAATTTTTGAACAGGTCTCGTTTCGGCTATATAAAAGAAGAAATATGTCTTCCATAGCATTTCGTGATTTCAGCCCGAAAACATAAAATCTTGTAAATGTATTGCTGGAAGCTTGAAGGATGTAAGGACACTCATATCAACTGTTTACAACTCATTTAAAATTTATGCTGTATATATGAATAAGGAAGAATTCTTTGGTATTTTCACAGAATTTTGAGGATATATAGAACATCTCTCGTATATAAATGGAGTTTACAACAAGCACTTTTTGATTGCTTCTTGATGTGTCAATTTTGAAAATAAGAGGCAAAAATTAAAAAAAAAAATCAATATTGTGAGTGTTACCATTCATCACTTTTATAATTCCCCTTAGGATGATATGACAAATTGAGCTTTAGATAAAGCAGTCATTGATTAATTCTTGTTAGGCATTTCTTGCAGTCAATTTGTCTTGATGTCCTTAGAAACTTCTCAACTTCCAAATTGTGTTAAACGACTTATCCCGTAGTTTGTATAAGATTGTAATTAATGTTAAAAATTTAGATTTACAGGATTGTATATAAAATATGGGATAATTTACCTTAGTGACCAAGAATTGAGATAACGTTCACAAAAAACAGCTTGTCTGGGTTTTTTCTGATATTGTGCGTAACAAAATGAATAGTTTTAGATTTCAAAAGATCTCTTTAATTCTTAAACTACAATTAGATCTGTTGTAGACCTTTTCGTTTTTCAAGTAAGAAAGAAAAAACGGAAAGAATTTACACAGCGACCTGAAACTTCATAAAATATCCCCAATTTATATGTCTATAATGGAAAACAAAAGTCGGAATTTTGAAATTCTTCCAGATGGAAGGGCTCAAAAGTGGTGTTACTTGTCTAATGGCCGGTTTCACAGTCCGGGCTTAAGCCACAGCGATGGCTTAAGCCAAGGTTTAATAAATATTTCTATTTCACAGTCAAGGCTTAAGTGAAATCACTTAAGGCAAGCTTAACTTAAGCCCGTCATCTCGAAGGCTTAAGCCTCAGATTTTGCTGTGAAACACATAAGAAATTATTGCTAAATATATATTTTGCCTAAATATTATAATTTTTGTTATTAAATGAACGTGCATATTTCAAAAGTTGTATTTTAAGCTAAATTGAAATTTTCCAAGCGAAAAATAGTTATCTAATTAGAAGTTTTGAGTACTGTCTGGAAGCTAGTGTCAGCATTCCATTTGACGTTTTAAGAAGAAACCAAACAGTTTAGGACAAAAATGAGTTATTTATCTGATGTAGAGGATATAAGAGATCAAGAAATGTATAATATAATATCGCAAGGTGTGATCTGTGAAAAAATTATAAGAAGGCGCCCGCAACATTTCGAGAAATGGGATGACGTTGATTTTTATTCTCGGTTCCGGCTGTAGAAACATTCGGCTTTGATAGTTTACATTGCCGAAACATTCTGCAACAATGGTTTTGGAATTGATATCCTTCTAGATAAAAACCACAACAAACTGGTAAATAAAAAGCTCTTCTTCTTTTCGCTTGTTTTTAATCCATTATGGCAATTTTCCTTTAAAAAAATTCACAATTACCGCAGTGCTGACAACTTAAAAATTTTCATCCGCGGCTTAACTAAGCCTCAGCTTGCGGAGTACTATGAAACCGAGTAGGCTTAAGTTTAGGGCTTAAGCCACACCCGTGGCTTAACTAAGCTCTGGCTTAAGCCTGGACTGTGAAACCGGCCATAACAGACTTGAAGGTGTGCTTAAACCAAAACTATATATTTTGTAATACAATTTGTAGGGAAAATTTATTATTTCGAGTTCATAATTTTTGGTCGTTACTTTGGTTCTGCGACAGGTTTGTTCTCTCATATGACATATGGTATGAGAAATTAGATGTTTTTGAACTAAGTGTCGGCTCAAGGGTTATTAAACAAAAAAAAAAAAAAAGGTCGGATTGTTAATTTTGCTCTTAAGTGAACAAAAAACAATTTTTTTTTTATGGAATGAGATAATTGATAAGGAGAAACCTTCCGTTCGCAATGATATCGAATTTTGAAAAGAAAGCAAGAGCTTATATACAAGTGTTGCCACTTTGGGTACAATCGTAGCCAATGACTAGTTTACTTTTGCCTATGCTACAGAATTTTTGAATACGTGTCGAAAATATTTCTAATATTTTTATTTATTTTTATTCTCAGCACTGTAAAAGTGTGTAATAATATCATTATTTATGCTGAACCCACTGATAGCGCTTTGAAAGTACCTTACATTTTTGGGCTCATTTATATATATTAACCCTCCTATAACACGGTAGATAGGTTCCTAAAAAATACTGTGTTGTATGAAATCGTGTTATACGAGACTAAGAGCCAATACAAAATGGAGGCATAATTTTCGAAAAATTAAAAAAAAAAAAAATAAAGTATATTTTTTACTCAACAATTTTTATTAAAAATATAAATATATGCAAAACATTAAACATAAGTAAAAAAAAATCTGTTCTCTTTTAATTCAAGCTCATTTTATTAAATTTCTCCTTCATCACTGTTGCATTGCACAATGAGGCGAGTACGTTTTTCGGTGGAACGATATCATCACTTTCTGAACAAATTTCTTTTTTAGGATTTTTTTAAAAAATTTGTTTTTTTAGTCTTCAAAATCGATTTTATTAATAACTTCAGTTGCTTTTTCCACTAAATCCGCTTCGCCAATTTCTTCTTCCATTAATTAATCTATTTTCTGGGGATTCAACTCAGGTTTCTATATTTATCTTTTATTAGATTTTTTTAGTTCTTTTATCGAAAACAATCTAATTTCGATACAAATTTTAATAGAAAATTCCTTCCCAACTTTCATTGCAACAATTGATTTTAAATCAATTTTGTCTAAAATCCATGGAAGTGATCGTCTTATGTAGTATGTTTTAAAGGTATAAAAAATACCTAGATTAAATGGTTGGACCAACGAAGTAGTTTTCGCTGGTAAAACTCTACTTTAATGTTCGAATGAGGTAATATCTGTGTGTGATCTGAAAAAAAAAAAACATTTTTTGAATAAATCGCCTGTTACCCAGGTATTTTAGTTTGCTCTCCAATATACTGGTAAGTTGTTTTTTTACGTGCACGGGGATTGAGGGATCTCTAAACTAGCAAGGACTTTATCATTTAGCCCCCGACGCATTGCTGCACAAATGTAATATTATGCGATCTTTAAATATTTTCAAACTGGGAGCACTAATTTCTTCTTTTGATTCAAAGGACTTCTTGGGCATTTTTTCATCAAAGCCATGTCTTATCGGCATTAAAATCTTGATGTGGTATATACCTATCCATGCTCTTCAATTATCTTTTGAATTTTTTCGTGTCTTTTTGGAGCTTCGTATAAAGAAGTATCCAGTACAAAATTATACCACTTACATTATTTCCGCAATTATCTTTGTTATAATGTTTGCTTGGATTCGAAATCTATTTATAATTACATCCAGGTCAGCCAATTTCACTACGCAGCATTAAGAAAGTCTAATTAAGTTAGTGTCTATTGCTGGTTTGAAAAAGAGTTAAAAATTTTCTACCAAAATTTGGAATATAACTTCATAGATGTTAAATAAGTTAAAACATGTAGTTTCTAGAATTACTTCCTTTTGCTACAACTTATTTGTTTGAGTCTTCTTATTATAGTTAATTTAACAAAAATAATATGTATATTAACTTGATGCCGCAGACGACATAATAATTCAAAGTTTCACCATTATTTAGTATTAGAATGGTATAAGTTCCGCACATAAATATCTTGACAAGTCTGAATGACCCTTTATAGTCCAGTCAACGTGTGTAAAGCGTCATACAAACTTAAAAAAAAAACACTTAAAACACTGACAGATTTCTGAAAATTTTCCACCTACGTAAGTTTTTATTGATTGATTGATTCGATTTAAAAGTGTAACGAGAAAAGCTACTAAGTTGCAGCAAGGCTATCTAGGAATCAACTCAGAATCATTATAGAATTAGCATACATCTGCATCAAATAGGCATATCACTCACTGATGTATAAGAGGCCATTGCACGAAGTAAATTGCAGACCTTTGGCTTATATTGTCTAAAATCTAAAAAGATACTGCTCTATTTAGGAAGAATGGGATTATTGGATGGACTATAAAGGAAAGCGGTACACAATAATCCAATAAATGGCTACAGTACAAAATACACTCACCCCGATAATTTGAATCTAAAAAAATAAGTCTAGCAATTTACATGATACCTCATTTGAATGCAGAATTAATTGGTCTGCTATGTTATACCGGTTAAATTAAAGGTTAAATGATCTATCTGGACTTTTCTCGTCACTCGCATAATTTCGATGATTGTCATCCCTTCTTAATGTGACCTTAAATTGATACTACGAACTTACACCAAAGTTGCATATTATATTAAATTAGCATTACAATTAGTATGGAATCAAAATTTTGCATTACGAATTACTATTATACGTCATATTTGTAATTAAAAGTTTTAGTTATGATTATCACTGTGTTCGGTAAATTTTCGGATTTATGGAAAGAGTCGTTTATTGTCGCAATTTTTAAGTCCGGTAAAAGGGATCTTGTGTACCAAATATCGTCCTATTGTTAAAATATTTTGTATTACCAAACTGTTTGAAGCTTCTTTATATGAATTCTTATATTTTCATTGTAGTGGAGCTCTTAATCTTCATCAACATGGTTTTATTAAGGACAACAACAACAAATCTGCTCTAGTTTACATCTAATAGTATCGAATCGTTTGAGCGCGGTTGCGAAAGTCACTGTATTTATACAGACTTCAGCAAGACTTTTGACAAGCTTCCGCATTCTCTTTTATTATTTAAACTGAGATCTTAGGTTTTCCAATTTGGTTGTTGAATTGCTAATCATCCTATCTTAAAGATCGCAAACTTAGGATACATTTCCTTTCTGATCTCTCTAAAAAAATAACGGCTACTCCGGTGTTCCACAGGGTAGCCGTGTAGGGCCCCTTCTATTCATATTATTCAGAAATGATATTTCCTATGTAGTTACCAAATATGATTTACTAATTTACGCAGATAATTTAAAACTGTATAAATCTATCGATTCGCATTGTGATTGTCTCAAATTGCAGAATGACCTAGGCAGACTTGTTGAGTGGTATACAAAGAGTTCTCTCTTTTTTGAACATTGATAAATATAAGGTAACCTTTGAATGATGTCTATGTTATGAAAAGGTTGTTACTTTCGAAATTTGATAAAATCTGTGACATGGGGGTATTGTTCGACTCTAAACTCACTTTTAACATCCACATTGATCACATTTTTAATAGATCGAAACTCAATGTTAGGTTTTGTAAAGCGCTGCGAAAAAGAACTAGATGATGTCTACATTACTAAAGCTCTTTTTACCACTCTTGTTAGACTAATTTTAGAATATGCCAGTCTTGTCCGGTCTCCCTCTTACAAAAATCACTCCATTCGTATTGAGAGCGTAGCGTTCAAAGGAGATTTTTACTTTTTGCCCTAAGAGATGTCGAATGGATGGATGGACTTCATCTTCCTCCTTATAACGAAAGATTAAACATAATACACCTTCCTACTCTATAAACTCGTAGAAAAATATATGATTCACGCTTTGTTTTTCAACTTGTGAAGAGTGACATCGACATGCTTTTGATGGTTGAAAAAATTAATTTCAATTCACGAGCTATACTTGCGATCTAAAGATTTTATTTATTTGTGCTTCCATCGCTCCATCTATGGACACTTTGAGCCCAAGGCATAAGTCAAATTATACTAAAGCTTAAAGTTACTACGAAACTCATATAAATAGGAAAAAGAACCCAGATCTTTCGAAAGTAAAACCTAATTTATTCTTCAAGCACTTTTACAAATAGAACTCTTAACACACTTTCGTCTTTTCCAAATATATATATATCTATACCGATATGTGAAATTAACTTCAATTAAATAAATCACGCAAATATTATGATACTACAATGTGTATACTTATCTTGTTGTGTAGAGATTTAATTATTTAACAACCAAAGCGATCAATATAACCAGGAAATAAAATGTAGATATAGTAAATCAGATCCAAACACTTTTCGCGTTTTCCTCCTTGTTCTCTTGTTTTTTGTTTTTTTAAGTAATACTTCCACGCTTTTTTTTCACTCAATTTATTAAAATTCTTTTCTTAAAAAAAAAAAAACGTAATCACCATCTGCTTTCTGTGCTCGATCAAGAAGAAGTGTTCGCCTTGATTTTTTTCGGACTCCCTCTCCAGCCCGGAAATGTTTTTTTTTTCGTGCAGTCGTCAATGATGCTCTCCAGCCGGGGGGTTTTACTTTTCTAGCACCTTTAATGTTTAGGTCTCAACCTCACCACTTCTGGTTACGCATCCATTAATAATAATGTAGCAATTATGACAGACTGATTTCCATTTCATGAGGGAGATTATTATGCCTTTTTTTTCGCGGCTGTTAATTATTGTCCATTTTTGATTTCATATTTTTGTTTTGTGCGAAGACTTCTTCTATGTCATTCATTACAACTTTGTTCTGTTCGCGGCTTGTTGTATTTTTGAAAAGATCTGGACTAATTTAATTGTAAATTAGATGATTTTACATGTATCTCCATACTAACAAAACAAATAAAAAAAAATAACTTTAAACTTTAGTATAATTTGACTTATGCCTTTAGACTACCAAAAAGAAAAAATCATGATAAACAGTTAGCAAACGAAATTATACATATGTGTAACTAATCGTAACTCCTATTATAATTAATTAATTACAGTGATAAGAATTAGTAACCGAAATTCTTCATTGAAACACACAAAATGTTCAATCCTTTCAATTATGGTGCTCATTGTCGCTCTTCTCTTTTTATATATAAGTGCGCGTTATTGGTCCCGAATCCCATCAGAGTGCACCTATGGCTCAGTTAATAATCAATATATATGTACATGAGTAAATCCAATTATTGAAGCGCGTATTTTCCTTCTAATCTGCCATGTAAGCCAAGTTCTTTTACGTGGTTGGGTAGATTTCTGAAAGTGGAATTTGTGGGAAGTATCACCAATTCTAATAATTTCCACGACCAAAACCATATGACACATAACAGTCTAGAATGTGCTGTAGTTTTAATTTGAATTTTCATTTGATTGACTTTCATATCAATAAGTCCCAATTAAGAAAAATCTTGAAAAACTGTTCTGTACTATAGCTTTTATTTGCGAATTCCGTTTAAGGATCACTCTAGCTAGCCTTCTAGCGAAATAAATAAATAAATAAATAAATTTAATTACATTCAATATGAGAAACTTAAGATGTTTATATTCTTCTCGTTTCTATATAAATTTATACTTTTATAGTACCTAGAGATAAATAAAAAATGACAACAGCTCCACATCTAAACATCAATAGCACCATACTTGTTTACAAATTCTCAACTTAAATGATTTCTAAAAGTCATGAAAATAAAATAAAAGAACGCTTAATGAATGTATGTAAATCATATATATGTATTTCTGAAATTTTATCGCTAAGAGTGTGATGTTGCTATTGAGTATTAAAATTAATGCAAAAAATGTCAAGTACTTTTAATTACTTGTTTTAATTTCCTATATTTCAATTATAATTATCACTGGTATAATTAAAATTTATAATTATAAACAAATAATGGTAATTGTAGTGCGAAATTATAATTTCCTTTGTAATGGCAATGGTAATTAATTACTTCATAGCTCTCTGCCTTTACGCTATACATTTTGTGTTAGCAATTTAATTCCTGTTGTGTAGTATGTACATATTTTATTAGAGGTGTTTCCATTCATTTAGGTAGAATTTTAATATCAATACGGTTATGAACTAGGACTAAAATTATCTTGGTTTTGTTTTTTATGATATTAATCGAATGCCAGTTTCTCTTTATCTTTACGAATTTGCTCTTGTTTTCACCAGATTTCAAATTTTCATTTAAAATGCATTCATTAAACTTGAGTGGAGTCAATAGTGGAGGGAAGTAACTTACATTCTGTAGTAGCTTATTTTATAATGTAAAATAATGAAGATGATTTTTCAGTCATTTTGTATATAGGTCTTACTTTCAATCATTATTTATTAACAATTTCGTTAATAATAAACACCGACTCATCAACAACTTCGTTAAGATGAACCATGCGATTACGTTTTTATATTTGTTTTTGTATTCTAACAATTTTCCAAGATTATACAATACTGAATGTACAACTAAATGCTACAAGTATTCGCAAGACTGAAGAACAACTACATTTTAATTACAGAAATATAGAAATAGCAAGATACTTTAGAAAGCAGTTGAAATGACAGATCTCTTCATAATCAATTATTTTAATTTGTGAAATTTATAAAACTCTATTTCTTATAGGTGAAAATGAATAAAAACTATTAAACATTTTAAAATCATCAGCATTAGTAAAATCTAAAAATCGACATCAATCTTTAAAGATTAATCTAAAAGGACCGAGAGCTTAGTCGATATAGAAAATGATTTAGCGATATATATCCAAAATGAAGGCATTCGAAGCCTTCAACTAGCTCAATGTATAAATAGTCTTTATATGTATATTTAAAAAAAAAAATTAGTAAAATACTTCGTTTTCTTGTGAACTTAAAAATTTATAAGTGTTAGTAAATTTACTGTTTTGCTGTTGTTAAATTAAAAGAAGAAAACTTTTAAAACTTGTTAATAATAATTTAACTTCTTCAACATATATATATATATATATATATATACATAAATATTTGTAAAATTTAATAAATGTTGTCCTAAAACTACAGTTTAAATATTTTATCAGAACTTTGTATAAGTAGTTGAAAAATAAACATTTTGCGGAACAGAACGAGGAACTATTACTGTCAGAAAAGAAACGAAAAATCGCGTGTGAAAAGTAATTAATATTAACGAGCTACTATAAAATGGCTGGAGAAGACATGGAAAAAGCATCACCCACCTCTACACCAGGTGGGGAGAAAAAGGATCAGGCAACGACATCACCACGTAAAGCTGCAGGTATGATGAATAATATTGTTTTATATGAAAACTTTTTATGGATTCATGACGTTTCCATTTCACATTTATTTTCCTAGCTAAAAGTGTACGTAGGTAATGAAAAAGTTTTTTATACTTTCCAAAAAGGATTATCCAAAAAAGTTTTCTTTTACCTTCACCTTTATGTATAATTTCTTTACTAAGACAATTGCGTTCCAATTTTATTTTAAAGACGAAATTAAAAGTTTATCACTGTGTCAAGGATATCACATTCTTAGGTAACTGTAAGAATACTTACTTAGGTGGACTGACATTTTGATAAATTCTTGTTGTTTTCAAAATTTAGACTATGTATGTAGGCTTCATATCAAAAAATATTTCAAAACTGTACAAATTTTAATTAATTATATTCAGTTTCAATGTGATAAGTGTCTGTCTGAAAATTTTTTCATCACTGGCTACAAGTGCACATTTTTTGCCAATTAGTTGTCCCATTCGAAAATTCTCTCGACATAATTGGGGAATCAGAAATTTGTGAAAGCATCCGTCGATTGTTGTTATAACAAGGCTGGCGATACACAGTTTTTTAGATACTACTACCGTGATTGTAATAGTAAAGGAAATATGCATATTGTAGCTATTTGCGATGTCTGCAATAAGTATCTCATTATTATAGTTTTGGTTATTGTGGTGTAATGAAGCATATAACTACCGATCCCAGTACAACTTATACTTCTTAAAACTTCGTCGGTGGGAAATAATATAATGAGAAAAAATAATTAATTAATAAAGAGCTAATAAATATTTGATGGCTACAGTTAACACGTAGGAATAGGTCAATTTAAAGAGGAGAGTCCTTAGTTTACAGTTTTTATAAAGAGTTTTTTTCCGCAATTTTTAGACCATCATAACACGCTACATAAAAATTCCTACCCAACGAATTCCCAGAGATTTGCTCTCCATACTCCAGGAATGATATATAGTGCAGATATAAGAATAATAATTTCTATAATGAGTTTATATTATAATCTATATCACTTATATACTTATATACAGGATGTTTCCACCTAGGTGGTCCAGGTCCATAGAACAGGAGGTGATAGTACTCACCTACCTAGGCCAACAAAAAATTGATTGGAAGAGGGGAAGGGGGAAAAGCATATCAACCGTTTGTTTCGGAGTTACGAGTTTAGAAAATATCCTTTTTTTTTATATAAAACAGTCTGTATCTTAAAAAGTACAGAGTGTACGGTTACCGCCAAGAACTTTATGGCCTTTTGAACGAGTGCTCAATCAACCCCATACTCCTCTCCTCGCAGGAGTTATGATGGTTTAAACTAAAAATTTCGGATTTTTTTAACTTTTTTTTTTTACTTTGCCCTCAATTTTTTTTTTTTTAAGGTATTAGCATTACTTAGTCTTTATAAAAACTGTAAACTGTGGAGTCTCCCTTTAAATTGACCTCTTACATCTATGTGCTAACTGTAGCCGTCAAAGAGTTATTGGCTCTTTATTAATTAATTAATTAAAGAGGAGAGTAATTTAATTATTAATTAATTTAATTAGATCGATAATATAGGGCCTCAAAATAAATGCATAAACATATCATTATTTTTATATATGTGTGCTAATTTATACCTAATTTTTTAACATTAAAAAAGTGCGTGTTTTTGTCATTAAAAAATATGGCTATCCAAATATTCAGTCTACTAGATAGGGGTACATAAAAAAGACATAATACAGGATTTCAATTTTCCATTAGTGATTAAAAATCTTGATATAACCCACAAAATTTCATACAATGACTTCAAAATCGATGCATAAGCAGGAATAAACGAGGTTATTAGGTAACAATTTGCTATATATAAAGATTTAAATTGCTATTTAAACACAATTCCACCGTTTCGATCCGATTCGTATAAATGTCAAATTTGCTTATATGAGACATACGTGCAATTGGGTACATTACACAAAACTGAATCGAAATGGCTGGGATCTGAACGAAGACGTTCAAATTTCACTTTTCTAGATGACATAACCTAAAAAAATTAAAGATTTGTTTTTACTTCAAAATTGGATGAAAATGCTTTTGCTGAGGAAAAAAAAAACCTTGAATTATACGACAAAAAAAAACCAACGAGACAATTGTGCTCATGCATTCGCTTGAACGAAATTATCCAGATTGAATCGGATCAATAAATCGGAATTGTTTTCGGCACTTAAATTCCTATTTCGTGAGGAGAAGGTTTAAGATTTAGAAAGTTGAAGAAATGAAATACTCTCATTAGCGTTATGAGCGTTTTTTTTTTTCTACTTTAATAAATGATTAACTTAACGAATGAAATAATTCAATACTTTGTCGGCCTCCCTTAGCCTCTATCACAGCCTTATATCTATTAGACATGAATTCTGCTAAATTTCGCGCATACTGGTTGATATGGACTCCCAAATATCCCTGATTAGACCTTTCAATCCTATAATTGTCTCTGGTCGATTCATTGCGACCTTTATTTCAATATGGCCCAGACATTTTCTATTGGATTTTGTACTGGGTTATATAGAGGCCAGCTTAACAATATCGATATTATTCTCTTATATATGTAGGTAGGTCTTCACCTGTAAATTTAAAAATAAGCTAAAATTATCCGGTGTATTAAAACTTTTTGATACTTGCTGGTAGGTTAACTAAAAACCTTTAATTGAACATAAATTTTACAATGCTACTTACCATTCTAAAAAAGACAAAGTCACATGTGTCTCCAAACAATTCGATGACTGTGGGCTCAAACTAATTCCGTAAAATATCCAAATATACATTTTCTGTGACTTTTCGGTCAATAAAACACAATCGACCCTTTTCATCTCCAGCAAAGAAACCCCACACCATTACACCTTCCATTTTCCTAGGCAAAGTCTGCATGCATTCTTCACGCAGTCTTTCTCCATACTTTCTCCGAACAAACAGTCTGCCATCTCCAACATACAGCTTGAATTTTGATTCGTCGGAGAAGATTACTTTGTCTTACATCTGTTGGGGTCCACAAAACATGCTCTTTAGCCAGGCACCTGTGGGAAAGTTAAAAGCAAATTATCTCCACTGAAAATTAGACATGCATTATCTAACGCTTCGCTTATTTAACCTTTAATAAATGCTTTAGCTGGTGAATCACAAATAAAAAAACGAATCTTTACAGTAATATGATAATCATCATTTACCATGAATTCCTTCTTTAAGAATCTTTGTTGTTTCTTCTACAAGAGGTATTATAAACTATTATAAACCTTTTTGCTGTTTACTACCGCTATATACATATTCCGACAACCATTGGAGAAAAATCGGGAAACTGGTGAATATTGAATAATGTAAAGCAAAATTGTTCATTCAAAAGTACCAAACCGTCTATTTTTATGTTAATCGAAATCTGTATTGGCTGATTAACGTTTCGAAAACATTGTTTTAAACAAAACAAAACTCGAGGCCTTGGTACCAATATTCGCCATCCGATTGTGATAATTTTGTTTATATAATATTTCCTTAAGTGCTCAGGGTACCGAGCCATGCGAATATAGGAATAATCCAAGGTATATAGAAGATAAGCTATTGCCATTACGAACCATGTTCCCCATCATTAGGTGACGTACTATCGTGATTGTATAGGAAAGTACGATACAGAGAACACAATACTCTCTCTCCTCTCTCTGTCTTTCCTATAAAAATATATATGCATTAATGGATAAAAAAGAATTTTAAGAACTTTTATTTTTAACGATTCTAAATCAAATTCATAAATACAAGAAGAAAAATAAACCGCCTCGTCCGGGGTTTGAAACCGGAACCTTCCTTAATGGGAATACCTTGTCTTCTATATACCTTGGGAATAACCTACCTTTCAAATACTAACACTTTCCTAAGTTGCACAACTTCAATACCCTTTTTTATATAACAGTATGATAACTGCTGTCGTCGAAGAGTCTCCATTCCATGTTTGGTTTGTTATGTATAAAGCATATACGCATTTAATTCCCTACCTATTGAAGAAATTTTTAATCCAGAAAGTACGAGGAAATTCGCAAACATTTAAGGAGCGTTTACAATGGCAGAGTAGAGTGGAGTCACCAGATTGAATTTTCTCTCCTTTAATCAAGCTTGCACTCTCATATAAGTTCTTCGCGCTACCCACCAGAGTAGTTTTCCCAAAGTAGCGTCAGATTGGAACTATTTCCAATCTCACGTTGATAGTTTCGAAAGCTTTTGCCATTTGTTTCGAAATACTAGTTTCGAACAGATGTCGCACTGATAAATACCAAATTTAACTAACGAAAATTAATAAATTATAACAAAAAACCCAAAAAAAAACATATTTTTTATAAGAAATTAAAAATGTATTTAGTATTTTTATGATACAATTTCGACAAAATAAAGTCAATTTAGAATTAAAATTTTCTTATGTTCGAATTGGCTTATCTATTGAATATAGATGACAGACGTTCATTTCGAAAGTGTCCGTAATAAATGTTAATTTGTATTTTGTGATAATTCAAATCGTTCATAGCTCACTCTGGTGTAATTATAGAAATATTTTCTGTAATTTAACACCATTTGTGATCTGTTTTGAATTATATTTCAAATGTAAACACATGATAATCTGTCACACAATTTACATGTGATTTCGGAAATCTGAATGAAGCTCACTCTGTATTGTGCATGCACGCTACTCTGGTAAAAGCTCCCTCCACTCTATTCTGTTATTATAAACGCTCCTTTATGCCGCATTCACAATGCAGAGTGGAGTAGATTAGCGTAGAATGGCAACTGGCATCCCTTTTTTCGCACGCAGTAGTGCATATGGCTATCTCTGTTTGGCTCAGAGTAACGCAGAGTGGAGCAGCGTGAAAATAGGTTCTATTTTAATTTCACGCTGCCATTTTCGAATTTCGAACTACTAGCATGTAGATGGCGCGGAAAAAAACATCATACGTCTTTTTATCATAACTAACATGTTTTAATGTTATTTGCTAATATAATATTTTTTATGAATGCTAATAAAAAACAAGAACTATTTTTTGCATACTTCATGATATAAAAACCAAAATAATTACGTTAATTTTTATCTAGTTTCGAAGCAATCTGATGGGGCCAACAGTGTCTCCTTTTTCGAATTTATTGCTTTGACAATGATAGTTGTTTACTTGGTTGATTTGTCGTGTTTGTGGCATTTTGCAATGAAAACTTTATTTAAATTGGAAACGGATGAAATAAAAATGTTCGAATTTATTGAAAAAGTTCATGCCTTGTGGAACGTGACCCATTCGTATTTTAAGAAAGTCGACCACAAAAATACGATATGGGTAAGAATAGGCGGAGAGCTTGGACTTTCAGGTGTGTGTGATTAACAATTCTAAGTTAGTTCAAAAATCTAAGAATACAATAATTAATTTTTGGTGATACTGCCTACAACCAATTCAGGTGGATTAGTAGTTTGTTGAATTGCTCCTTTGTCAGTCTGGTGTAGTTCTCAAA
Source organism: Dioctria rufipes (assembly GCA_963924295.1). Classification (NCBI taxonomy): domain Eukaryota; kingdom Metazoa; phylum Arthropoda; class Insecta; order Diptera; family Asilidae; genus Dioctria; species Dioctria rufipes. Next base: position 63,848,201 of record OZ002740.1, on the reverse strand, counting down.
AGATTCTGCATCTGCTATCTGCATTTCTCGCACAAGATTACATGCATCTCCTTGGCTTTTTCGGCGACGATGAATATCACGAACCCACCATCGACGTTTCCGCCTTGTCTCTTCCTCCTCAGCTATAACTGCACACTGTTCCATCAAAAGAATGCATCCCGAAGTGCCAACAATTATTTGATTTGTACTTATTTTCATACAAATAACTCCATCAATTTCATTTTTAACTCAAATGACATTTCAAAGTTCAAAACTCACTCTGCGCTGTATTGTGAATAGCTTCGCTCTGTACTCAAAGCTCACTCTGCTCCACTCTACTCCACTCTGCATTGTGAATGCGGCATTACGGTTTGCGCGCATTATCAAATCGATCTGTTTGCGCATGCGCCGGTGACTGCCTTATCTATACACTATCAATGTCATTTGATGAGAATCGTGTAACTGTAAGTTTAACAGTATTCCATTCCATTTGTCTAAAGTATTCGATTTCTTAACAGTTCCGAGCAAACATTACGATTGGACATCGAATCGTAATCGACCCGCTCAATCGAAGTTTAACTTCGATCTCGAAGTCGTTCTCGATTCGATCTCGAGCCGAAAATGAAGGAAAAGCAGCGCTATTTCGAATTAAAATAACGACTCGATATCGATTCGTCTTTTCGAGACTATTTCGAAGATTTTTCGTGTATTGGTGCTATATATAAGGGTCATATGTGTTCAAAATTTCTTCGTAAAAACTATTCGATCGTGAATTAGATAAACGAGTAAACTATGCATTGTGAAAACTACTCGATATCCAATTGAAAATAAATAAACAACCAAACTTTGAGAAACATTTACTAAATGCAAATTTTAATTTCTCAGCACTCACTTCATTTTTTTCGGCCGAATACTTGAAAAGTATGCTGTTGGCACGCTTGCATTTTCATTCAGAATCTGAAAAAAACATGTACCTAGTACTGATAATTCTTTTGAAAGACTTCGTAATTTCTCGAGGAGATTCGTAAAATCGAAAAATGGTCGGATTATACTGTAAATTCTTTAAACCTTAAGGCCATATGTCGAGAAAAATTATCGAGAATTTCTCGCAAATGCGAAAACCCAAGAAAATGTTTGCTGGGTTAGAATGTGTTTCCGGTTAATATTTATTGCCATATGTATTTGTGAAGCTCTGGTGCAATATTAAATGGTATAGTTGTTAGCTAATAAATTCGCAAATTCAATAAAGACATAAAACTGTTCGGAATGAAAGCTCACAGTGAGTGAATGACAGTAGAAGTCGACAAAAGTGACAACACACGATTCATGATTTTTACTTTCTCCCAACATTTTCCTAAAATTTCAAAAGCTGATCTTGACGTAATTGTTATCAAACACTTAGCTTATCAAAAACTATATTTTCGTTGAGTATCTATCTACAAATAATCCCAAAATATTAAGTACCTAAACAATTTCAACTAGAAAAAGTATGTCGAACTCATGAAATAGTTTTCCATTTGTCAACTACAAAAGAAATCGTTCTAGTCCCTCAGATTTATTTTGTACCAATTTCATTACAAAATTTTTTCTGAGTACGACATCAGCCGAATTAAATAATCACGAATTTCAACAAAACTGTTAGTGAATGATTTATATGTATGATAGAGGTTTAAGAACTATCCATTCACGTCTGCTCTTTTTCAATTTTTTGAAATGTTATCGATTTAAACATTTCTTAATGCCTTTTTACCAAATACCAACGCTAAATTATTAACAAAAAAAAGTATATATCGCTTGTTGTTCTGGTACTATAGCGAAGATGTTTAGTTTTAAATTTGATTAGACGTTATTACCAGAATTGTGGAGCAGATCACTTACTCTATTTGATTATGTATAAAATAATACAAATAATACAAAAATATAAAGAAAAGAAAATTTAGTATAATCGTCTAAACTAACTGGAAAAAAATCAGAATTCAAAATAGTAGAGGAAAGCAAAATCCATATATAATTGATAACAGAGTCAAACGTTTTAAATATGTGTGCATAAGTAAACACGTATATATTTTTCACATTAAAATTTGTACCAAATATGTATATATGAAATTTAGATCTATACTTATGGCAGTATGTACATATATAAATTAACTTTCATGCTGCATTGTGAATTCATCAAAAAGCATGCAAAAAAACGGGTCTTGATTGCAGCTTGTTATACAGAAACATTTCATGTACCTACTTTTTTAAAGTGATGTGTTCATGCGAATCAAGTGATTCCAATTACATGCAATGTCCTTTCGGGCGTGCAAATCCTTCCGGCACAGAAATAATCCGTATAAAATTCATGAAAGGGAGAACGCATTGAGAATCACAGATGCGAGTGATTTGAATGCCGAAAGGATTATTGAGTTTCTTTTTTTTTTTTTATATATATTGCCAATGGAGTGCGATAGATATCTCACTATTCCAAACAAAACATGCTCTGGGATTTTATCTGGGGTGTAATGAGGATTGAAAAAAATTTCTAAAATTAATTTAGCGGTACCTGAGTTAGATTAATACATACATAATCAATAGAAGGAAGATATAGCTATGTACATATATTAACCTGTTCGGGTTCATTTGTTCTATGCGATTTCCTCGAATAATCAATTAATTAATTATCATTCCTCTGTATTGTATTATTTCTCCCTACAAGCACTCTGATCTAGATCATATTGCATGGAAAGCAATAACAACTGAATGAAAATACGGTCCCACTGCCGTTGCTTCCATGAATAGTAGTTATAGTACTTAATTATCTGATCCAGAAAATTATGGCACTAAAAAAACCCAGCTAATGCTATTTTTGCGATGATTGTAATTTGTTGTTGTTGCCAACCTTTGCATCATGATAATACACACGTATATGGATTCAATTTTCTGCTAACCTGGATTAGAATCTGAAAATAATTGTAACAATGGTTTTTATAAGCAATATTGCTCAAGAATCCAGAAACGTTGCAACAGATTATTGTAATGTAAATAAAGACGAACGATTCATTGACTCCGCTACTCCAGATCAAATTCTAAAGAATAATAGCGGGGTGTGGGGTGTTTCGATTCTCAAAGGGATATTCCTACTGCATGGAAAACGGCTGTTGTGTTACTCATTGCAAAGATGGCATCACCGGAACAATTTCCTGACATCAGGCCAATTAGTTTTCTTCCCTTCTTAGCAAAGGTACTGGCGAAAATTATGCCCGTGCAAATTCAACAATACCGATTCTGCGATAAGTTGTTAGACATTAGGCAGTTATTAGCTGCCAATTGGGCTTCTGTCGTCATCACAATTGTGAAGTTGCGTTACTAAAGGTTACTGCAGATATACGCAAGGCTATGGATAATGTTAAAATATCTATTTTGACATTATTAGACTTCACAAAGGCGTTTGATAGCGTTGATCACAGCAAATTGCTCCATAAATTGGAGTCTCTTTATGGGCTGTCATCATCTGCATGTCATCTTTTCAGAAGTTATTTAATGGATAAGTATCAACAAGTGAAAATTGGTAACAATTTTTCTAGATGCTAACCATTAGGATTGTGTGTGCCGCAAGGTTCTATTCTTGGCCCACTGCTTTTCAATATGTTTATTAATGATCTGGTGGATGCCGTTTGTGATGCTGGACTGCATCTTTATGCAGAAAATGTGCAACTTTACCTAGAAAGACCGATTGGGTTAATTGAAGACTATTTAGAACGAATTAATTGTAATCTAGCGCGTATCTCTCTACTTATATTCGAGAAAAGCAGTTGAAAAAAAAAACAGAGTAGTAAACCAAAAATGTGTATATTTGAATTTTAAACAAAAACGATTGATTGAAGAAATGAAGTATTCCTCGATGATTCTCATGAAGCTCTCTTTCTCTTACCTTCAGCTGAAAATTGGCGAAAAGATCTTTCAATATTTTCTTGAAAAAACGAAAGGTTTTCTGCTATAATTTATTGTAGTTTTTTTTCTAATGATTTTAATTGATTTTAATTATACATGAAATAACTGCGAAGCGGGGCGGATCCAGCTAGGTTACGCCCCATTAAAGACCTCTAAAAACATTCAGTAGATCTTCTGATATTTTACTAACATAAACTGATTACTGAATGGGGAAAGTCTCAATCACTATCTTAGAGAAATTTATTGGTCAGTCTGTTTTGCTTTAAGGGATGTATGCACATTAGAACTTACTAACATTTTAAGTCTTGTCATGCGTGAATACATTTCATATTCCTACAACAGATCTCAATAATAACACAGTCGCACTTGGTTTAACGATAAGTGCAACCAAGAAATAAAAGCAAAAGAGTCTGCTTTTCGCACCTATTCATTACATCCACGTCCAGAATTGAAACAAGTCTACAAGAAAGACTGTACGGACTGCAAGTCCGTTATCCATAGAGAAAAATTTCTTTTTGACCAGATTTCTTGTTACTGGTCCAAACCATCAGGAACAACTTAATCAGTTCTTCTATACCTTTATTCCTTAACAATGGTAAGGTGGTTGTTGACTCCCTGCATAAAGCCCATACGTTGTCTGTTAGATTCACTTCAAATTCTCGTCTTTCACCCATTTCACAAACACCAGTTTTGCATCTCCGGTGGGGATGTGTTCCGTACGACAGATGTGTTTATGGTCCTTAAGAAGGTCAACATCTCCAAAGCTGTAGGTCCTGGTGGTTTTCCGCCATAATTAATTAAAATCTGTGCCTCGTTCTTGGCTAAAGCTCTGCGCAAACTATTCTACTTCTCTTATTCTACAAAAAATTTCCAACTACTCGGAAACTAGTTAACGTCCAGCATATTCCCAAGAAAGGAGTGGGTAGCGATCCCTCGAGTTATCTGCCAATTGCAATCACTTCAATTCTTTCAAAGGTTTTTTGAATCTATCATTAACTTAATGAAGTATGTAGAATCAAAACAACTCTCAACACTCATCTGGACACTTACTAGCTTCTCTTACGGAATGTTGGAACCGTAGTTTTCACAATTTTGGTGAGTCCAAAATTGTTGCCCTAGATATTTCAAAGGCCTTTCATAGAGTCTCGCGTTCAGTTCTTTTAGCCAAACATAAAATCTTTGATCTTTCCTCCTTTCCTTTATTATGGATTAAAAGTTTTCTATATGGTCGCCTAATACGAGTCCTACTAGATGACGTTTCATCAGAAACTCACCCTATAAATACCGGTGTGCCCCAAGGCTCTCTTATTTCTCCATATATCTTCAGCATTCTCAGTAATGATCTGCTTTCCATTACTTTCAATCCCATCCATAGTTTTGCCGATGACAGTATTCTTGATTTTGCTTCCTCCTTTGACACTCGTGCGGACACCAGACGGAATGCCACATCTGTCAAACAAAATTGCCTTCTAGCTCATTGGCAATGTGGCAATGACTTGTTATATCGACTCGCTCGAGCACCGCCGCTATGTTGGCTGCCTTTGGCTCATTTATGTTCTGATGAATTATCTAGTGTGATCCTTTGTAGAATGTTTCTTACACACAATGCTTCCTTTTATTCTTCAAATTACTTTCGGCAGTACAATAAAATTACGTGATGCTTTTTTATCCCGAACTGTGCGAGTGTGGAACAATTTACCATATTCTGTCTTTCCTCCGGTATACGATCAGCGTAAGTTTATGGGTGACATACATCCGCATATCTGCCACTCTCCTCACGTTCCCTAATTCCTTCCCCTATCTCCATTCTGCCATGCTGTGCTTTGCATCATTGGGTATCTTCAGAGCTTAATAATATAAAAAACCTTTCTGAACTTTTCCATGAAGTTACATGGGTACAAGGTATATATGTATTGCATGTGTTCTGTGACTGTTCTTTTAAATAGAGGTCAAGTGCATAGCGCTTTATTTCCTGTACTTTGTATAGTTACAATTCTTCATGAATTTGAACAAAATATATTTCCCTTTTTTTACTAACAAAAAGGAATGATTTGGAAGTTTTACACTTCCGCCATTTACGAACCAAAACAAAATAAATAATTTAACACCTCGTTTGACTTCCGCGAACTTTTGATCTATTTCTCCAGCTTGTACCTTTTTAAAATCATTGTTCCCCCCCCCCCCCCCCCCAGCACACAAGAATTCTGGTCCCTGAACCAGAAATACCGGTTGCAAAATCACGGAAGTTTAAGATTATGAAATCCCGTATCACAAAATTCCGGAATAAAAAATCCCGCTAAATGATTTTTGAAAAATCATGCATTTAAAAAAAAGGCCCATTTCCGCATTTATGGGAGGACTTTCAACCTTACATCAAGTCATACGCTACCTTTGGCGTGGTTAAGGCTTTCGTATAATTAGGAACTGTAGGTACCCTTTAAATATGGTTGAGAATCGTCAAATTAATTAATTATGACTGAATTGAGTTGTAGCAAAAATAAGAGGAGAATTTTAAGAAATTATTGGAGTAAGAAGTGAATATTTCAGTCATTTTTTAACTCGATTATGGAAAATATTTCAAACAAAGTGAAATTTCATAAGGTGCGCTGTATTATTTATTTATTTGCTTTATGTCATGGTGTTTTTTTTCTTACTTTTTGCAAAGAATGTTAAACAGGTGATAAACCTTTAAGCAATTTGCCTGCAAAATAAATTCCAATAGTGCTCCTCAACTCGTGGAACATATGAAAAAACCAGTCCCGCTTTAAGAGATATCTAAAGTATACTTCTGCCTGATTGGATTGAAATATCCCACGTAATGCTCAATTCACAAGAGTGCAAAGGAAAATTTTCAATGCAGGCGTCAAATAGAAACTGCGTTGCCTTACAGCTAGGACGAATAAGGAGCGACTTAATTTATCGAAATGTTATCCAAAATCTAGTATCATCAATTTAAAAGGAAAGTTTGATTCTCGTTAATAATTTTTTTTATATTTTTTCATACTTATTAATTTTTTTTTCATAATTCAGTGAAACACTATAAAAAAAAAGATGTAATGGCAGTGTGGCAGAAAATCTTCTAAATCAAAAACTTCTTACGGTTATGCATTAAAAGCTATCTCTTAGAATATTTTGAATTATTTGAGGAAAATCATTTATGAACAATTCAAGTAAAAGTAGCACTATCATATATCCCTGTAGTGCAAATACGAGGGGTACCTGACTAGACATATTTTTTCTGCTGTTTCCAACTATCAGCCCGCCAAAAATTCTTTAAACAATGTTATGACCTATACGGTTAAAAGTTCTCGAAATATTAAAAGGTACCAAGTCACTGAAAATCCTCTAGTCAATATTAGCTGTAATATCAGAGCATACTCTTAGCACTGCTGGTTTCATAGCTGTGACAAGAATGAAAACTAGATTTCCGATGATAAAAAACTTTGTCCCCTTCGCCCGCCGGATGTGAGCCCCCACCCCCCGCGAAAACTGACTTGCAGGATTGAAGCGCGCAAATAAGAGGAACCTATCTACAAAGATTAGTGGAATACACGCCTTCCCTTTAAATTCTCTTGCCAACTGAAACTATAAAATTTAGTTCCGGTTCCGACAAAATTTGTTTGAAGAAAATATCTTAATAACTTCTGGTGCACTTTTGCCAAGAAACTTTTAACCTAAGTTTTTTTCTTACACATTTTTCGGTAGAAAATGTATCCAAAACATCGTAGAGAAGTAATTAGTAAGCCATTCAGAATACGACATTTTCTATGCAGGTGAAATTGCAAATATTTTAAGCAAAATTTGCGACTGATTTCAAGGAGAAATAGCTTGATAAAATAAAGTGAAATATTGTCTGGAGCCGCTACGTTAGACCTAATAAATACCTCTAGCAAGTATGCTCGCATAAATCCAAAATCAGTGCTGTTCACTAAGTTAATCGGAAAGCTCTAGCTACCTGTACACCATAAATAACACCTAATTTTACAACGAAAAACGCACTAAATTTGTTGGCATTAAACGAGTAAACTTACAACGTTAAGTGCAAAAATAAAAATAGGGGAGGAATTCCTATAACTCCGTGCTTAATATTTTGTTTTGATGAAATGAATCTTGCTGGAATATGGCATTGTCGTCAATATAATTTTCAAAAAAAAAAAAAACACTTACATGTCATCCAGCGTTTCCATTTACATACCGGAATTAATTTTTATTGACACAAATCACTGCTGGATTTTTCCAGAATAAGTTCTAGCAACTCCAATTTCTGTTAAGCCGAGTATAGCACCTCAAACTGTCGCAATAACAGCTAAACCAGTCTGGACTCTTCATCCGAAAATATATCGTTTTTTCAATCTTGGTACCACGCCATTTGTTCTTCTTTGAATTTGAGTCGAGCATCTTTGTTTCTTGCCTTCTGAAGTTGATAAAATATGCTGAACATGGCGATTTTTTATTGGCAAATCCAGTTTAGTAATTATTTGAAATGAACCTAATCTATTTTTGGTTGCTTCGACTTTGATTCGGATTTTCAGCTTTCTTGAAATTTTAGTGTTACATACCTTTCGCCATAACGATAGCCTGATTTCTGAAAATTCCTAATCACTCTTGGTGATCTGTAAGTGTGACTGTAATGAGTAACACTACTTTCTAAGTGATGATTTCAGTCTTCTCATCATCTAATAAGAGTTTCCCCTCGGCATTCTTCTAAATTTCTATGTAAAAATGTCAAAATTACCAAAAAGAGGCAAAACACTTTTATATACAGCCATTCTACACGAAACCAAGGTGATCGGAACCCGACCATCATCGATTTGGTTGAAACTTTAACAGCTTGTAGGGAATACCAAAATAACTCACCCAAATTTTTTGTTTCCAGAATTAAAAAAGCATATTTCTGCTCCCCTCCCAAATTCGTTGCGGATATAAATTTTGACCGCCAAAATTTCTGTCTGACAAATTCATTGTTATATTTTTATGGATGCATGCTTGTTAGAAGATTATCTATATGAAATTTAAGGAATTTGAGGTGATATTTAAAATTAATAAAGTCTACAAAAATTTTGCATGCACTTACATGGCACTTATAGAATCAGCAATCTACATATCTCCTTTATTGTCGTCATTTTATGCAAATGATTTTGGCGCTTTCGTTCAAATGCTTGCAAATTTGAACATTTTCCAAGCATAAGCATAGAAAAAGTCGCGATTTTCAATTTCTTCCGTACTCCGGCGTGTGGGTATTTTTTAGAAAGATCTCAGTGATTACATAATAAAACATTAGTTACTTTTTTCCACCCACTTTTTGTTGATTTGGTGCCAAAAACCGTTATTTTTGAATTACTGAATCCATATTTTTGCTAAGTGATGCCACCTCTCGGAACTTTCTTGAACCATATCCAAAATGTTATTTCAGGCATATTAAGAGGAGCCAGTACTCAGTAAAAGTTTCAATTTAGATACCAGCGAGCCTGTAGGTAATAAAATTTACTATACATAGGTTTGTGTCCTGAAAGTGAGAAAATTCATATAAAATTAGCCTAGACCTATACCACAGACTATATTAGAGACATCTAGCGTAAAAGACAGAAACCCAACATGCGAAAAATTTTACAATTTAAGACGAAAAATGAATATTTGAAGCTAAAATAAATTTAAAATTTTTAACGAGAATAAACTCTCCTAAATTTTTTTTTACACAAAATTGTTAAACATACTATTTTGCTTTGTATTTAAACAACTTTCAAGTAAATATTGCAATTTCTAGTCGGTGAAATATCGGGAGAAAAAACAAGTACTATTGAGTCAAATAATTAAAAAAAGCGCCACTAATAATGAAAAAACTCGACGTTATTTGCTATATCTAGGCTTTATCTTTCTAAAATAGTCTCAATCTAAAGAAATGAGAATATCTACTAAGAGGAATTTGATTTAAAAAACTTCAATTTTTACCATTTTTAGAAGCTTTCGATCTACTATCTCCATTCCAATACATTTTTTTTTTTATTTTTCCCGACGTTATTCACGGGAACATGACAAAATCCATAAAAAAATAAAAAAATCCGGAAATGAGAAAACCCAGAAGTGGCAAAATCCAGAAGTGACAAAATTCATAAACTTCGCAAATCTCATATTTACATTCGTTGTTGCATTATAGATATAGTTGGGAGTTTTGAGATAACAGAAAATCCAGAAAATTCAGAAAAAGCGTTGGGTACGAAATCCAGAAAGTCAAAATCTAGAGTAACGAAACCCAGAAAGACAAAATCCTGAAAGGACGAAATCCAGAAGTGACAAAATCCAGAAGAGGCGAAATCCAGAAGTGACAAAATCCAGAAGAGACAAAATTCAGAAGAAATCCTGAAAAAAAATCCAGAACAGATATTCGCGCGCGCGAATCTAGATTTTTTTCTGGATTTTTGCTTAGTTTGAATTCTTCATGAACTCGGAACTTTCTCGTCTACGTTAAAAACAAACAAATTATATATTTTTTTTACATTTATTCACCCCACACTACCACTTCAACACACACTTCATTTATTTACGCACTCATTAATAGATGAGACCTAGGAACAGACCAAAATATAGGCACTAATATATATAGCACTAATTCATACATTTCAGAACAGGATAATTCCTCAACGCAAAAATTTTTCTATGTATAATGATTTCCCAAATTGAGACTTTTTTATTTTAATTCGAATTATCATGCAAAATATCAAAATCAACACTTCAAAATTTCATATAATATTTGTTGACTGCCGTTCACAAATCGTGACCCATGTGCAGGAATTGTTGGGTTAACTTCCATCAAATGAATATGTCATCTCAAAAGTCCCAACTATATCTATAACACAGATGAATATAACAACAACAACGACTGTAAATATGAGATTTTCTAAGCGAAGTACATGCCATTTTTAAAATGTTTTAAAAGAAAATTTTAAATATAACAATTTTTACAATTTTGGGATTTTGTCGTTTCTGAATTTTGTCACTTCTGGATTTTCTCATTTTCGGGTTTTTTCAATTTTTTCCGGATTTTGTCACTTCTGAATTTTATACTTCTGGATTTTGTCATGTTCCCCTCTTCGTTATCATTGATTTAAGGTATAAATCATTATTCTGCTACAAATAGTTTGCCAAAAATTCGCATTGAAAAAGGTATAAAAATTGCAAATCTTGGTACTGACTCCTCTTAAGTACCTACTCTGAGTATCATATCATATTTCCTTCATTGGATGTATTTCTCCGTGATATTGTTAAATGTACATAATATTTTCAGAATAATAAATTAATAGTTATGGTAATTGTAAATTTACATTTTTTTGTAAAATCACTCATTTTTTTTTCTACATTATTTGCATTTTCACTCATAAATTGTAATTTTTCTACAATTATATTGTCAAAATATTGTGTAATATTACATAGTCTTTTTTTGTTTCTGCCTGTCCTATTGACACCCTGTATAGATAGTACTATATGTATACATTTTTTTGGAACAATGTTCACGTTTCCGCCACTGTAACTCGTTACACATCAGACTTACAAAAAAAGTGTTTTTACAAAAAGTGTAGAGAATTTAGTCTTCTTCAAAATTTATGTTGTACAGTTTTGTCGTCGGATCAACCGTTGAGGAACAACTTTTGATACCTTTAATCTAAGATGGCTTTTGTAGGGCAAAAACCCCTACTGACTGGACTATTAGGGTTCCATACCAGAGCTTTATCAGCGAAAAGTCGATCTACCGAACTTAAGTTTATTTAAATCTAATCCATATTTGCCTGTGATACCTAACTGAAAAATTAATGAATTTTAACACATTATTCTGGACAATTAATCTTTTAACCAAGTCATCAACAATTTTCGATCTTTGAATGTAACTCTTTCAAACGATACCCCACACGATACAAAAAAAAATGTGTCTTCATATTCTCTGACTATTGAAATATGTGTGCGATCTAACATTCTGTCAAATTTGAAATTCTTACGTCATGCTGTTTTCCAATAAAACCTCTGTGATAGACATAAGAGTTACATTTTTTCCCTTTTGACCTATGGAACCCTAAAAATGAACTGGATCATAGAGTAATTTTCATCTTATAAACTGATATATAATCTCTGACTTTCGTGCTTTTCAATGTGTGAGTCAATGTATCAAGTTTGAAAATAGGGCTATGTATTAGATCAACAATTTCATACAACTGATATACTATATCAATAGAAAATTTATTGTATGGCATACTCAAGTTATGTTACTCTCATGACAGCCATCTTATATATGTAAATCACTGATATGTATATAAATGGACTGACTGATCTCCTGTTTCATGTGTTACCAGTTTTGATTTCAGAAAGTATGTTCTCACTGTCAATGCTATCAACTGTTGTAAACTAACGCTATTATTAAATTATTTGGGAATTTTCTTATATCATGTCAGTGGGATTTACCGAATTTACCACAAAAGTATTTGGGACTATTTGTATTGTTAAATTCTAATTATGAGTCGAACAAGTGTTTTTTAAAAGACTGTTTTGGTTGAAAATACCGCTGAACCTCAAGCAATTTTTCGTTCCGAATCGTTACAGTTCAGCAGGAAAGTATGGTCTCAGGGAAAAAGACAGGAATATGAAAATGTTGCAATTTGCTTTCATACATTTTTGGTTCAACGAGCAGTCCATTTATATGCATGTCAGTGATGTAAGTGTAAAGCCACCTAGGTGTCAGAATAATAACTACAATTGTCGAATCGCAGAAATTGAACTACTTTGCATTCTTGTTGTTTTATGTTCGAAGAAAATTTGTTCAATTTTCTAGCATTCCATTTTAATCGACCAATGAATTAGCACATTATTCGTTTGATCTTATTTTATCAATTTATCAACCATGCGCACTATAGTTGAACTCGTAAAACGAATTGTGCGGATGTGGAGCAACTTACCATCTACCTAGTATTCTTCGATCTTCATAAAAGCCTTGTATATTGAAGAGACTGTTATTAATCGGAGCGTGTTACTCATTTATTGAATAGGACTTTCTTCCATTATTCTACACGTATACTAATACATATACAACACTTTGTCGATAAAATGAAAGGAAATATTGGATTTGTCCTACAGACGACCTTTCATTTTACTAATACTATTTCAATTTGACAGTGAAATAATCATATTTTGATACGTTGTTTTAGTTAGTTGGATTAAGAACATCATTGTTAACACAAAACGAGTTTGATTTTAGATCCCTCTCATAGTATCTGCATGTAAATTATTCCCACAAAGGAAGGACATATGTAGTTGTGACATGCAGAAATTTTGTACTGATATTAAATACCTTATTCCATAGACTTTACGTTGCATGAACAAGGAATACCCGGGAACGGAGGATTATTATTTTGAATACAACAAATGCTTCTAATTCCTAATATTTCTCTGTTGTAGGATGAAAGAATTTGGGACGCAATACTTCAAAACTGTGTTCCTCAATTATGCTAAAACAAGCATTCAATATAATTCATCATGTAAACATTGGATTAAGGTCAGACTAGGCTTAGTAATGGGAACGAATGCAGACATCAGACATTGCATCGCTCAGGAGCCTTGCCTGGTGGATGTTTGTTTTTTCCTTTCAACTTTTTTTTTTCCTGTGCTGAAAAACAGTCCCAGGCAATGCCATGAGCTGTGCAGCCTGCAGAATATCGATAAATTACAGCATGCAGAGCTGTTGAGGGAAATATTTTTTTATGGTTTCATTTTATTGCTGGCGTAGCTCTGTGTTCATTCGAATGAAAAATTCCGAATTCCAAACTACTAGAAAACAAGGATTTAGAAGTAGAGATGCATTTACTTTGGCTCGGAAAGTTGTTTATGTGGGTCAAATATTGTTTTTTAAGTTGGCACAATCGAGATATAAAATGGTGATTTACCTGGATCGGATTTCTATAATTTTAAAAATAATTGAACTTTTCCCCATTTCTCACTGGCAAAGTTTCTTTATGGCGAATATAAATTAGAAAAAACTTAAGATTTATGTAAGTACTTTGCTCAATGAGTGGATGAGGAAGTTGAAGTCTTCAATTCAGTAATCCCTTCAAAAAGGTCTTGAAGGCTTTGTTTTCATAATCTGCCTTTACTTTCTTTGCCAAGTTATGGAACTTACTTGTAAGCTGTAACTATCTAAAGAAAAAATTTATAAATTGAAAAGTTGAACATTTTGTCTAGCTCTGCTTATATGTGTCATTATGTGTGCAATCCTTACCCCAGAAATCCTCAAACTTATTTCGCTCATGTGAATGTAGTGTTCGCTACTAATGTCTACTACTCTGAATCTCTACAAAATCTATTAGATTCCTAGTTCATTTATTCACTAATATAGGTATTCTGCTCTTTTTATACCCTAGATGAAATCTATAGGGTATACTAAGTTTGTCATTCCGTTTGTAACACCTCGAAATAATGATGGTAGAGCAAAATGGATTGGACACCCACGCATAATATTAAAAGTTATTTTGATTTTTGCGTGTCCGTCCGTCTGTGCGCACGATAACTCGAGAACTCGTATACTTAGAGAGCTGAAATTTTGTACACGGACTTTAAAAAAAAAAGTAAAATTAAGTTCGAAAATGAGACAAATCGGGCTACTCCTTCGTGGGGTGCCATACAAAACTTTCGTTTCCCACTATATATTTGGATACTGCCTGAAAATACATCGATATAGAGAGCTGGTATTTTCATTGTACTAGCAAATAAAATTTCAAAAATATACTAAATCGGGCAACTCCTTCTATAAAAATTTAGGTTTTTTACGTATACTGTGAAAACGATCAATCAAAGACATTTTTATTGTACCAAAAAACTTCTTCAGAATACGAAATCCTATAAAATTGTTTATAATTATTTTTTCTGTCTGACAAACCGTTCTAGAATATATGCGAAAAACCACTGCAAAAATTAACTTGCACAAAAGGGTGACAATACGAAATTTCATACGGGCATTCATCTAGGGTATCATAAGAATTGGTCTTAGACCAATTCAAGCGTTTTTACTTGTTTTCTTTGCAATTTGTGTAGAGTTCTTCGATTGAATTCATCTGTCAACTTATGCTGATTTATGTAAAACGTAGCTTATCCAGTTTAAAAGAAAAGTCATTGAACATCTCCCCACACTGTGTAAATTTTAGTGTTCGTAATTATTTGCCTCTGGTTGTCCTTTCTAGCGATTTGGCACGAATCAAAGGAAACATTGCGTTGTCTCACCCTGACATATTTAGCTTCGTCGCATGGCTAGAGAGTGGGACTCAGCAAATCTTGGTGATACTGGACTGGTTTATATCCTTGGATTCTATCAACTCAACATATATTTTCCAAACCGCTCAGCATTGGAGATTATCTTAAGAATATTTCCGAAGTATAACAGAATGGCAGAACTCACTACTAATATGTCGTCTTTATAATTGAATGTTATGTAAATACAGCGAGAGATATGGAAGCAGAACACTATGTTCTCTTTGAATAGGGGCTCGTGTTTGAAAATACTAGGTTATAGCTTGATTACACATTTCTTCTATTAAAAACTTACTTATCTTAAAGATGTACAGAAACCTTGTGTCATAATATTAGTTAGTCAGAGCATATTTATCTACACCGTATATAGATCGATTAATTATTTCTAAATTAATAAAGTAGATTGAAGTACTTTCTTCGCTGACCCAGACACCAGTCAATTAACCTTAGAGCGGCCTATATCCAAACTCTGTTTACGTATTTTTTATTTTATAATTTCTACGTCGTTAACAGATAGTACTGCAAAAGGGGTCTTAAATTGTGTACTATTATTAATACTGCCTATGAGGTGTGGTAATCACTAGTATGACGAAGTGCCTTATTCATCCTATTGTTAAAATTAAAAAGTTCTAAGCTTTTGTTGGAACATATCTAGCTCGCCTTTTCAGTGAATAGGGCTCATGTATACATTATACCTCTAGTTTTCAGTACATCTACCACCAAGGGTATACCTAAATGTTAAATTGAGTGTGCTAGACTCTTCTACGCTAGACCGTGTGGAACCAGTTGCAATATTTATTTTCTGCACTTGCGAATATGCTATTGTCTTAAGTGTAAACTTTTTGCTCTTATCAAAGTCATCTTTGGACCTTCAAAAAATGTGTCCAAAAGTGTAGCCCACATTTAAGTGTTGTTCTTTAATCTAATCTTCGATACCTCTACCAACTAACCTGCACCTCCCTCCACCTATAAATATTGGGTTGCGCAACATCAAATATGCAAATCTGTGAAAACTCAACAAGAATTTCTTGCACCATTTACTCAAAAAAATAAATGTTCTCCCAGAAGTACTTAGTATGAATATTAAAAGTCTCACGAGTTCCTAACTCCATCAAATCTCAGACAAATCATCCATAGAACAACCATAACAGCTGGGTATTTACATCCATAGTCCTGGTCTGCAACTTCCAAGGGTAATTGAACTTTTTTGTATATATTCTGTTGGATTTTTCCTCAGAATGACTGCTTTTTATGCCCAAGACTTACTACGTATTACGTCCAAACTGAATTAGTGTTAATAATTTAAGTTCCACTCTAGAAACAACAAGCTTGTATGTATGTATGTTTAATATCTTGAATAATATGACATTGACACGAGTGTCTGACCCAGCCGAGATTAAATGCTTGTAATTTGCTTAAAAGAGTAATTTTATTCAACATAAATACGCTGGATAGATTCTTTTGCATATTTTATGTCGAGAGTAGTCCTTTGAACGACTTTAGTACCATTAAAATGTCAACAACTGAGCAGCAATCTCTCCACAGAGTCGCGATTGTAAACATGTAATATTCCATCTGACTTGTCACAGAACAATCCCCAAAGGGATGATTTCGAATGGTATTTCAACCACTCGAGCGCAATGACAATTCTCCCGTGCTATAGGGGCGAAAGAAGAAGCTTTTCAACCCCCCAAATTCACCCTCCTGATTCGTGAGCCGAAAGTTTAGCAAACTGGTGATACTAAAATATACAACGACAAATGGGCGACAGAAGCTGAGACTATCATATTCACAATGGGTTTCAATGGAACGATAATGACGGGCCTCTAACTGAACATGAAACAAATTCTAATTGCAATTACATACCTTGGCTTCGTCAACTCAAGCTTTGATATTCAGACCACCAAAGAGGGGGTTGTGGATGCTGCACTATAGTTTTCGATCAGATTACTTTAGTATAGCTCCTGATTTGAGTTATCTTCGTAATGACATGCCTCTGATATGGGAATGAGCTAATGTTAGTGTAGACTTTCGACAAGTGCTTGGAAATTTTGCTGCAAATTGTTTTCGTACAGTTTCAAAGTGTTGTGTTTCATTTGTTGCACACTATAAACTCGTAATTAGATCAGCAAAAGCTTCATTGTTTCTCTTAACTGTTATTATGTAGCACTAGTTAATAGTTTCGCAATTAAGATGATACTCCGATTGATGGAGAACAAAATAACTTCTAAATTGTATGTTATTTATCCAAGGACTGTAACGGAATCCGATATTCATGTGGATACTGTTCTCGATTTGAATTTGGACCAAAATTAGATGCATATGAACAGGACTGGCAATATTCCATAATATTCTCGTTCCATGTAAAATAGGATAATCTTCATACATTCTGCTAATTTGATAAACATTGGTTTTATATTTCCATTTATGAACGGGACTTTTACAGTCTTTAGTTCAGTTCTTGGGATATGTATGGAATTATGGCTTAAGTAAATCATTAAATTAGTAACATTCGGTTTCCAGGTAATTTACTTGAGGTGAAGAAGAGTGATAATTTGTTGATTATAAAGTAGAGAAATTACGAGGGATACCTATGGAAGTTGCATGGACTGAATGGCAATTTATAATAATAATAATTTATTTGTTGGAAATAAGTACACAAGATTTACAAATCCTTTGTTGGTACATACAAGAATTAAAATGGTATACTGAAATTATTAGTTTTATATAAATTAGGGGAGTAAGCAAATTTATAAAAATGTTATGATGTTATAGAAAAGAATTAACTAGTCCAGACCAGAGCTGGGCAAGTACCAAAGAAAAAGTACTTAAGTACAAATACCGAAGGCCTGAGTACTTCAGCGAAAGTACAAGTACCGCATGTATGAAGAGTACTTGTAACTAAGTATTAACTCTATAAAAAGTACTGAGTACTTTTTGAAGTACTTTTTAAAGTACTTTTTTCACAATCTTTGTACGTTGGCAGTAATAAATATAATGAAGTTTATCGAGTTCAGTTAATAGATATTAATAAATAAATACCTTGTGAAAACTATAATATGTATAGTAACCAGTAGTATTTCATAATTTTCGGTGCTGCAAGTAGAGTACAACTTTCACCTCTCCTTGCAACACTCACAAAAACCATTAGAGGTTCGCCTTAGCACCCATTATCGCTTCCAATAATGCATAACAATTCTAAGGAAAATATTTCCAGTAAATTTCGAAGACGAAATTGAGGCCTTCCCTATATCAGGTCGAGGCATCGTTGATTTTATATTGGAGCGAGGCATTGCTTGCTTACCCTTGGTTATGTTCACTGATGTATGTAATATGGACTGCTTACTTTTCTTTTTCACGTGAGCACTATTGCTTGTGTCAAAAGAGCTCTTACGTCGGTGCCAACATTGAAAAACTCATTGGCGGGAAGTTGGAAAAGTGAGCACGCAGCTCGGAAAGTGATTTTAATAAAACATTTAGTAATGCTTCTGCGTATCTAATGAATTAATTGTCTTTGATAAAACAGTTTTTGTCAGTAATAACCCTAAATGATTAATTTAAAAACATTTATTTCGACGAATCCACTAATTTTGTTGTTGTTTTCAGTTCTCTCTCAGTTGGTACTTGGTGCTTAGACCGAAAATCAGCAATATAGAAGTGGGCCCACTTTCTGCAGTATATTTCTATGAATGTAATCAGTCCAAATTATACATGACAGTGGTTATGTCATCAATTCGAGGGATCGTCGATTTTATATTCCAGCGAGACGTTACTGGTTTTTGTTCTACTTTCCCAGTCTTGTGTTTATGTTATTAGTTTGTCTATGGTTCTGCCTTGACGCGTGAATGCTGCACATTCTTTGACAGTTCTAAAACTTAACAAAAAAGGAGTTGCGCTAGAGATAGTATTTGCTTTTGTACGAAGAGTTAGATATTTGTAGGTACATAATTGACTCAGAAATACCTAAGTCAAAATCTTGGTACTTAAGTACAAAACTAAGTACAAGTAAATAGATGCAAGTAATTATGTTAAAGTACTAAGTAGATGCGTTTCAAAAGTATTGAGTAATAAGTCTTAAGTAACGAAAATGTACTTTTTTTACTTAAGTATTGCCCAGCTCTGGTCCAGACAAACAATTACAAAATTGTGAAAAAAAAAACCTTACATAGAAATTCAAGACATCAATAAAAATAGATAGATTATAGTACCCTAGCAATAGACTACATAGATTGCAACTTTGAAAAGTGCTCAAAAGTGGTCGGAAGATAGTTTTTTATAATAATAGACATGAATTAACTAACCGTGCGAGCCCTATGCTTGCTAGAATGGAGAGAATTCCAAAAACGAGCATCCTGAATAAAATAAGACCTCTCCATGGCTGTTCTACTAAACCAGGAAACGATAATATTACAATTTCGCAGAGATAATTGAAATTGAAAAAATTTCCGGATATATTGCGGCTCATTGCTATTTAAAATACCAAAGAGTAGAATTAAAATTTGACACTTTAAGTAATTATCTTGAGAGGAGCCGAGCAGGGTACTACTAATAAATATAAAATAAAATAAAATAAATAAATATAAAATAAAACGAGTGAATTCTCCGAGCATATTCACTATCTAATTTGGGAAAGATAAAATTTCCATAAGAGAAGTCTGGACATAATTAATGCTTTCACCAGCTTCAGTATATAATGAGAATGTTTAAAATACTCGCGGATACCTCCTTAAACCAGCATAAACTTTCATGTCGGAGCTCAGAATAATTCCCAAGTTAGTAAGTTTGTTGTGTACCAGGCAATGTAAAACCATTCAAACTTATAACAGAGGTATATCAATATCTTTCAGTGGTCTGGTATCGAAACAAATATACTACGATGTTGCAGGGTTATTCATCATTTCAAGATCCCGATAAATACGCATGATGCAGTCTTCAATTAGGCCATTCAGCCTACTAAAGTAAGGCTTTACATTGTCAGCATACAGGTGAATTTTTGTATTTCCACCACATTAGGAAGGGTATTAATAAATAAGCTAAACTGCAACGGATCAAGTACAGAATCCTAAGGTACACCACATTGGATGGACTTTGAAGTCGGAAAATTTTTACTCAACTTTACTTGCTGATAGCAATCATAGAAAAACTCTTTTATCAAGGAAATATCGGTTGCACTGAATCTGTATTTAGATCCAAGTTTATAAAGGAGAATATTATAACCAACACTATCAAATGCCTTAGTGGAGTCTGAAATTATTACCTTTAAGGGCTATTCTTATATTGGTTGATATGTTTAATATTGCAGTTCACAACTGCAAAACAGACTGAAACCAACCGACATGGAGTCAATACCTCATTTTATTCAATCCAACCTCTAGTACTTTCGATAAAAATGATAAGATGCTTATAGGGTGGAAGCCGCCAGGTAGTTTAGCATTCTTATGGCCAGTTTCACAGTCTGAGTTTAAACCAAATATTTAGTTTAAACTCGACGAATGAGTTTCACAGTTTGGTTTAAGCCCCGGTTTAAACTAGAGTTTAAACCATGCCATCCCTCGGTTTAAACTCAAGATAAAAGTATTTGAAAAGTGTGACATTTTATTTTGACAGTAGCATTGTTTGTATGTATAAAGAAAATAATTTTATCATGGATTTAGATTTAGACATTTCTAGCGATGAAGAAGATTTTTTTTTAGTTAAATTTTCAACTCTGTCGACAACTGACAGTAATTAGAAATCGGCCAAATCATTTTAATGAGTAGAACGATGTTGATTATTACGCTATATTCCATTTAAATAAAGAACTTTGTCACTTTGTCTTCGAATCTATACTTGTCCGTTTTCTTCCACTTTACTAGATGCCTTTTTTTATGCACTAGGGAAAGCAATAGCTCAACTTCACTTCTACTAAAATTTGCAGCCCTTAATATAACTTCATATTTTTTATTTTTTACTTTCTGATGTTTACTTTTTCCGATTGACAGATTAATTGATAGAAAAATTGCTTCACAATGGTGGCGATAACTAATTTAGTTCACAATTTAATCAGTACTACCAACGTTACTAAAAGAATGCACTGTGAAACCCGATTTGGTTTAAACTACGTTTAAACTTGGATGATGGTTTAAACTAAACCTTGGTTTAAACTCGACTGTGAAACCGGCCATTCGAGATTGGTAGGAAAATAGCAGTTTTCCTAGTTTTGGGAAAGGTAGAAGAGATAAAACAAGTACATATTCATGACATGAAAAATGTACTTTCCAATCGAGTGAAACAAAAATTTTATATATATATATGAAATTGTTGAAGTCAAAAATGAGAATTTCCGGCTTAAGGGGAGGTTCCGTCGAGAAGTATGAAAAATGCGTGAACTTTGGAATTGTTTTTGTTTTTATATAAAATAAATACTTCTGGAAATGGGTTCTAATGTATTTGATTCTTTTATCAATGGAGAGTAAATTCAAATTTTATTTATAAAAAAAAATCACAAATGGCGGCTCCAGCTCCCATCAAATTAAACCGTGCATGGCGTGTTTTGGTTCGCACGGAAGCTCCACAGCTCTGCCAGTTCATCCGAAACAAAAAGGATTCAAAATGATTAAACTATATAAAATTGGGGGGGGTGGGGGGCTACCAGTTTTCGTTTTCAAAAAAACCTCTGAATCACGATATGACAGCCGTTTGAAAAAAAAAGTTCTTTTTTTGCTTCAATTGACGAAAAAACTATTTCTAAATAAATTTTTGACAAAAATCGCTTCCTGATGGCCCCGCAAATTGAATTTTCCTTCAATTGCACAGAGATTCATGTAAATCGGTTTATCCGTTGAAGCTGTAGAGCGCTCGCGCGCTGAAAAATATTATTTCCAGAAAAACTCATATAAAGCTTAACGTTATAAAAAATCTTTGGCAACTTACTTCAGATATTCCAGTACCACATACAGAGGCCCTTCTTCTTCCTCCAAGAACTTTTTGTACTGAATCTGGAGGTTAATGGTTTATGAGGGTACTTCAAATAGCGAGAAAAGGTCTCACCAGCAAGCGCGCTCCGAGCTCCTCAGCTACCTATTTTCTCCGCTCTCAACTGGCTGTGAATTCTAAAATACTTTAGTTATGAAAATATCCTTTTATCCACGTGTTCTAAACACTTTAAGAATGATAAAAATGTAAAAAAAAAATCGAATTTTTCCTCGTCATGAATGGTAAGCTCTCCCCTCCCTTAAAAGATGCACCCTACATACCAGCCTTCCGTAAATAACGCCAAAGTAGGTACTATGGGATTTGGTTTACATAAGTTAAACTTAGCACTGAAAGAAAGTCTTTGGGAATTTCTAAGACGACCGTTGCTTTATTGCAAGAAACTTTGTACAGTGTTCGAACTTCATTTGTATGGATAATTTGATAGTGATTGTGGAATAAAAGGTAAGAGTAGAGTGAAAAAATAAAGAAAATTTTAGAAAGTGAATGGCTAGATCAATCTTTCCCCTCTTAAAATAGAGAATCTAGGTACAAAAATTCATCGTTAGGATCCCCACATTCTAAACACATCTATATAATACGGGTACTGAAATAGACCTAATCAAACCTATAGAGCTTATTTTGAATCTAACAGTTGAAAACCATTTCTTTTTCTTTCTTCACTTATTGCATTCTCTCATCACATATCAAATATAACTCGCATGCCAAATACCTGGTCCACTATGAGGCGCCACCGATGAGGCCTAAAATCAGACCCATAGAATCATGAACCATTATATTATTCACCAAACTTTTGTACAGTAGTATTCAAATATTAATTTAACTCTAGAAAGATTGCCAACCGCTATCCCCCAACCACCGATGGGTAACTGAACTTACACCTCAAGAATCTTAACTCAAAGCATCTGTCAGTTTTCACGCGTTTTACGTTACCGATATCACATTAATTATCGGCAATTAAGCAACTTACAACATCGGCACTGCACAAGAAATTCTAAGAACATTTCCTTTAAATTCCTAAGGTGCCGATTCTATTGAAAGCAGTAAGTTCCACCGCCTTCTTAATTACTTCTGCCAGGAGGGTTTTCCTTGGCCATTTGGTACTCATTGTTGGCTATATATGGCATCATCTACGTCACTTACACGTCGTAATTTGACGTAAATATAATTATATAGGTTGTATACAAATAATCGAGAACAAAGTCCGGGAGGATAACGTCCTGGAGTATGTATATAAAATGTTTGTCTTCTTTTTTATTTTAAGAAAACATTTTTTCTAAATTTTTTTGCTAAATGATGAGTGAAGAAGTTTTTTGAAGGTGTCTTTCAATAGCTTTAATGAGCTTTTTGAATAATCATCGCAGTACTTCTTACTTAACCTCAGCGTTGCAAAAGGGAAAATTTAAATAGCTTGCTGAAAAGAGGTGATAGTGCTCTCAAAACCAGCTTGTATGCAGAGAATATGATCAAAGCCTTAAATACGTATGTCATACCTCTATTAATATACTACTTCGCAATGCTTAAATGAACAAATAAAATACATACCTTGAAATCATCGTTTACACCATACCCATTCCGCATTAGAGGGACTATACCTTCCTTTATCAAAGGAAGGACGAGGAGGGATCATCAACATACAGGAACAGTGCAACAAGCAGATAGCTAACTTCAGGTAATATTTTCTATAGAAGTCTTTAAAGCCGCATGTAAAAATGAATTTCAGAGTATATGAGCAACTTTTAACAGATTGGAAGCAAATAGCGAACATATCCATCTCACCTAGAGGATAGAAATATAGATAAGGTAGCTTCGACACAATGGATGCGCAAACGTGAAGTATTTAGTTAAACGGAAGGTCTCATTAGTAAGCCATACACACAAGGGATTACTCGCGCGTAATCCCGTAAGCTCCTCGACTATAAGGGAAAGCCCGTGTGTCTATGAGCAACAATATCGTAACGGTAATAATGTTTTAAAACTGAGATAGAAAAATATTCAAAAAACATATAAAACAAACTGATTTTTGTGTATTTCATTTGTTTTGGCCGCAGCGTACCCAGTACAGTATGCTGCTACATTCCACTTAACTGTGCTACTGACAGCGATCTGACAGTACTATAGTCGCGACGTACACAGTGCAGCAAGCTGCTATATTCCTTCCGACCGTCTGGCTGTTAGAATTTTTCTGTTTCGCGAGTAACTATCGAAATATTGTGGCGAGGAAATAGAAGCAAGAAGAAGAACAATTCAATATGGCGGGACAAGTTTGCCATTCTGTCAGAACCTATTAAAAGCATTTTCTTCAGTTTTGATTAAAATTGGCAATATTTTCAATTTTCTTTTCACTTTTATTAACCAAAACTTTAGATTACTTCTAATCACTCTGAACTTCACATTGTAAATGAGAAATGCGTTACTGGAAAATCCATAGTTTAGATTTGTGGTTAATTTGATCAAATCACCCTTTTCTGCACTTCTGCTGGAGCTCATCAAATAATCTTCTATAGAGTTTTCAAGTGAAGGCTATATAAACTCTTGAGTTACTTACTTGTGGTTTTGCTTACTATTCTGGATAGATCTGTCAATATTCTTCTAAAGGGCTACCAAATAATGGCTAGGTAAGCCCAATTGAAGCGCTCTACCGAGATTCAACTAAGTCAAAATTGGCAAAAAGTGAGTGAAGTGAGTCATTTTTTTGCAAATTTGATTCTGCTAATAAATTCACCCACTCACTTCACTCACCTTCAATTTTGCGGTGAGTTGGGAGTGAAATCATCGAGCAGCGATTTTATTTTAGAAATAGTAAGCACATATAGTGATTAATTATCAATAATAAATTATAACTCGTCATTTGCATACTAGAAAGTCCTAATTGATGGACTAAAATAAAGTTATGATGTATTAGAGGGGAAGCTTGTTAGTGCACAAGGCCTCCAATGGAAAGAAATAATATGGGAAGAATTAAATTCTTGTGGTATATTATGATTTATTCCTCTTTATTATCCGCATAAAATGTTTAGAGGATAATAATTTGCAGCCGCGTTCATTTTCACACATAAAAAAGCCAAAAAGCTGTGAATTTGACAATCGAAATTAATTTTCGAAATTATTCACTTCACTTTTTTAAAGGAATCATTTTATTTTCAAAAGTGAGTGAAAGAAATGAGTGAAGTGAAATACTAACAAATTACCTAAATCTCGGTACTATGGGTTTTCGACCCAATAAGCACCGTCGAATATTTTTCGGAAAGAACTGATTAATATCAAATTTCTTTCGAAAATTACGCTGCACCGTCACCACTGTATTTGTTGTTCGAATTCAAGGACGCAGAACACTATTTGCTGAAGACTTGCCATTCTAATCGTAAGCCAATAACTGAGCATTGTCATGACATTCGAAACTTACACACTCCTTTTTCAAATAGTCAGTGACTCGTTCCAAGAAAATGATTTTCAATAACCCTTTACTTGTGGGTATAGTTATAACGGACATAAATGAAACAGGGTATAGGTTGAAGTGTTCGAAACAAAAAAAAATTTTATTGAGGAGCAGAACGATGTTCCAGCTATAAGGTAATTCAGAACTGAAGGTTTTTCAGGAACGTGACATAAGGTTTATATCTCTGGTGATCTGAAACGTTTCGACTTGAAACAAGTTTCCTACAATAGGTTGCAAAATTATTTCTCCTCACGTGTATATCCATTCCAATTCTTTTCACATTTACAGGCGCAGCAGAGTTAAGTGTTAGAATTTTCCGCCATTCTAGATGACGTACAATACATATTATTGCTTGCCACGTCGATTTATACCTTTCGGCCGTCATTTTATTATTTTATTTATGTTATAATGTTTTAGAACATTTCTTGCAAACTACAGGAAATATTATCTAATTGTTACATAATTGCGCGCATAGATAAGTCTTACACCGAGTCAATATAATTTATATGACCTGAGTAATAGGGAGAAGGCCA
This sequence comes from Dioctria rufipes, assembly GCA_963924295.1. Taxonomy (NCBI): domain Eukaryota; kingdom Metazoa; phylum Arthropoda; class Insecta; order Diptera; family Asilidae; genus Dioctria; species Dioctria rufipes. Next base: position 63,822,065 of record OZ002740.1, on the reverse strand, counting down.
AATTACAGGTCAGAGGCGTTAAAAGAGAAAATGTATGTGGAAATTGAAATGAATATTTTGTCACTGATTAAATTCGAACATAAGCATCCATTGAAACAAAAGCTGCCCTATAGGCGGGCTCCCGCTACTCTCTGCCTGCGCACATATACCATTTTTTTTTTTTTTGACGAATTCTGTGATCTATGATAACTACACCGGGCACCATTTGATGGAGTTGATATGATATTCTGAACATATTTTAGTAAAAATGTTTATTTGAATTAAGCGGGGGAAAGCTTTGGCGATCGGATGTAGCTTGAGTGACTCTCTTGGGTGATAAAGTTGGCTTTTCTACTTCTCGTGATTGTGCGGAATTGGTGAGTCATGAAAAATTACTTCCTATGAGAAAAATGTTCACAATAAAGCACTAATAACCATGAAAAAAAGAACTACAAAAATATATGTGAAATTTAGAGGCGGGGGGGTATGTGACCCAAATGAACGAAAATAGTTTCCCCGAGAAAGCTTTCTGAATCGGGAAACATTACTCGGCGGACCTTCAATTGTAACCACCCTACCCCCGCCGGAGGTGACTACCCGCATCCTAAAAGTATGTAGAGAGAAATTTTCTTCCACAAATTGTAGCTGCTAATAAGCTGATGTGAAAACGAGTTTTTTCGATCGGACAGAATCCAAGTTAGAGCCTATCTAAGGTGCGAAAAATCTAGTACCTCAGTTCGAATAAAAAAAAGAGGGAAATACTACTACTAGCTATTTAAGCCTCTGTGTATAGGAGTGTGGGTACTCAAACTTCTTCTCAGGACCTAAGGAATTCAATTCTACCCAAAAGGCTAGTTGAAATAAACATTATTAATAAAATAATTTCAGAATATCATAATGCATCGTTTAAAACATCTCTCATGTCTAGAGGCGTCTGACCTAAAATTGGCATTTCCCTTTATAAATGAATAATGGGAAGATGGCCTAAATGGCTTCTATTGGGTACTATACACTTCGCCTCCATTACCCGAGAATAAATACTCTCAATTTTAAAAATTTGTTTGCATCGTAAGAATATATATATATATATATATATATATATTGGCCTATTTCTAATTGATTCGATCTGTACACTAGGGGAGAGCCTAAGAAGCGCAGCTGTAAAGTAATTAATTTCTGGATAATATTAATTAGTATATACAATTACCGATAAAATTGTGAATTCAATTTTAAATAATATTAATTGTAATTGTTAAATACTTTACACTAGCTGTCACCTCGATATTTTTTGTAGCAATTAAAACAGCATGTTACACTGCTCAGTGAGATGAGTTATAGTCGTTTAATAGATGATATAAGGAGATCGCTTTCAAAATAGTAAGGATCATGTTAATGAAGCCGCAAGCGTTTTTGATTTCAAAATAACTCTTGCATCCATCTGTTTGAGTATTATTGAAATTTAACAATACAGTAGTGTTTAAAACATATGAAATATACAGCTAACTAAAGAGGAAATACAATAAATGATAACGTGTTTGCTAATGTTCCAGAACAATGTGGCCAACAAATTGCATCTATGGAGGATTCACGGGTCATAATAGGCCGTAGCATTTCTTTTTCACAGACCCTCTCTTTGCTTTAGAATTGATGCAAATGCTTCTGGAAGGATAAAAAGCACGTTAGAGGTCGTAAACTGAGTAGATAATGAAATCATATTGCAACCGCGGAAGCAGCTGAACTGATCTCGTGAGATCCTATCGGCTACGCGCTAAATTTAATTTTTCGTACGTTCGATATAGCTTAATCCTTATGTGGTTTTGGTTCGGTTACCACCAAAATTTCAACATTACTCTTCAAAATTTCGGTTTTTCTATCGTATGGAAATCAAAAAGTTTCAGGAATTGAGTCCTTTTTTTTTTTGTTACGTTGCCACATAGTCTTGTTAGAGTTATGCCGTATTGAGTACATCTATGCGTGTTTTCGCTTTTTTAAGATTTTACAAATGGAATCAATTTTGTTTCAACGTGTATGCATTACAAACGGATTCAAACCACGCCGTTTTCAGTCGAAAAAGAAGGTGATGTTCACGGTTTTCATGGATTGCAACAGTGTTGTGAATGTCATAAATTCTTCTCATAAGGTTAGATAGACAACACGGAGTATTATTTGTGCGTTACGAGACGTTCGCGTGAAGCAATGCGCCAAAAAAGACCGAGTTTATGGGCAAAAAACTCGTAGATTTTGCACCACGATAATGCACCGTCTCACAATGCCATCGTTATCCGTAATTTTTTGGCAAAGAACAGAACGAATACCAGCTATCGAATTCACCTGATTTTGCTCCCTGCGACTTCATCCTTTTCGGTCAACTCAAGAAACCGCTCCGGGGAACGCGTTTTAGCAACCGAGAGAAGATAATGAAAAAATTGAAAACGGCTCTGATGTCCATACCGAAAACAGAGTATAAAAAATGTTTCGAGGATTGGATCAAGCTCTGGTATAAGTGTGTTTCAGTTGATGGAGAGGACTTTGAAGGCCATGAGTTCAACTTTGAAATACATTCCTGACACTTTTTGTTTAATTTAGTATATTGTACATTTTTCACGCTCTTTTTCTAAATTTTTTACTTTGTATAATATTTTCATAATTCTCACACATACATAAAAAAAAATATGTATATTATTTAAATCCATATATGTAAATATACTATAAATATAATCTGGAAAAGCAGGAAGAGTACGAGCTAAGTCAAAACCTAGAAGAGTAGGCACCTCCTTACTTATTTCTAATTACAGAATATTTTAATTGAAAATTTACTAAGTCAAGCATAACTAAATGCGGATTCAATTGACGAAAACACTAAACAAAAAGAAAAAGAAAATAAAGAATATAGGAAATAATCTACCTGTTAAACGCACTAAGAGCATGAGCGTTGAACACTATATGGAAGAGGGTTCCACAATCGAAACGCTTGGAAAAAATAGGAACCTTCTAAGATAGATCTACGAAAGCGAGGAAATAAAAGGTGACAACCTCTCCGAGACTATAAAAAATTAATGTATTCTGCCAAATAACTCAGTGTATTATTGTGAATAAGCTACGAGGGAGCAGTCTACTAATTTGTTTCTAAAATAAATAAATAAATATTATATAGCCATTAAATGTCACATCTAGCTTCCTACGACTATAGAGAATACTGTGAGAGTTTTTATCAACGTCAGACGCATATTAACACTTAAAATACTGGCAAATATCATAGGCAACTTAAATGAAAGTAAATTTTTAACAAGTAAAAAAGTTACAATTGGTCTAAGACCAATTCTTATGACTAAATGAATGCCCTTATGAAATTTCGTATTGTCACACTTTAGTGCAAGTTTGAATTTTGAAGTGGCTTTTCGGTTTGTCGGACAGAAAAAAAAATTTAACCAATTTTATAGGATTTCGTATTCTGAAGAAGTTTGTAGTACAATAAAAATGTTTTGGACTGATCGTTTTCACAGTATACGTAAAAAACTTAGATTTTTATATGGCAACACGAAGAAGGAGTTGCTCGATTTAGTCCATTTTTGAAATTTTATTTGCTAGTACAATGAAAACACCATGTACCAAATTTCAGCTCTCTACGTCGACGCGTTCTCAAGCAGTGTCCAAATATATAGTGGAAAACGAAATTTTTGTATGGCAACCCTACGAATTTAATTTTACTTTTTTTTAAAAAGTCTGTGTACAAAATTTCAGATCTCGAGTTATCGTGCGCACAGGCGGACAAAGTTACGGACAGACGGACGGACGGACATGCAAAAATCAAAATAACTTTTAATATTATGCGTGGGTGTCCAATCCATTTTGCTCTACCATCATTATTTCGAGGTATTGCAAATGGAATGACAAACTTAGTATACTCTATAGATTTCATCAAGGATATAAAAATTTGGTCACAGCATTTATGCGACCTCGTTAAGGATATTGCCTAGATTACGTAACTTGACGAACAACAAGATACTCCCATCTAGGCGAACAGAAGAAAGAGACAGTTGATCCTTATGAGCATACTATTTCTAACAAGGAATGTCACTTTGGGGTCGTTTTTTAATTTTTGTAAGAGCGATCCTGGTTACATTCCTGCTTTATTAAAAAAAAAAAAAACAAAAATTATTTTGTTACTTATTTAATTTATACTTCTCTAAAATCTCTTTCTCAAGTTAATGCAAACATTTTGTGGTGATTTGTTTCTATATGAATGAAAAAGATCTAATCCACGTTCTTCGTACAGTGATCACTTTATTTTTCTCCAACCACAATTACATTCAATTCACAGATAATAAATATTTCAGGGTTATCGCAAGGCAATATTCTAGACCCAGTCCTCTTTACTGCTTATATGTATATTACCGATACGATGTTGAAATGTATCCGCATTGTTATCTACATGATTTGATCACTTAGATTTATTTTCCATAATAATAAATACTATAAATAAGCATAGACACCGAACGGGATATCTCTGAAAATACATGATCTATTGCAATTCCAAACTGATATAAATTCACCGTATCCTCATTCCAACTTGAATAATAACTTTATTTTCTAAATCACTCTAAATACTGCTGCCGTATAAAATCGATCGTCTTTAGGTAAATTGACAAATTACCTAAAAATATGTAAAGCAAGACCCATTCTAATTTCTGATTGAAATCTTCAAAAATAGCCAATAAGTCACGATTAATCTATACAAAAGTTGTTGAAGTAGATACGAGCCCCATCAGTTAATGTATAAAGAGTCAACTCCATCCCCATTTTGCAAACCGGGAAAAGAAAATCCCTTTTCAGAAAGATTTATATCCGTTCGGGTTGTTTAAATTGAGAAAGGAAACTGTACCCGTCCCTAAGGGCATTACAAACATTTTTTTTTTTTTTTTTGCTTACAATTTTTATAGAATATACAGGGCGGATGGATGATACGTTTATTCATTGAAAATATGTGACCCGTACCGAAACAGTTCCTCCCGAATATGTCAAATATCAGATTAAAAGCTGGCTATATTGCAAGAGATTTGTTTCTGGGATAAAAACTCAAATCAAACATGAACATATTCTAGAGATATGCTAGAGAAATGCACTATGTCATATACTCCAATTGGAAAATCATGCTCCACATGTATACAATACATACATCCATCTACTATACTGTAAAAAAAGTAGAGCTTCAACTTTTATATAGATATCGACGTCACTACTCTTGACTGGGTCAAGTAGCCAACTAGGTACTTACATTTACAAAGATCGATTCACTTAAGTGATTTCACCATGTATCAGTCTCACACACTTCCTACCCTTCAATAAGCTTAGCTAGCAAGTTGTAAGGAGACATAAAGATTGCCAAGGCCCTTAAATACGATGATGAAGTTTTAACTCATTGAGGTTTTGTTGGTAAGGGGTGGTTAATCAATAACTATAACTAATTTCATTATCTAGATATTATCAGTACACTTTGGCGGTAAAGATCTTTCATCCCCGTTCCATCAACACGCTATGCAGACCGTAACTGTTATAATCAGTGTTTAATGGAAATAGTTTCTCAGAACTATTGCGATAGTTTCTCATTCCCAAAAGGTTTCAATACGAAATTCAAGTTTTCTCCTACATACATTTCTATATTTCTCCTTATAATCAGGGGTGACCATGGTGGGGATAGTTTAGATAAATTAAAATTTCTGGGCACAATATGAACCCCATTGAATGTTAGAAATTTATCACGCCGTCAATTGCACACTTCAGTAATTAACTCCTTACTCGACCAGCCCAACAAAGCTAATTATCGCTACACGGGGCTTTTCAAGAGGGACATTATCCCTTCACGTGAACTTAGAAATGCAGAAATTGGAACGACGTGACTTGAATGCTGGAAAGGTCTGTGATCGTTACTGAAATTTTTTAGACAAAAGGTAAAATTGGGTTGGAAAAGATCTTTGTTTCTCGTAATTAGATTAATTCTTTTCGTAAATTGGTTTAAAGTTTGAATTCGCTTTCTTTGCAGACTTCGGAATTGTGAAGCGACATTCTTTGCAGTAATTGAGTTTGGAAAAAAGAAACCACAAAGCTTGTCAGTTAAAAATTTCTTGGGATGATGTTCGAACTTTTGAGTGGTGTGAAAGACGTGCAGGTTTTAGATTTTTCTATTGTCCAAAGACATCATCAACATTTTACTACATCACGTCTTCGTTTTATATAAGCTTTTGACGATTTTGCGCGTGATTAAATCTGATTACGTGATACTAGAATAAGACATAAAATTTTAGTGGTAATTTAAAATGATTGCAGTTTAGTATTTTAGTAAGAAGAATGACAAGTACCTTACGGAGATAAAGAAATATGGCAATTATTTTGATTTTTATCAGTAAAATTAAGGCAAAATGCCCTATATACATACAGTAATAAAAAGGAAGTAAAGCTCCTTCAATTGGATTTTATGGCAATTGTTTAATCTGGAAAGATTTTTTTTTTTTTTACAGAAAACTGGCTTAATATTGAGTTTTTACTAGCCTTAGTTTTACGGACCTCTAACAAATTGTTTATTGTTTTTGTTTTCTTTTCGAAACTTATCCCTATGTTAAAAATACGTTAAAAGTAAGAATTTAATTTATTGGATTTGATTAAAAATCCACCAAAATGTTCTTTGGAGATACACTTTGAAAGATACACTAGAAAGATTAACTAAACACTGGTTTATATTTAAATATCTTTTTGTTTTTTGCTGTTACATTAACTAATTAACTAACTGACTCATTGCTTCTTTACAAAGGCACACATTTCATTATTATAAACGAAATAGAATGCTTGATGCTCTTGTACTGACAGACCCAATTGTAAGATTTCAACTAATGTGGTGTGAGTGGATTTCGAGTAATTGTCATCATCAATGAGAGTATAAATTTCTTTCATAATGGATTCCAATCTGGCAGGGTCGGCTTGCTCCGCATTCTTATTAGCTTAAATATGATATCGTTTGATATGTGTAAGAATACGCAAATGGATTGAAGAACCAGACATTTTCCCCGAATTGACATAGGAAAGAAAATTTGTAGTAAAAAAATTCATTACACTTGAAATTAACCTATACATCTAGTGACTAAGATGACTAGATGTTCATCGAGAATAGTAATGGAACAACTAATTTCGCCTTAGTTAATCTTTTTCGGGATGAGCTTGAATGACCATACCTAGTCTCTCTAACAAGTAATATATCACCGTTTTTTAGGGTTTCGTACCCAAAGGGTAAAAACGGGAACCCTATTACTAAGCCTCCGATGTCCGTTCGTCTGTTTGTCACCGGACTGTATCTCATGAACCGTAATAGGTAGACAGTTGAAATTTTCACAGAGTGCATATTTCTATTTCCGCTATAACAACAAATAATAAAAATATAGTAAAAATAAAATTAAATTAAAAATTAAAGGGGGCCCCCATACACGAAACGTGATTTTTTCGGCATTTTATTCCTCGTCTTATTTTCATTCATTATTATTATCATAAGTAGGCATAGATTTTTCAAATGACGCAATACCAGTTGAGAATGTGTAAAAATCTGAAAGTTCTCGTAAAATATCTTGAAAACCTTGAATCATTATGAGAAAAATCTATCAAAAATCTTAACTGAATAACAGACTACAATAAGACACAGTGACTTTAAATGTTTTTTTATTCATGAATTTAATTCAAATTTAATAAAAACAAAGGTACAGTAACAAAAACAAACATAATATAATAAAAAATAATGATAAAAACGGAAGTAAAATAAAATTTAAATTCAATTATCAATGAAGCATGTCTTTGTACATAAGGTGAAAAATTAATCAATATTTTCATTAGTAGTATCGTACATAGTTTTTGTGTTAAATATATTTAACAGGCTTGAATTAGCTTCTAAATTATGACAGGAATATCCATTTAATTTTAAGTAATCTTTTGTTAGTAGAATTCCATTCAGAGTATCTTCAGAGAGGCGGTTTCTCATTTTAGTCTTGTTGATATTAATTTGAGAAAAAGTTCTTTCAACTGAAGCTGAGGAATTTGGCAAAGTGAGAATTTCGAAAACAAATTTTCCTAATTTTGGAAAAGCAATTTCTCCTGATCTTCTTTCACTTTTTAAAATTGTTTGCCAAAAGCTTTGGACGTCTACTCCTTGCGGAAAAGAATAACAAGTGAAATCAATATTCCGTAATTCTCGCCATTCTACATCTATGTGCGGAATTTCAGACTCTGCAATTAAATTTGGAAAAAGACTGAAAAACGGTGCGATTGAAGGACATTTTTTTTGCAATTACCAGTTCTGGGTCTATCCAAGAACACTTTTGAATAACAGCATCAGTAAGATTAAATCTCTTTAAAAACTGCCGGATAAGTTCTATGTAGAAATTACAACAAGTAGATCGAAACTTATCTATTACAGATCCAGATGTATTTATGCTTGAGTCTGAAAGATTTATATTCACTATTGCACCTAAATAAATAACCTTTAAAGGTAAAAAAAAGTTTGGATTATCGAATTCAATATTAGATATTGGTGTTTTGTCTATATATGATCTTATCATATAATTATCCAAAAGAGTATGCAGAGTGCTTTCTATTGATTTTTTGGAGTTTATGTATCTGCGGCGATTCACTCTGGAAAAGTTTATTTAAGTTGTTTATCGAAGGCAAAGTATATGATAAAAATTGCAAATACAATTTATGTACAGGGTCCAATAATTTTTTCCCTGACTTTCAAGATTTTTAAACTGTCATAAAGTTCTAAAATTCTTAAAACAACTTGTTCTAGCGAAAGCCATCGTGTTTGAACGGGATGCAATATTTTTTTTTGGTTTTAATTCTAAAATCTTCTGAATGTCAGCAAACTGTTCATTTCTTTTTGGGCTATTTGATATATAGTTACAAATATCACGAGTTAATTGTTCAACACTATTTGGCAGCTTTAAACAAGCAGCCGATACTGCTAGATTAATGGAATGACACACGCATTTTAAAACTACAAGATTGGGCACGTCGTTCTTCAGAAGCTTGGCTACAGAGTGCCTTGCGCCCGTCATCACTGCAACACCATCTGCACCAAACCCAATATGGTTTATTTTATAATTTATATTGTTGTCAATAAAAATCTTTTTAATACTATTGTATATAGAAGCCGCGTCTGCTGATTTCACTCTTATAATTGTAAGAAAACAGTCCTTTATGACAAATTCATGGGAAAGCCGGGCTACTATACTTAATTGTTTCGCGTTGCTGCGATCTGTTGATTCATCAATGCATATTGAAAACTTCACTTCTTGTAAAATTTTGCACAAATCATAGAATTGTTGCATACCTAATACATATTTGATTATGGCTGAAGTTATTGTTCTTCCGCATTTTAATTTTTGAATTACATCTGAAGAATAGCCTTTAAAAATTTTAATAGAGTGATCTAAACAAGTAAATGGCAAGTTATGCTCCGTACAGAACGATGCCAGCTTTATCTCCAACTCCCTGGTTTTAAGCGAAACATTATTATTAGAAGAGGCAGAGGCAATATTTGGCTGCATTTCGATTACTTTACACGAGTTTTTGTGCTTAGCACTTTCGACATGCACATTAAATCTCTTTTTCCACCACTTGCCTTTAATATAGTGTTGCAGACCTTACAATAAGCGGTTTTTTTGGGTTTTCGATTAACGATGCTTTTAAAAGTGGGTCATCTAGCCATAACCTATTAAGGGCCGGTTTGACAGTTCAAATTTAAACTTAAGATGTGGTTTAAACTCAGTTTATCTCTTCAACACAGTTTCACAGTGGTAAGTTAAACCTCGTTTAAACTTAGTTTAAACCACCGAAATTGAGCGTTTAAACTGAAGTGACATTTCGTGCGTTTCAAAGAGTCTTTACTCATTTTCATAGATTTAATTAATTTATTTTATTTTCATTTTTGTAGGTTTAATTAATTAATTTTTTTGTCACAACGATTTGGCCGTATTTTGACAGTAAATGACTCACAATAGTATGCTAGTTCACAATTATACAGAAAATAGCTTGTTAGTTCACAATTCCATAGTGCTGCCATATTAAAAAAGGACGAACACTGTGAAACTAATTTTGGTTTAAACTCAGTTTAAACTACGAACGGAGTTTAACTAATCCTGAGTTTAAACTCAAACTGTGAAACCGGCCCTAAATGGATTTTCCCTTTTAGTTTTGAATTTTGGTTCGTCCGAGTTCGCATCCGTGCCAGCTTTATGTTCTACACTTCTCTCTAAAAAGGTATTACTAAATTCACTTTCTTTTCCTAACAGCTAAGTGGTGACAATTAACTTACCTGCTAAATTAAAAAACCTTTTCATATTTTTATGAGTGAACGCGATATTTTTTCTGCTGTTATTATTTCTAGAACTGTTCAACTAACTGCCACTTTATTTGTAACATCAATGTCAAATTGTCAATTCTCATAACACAGTATATGGTTACTTGCAAAATTAAATTACAGTTCGAAACAAAACTTCACTCAAACTGAATTGAAGTTAGCAATGCTTCTCTAGTTGACGTCATTACTTAATTGATTTATTGAGTTTTATTTATTGTTTGATTCTAAAATACACCTCTAATCAAATATCTTGAAATTAAACATTAAACTCTTGCAATCTTGAACGCGTATCAAATATCTTGAAATTCAAGATAAATCTTGAAAACTGGCATCACTACAGCATAATTTTTTTTTCAAATGATGCTACTCTAATTTGAAAAATAAACAAAAAGTACATAGTGTTAAATTTTATACGATGGTACGGACAGGGATGCCAGGGATGCCAGGGATGACTATAGCCATAGAAGCCAATATTTTCTATTTACCACTCTATGACCCTTGTTCGAAAATTTATGACTATTTGCCATTACTGCCACGAAAAATTGCATAATTCACAATTAGTTAGCTTTTTACGAACATATACCAGGTTTAGTAATTTGTGCAGTAATGAAAACGCTATCTTATATGCGAAATTATCGAACGAAGAAGGCGAGTTGATTTCATTCCATTTGAAAATTGGCGTGGCGCTGACAACGACGAGACTGCGGTAACGCAACGACATTGCACTTGTACATGTTTAATGTTTTGTCATTTATGTTGCTGGTCGGTGAACGGTAATTGATATTGATGGTGTTGCTTTGCTTTGCCCACTGCGTATTTTATTTTATATGATTGTGCGTATCGGGGGAATGTCTGTGCCGGTGTTAATTTCTTAAATCGTATACTGAAGTTGCAAAGGACATCTTTTCCTGCTGTTCATTCTGGTACGATGTGAATGTGATCACCACAGCGAATCTAAATCAGGATCATTTCATAGTAAATCGACAAGAAAAGTGTGACGTAACCATCACCAATTTTTTTTTAAATTTTACATACTTGGTGGGTTTGCGAAAAATTAAAATTAAAAATGTTCCTTCTACAGTGCGTATTTCGCGAGTTATGGCATTTTCCTGGACTTCTTTAAAAATTCATATATATTTTTCTATTTATGGTAGGACAGTGAAATCAATCAAACTATCTAAGAAAAATAAAATCTTAAAAATATACGCGAGAAAGGACATCAAGGATAAGGATTTTGTCGTTTATCCTTGAAGACGTACTTTTGATATTGTTCATTTTTTTATATTTTATACCTTATTTTATCCACTAAAACATATTAAAACTTAAGGAGTGAAAAATCAAGAAAGTTTTACAAATATACATTTATAACTACCTACAAATAAAAAAACGTATGTGGTTTTGCATTTGAAGGCTATGGATAGGCCACGCTTAGACAAGCAAAAAATTATATGGGAGGTGGGGGAAAATCTTTACGGGCTTCAAGATAATGAGATTTAAATATATTTAGGAAAGTTTTTATATATCACCCTGTAACTTCTTAACGTTACACCCTGTGATGATAATTTAAAATTTTGTAGATTAGTAATTGATGGACCTTTCCAATGGTGTACAAATTCTAACCCTCCTCTTCTCCCTTTTGTAGTTATAGTTCAACAAATTTAAAATTTCAGATTTTTAACTCGGTTTTTTAACTACTATATTTATTAAACAACACGTCATCAATACCAATTTTTCATATGGGATTTAAAAAGCTCAAAGTTTCCCTTTAAAATAGGCTTTAAACACACTCTGTACCTAAAACATAGTCCTTTCTGCGTTTTTTGCACTTTTTCTTCAGCATACCCAACGAAAAAATTCAATAAATGCCAGAAAGCAGGCAATTATCTATTGAGAATGAGTATTTTGAGCCATATGCTTAAAAAAAGGGGCAAAAAAGGCAGGAAGGGTTACATTTTCCGTACAGAGTGTGATAGGTCATTTTAAAGCTTAAATCCCATAAGAAAAATTGATGCTGATGACGAGTATTTTTGATAAACATAGTAGTTGAAAAACCGAGTTAAAAATCCAAAATTTTAAATTTGTTTAAATGACGATGGTTTTCTATAAGGAAGTTGTTAATCTTGCTATTGAGCAGTGGATGCCGCTCAAGCATTATTTTTTATTATTAGATTTCGAAAAAAAGTTGATACAAATGCTGATTTTATTCTTCAAGGGTTAGGTTAACGCATATTCATTTAGCTTACTTGTATTTTTTTTTTCATATATTTTGAGCATTATAAACAAATTAAACAAGAGCTTTTAATCCAAAAAGAACCATGATTCGTTTACTTTAAATTTTAATATCTGAAACATTTAAAGAAATTCTACTAAATTTTATTAAAAATGAGCATATTTGTCTTGATCTGGATTATAAAAATAAGGAGTACTATTTAGACTGGTTACAAATGTTTTTGGTTTGCAATAGAAGAGCATGTGAAGCAAAACCTGTGAGAACATGAATTTTTAATTTAAAAACTGACTTACTTGATTACTACATAAAGTTATGCGATGAATTAAAAAAAAAGAAAAATTTTAATTTTTCTGATAAAAAAATACAATTGTTGCAATATGTATGTGATCCCGAAAATAATTCAAAGCGGAAATCTATCTACCATTGTTCCCATTGTCGATCGAAGCTTTCACTTTTAATGAACCCCCTACAGAAGTATTAAATTCACAATGGAGATCATTGATAGTATTATTCAAAGAGAAATTGAATTCTATATATGATGGAAATGTTGTTAAATTTTGGAGAAATATAGCCACAAAAATAGACGTTTTAGAAGCATTTCTGTTTAAAGAATTGACAGATTTTATGTGTATTTTGGCTAGTCTGATACATAGCAGTGCTGCTTCTGAACGTATATTTTCAATTATGAATGTTGTAAAATGTAAAAAAAAAAAGCATTATATATGCGAAACAGTTCATAAGCAACTCCACCAGTAATATTTTTGAGCCCTTCGCAAATATTATTAAATATTTTGCAAGCTTGTAAGTTCATAACTGGAAAATATGTGAAATAAGAAATTTTATTGAATCTGCACCGTAATTGACGGAAGTTATTAGTAATAATGGAATATATAATCTTTTGTGATTTTCCATTGCAGGAAGAAAGTTATTAGTAATAAGGAAAAATTCAATCTTTTGTTATTTTCCATTGAAGGAAGAATTAGTAATAAATAAAAATTTGATTTTTTTTTTTTTTAATAAAAATTGTTATGAATTTACTTACTTACTTACTTACTTAGCTGAAAGGTATAGAGGTACCCTATCAGGAAATCTATGATCCTCTAAACCTCCCCAAGTAACATGTCTGATTTCAGACCTATCAGCCTATTATGTTTTCTGGCGAAAGCCCTGGAGAAGCTCATATCAATCCAAATGTTTGAGTATCTTGAGCAACATTCGCTGTTATCTGCTTGTCAATCTGGCTTTCGTAGCAAGCACAGCTGCGAAACAGTTTTACTGAAAGTTACCACCGATATTCGTGAAGCGCTTGATAGGGATGATATGGGGATTCTGGTGCTATTGGACTTTTCTAAAGCTTTTGACAGTGTCAATCATAGTAAATTATTGCAAAAATTAGCTTCGAATTTTAATTTCGCCTCATCTGCACTTTCTGTTATTAACAGCTTTTTGTCTGGACGAACACAACAACTGAAAATAAATAATTTCCTTTCTAATGCAATAAGTTTGATATGTGGAATCCCCCAAGGCTCTATCTTAGGACCGCTGCTATTCAGCCTTTATATTAATGACTTACCGGATGTTATACGTCATGCTAATATACATTTATATGCGGATGACGTGCAGATCTTTATGAGCTGTCCTATTGGCTTGTCTGAGGATTGCATTGTCAAGATCAATAGTGATCTTGTGCGGATTGATGAATGGTCAGCGTTAAACGACCTTGCATTGAACGCTAAAAAGTCTAATTATATGCTAATTCACCGAAGAGGTTTGGATCCTTCGAATTTTTCTCCTATTGTTCTTGGAAATACCCCGCTACCCCACTTAGAGCATATAAGGAATCTTAGTATAATACTAAACTCTCGGATGAGCTGCTGTGATTATGTAAATAGCGTAGGAAAAGTGTATAGCGGACTTCGTCGCCTTTGGCTCTCAGCACATTTACTTTCTGTAAGTGTTAAAATTAAAATCGTCAGAGCATTATTAGTACCTTTTTTTACTTTTGGAAGTTTAGTCTTCACTGCTCTAGACTCTAGCTGCTCTCGAAAATTAGAGATCGCATTTAATAATTGCATAAGATTTGTATTTGGACTTCGGCGTTTTGATCATATAAGCCAATATAGAAATGTAATTCTGAACTGTTCCCTTAAAACATATCTTTTGCATAAAGCACTAGTTTTCCTTCATAGGCTAATTTATACCAATCAGCCTGCTTATCTCTGCAATGGTATCAGATTCTTACATTCCACTAGACATGTGGGTATTTTGATTCCCCGCTACCGTACAGTATTGGGCCAACGTTCCTACTTTGTTCATATAACTCGCAAGTGGAATTCTCTTCCTGTCAATTTGCAACGCATGGGGTCAGCCGGCATGTTTAAGAGGCTTCTTTTTCAGTATTTATTAAATGAGAATTAGGCATAGGTCCGATGAGCTTGAGAAATCTGTAGTGTTTGTCAGTACAGCAGTAACTAATATAGCTTAGTATTTACTTTTTATTTTATTTTCACAGTTTTGATTTTTTTTTTGTATTTCTTCATCTTAGTAGCATTTCCTGGTAGAAATTTTAGAATGTACATGCTGAAAAGATTTATGCATCTTGTTGTGCATTATCCTTGAAAATAAAATTGAAATTGAAATTGAAACCCTGGGTACGGAACGCTTTGTGTGCGAGTCTGACATTTTATTTTGTTGTCTGCTGCAATCAAACTAAATATTCCAGGCTTCACTTATATTTCAAACAGCTAATTTATTAGAGTTTTTTTTTAGTTGCTATCGATATATAGGGAGAGAGTTACATTGTTCAATTCTGTTCTGAGAGCAACTGGCCTCATCAAAAATTCCCTGCATCCCCTACCTACCACGATCTTCCATCAACAAAGTGCGCTACTTCGAATGGAATTACATTCCGTTTAGCTTATTCACTAAAATTAAGTTTTAGCCATCACAAAACTAGTACCGTAGTCTGAAAATACCTTCCGGCAAAGTCATCTGCGTCCTGTGTCCATATAAAACTACGGAAGGCTTCTAGGAAGGTAGAAGTTGATCGATCTCTAAGAATTTTTTAAAATTTATTAAAAATTGAGCTTTTTGGATAAAATGTTTGGAATATAGGTATTAATTAGCACGATGGAGTATAGATTTTAATACCGAATCTAGAACTCACACGTGATGATTTGAGCTTGAATTTTATTCTCATGTAGGTAGGTACTCCAAACTTTTTTCAAAACTAAAAATCAACTGGATTTCATCTCTCAAGTAGTTACGTTCAAGATCACACCTGCACCAGAAAAGATGGTCCTTGACAAAATTCATAAAAGTCCCCTGAGGAGCTTATACGCCTAGAGTTTTCGTAAGTATTTTTAACACTATCAAATGAGAAATCGTCTTGAAATCTAAGAGATTTTTAACGATGCTTCGTCCACGAAACTCTCACCGTTTGCAACAATTTATGTAGTTCATCATGCTTAAGCTTCAGACTGTGTTTTTCATTTTCATTTTGTTTTCACTTGAATTAAAATCCTTTCAAAGTTCACATTCTATTTCAAGTACGACGACGTCTGCGGCAGACTGAAATAGCACTTTTGAGATTGTCTTCTCTCCTTTTAAATCCGCCTTTTACGAGTTTAACATTTTATTTTGTTTTTATGTTGTTGTTTTTTTTTTATTTTATTTTTCTTTCTGTATCCACCTCAAAATATAAATTTCAAACGAGGTCGCCATTGTTTCCAGCTCAAGACATTTTTATAAAATACAGAGGAAAATATTTATGCGGTTGCTACATTTTTAGCTCATATTTCTTACTGTTGTGGGAGGACAGCAACCACCCTATAACTATGTAGGTATAAACCGCAGTCAAAATGATGGGATACTTAACTCAATTTAGTCAAATAAAGATTTATCGTGCCTTTTCGTGGTTTGTCATAATTCTAAGAACTCCACTGTGCTACAAATCAAATTATTTTGAATTTCTTTTATTTCGTTCAGAGAGATTCACAGTTGCAAAAGGCTTCATGTATGTATTATATTTATTTACGTAGAAATTATTTTGAGGGTAAAATCTTTGCAACCTTATGTCAATCAAGTCTAACCTTAAACCTGATTTTCTTTACTCAGAAATTTTGTAGAAATAATCTAGGCAATATTTGAATCTAATCTCCCTCCTTGATATCCTTAGATATTTTCCAATTTATATTTACGAAAATTGAATTTAAAAACATTTTCTATATATGACCTCGAAGGAAATCTTCAAAAAGTGAAAAAAAAAATCCTTTAACAGTTTTTCCATCTTCTATAAATTTCCAATTTCTTCCAAAAATCCGACACCCCGAAAACCTCATTTTCTGTCATTTTCCATTTGGCTGAACTTTTCCCAGCGTAGTACGTACGGATATTTTTCATCGAAATAGGGAGAAAAACTTGTCATCAAGAGATGCATGCTGCTATATAAGATGAGCATCGTTTCTTCTGGGTGGATTGTGGTTACGATAATGGTCGACTTTGGGAAAATTCCAAATTTATGAAACTTTGTCGCTTATTAAATCAGTTTGGTGGATTTTTCTGATGCTCTAACTAAAATCACACGGAAAGTTGGCTCCAGCAAGGATACAATCTGAGGGACATCTGCGGCATGCTGACGATGATGCTCGTCGATGTTAAGTGTAATTGGAAGTGATTTTGTTAACGTTATCATAACACCTGCGTTCTGCGTGTGGTATGGAGTGATTGTTATTTTTCACAAAATTTTACTTTCGACGCGATTCCTTGAATGTTGACGACTGGTGGAGTTGTGGGGCTGCAAGTACATTTTGATGTGGGTACAGTTTTAACGACCATAAAATTTGATTTGCGGCTTAAATACAAATTGAATTATTTTTTAAAAAAAAAGAATAGGTACTCATAAATATTCTCAGCGGACGACGAGTGCTCTCTATATGAAATTCTAAAGAAAAACGTTCAAGTAAATTTACAGAAAAAAACCAAATGCTTGTATTTACTAATTACGATTATAAAAATCTTAAGTGCAAGCATTTCAACACATTTGGCTCGTTGTATCCAACAATCATACGGATATCACAATGAAATTGCTTGCTATTTCTCCCCTTTTCTATTAGAACTTCCTTATATAAAATATTATGCAAGAAAAGATTTTTATGATTATACATTTTTTGAATAGTGCTCGCAACGTAACTCTGCTCTGTTATATCTTAATTTCTCCAGAGATGGCTGCGTAAGAAAAAAGTTACTATATTTCTCAACTTAAGTTGCTATTGAATTTTAAAACAATTAAGAACAATATATACTCACGCACACTAAAGCATTTTCGCAACTCTTTCGTTGGGTTTCAATGCAGAAATTTCGGTATTGACTAAATATTTCAACACTCTTTGTAAATAAACGCGCATACGTACAGAGCTGGAATTTTGTGCACAACTCTTATGTAAAAAGTCTTACTTCAAAAATGAGTATAATCAGAAAACTACTATGGTACGGCTAATAAAGGATTTTCCAATAAGAGGTGTTATTTTAATTAGCCCGCTATTTCGGTAGATGTCACTTTTGTAGCTGTCATTTTTTGACATTTGACAAGTAGAAACTACGCTATTAATAAAAATGGAACGATACACGATTCAACAACGCATTGAAATAATTAAAATTCACTATAAAAATGGTGAAAATGTGGCAGAGACGGTTCGTAAAACTCGAACATTTTTGGGTCGTCGTGAAGCACCTTGTCGGGCCGCAATACAGAAATTGGTAGAAAAATTCGAGCTGTCGGGACAAGTTAGTGATGTGAAGAATAAAACCCGTGCACGTCGCTCAAGAACAGCCGAGAATATTGCTGCTGTAGCCGAAAGTGTTGAAGAAAACCCAGGTTTGTCCATTCCTCGTCGTTCTTTGGAATTAGGCATTCCACAAACGTCATTACACCGTATTTTGCATAAAGATTTGGGTCTTAAGGCTTATAAAGTTCAGTTAACACAAGAATTCAAGCCGGCCGATCATCAACAACGTCGAGTCTTTGCTGATTGGGTCCTTGAAATGCATGAAAATGATCCGGAATTCCATCGAAAACTCATCTTGAGTGATGAGGCCCATTTCTACCTCGATGGCTTCGTCAACAAGCAAAATTGTCGCATCTGGGGCTCGGAAAACCCAAGAGTTATTGTTGAAAAGCCTTTCTATCCTCAACGTGTGGATGTTTGGTGCGGTTTATGGTCCCGCGGGGTCATTGGACCTCACTTTTTCGAAAATGAGGCTGGAGCAACAGTTACGGTCAATCGATTGCGCTATCGACAGATGATTAATGATTTTTTATGGCCGGAATTGGATGGTATTGATCTGGACAACGTTTACTTTCAACAAGACGGCGCTACGTGCCATACAAGCAACGAAACCATTGATCCTTTACGGGAAAAGTTTCCGGACCGTGTTATCTCTCGAAGAGGTGATCACAATTGGCCACCGAGATCTTGTGACTTAACACCTTGCGACTGCTTCTTTTGGGGCCACGTGAAAGAGAAGGTCTACGCCAACAGCCCAGCGTCGATTCAAGACCTCAAAGATGGAATTCGTGAGGCTATCGAGGACATAGGGCAGCCACTTTGCGATTTGGTTATGGAAAATTTCATGAAAAGGATATGGTCCTGTAGGCGTGGTCGTGGTGGTCATTTGGCTGATGTTATTTTTCATTATTAACGGCATACCTTCCTCTTTATAATGAAATAAAGATCCGATCATTTATCTCAAAAAATGGCATTTGTCTTTGAATATCAATATAACACCTCTTATTGAAAAACCCTGTAGTTAGTTACTGGTTGATAATTGAATTTATACAGATACCTCAAATTTTGGATATAGAGTAATTACATTAAAGTTTCAGTTGAAATTTCGACATTAGGCTAAATCGTATAACCGCTTTGTAAGGCTGCCACAATTTCAATCATTTTTTTACGCATACTGAGAAATTGCTCATTCCCAGATGTTTTCAAAATACTAACGAGAGCTTCGGAATATTAAAGCTATGAAAATGGCTGTTAAGTTCTTATTACTCGAGAATTAATATATCGTAATACTCTCAATCCCGGTCCCACATAGCTTTCCGGAAAATAAATTTATACTTGCATAAACTCAAAAAGCACCCGCAGAAGACTTTAAGTAAGTATCACACCGGAGGCGGCGCGGCAAAATTTGCCACGCGGCGATTTTAAAAGATTACTGGCAAATACAATTTTGCCGTTGTCACTGGCGGCAAGATTCAAAAGTACATTAACGGTTTTTGTGTGGGTGAGGGACCAAGTGCTGTCCAGAATGAACACTTAGTGCTTTTTGTTCCTCAGGCCAACACTAATCTATAAACCGAACCGCATCAAATTCTGTCCCAGGAGTAAAGAGTCAACTCCCCCTCCCCCTCCTCTGAGGGGAAAAAACGAAATTCGGGCTTCGTTTGCCGCCCCGCAATTAAGTTCCACACCCAACAACCCTAGGTTTGGGAGCACCCTGAATGAAGGTACGAGAATCCAAATAAAGCAGATTCACCAAAACAAAAATACACACAGTATAAACGGATAACAAATGACGCGAGACTCTTTAAAAACCTCTTAAAAAAATACGTTAATTGAATTCCTCTCGAACTGATATTTTTTTTTTATTATTTTTGTTATTTATATATACATAAATCCAGGAAACTTCTTGGAGGTACTCCCACTTCTGAACAGCATTTAGTCCATAACTGTCAATGTCCTTCCTAAATTAGGTGTCACACCAGGAGCAGCGCGCCGTGGCCTGCGCGATGGCTCCTACAAAAGTAAATCTATAAGCCGCATCAAACAAAATAGTAGGGGCGCGGTGATTTTGGAAATTACTCAAAAATACAATTTTGCCGTTGTCGCTGGCGGTAAGATTTCTTATCCATTCACAATAGGTCTGTATGTTTTCTTTTGTGTAAAACAGCCTGAGTAAACATCAAATAAAAACTTTTTTTCGGTAGAAAGGATAATACTAGATTAGAATGAAAAAAGTTAACAGGCAACTTATGAGTAAAGTCTGGGTAAATCGACATAAATTTGTCAGCTATCAAAAATCAAGATTAATTTTTTTTTATTAATTTATAATTTATTTAATAAAATCGGAATTATGTTTCTTTAAAAATTCGCCCTGGCAACTGAAAGAATTATTTAAAATGACAAATGGAAAAAAAACGTTAACTTTTGTTCCGGAGGGGAAATGCATTCCACTGTCAAATTTTTCTAGTCCGAGAAGTTAACATATATATTATGGATGAAAAACTTTCGAAATTGTGTAAATACTTTGAAACGTGGGTAAAATCCTTCGAGTAAACATATAGACATAATAAGTCCGTGAATTTCGTCAAATTCGACATTTAGAATTAAGTATTCGTAGAATCAATCCTCATTACTTTTCTCTGCTCTACTTCAACCAAAGTTACTAATAGCAGAAATTCTTCATCAGAACTAGAGTACATTTGTCTGAACATTTTATTTTTCCGCCTCGCAGTGCGCCACTCCGTTCCCGGTGTGGTCACGGCACGGAAAATGGGACATATCGGGTGACTTCTTCGTAGAGTTGCCATTCAAAAATTCAGTTTTACGCTATAGTACAAGGTGTTTCTTTCATGGTGGTCCATAGAGCGAGGGGTGGTAGTAGTTAGATAAACAAAAAATTGTAGGACAGGGGGGGCGGGGATATCAACAGTAAAAGGAAAACACCCTGTATCGTAAAAAGTACAAGTTATCTGGTCATCATCTAAAGCTGATTGCATACAGAGCTTTATGACCTTTCAAACGTTGCTCATCCAGTATCATACTCCTCTCCCCTCAGGAGTTACGGTGGTCTAAACTAAAAATTTCGGATTTTCTTACCATTTTTTACTTTGACATCTATTTTTTTGCAAAATGATCGTTTTTTTTTTATAAAAATTGTAAACTGAAGACTCGCCTCTTTAATTTGCCCTATTACACCTTATTTGCTAACTGTAGCCGTTAAACAGTTGTTAGCTCCAAACCTGCTCAGGTCATACCGAAATTAGACAATATTTTATTTAAATAACGTGTTTTCAGTCACTAAGGAAACAAATTATAATTATAATAGGTTTGAGAATAGCTTTGAGAATAAGTTAAGAGCTAATAACTCTTTAACGGATACAGATACCACATAGGGTGTACACTAGGTCAAATTATAGAGGAGAGTCTACAGTTTACAGTTTTTGTAAAAAAAAAGTTATGTTAATTACCGTTTTGCAAAAACAAATAGAGGTAAAAGTATATAAAAAAAAGTAAATAAATCCGTGTTTTGTGAAAACCTAACAACATTTCATAATCACTCTGTGACTCCGAAACGGATGCAATGCCCCCACCGCGCTACCAAACAATTTTTTTGTTTGGCTAGGTTAGTACTATTACCCCCCGCTCTATGGACCACCATGGATGAAACATCCTGCATATTTGGACACTGTCAATGTTCTCATAAAAGAAGGAAATAAAACTTCAAAATGAACTAAACGGGGCAACACTTTCTTGATGTTGCCATACACTTTTATTTTCATCCAGGGTATAATATTATTTATTGGTCTTGAACCAATTATAACTTTTTCTCTTGTTTTCCAATAGCTTTTTAACAAAGACTTAGGAAAACATGTGTGATGTGCAAATTATCGATGGAGGCATTTTTCTTGGGTATTGATTATTAATAATCTTAAATGTGAACAAAAATGAAAAGTAAAAGTATTTTTAATATTAATATTATTAACTATTAGTATTTATTGTTATTTATTGTAGTTTTGTTCTTCGCCTTACGAATGACATTTAATTATGGTATTGCTGCGGTGTATCTCATTCCTTTTTTACCAATCCATATTTTTTAATTTAATAAAACGTTATGCGATGTAGATAACTGTATGTTAGTACAACATCATTTTATACATCATTTGTTCGGTACACGTTGTATCCCAGCAAACAATTCGAGATGAAATTGAAACGAAATCGAAGCATATAATTCGAGAATGGTTAAAACAAACTTCGTCAGTGAAACCGATTCCAAAAGGTTTTCGGTTCGATAATGAAGAAAGCTGTCATTCGTTCTCGTTCCGAGAAGATGAATCGAACTATATCCTGTTTATCTTACTTTTCTCACTTCGAGAAGGTGAAACAAATTTTCTCCTGTTTTCGTACTTTTCTCGTTTCGAGAGGGAGAATCGAACTATATCCTTTTTCTCTTAATTTTTTTGCTTCTCTTACCCTTTTCATTTCGAATTAATCGAATTATTACCTATGATATGCTAAATATAAAAAATGAAAGAGATATTTTATTGTTAAAAGCTATGGATTATTGCAATATCAATTTATTTATAAAAACGTAAAAAAAACATATTCTATTACACATTTAATAAAAATCATAAAATATTTTATTCCTTCATAGGTAGATCGTATGTGTCGCAACAGAATCTGAAGTCTAGAAAAAAAGTGAAAAAAAAACTATCAATAAATGTCTAAAAACAAAGCATTATTTTCGTGGTGTGTTACTTACTTTGCATCACTCTTTACGGGATTGTACTACAAGAAGTTCTTTGTACTTATTTTTTTTAGACATTCTGTCTTTAGCATATTGAAAATGCCTCATACAGTATTTCTCAAATACGTCCTCAGGTAGATTCGTAAATATTTTGAAAAATGCACCTGAAAATAATCATCGAAAAATCTTATATTAGATAGAGAAACAGAATTAAAAAAAAAATTACTTCAAATTTGCAAATTACATATTCTAATTTTATTTCAATTTGAGTAGGAATTGGTAATAACATAAATATTATTAATGATATTATACTTACATTTGATTGCCAACACAATTTGTAAATTTCCTGCAGCCTTTTTGTCCTTCTTGCCCATCCAAGTAAACTGTTGAGCGATTTCATCATTAAATACGAGCTTTAAGCAGCACTGATACTCACCCTTTACACTGATTAAATTGAACAAACTGTACAACGTTAACTCAAAATTACACAACCGCATGCTACAAAACTATACAAGGGAATGAGCAAAAATTGCATCATCTCAACGGCCGCGTGGCATAAATACCGAATTTTTTTCACCAAAACGAAGAATTATCGAATTTTCAGTGTTTATTAACTGGAAACTATTAGAGTGCTAAATAATTTCACCAAAGTGTAGAAAAGTCGAAGTTTCAGACTTTGAGAATTCTTCGCCGCCTCGTGACTTCGCTCTAATGTTTGCTGGGATGGCTCCACGAATACATTCGTATTTCCAAATTTGAAATGGTAGAAATTCCCTATATTAATTTCTATATAAATTGATGAGGTCACTCTAATGTTGACCTAATCAGGCCAACACATGTTGAAATATTTTTTAAGCCGTTTATTGATCTTAAAATTAACTCCAGAATTTTGAATATTTTGCTTGTTTAACACTCCTGGATTATTCATTACAAAAATATTACACTTTTAGACCACGAAAATATACATATAATGAAGTACATAGATCCGAAATATTCGTTAAATTTTCGAGTCTATGAATATAATTTTTGAGTCTATGAATATATTTCATCAAAGATAAAATTAATACAAATGTATTAAAATCAGAAGCGGCAGTAGAATTTGCGCTTGTGTCACACCCGGATATTTATTAATATCAATTTACTATTTACTACAGACTAAAAATGTTGCAAAAAACAACACCAGTGGTCTACAACATTATAAAAATATACCATTCCTTATTAATTTATTGCAGTCGTAATCATTTCGCGGACAAAAGAATTAATTTGCAAAGTTTCAAACCAGACGTATTCCTTTACGTGTTCCTTTTCTTATCTAATGCCATCAAATTTACAGACAACGTTTTTGAAACAAAAACTTTTCGAATTAAACGATTTAATTCAGGGTAGACTGTCTGCATATAAACTAGGGATTCTAAAGTTATTATACCCATAATGTTACAGATTAGAAGCGACACTGATGCGCGGATTTAATAAGATTTGCAACTTTTTAATGCATGTACTCGCACAACTTGCAGTTATGGTAGCTATCTCAGTATTATGAAAACGATAACTTTTGTCTAATGGCTCAAAAAAGGCGAAAACATTTTCAACAAAAAGTAAATCGCCTTTACGTTTATATCTAATCTACTCTAAGTAATATGTATTCTGTATGACATGTCACATCATACGTATGTACGTCAGTTCACTAAATATTGCAGAGAAATAATGTTGAAATATATGTAATGTCTCGTCTACTATGCGATGGATGTGAATAAAAAAAATCCATTTAGCTTAAAACTTCATTTATCTTTAGATGAGAAACAATAAAAAGCCTAACGCAACATATCAACTTGGTCCGAATGAAAAAAATGAATTGCGATACGTTCGTTTTCAATTCATGAAAATGTCAAGATAAGAGAATGATTCATCCTGCCCAATTCCCCGTATCCACCTATTCGCGGATAATTTTTTCAACATAAACAGGTAAATATTAAATTTTGATTTAACAAAAATAAAATTAAAAAAGAATAGAAAAAGAAAAGCTGTGCAATTATAAATTTATTTGATTTTTAAAAAAATAAAAAATAAATAGGCCCCTCCATAAGTACCCCAAAATGCTAATTATCTGCTCCACTTAACCACAAAAAGCGGACATCTCAAGCGGAACGTTTATTACGAGCATGTTCAATGAGAATTAATTAAAAAACTTTTTGTTGTTTGCAATGAACTTTTCCTAACTGGGCGAGAGATGAAAGAAGAAATAATTAAATTTTTCCAAATATCTTCCTGTGATGCTGTAAGAATGCTTGTTAGCGTAAAAAATCTCAAAGGCATAGAACTACCTTTCGGAATGGAACATTAGTGCTTCATAATATCGGTTGCTTTACCTATCCAATTTGGTGGGTTGGCTTATGCTGTCACACTGCCGTCAACAGAAATTCACTTTTAACCCTTCACATAAAAGGAAGAAGAAAGGAAAACTTAGAAGAAGATTTGAAAAATTTTACACTTGATGGTATCTCAAGCAAAAAAGAAGAACCTCTACAAAAGGAGATGATACCATCTTGCCGTTTCGGATAATAAAAGCTACCGTAACTCTTATAAATTACTCTTCCTAAAGATCTAGAGCTAAAATGGCGCTATCGTCAAGGGCGCAACAAATTATTAAAAAACGAGGGTTAAAATTAAACAAAAAACCCTCTGGGAGCAATGATGATAAGTAAGAGAAATATACATTACAGAGGTGGAGATTTCTGTGTATATACAAGGCATTCAGAAAATTATACTATGCCGAAACCGATTTACTGGCCAGTGGGTATAAAATCGTTCAGACAGGTACACTTCCTTAATTGCAGCAAAGGTGTCGACAAAATTAATTAAACAGTAAGAAAAAATGAAGTCCTTCGCTCAGGGAAAAAGACAACGAAAGAAAATATTTCCGTCTGTCTCTAGGTAGAATGAAGATAAATTTATACGAAGGCAATGGCATTGCTTCATTAACCTTCTTCCCCAATGGCTTCGAAGAGCTGACAACTTTAATAATGATGACAATTTAATAAAACTCTATGGAGTGGGAAGGTTTTAGAGGTTTCAACTTTTTCACGCCTTTAATTGTTGCTCTGGTGAGTGTTATGTACATTTTTCGATACATTAACGTCGTCTTTTTTTTTTATATATTTAAATAATAATTAGATCAGAGGAAATTAAAAATTTGACATGAGGATCAAAAACTGTTATACTTATCTAGGTAAATTTTCACGGTCCTGAAAATTCATAAAAACATCACATTTTTTTTTCGTTGTGAAATGATTGAAATTCGATAAGTTTTGCCCATTTTTAACATTTTAATATTTTAAAATGAAATAATTTTAAAAATTTCATCAACCAGCTAATTGTAAGCCCAAGTAGAAATATGATTCTATAGTACACTGCGATTCGCTTGACTCGAATTCTCAATCGATTCTTTTATACTGTGTGCAAAGTTTGAATATTTCCAGTCGGTTCACTATTGAAATTTAGGGCGGATCCGAGTCCAAGTCTTCGTCTTCGTCTTAGTCTAGTTATTACAGCTAGTGACGTAACATCGAGTCAAGCTCTATCCGAATCCATGTCTATGCCACCGAGCTTTGCTACTTTGTATAACAGTTTAGACATTTGGTTAGCTTGATCATCGAGTCAAGGTTCGAGTTGACTATTTTAAATAGACAACATATTTTGAGGTTATATTTATTCGCTGGCTATCGAGATCAATCTAAGCAAACGAATTCGGACTAGTTAGCTTCGTTTTGAGCTTGATTGAATTTATTTTGACATTATGGCGGACGCGGAAAAAGTGAAGTGTAAATATTGCGCATGCTTTTTACAGTTGTAGTAATTATTATAATATGATTATCTATTTTAGGGACAAAAGAACTTGTACTTAAATTAATAAAAGCACGGGAGGAGGATTGTAGGCACCTATTTAAAGGAAAATCGTTCAACAATCAGGCGGCATGGAAATACGAGTGCTGGATACTGATTTGTTTCATACGTCACAATCTTGTATTTGAAATCGAATCAATATTTACACAAAAATCTTCATATTCGTCTTCATCGTCATCTTCTTAAATTGAATTGCCATTTCCCCAAAACCGGTTAGCAATTTGCATTATAGCCATCTCGGTCCTTACGTCTCATGCTCGCCTCATATTTACTGTTTTCCTTCAATTCTTCTGTGCAAAATAAGCAGTTATATATATACCAATTAGAGATAATTGTAACACATTTTTATTTCAAATTTAATTTAATCTTAAATCATTAATAATAATATTACAATTAATTACATTTATTAATTATGACAAACAGTAGGAACTGGTTCTAAACGTCAAATATCAAGCTAAGCACACGAATTCGAACAGGTTAGCTTCATCTTCGTCTAACTATTATAATAGCTGAGCTTGTTGTATTACGTCACTAGCTGTACTAACAAGACGAAAACGAAGACTTGGATTCGGATCCGCCCTTAGTATACAGTATGGCAGCACCTTATGAACTCAAATGTAACATGCACGTGCCACTTTCTGAGGACTTCTGAGTTTGCATTCCAAAAATATTAAGAGAATGTGGGAATGAGGAGTATAAGAAGCGAAGAAGCTTCGACAACTTTTCTGGTTGTCATGCAAATATTCATCTATAACCAAAAAATTTTTTGGCATATGTGGACAAGTCTAGCGACCGGCAGTCTGCCAGAATCCCATCTCTCTCAGATGTTTTATTCATTATAGCCTAGATGAAATCTAAAGGGCATAACTAAGTTTGTTATTCCGTTTATAACACCTAGAAATAATGCTAGTAGAGAAAAATGGGTTGAACACCCACTCATAATATTAAAAATTATTTTGATTTTTTCATGTTCGTCTGTCCGTCTGTCCGTCCTCTCGATAGCTCGAGAACGCGTATACTTAGAGAAATGAATTTTGTACACAGGCTTTAAAACATAAAAGTAAAAAATGGAACAAATCGGGTAACTACTTCCTTTTTAGGGTTGCCATACCAGAAATTCGTTTTTCACTACATATTTGGATAGTACCTGAGAACGCGTCAACGTACACAGCTGAACTTTTGTACATAATGTTTTCATAAAAGTAGGAAATATAATTTCAAAAACGGACTAAATCAGGCAACCTCTTCTTGGTGTTGCCATATAAAAATTTTGGATTTTTACCTATACTGGTAAAACGATCAGTCCTATATGATTTTAATGTATTGAAAAGTTCTTCAGAATGTGAAATCCTATAAAATATGTTGTAATCCTATTTTCTGTCCGACAAACTGTTATAGAAATATGTATATACGAAAAACTACTTCAAAAACCAAACTTGCACAGATGGGTGATTACATACGAGTATTCATCTAGAGTATGATAAAAATTGGACTTAGACCAATTCTACCTTTTTTACTTGTTTTCTCTTTTCATAAGTTTTTTTGTACACTTTGTCTTCATAAAGCATTTCGCCCTAAAACTTTTTTCGTATAACTTTTCTTCAATGTCTAACTATACAGAACAGAGGACATGGACGTAGTGAAACTTTAGTGGAGTAGTAGTTCGGTGTGTCTTGTCTTGAGGTCAACACACTACACCATATGTTGCTTTGGCGTGTATGCCTTGAGGTACTTTAGCGCAGAGAAGTGGAAAGCCAGAGTCTCGCTAAAGGTGTGGAGAACTCTCGATGTTGTCGTGGATGTGTATGGCTTGAGGTGCTTCTGCGCTAAGGAGTGGAAAGCCAGAGTCTCGCTAAAGATGTGGAGTCCTCTCAATGTTGCCTTTGATGTGTATGGCTTGAGGTGCTTCTGCGCTAAGGAGTGGAAAGCCAGAGTCTCGCTAAAGGTGTGGAGAACTCTCAATGTTGCTCGTGTGGATTGACTCGATCCTGTGGTAATATGGCTCTAACCAGATAGATAAACTGGATCACACTGGCTGTGAGGAAGGAGCTTTGCGCTAAGTGAAAGACGGATTTTCGAGTCTCTTCGTATATATTTTTTAGTTTCACAATAGAACAGGAACTCAAAAATAACCTAAACGGTACAATAATAACATTGCTCACATCGAGCTCAAAAGTTAACAGTTAACCACAACGATATATGTAAATGACTTGGCAATGAACAAAACGCTCTCTTAGAGTTTTAGTTGGAATATTATTACAGCGATTATTTTAGATTAGAAAAAAAAAAATATAAATTAGAGAAGTCTAAAACGGACGGACAATAAAACTTAAGCACTAGACTCGGACGGACGATAAAAAAAAAACTTTCTTTTCAAAATTTAGTCTAAAAGAATGAAATAATATCTATTGATATTTTTGGATGAAATCAAGCTGACTGACTGATTTATTTTTGTTTCTATCTTTTTTTTTGGGAAATCAACGTCTACTTACTTATAACCTTTTCCAATCTTCAAAGTTACTTTTACTCAGTTTTTATTAGGACCTTACAAATGTTCCGCTTGAAGTTGCTAAATGAAGACTGGCCAGCCCGTTGTGAATGTAGCCACAAAACTATACATATATTTTTTGTTGAAATAAAATTATTGTGTTATTGTGTCGTGGACATATTTTTCTATTCGAGATGAAATTTTAATAATTGTTGTCATTTATAATATTAAAAGGGATGTTTCTTTTGCCCAAAGTTTACATAATAATACTTAACAAAGAGTATGTCCCCCAAGACGGTAATAGATTGTGGTTAGGGGAAGAGAAAGAGTAGTTTAAATAGAGATAGAGAGAAAGAGAGAGAGAGAGAGAGAGAGAGCGAGAGAGAGAGAGAAAGAAAGAATTAGAAAGATAGAAACTGAAAGAAGATAGACCTTGTTGGAAATCACCGTTTTTCAATGGCTAAAATATGGTGCTTCATGGGTCATATAACCGTTTTAGTTTATTCGACCACTGTTGAGTCACTCCGTTGACATTGCAAACAGCGCCCCCATGAGTGCAACAATAATCTTTGTCATGGCTAATACATTATCTGTTATATCATATATTGTTATTTAGATATCTTCAAATAGAACGAAAATTGTGAACTAACGAACTACAATTTTTATTTAAAAAAAAAACACATCAACAATAGTTTTGTAAAATTCCCAGAACCTTCGCTATAAAATTATCTTCCACACATTGTACCCAACACGCTTACCTTCGCGAACCGAAATTTGCAGTTGTTATTAAAACTTTTAGGGCCAGAATTTCAGTTTACTAATACGAACAGATCAGCAGATAGACAACAAAAATTAGTACTACCTATGCAAACTTGCCAAAAAATATCTTTCTCTAAATGAATCAAAATTTCCATTGTTTTTTTCGCTTTCGGGAGTGCTAGTTTCATAGCATACCTTCGGAATTACTATTATTATTTTATATATATATATAGTATATATACATTTAGATATACAATCATTTCCATCTCCGTCACCACTTCAAATCCTTTTTTTCGTTTACGCTCTTAACATTCGCCGTCATTATTTTTCTCCTTACAGAATATAAAATTTACATTTAACAATTATTTTCTTGAATAAATTTTCTTTGTTCCTTAATCAAACATTATTAACACAAAAAAATTTCTTTTTCATTACAGGTAAGCATCGATTGGATAAACCACATTTCAAATTAATTATACCTCGATCAACCTTTGTCAAGGTAATTTTTAGAAATCTATCAATCTATGTATACTTTACTGAAAAGAGTTTTATCAATCACGAATCCTGATTGCTTTGTTAAATCCCCTCTCGACTTGCAAGCAGAAAACTTATTTATTTAATGCCAAAAGAAAGCATCAATCACTCCAGATTTGATAACATTAATAAAAAGGGGCGACTCATTGTGTAAACATTATTCTCATACCGTTTCACAAGAAACAGCAGCGACAACAAATCCAAATCACACTCGAATCCTTCAATCCTTCGTTGTTCTTACCTCGGAACCATTAAGCTTTCAAATTTCGTATTCGGTGCAAACGGACATAAATTGTTTCCTGTTCGTAACTGTGAAGTAGCATGTCATGCGCAAAATGCCTAGTTTTAGATAAAAAATAAAAACAATGAATGTCTGACTGTGGAGTAAATACTCCCGCTCTTTCAAATAACGGTGCTAATTTCCTCCAAGGAATTCTTTCTTCTTATATGATATAGATTTCTCCAAAACTCAATCGTGGATAAGGGAAAACTTCAAGGTGAATGTAGGTGAACGAACACTTCTTTAAGGATTAGTTGTTGGAAAGGGGGAGAAGCTCCTATGTAATAATATAAACAGGGCACGTCTAGATAGAATAGGTGCCAGAGTTGGCTGTGTGCCTGAATAGTAAATAAAACGTGCAGAAAGCTGTGTGTAACGGACACAAAAACTGGGACCATCATGTTCTCCGAAATAGACAAAATGTTTTCGGGATGCGAGGAAAATGAAATTGGGTTCCACTGAGCAAAGTGAGAACTTTGTTTGTTATTTGACGAGGAACGTTGTTAAGCTAAGAAATCCCACTCCCTTAAGATGTTTTCATCTTATAATTTTTACATCTATCTACTTTACCTTTCGGAAATTGAAGTCTTCGAAGAACATACTTGTACCGACTGCCGACCTCTCTCTCCGATGAACACCCAAACTCTGTTATGTACATATATATATTTATATCAATAGATACAGGTATACAATCAAATAGCCGGCTCTCTTCCCCAACCTCAAGCGAGTGATACTGAGAAAATGCTTCATTATATCATACTTCTTGCGTTGAGACAATATACTTCTTTAGCCCTCGGGACGCACACGATTATCTATGCCTGCACCTTCTCTTAGCCCTTAATTTTAGCATACGGTTCAAATATACTTCTGAATTGAGGTAAGCAAAGTTACCCCGTTTTTGTTGATTGACTTGAAATTTTGCTCAGGTTTCAATTTATTTTGTTTTCCCTAGAGCGTAGTACATCCCGCTCTTACGTTCTAAGGAATATAATTTTTCATTAAATGCTTTTTAGCATCATCGTCATCATCATCATGCTTGAAATGTTTCATTATAATAAAAGCCAAACAAAGATTTAATAAATTTCCAATTTCTGGTTGTAGAAAAGTTTAGTAATGTTTTATGGGTTTTATGGATTTTATGTGGTTTTTGATTCTTTTTTCAACTTCTTTAATCCCTAATGGGAGTCATAGGACAGATGTAGAAATAAACTTATTTTTTCCTGGATCCTTCGGCCATTACAATACATCTTCAATACTTCTTTCGAAAGATCGTAGACGCTCTTTAAAGGACTTTTTGACTTATTCAAGTTGATGATTATTTCTCAAACTGATTTTTGTACTGATTAAGTTGACTGAACGGATAAGCAGTTATTATTCTGTTGACATGACAAATTTTAACAAAATTAAGAAAATTAAGAAATTAAAAAAGTCAAAAATTTCATATACTTGTTGACCCTAATATTCGATAATTTTCTCGAAAGCTAACACAAATATCTACATAAGATTTTGTAACGGTAGCTTACACCTAAACTGAAATACAATAACCAAACTATGAAAAGTTTATTCAACACAGTGTAGAGATGTGTCGGTTCGGAACAAACGGGTCCATACAAGGAATGAACAGAACTGGTACATAATTAGTGGAGCTGTCGTTCACTTGTTCCTATGTTTAAACCAATTTTTGCAAAAACAAAACACCTACTGATCTAAGCACATTACATTTACCTTTTCTGATTGCATATTTTAATATTTTGTAGGAACTTGTTTAATTTTGTTTGTACACCTCTTAGAACATCTAAGAAGCATAGGAATTCGGGTATCATAAAGGGTATTCCAATAAGAGGTGTTATTTTAATTAGCCCGCTATTTCGGTAGATGTCACTTTTGGAGCTGTCATTTTTTAACATTTGACAAGTAGAAACTACGCCATTAATAAAAATGGAACGAGACACGATTCAACAACGCATTGAAATTATTAAAATTCACTATAAAAATGGTGAAAATGTGGCAGAGACGGTTCGTAAAACTCGAACATTTTTGGGTCGTCGTGAAGCACCTTGTCGGACCGCAATACAGAAATTGGTAGAAAAATTCGAGCTGTTGGAACAAGTTAGTGATGTGAAGAATAAAATCCGTGCATGTCGCTCAAGAACAGCTGAGAATATTGCTGCTGTAGCCGAAAGTGTTGAAGAAAACCCAGGTTTGTCCATTCCTCGTCGTTCTTTGGAATTAGGCATTCCGCAAACGTCATTACACCGTATCTTGCATAAAGATTTGGGTCTTAAGGCTTATAAAGTTCAGTTAACACAAGAACTGCCTTATCGCATAGATACTCTCACATTATTGTTGCTGGCGACTTCAATGTCAATATCTTTGTAATGATAATCTGTCGGATGCATTTCTATCTTTCGTGCAATCTTTGCATCTCAGAGTAGTTAATTCTTCCCCTACATATTTCAATACTGAATCACCTTCTCAGTTAGATGTCCTACTCACCACTGACCCCTCCCGTATAATACGTCATTCGCAACTTTCCGCTCCTTCCAACCTCGACCACGACATCTTATTCCTTAAATTTAATGTACCCATTCTAAATAAATCTAGTCCTTCTCGCCTAGTAAAATTTCGTAACTTCAAATCTATTAATACTACTTGTTTATTTGAGGAGTGCAGAAATATAGACTGGAATTTAGTATTGGGCGTATTTTCACAAGTGAAAAACATCTCATCGAAGATCGGATATCTATTCCGGTTCTCAAGATCATTTGAATAAATGATCTGCGTTTGTTGCCAGATATTCACAAACGTAAACAGATCTGTATTCATGCAACGAAATAACGCTTAAGTGCCTTTGTCCGGTGTTTTGATGTTCTATCTTCCAGTTTTATTCATATTTCGCTTAACTTCGTCTTTTTCCTTCGATTTCCAACCAAGATTATCTTTCTGTTCAACTCGATATTTTCCGCTTCTTAATTTTCACTTTTCAGCTCACAGTCTTCTAACCTTCTTTTTGACCTCTCAAAAAAAGTCTTGTTCTCATCTTTTCTCTTCAATTAAAATTACTGATTTAGCCAGCATCACCACAAAGCTAGTTAATCACTTCATCTAGCTGCAAGGTCGTAGTCTCCAAAGAAACAATGCTCCAATAATTCTGACTGGGTTATATGGAACATATTACGAGCTAGTTCTTACGAAACACGGCAAGTAAAGAGCCTTTGAAAACTTTACTATCAAAAACTGTACAGATCTTATGAATAAATAGACTACTCTAATATACTCGTACATAGTTATTCCTTCAATTCAGCCAATATCTACCAAGAGATTTATTCATCATCTGTTGTGTGTTCGGTAGTCTGTTCAACATGAATACAAGTACAAGGATCACTAATCCGAAGATAGTGAAAATACTCCTGCGATGAAGTCGGTATTACTGAACCTAATCGCAATCTTGCAGTTAGTCATAAGGAAAATTAAGATGGATGGAGTGAAGGTAGTAGTGCTCTTCTATGGAACCTCCTTTCTCTTCCTCAGTCAGAGTATTAACCCATGGCTGGGAAATCGATGTATCTCTTTGAAATTACTGATCTGGTACCTGATATCACAACCGAACTAATGTGACCTAATCCGTTATCCCTAATTGACAGGGATAACTTGCTTTCAGCGATTTCAGGTAATCAAATAATTTATTATTTATTTCCTTTGAAGTGAATTGGGAAAATATAAACATTACAGCTCTATAGAGTTTCTTGGTCAGCTATTACAGCTAAGCTATAACCGAAGGACGTATGACATAACTTGTTAGATGTTCTTTGCTATAGCAAAATAAGATAGATCGTTTACATGCATAAGAAGATTTGCATTGCAATATTGTTGACAAATAGTAGTTCTACCGAAAGGTCATAAAAGAAAGACAACTGTATCTATTAGATGGATAAAATGAGATAAAAGCTAATGAAAATAATACTTAATCTCTAAAGAATTTGATGAAATTAAAAGATATGGTATCAAAAGCTTTTTATTGGTCCGATGTCCAACGAATTAGTGGCCAATTGAGTACCTATTTAGTTGAGCCTTATGCGATATTGGTTGTCGTGTATGATTGATTCTAAAGTTTAAACTGGCCACGAAACTGTTATACGTGCAGAATTTTTGCAATATTTGGCGCACAGTGAAAAATATTATATACATAATTTCACACTTCAAAATTTAGGTGTGTAAAAGTCAAATCTGTAGAGCTTTTTGCTTTAAAAACTTTTCATTTCCAAAGAGTCTATGAGCTCTCATTTGTGTCTACTTCCTTTTATTTCCAATAATATTATGAGAGTTCAGTTGAAATGGGATCCTCATTGACTTATGTTTATACAGAAACTTAGGAATCAGTAAATACATATATAAATCTGAAAATATATGTATATATATGTAAAATGAATAGAATCAATTTTTTTTTATATATCAAACTCCAATTCAGAAAATGTATAAAATAAAAAAATATTACAAGAGCAGAGTTCCAGTAAAGCGAAATTTTAAAAGAGCACGGGTCACGAATTCATGAAAACTTTTATCTCCTCTGGAGGGACCTTTTATGAGGAAATAAAAATAAAAAAATGGAAAAGAGTTGAAGCTAGTTTGCTACTTGAAATGGGTGCTTTGTAAGATTTTATAGCAACTAAGGGGATTACCAGAAATGCTAGAGTAAACTTAAATATATTTTGGGCCACAACGCTCTCCAAACTTTTGATGAGCACTTTAAAATGTTTGCACGAAACTTGAACTTTTCATCTAATGTAAGTAAAGACAGAAGAGTCATTAGTTTTGTGGAGATTAAGTTTTATGTGATATAAAGTTCACTCCATGTACTTTAAGTGAAATTTCTTTATTTATCTCAATATGGTAATAGAACGGTACCATACTTCATATATATAATACCTATGGGTAAAATTTCAAACGATGTTAACAGAACAAACAATTGAAGTGAAATGGTTTTGAGAAAATTATTCCATTTATTTAAACAGGATTGTGTCAATATAAACTTGTCGCTCACTCAATCTTTAAACTCCACACACTCTCATTACTTAACAACAATTAAAGCTGCTTAAAATTTTGAATGGAATAAAATTTTGAGCGGACTCAAGTCTTATGCGGATTTTAATTTTAAGCCTTTTGGAATCATAATTTGAGTTGAGCGGCTTATATTTTATAAGCACGCTCAATATCTGTTTCCACTAGAATCATGAAAATTTACTCAGACACAAATCTTGAATATTGGATTATAATATTGAATGGAGTCGAGTCAAATCCTTGATTAAAATTTTGGACGAAGTTGAGCCTTGACACCCATATGTATATTTAAATAAAATAAAAACTTTCTTTATATTGAATGAACTGACACCATATTTGAGCTACTGACAGTCTGATGCGATCAATTTTTTCAATCCTCTTCAAGAAATTTAATGTAAATATTCCTCTAAGTTCTATATAAACAAACAGTCAGAGTTTGCTCAATACAAATTTTGAGTTCGTTTTCATAATAATTTATTTTATTCCTGTATTATTGGTTTATTACAAAAGTAGATTTTGATGTTTTTTAGTGAAAACCTGATTTAATACCCGCCCAGAAGGAATTTCTTCCTCTAATCAGAAATTATCTCATCATTTCTTATGCGTAATGTTGAATTATTTCCCTGATAATGCTGTCATCTCCAGACAGTTTCTTATGGTCACCCATCTGTGCAAGTTTGATTTTTGAAGTGGTTTTTCGCATATATTCTTAGAACGGTTCGTCGGACAGTTGATAACTAAATTCATAGGATTACATAGTATTTTGAAGTAGTGTCCCAATCGCTATCGCGGTGGTGTGAATCGACCTTAAGGCAGGTATCGCGAGAAAACTATGAAAAGTGATCCAATGCTAACCTAACTTCGCAACGAGACCAGCACCCGACAAATGCCGGCCTAGTTTCTAGTCACCAATAGCGACCGGCAATGAAGTTTTCGTTTGGTGCCCGTTTAAGTGAATTAGCTAACTTGTTTTCATAAAAAAATATTTTGCCTGTCTGTGCCGGTTGGTGCTGTGCCGGTAGGTGTGCATCGACCTTTAGCCCATTTTTTAAATAACTTTTATCAACTCATAAACCCCTGACTAAAAAGCTTTGTGTCTAAGCGCCTGAGAGTGCTGTTCGTGACGAAAGTGTTTTTGGGTCGTAAACGTCTATAGATTTACATTAGGTTCTTTTTAATTTAGAATGAGTGAATGGGAAGATTTTCGATGGGGTCAAATTTTCTTACGTTTTGGAGGTTTTGCGGTGGGGGTTGTAACTACCACCCTTGAGGTTGTCCAATTTGAGCCGTGTGTGATATGTGTGGAGATTCGAGGTTCGAGTGTCGAGATTCGAGAGGCAAGATTCGAGAGTCGGGTTTCGAAAGTCGAGATTCGATAGTTTGAAGGTAGGTGGAAGGAGGAGAGGGGTGAGGAAGGATGGGAAAGAAAATGTTATATGAAGATAAGAAGATTAGCTATCATATAAAAAATGAATGAAAGAAATTGGTCAAGAGGGTGAGGAGTAATGGACAAAAGAGTGGAGGAATGTTGGTGAATAAAAAGTTATATGTAAAATGTAAATTGGTAACATATGGTGAGGTGAAAAAAAGGAGGGGTAAGGTGGGGTGGGGAAACATGCTTACCTATGAAGAACAGACAGTTGGCTATCATGTAAAAAAGGAATGAAGAGAAACGGTCAACAGGGTGTGGAGCAATGTACAAAAGAGTACAAACGTACCCTATAGCTCTAACGAAATTGGAAGGAAAAATTTTTCGCCTGAATAGCCCACAAAAGTCCGGATTGTTGCCTTAGTGGTAAGGTGGAGTTGCGCAAATCACTACAATTCATGGAAAGCCTTTCGCGTAACGGGGGGTTACCGTCTGAGATAATTCAAATTTGGTACATGCTATCTGATGGTAAATCATCTAAACTGTTCTCAGAGGGTCAACGTTTTTTAGGGAGGACCCTACTTTTTATGGTAGGTGCAATAAACTGTTTTTCACCAAATTTTTTTCAGACATGCGCAATCATGTTCTACATCGTTTGGTCAAGTCGGATTTTTGCTGATGAGCTCGCATCGGGAGGGGTAAGGGGATGAATTTTTTTTTTTAAAACTGCTATAACTTTTTTGTTAATATTCTGCTTTTTAATAGCCTACAGCAAAGTCCACAATACCTGACTAAAACGTAGAAAATAAAATATATTAAAAAAACATTTAAAATAAATAACTTTCATGCATTAATTGTACTAAAAAGTAAAATATATTTTTTTTCTCTTTCTCTGTGATATACACAAGAAAAGTTTAATTGCAAAATATGAAATGCTAGAATTCAGATTAATTCTTAAAAGTTTGGGCATGACGTGCAGTTAGACAATTGTGATTATAATTATGAATTCCCAAACTTTTAAGATTTAATCTGAGTTCTAACATTTCATATTTTGCAATAAAACTTTTCTTGTGTATCAATGAGAAAGAAAAAAAATATTTTTGACTTTCTAGTGCATTTTATTTACAAAATTTATTTATTTTAAAAGCTTTTTTAATATATATTATTGAAATTATGTTTACTATTTCTATAAAAAATGCTGTGCACAAAATTTAAGCTCTCTACGTTGATGCGTTCGCAGGCAGTTTCTAGATATGTATGTATAGTATATAGTAAATCCCGTAATTGTTGTTTGACAAACCCACGAAG
This sequence comes from Dioctria rufipes, assembly GCA_963924295.1. Taxonomy (NCBI): domain Eukaryota; kingdom Metazoa; phylum Arthropoda; class Insecta; order Diptera; family Asilidae; genus Dioctria; species Dioctria rufipes. The sequence goes on along the minus strand of OZ002740.1, from coordinate 63,783,237 downwards.
AAGTTACCCGATCTGTCCCCCTTTCGAACTTAAATTTACTTTGTTTGTTTTTTTTTTTTTTTTTTTTTTGAAAGCCAGTGTGCAAAATTTCAACTCTCTAAGTACACGCGTTCTCGAGTTATTTTGAGGACGGACAGACGTACTGATAGACGGACATGCAAAAATCATAATAACTTAATATTATTCTTGCGTATTCAATTTTATCATATATATATATATATATATCATTATTTCAAACCAAAACCTCCAAAATGACAAATCAATTGCTTGTATTCTGGGATACCTTCTGTATGTAAAGCTCTTTAGACGGCTATTAGGAAGATTGTTGTCTTGGATATATGAAGTGAATTTCCCGTCCTGACCGTTTTGAGATCTTCTCTTATGTGATCGGAAGTAATATGCTACTAATAAATTATTCGAATTCTAATAAGTTTCTGTATAGAATTGCAATCTCTGATATTTGGAAATGCCCGCATATAGCTCCGCTTGGAATATTTCAAGTTTCTATATGCCAATTTCGCCACAAATAAAGTTGAAGTTCTGTGGAGTCATCAAAGTCACAAAGGTACTCAACCGTTAATGTTGATTGTTTCATAAATGAGTTTAAATTATTTTGATATATAAAAAAAAACAAAACTTTTTCCAGGCGTACATAACAGAGGTGGTTTCTTTAATTTTCCTCTTATCTGATTTCCTGCATAGGAAGAAATTTAATCTCATAATTTTTTTTAACTGCAAAACTTAATCATCATAAAAAGTCTGTTTTTGGATAATAGCTAAGAGGTATCTGTAGCTCTTACTTTCCCCATTTTGTGAAAGTGCCATCCGGATTTTCCATTGCTACCTAAAAGAAATTTTTCACGATTTACTCTTAGCTCCTGTTAGTTTTCTTTTATAACTAGCTTGGAATTCCTTATAGACAACCCAGATCTGATGCATAAGTGTCCTTGTTTGAATCGTCCGAATGGATCTTTTCACTAAGATACCTTGGTTTCACTGGTTTTTTGCCTTTTTTATTGATATATATTGCACATAAAGCATTATCAATAATAGTTATGAGATGATTAATATTTTTTTCATCAAGATTCAAGATCAGTTCCTGATTTTTATTTTTCCTGATCTACAAATAAAAATCTCCAAGTGATTTTCTTTCTTTTCAGGCGACACATAATTTTTATTTTGGAATGCTAAACTTTTCAGTTATTTGGGCCTCGACATTACATATAAATTTTCTGTTTGCATGGAAATATTTGACGGTGAAAGTTGCAAATGTATTGGTAACAAAATAAACGGCAACATAAACTGCATACCGCACACGGACGTATTTTTCGGTGTGTAAAAACATCTTTGATTTACCATATAAAAATCCCCGCGCAATACATCTTAAGTCTTGAAAGAGATATGCATAATGTATTCGTGCTAGTCCTAACTTCTGCAATGTCGCTATTATTTCGTATATAGAAAAGCAACAAGCGATTAAAATGTAAATTATCCTCTTACCTAAGCCTTCATTCATATACGGAAAAATTGTGTTAAAATAATTTATTGCTTTGTTTCTCCTTAGCTGCCCAAAATTGCCTTAATGAACAAAATTACTAAGAAAGTGCAATTAAACCCATATAAAATACGGTTTCCCCTCAAAAACGTAAGAAACACAGCTGCATAATTTGCTATAGTTCAGCTGAAAGTTTTTGTTTACCAATGTCAACCCTATGGAACCAAGGTCCAAAGGTACTGAATGACAATTTTTGAGTATGAACGATAGCACGATTATCAGTCACTTTTTATAAGAACTCGTTAATCTCGCCCATACCTTAGAACTACATAGAATGCCGGGCTTAAAGAACTTGTTTAATCATCGAAAGCATTTGATGTGCGGGTTATTATTAAGTGCACTATTCAACAAGCCATTTAATTTACATTTAATTGAATTTCCGTTTTAGTCATTGAATAAAAACGGCTACTTGACTACATGACAGTCTGGATTTCGTCCAAATTATAGCTGTGAAACTGCTATGCTCAAAATTTCGTCGGATGTTCACGAAGCTCTAGAGATAATGACCATCTTACAATTCTCGTATTGCTCGATTTCAGCAAAGCATTTGATTCTATTAATCATGATAAGCTGCAGAAAAAGCTATCTCAAGGATTCTTTTTCTCTTCATCTGCTGTTAAGCTCTTCAAAAGCTTCATAAGCGGACGGAGTCAACTTGTAAAAGTACAGAGCTCCCTCTCTGACTCGGCGATTTATATGGTGGTGTCCCCCAGGGATCAATACTTGGCCCACTCTTGTTCAGTCTTTATATAAATGACCTGACCGACGTAATTCATGACGCTGCAATACATCTGTATGCTGATGACGTGCAGATGTATCTCAGCAGGCCAATTGGCTTAACAGAGGATTGCATATGCCGACTGAATGAAGATCTCCAACGTGTGTATGATTGGTCTGTACAAAATAGGTTAGAATTAAATCTTGTTAAATCAAATTGTCTGGCGATCTATAGAAAAGACATTGATACTGATATTTTACCACCAGTAATTATAAATAACACCAGACTTCCCTATGTGGATTCTGCAAAGAGCCTGGGTTTTGAGCTTAATTCGCGGTTCTCCTGTTGCAACCATATCAGTGCTACAATTGGAAAAATATATGGGTGTCTACGGCAGCTGTGGCTGACTTCTAACTTACTTTCGCTTCATATGCGAAAAAAAACTGGTTAAAGCCCTGGTAATACCTCATTTTACCTATGGTTGCGTAATATTTTCATCTCTGGACTCAGTGTGTCGTAGAAGACTCCTGGTTGCATACAATGACGCGTTACGCTACGTATTCAGGCTGCCTCGGACCAGTCACATATTGCCTTATATATCGACCTTGCTTGGTTGCCCTCTAGAGGGCTACTTAACCCAACGCAGATTAAAAGTTCTACATAAACTGATATACAATAGGAAACCATCGTATCTTTTCGAGAAACTGAATTTCTTGCAATCGACTAGACATAAGAAATCCCTCGTTGCAGGTCGCAGTATGCACAGCGCTCTTACTTTTTTCAAAGCATTCGCAAGTGGAATATTTTAACAGGTGATGTTCAATGCACGACTGTCGGCAGAACTTTTGCAGAGCTTATTAAATCAGCGGATATTTGTTGAAAATTGTTGGCAGTTTGAGTGTCTCTCAGTTTTTAGTCTATATCTCTTTTATCTATCTTCTATCTAATTTCTCTTCTTTTTCATATTGTATTAGTTTAGTGTAATTTAGTTCATTTTATTTTGTTCTTGCTTGTTCCTTAGTTTTTTTTTTTTTTTTCTAAATAACTAACTTTTTGCTTTTGATTTTTATCTTATTTTAAGTTTGGTTTTATTTTTCATTTTATACCTTTTCTTTTTATAATTTTTTTTTTTCCCAATTCACTTTGTACAATAAGATTTTGTAATCTTTGTACGGAAATAAATGATTATTGTTATTATTAAAAAAACAAAACTAATAAGGAAACGGCATATCGGGTGAAAACCTAAACCACTCATGTATTAGTGTGCTGTGTTTGTATTCGTTTCGTCATGGCAGTAATGAAATCTATATACAGGGTGTTCCGTAAATGTCTTTAATCCTTTAAGGGGATGAAAGTAGAGGTTATTTGGGTCAAAAAAGTCTAGATACTTTTATATCGAACTCCGCTTGGTTTTCGAGCAAATCGATAATATCGATTTTCGAGATTTTGCATACCTTTTCAGAGTAATTTCGTTATAAGTTCTATTGTAATTAATGGATTGTGACGTTCAAACCTTTATTTAAAAGAACACATATTGGCCTTTCTAAGAATGTATAATAAGTTATAATTGTGCCTTCAATTATTTAAAAAAAAAAACAGTTTTCTCTATAATTTTTTATTTCACCAAAATTTTTGTCGCGCTTCAGTGTACGTTTATTCGAATTATCACCATTGCAAGAACTTGGCAAAACTATGAAAAAATTTGCGCATTATGTCTCCTTTCCAAAATGACCTCCGTAAGTGCTATCAACAATAACAATCAAAAGTTATAAGCAAACATTTGGAAGATATGCCCATCGAGGTAATCTTAAGTTTTTTCGCAGGATAATATCTCCTCCTACAGTTTTTAACCTACGACAACCATTTATATGTCATTGTACGGGAATCTGAACTGGCTATTAGATAGGGTACTTTCCGATTTCGAATTTCGAAAATGGAGGGGGTAATTTCGAAAAAACACTTTTTTACCAAACTTGATATTTACGTAGATTTCGTTATTCCGCATCTTCATTTTTTCGGGAGGGGCAAGCTCTGGGAGGGGCGGGAGTTCAAAGTTTCAGCTTTAAGCGGCTATATTTTCTCAACCAAGCATTGTTCTAGCAAGTAAGTCCTAAATTCGTAAATGGAAAAACATTTTTGGTGGTTTTTATTCAAATATCCATCAGAAGTTATGAAGGTCTAAACTAAAAATTTCGGATTTTCTTTCCTTTTTTTTTTTACTTTGACCTCTATTATTTTTGCAAAAAGGTCATTAACATATTTTTTTTTTATAACAACTGTAAACTGTGGAGCCTCCTCTTTAATTTGACCTATTATACCCTATGTGCTATCTGTATCCGTTAAAGAGTTATTAGCTCTAAACTTATTCTCAAACCTATTTTCAAACCTATCCTCAACGATAATTTGTTCCCTTAAAAAATATCGTCTAATTTCGGTGTGACCGGAATAGGTTATGAGTTAATAACTGTTTAACGGCTACAGTTAACACATAGGGTGTAATAGGTCAAATTAAAGAGGAGGCTCCACAGTTTACAGTTTTTATAAAAAAAGGTTAAAAAAAGGAAAGAAAGTCCGAAATTTTTAGTTTAGACCTTCATAACTTCTGAATGGAGAGGGATACGGGGCTGGTTGAGCTGTCGTTGGAAAGGCCATGAAGTTCTGCAACTGTGACCATACGCCCTGTAGGTTTTAAGATACAGGGTGTTTTGTGAAAACCTAGCTTTTTTTATGAATCACCCTGTAATTCCTAAACGGTTGATATTGGCCCCCCCCCTGCCATACAGTTTTTGGTTCGTTTAGGTGAGTACTATCACCTCCCGCTCTATGGACCTCCTAAGGGGAAACACCCTGTATATACAAATTTTTAGCTCCCCTTATTTTCAGATAATATTTCTTGGCGTTGCCTTTGTATGAATTTATCCACCAATGACAATTCAATTGTAAACAAACAAACCGGCATTGGTAAAATGTTAAATTTTTTGCCATGGCTGTTTATTTTTATAAATATTTCACTTTTATTTTGTTAGAAACACTATAATTAAGAAGAATGCTTTCCCACGACAATAACTTTGTTCGCTCCTGCAGCACAGCACAGTGCACTTCATTACGGTTATTTAAGACTCCGGAGTCTCTTTACATAAAATATCGGTCACAACTTATTTCACACTACTATTAAGCCAAAATCCTGTTAAATTATTTATTTATTACAATATCTCGAATTCAAATCCGAGAACTTCTTTTCAAAATTATGAAATGTCAGAAATGTTCAACTGACGCAAAATAACCACTAGGCCCTCTTGACATCCCCCCCCCTCCCACCCTCGACCATAGGTAATACTGTCATTGAATTGCTTAAACACGTACACTGTATTCGCACGATACCCCGCTTCCATATTAGTTATTTATTCAATGGTTTATAGTACCTACTTCTGTAAGAGAGAGTTAGAGCAGACTTAACATTAATCTATGTTATTTTTTGTTATAATAACGCATACATATATAATTTTAATTGAAGTAGGCGCAAACCCTCTCTAACGGGAATACTAAAACATAAATTAAATTTAATTTAATTTAAAGTGGTGAATATGGCCCTTAGAGAGAGAAATTAAAATGATACAAAATTATCGCTTAAATTAATTATTATTTAATCTAAATTATAAAAATAACAAACACTTACATCCTAGAGTTTCTACGTTTAGAACAATTTATTTTTCCCCATCTAAGAAACTTTTTCATTCATGTATGTATGTGTGTGTGTCATGGGTTGTACCTAATTGCAGGGCAAAATATCGTCCACCGCTCTTTTTTTTCTTTTTTTTTCTTTAACAACTGTAAAATTTTCTTCTGCTTTCAACATTTAAACAAGGAACAATTCCCTACAAAAAGCATACAAAAATGCAATTTTTAAGTCGGGCTTTTGTAGGAACAAAAAAAGGGAGAACTATGTTGAAAACCTTGAACCGTAATGTCATAATTGCATTCAGGTTTTCAGCTACACACTTACTCATGTGTACATACTCGTACATGTACGTAAATGCATCACAGTAATAAAAATTTAAAAAAAGATCCAAAAGCTTTCAGTCTAATTATAATCTGAGCTCACTGTTCAAGAAGACTTCCTTAATAGCGGAGATGAACAACCCTTAACCCATATACCTACCCGGGTTTAGCTTAAATTACACACCCTCCTCATTACCAGTAGTAATTAAACTTCGCATCTGGGAAATGAAGGGATCACACTGCAATTTCGAGAGTATGAATGGCATCCAAGGGTATGAACAGGATTCTATGGTGCAGAGAAATAGTTGTCAGAGAATTTCGTAAAGACTTTAGGGCATTTAAGAACACTTGAACAAAGTCTTAACTTTAAAGCAATTTAACAAGCAGCATTTCACTATAATTTAGTGGATAGAAAATAACAGTTCAATGCGAAAAAGAGTATATTTAATGGGCTTTCGAGGTCCTGGAAAACGAAATTTCACTTATCATCGGCATTCGGCAAGCTTCTCTAAATAACCCGGGAATGAAAACAAAAATGAATGTGGAGTGGGGGGGGGGGGATTTTAAGTGTTTTCAACACAACTATGTACAACTGATGCTGTTTCGTGTTTTCGGTTTTTGTTCCATAAATTTTCATCGTTTGGTAATTTATCATGGAGCTCCTTAAGCTCTCCTACCAGATAGCATGGAGTTTTTAGAGTGTGAATGCGTATCTCGTGCTGGCAAGGAAGGAGATGAGCTACATACAGCTCTTCCACGAACGAAAGATTACAGGAAACTGGTATTGAAAATGTGTGTTTTTTTTTGTCTTCTTCCATTGACCCCATTGCGGCTCAAAGCGCTCGTTTGGTTAAATCATTTTGTATGAATTTTTGAATTCTGGCACTGAACATAGCTAGAGTTAGCTGAGTTCAAAATGGATTTCTATAACTTTTACAAGTTTTGCACATTTACACATTTTACGAATTCTATACGAAATCCAATTTAGTTTACAATCTGTTCCGTTAATGGCCTAATGGTGGTATGGTAATCGATAGAAATTGGCTGCCAGAAAATGTAGCTTAAACAGGGTGATTTACTTACTGGTGGTGTTCAGTGAGTTTTTTTACTTCTAAATAGGTTTTATATGGAGAAATGGGTGCCATTATTGATGGCAAAATGGATGGGAAAAGACGAATTGGAAAAAAGGCGAAAAGAATCCCGTCTTAGATCAAAGCTTCATAATTAAGGCAGATATATCCTATGATTTTACGTAAGAGATAAGAGCTCTTATTCTCTTAACTGGGCTGTCAAAGCGCGTTAGCAGAAATTGGTATTCTGCGTAAAGAATTAAGGGATGTCAGACGTCAGCTTATCTCATAACTTTTGAGAAAGATTTTTTTTTTTTAAGAGATTCTCTTATCGTGATAATCGCAGAAATTGGTTTGTTACTAATATTGAAATTATGGATAAAAATGTTGTAAAGTACTAAGTACATATTTATGTAATACGTATATGTTACATAAATGCACAGAGGATAGTTCTGAGCAATATTACGGACGATTTGGATGCGTTTGCAATTTCTGAGGCTGTATTCATAAAGAATTTTAGACTGCCATAATTGTTTGCCCTTAAAGTGATTGAAATGACATAGTCTTGCGATAATCTACATTACTCAACAATGGTATCGGTATTTTAAAGTTGTTTTGGCAACAAATAATTTTTTTACTACAGGCTTATACGAAAATCTTGACAACTGTGGAATTCTTTACCTGCAATTTGGGTGATAAAATAATAATTCAATTATCATTATCAATAATTGTAACTTGATTAAAGGACGCACACAATTAACCTCAATAATCAAATGTAACAAAATGCGCCTACTTCGTGCTAGCTACGTGTGGGTGGCTCTATTGCCATCATCCCCACACCAATAATTTCTTCTTCTTCTTCCTGCTTGCAATTGTCTTTAACAGCTGGGCTGGTTAAAAAGTGTTCAGCAGTGGCGCGGAGTCTTTGGAAGCAAGGGATACATTGCTTTCCTTAGATTTTCTAATTTAATTTAATTAAAACAAATAAAACTGAAAGGAAATAAAAACTTACGAGAAAAAATTTCTTCAAAATATTTTCATTAAAAACTATTTTCCCTAAAGCCTTTTTATTTGTCTTTCGCTGTAAACTATCCCTCTGAACAAAACAACCAAAAACAAAACAATCGAACAACATGAAACGAAAAGAAGAGCATTTGAACACGTCTGGGCTCTGTCTATGATATCAAAACTGACACCATGCATGCATCAGCAATCGAACAACATACAACTAAATGTATAGCATTCGAACTCGTCAGGAATCTACCTATGTCGTCACACATCTTTGTTGCTCGTTCGCCACTTATAGTGTAGGTAGCTACACTCAATAAGAAATTGTTCTACGCCTAAGGGATGCAATTAAAAAATGCTTCTATGGGACCTACAAACATTGCTATACCGGTAGCATGTATTAGGTTAATTTCATTCATATGACTATATTTTTCTTATACCTGACTAACGCTGTATTTGTTTCGACTGGAGGTGTTTTTAATTGTGCTTTAATCAATTTTATGTAGGTAGGTCGGTCAGAAAGCATTTCGGTTTCAGTTCTAGGCCCAGCAAACATTTGTGTTCAGTCCACCTACTGAACATTCTCCCCTCGATGGATAGCCGTCGTACTTTCTAAAAAAAAACAAAAAAGAATTCACAAAGAATCAAGTTCCAGTGAAAAGAATTCGTGATACATACCTAATAACTTACTAATAAACACTCCTCAAAGTTACTACAATAACCTAAGGGTCCCACGATGACATTCACAATCTAAAAAGAACAAAATATTATTAAAAAATTAATTAAATTCAATAAAATAATGCAAAACTTACCTAAAAATACATGATCTCCATATATATACACAAATTGACATATCAGTCACTTGACATTACGTCAACCAGATGTTCTCGTACATAGCAGCAACTGGTATAAACGTCGCTATAGCAACGCCATGAGGAGTACATCACACATGACCATCTTCAGCAGCCATAAAAAGGCGGCGAACGATAGCAAAGGCAGACTTAACTTGCAAAGGCACCAATTTCCAAATCAGAGTTGATCTGATTAAGTCCTAAGCCTTGGAGTCTGTTCTGAGGAAAATCCCTATCCAAACCAGAAGTTAATTCTGAAATTCCATATACAGGGCTTTCCAATAAGAGGTGTTATTTTGATATTCAAAGCAAAATGCCATTTTTTGAGATAAATGATCGGATCTTTATTTCAGGTATGCCGTTAATAATGGAAAATAACATCAGCCAAATGACCACCACGACCACGCCTACAGGACCATATCCTTTTCATGAAATTTTCCATAACCAAATCGCAAAGTGGCTGCCCTATGTCCTCGATAGCCCCACGAATTCCATCTTTGAGGTCTTGAGTCGACGCTGGGCTGTTGGCGTAGACCTTCTCTTTCACGTGGCCCCAAAGGAAGAAGTCGCAAGGTGTTAAGTCACAAGATCTCGGTGGCCAATTGTGATAACCTCTTCGAGAGATAACACGGTCCGGAAACTTTTCCCGTAAAAGATCAATGATTTCGTTGCTTGTATGGCACGTAGCGCCGTCTTGTTGAAAGTAAACGTTGTCCAGATCAATACCATCCAATTCCGGCCATAAAAAATCATTAATCATCTGTCGATAGCGCAATCCATTCACCGGAACTGTTGCTCCAGCCTCATTTTCGAAAAAGTAAGGTCCAATGACCCCGCGGGACCATAAACCGCACCAAACAGTCACACGTTGAGGATAGAGAGGCTCTTCAACAATAACTCTTGGGTTTTCCGAGCCCTAGATGCGACAATTTTGCTTGTTGACGAAGCCATCGAGGTGGAAATGGGCCTCATCACTCAAGATGAGTTTTCGATGGAATTCCGGATCATTTTCATGCATTTCAAGGACCCAATCAGCAAAGACTCGACGTTGTTGATGATCGGCCGGCTTGAGTTCTTGTGTTAACTGAACTTTATAAACCTCCAGACCCAAATCTTTATGCAAAATATGGTGTAATGACGTTTGTGGAATGCCTAATTCCAAAGAACGACGAGGAAGGGACAAACCTGGGTTTTCTTCAACACTTTCGGCTACAGCAGCAATATTTTCGGCTGTTCTTGAGCGACGTGCACGGGTTTTATTCTTCACATCACTAACTTGTCCCGACAGCTCGAGTTTTTCTACCAATTTCTGTATTGCGGTCCGACAATGTGCTTCACGACGACCCAAAAATGTTCGAGTTTTACGAACCGTCTCTGCCACATTTTCACCATTTTTATAGTGAATTTTAATAATTTCAATGCGTTGTTGAATCGTGTCTCGTTCCATTTTTATTAATGGCGTAGTTTCTACTTGTCAAATGTCAAAAAATGATAGCTCCTAAAGTAACATGTACCGAAAGAGCGGGCTAATTAAAATAACACCTCTTATTGGAATACCCTTTATTTACAATTTTTCGAAAATGCCGTTTACATAGAATTTCAACTCTCTATAAGCAAAGAACATATAACTCTGTTAGAAGTTCTTTGCTATAAGTCAATGCGTTCTCGAGTTGTGGACAGATAGATAGATGGATAAACCGACAAACGGACGGACATACAAAAATCAAAATAATTTTTAATACATAAATATTATGTGTTCATATCCAATCCATTTTTCTTTATCAGATATATGCGTTACAAGCGAAATGACAAATTCTGTATGTGAAATTTGTGTGCTCATTATGTTAACGTCTCGAATAATGTACAAAAATTTATCTGATCCAATAATGATGTCTATAGGTTCACATTTGTCGAAATCAGGATCTGCCAAGTCTTATGTTGTAATATGACTCCAATCTATCGAGTTGATAGGAACCGATGATATGTGTGCGGTGAGTCTCGATAATAGGAAAGCAGACAGATGAAAGACTGGCTGTCAACTGTTCTGTGAAAATATTTCCAGTGACACAACTCCCCGTGTTGTACCAGCATCACAGGCACCTACCCCTGATACTGGAAATTTGCATACTTCCTTCTAAGAAAGGTTGAGACGTTGTACACAAGATTCTGTTATTAAAGCAACTTCTGAGCAGCCAAAATCTAGTAGTGCTCTACAGAGTTGAGCAAATCCGTGATTGTTGTGAATATAAACAATTGCGGTTGGAAGCAGAGTTGCTTGAAACTGTTTATGTATTACCTGCAGCTTGAACTGAATGGGACATTTGGGTATCATTCTCACAAGTTGAAATTAATGCATTCTGTTTTCATGAGTCATTTGTTTTTACCATGACATTGGAAGTAACATTTGATGGAGAAAATTTGCTGTGACTTTGTGATATATGCAACAAACTATGGTGTCGTTTTGAATAATGTTGACATGAAAACATAGAGCGACATTTTGCTGCAGAATGTCCTGAGCGAAGGCAATTGAAACAAATAGAATTCTTAGCCGTTAAGTATCTGCGAAATAGTTGATGATTACCTTTACTGACATTATACGACAGAGCTAATGACATGGAAGATGTAGAGACTGTTAATAATTTCGTATGGGAAATTGGAACATTTTATTTACGGTTTGTACAGCTTTCACATCTACGATTCAAAAAATATTATAGATTGTTGATAGTTGTTTGATAATTTTCATCCTTTTCAGACATCTTCTGTCTGTGCCCATGCCTGCTTGGTCTGTAAGTGTCAAGTTTGTTAATAATAATGAATAAAAGCTAGTGATCGCGTGTTTCTGCTGTGTTTCTGTTGAAGAACCTAATGATTTTAAGCCTCGTATGACTTCATCTGCAATATTAGATAACTTTCTTAATGAACTACTTGAGAACTGATGTAATGATGGTATATCTATGAAAGTTTCAATAAAGGACTAAATGATCTGGTTAGTTTTAACATATCGATTCTTCAGTTTGTCCCATGCTTCGGCATAACTGGCATCAGTTGTTGGAAGGTGACGAACGTGAGCTGCTGCTTCAACCTTTAAGATACGTTTTAGGTATTGAAACTTTTGTGCAGATGTTAAACTCTAATTATCATGGATAAGGCTAACAAATTGATCTTGAAAACTGATCCATTCCTTGAGTCCCCTGAGAAGGTAGCGTGATGTAAACAATGTATCAGAAATAAATACGAAATTAATGTATGATGTAAATCAGTTTAAGAAGTCGATCGAATATTACAAAACAAGTACACGCAACCTAGATAAATAATGGTCACACAATTATGTTGCCACTAGGAAGCGACTTGTAATGTATCGATGCCTAATTGTTGAAATCACAAATCAACAAAAATGAATTAAGCAATGCCATGAAAGTAGGTGAGTGCCAGTATCGCGAAATGATTGGGAAGGTTTCGGGGCAGCCTGAGTTTTAGGAAATGTCGAGTTTTGAGTAAACCTCTGATAGGTTAAGAACGCGGCGTAATTGTATAAAAAATATAAAGTAAATAAAGTAGTGGTTTTTATATTATTTCGGTGGTTTATTTAAATAATTTCATCCCCACATAAATATCCATTACATTAGCAATGTTAATCTTCAGCAAACGTAATTCTCAGATGAACCAGGTGAATTATTGCGACAGATGAGTGACTCTGATCTGGCAAATGAGTGCTGTTTAAACGATTTATAAATGTGTTCTGTTGATCTACTAGATTGGCTACAATATAATATTGGCTAGCTTGAAGTGAACGTTGCTCAATAACTGCCTTTAATAATGCTTTGGTTTGATAGTATCTTCTCTCAAAATTTTCATATTCAGAAGTTTGATCTACAAACTGAGGATCACTAGAATAATTTGCACATATGTCATCTTCTACATCCATGAATTCTCGCCAGAACTCTTCTAACTTATCATACCTTGACTGTAATTTTTGAATTGAATTTTGTGTGGTAATACTAGATGCGAAATTTGCAGTTCTGGACAAAGAGACCTTGATTCGTCCGCTTGTAGCTTTCATATAAAATTTTATATAAAACTGAAAATTTAGATTGAAAGAGACCAAATGAAAACTCTTAGAGTTCTGTGTTGAAAAGAATCAGTAATCGCGAAATTAGTTATCGTTCGAGTCTATGCATAGGAAAATTGTTACTAACTGTCTCGATAACCGATATGTGTAGAATTTCAAAAGAATTCTATAAGTCTTGTTATAGGATAACCCGATAAACAATATCAACCCGTTATTAAGTACAAAAAAAAAACACGCCCGAATAATCCACCACAAATTCTTCAATTTTTCAAAAAAAATTTATTAGTTTGTACTTAGTATTCTTAAAATCATTAAAGTTTGTCTATTATTGGTCTTTTTTCTATTGTTGGTCTAATTGTGCTTGCTAAACGATTAATTCTTTTCTTGAATATATTATTATCTATCACTATGAAAATTTAAAATAAAATTCATTGTTGATGCTTATATAATCCAAGTCGCATATCTATTGTTATAGTTCAATAAAAAACAATGTAATAAAATTTCAGGAAATTATCTGAATTTAAAACATTATTTACGTATCTACCAATTCGGTTCTCGAATGGCCATGTAATTTTAATTTATTCTCCTAGTATTCCCCGTGTCTGCAACTTAAAAGAAAAATGCTCCTTTAATTATTCTGCTTGAGCTGTACACTTACACTTGGCAGAGTCCTCTGCAGTCTTTGATTTTAAAGTCAGATTACAATATAGTACAATCCATTTTGATTTTGGTTACAATAATTGATATATAAATTACAATTTAACAACAAATTTATTTTACGATTCAGAAATTTACTTTGAAAGATAACAGTATGACCTAAGAGATTTCATATAGGATACAAAAATAACACTGTTACAATAAAAAAAGATAAACTTTTGACGAGACATAGTGTAGGTTGTAGGTCTAGTGGAACTAAAAGTAGTGACATACTAGAAATTTCATATACACCCTCAAAATCTCATTTTAGACACACAAAACAAACCGTCATTCGGTAGGTCCATGTATATAATAATTTCTAACTCCGCCATTTTTTATTAGATGTTTTGTGGTATATGAAAGAAGAGAGATAGGCCTTTCTAATCATGTATTTCTTATTTCGTTGCGATGAAAAGTCACGAAGTTACAGTCAAAAACATTTCGAAATTTATTCATTTTTTACACATTTTTATTAATAACTTTCTATCAACTTACAGACCCCTGACTCAGAAAGTTTATGTTTGAGCGCCTGAACGCTTGAGTGCCTGAGAGTGCCGTTCGTGACTAAAGAGTTTTAGGGTAGTAAACGTGGATGGATTTACATGAGGTTTTTTAATTTAGAATGGGTGAGTGGGAAGCTTTCCGATGGCGTAAAATTTTCTTACGTGTTGGAGGTTTTGGGATGTGGGTGTTAACTACAACTCTCTGAGAGTGCCGTTCATGACGAAAGAAAGAGTTTTACGGTAGTAACCGTGGATGGATTTACATGGGGTTTTTTGATTTAGATTGAGTGAATATGAAGGTTTACGATGGAGTAAAATTTTCTTACGTGTTGGGAGTTTTGGGGTGGAGGTGGTAACTACTACCCTTGGTGCTGTCCAACTTGGCTCATGTGTGAAATTAGTTGAGCTTCGAGAGCCGAATTTCGAGAGTCGGTTTTTGGAGAGTCGAATTTCGAGAGTCGAGTTTTGAAAGTCGATTTTCGAGAGTTGAGTTTCTGGAGTCGAGTTTCGAGAGCAGAATTTTGAAGGTCGATTTTCGAGAGTCGTGTTTTGAGAGTCGAATTTCGAGAGTCGAGTTTCGAGAATCGAGCTCCGAGAGTATGACTAAAAAGTAGAAAATAAAATATATAAAAAAAAAATGTTAAATAAATAACTTTTGTAAATAAAAAATAATTTCTTTCTTTCTCAGTGATATAAACAAGAAAAGTTTCATGCAAAATAAGAAATGCTACAACTCAGATTAAATCTTAAAAGTTTGGGCATACGATGCAATTAGACAATTGTGATTGTAGTTATGGATGCACTGATACAACGGTGACTACGCTATCACTAGATAAACAGTCCTCACGTAAACTTGTCACTTTTGACAGATATTTCTGCAACGCAAGGAACTATGTTGGAAGTGGTTTCGTACAAACACCGTCTATCTTGGGCAATTTTTTTTTTTTTTACTTTCTTCTTTTCCTCTTCGAAGCACCGCTACGTTCCTTTTTCTATCCATAATTTCCTAATTTCCAATTTTTAACTATCGAAATTTTAGAAACTCAGAATACTTACTGACATTTTTCGACATTTCTTGTCAATGTAAAAATTACAGCAAATCCAACAAAAAAGCATGCGACACAATTTTTTCTTAGAAATGTATTGATTTGTATTGTATTTGGAGGCCGACACGGCACACATTGTAATTGCAGTCGGCCACCAAAGTGAACAAATTCTGCCAAAACATTTTCTGTAAATTCTAAGAAATGAATCCTTATTAACCCAAACCAAACACCTGATAAAAATTTTAAATATGCACGTTAAAGCTTGTATGTAGAATGAAATCGCATCTACATTTTGTCCCCTAATTAGATATGTAATTAGTTTTTGACTCCGGTAAATAGTTTTGGAGATAACTGCAAAAGAAGTGAATCAGTCCTTCTTAAGATGAGAAAATGGCCGTTTTTTAGTACAAAAATGGACATATTTTCAACTCATCATTATGAAGAACTGGTAAATCGTGGAAATTCACTTTCCCTGAGAAAAATTTTCACAACAGAGTACTAATGGATGTGAAACAAAGAACGGAAGAAATATATGCAAAATATAGGAAGTGGGGTGTATATCACCCAAATACAAAAACTCCGTATATTATGAAGTTAAAATGATCAAAAAAAAAAACTACACCACTCGATTACCGGCTCCTCCCTCTTTAATTTGATACCAAACATGACGTATTTTGGACAACCCCCCAACTGGGGGTGGTACGACCCCCATCCCCAAAACACCCTCACCCAGAAATTGTTCACCTATATTTTTGTACTCCAGACCTTAAATCCATAGAAAAAAACCCAATACTCTACGACCCTCCCACACAGAGTTAGCCGTCTTTCAATATTCCGATACTTCTCACGTTTTCTTTAACTCCCCAAGTATGTTAGAGAATCTCGAATGGAGAGTTAGGGACTTTTAATCGGGAAAAACGAAAATTATCATCTCCCAAACTCTCTGAGTTACAGAATCCGGCCCCTGGACGAGTTACACGTTACGCGTCGCTCATGGTCCTGGAGAGTGAGTAAAGGGCCTTGATTTAGCCTACATTTCGGGAGATCCCTCGGGACTCCAAACCTCTATTTCAATCAATAAATCAATCATAGCAATAAACTAGCGACACTCCTTTCACACCAGCGCGATAGTTCACAGCAATAGTTACATGCACATGCCTGAACCAAATAAAGACATTTGAAAAAAATCTGAACATGGGGCAAATCACAGTTTCCCAATTATATTAACTAGTATCGAAGGGGAACATGCTACGATTATGTGTCAATTCAATGTGTACCAGCTCCGACTCAAACTGGGTCGATTAATTTTTGTAATTTAAAACAGTTTGTTTTACTGACCATCGTTGATATCGAATATAAATTTTTATATATCGACGTTGAAAGATATGGAAAAAGTAGTGACTCAGGTGTTTTAAATATTTCGGCTATAGAGATGAAATTTAAATATGGTTTGTTAGAAGAATACCACCAAATATTTGCCTGATCAATGTGAAAGATCATCTCATACCTCGATTGTCGATTCCCCTTAAAAAGTTTCTTAATGCGTCCTTTCGCAGCAATGTATGATCGACAAGAACCTCAGAAATAACAGTACAATTTACACAGCCTTATAACTAGATAACTGAAAACGCGATTGAAATTTTGACGAAAAATGTAGAGTTTATTAAAATTGTTCAAGCCACAATACGCTCTTTATATTTTTTTACAAACCCCGAATGAAAACGACAATTATTACAATCAACATTTAATCAAAAATGGGGGGTTTGATAAATTTTGAAGTTAATGAAAAAAGACCAACGGACGAAATTCAAATCTAAGAACGTTTTTGTATTTGCACTATAACCTCACTTCATTTAACACTTCCTACATGTAATCTAGGCTAGATTTAGCCTCTACGGAAGGGTGTCCGCAAGGTCCCAGTAGCCAAGTCAACAATACTTTCAAGCTAACCCAACGTGTATTCAACTCCTTGCCAATATCAATCCCCATTTTGTCCTTTTTCCTAGTATTTTTATGTTTTCAATTCAGATCATATAAAATTCGGCATTCTTTTATATGATTTTAATTCATTTTTCAACACCTACTTGAATTTGCACTATCCATTTTGATCTCACAACTCGTGATAGATGACTAAAATTGTGCATGCTGCGATTGACATTTGAATCGTTGCTCAAACGCTGCAGAAATTCTTTGTATTGCTGTGATCTATGGTGTTGGTGTGAGCGTTTACATTCAAAATTATGTATAGCGATCTATTGCGTCGCTTCGTTATCGCTATCGTGGCGGTGTGAATTGAAGAAGTTACGTCAAGGGAAATTATAATTTTTCCTTTTTCCTTCCGTTATTAGCCCCAGTTTTTTTTTTCCACCGCGGTCATATATACACTCAACGTTGCGGATGGTTTAAAGTAGACTTCAAAGAATCCTACTGAATTTTGCGAACATTGCTATACATATTTCAATCCGCTTTATAAATTTATGATTGTAACGTAATACCGACATACATAAATTATACGTTTCTAAAAGAAACTCGCAAAACAGCTAAAAACAAAAAGGACGGTCCAAGAATCTTCAGCGAAGTCAACGCATTTCTTTTAAAAAGACCACCAAGAGAAATGATTCCGACCTAGCATCCTAAAACCCACTTTATCCCACAGGCATTACGGAATACTGGTTACTTCAGTACCGACATCATTGAAAGTACCAGTCATTTTGGTAGTGCTAGTTCTTCTAGAGCAAAAGTCATAAGGGTCTTACCTTAACGCTTTCCACTCCGTTCGCGCACTTAGAGGGCACTTGTTAATAATAAATCAAATTTATACCACAGCCCTGCCTTAGTATATTAGAAATTCAAAAAGGAAAAAACTTTACGTAACGCCCACGTATTACCGTTGAAGAATGGGAAGTTGCCAGCTCGAGAGCAAAATGTAATCCCAGCTAAAAAAAAAACACCATTTGGCTATAGAAGGCCTAAACGGAGGTGGCTGTTGCGGCTATATATGAACATTTTTCATTCTGCCTGTATTCGCGTAAAGGGCATAAGAAATGATAATAATGGAACCAGTCCAAAAATAGTCGCTGCTAGCTACGTTTTCGTTTTTATTTATTTTTTTTTTTTTGCTTTGTGTTCTCGTATCGTATCAAACAAATTATCGTGAGGAACGTGAACGCGTACTTGTGGATTTTATATTATTTGCCAGGGGCCTATCGCTTTTTGTCAGAAAGGACATAAATATTGATCTTGGCCTTATTCTTCGAAAAATAAATTTTACCCCAAATATAGCTTAGGTGAGCTGCAGGATTTCGAAAGCCATATGTGTGTTACATATGGTCATATATAGCTGTATTTTACGTCTATATCTATAGGTATATAAAAAAAAAAAAACAAAAAAGTAAATGTACAACGACAATCGAGCTTCTGACTTAATACGCTACGGGCATAAATTGTATGCTCCTTTTTATCCTTTAGTTCCGGATACCCTGCCAAAGTGTACTGAAAGGGAAATTGCTAGCTGGTATACGACAGAGTGGGGGTTTGTAAGCTTTGGTCTCATTGTAGAGATATAGATACGTTGTTCGACAGACTTTTATTTGCATCACCCTGTCTACTTGCCACCGGTAGCCTTTGTCCTATTTAATATATTGCTTGATGGTTCAGTGTATGAATACAGTCGTCGGGCAGGCTAGTCAATAGCATGTTTTATGATCCATTTCTACGTACATAGGACTCTTCACCTTTTAGGGTATTACCTCTCAGGGGAATTGAAAATGGGAAAAAGTTTTCCATTACGATTAATTTACGCGATTCGAATAACGAGCAATTTCATTCATTTCATACAACTCAGGACTTGTCATCAATATAAGGTTTTTGTGATAAGTGTTAAGACGTGCCTATATTATGAGAAGCAATCGGTTCGTTTATTTCCCCCCCCCCCCCCCCCCATTCCCGCGCAATGCAAGCAGTGATGGAAGTTTTAAATGGATTTTCGAATTTTGTAGGCATTTTAAATTCTTAAGCACTTTAAGACTATTAGTGAACGTCGAGCTCAATTTGTGAATTTGTATGAAGTTTTGAGAATGATTTGAGCGATTTTATCCGTTCCCACTTTTATAGGTTTATTCAGTGAAATCTTGCTTTTAGTCCGTCATTTTAGGATAATAGATATTTAATCAAATTTTATGTTTTCTAATTTTAGATTCACTTTGTAAACTTTTGAAGTAAAGGAAGTATTAAGCTAAATTTAAATAACTAAAAGTCCAAAAACCATTCCTAAATATTCACCCTCAGCCTACCAAATTTCAGTCTATCCAATTTTAGTATTAAAAAAAAAACAACGTTTTTTGAAAAGTTGTATATTGTTTAACCAAACAAAATTGTCGTTTCAACAATGATGGTAGAATTCAACTTTTGTAGAGTTAGTTGAAAAATCAACCCTACATATGTTAACTGAACCTAATATTTGGTTTCTTCAACCAAATTAATTACTTAAATTTTGAATTATTTGAATTAACAAAACAACTAGTTCAACATTTTATGCTAAAATAACTCGAGAATTATAATGATGTTAACATTACGTATGGTTAACAATTTAACCATTAATAATTTTTAAAATAATGTTTATGTAGTTAAAACAATGGCTGTAATTTATGTTAATCTAACCATGCACCAAGTCTCTTAATCTTAAGTCTTTTTAACGAATAATAATAATAGTATAACAAAATCGTATGGGCAGTCACGCATAGAACTAAAACTTATTTTTGCATATCCGTCACGATAACTACGAGAACACGTTCGGGATAGATAACTGAAATATTATACATAATATAATAAAATTATTTTGAAGAAAATCAGACAAATCCCGTAGCTCTTTCATTTTCCATCAGCGATGCTAGACGTACGATAATTCTCGTACATGTACTCAAATTTCTGCTCAGGTACGATGTACGCGAAAGTACGAGATTTTGGGTGTCAAATATTTTCCAACCAGAATTTACACACTGTGAAAATACTACTAACAACAGTGGAGTAAAAGATAATTTATGAAAAGTATGCAGAACCGTGTATATTCCGGCGGGCTACAGTTCTAATTATTATTATTTTTTGTAAAGAGACTTGAAAAGAGCATTGCTGGCGACATTACACACTTTTTTCCTCTTCTTATTATTGCCGGAGTTTTTCATATAAAAATAGCTTGGATTTGGGATCAAACACCATAATTTCCATAAATTGGCCCTACATGTAATTTTTTTAAACATCATTAGAAAGAAAACATATTGGGCTGTAATTTTTTATAATATTATTTTTCTGTGGGAGCGATAGTTTTAGGCTCAAGGTGTGATCTCAAGATACCGAAACGATTCTCCATTACTTATGTTTTTATGTAGCCTGTGTCCTATGGCAAAGCCGCCAAACCCTGATACCCAGACAGACTGTGTCCATAATGACATAATTTGAAATTCAGTCATTTCAAAATAAATAAATAAATAAAGAAATAAAGAGGTGACAGACTATGGACGAAAATTATTTATGCTATCAAGAAAATTTGCGAGTATTTACTGTAGTTGCAAAGCATTTTGAGTAGAAGAAAATTTTTGTTGTTTTTCTTTCATGATAAGCTGATTGCTATCATTGCTAACTTTATTGGAAAAACTTTTCTCTTTCCAATAAATTCAATTTATTTTAATGACGGTAGGTGGCAGTTTTACTGCAATTTCACTAAATGGAGTAAAATTTGCTTCAACGAAGCGAAATGTTGCAATTTGGCTCCATTTAATTAAAAATTAAGTCATTATGGAGACAGTCTGTCTATGGTATAAGAAACTGCAGCAACTTGATGACGAGTGTCAACTTATTCCTTTGGACCAACTTCCTCCATACATCACCAAAGAAAAGGAAGTTGACATATTTTGGCACAAGCTTTCCGCACTGCTGATGAAGACCACAAATATTTAGTTCTACGGCAATTTACGCAATCCGTTTTAACTCTCGCAAATTCCAATGGCAATTCCAAGAGGAGTTGTAGCAAAAACAACCTAACAAGAAGTGCGACCTGAAGATGAAAATTTCGACCAAAATATTAATTCGGACCCAGATAACCCTAGCCTAATCTAAATGTCTTTTATTTTAAGAACAAGACTATATAAAATTTTAATACAAAAATTGGTTTAAAAAGACTATCAAATAAAATGTTTTTAAAGGTACACAATATTTTTATTATAAAAAAAAAATAAAATAAAATGTTACTAAATAATCCCCAGTTTCAATTAAGCCGCCATTTCTCATTAATTTTGCGATAAGCCTAGTGTACGAGAATTTTTCATGACGTAAGAGATTTTTGTGAAGTTGGTACGAGAATTCATCTGTTGCAGTCTAGCAACCCTATTTTCCATACAAATATTACCTTATTCACTATATATTTTGACATTATTGGCTGAGAACGGACTAACGCAAAGAGTTAAAACTTTGTAATTCCGTAAAAATGATGTCAAAGATGGCTTAAATCATGCAAGTGCTGTTATTGTATGGGGACCACCTTTAATTTTAACCTTTATTTTATTTTCGTTATTTGTTGGTATAGGAGCTATAGAAATACACACTCTGTGAAAATTTCAACTATCTACATATTATTACGGTTCATGAGATACAGCCTGCTGGTTATATCCATTTTTACCGCCCGTCAAATCCTTTCCGAAATAAATGCGAAAAACCAATTTTACAATCTAACTTTCACAGGGGTTGGCTATATATAGGAGCAATCATTCAGGATATGAAAAGAATTGATCTTAGGCAACATATAAGTTTTTTTGTAGTTTTTTTTTTCTAGTTGACTCTCAATTTAAAGATTATTCGAAATATCGAAATAAGAACAATTTATCAAATTTGTGAATTTTATAGACATGGTCCTTGTATGTAGTGTATTTTAATATATTCACGTTTAATATCAATCATGATATTGAGCTGAAACTATTACTTTCAAATTAACTAAGGTATTATGAGGGTTAAACTTAATATAGGTTGGGCTAAAACTTTTAAATTGCAGTATATTATAAAATATTCTAAAATTGAGCAATTTAACTCTTCAATTATGTGATTTTTACCCTAAAAATGTAACCTACTTATAAAGTTGAAATAACATTATTTAAGAGGAGTCAGTACTCAGCAAAAGTTTCAATTTAGATGCCGGCGAACTTGTAGGTAAAAAAATTTACTATACATAGGTTTTTTGTCCTGAAAGTAAGAAAATTCATATAAAATTAGCCTAGACCTAGACCATAGAGCACATCAGAAACATCAAACCATTCAATTTAAGACGAAAAATGAAAATTTGCAGTTCACATAAATTGAAAATTTTTAACGAGAATTAACTCTGCTTAAGTTTTTTCGCCCATAATTGTTAAATATGCTATTTTGCTTTGTATTTAAACAACTTTCAAATAAATATTGCAATTTCTCGTCGGTGAAATGTCGGGAGAAAAAACAAGTACTATTAGAGTCAAATAATTATAAAAAACACCACTAAAATTTAAAAAAAAAAAACTCGACGTTATTTGCTAGATCTAGGCCTTATCTTTCTAAAACAGTCACAATTTAAATAAATGAGAGTACCTACTAAGAGGAATTTGATGTGAAAAAAATCAATTTTTACCATTTTTTACAAGTTTCCGAGCTGATATCTCCATTCCAATGCATTTTTTTTTATTTTCTCGACGTTATTTATTAGACCTCGTCGTTACCTTTAATTTAAGATATAAATCTTCATTCTGCTACAAATAGTTTGCTAGAAATTCGCATTAAAAAATGTATGACACTTGCAAATCTTGGTACTGACTGCTCTTAATTATTATTATTATTTTAAAAGCTACTACAATCAACATCGGGTTGTATTAACAAATTTTTTTAAGTTAAAGAACAACCCATTATTTTATGTTAGTTTAACTTAATTGCAATTAAAAGCTTTAACTAAAACTTGTGTTAAATTAACCTAAACTTGGCATCATAGTACAATATGTTGATTTTACCCGAATTAGTTTTCTCAGTGTACAAGTTATGGTGTTCCATAGGAGTTTGATTTTGATTTCATCTCCGTCTCTTAGAAAAATTGAAAAAATAGTATATGTGTGTTCGTTTATGATGATTTATTCCATGACCGAACAACGCTGGTATCGGTAAATTAGTATTACGAATTTCTCTGAGCATCTGGTTGAAAATATTTAAAAAAAAAAATCTTGCACTATTATACCAACGCACAGTCGTCTCGTTCTCATAAAAAGGATGTCATAACTATCATATGACTTATTTAAGGTTAAATTATGGAATAATTTATTTATCCTTTAACCTTCCGAAGTGGCACCCCCTGGCAAGACACGAACTGTGACATGTAATCTAGGAACCGCTAGTATACAGGATGTCCCGTAAGTCGCAGCCAATCCGGAATCGGGTGATAGACCAAATCATAATAGTTACCAGAAAAGTATAAAAAAAAACTAAGTCATGTATTTTTTAAATTATAGACATTTCTTTTGTTTTCGAGAAAATGTACACCCTTTGATGGTTTTTTAGCTCCTGTGGTTACAAATCTTTACTTTTTTTCAATTTTATTTTTCTTATGTAATCCTGAATAGTGCTTATGTAACCTGTTGCTTTAAATTCTAAGTGCATGGCCACAACGACGCACAACGCCTTCCTGTCCTTTTAATGAAGCACATCAGGTCATGGTGAGGAAGGTTTTTCAGCTCATCTACAGATAGAAGGGGAGAGCGTAGAGTATCTAACATACTCCGGGCGAAGACCGAACAAGCACACAAAAAGTGCTTGGTTGTCACAGGCTCGACTCCTAGACAGGACAGACACTCAGGGCTGTCTACAACTCCCATCCTTGTTAGATGAGCGTGCAGTGAGCTGTGGATGGTGATGACGCCAAGCACAGTTCTACCTTGTTTCCCTCCGAGCCCCATAAGAAAACCGGAGATATTCCTATTGGTCCCATCCAGAAACAGGTGTGTGCACCTACAAGTACTCAGATTCTCCCGTATCTGCTGATGCTTCCTATAAATCAGCTTTGATGAGAGACTTTCATTCCCCATTATTCTCATGTGACCAGAAACCCACAGAAAGGATACCTTGTTGTGGATATACATATATCTACAGACGACCTGCAATCCCCCAGTAACATAGATATTATCCGAGGACCACTCAGTTCCATAGAGGCTGCCTAACTATTCGAAAGGATAGTAATGTCCTTTCCCTTGATCTCCATATCAAGGGCCATCTTCGCTGGCATTGAGATGGAAAAGGCTTCCGCCTAGAAGGCAATGGTTTGTCTTCCAAGTAAGTAGTCCATCCCAATGTCAGGCTCAGGAAAGGAGACATCTGCCCCAGCTCCCTTATTAGTGAGAGAATCGTCAGTGAAAATTTTTAGAGCGGCCCGGCGAAAACTCGATAAGGCACTTCCCTCAGTCCACGATTCCCTTACAGGAAAATTCACAGATTAGTGACGCCCAAAACGAAGTTCAGATACAGAGGGTTTTCCAAGTCCAGCCCATACGTCAGAGAGCAATGAGAAGAGCCAGTCCAGCAGTCCTCCCAACATCCCCATGAGCGCAATCTGCACACAGCCCTTGTAGCATTTGCCTGAATGACTAGATTCAGGGATGGTTACCCTTACTAGGCTCCAGATCATGATGATGAAATTCTTCCACGAGAAGTTGCATAACTTTAGTTCCAAGTCTTATCTTTTGCCAAGGAGCTAATGATCTAACATGTTAGCAAGCTATTAAGAAATGTGATGTTGTCGTCTATACCTTTCTCCATCCGCATATTGAAAGTATTTTCCTTTCTCGTAAGGTATTGCAGATTTTCTCTTTCTGCATCCAAGAAAGCAGGACCAAGAGGATCCATATTTTACTGTCATATATAAATCTACTGAAGTTACTCGCTATAAATGTTACCAAAGTACTCTACAGAAGGAAATTTACTAAAACATCGCTAAATCTATAAAATTCACCCCAGTTGGGATAAATGTTACCAACGCACCGCGCAAAAGGCACAAAAGAAATAACAACTCATTTCCTGTGTGCAGTACTAGGCTCAGTGCAATGGTTGGTGCAGGGGGCGATCGAAGGTGCAGTGCGACACTGTGGCCATTTCTATTTGTGATAAGGGATAATTTTTATCATCGCACACCAAGCTCAGGGCGATGCGATGTGCGGTGCTTGGTGCGGTGCGCTGTTGTGGCCATGCCCTAAGCCAATTGCTCCATCTTGGAAGAAAATGTCACATTTTACCGAACCAAGAATAGAAAATTAATACTTCACCCAACTTTACCTGACTGTACTGAAAAAAAAATGTACTACGCCAGGTTGGCAAGTAACTTTAAAAGTTGACACATTTAATAAGGATTCTAAAATGGTATAACACTTGCGTGTTTACTCCGGCATTGATCCGTTCATTCCGTTTCAGCCATAAGCATCTATGGATAATATTATAACTGAGTCGGGATATGTCAAATCGAAAAACTCTTCTTTGCTTTCTGCTTATCTAATTATGATTCTTTCAGGTTCAAGTTTAAATTAAAAGTAGTTTTTGGGTGTGAATTGCAACCCTTCGGAGATGAGGAATTTTGACATCAAATTCAAGAGTATGTACATCAATTTGGTCGACTACATTTTGGACATAAAAACTCCGTTATTTCGATATTTCGCATAAGCATTCCATGGCAAAATTTCTTTTTATACAACATGAATTTTCAAGATGCAAAATTAACGGATCTTACGCCGTAATTGGTGATCATGTACCATTTTTCAAATATAGTAAACTTAGAGCCGGTCAAAATGATTCCATATGTACTTACTTAGAAGACAAACATATAAGTATGTGATTCCATCACACTTATCATATGGAAAAAGTTTGTTTAAAATTTGTGACTAGTCACTCTATCGCTGGGAGATACCCAACACACTCAGTGTTACGTCGATGTAATTGGATTAAGGTTTCCAACGACAAAAAACAAACAATGAATTCACTTGAGACTCCGCAAAATGTAACAAATATCAATTTATATACAAAATTTCGTTATAAATTCTCCAAGTCTAGCTGTTATTGAAACTACACTTGTAGTTTTTTGCAACCAAAACAAGAAAGTCAATATTTCCTACATTTAAGCCTCACTCTATAGCATATTGCAAATTGTGACAGTTGTAGGGGACATACAAAATTATTACGATTTCATGCCTAAATGAGCATACGTATAACCCATGTCCACTGTTGAGCTGCAAATAATTATATATTATTATTGTAGTATTATCATTTCCAAGGAAATGATGAGCTCGACTATAGGACCAAATAATATTCCCTGTAATGAACCCATAAATTACACAAATTAAAAAGTTCATAAACAAAAAAAATATTAAATATTAAAAATACTTTTAAAATAAATAATTTTCGTAAATAAATTGCACTAAAAAATAAAAAATAATGTTTTTATTTCTCTCTCTTTCTCTTTTCTTATACAAGAAAATTTTCATTGCAGATTAAATCTTAAAAGTTAGGGCATCCATAACTATTATCGCAATTGTCTAACTGTAACTCATGCCCAAACTTATAAGATTTAATCTGAGTTCTCGCATTTCTTATTTTACAATGAAACTTTCTTTGTGAGAAAAAATTTTTTTTTTTTTTTTTACTTTTTAGTGCAATTTATTTATAAAAGTTATTTATTTTAAAAGTTTTTTTTAATATATTTTATTTTCAAATTTTTAGTCTACATATGCATATTAATTCGCATCTATGTTCTCTTGCAAACGTTGTGCGATAATTTTCTTTTCTCTGGGTAAGTAGTTTCGAAGATTATCGCACTTTAATGTAAGTAGGTACTTCCATTTCAAAAAAAGTTTACATGAAAAATCGATTAAACATAGAAAACTGAAATGTTCCCATGGAATATGTAAAATATTATGCTAAAGTGTTTAAAAGAAAAAGTAGCGCCCCGCACCAACCTTCACCTCCCTCTGTACACAAATTCGAAATTCCCGCATTTTAACAATATTCGGATGAGAAAAATCTGCTATAAAGTTTTTTATAGAAGAAAAGGAAAATGTCAGCACTCAGCAAGAGCTTTAATTTGATATCACACACGGCCCGAATTGAACATTCCCACCCCAAAACCCCCAAAACGTAAGAAAAATTACCCCATCAGAAAGCTCCCATTCCCTCATTCTAATTCAAAAAAACAAACCATGTAAATTCCATCTACGTTTATTACCTTAAAGCTTTTTCGTCCCATGAGGACAAGGAGCACAATGGACCCACGGTTGGTCTAAATGAAGAAAGGCTGGGTACTTATAGCGGCACCCTCTTACCTAACCTAACCTAACCTACGGACAAAGTTATTTAGTCAGGGGTTTGTGAGTAGATAAAAGTGATTTAAAAAACAATAACTAACTTGCAATAACCACGAGGATAATTACATACATATTCCCCGATTTGTTACATACATACTTCCACCCACAATTTTAAGTAAGCATTGTAACATATGTACATACCTACAACAATTATCAATTCATCATTTTTCAATGAACATACATGCCTACATCATTTTCATTAAATTATAATTCCACTCGTTACTGACCTTCCCCAATTACTTAACAAGTTGAGGAAATAATTAAGGTAGATTGAGTGACGCAATACCCTGCGCGCAAGAATTCACACGTTGTAATACAATAACCTTGCGCCAGCGGTAGAACCCAGGTGACCAAATGATGGTTCACGATTTGCATATGAAGAAAGTGATATGAATGTGGGTATGTATGTAAATCATGAATATCACGATGAACAAGCAACAAGCGGTTAGCGTTTGTCAAGATTTATGTATGTACGTATGTAATAACAAATGCGATAATGTACTGACGAAACGTTCAGTACGATTCCGAATAAAGCCGAGAAGTAATATACCTCCGACACAAATGCTCAAATGAAGGAGCACGCCCAGATCCTAGTAAGACAAGCTGTGTGCAAAATTTTCCTCAACCCCGAACTGTGAGACAAACCCAATCGTTTATGGGATTGGCTAACTAAAGGGTTTTCCAATAAGAGGTGTTATTTTAATTAGCCCGCTATTTCGGTAGAAGTCACTTTTGGAGCTGTCATTTTTTGACATTTGACAAGTAGAAACTACGCCATTAATACAAATGGAACGATACACGATTCAACAATGCATTGAAATTATTAAAATTCACTAAAAAATGGTGAAAATGTGGCAGAGACGGTTCGTAAAACTCGAACATTTTTGGGTTGTCGTGAAGCACCTTGTCGGACCGCAATACAGAAATTGGTAGAAAAATTCGAGCTGTCGGGACAAGTTAGTGATGCGAAGAATAAAACCCGTGCACGTCGCTCAAGAACAGCCGAGAATATTGCTGCTGTAGCCGAAAGTGTTGAAGAAAACCCAGGTTTGTCCATTCCTCGTCGTTCTTTGGAATTAGGCATTCCACAAACGTCATTACACCGTACATTTCCACCTCGATGGCTCCATCAACAAGCAAAATTGTCGCATCTGGGGCTCGGAAAACCCAAGAGTTATTGTTGAAAAGCCTCTCTATCCTCAACGTGTGACTGTTTGGTGCGGTTTATGGTCCCGCGGGGTCGACAGATGATTAATGATTTTTTATGGCCGGAATTGGATGGTATTGATCTGGACAACGTTTACTTTCAACAAGACGGCGCTACGTACCATACAAGCAACGAAACCATTGATCTTTTACGGGAAAAGTTTCCGGACCGTGTTATCTCTCGAAGAGGTGATCACAATTGGCCACCGAGATCTTGTGACTTAACACCTTGCGACTTCTTCCTTTGGGGGCACTTGAAAGAGAAGGTCTACGCCGTCGATTCAAGACCTCAAAGATGGAATTCGTGAGGCTATCGAGGACATAGGGCAGCCACTTTGCGATTTGGTTATGGAAAATTTCATGAAAAGGATATGGTCCTGTAGGCGTGGTCGTGGTGGTCATTTGGCTGATGTTATTTTCCATTATTAACGGCATACCTTCCTCTTTATAATGAAATAAAGATCCGATCATTTATCTCAAAAAAGGGCATTTTTCTTTGAATATCAATATAACACCTCTTATTGGAAACCCCTTTACTATCGCAAGTTCATCCCTAATTTCTCAAACATAGTCAGGCCAATAACAAATCTATTACGGAAAGACGTCAAATTTAATTGGACGCAAAAGTCCCAAGACTCTTTCAATGAAATTAAAAAGTCTCTTATAAATCCGCCTCTACTCAAATGTCCAGATTTTACCCAACATTTTAATCTAACAACAGATGCTAGTAACGAGGCATTGGGAGCTGTTTTATCACAAGGGGCAATAGGTAAAGACAGGCCAATAGCGTATGCAAGTAGAAGTTTAAATAAGGCGAAACAAATATACTCCACAATAGAAAAAGGAACTTCAGGTGTTATTTACAAGGTACAGCTTTTACGGCTTACACAGACCACAAGCCCTTGAAAGGCGTATTCAATGTGAAAGACCCGACATCGAGATTAGTCTGGTTTCACCATAAACTCTCAGAGTTTGACTATAAAATTGAATATAAGCCTGGAAAATATAACACTAATGCAGACGCGCTTAGTCGAATACCTGCCGAGCTAAACCAGGCAAACCCCAATTCGTTCATTGTGGAAGCTCAGGTACATCACCGAGCCGATTCCGACATGGACGAAAATGATTCTAGTTCTCCAACACCCTCAAAGCCTAAACAAAAACATTGTCATGCTGTTACGAGCGCTCAGATAAGGGAGGCACAAAATGATATTGAAGAGGAAAATCAAAACCCAGAAACTCCCAATAAAGTTCAAAAATATCCACGGAACCTCCAAAATGAATTAGTCGAAATTGACTAATTCATAAAAACAAAAGCAAAAACAACAAATTAAGTCAAACGGTTTCTTCGCAAAGAAACCACAGCAAGTTTAAGTAGGATAAATTCCTACCTAACAATATTAAGGTAAACGGGCAAGTTAGCACAGCAGTTTGACAGCATATTGCCTAGAGCCACCTATGACTTCATTTTAATAACTTTTATTGTGAGGACACGAATCTTTGTTCAAAAATAGTAATGCACCCAATTATATTGAGCTTTACAAATTCTATACATATAAGCAATATTTGTACATATATAAATAGGCTTAGAGTCTTAAACGCGATCAGTATAATACAACCATCTTTTACAAAGGAGTTCATGCAATTCAGCTATACTCCTGCCATTATAATCACAGAGCTACTTTTTCTAAGCTGCTCCAAAGGAACAACAACTATCCTAGCTGCTCCAATCTATAAAGCTAAAGTTATAAACCTGCTCTCAATGAAAGGCTATACAAGAGAAATTAACACATCCCTTAGACAGGATTAGGGACTTGAACATAATCTAGAATGAAACTTTTGACTGAGTTATACAAAAATTTATGGAGTTTTACATAAACTTTTACCTTTTGCTAAGTTTACACCTTTAACAGTGAGATTAGTTCATTAGCACATTTTTTTTCTACCAGCATATCTTCACATTACTTGTGCTGTTGAAAATTTTAATTGCGGATCTTGGTGAATTTTTCATAGTGATTTTCTGGGTTCTTTGATACAAAACCAATCAATATGTGTGGATCGTTAGAATTTATAAATCACTTAAATTTACATTTTCTTCGACGCACATTCGCTGACGGCTATTAAGATTAGAATATATTTGATTTTTTTTTTTTTTTCAATTGATAGTTATTTGTTTCCCGACTGTAATACATATCGTAACTACTTAGTTAAGCATATCTCCCCTATGAATTTTCCCATTCATAGTATACAAAAATTCAAATCTTCCCCATAAAATTTACATATTTGCCATTCTTGGC
Source organism: Dioctria rufipes (assembly GCA_963924295.1). Classification (NCBI taxonomy): domain Eukaryota; kingdom Metazoa; phylum Arthropoda; class Insecta; order Diptera; family Asilidae; genus Dioctria; species Dioctria rufipes. The sequence goes on along the minus strand of OZ002740.1, from coordinate 63,751,821 downwards.
ACTCCTCGAAATTCACAACTGACTCCTAACAATTAGTTAATCAAATTAAATATATTGGAATGTAGGTAATAAATAATAGTCCATTATCTTCTTAGTTGGTATAATTTAAAAGCTAATTATCTATGAAATTTTCTTATTCTTAAATATAATTTTCCCAAATTTGTATACACATACCCATCTCAAATAATTAGTTAACTTAATGCCTGTTCCATTGCCATTATTGTTTAACTGCTTCTGAAAATTTCGAAACAAAGCAAACTCAGAATTTTCACCACACCATAAGAGAAACGTGTACGTGGCAATCTTGCCTTTACCTTATTATAAAAGTAAGCATCCTTGCAAATCTTTAATTTCTTATTAAACAACACTTTTGGGATAATCAACCGAATTTCTTCATACAAAAACAAATTTGTTCCACAACATGAAGTCAGCCGTCAATTAATTAACTCAAAGTCACTCGAGCGTAGAAGAAAAAGTCCTCCGACAACAAAAACAATTTTAACGGATTCTAGCAATTAAATCTCCTCGCTATTCTATGGAAGGATGACAACTTTTACAAGACGAAACTGTGTTCATCTCCAATGTTTTCTACTAGATGGTACACACGCAAAACATACCGATATTCCCTTACATGAATTCACAAACCTTTCTCAGGCCTCTTTCCTTTGCGCTTCCTTAACCAGCCAACACTTGAAATATATATAGGTAGGTAGGTACATGGACAAACAAATTCTTGTACATTTCAAGGAAGATTACTGTGCCCGACGGGGACGTCTTACTTCGAAGTAAAAACTTGCCTCGGCAGTTCAGTGCCGATTGAAGAAGGTCGATGAAGGAATGAGAGGGTGGAAGAGGGAGCAAAGCAATAAATAGGATGAAGTTCCTAAGTTAACTTAACTCACTATACTGAGGTTCTATGCCATGTGAGAGGAAGAGTCAAGTGGATGAACAAACAACAGCTGGAGATTCTCTAAGTTTGCATTCGTCTTGCCAATAAGATTCCGTCCTAATCTGACATTAAGTTGAAATTATTGCAACCGAAATGTAAGGTGATAAGGAATTGGATGGAGGGGCTAAAGATGAGGATCCAGAGACACCATTTGTACATAACAATGAGGAATTAACTTTTGCTTCATCCAACACGAACATATATACCTACTAAATATATTTTAAGGGAGGATATGAACCAGGTGTAAGATTTACTTAGGATCAATTTGACAAGGGTCTGATTCCTAAATATTTGTCTTGTCGCAAACAGCGTAAAATTTTTGATATAAGCATAGAAGCACACACGCACCCCAATCCAGCAATGATAAAAGTAAACACTGAATATACTCTGGATGGTACATATGTGCTATACATATAGGTACCTACCTACCTACCTTTATTTAAAAAAATATTTAATGAAATTAAACAGCAGAATATTATCAGACAGTTTGTGATGAAAAATTAAAAAGCTGAAAAGGTCATGGGTGAAATTATGAAGTCCTTCAATCATTTCAAATTGGTGCTAAAAATTGGAGTACCTACATGATGACTTAAGTAGTATTTTACGATTCGACCCTTAATCTCTAACACACCAATGACCAATCATTGCCAGAATTTAGTATGCTATCGATATACAGTAATAAATGAGATCTAAAACATGGGTACCTCAGATATATAAGACGGACTAGCTATTGTTGGAGATTTTTAACAGTAGGTTTACCAAGAGGCACTAGCGTAACTAACGGCCCAACACGCCCCGCCACGAGGGGGCCTACCGTTTATAGGGGCCCAAAAAAGCCTACAAAATTAATATTTTCATATAAAGTGATGAAACTTGAAACCACATTAAATAACAACGCAGGATTAATAAGCAATTAGATTCATTCAATTAAAACTCGGTTTCTGAATAAAAGTTACATTTACTACTCTGTAATGATTTCATTATTTCAGTTCCATCTAAAGGTGTTCAAACCATCATAGGCTTTGAGAAGCTGCAAATATGCTATCTGAACAGCAGTGATGGCACAACAATAAAAAAATCGAGAATTCTTCTATTTATTCTTTGTATTTAAACGGGAGAAAAAAGTACGCCTGAAACTGAAACACTGTAAATTATTTTCTAGGAAATATTTGGCTGACTTCCTTAGGTTACGCGTACATGCTGCTAGCATGCATCAAAGTTCATGGATTAGAGAAGAATACTACTTTAATTTTAGAATATTAGATAAGTAAGCAATAAACGAAGATAAAAATATGTATACGATCAAATTTTTGACATTAAAAAGGTTTGAAATTCCCTCAAGCTCCCAACACTGTTGTACGGTACGATGATCAGTTAGGCTCGGGCTCATACTTTAAGTAATCGGATATTTCCGGCTTTTTCCCCTTTCGCTTTGGATTGTTTAAGTGTTTCTCTTACTCTTGGGTTTTCCTTTTAATGTACTTTCGTGAGCATATGCTGGGACTGCCAGTAGTTTTTTCAACAGGTTTCATGATGAATGTAGAGCACGAAGTAAATCTAAACAAATAAGTTCGGGAATCCAGAATCCAGCTCTTGGCAACACTGCTCGTAGTGCCCACGAAAACTTTTTATGTTTTTGCTCAACTCTGGCTTAAAGGCACTGTTGGGATATCGTGGGAAAATTTCCTATATTGTGGAAATTTCTGGCCCTAAAAAAAAATTAAAAAGCGAGACGGGAATAATTTCGTCTCTCCGTACATAATTATGGGAAACATCATACATCCGAAGTTCAGAAAATATTTCCTTACAATTGAAACAAAATATTAAATTTTCTTGCTCAAGTATGTTAATTTTCGGTGGGGGAGGGGGTTGCATACATCCCATTTATGGGCTGGGGCTGGTCGCACAGCCTTAGCTTCATTGGATATTGTTCAAAAGAGAGCGTTCAAGCTCATTGGCGATATGGCAATTACTTGTCATATCGACTCACTCGAGCACCGCCGAAATGTTGGATGCCTTTCGCTCCTTTATCACTACATACATAGTCAATGCTCTGATGAAATATCTATTCCAATCCCTTGTAGGGTGATTCCTGCACGCAATACTCGCGCTGCAAACCTTCCTGCACATCCTTTAACCCTTCAAATTACTCTGTGCTGCTTTTTTATCCCGAACAGTGCGAATGTGGAAGAGTTTACCATTTTCTGTTTTTTTCCGGCATACAATCTGTGGAAGTTTAAGACATACATTGCCACCTCCACCACTCTCCTCATAGCACCTAATTCTTTCCCTATCTCCTTCCTGCCATTCTGTGCTTTGCATCATAGGGTATCCCCTCAGCTTGACTTAATAATAAAAAAATAAAAAAAACGCCCTTATTAATTCTGGTATAGAGAATGAATAGCACGAAACATTGCTTAATACGAAAACATTTGAAATTCTTACTTGATTTATTTTGCTGAAATTTTTTCTATTACCACGAAATAATGGTTCTTCTACCATCGAACACGGCAAGCATTTTACAATCTTGTGATCAGGGCATCATTAAGACGCTGAAAGCCGCCTACAGAAAATTTCTGCTCAGGAATTTTGTAGCGAGTGTTGAATTTAAGGATTATAGGTACCAATAGAATGCAGGCTTGGACTCCTTATATTTGCTGCTTGGCGATATGTAACAACTTTAACAATTAAAAATTATTTCAATCGTGCTGGATTTTCTTTGGTAATGCCTCCCTCACTGGACTGGACGTTCCTTGTCTCGAAGACGTTAAATTACACAACAGTTTACGCGATTTTTACAAATCTGAATTTAGTCATGGATATTATGCTCTCAGATTATTTATTTGAACCTGGACGACCATATTGATACTCCTCTAATGTTGACCGAACATGACATTATGGAAATAATTATACCAGCAACGTATTCATCTAAAGCTGAAGATTCAGATAAGGACGAAGAAAAAGAGGATGCAATGCCTATACCCAATTTTTTTAATAATATAAATGCTTTTACGTATGTAAATAACGCTTAATCAGATCTTTGAATACCAGGAGGAGAATCTATTTCGCATGACCCATTTTATTACATGATTTCGGTTTTCTTAAGTTCAGTAATCTGAATTTCTCGTTAACTTTACAACACTTTTTTCCCACATGATTTATCACCATTATGAAAATTTTCTGAGATGACCGCAGTAATTAAATATAATTTGTTCTAATGGCGCATCGTAGGGGATAAGTCTTTCTTGTTCAATTGTCTAAGGAGACATTAGCATGATTTCTAAAGTCATTTTAATTACTAACGTAAACACCAATTTAAAATCAATTATTTTGCTTGGTTTTGAAAAATGTAAACATTTCTCATCCGAAAAAAAAAACAAGTATATTTCTCTTTGTCGCTACATGAAATTCTTTCTTTCAAAATATGCATTCATTTTTAATTTTAGTTTTTTTATTTATTTATTTTTTTAATGACGCCTACTCTGATGGGTAATGTCTGTCTATTGAACAGCTCTTCAAGAGATATCGCTTGTTATTAGTATACGCTCGCGGACGGGAGTACATGACACCCGCTAGCTAAATTTATGACACTTAAAACGAGATTTAAAATTATATATAAATTTAACAACTAAAATATTCACTTACCCATAAATCACAAAATGAGGAAAAATAGATTCACATAGGAGAGACAGCATGCCTGCTGTGTGTGGCTTCATGCAACTAAGCCTCAATATTGTTGAGGACTGGTGCACCCGTCATGATATGACAGTGAACCTTACAAAGACTAGGTTGGCGCTCTTCTCCAGAAAACGTAAGCCTGGGCACTTTGTTCTTCCAAAGCTCCTTGGACACACTCTGCAACTTTCACCCCATGTCAAGCACCTCGGAGTCTACCTTGAGTCAGTGACATTGGTAGAAGAAAAAATTAATGCGGCTATGAGGGCCTTCGCTCAATGCAGGGGAGCCTTTGTCTGCACATGGGGCATATGACCAAGGGTTGTGCACGGGATGTACACCTCGAATACTAGGCCTATGCTCACATATGTCTCCTGTATATGGTGGCCGAGGACGCTTGTGGGGACTGCGATCCGGAAGCTGGCGAGCCAGAGATCTACGGCAGCTGCTGCCCTTGAAGTTTTACTTAATCTGCCACCTTTGGATCTTATCATTCAGGCAGATTGCGGTCATGGAGATGTTGGGAAGACGGCTGGACTCGCTCTATTCATTGCTCTTGGGTATGTGGACTGGATCTAGAAAATCCTCTAGACAGCATGCCAATTGATGCGACGGTTCCAGAGCTTCGTTTTGGGCGTCGCTTCTCTGTTAATTTTCCTGTAAGGGAATCGTGGACTGAGGGAAGTGCCTTCTCGAGCCGTCCTCAGTCCGCTCTAAAACCTTTCACCGGCGTCTCTCGCACGAATGAGGGGGCCTGGGCGGGCGTTTACCTTCCTGGACCTAATATTGGGATGGAGTACTTACTACTGTCTTCTTCCAAGCTGAAGTCTTCACCATCACAAAGGCAGCGTAGATAACCCTTCCGCGGAGTCTGCTTCGATGAGCTTATTCAAGCGATATATTCCATAAAATCTAACGTCACAGGACCAGACAATCAATCACCCCGTTTTATTAAACTATTGTTGCCAGTAATTAGCTAATATGTCCTACATGTCATTAATTCATGAAGGAGATTTCTCGTCTAACAGACTGAAATTCATTGAAAATAATTTCAATAAATTTACAAAATGCATTAATTCATCCATAACATCGCAGCTGGAAAATTGTAACGTCAAAAAAGCATTCTCCAACACAACCGTCCGACTTTCTTCCAATTAGTCTGTTGTGCTTTTTATCAGAAGCAGTGAGACCGCACACAAACTATGGAAATGGCAGACTATACTGCCCTCGTTCTTCTCGATTTTTCTAAAGTATTTGATAGTGTCGACCTTATTATCCTGCTTCAGAACCTGTCGACCGGCTTTTGCATTAGTACGTCAGCTATTTCTATGATTCGCAACATGTGGAGTACCCCAAGGACCAATCCTCGGCCCACTGTTCTTTTATGATATTATCTTCCAAATGCACTACAAGATGTGAGGATCCATATGTACGCTGATGACGTGCAACTGTATATTAGCAGACTAATCGGTCTTCTTGAGGATTGCGTGGGCTGATTAAACAACGACCCATTACGAATAAGTACGTGCGCACAACATAATAAACTAATCTTAAGCCGAGCTAAGTCGCAATGCAAATTTTTTTATTGCAACTGTAACAATCGAGATTTAATTGATTTTCCCACAGTAGCACAGTAGAGTTAAATGAATTTACAATACCCGTTTCCAGGAAAGTAACTAATCTGGGTATTGTGCTGAATGGGAACATGAATTGCTGCGACTATACCAGCTATATGCTATAGCGCCTTTCGAAGGCTTTGGCTTTCAGCCAATATTCTGTCAACTGAGCTCAAGCAAAAACTTGTCAAAACACTGATTTACCCTTATTTAACTTATGGTAGGATCATTTTTCCCAAACTAGATACTGTCTGTCACCGCAAGCTAGATGTGACATTCAATGATTGTGTTCGTTTTATTTTTGGGCTGTGCAGATCCGACCATATCTCACATCTACGACCTCGTATACTGGTTTGCTCGTTGAATGATTATATGAACTAAAACACGCTAATATTTTTATATAATCTCCTAAAGGCAGGCGAACCCGATTAACTGAGAGTATTTTTCGAATTTACAACGTCTCAGAGAAATCAGAGCGTAATGATATGTCATTTCCGGAAATCTATTATGTAAAGTTCCTATCTGGTCTACACCATTCGTTTATGGAATGTCTTACTGTCCAATATTAGATCTGCGAATACTGTCGATGCATTCAGGACACTTTATATCTTCGCTTCTCTTTTAATTCCTTCTTATCCCCTTTTGAAACCACAAAACAATAAAAACTTTAAGACTTTGCAACTTCGTACCTTTGCAATTTTGTATTTTTGTAATTTGTGTAATTTTAGTTACATTTAATTCTTTTAGTTTTTGATACAAATTCATACATTCATATACATAAACTAATCTGATTAGATATATACTTGCTAATTTGCTGTTGTAGATTAAACTTGCTTAATACGTTCTATCTAGTGCCAATTATAGTAACTAGTACTCATAAGAGATTTCTAAATTTTGTTTACTTTTCCTTCAATAATTGTATTGTACGTATTGTATATGGAGATCAAGGGAAAGGACATTGCTATCCTTTCTGATAGTCAGGCAGCCTTAATGAGTGGCCCTCGGGTTAAGTTACTGAGGGACTGCAGGTCGTCTGTGGATAAGTTGTATATCCACAACAAGGGTCCCTTCAGTTGGTTCCTGGTCACATTGGGATCATGGGGTATGAAAGGGTTGACACTTTAGTTAAGGTTGGCTCTGATTCTCCATTCCTCGGACCGGAACCCATCGTAGCCATTGCCACCTCATGTATCGGATCTCTCATCAAAGCGAATTTTCATAGAAAGCATCAGCAGAAGTGGGAGAACCTTAGTACTTGTAGGTTAGGTGCACAAAAATGTTTCTTAATGGGCCCAATAAAAATATCTCTGATTTTCTCCTTGGGCTTGGAAGGAAACAATGTAGAACTGTGGTTGGCATCATCACTGGCCACAGCTCGCTTCACGATCATCTAACAAGGATGGGATTTGTTGACATCTCTGAGTGTCTGTCCTGCCTGGAAGGAGAATCTGAGACAACCGAACACTTTTTGTGTGCTTGTCCATCCTTCACCCGGAGCAGACTGGATAATCTGTGCTCTTCCCTCCTATCCATAGAGAAGTTGAAAAACCTTTCTCACAAAGACCTGATGTGCTTCATTAAGAGGACGGGACGGTTTTAGTGATAGGGCTTCTAGCAGGAAAGTACCATGAGCCGCTCTCGCCTCTGTGCTTGGATCTCTCGTCCCCCTGTCTTTAAAATAAAAGAAGAAAAAAGTAAGAGAGAATGGGAGAGATTGTCGATTCGCCGAATTCTGAAAATGAAAATTTTTCCAAGAAGTAAGTTAATAAAATATATTCTTAAATTTTTGAGTGCAAAGCTGCTCGCTGTTTATGCCGCAATAAAGTAATACAGAAAATGGCACACAATATGTTTTCTACCAAAGAAGGATTCCAGGATTTCAAAAGGATAAAAAGAGCTGGTAATTTCTGTAAATGTGTCAGAGAAACAAAAATTTCAGAAAAATTGTATTCCAATTTTTACAGAAAAGTGATCTCTACCGAATTGGTAGAGAGCACACGCTTTTCACTGCATCGAAGATAACTGAACAGACCTATAATGGATTATGCAGTAATGAATTTTACATGGTCCGGAAAATATAATAATAAAAGTATTAATTTAAAATTTTAAAGCTATTTTTGCAAAATCCCACTTTAAAGAATAAATGTTAATTTGCTACCAAATGCTAAAAATATTAGTTGTAGCTTTTATTCATTTTGTAGCCAACGTATGTTTTTAATATGGTTTCTTCTTCTAATTTTATTTTATATTTACTTTAAGATTTAGAAATGAATTTCTATGTCATATTCATTGTGGCATGCAATACAAGGTTTTTCATATGAATTCAAAAGTTTGACTTCAGAATCTTATCAAAAGGTTAGTATGATCACGGAGCTGAAAAGAAGTAAAAATGAAGCTCATGTGAACACTCGCTATTATGATATAAATTCACTTTAAATTCAAACTGATTCCAAATAGTCGGATGAGCTTTTGCTTATAAATGATTCTAAAACAATATCTAATCTTTCCTGACTGTGTTCGACCGAAAGCATCTTCGTAGATTGATTGTTTTCGTACTGTACAACAGTCTTCCCATAGTTATTTGTCATCAACGGTTTTTTATTGAAGCTTCTTCGGCTTTCCGGTTTCACTCAATGAAAAAGCAGATCTTCAAATGAACTCCTCCCAATACAAATTACTCCTAATTTTGAAATCGCGTAATTAACCTCTGGCTATCATCATTGGTTGCCGATTTTAACTGAATATCATAAAATACAGCACCTGTATAAATTTTTGTTGTGCACAATACGATCTTGTTACAGTCCTCAAGGAAGTTTCGCTTCGTATGTGTTATGTGTCGTTAATCTCCGCTATGTCTTAACCCCAAAATTGATTCTATGCTGGAAGGCATACTATTTGCCATCGTACTTTTTTGCTGGGCTACATCCATTGAAGTTTTTCGTGGTCGTAAGGCGCAGTGCATAAGTAACACCAACATCTTGTGAGCATCACCCACCTAATACATTATGACGCACCTCCAGATATATATGGAAGAGTAGAGCTAATATGTAGCATAAAGGAGGAGATCTTAATTTAGTCATCCACATGGAAAAATAACATTCAACATTAAGGAGAAGAGTCAAGCGAAAGTTGAACCGCGTTGCTGGGCGTATTGTAGAAAAGCTCCTTTTTAAACATTTCCTTTTCGAATACATACTTAATGTATTTATAAAATTAATGCATATGTATTAGTTCTATTGTTCATGCATGCTTTGAAATAAATTTAGTAGTGATTTATAAACCAAAATTAAAAATTGTTAATTTTGTTGATTTTCGAAATCTATATGACTCAATTAGTAGCAGTACCTATTAGTAGTAGTAGTTGTTGTAGCTCTTGTAGTTTTGAAGCTTTGAAATAAATTTAGTAAATTCAATTTCAAGTTAAATTCTTTATGATTTTGTAAAAAAATTTGCTTTCATCACATTCGTTTTTTATTTTTAACTTTTCTACTTTCAAATCGTATAGCAATCAATGAGACTACAATTTGGATTTGTCTGCAGGAGACAAGCAAGCAGCATTCATACATATTTGACTAACAGTTATGACATATAGCCATACGTAAATCAAATCTAAAAGCTAATTTCCTCTCAAGAAATCTTCAGAAAATGAAATTCATAATTCAAATGTAAATTGACGTTTTCAATCAACGCCAACGGCAATCTTACAGAGTTTGAAAGTTGCAGCAACGCCCCTTTCTCTGCGGTACACTTTCCATCCAATGATGAACTTTAATTACTGCTGACTAGAATAAGAAAAAAACAAGAACAGAGAAAATAACAAAACCATTTTTTTCCTATGTTGCCCTACCCACCCTCCCGTTTGCTTATTATTCTTACAAAACAAAACAAAAAAAATCCTGGCAAAATACATTTCCTGAAAATATTTCATTTATAAGCGGAGCGAAGTTTAGACGGAAAATGTGAGGTAAAAATATAACAAACTCGCTCTAATTAAAAAATATCTGCTCGCTGCATCAGCTAACAAAATGAAATCGATGAAGTTTTTTGTACCTGCAATTGACCAGATAAAACGATTTCGACAGTTTTGTAAATCAAAATAAAATAAAAAGACCCACCATAAAACAGTCAAGTTTGAAAAAGGGAAAGGACTGACAAAGTAATTTAGTCCGAGTTTTCCTCTTGCGATAATATCTTCTTTTGAGTTGCTTGAAACAAGGACGAATTTTATAACCACCCGATTGTAATCAACTTTATCCTTTACCACGAATCTTTATGACTTAAGGGTTGGGATTTGTAAATACAAGGTATTTGCTTGTGGCTCTTATCAGAACATCTTAGAGTTGTGTATGTACTATACTTGCCATAGCATTGTGAAAAAATATTCCTAATCAAATATGTCTGTACCTAGATATGTAGGTTAGGGTGGGGCTGGAAGTGCCACTCTTTGAATTGTCATCAATATATCATAAACTTTTAGGTCAAATTGTATGATAATTTAAACATACAATCTTTAGGGTTTCATGTTTAATGTTGTAAATGCTCACGAGCACATTCAGCATGAATTTTCTGCTATTCGAGCGGAGCTAGATGATTTTCGACGCACTCAGCGCTTGATTGACGCTATTATTACAGGCATTCCATACAGCAACAACGAAAATCCGCATAAGTTACTAGCGGGTATCACTGCAGCAATTAACTTCCATGCATCTGAGTATACTCGAGTACTTCGTGCCAATTTCAAGTAAAAGCAGAATATAAATGGACCCGCTAGTGCAAGAGCCAGTCCCCTCATTTTAAAGTTTTCATGTGCAGCTGAACAAAGTGCTTTTCTTTGGAAGTTTTATGCAAAAAAAAAAAGTGTAACATTATCGCAAATCGATCCAAGCTTTAAATCAGACCTAAAAATCTATGCGTATGAAAGCTTATCTGCAAAAAATCACCAAATTTTTCAAGCAGCTCTTCGCTTACGTAAAATGAATCGGATATTTTCTGTGACTACTCGCCGTGGGCTTGTTTCCATTAAAAAAACTAAGGACAGTATGCCGGTCACTGTTGATACGCTTGATGCATTACATAAATTCGAGACAGCTGATTTAATTGATGCCTCACGGGTTTCTAATACCGTCGATGCGGACCCTGATGGAGCTTTGTTATGATTAAATTAGCTACAAAAAAAAACTAAAATTTCCGACACGACGTTTTTTTTTTACTTTTTGTCAAATTAATAGCACTATTATATGTGTGCTCTTACCTAATGCCTGTCAGCGACTAGCTATATGGCGAAAATTACCCACGCCAAGTGCATTCCTTGCATGTACGTTCTTTTTTTAATGCCCTTTTATACTACGAGATATTAAAGGTGGCACTTCTTACCCGCGGCACTTTTTACCCCAACCAACCCTACGTAAAGCTCTATGACCATAGTTTATTGTTGTATGCATCTAGGATCATAATTTCCGTAGAATGTAACTTTGCTGGAATTTGAAAGAAACTTTAGCCATAATCTAGCAAAGGAAGTAAGTCCACTCTAGTAAATGAAAGCCATATGGTCTGACAATGAATTCGAATACATGATATGAAAAGCATTCAATTATTCGGTGAGGTACAACTTGCTAAAGTAGGAACGTTGATATTGGAACAAAGAAAACCATTTCTTTTAAGTTTTTCTTTAGCAGAGCTAATTTAATCAACTATGACCTAAACTGGCCCATTGTAGCTTGTTTTAAAACGAGCTAATGGCTCTATACATCCCTTCTGCCACATAGATTCTTCGCAACATTTATTACTGATGGCTTTCTTTGGTTGAATATAAAGTTAACATGATTTGAAAAAGTGATCCGGGCTTATATGGAGATTTCAGGGTTTTTTTGTACTTAACACTGTGCTCTCGACCACGTACTGTCACTGTAAGTTGGAATAATTTTTGTATGATTTGCAGCGTGTTAAGTGGTCTCGTTTCGATTAACTTTATAACTACGAAAAGCAATGCAGCTTACATTGAACGTGTGTGTAATCGGCTTTAGAAGCTTTAATCTTATTTGGTGGTATATTCAATGCACAGTTCGCTCGAATATGAATCAACTTGTCTCACATTGATACAACAATGCTCGTTACAACATATTTTCCGACAGCGCTCTTTCTTCGTTTATGTCATTTGTTTTTGGAATTGACCTAACACTTGGTCTTTAGATAATAGGATCAGCCCATATGCTCGACCGCCATTGGAGAACTAATGTAAGATGGAGAGAATATTGGGAAGTTGTTGCGGCTAAAATTCCCTCAAAAATGGGAATTACTGGGAACTTTTTTCACAGATTATTGTGCAAATACCCCCATTTTTGTCGTACGTACCCAAAGTTATAAGAAATACACCAAAAGGAAAAGTTCGTATCACACTTTTAAAAACTATACTTAGTTTTTATTGATATAAATCACTGAATAAATAATATACAGAAAACGGTATATCGAAAGAATACAGTGTACGTGAATAAGCCACCCAGACCCAGTGACGTTCAGATCTAGCTTAATAAGTTAGATTTTGACTGTTCTGAAAGTAAATATTTTAGAGTTCCGGGAGTTCAGTGAAACTTTGTAAAATTTAATAGTGTTATGGTAGTATGTAGAGTGATGTACTTGGACGTGAAGTACAGACTGCCAGCATGAGCTGACAGATCACTCGGTGGACAGCGTTGACTCCAGGGCGGCACGCTAGCTCGCCTCGGCTATTGGCGGAGAGTGTGGGGAGGTTCCACGCTGCCAGCAGCCATATACAAAATATTTCGTGCCTACAAATCAGAAGGCCGTAGCACACATTCAGTCCTTAAGGGACCATTACATCACTTACCTACATCCATTGGGAAGGCTTGCCCCAACCACCCAACTGACTCTGACGGCAGATAATTTTCAAAGACCCTGTGCTGACCTGAAAAGAGAAGAGTAGCGGACCCAGACGACCTTCACACTAAGAGGGCTCCAGGAGAGTGAAAGGAGAAATAAAAAGTATTTAGAGCATAATTACGTTACAATAGTTCATTGTCTTAAATATGTTTTAAAGTACAACATTTCTGAATATTAAAACTTTCATAGACGTAATATATTCCGCGTTCGTTGTTTAAATTACTTACATTGATAAAAACAAAATAATGATATATGTATGAAAACGACAAGTTATATAAAATTTAAAAAAATTTCGATTGATTATTAATGAAAGTCACAGAAACAATTTTCCATTAGCTTTACAAAATACATTGGCTGTAAATTTCTGTTTTGGTCTTCTCTCTGAGCACATTTGCCAGCTTTCTTTACGCGCTCGCATCATTCCGTCGTTTTTATTTTATAGAACAAAAGCCGAGAAAACATTTTTAAAAAAAAAATGGCAGTTTCGTAGCCACTGGATGTGATGTAATGTCAATGTTCAGATACATAAGTATCACATCCCCACCAAAGGAAATTTTTTTATATCTTGTCTACACTTTCTTAAAATAAAAGGCAGTGATGCTTTACTTCTTTGATAAACAATGCCTTTCAACTTGAATAAATTCTGCTTGTTAAATAATTAATGCTAAACGCATAGTTTTTGTTACGTACATATTTACAGGAGTGTTATTCAATAAGTCATTAAAACTATTTTAATGTATTAAATTGCATAGATTACCGCGATAAAGATTCCTTTTTCAATAAATTCGGTCACTGAAACCATTTTATAGTAAACCTAATGGCTAGGTTTGTTGTAGTTCTTGGGCATTCACTAAAACGAACATCTAGGTTTTTATTATTTCCTGAAATAAGGTGCAGCGGCTGCCACTAATTAGTATAGCGTCGGTGTAACTGTTAGATTAGAATATCGTACGACACTTTTTAAAGAAAGAAAAGTTGACAGTTTTTCCAGCCAAGCATTTTTGGCTAGATATTCACAAGTTGATGCCGATTCCTATACAAATGAACTCGGAAATAGTTTTGATATGGACGTTAGTAACAAATTAATATTTTAGTATTTCAATTAGTAATTGTGCATCTTAATCTATGCGGCTATATATCAGACATGATTTTGCTACCTGTTTTATTTATTGGAGCTGTTGCTGGTGAATACACTGTACTAGATGGTGTACAATTATTGGAAAATTTTGAACAGTAATCCAGATCACGCTTCGACTGGCAACATTTCGAGCAGTCGAAATTTGTGCATGAAGTGCCTTAAAACAAGCAATCATGAGTTCAACAGGGTTTTGCCTGAAGTTGTGCTAATGGTGTAGCAATTCGCTCAATTGGTATGTTAATTACTCGCTCAGATTGCCGATGTCCTTTGTCAATACTTGTTGAGCTGCTTATGTTCGATGATTTTTTGGATTGGAAAAACTGCACCCAATCTATCATGCGTGATTCAAAGAGACCAAAACACGAGATCCTGCCTTGTATTTCCCTGTCTGGGCAGGCTTAGTGAAATTTCCCGATGGAAATGTCGCTACTCCGTATGGATGTATAGGTAGTCTCTTGTCCACCCAAAAAGTATTTGCTCAAAACGAATTCCCTATATTGCTTGAATATTCCAACAATTAAATTATTTAAATATTAGTACTTTCGAAACTTACGTAAATGTTTATAATTCCGACGTTGATGCCACAAGAAAATTTCAGATTTTTTCCGTCTGATTTTGCACTTGCGTGATTCACTTGAACAACAAGACAGATGTCGACATTCTTCTTCTTCTTTTTCTTTTTTCGGGTGCGTTCAGCGCGTATGGCTCTCCATCCATATAGGACACAGTCCGCACACACCTCATGCTGCTACGGGTCACGTAGACTTGTACCCTAGCTCAGTGTAGCATATTGCTACATGCAATACGCTGCGACCATAACTATGGTTTTAATAAATATTATATATGTATTTGAAATTGTGTCATTTCGGAAGCTTTAAGTGTATAGTTTTACAGTGTATTATGATATTAAAGTTGTTAAGCTATAAATTTAATGTGATGAATTGTGGGGTGCAATGATGCAGAAACAATCCCCGAAATTCTTAAAGGAAAATCATCTTTTAGGCAAGTTAATATATTTAAATATATGCATACATCATCTTGTTTTATAATTATTCGTAAAAACAAAACAAAAATAAATATATATAACAGAAGTAGAGAAATATACGAAAGTTTAAGATCATTTGCGATTTATTTATTAGAGATATGTCAGACCTACTTAAAATTTCTGTCACCGAATGGCTAAAGCTTTCACTCGATATGCCGCTACCGTATGAGTGATTTATTCAATGCTATAAATGTACATTTACAAATTATCAGTGATACTACATATTAGCTACTAAATACAAACTCTCATTCCTAATCACAGGATTTCACAGTCATTTCAACTATGTATGTATGCATAAGCAAATTTAGTGCAATTGTGTTGTTTCCTTATTCTCATCAAATTTCTAAAATGTTCAATATTTGAGTTTCACTGAGATTCAGCCAAAACAATCTTACTTATGTGTCATCATAAAGGGAGATGGAGAGTTTAGTGTTAGTTCTTTTTTCTCTCAAACGGAATTGTAGTCATTTAATGCGGACTAAAGAAAAGAACTTTTACATAATGTCGAATACTACCTGGTTATGTGTTTGCCCTATATGTATTGTGATCGGTAGGTGATCCATGTAGCCTAATGTACAAGATCATTTTGTTCAGGAGATCGTCCAATGATATCGTTACAGGAGTAAAGATAGAACTCCTCCTTATGGGTAGCTTTTGAGTGCGTTAGTTAAGTTTAGACGAGAAATAAATTCTCAGCAATTTTTCTGGCTGACAATTAACTTGTTCGTCTAAACAGTTTGTGACAGTGCATTTATTAAGCTCGCTAGATGTCGTTGTCACGTATAGTCTAAGTGAGCAAACAACCGTTGTCTGTCTGACACTAAATTATGGTTAAAGGTAAGCTTAGACGAGGCACTAAAATTGGTACAATTTGGAGAATACTGCAGACAATTATTGCTTCTACGTCTACATAGCGATAGAAAAAGAGGTCAAACTGTCAAATAACTTATTTCCGAGACAACTTGCCAAAAGTAATGTCACTGTAGGCTATACATGGACAGAATTCGGTGAATGCTTTCTAGGAAGTTTAGAGTTTTACGGAAGTTAATATTGGTTTATCCAAGTGCCGCTGATAAAACTGTGATGGCGTGCTGTTGCCCTCATAATTCCAGTTACTTTTCCTATTTTTTTTCCACATCAATAGTATTAACTGGAATTTTTCTTCGGTAAGCAATGGCAGAAACACATCCAGGTCTCGAGGCTTCCTCGAGGTGTTGTCAAAATTTCCAACACGGGTTTTTAAGTGATGCAACACAAAACCAAGACAGCAGCTAGCCTCAAGGCCTAGCCGCAAAGCGCGCTTTGCTCAATGTTGAAAATTTTCTCTCTCAGGCCTACTTCTGTCAACAAATGTACTAACAAAATTACAATAACAGTACCGAGCCTGGTGGTATCATTTTGTTTTCATTTCTCTGAGGTAAGCCTTAAGGCGAGCTGCGAGGAAGCCTGAGAGAGGTCAGGCCTGAGGCTTGCTTGGATGTGTTTCTGCCTTAACTATCAGCCAGCAAGGAAATCACAATTTTATTAGCGGCACTCGCATGAACCAATATCGGCTTCCGTAAAACTGTAAACTTGCTACAAATTACATTAAGGGGGAAAACGCACCGAGAAGCGCGAAAAAGCCATTTTTCTGAATTTTTTTGAAGGCAATCCAATTCTTTTTTAAATGATAAAACATATTTTTAAGAATACATCAAAATTTTTTTATTGAAAAAGTAATCCTCTGGTCCATAAAGTACCGCAAAAAACAGGCCCTCCGCGGTACGCACTGCTGCTTCACCTGTAATCATCCAAATAAAACAAAAGGATTTAAACTGGACAGTATAATCTAGTCCTTGTCATATGCGATTTTGAAAATATCGATTTTTGACAAAATGGCGTACATACGACCTTATTTCGCCGTTTAAAAAAAAACTAAGCCCTAAAATAATCAATATGACAAAGACTAGATAGTTATGTGTAGAATAAGCACAAAAAAAGATAATTGCAATCAGTTCATTAGTTTTCGAGATATCTTGCGTACCGACTTCAAAAACATGATTTCGAGAAATACGCGTTTGAAAGTTGAGCAATGAATAAATCGCAAAATTTTTCAACTCCACTTCGGCCGATACTTATAATGGTTCTGAGATTTTCGAGAACCTTTTTTTTTATCCATTTTTCACCGAATATATTAATTCGAGGACGAGGGCGTATTTCTACCTGAACTTCGTTCGGCCGCTCGGCACTGACTAGATCGGTCATAACTCCGTTATTTTTTCGAATTTTTGCATGCGACTTTCACCAGACATTCTTAAGAGGTTAAGCTTGAAGAAAAGTCAAACAAAAAAAATCGAAAATTTCGAAATTTCTCGGTGCGTTTTCCCCTTTAACCAAATTTTGTTCACGTGTAGCCTACTATGACATTACTTCCGGCAAGTTGTCTCGGGACTAAATTATTTGACAGTTATTGCTCATTTCTCTATCGCCATATAAACTTTTAGAAGATAATAGTCTACAATATTTTCCCAAGCGTAGCTAAATTAGGCTCTCGTCTAAACTAACATTTGGTTTTGTAACTGAAAATTTACCGTGAAATTCTCTACGCCCGCTCGTTTCCACAGCAGTTTAATTGTATCGAACAAGATGTTATCAAAGGCTTCCTCTATATTTGCAAATGCATATAAAAACCAACACTTTTGCTTGCAAAGCTTTTCTGAGGTTTTTTTTTCAAATGAATGAATTGCAGTCACTGTTGACTTACCTTGAATTGATAAGAAAATTGTTTAAAGTGAAACAATGATTTTGTTAAAATTTCATTTCGAATATGTAAGTCTAGGAATTTCTTCATGGACTTAATGAGGAAGGACGAAAGATTAATGGGTCGGTACGATTTGGCTTAGGAGCTAGATCCTTTTCTGCCTTGGGTATAAAAACCGACGTGATTCCTGTTAAACACTGAAGGTTGTAATATAGATGATCAAAGTCAATTAGTTGGCAGCTAGCAGCCCCAAGAATCCGAAATCCCTTTTCCTGAATAATTAAAGATTCGAAGAGTGTTTGATTTCTTGGAGTAGTATAACTTTTAAAGTGCTATAAATTATAGCTAAGCTTCAAATTCCATTAAAAGCAGTAAAACCATCTAACGTTACGCCTGACATACAGGATAATTTGATAGTTATTTATGTCGACTTTAGGAATCCAAATCTCTTAAACACTCAATTTAATTGGTATAAAGAGCCCGAGGCAAATATTTATGTAAATATTTTCTCTCTCTCTCTCTTTCTATCGTTCTCTTTAAATGTAATCACCTTCAAGTGCTTATTTTACTCCAACACCTAATTAATCTTTTTGTAACTACTGCATAGACACAAATATACATAGCCTCTATACGGCAACAACTGTTTCTATAAATCTGAGTTCAGTGCATAAACATAATAATGGAAATGCCTCGCTTTGTAACCGCTATCTGTTAGTAATTTATGGCGTCATATATCTCTGGAAATTACTGCCACAGCCATACCTACAATGAGAAACTGCCTTATTGTCCAAGGATTATATTACGCTCATAAAATGTAATTTTCACAAGGATTTAGGTATGGAAACACTTTCGAATAAATGAAATGCTGCAGTGTTGGAATTTATCCACCCAATTAAAAGAAAAGAAATTTGAATTTGTAATTTTTATATTTTTCATAAAGAAATATTTAGAGGTAAGCATTCTAACTCACATATCAAAAGGGTTGTATGCATGAATTCTCGTAACAAGATAAATTCAAAAAAAGTTGTAGCGATAGAGAAGAAGAAGAAGAAGTTTGTAAAATGTTAAATGTATTGGAAATATCTTTGTTTTGCAATTTAGGCTGCTCGTATATTGTGGCGACCAATTGTATGTGAACGGTTAAAATTGATTTCAAACGACTAATTGCAAGACGGGTTTTTATGCATTAAAGAGACTTAAAAGTAGAAAATCAGAAAGTATAATTCTGTCAGTAAGGATATAACTTTTCCTACTTATTAGTAGGAGACGAAACATTTTCATTAACCTGTTACATGACCTTAAAGAAAATTACGCTGCTCCAATTACGTGCGCCAAAAATTATTATACTTTTGGACGGCTAAAGATAAATTAATTAAATTTGGATTTTAATTAAACAATAATACCAACTTAATGAAAACGAAAAATAAATGCTGTCCACGGGATACTTTGTTCATTTTACAGGGTGTTTGTTTATTTATATATTTTTAGGTTTTGTGTTCTTAAAACCTTGTAACTTCAAATGTTACTACATACATATTTTGTTTTTTTTTTTTTTTTTATTAAAAGGCGGGGAGACGAGAGATCCGAAGCAAGATGTTAGAGCGGTCCATTGTGCTATCCTGCTAGAAACCCTATCACCCAAACCTTCCTGTCCTCGTAATGTAGCGCATCAGGTCGTAGCGAGAAAGGGTTTTCAGCTCATCTACAGATAGAAGGGCAGACCTTAGAGTATCCAGCCGTGCGCAGCACACAGAAAGTGTTCGGCTGTCTATGGGGGCTATCCTTTTAGGCAGGACAGATATTCAGGGCTGTCAACAGCTCTTATCTTTGTTATATGAACGTGTAGCGAGCTGTGGCCGTTGTAGAGGTTCAACCACTCGCCTTCAGTTCTTCCAAACCCTTTCTTCTTACTCACACTTACCTACTTTCTTCTACCTTACAGATTGATACCCTACAGAATCCAAATGTCTCGCAATTATTTTTCTGGGTTATATATTTTCCAATCACTAAGCACCACTTAAACGATGACCACTTTTTTACATTACACCCCCCTCCCCCCTCCCCACCTTTAGAAGTGAAGGCTACAAGCCTTCGTTAGGGTAATAATTGTGAGGTTGTATTATATGAATATAGTAGTTCGTTATTATAAGTAACAAAATGTTGAAACCAAAACAAAATTGATAGGTTTTGGAAATACCTGTTTTTTTAACGATATCTTTAACTACAAAATAGAGTTCTTTTTTTTTCTTTTGTAACGGTAATAAGTTTATACAATACACACACTTTGCTTTTAGATACCTTCATATGTGATTTTTATGATTTTATAAGTTGCATTATTTTATTATATTTTATTACTACTAGTACTATATGTTCTGCCTGTAGTTAGAGCGAACACACAATAAATGAATAATATGTGGACAATTATAACTTGTTTAAACTTATTGGCTTATTTTCTTTGATTTCACTACTACACTTAAATTGATCACTATTGCACTTAGATTAACCGTTTAGTTGACTACATACTATCGCTTAATTCCTATAGAATGCGTAATTATTTATATTTTTAAAATTAATATCAAACAAAATTCTATAAACAGAAAATATACAATTATTAAAAGTATAGAAAATTTGTTACAATTTGACTTACACTTACCAGCTCGAAGTTTGGCACTAGATTCAATTGGTTTTCTATTTCTTTGGGTTGGGAATTGGGATATCTTTATTGCAGTCAATAACTATAATAAAGTGTTTTGTTAATAATATTCTTATAGTACCTAGTCGATACCCATGATAAGAATCTTTATTCCAGTAGCTATCGAAATTAAAGTCTTTATCCTAGTCGATACCCAGAATAAAAAATTTTAATTCCAATCCGTAACCAGAATAAAGTATTTATTGTGTTCTTAGTATCATAATTTTTATTGCAGTAGGTACCCAGAATACAAATCTTTATTTTGTCACTATTCAAAATGAAATTTTTATTCTAGTCTATACCTAGAATAATGATCTCTATTCTAATCATCAACAAAAAAAAAAAGTGCAGTTTGTTAATAGAAACATTGATTTATCAGGAATAGAATTTACAAAGTTGAACGGTGCGCTGCCAAACTCAAAAATAGATCGGTTCAAGTCAGATTGTGGTTTATGTAGGCATGGTTTGCACACGATACCAAAGAACGGTAGCACCTGCATCTGCTCACATTCTTTCAAAGTGTTACCATTTTTATGTTGTTATAACACATCGTTCCTACCTAATTATCTTATGAAACATTTTGACTAAAATTCAATTTCGTTAACTAAATGAAATATGGTCACAACTAATGATATTTTTTACTTTAGTCAAATATACTACTATTTGTATATAATTATTTATGAATAATATTAAAAATAATATAATACTACCGTGTAAGTAGTGCTGCTGTTTTCCACCAATTGTGTCCATTTCAGCCTCAAGTACGTGTTATCTCTTGAAGTTGTTACACTTGCGCGGAATTCTCATATTGACTGCTGTAATTGTCAAAGTTCAATTGTTTGAGACTAGTGCAATCTGTGTGAAAAATTCAATTAGCCGACTTACAAATTTGTCTGGATATCCCACGTGAAAGTTTACTTTTTGAGAACATTAACCAGTACAAAATACCTTTACTCCTATGTCTAAAACTCTGCTCCCGGCATACTTATCTTCTGTAGTTGCCATTTCACATCATGTAGATAATTCAGAATTTTCATCCGGATCCATTGAATGAAATTAGCTAATATTTGTTAAATTTGCTTTTTTAAGAATCGATTCTTGGTGGTTCTTTCTCTCCCTATCAGAATTGAGGAGCCGACATCGGTAAATAATAGATGAAAATCTAAAGACATGCAAGATGTGTTAGCAGTCTGAGAAGTTGGACATCAGATACTGTCAATCACTTCATTAATATTAAGTACCAGCCTAAATGATATCCGCCTCTAATTAATAGATTCTTTATTTTGATATTTTATTTTAGCTAATCTGCAATCCTGAACATACTATAGATCACCTCATATAAAAAATATAAGTTTTAATTTATTTATTTTTTTCTTCTTTCTGATTATTTTTTATTATTTCCTGATTTTTCGTTATCATTTTGCTTTAGTCTTTTTCCTGTTCTTATTCCTCCTATTCTTGATTTGATTATTTTTTATTATTTCCTGATTTTTCGTTATCATTTTGCTTTAGTTTTTTCCTGTTCTTATTCCTCCTACTCTTGATTTGATTATTTTTTATTATTTCCTGATTTTTCGTTATCATTTTGGTTTTGTTTTTTCCTGTTCTTATTCCTCCTATTCTTCAGTTGATTATTTTTTATTATTTCCTGATTTTTCGTTATCATTTTGCTTTAGTTTTTTCCTGTTCTTATTCCTCCTATTCTTGATTTGATTATTTTTTATTATTTCCTGATTTTTCGTTATCATTTTGCTTTAGTTTTTTCCTGTTCTTATTCCTTCTATTCTTCAGTTGATTATTTTTTATTATTTCCTGATTTTTCGTTATCATTTTGCTTTAGTTTTTTCCTGTTCTTATTCCTCCTATTCTTGATTTGATTATTTTTTATTATTTCCTGATTTTTCGTTATCATTTTGCTTTAGTTTTTTCCTGTTCTTATTCCTCTTATTCTTGATTTGATTATTTTTTATTATTTCCTGATTTTTCGTTATCATTTTGCTTTAGTTTTTTCCTGTTCTTATTCCTCCTACTCTTGATTTGATTATTTTTTATTATTTCCTGATTTTTCGTTATCATTTTGCTTTAGTTTTTTCCTGTTCTTATTCCTCCTATTCTTGATTTGATTATTTTTTATTATTTCCTGATTTTTCGTTATCATTTTGCTTTAGTTTTTTCCTGTTCTTATTCCTCCTATTCTTGATTTGATTATTTTTTATTATTTCCTGATTTTTCGTTATCATTTTGCTTTAGTTTTTTCCTGTTCTTATTCCTCCTACTCTTGATTTGATTATTTTTTATTATTTCCTGATTTTTCGTTATCATTTTGCTTTAGTTTTTTCCTGTTCTTATTCCTCCTATTCTTGATTTGATTATTTTTTATTATTTCCTGATTTTTCGTTATCATTTTGCATTAGTTTTTTCCTGTTCTTATTCCTCTTATTCTTGATTTGATTATTTTTTATTATTTCCTGATTTTTCGTTATCATTTTGCTTTAGTTTTTTCCTGTTCTTATTCCTCTTATTCTTGATTTGATTATTTTTTATTATTTCCTGATTTTTCGTTATCATTTTGCTTTAGTTTTTTCCTGTTCTTATTCCTCCTACTCTTGATTTGATTATTTTTTATTATTTCCTGATTTTTCGTTATCATTTTGCTTTAGTTTTTTCCTGTTCTTATTCCTCCTATTCTTGAATTGATTATTTTTTATTATTTCCTGATTTTTCGTTATCATTTTGCTTTAGTTTTTTCCTGTTCTTATTCCTCCTATTCTGGATTTGATTAGTTTTTATTATTTCCTGATTTTTCGTTATCATTTTGCTTTAGTTTTTTCCTATTCTTATTCCTCCTATTCTCGATGTGATTATTTTTTATTATTTCCTGATTTTTCGTTATCATTTTGCTTTAGTTTTTTCCTATTCTTATTCCTCCTATTCTCGATTTGATTATTTCTTATTATTTCCTGATTTTTCGTTATCATTTTGCTTTAGTTTTTTCCTGTTCTTATTCCTCCTATTCTGGATTTGATTAGTTTTTATTATTTCCTGATTTTTCGTTATCATTGTGCCTTAGTTTTTTCCTGTTCTTTTAATTCATATTTTAATATGAACATTTTAGTATAAAAAGAAAAAACCTAATACACTACCTAATTTTTTTTAAAAATATAATAAAAAATTACATAACATAATTTGTGTACAATTAGGATTCTCTAGGATGTTGTATAAATACTTTACTCCTGTCGATTTATTTTAGATAGATATCTGGGCAGCAAAAAGTATACATTAAAAGTTATCTATCAAAAGGCTTTTTTTATAAGTAACAGTACGAACATTAAAATAATTATCTAAATTTTTGCAAGAAATCAAACTTGCATGACCACAGACTCTATTACTAATAAGACTATTCATAAGGGAAAATTCAAGTAAAGTCTACTACTAATGGACTAACGAGAAGTAAATCGTCATGTCATACAATGAAAAATTCCCAAGGACAACGAAGTTGTTTTTAAGTACCTAGATGGAATATATGAGATATACTTAAGGTACAGTCACACATTGCAACTATTGCTAGGCAGCTTTTAGGTTTCAGCTGCAAAAGTTTTTCTGGTGTTTACACGTAGTGAAATAAAGTAGCACGCAGCCTGAAGTTTTTGCTGCAAGCAGCTCAGAAGCTATAACCTTTTGAAAAAAGTTGCAAAGGTGTTTACACAACCTGAAGGTTTTGCTGTGCGCAGCTTTTGTTGTCAATAGTTTCCAGTCAAACTCTGAAGTGTCTAGTGGACGAAAATCAACATCATGTATTTCGATGATCCAGAAGTGCAAGCTTCCGCTTATTTTGCATAAAGCCGTAAATAATTTAATAAAAGAATACTTCTAATGCAATTTACTTTTCTCATAATGAAAATAGACATACATGAGGAAAGCGATATTTCCGCAAATTTTATAGCTATAGGGAAATATAATATATACCTATAAGGAAATTGAATTTCTAGTTGTTCTGCAATGTCAACTAATGCTAATTTTCTTTTACTCTGACTATGATAATAGTCCACTCCTCTATCCATTCCTTAAAATAATAATAAAAAAAAGACACTATGCACTTTGAAGAATTTCGGATTTAAATTAATTACTTCCAGCACAAATTTAAGCAACCTCTTGAAAACTGCACGCGCCGCCGTAGCAAAATTTACAACCAAACTATATTATACCCTAAATGAAATCTATAGGTTATACTAAGTTTGTCATTCCGTTTGTAACGCACAGAAATAATGATGCTAGAGCAAAATGGATTGGACACCCATGTATAAAATTAAAAGTTATTTTGATTTTTGCATGTCCGTCCGACTGTCCCCGTCCGTCCGTCTGACCGTGCTTACTATAACTCAAGAACGCGTTCACTTAGAAAGCTGAACACTTGTACACGGACTTTAAAAAAAAGTGAAACTAAATTCGAAAATGAGACAAATTCGGCAACTCCTTCGTCGGGTTGCCATACAAAAATTTCGGTTTCTGAAATTTGGTAGATGGTTTTTTTATAGTATTAACTAATAAAATCTTAAAAAGGGAATAAATTGGGCAACCCATTCTTGGTGTTGCCATATAAAAATTTAGGATTTTTACATATACTGTGAATACGATCAGTCCTATACATTTTTATTGTACTAAAAACTTGTTCAGAATACGAAATCCTATAAAAAAGGTTATAATCATTTTTTCTGGCCGACGAACCGTTCTAGAAATATATGCGAAAAACCACTTCAAAAAACAAACTTGCATAGATCGGTGACCATACGACATTTTATACGGGCATTCATCTAGGGTATCATAAGAATTGGTCTTACAATGAGAAGGTCCCTACTCGTCTTCACCGATTTCATCCAAATTCACATTATGTGTTGCGCTTGACTATAAAAATGAAAGTGGCGCAAGTGGAAGCTCCAGATGACCAAGCGAAACCAAAATAATGCATAATGTAGGGGAGTCCGATGTTTTGTAGGCCCCTTGGAAAATACTCAAATTTGCAAATTTTCGCTGGAGTTGTCGCGGTTAAATTGCAACAGAATTTGAGCAAAAGCGGCAAATTCATTCGGAAAAAATACCAACCACAGGAGAGGTATGTAAATTGCCGATTCTGTAAATGGAAGTTCCGTGCGTTTCCAAAGATCGCCGATAGATGGCGAAAATTGTGTATGCAAAATTTTTATAGATTTAATTTTTTGTAAATAGGTAAATGACATCCGATCTTCCTAAAATTTTGTACATATAATCTCTTAGTAAAAGCGCATCCATAAAAAAACAAATAGTTGGATTAATCAATGACTTGCAGAAAAACATTTCAAAATAAATTTATCAGACAGAATTTTGGCACTCGAAAATTAAAATGCACAACTTAATAAGAAGGGAAGGAAAAATATGTTCAAAAAATCATAAATAAATTACAAAAAACTAGCAAAAGGACTTCGGAAAATGAGAGGCTTTTTCCCAATTGTATATGTAAATGCCCTTTTGACACTGAATTTATCATGCGATTTTGATGAGATTGTGTACGAATATTCTACGCAGATGGCAGAATATAAAATAAATACCGTCATCAGCGGAAAAATAATTTAATTTTATAATAATATATGGTGGTGGGTTACTACTCTGTAACCCGCTACTGCACAAAACTCATAATAGTTTCAAAAGATCATAAATATCTCACAATGAATTGAGCAAAAAGAATTTGTAAAATCGGTTAGAATTTAGCCGAGAGATAAAGGATGTTGCCTTATATGCTGCTAATTATTGTAAGTTGAAAGTAATTTAGCAAACCTTACAATATTATTTTGGAAAATTCTCCTAAACTAATTGGGATAATAACTTCTGGTTTCTTGTATATGAAGGATAACAGGTTACAGATAATTGGAACGAAAAGATAGTGGTTACCTATATTATGAATTATTTCGATTTCGCTTGGACATCTGCAATTTCATTTCTAGTCAAGCCCAATATATACTGTGAATTTGGACGAAATCGGAGATGTCGAGTAGGGACCCTCTCATTGTTAGACCAATTCTAGCTTTTTTACTTATTTTCATATTGCACCTCCTACCTTATTTAAGATGTTCATTGCCCTAAGAAAGTTTCACCAAAAATGAAATAAAAATAGGCTTTTTATACCGGAGAATCCCAAAAAACAACCACTTTCTGAATTATTTCATAAATATTGAACACCCGGTAAAAAATTACTACCACTGTATTATTTTCAATGAATTTCAGTCTTTTAGACAAGAAATTGTCCACCTAAAAAACTAATGACAAATTTACTTTCTATGAATCGAAATTTATTCCCATTATTTTTCAAAAAAAATCTTAGTAACCCACTGAAAGATGATGTTCTGTAAAGCAGTTACAGAGTTACAGAGAACTAAACAGGGTAGTAACGGTATATAATAAAAGAATCAGTAATTATAATTTTTCAAAGTGCTATTGTATCTATAAGAATAATTACCAAAATTCGTTTGGTTAGACTGTCTGGGTCAGTGATATGCAATGTCAATGTCCGGCTATTTATTTATTATTAAAATGGGGGATGCAAACAGATTTCCGCCTTTCACTCATCATCTAGTCACTGCGACCTGTAAAATAAATTTTGACATTGCCTCTAAGATGGCCTAGGGCGCCCATTTGAACGA
This sequence comes from Dioctria rufipes, assembly GCA_963924295.1. NCBI lineage: Eukaryota > Metazoa > Arthropoda > Insecta > Diptera > Asilidae > Dioctria > Dioctria rufipes. Next base: position 63,724,398 of record OZ002740.1, on the reverse strand, counting down.
AATGTGCCTCTTTGGGTGACTCAGGGCTAATAAAAAAAGATTTGGATCCTTGCTTTGTAAGGAGATTTATTCTTTATTACACTGATCTGGACTTAACTCAACCTGTAAAAATAACGATGCGGTTCTCTTGTCCATGTATCTATTTATAATTAAGAGAATAGACCCAAACCTTATTGAATTGCTGACAATGGAAACAGCATGACATACTAGTTCTGCATGAGTAGTCCTAACCCTAAATTAAATTATCATAATGTCTATATCTAGTTTTTACTGAACAGTCAGCTAATTGCCTCTATTTCAGCCCTATTCAACCTGCCATTCTTATCTACGAACATTATTAACACCTAAATGAAACACAACAAGTTAGTTATATACCTACACCCTAAAGTTATCCCAGGCAAAAATGCAGAATTGATTCATTTCGAAACCATAGCTGACACCTAGAAAAAATGATTAAAAAAAACGTTAATGAAACCACGCTTATCCAACCGACAGGTGCCGACCCTCCAGCAATCAAATTGCTGTCTCCCTTCGTTCAGCTCTAATTGTATCATTGCCCTAAATATCAGGTGAACAGGAGCAGAGGGTAGTAGCTTTGCACGGCAATCTAGCAAATGTTAAAATTAAAATTCATAACGGTAATAATTGAACTCAAATTAAATTCCCAAATTAACCACAATGTGAGTGAAAAAGAGGAGCAGCTCTTGCGGGGATGCTACCCAACTTTCCGGGGCAAATGCTGGTTCCATTCCATATATCCACTTTTGTATAGAACGGTAGTGAGATGGTGTGCAATTTGCAGGAAAAGGACCCTGTCTGATTTTGAAAGAAGGAGTAGGGAAGGGTGAAGTACTATTATCTGCAGAAAAAATTTATCTGAGCACATATTTCAGGTAAAAGCTTGCTTCAAGGGGAGCACCGCATTAACTCACGAATGCAGTCGAAATCCGACAAGAATTGAGTGAGTATTGGTATACCTCACTAGCTTTACAAAAGCTTTGAGCGTTTTTGCTTCTGTTCTTTATGACCCGTTCTATTGGGAATTTGCTGTCTGGCTGGTATCTACTGTGGCAGTCTATTTTTCGTGTTCAAGCTCAATTTCTAGTAGACATTTTATTCAATACCACCCCTTTGCATGCATCCCATGTTTTTTTTTTTTAGTTTGCAAATGTTTCTCTCGAAGTCAGATTGTACATGTGGAGTAAGTATTTCCGGATAGCACCATGCTGGGAAGACTTAGATAGAACTGAACATCAGAAGAAACGACATAGAATCTGAGCTGATGAGCGATTGTGTACTTAATCCTGAGCTTTCAGTTTCGTTGCCTGTCGTCCTTTTGCCTTTCGTTCAAAATCAACCTCTTTGTTTTACGTATCATGCTATATAGGTTACAGCATAGATAACAAACAGAGCTCAGCCTTGTGCAATCACAGGGATTAGGTGCGGTATATGGGCGGATTAGAGGTTCAACCCATAAATCTTGTAACTTTTTCTGACAGCCACATTACTTTTACAGTACACACTCCATTCTTCAATTCTTGGGTTACCCACCCGCCAGTAATGGCTCGCTTTAGTTGAATTATTTCAAAACGTATTGCTTCCTTAATGCTGTACGTTACGAATTCACCGCTAGTAGGTAGGTACTTGAGAATTTCGGTATCCAAAAATATGTTATCCGAAATTTTATGTATGAGGAATAAATTGACGAATAAATTAGAATAAATATTGCTTATTAGTAGGAGTTTTGGTAGTCCGTAATGCTACATAGAGATTTTTCGTGTTCATATGTTTATTGCTTATTTCCAATTGCAAATGTATAAATTCATTGAATTTTTCTGGAATCATAATCGTATTTCATCTATGATTGGATATTAATGTTTTCTTGGAGTTATCGCATTATACGTATTTGCGTATTTCTATTTATTTTCCTACACGCATCTTCTTCATCCTATGCTAAGTCAGTAAAGCCTCGAATGCTCATAAGGGAAGTTTATCATTCACAAAGGCAAAGGCTCGTAAGAATTCGCGCAGAATGGCTTTATTTTTATTCAAATCAGGTCAGGAATGAATCCATCGTAGTACCCTTGCTAATACCCTAGTAAGGCTACATCTTTTAAGTCCCACAAATGCTATGGTCTACATATTTCTTGTGATTATGCTTAGAACAAAACGGTCAAAGTCAAAGTCATTAAATTAGGAGTCTTTAATATGGTTACAATAAGTTGACGATTGGAGGCGGCGACGAAAATAAATTCGACTGAACATGCGCTAATATTCACAATCTCATCTATAGTGAGATTGTATCAATCAAGTTGGATTATTCCAACAGTTGGGTTGTAACAGGTAAAATTGAATACTTGTTACAACTGCTCTTGTTATTTAAATTAACAGTTCCAAAAACCCGTTATAAAATAACAAGCTGTTAAAATTTTTCAATTTTTCATACCATCTTACCGAAAATGTTTCGGCAGAATTTTTATTCACTTTGGCTGAGTTATTTTCAGACACAATGCATAAAAATTCTAAAGAAAAAATTTCCAGTAAATTTCTAGGAAAAAATTGAGGCCTTCCCTACATCAGGGCGATTTTAGATACAATGCTTTCAGATATGTTCGGCCTCCAAAAATATACATAATTCTAAAGAATAAATTTCCAGTAAATTTCCAGGAAAAAATTGAGGCCTTCCCTACATCAGGGCGAAGCATCGTTCCTAGTATTCCTTATAAGGTTACAATTTCATATTATCCGTAACAGCTGTTTGCATTTGTAAGCCTAGGATTTCTTAAGCCTCGTTTCCAGTAATACAAATTTTCTTACCCGACAAGTTTTGAAACAAGTTGACAACATTCTGTATAAGTGGAAAGGCTATATGAAAATTCAGATGCATATTGGCAACTTGTTCAATGTCGACTGTAAAAACTCGCAGAATATGTTGCATGGATTTTTTTCATTTAAATGGAAACGCTCATTTGTTGTGTTGGCTAAACTAGTGGTTCTAGCGTTCTTTCAGTAAGTTGAAGACAATGCAGTGGAAAAAATCTGCCACAATAAAATATGAAAAATATTCGATCTTGTGGGATGTTAAGAGTAGTGACCATAAAAATACAAATAATCGAAATGACGCGTTGAATGAAATTGCTTCAGAGTTGAGCTATAGGTTGCTTTCTCCTTGTTTCGAAACAACTTTCAGCACAAATAACGAACGCTAAAGTTGCTAATAACAGCTGCTCATTAATCGCGATCCGATTCTCAAGTAAATAATATAAGAAGTTAAGCCAACAAGTTGGCGAGCATTTAAATGGTAATACTTGTTAAGTTTAAGCCACTGACATATATGTATAATATGGAATGACTACGTTAATGGAAATGCACTGCAAAAAGTGGGCTCACTTCTATATTGCTGACTCTTTCGGTCTAAGCATCAAGTACCAACTGTGGAGAACTGTAAATAAAAAATAAATAAATAGGTCCGTCGAAATAAATCTTTTTAAATTAATTATTTAGGGTTATTACTGATAAAATTGTTTTACCAAAGGCAATATATTCATAAGATATGAAGCAGAAGTTCGGAACGTTTTATTATAATCACTTTTCGAGCTGCGCGCTTATTTTTTCAACTTCGCGCCAATGATTTTTTCAATGTTGGCACCGGCGTAAGAACTTTTATTGACATAAGCAATTTAGCCCACATGAATTAGAAAGTTAATCAGTCCATATTATATATGTCAGTGGTTTAAGCAAACATGTCGGCTCTCAACAAGTTCACAACATTTTGCACGAACAATATATTATATTATTACATTATATCTGTTATGTCCCCTGAGAAAATCGTTATTGCGGGAGATGAAAATATAATCTATGTTACGAGCTCCTTTGAACTTTTGTGACAATTAAAAATAAATTTCGCGTGTTATGTTTCTTTCGTATGTAAGCCTTAATGACATCTAGCAAGTTCTCAAAGCAAATGAAAGTATCCAAAGCTGACTTTGAAATAATATTTCGTTTTTAATCTTCAAAGACTCGCTTCCATCTGTATACTTGTAAATGACGGTGCATATACTTTTCTTGACATACTCGAGCGTAGATACCAGTGACGTTACTCAATGTATCAGACAAGTCAACTTTCAACACCCAACACCCAATGACGTAGAGCATACTAGCTTGATTTTAAAAATGTAGTTATATGAAAATGCCGAAAGAGTCCGCTCCTGTATGCCTCTCAGCAATATCTTTTAAAACCAAATTGCTTGGATAATACCAGAATTTTCAAAAATTTAAGTTAGAAATTTATAATTTCTTTAAAGGTAAGAATTCCTCTGTTCACATAGAGTGATTAGGATGCTTTTAAGTGTTCATAACGTATTTAAAATAAATTTTAACTGAGTAGCTTCAATTTTGTTGTTAAGTATATAATTATTTTTGCTATAGTCGCATGACTGAACTAAAGTCAGTCATTGAATCCGACATTAATATTTCTGGAACTGAAAGAGTAAAGTTTAAAGAAAACAAAAACAAAGTATGACAACGTTAATGAATTGATTAAATGAAAACGCTTTTTGAGTTAGACAATACCGATTGATAATTATAATCATCGAAGGGCGCAAAGGAGTTAATATGCACACAAGATTTAATGTTCGATTTTAAAATGATACCTAAATTACGGACTGTATTCTCGTAAGTTAGGAATTACGATACCCTCTAGTATTATTAAAGGTAATTCTGATGAATCAAGAGCAATATAATAGACATTGTAAGGAATCAGGGTTCAGTACCTATGAATTCATTACTAGAGACCACTTATCGCACGTCACATATAAATTCAAAGTACGGAATTTCATTAATAAAAATTGTATTTTTGAGTTGTGCCACTTTTAAAAGAAACTTGTAAAAATATTTATTTAGCAACGAAGAAAAGCAGTTGTGTTGCATAAGACCTTGCGGAATTAACAGCTAACTTCGCCAACTGCAGTAACAAAAATTTAAAAATTCTTTTACATAAATCTTCAGAAATAAATTTACTAACAAATTTAAGAGCTCAGACTAGTTTTAGCAAAGAATTACTACGTTAAGCTAGAATTAATTCTATAGTGCTTCGTTTTTTCGCTCTCCTAAAAAGTTGAATTGTTTTTAATTGGGTCACTTTTCTATGTGATGTGCTTTGTATGTATAAGTCGCTGTTGGGTTTAGGGTAGCCTTCTATGGTTTGAACATGGTCACCGTAAATATCGATATTAATATTACGAACTATTCCTGGTGTAGGTCAGTAATATACATACCTATACATACATATGTATAACCTACAAAGCAGCTGCTATAATGTCTTGCTTAACGCTTTTCACGCGGGGTCAATCCGTGGGGCTATACTTTCTTCTGCAACGTAACCAATTACTTTGGCCTTCTAATGAAAATGTAATTTATAGGAGGGTGTTTACTCTTTCTATGCAAGAAATTGAACTGAGTTCCCTCCTATGTGCTTGAGCTCTATATTAACCATTTCTTAATTATTTTGTTTTACCACTACCTAATCTCCGGAGGCATCCACAAAAGTTTCGATGACTAGATACAAAAGAATAAATAAATCAGTACTCTGACAAAATATACATGCATATCGAAAAAAATGAATGACTATGCGACAGAATCTATGTACATAAATCTAAATAATTAAACAACAACTACTAATTAAGAAAACTAACATTTATTAACACTTAGCTAAGTTCCTTTCTTTTCTTTTAGTAATTTTTTCCCACGTAGTCAAGTCTAAGAATTTTAGTTTTGTATCCTGTTCCCCTATTTAATACCTTTTTTTTTCTTTTTTTTTTACTTTTGCTATCCTCCCTGTTTCATGGGTAGCTTTAACTCTGTTGCTTGATGTTTTCCTTTACGGTCTTCCTGGGTCATCTTTTAAATTGATCACATCGCATTTTTCAATGTCAACTTTTTTTACTTTGCATTTTAAGTTTATGTCTTATTTTACTTTCTTTCACCAGGTTATATAACTGCCTAGCCCTATTAGCAAAGATTACATACTAGATAACAATCGTTTAATATTTTTTAATTGTGTATCACTTAAAAAAAAAACACTTGTACAACTCGTATCGAAAGGAGCTCCATTCCTTTTTCCGCACTCACTGGTTAATCATAGGAGCTCAAAACAAGTACCACCTGATCTTTGGTATATCACAAATCCTTAATTAAAGGGATATCACTATTTAACATATCGAACTATTTAGTCAATTTAATTAGTAATCAGGGGGGGGGGGCGACAAAAATAAAAAATATCGATTTTTCATCCGATTCATATAGAAAACGGTTGTTCACATTAGTAGCCTAAACCACAGGGCAGATTGGATTTTCCTGAAAACACTGCAGAGATTATCGGAAAGGTGGTTTATAACGTTTAAACTTTTCGATTTTCCTTAAAGTTAAAAGAGTTAGGGGGAAAACGTTTTTTGAGATTTCCGGCTATTTAAAACTGCACTCGCCAATAGGGTACTCAAACTTCTTTTTACGATATGAGAAATTTGATTCTATACTAGATTTTCAAAACTGTACTAGATCAAAATTTGCCCTCTTAGGGGGCGCAGTATATTTTCTAATTTATAAAAAAAACTAATAGCATTCTATATTTTCGGAGATCTTTCGATCACCATACTCACTTTTTTAGTACCTACTTCCCTTTTTTCTATTCTAACTGAAGTATTAGATTTATTTTTCACACCTTAGATCGCCTCTATCTCGGTAGGGTTATATCCGATCGGAAAAACGATTCCACAGTTCGCCTCAGCTAATTACCAGCTACAATTCGTAAAAGAAAATTTTTTTCCGAGGGTACTTTTAGGGTGCAGAGTGGGAACCCCCGTCGGCGAAGTGGTTCCAATATTCCATGTTGCATATAAAATTACAGGTCTCACCGAGTACTATCCGCTTCTGTACCTTTTTTCGTTTCAAACAACTCTCTGGAGACGTTTTTGCCTTCCGAAATTCCAATTTTGATGCTCCTGGGTCGCATACACCCCGGTTATTACATTTCGCATATATTTCGTCTGTTCTTACTTTCAGAGTAGACGTATCAATTCTTCACAATTACGTGCTTTAAAAAAGTCCACTTTTTTCTTAAAAACTGGTCATCTATCACCTTTTCGGTTAACTCCGAAACGGCTTATCGGACGGAAAAACTAATAAGATATCCGATTAGGCAACAAAAAGTTAGATACAGTTACACTCTACAAACATGCGCCAACATGCATATTTAGAAATTCCCTATCATTTTTTCTGTGCTGGAAGACGAGACGTCCAATTCGATCATTTTTCGAGTCACCTCAAATTTTCTTGGTATACCAAAATCTGCAAATGCTGCTTGGATTTCCATAACTTTTTTTTTAAATATAACCAGTATGTGCACCAATACGAGGAGAGTATATTCAAGATGTGGGACCCGTTCTGGTGGGTGGAGGGGGGTAAAAGCGCCAAATAATTCAAGTTCAAATCAACTTTTTAGTAAATAGTTAGAAATTAACAAGGATATGGCTACGTGGTTAGTCTTAATTTCAACTCTTATTTGTTCTTAAAATAATTATTCCAACCAAATCGAGTTTCGATTACCATTACCCAATCTGTGCTGATTTCCGTTAAATATTACGTGAATTCTGAAATTACATCACATTCAACACCATCTTGCGCAACATTTTAGCGACTTTCTTTCTCTATCTGTCTATAATCTGTTTTCTTTCTACCTCTAATCTGTTTTGTTTCATCTGCAGAAAGCCACTTTGTGTTATGTATATGTCTATTCCACTCATACGCACACACAACACAAAGTACTTTTCACTCAACTGGCTCTGGCACAAAAAAATTAAAAGCTCGTTTTCATTCACATCCAGCGAACAATTTTGTTGCAAAAACCGAAACAGCGGCAAATAAATACGATAAGATATTCCGAAGGATTCATTAAATTGTCGTGATCACATCTTTGCCCTAGACCCTCCCCCCCCCCCCCCGATCACTCCGTTTCCAATAATTTTAATATTTCGTTATTTTTAAGGAAGTCTAGTCACTTAAATACTCATATAAGTCGTATCAAGAATATCGTAGAATCAAACTTGAGCAGCCGTTCCAAAGAGGGCCCTTCACCCTATAACGCTCTATTTAACATGTTAAGATTTTCGGTTAAATGCTTCAGTTATCCAACCTTAAAATTGAATTCTTGAAAAAAAAAGTCAAATTTTATTTGTTGTATTATCCTTGGTCCCGTAAAATTTTCACACCACATTTCCATGTAAAATTTCAATTTCACCAAGAAAGACACCGCAAAACATGCCGGCGGCAGATGATATGATCTAAGCCATAGCCCACACAGGGATATTGGCACTTTTTACAAGTGAGAAGTACTCGCGGGTAGGAAAATATCCGTGCTACCAAGTTTCGGTCGGGAGTACGGGCAGGCATACCAATATTACAGCAAGGCGGCCATTTTGAAATTGCGAAATTTCTGAAATTACTCATCGGACGGCTGTACAGATGTTTATTTGCGATTTGAGGTGATAATATAATAATTTAATAATCATTACGTGTTGTGAATTTGTGATACAATAATTGATACTTAATTGAACACGCACACAATTAATTTCGGTAATCATATAAGGAACTACGCGAAGCAACATTATTGTTATGGTACGTCTAAGCCAAGGTAAGGAAAATTCCTTCCTTCCCAAAAATGTTCTCGTCTGGGTTGGGCCTAAGTGCGAGTTACCGGCGTGAAGGGTGCGGCATTTCCAACATTTCTGCTTGTCAACCATATTAAAATCAGAATCGAGGAGGGAACTAAAGGAGGCGACATGTGATGAAAAAAGCGTAGCAACTATCGTTCTTCTTCTTGTTTTGTCGAGGTGCCAGAGGCATTGAATAAATAAGTAATAAGGAAACGGCATATCGGGTGAAAACCTAAGCCACTCGGCGAAATGTATTAGTGTGTTGTGTTTGTATTCGTTTCGTCATGGCAGTAGTTAAATCGTGAAATTTTGAAGGGGGACAATTTTTATAATCCAAATTGCTATGTAAAATAAACAAACTTTTAGCGCCCCCTTATCTTCAGATAATATTCCTTGGCATTTCCTATGATAATTTAAGTGACTTGTCAAGCAGAATTTAAAATAAGTGACCAGCCCTCCTGTCATTTCTCCCTCCGCTCCCTAGGTTAGCGTGTCATTTCATTGCCTACTCACGTACACTGTATTCGCACGAACTCCGCTTCCTTATTAGTTATTTATTCAATGGCCAGAGGCGGCAATAAAAATTGTTGATGCCTTAAATATCACAACAAATTAATGGCGCGAAAATTTAAACACATTTCTTAGAGACTCCACACCACCCACTGACATGTATATAAATGGACTGACTGATCTCCTGTTTCATGTGGCACCAGTTTGGATTTCGGCAAGTATGCTCTCACTGACGATATATTTAAATTATTTACGAATTTACTAATATCTGCTTGTCAGTGGGATTTACCGAATTTACCAAAAAAGTATTTTAAAAGTATCTTCCTCAACACGGCTTGTTGTATCTAAATCTTCGAGCGTATATAACTCCTTTTTATATTATTATCACTTAGTTCAATAGCCATTAACTATTTCCTATAAAAAGTAAATTATCCCTTTTGTAACTACGTCTCTGCGCCAAACACACTTCGCGGCTTTTTGTTTACAAAACAGTGACAGTCAAACACCCTGCCAAAATCAAAATGGCGAAAATTTTTGGCTACGCTGCCATACATATACTTACTGTGGGATGTCTTCTCCTTTAGTTCTCTCCTCAAAGGAAAATAGTGACAGTTACTTATTTACACTGTCAGGTGTTATAAATTTTGAAAAGTTGATGTTAATTGTTATTTCTAACAAAATTAATTAATTTTTCTCCCATAAACACTGTGTTTTTCTCGTATCAAACCTCTTTGACAATTACAAAAAAATGACGACAACAATGAAAAATTTTACTTTAGTAGGTACTGAGTAGAATTTTTGAGATTTGATCAATTTTCATATTCTGCTTCTGGTACTGTCACTAGTTCTGCTTTCAGTTTGTTAGTGCTCGAACAGTTGCATGTTTTCAGAAAAAAATCTGCTTTTAATGTGTCACGACCTTTACATAAATAAATACAATGTTAATAAAGCGGCAAGAAGTTAGCTTCCGACTTGAAGTTAATTTGAAAATTTGAAAGAAATGTTTTTCAAATAAATCATATTCCTTTTCACGTTTCGGAGTGGGATATTTAACGTACCAGAGCGGCCAACCCAGGAAAAGAATAAGAATCTACATTTTAAATTCCAATTCAAATCTTTTCCGCGCAAAATATCAGATATCTAGTCTTGACTGTCCATTTTGAATTCATAAATTCTAAGCGTAAGAGCACCATAAATTCAGAGTGACAGGAAAAAAGAATTAGAATAAATACTGGATTTACATGAAACGAACATTGCTTGAAAACTGCGGACACTGCGACCAGAGTTGATTTATTGTTATTGTACGAGGAGCATATACTAATCTAAAATGTCAGAAGTTTACAATGATTACTGAAAAGCATGGATGGTTTTTTAACAGGATGCAGTATAAAGCTATTTCCTTCACCTTGCCAGCATGTTCGAGCAATAATACAGACATAATGGAATTATGGAAAAGAAGCGCCTTATACTTATAAACTTCTTAAGTACAACTACACTTTCTTTTATTGCATGTGGTGTAAATTGTTAAAGATTATGTGAATCTATACCGATAAATCTTTTAAATCAGAACTTTTCCATCCTAGGACCGTGATCCATCAGCGAATCTCATAGGTTCCTCGATAATCAGAAGAAATAGAAAAAATAAACATTACAAGGAATGATTGAATTCAACAATCACAAGCACCTCATTCACTTTCCTCATATCCTACAAAAAAAAACTCTTTTTATCATGAAGAGAAAAAATCTAATAAGTTGGAAGTAGTAATGAGTTTTTTACTCTTTCGAGACCTGTATAAAATACAAGTCTACAGGCAATTCTCAACCTACTGCATATGAGCAGAGAAAATTAAAAAACAAGTACCGAGGTACTGTCAGCAGTTACTGGCCTAAAAGCCGAAGACCAAAAATTCCATAAAGAAATTTTTGGGAGTATAGGTACTGTGTGTAAAGTGTTTCGATCAGCAGTAACAGGGCGATCTCATCAGAACAGCAATGAACCCTGAAAACTGCCTGCTGTCTACGCTACTGTGAACTCAGATGCCAATAAGTTGCTGGTGGATATATAGACATATTTAAAAAATCTATGTGTGAATCAGAATCAGTTCATTGGAATGCAAGTCCTGATAACACGTGAAGGGTTTTAAGTTAAATAAAAGGACAGATCCTGAAAATAGAAAATTTTCAACAAAATAGAAAAGTATGTTAGTAACGTGGTTTACATAAAAAACAATTACAGTTAACTTTTTAGGGAAATTATGATAGAATATCCGAAACATAATTTTTCAAACATCTGGATAGAATAGAATAGTGAAAGGGAAATATTTGAATACTATTTTCCTAGAAAGAAATAAAGAAGGAAGGGCCTTCACTAAGTCTGAACGTAACAATATTCGTCTTAACACTAGTTTTGTATGTTAACAGCATATTTATCGACAAGATTGGAAGGTATTCAAATTATATTTACTGGGGATTTAAAAGGTGGTAATTAATTCTTACGATGTCAGCGTAATTCTCTCCATCTCATCGACCCATTGGCCTGCGGTAGTTAGTTTATTTTACACATAAGTCGATTTTATAGTCTTCAAACAATATGGAAAAGTCTTTTGGTACGTGAAAAGAAATTTCATTTCCGTCTTTGAGTGTTGAGTGAGATATCTGTGTATTACAGAGCAAGTTAGAGAAAAATTATATTTGGTGAATTTGGCATCAAAAGTTTGATATGCCCGACTCTATTAGAAATTAGAAAAGACTGGGATCCGAACATGATTATATACGAGTCCGTCACACTTCGCGGTTACTCTTAGTACGGAGGTCTGGAACCATTCCCGACTTAAAATATTACCTTTTAGTAACATAGATCTTGGAAGTACATAAATACTTGTTATATTTATATTTTTTATACTTTGGTGTTTGGGTGCTTATGGCTAAATTGGCATTCCCTAATCGAAAGTTATTATCTCTAAAGAAAAACAAGTGCACCGTCCGACAGACTAGCATACTGGAGATAAGAAATTAAATTCAGCAAAGATCTAGTCTGGTAGGAAATAACAGTGGATATCTGGCGCACCGGGTCATGATTGATGTTAAACCAAATCAGAAATAAATATCGTGGGTTAGAATGGATAGATGGATAGATGGACCATAACCAACTTTGAAAAACGTAACAAAAACATTCAACATAAAAGTGTTAGTTGCATTGAAATTATTTGGATATCGTTTACCACAGTAAGTTGAATGGACTCGTAGGTTAAAGTTTTCATAAGCTCTATTTCTATAAATCAATTCACCTTAAGCTCGCCCTGCAATGATTATGTGCATAAGTAAAAAATTTCTACCGAATAATTAAAAGATTCAAGAAACGGCTGACGGAGAATCAGAAAATTTCTTAATTTTTTTCATTCAAGTGGTGAATCTTTATCGCGTAATCATAGATGTCACTTGTAGTCTTTTTTCATATAAATGAATTGCAAAAAAAGCAAAAAAACTACACTAAACGTCTTAAAATGGAATTTTAACTCGAATTTCATTAAAAAAGGAGCAGTATTAGTTTAGTGTGATTCTATATCTTGATTGACAATTAAATTCATTGATATTCAGGAATGATTCTATCCTGTATAAGTCGCACACATTAAATCGTACTAATTCGACAATGTATAATACAAAGTTGGATTATATAAATGCAAAGGTATGCTAATATGTAACTCTCTCTAGAGATGGAAAAAGAGAGAGACTTTAACAAAATCTTCTTAATTTTTTCGATATCAACTTTGGTACGATTCCTTTCCTTTTTGGTGTTAATTTATGCAAACGGTGCGCTACTAATCTTAAACCGAATTTCCTAATGAATGTTTTTGTAGCCCTGGAGCTTTTTCCCTTCCAATAAACTCGTTTGTTTCAAACAGCAGGTAAAAAGTTTTTTGTAACGGGTAGAAGTCTGCCTCTCCGATTCTGAAGGTTATGTAGAATTTATGTCTTTTCAATTTAGTTGACTTGAAAAGTTGTATTTAAACAGTTCCCTTTATCGGTTTGTCTACTCTAACACAAACAAAAAATAGGGGGGAATGTACCAAAAATTTCAATACTTAATAAGACAAAATTTATTAGCTTGTGGTTGGGGTCGATTACTTACTGGTGAACTCTTAAGAAGTTTTGAATCCTATCAAATTGTCGTACTTAGGGTACTTTTGTTTTTGTAAAAGTTTATTAAGTTTTTTTCAGTTTGGTACTTTTCGTTTTGTAATAAAACTTCTTTGAAGACGAGAATAATTTTGAGGTTGAAGTCGATTTGTTTTATTTTAGGGTTCAGCCCGCAAACTTTTAGGATATGTAAAGAAAAAGAAATTTTTATGAAAATATTATTCAATGTGTTGGGGAGAACTTGTTCTTTAACTTATATTGGTTTTGAGTTTTCTGTTGTTTTTTTTTTTGTTAATTAAATTTTTATTTATAATTTAAATTTTCTTTCTATTTTAGTGTATGAACTTTTGAAGAAGAAAATTATAAGTGTTTATATATAATATTCTTTTGATGCTCGACTGTTGTATTTTTTTTATAAGCTGATGTGTTTTAATTTCTCGGGTGTAGCAGTCAAACGATTAATAAAAAAACTGATTAATCATGTGTAGTCCTTTTATTGGCCTAATGTTTCGGCAAATATCGTTGCCGTCCTCAGAAGCACTGTCATAAATCTACACAAGTACATATATTAGCTTTGCTATCACAATAAAAATGATGCGTCTATTGTTTCCTTACGGGCTGTTTTAGCTTACATCTGTTGAAACATTAATGTTTTTAACACAAAGATAAATATAAATCACAAAACATAACACTACTAATAAATTAACAAGAAATATTAGCCTTAGTGAATTGCCCTAGTCAAGTTTTAAAATTCAACTAGTAGGTAAATACCTGATCGAAATAGATTCATAACGGCCAGTTTCATTTTCATTTTTCTATGTATTTAAGAGTTTATGGTATTTTCTAAGAGATTACAGTAAATGGTGTGTATGCTGTCTATGTCTGTTCATCTGTTCATTGTATTTTGTGTGCTTTGAATGTTCAAGGCCTCAAGAGTAAGGCGTTTACTGTAGTTATGCACAGTGTATAAAATTTTTACACTAGTATAATCCGGCTGATGATCATTGGATAAACAGTGGTTTGACAAAGCAGTCTTCCCTTTGTTTTTATACCCTAGATGAAATCTAAGGGGTATACTAAGTTTGTCATTCCGTTTGTAACACCTCGAAATAATGATGGTAGAGCAAAATGGATTGGACACCCACGCATAATATTAAAAGTTATTTTGATTTTTGCATGTCCGTCCGTCCGTCCGTCCGTCCGTCCGTCTGTGCGCACGATAACTCGAGAACGCGTATACTTAGAGAGCTGAAATTTTGTACACGCACTTTAAAAAAAAAGTAAAATTAAGTTCGAAAATGAGACAAATCGGGCAACTCCTTCTTGGGGTTGCCATACAAAACATTCGTTTTCTACTATATATTTGGAGACTGGCTGAGAACACATCAATATAGAGAGCTGAAATTTGGTATATGGTATTTTCATTTTACTATCAAATAAAGTTTAAAAAATGGAGTAAATCGGGCCATATAAAAATTTAGGTTTTTTACGTATACTGTGAAAACGATCAGTCCTAGACATTTTTATTGTACTAAAAACTTCTTCAGAATACGAAGTCCTATAAAATTGGTTATAATCATTTTTCTGTAGGACAAACCGTCCTAGAAATATATGCGAAAAACCACTTCAAAAATCAAACTTGCACAGCTGGGTGACCATACGAAATTTCATATGGGCATTCATCTAAGGTATCATGAGAATTGGTCTTAGACCAATTCTAGCTTTTTTACTTGTTTGACTTTATATCCGATTTGTGGTTAATTATTCTATTTTTAAGATACTGCCCTGTTGTTCCAACATAGGACATGTTGCATGTACTATCCCCACAGGGAATTTTATATACCACATTAGAAGCCAATTCCTTTGGAATTTTATATTTTATTTTGCTAAAGCAGTTTCCTACTGATTTTAAGGATTTTAGCGCTATTCTAGTATGTGGATTACTGGATTGAACTATTCTATTAAGTTTTGGATATAGATTGCTGATCTGTAAGTTTTGGGAGGGATATTATTTGAGGAATTGGTTTGGCAATTTGAGTTTGATTACCGTAGTTTATGTATATGTTGGAACACCAGGGAATTAATTATCTTTTTTTGGGAATCCATTTTGCGAAGGAATTGCATGTATACTAGGGATATTTTTGTGGTGGAACTCTGGATGACTTATGTTTAATACTCTACCTATGAAATTTCTAGCAGTGTTTATTTTTTGGTAATATGGATGATTGGATTTAAAGCTATATAGCTCAGTTAAAGATCGATAAAGCGCCAGGTATCGATAAGCTTACACCGAGAATTTTAAAAATTGTAGCACATTATATAGCTCCTCCATTAGCGTACTCATTGAACCTATGTCTAACTCAGGGCATATTTCTATGTAAATTTAAACATGCCATCGTTGTTCCAATACACAAGGCAAATGACAAAAGTGATCCAGATAACTATAGACCGATATCGCTAATTTCTAATATCGCGAATATTTTTGAGAAATGCATTAAGACTAGGTTGGTTGATTATCTGGACCATTACAACATCATTGCAAGTAATCAGTATGGTTTCAAAAATAAATGTAGCACAAGTGATGCAATTTACGATGTTACCAATTTTATAAACTCGGCAATTGACAAAAAGGAGGAAGTTATCGCGATATTCTTGGATCTGAAAAAGGCTATTGGATACGGTTAATCATGATCTCCTATTACAGAAACTAACATTTACAGGGATTACACGTACTGCTCTTTCGTTTTTTCATTCCTATCTTACCAACAGAATACAGGCAGTCAGAATTGGCCAGGTAACAAGTGATCCTCTTCGTATTAAGTGTGGGGTTCCACAGGGTACGGTTTTGGGTCCAATCCTCTATCTAATATACATAAATGAGTGTGTTAAATTAATCGAACAGTCAAGAAGGGAGCATATTGTAGCGTTTGCAGATGACACGGTCTTGTTATTTAGTGGAGAAAATTGATCCTTTACTTTATCACTAGCGCAAAGAGGCATTTTATCTCAGTGTATGATTGGTTGGTATGTCACAAGTTAGCTTTGAACCTAAATAAAACATGTTTCGTAAAATTTGAGCATGAAAATGCACATTCAAACGTTAATCTTAAGATAGAGTTGCAGGGTAATGTCCTCCAGTGCGTGAGTGAAGTGAAATATTTAGGTGTTCCTATAGATCAGAAGCTTAAGTGGGAAAAACATATCCTGAGCTTATGTAAGCGGCTGAGGAAAACAATATATAAAATACTCCTATTGCGAAATATCTTAAAATTTGATCTATTGAGAATGGTTTATTTTGCTTTAATACAGTCCTTAGTTGGGGAGCTACATATGTATACTGTCTTGATAAATTCATTATCAAATCTTCAAAGCAAAATAATTAAGATTTGCTTAAAGAAATCTAAATACTACTCCACCACACAAGCATACAATGATATTAAGTAAATAAAAAGATTACTCTTTTGGACTTTTTACCGGGTTAAACTTAATTTTGTTCAAGAAAGAATTTTTTGGGATTCTCCGGTATATAGCAAAGGCTAAAAAATGTTCTAATTTGTTATTTCATCACACAACCCATTAATTTTTGGTGACAAGTTTCAAGTCTTGGTTTGACTCATCAACAGGTCACAAATAGCGAAATTGTGTGATTTGAAAAACAAATGAAAAAATGAAAAAAGAAGAAAGAAATGAAAAGTTTGAGAAAATAGAAAAAAACAATTTTTTTTTTTTTTTTTTATTTATTAAAAAAAAATTTAAAAAAATTTAAAGAAACAGATTCCTTCGAAGCGAATCGAACCTGTATACGCCACACAGTGGGCTGAAAAATAAAAAAGAAAAGGAAGAAGAAGAAGCGTTTCGTGTCAGCAGAAAACCTAACACTCATCGGTGCAGCTTGGTTTTCTGCCTGCTGCAGACGCTTGAAAATAGATCAAACTGATCTCTTCTCATATAAACTCAGAAATAAATTCTGGGTGTGAATTATATGAGGAAAAAACACTCCTATACAAGCCCAGGCAGGAGGAAAAATAAATAAAAAGATTACTCTTTTGGACTTTTTTATTTATTTTTCCTCCTGGGCTTGTATAGGAGTGTTTTTTCCTCATATAATTCACACCCAGAATTTATTTCTGAGTTTATATGAGAAGAGATCAGTTTGATCTATTTTCAAGCGTCTGCAGCAGGCAGAAAACCAAGCTGCACCGATGAGTGTTAGGTTTTCTGCTGACACGAAACGCTTCTTCTTCTTCCTTTTCTTTTTTATTTTTCAGCCCACTGTGTGGCGTATACAGGTTCGATTCGCTTCGAAGGAATCTGTTTCTTTAAATTTTTTTAAATTTTTTTTAATAAATAAAAAAAAATTGTTTTTTTCTATTTTCTCAAACTTTTCATTTCTTTCTTCTTTTTTCATTTTTTCATTTGTTTTTCAAATCACACAATTTCGCTATTTGTGACCTGTTGATGAGTCAAACCAAGACTTGAAACTTGTCACCAAAAATTAATGGGTTGTGTGATGAAATAACAAATTAGAACATTTTTTAGCCTTTGCTATATACCGGAGAATCCCAAAAAATTCTTTCTTGAACAAAATTAATGATATTAAGGTAATGACTGTAAGACAATTATACATATTTACCCTATTAAAATTCGTATACACAAATTTATCAAAGCTCACTATCTTCCAAACGAATTATCGTACACGCAGGCAGATGTTGCACCTTTAGAAATCACTAGAACTAGTAAATGTATTACAGATAGACATAGTAGTATTTTAGGTCCAAAATTTTATAATGCCTTACCTGCAGAAGTAAAAGAGACTCTAAATGTTTCCAATTATAAAACTGTGTTGAAAAACTGTGTATTTAACAACCAAGATGTTTTTAATAACATTGTCCATTAGTTTTTTAATTTAGAAATTTTCAATTATGCTTACATTCTCTCAGGTATTATACATAATATATATAATTTTTGAACTGAATGAATTGGTTGCATTGCATACTATAGTATACCTTAGATGTATTATTTATGTAATATTTTTAAAATTTTATTTTATTTTATTTTATAATATTAGTAAGTAGAAAATTAGTAATAAATTAGTCACAACCCTCGCACACAAGCTTCGGCTTTTGTGAGCGGTTAGCCTAGATTATTAGCTTATACATTACATATAGAATTTGAATTATGTATTAGGCTGCACTAAATAATTAAATAAATAAATAAATACAAAAAAATAAACTTCTTGCATTTGTGAAGATAAAGGATTTTCAAGTTGCTGCAATTTACTTTCAAGTAAAGATGTTAGCTTTGTGATGAAATTAACTTCACTGATGATAGGCTATTGATCGGCGCTTTTAATGCTGATTTAGCTCGGGTCTGTGCTGATGTAACAATCATCCGAATTGCTTCTGGTGCGCTCAGCAGAGTGCTGACCTCGAGATGTTTTTTTAGGGGACATCACTGAATAGTTTATTGACTCGAAGATGAAACGAGTACACAATAAAATTAATTTTATGTCGACCGAATCACGTAAATTAAAATGAATAATTAAATTTTAGCATTTATTTTTTCCCGGACGGGAATCGAACCTACACTTGTTAGAATCAGTCAATGATGGATAAAGAAGAATTTTAAGAACTTTTATTTTTAACGATTCTAAATCAAATTAATAAATACAAGAAGAAAAAACAACCGCCTCGTCCGGGGTTTGAAACCGGGACCTTCCTTGGTTAATTCCAGCTGAAAGCAAATCGTGGCTTAGTAGGCTAGTAACAAGTTGATAAATGCAAGAGGGAAAATCATCTGTCTCGTTAGCTCAGTGGTAAGAGCAGTCGCCCGGCAAGCGGAAGGTCCCGGTTTCAAACCCCGGACAAGGCGGTTGTTTTTTCTTCTTGTATTTATTAATTTGATTTAGAATCGTTAAAAATAAAAGTTCTTAAAATTCTTCTTTATCCATCATTGACTGATTCTAACAAGTGTAGGTTCGATTCCCGTCCGGGAAAAAATAAATAAAAATTGAATTTACAATTTATTTGTGCGCTTTCAGCGTTAATGGTTAATTCCAGCTTAAAGCAAATCGTGGCTTAGTAGGCTAGTAACAGGTTGATAAATGCAAGAGGGAAAATCATCTGTCTCGTTAGCTCAGTGGTAAGAGCAGTCGCCCGGCAAGCGGGAGGTCCCGGTTTCAAACCCCGGACGAGGCGGTTGTTTTTTCTTCTTGTATTTATTAATTTGATTTAGAATCGTTAAAAATAAAAGTTCTTAAAATTCTTCTTTATCCATCATAAATTTTAGCAGATAGAGAAGCTTAATAGAAACGAAACTAACTAAGCGTTTTGGAAAAAAAAAAACAGGAGCTATCGCAAACACGTCTACTCACTATCGCACATCGTTCAGTACAGTTCATTGTAGAATATTCGACAAAAAGCTGGTCTAAACTTGTAATTGTATCGGCTTTCGTTTTTTAACAGAATTCGATGTACCTACCCTTTCTTTAGGCATATCATCCGTAGTCATAGCAACAATAGTCAGAGTTGTTACTTTCTCCGACATTAAAATTTAGTGGAAATCTCCACCGATACCGAATATGAAAAACTATGGATAATTAAATTGCTTTAAATGTATCTAAAAGAGTTTTCAATGCATTTCACTCATCATAATATTCCAATTAAAGTTTATCTTGTTATACACAATTTAATCAGTACGTGCCTGGAGCTATCCTGAATTATGCAAGAACGATATTATCAAAGTGCTCATTAGACATTCACACTTGGAAATTGAATCAAGCTTTGGTTACTATTCTCTACTCTGAATATCAGACTTGATTACTCTCTCATTATCTACCCACAATCGCCCATAAGCTACAGTTATCTGGTAAATTATTTAACATTGAGAAATATAATCAATTCATTTAAATTAAAGCATAAAGCAAAACCATTGGATTGACTCAAAACCACTGAATTTTGTGCACGTGCTCTTTAATTATACTGAAAATCAAGCTCCACTGAAGATGTTCATGAAATGATTTCAAAATGAACAATGATCTTTTTTTTTTTAACAAACCGCGGATAATACAACATTGAAAGCGATTATCTATAATTTTCTTGCTACCTAAACTGTAAAAAGGCACAAATTATTGCCACAAAGCTTAGGGAAAAAATTCCTATAAATATAGGCAATATTCCCTACATATAGGAATATGTCATAAAATATAGGGAATATTCCCTACATTTTAAGCAATATTCCCTACATTTTAGGCAATATTTGCTATACTTATAGGGATTTTTTCCCTAAACTTTGTGGCAACAATTAGTGCCCTTTTACAGTGTATGGTTAACATATAACCTCGACGCTTCTTAGATTTTCCTTTGTCTTGCCGTGATTAATGTGCATCCTTCTTTACAATTTCCATAAAATAAAGTACCTAAAATTAAAATTTAAATGAGGATAATCTAAGCTGAAATAAAGAAAATCTTTATATTCTTATCATGGCCCATGAATTTCATACTCGGTACGATTCGTGGGGCTTATCACAAAAAAATATAAATGCCACACTAATTGAAAAAACGATTTTTTTTTTTTTTATATATATATATATAAGAAAAAAGTGAAGGATAAATGTGAGGTAATAGTATGGGGGGGTTCGCACACAGCATGAGAGCAGAGTCTTGCCTCTGATAAATTTATTACAAAACATTAGTTCAACTCGTCATCCGTAAATTACAGTGTGTTTCAGAGAAAGAGAACGTCAAACTCATTCTATGAGGCACAGAGAAAAATGCTAATTATGCCTCATTAAGGCAATCTGTGTTGATGTCCTTGGTTGGTATTTTCATCATCCTCCGCTATATTGTGTTCCTGCGATACTAACTCGTGGCAGTTAATAGATACATGGGGAGCAATTGCCTGGAAAAGATTTATGCAGTAACATAATTAACATAATCCCCTTATGGTTGGCAAATTCGCTTGAAATTTCTCCGCATAGTAGCCCCGTTCTACTATAGTAGTTCTATGAAATTTTTATTTTTTACATAAATTATACACCGACCGCGTAATTCTCTTGTTATGAATTTAAAACATTATGACATGTAGCTTACACGGTTTAAGAGAACTCCCCATTGTTAAAAAGGGTGCTTACACAGTAACTGGGAATAAAAAGCATTAAAACGGTATCAGGGGTATGTTTAGTACGGATTTTGGATGGTTGGATATTTCTAATCAGACATAATTATCTATATTACATTTCATATGATTAAACCAGTTCGTACACATATGGATGTGATGATCTTGATTAAAAAAATGATTTCATGAATATAGAGATGGGGTATCCGTAATCATCAGCATCAACAATATTGTTCTGTTCCTGTACGTAAGAAATTATAGTTGGGTTCTTTTGTGTCTCGTGCACTGTAGAATATGTAATGCAATGTTGCACTGCACGGCTAAATATAGTTCTATTCGTCAAAAAGGTCGCTAAAATCACTAAGAAATGCTTTGGTGTCTTTATATGATCTCGCTTTCCTTTTTCCTTTTCTGAAACTTACTGTATTTACTTTTTAATTAACGGTTTATATATCATTACCATTGTTAATCCTCCACCTTTCATAGATCCCAAATAAAGTTTTTAATATATGTGAGTGGAATCTACTAAGTTTTAAAAATAAAGTTCATTGGTTATGTGAGACGTTCTTTTGTAGCAGCAGTGCGCAATGAACTCGATAGCGTGCTCAAAATAACACAGCTTATAATGCATTCGTAGAAAATGTAAGGAACCTATTTGTTTATTTGAGTAGTTATTCTGACAACAAATTTTCGTTATGATACAATTGACCATCTTAAAAAATTCGAAATAGTACAGTAACTCGCAACTAAGTTAAACGTTTTTTTTTTTTTTCCAAAATAACATATGTTGACTACTTATTTGATTGATTTAGATCTCTAAACACTCCAAAATCTGGCATTTTGCATTTTTAGCAAGTTTAAAATATATCGAGTTCAAATAACTATTGTATCCCCACCATATAGGAAAAATTCTGGAATTATAATTCGTCTAATAAAAGGAATACCTATTTTTCGATTCTATTTTTACGTTTTGTGAATATGGAAATTATGGTAATAAAAAATAAACAGATCAATTTTAAAATTTCCATGAAGCAGTATAGTAGGTATAACTATCAAAGAGCGAATAATTTAAATCTAGACACTAATTAAGTGAGTGTTTAACACGCTCACGCCGGGGCACCGATATTCAAGTTTTTCACTGGGAGACGGCGCACGAATT
Organism: Dioctria rufipes; assembly: GCA_963924295.1. Classification (NCBI taxonomy): domain Eukaryota; kingdom Metazoa; phylum Arthropoda; class Insecta; order Diptera; family Asilidae; genus Dioctria; species Dioctria rufipes. Next base: position 63,701,769 of record OZ002740.1, on the reverse strand, counting down.
TATGTTTCGCGCGGTACTATCCTATCGAACCCGACCATCTCCGATTAGGATGAAACTTTCATAGTTGGTAGAGACTTTTTGTCCCCCCCCCCCCGCTAGGGGAATTAAAAATTTCGTGATTTTATGATTAAATGTCATCCAAAAATCATATCTCGAGAACGGAGGAACTGATATTTCTGATTCAAATGCCAAACGAAGCTTAATCCTGTATGTCTTTTATAAGAATATATAGCAGCGCCGAACGAAAACAATGTTGTGTTAATAATAGTATTTTTTTCAACAAAAAAAAGTATAGGCACCAGAGAGGCCTTCTATCACTTTTTCTATTTTTATTTTTACGGTAGAAAACTTATCTATCTACGAACAAAATATTGCGATGGTGTTCGGCTTCATATTTGAGATATCAATTTTTAAAGTCACCATTTACCTTAAATAACACATTATGGGAGCACTGCACTGAGGACCTCTGGAATATTTTTTTTTTGTATTTTTAATTTGAAGCTAGAAGCCTTATCTATTTATATATAAAAAATTGCGATTGTGTTCGGCTTCGTTGGACCAAGTTGGAATTTATATGAGATAAAGGGTGGTGGTTTTTCAGTAGCACACGTATGTTTGCAGCAACTTAATTATAAAGTAATTTAGCGAACTATGCTGTCTAATTTTGTTAATTATTCTTAAACGACTGGGAATAATGACTTATGGCTATTCTTAAATGAAAGATGACAGATATAATATATAATTTTAAGACAGAAAAGTGACTTAAATGTTGCAAAATTTAGCAGAAAGATGGCGTTGAAAGTAATGTAATGATCCATCAAACGTAGTATGTTACATAAATCATCTTAGATTCGGCAATTAGAATCGGTGCGAGGTTTAGCGAAAACAGTTATTTTTAGGACATATAGGGGTTGTAATTAACGTAGAACCCACCCCTCCTAAGTAATTTCCGAACTAAAAAATTGATATTTAAAATTGTTGTGCCGTTCTTATCTCCACCCCCACCCTACTGGTCCCACCCTTAAACTAACACCCCCAGTATTGCGGCATTATATTTGTTATACTGTGAAAAAAATAAATATTGATATCCATCCATCCATTTACATAGAAATGTCGATTTTGGTGGATCAAGATAACAGATTACCCGAAAAAGCTCAATTTGGTCGTCTTACAGCACAGAAAAGACTCTTATGTAATATTTCAATATATACGTTAAAGTATGTTTGTAGAATGAAATTGTATCTACATTTTATCCCCTAATCACATATCTAATTATTTTTTAAATTTAAATTGGAAGATAACTCGAAAAGAAAGGAAACCAGTCCTTTCTAAAGTGAAAATTACCGTTTTTGAGTGAGAAAATGTTCTTCTTTTAATTTCGTGTTTGCGAAGAACTGTTACGTTGGCGAAATTTGCCACCTAAGCAAATAACGTTCACAACACTCTGCTAATGCATACGAAAGAAAGAACGGGCAAAATATATGCAAATTGAAGGAAGGGGGTGTATATGACCCAAGTGCCAAAAAAGCCTTTATTAATGGTAAAATCGTCCACATGAAGTTTACAGAATCAAAATGAGAACCCCACCACATGATCACACTCTCTTCTGTCGTTAATTTGATAACCCATGCGTCCCATTTTGGACAACCCCTATGTGGGGTGGTACAACCCCCAACTCCCCGAAGCAGCAAACCAATTCTTTTTAACCTATCATTTCTCCCGAATACCAGAAATCCAACTAAAAAACGGCATTGCTTTACAGCCTCCCACCCAAAGTTATTTTGTTTATGAATTTTTAAAATCACCGAATACCGTAATTTCACGAAATACTATTATTAACAAATTTTTTTTGTTCGGTGCTGCTATATTTTTTTATGGAATATATGGGCCTCATATGGCATTTGAATTAGAAAATTCGGTTGCTTCGTTGATTTTTTTGAAAATGACGTTTCATCGTAAAATCACGAAATTTCTAACCCCTTTACCGGGAGGTGGGGCGTGGTAAGGGAAACAAAACAATACGTGTTAGATATTTTGGTATTCTATACTAACGTAGAAAGTTTCATCCATGTCCATTAACAAAAAAGGCACATAAAATTGATTTCTTCCTTTGTACCACCAGTGGGACATGCCGTCCGATAGGACAAACCTCCGTGTACCACCAGTGGTACATGTCGGCGGGAACGTTTTAAGTCTTGTTGAAAGAACTGGACAGTAAATACATATTTGGATTTTTATATTTTATTTATTATTTATTATTATTTATTTTTATATTATCTTTTTCTTTGCAATAATTAAGCCAAGGACATACCATTCTATGACGTTTCTCATTCTATCCATCTGAATGCAACAAAACTTATGCAATATGTACAGTGACAATAGGTCTGTTCGTGTACTTTTTCAAGTAAAAACATGAAAAACGTCAAATTGTATGATAGAGAGAGAAATTAAGAGTAACACTTGCAAAGTACGCGAAGGACTTCTAGTAAAAACTTATATAACGTTAAAGAATTAAAGTGTATTACTTGATTTATTATTTAAATTATTGAATTATTAAATTTAAATGCATGCCGGACAATTACTTTCTTTTCTACAATAAACAAATTTAATTTACCACTTTGAATACGTATAAATGATTTTGGAGAACATTCTACTTCTACTGGAGGAGGAGTAGCAGATTTTTCCATTTTTTGTTTTTTTTAAAGTAAACTAAAAACTTGAAAAATAACTAAAAACCGGCGGCGTGCTGTCAAAACAAACACTTTCGAAGCTTTTACTTGACGACTTTTCTCTAGTTAAATCAAGAAATAAATTGAACGGAGGGGAAAGTGACTTCAATAATTTCTCTTTCAATTTTCGAGTACGCCTTCGAGTAAAAACTTAGAAAAAGTTTTACAAGTTTGTACTTTTAAGCTAGTACGCGAACAGACCTAATATGTTGATCAAACTCCATTTTATGTTTATGACTTGCAATGTTGACCAAATTGCATATCAAATATTATAAATACTACACTACCGCAAGCAGCTCAGTTAAAAATTCACATTCAAGTCCACCTATTGATAGCTGCGGCAACACTTTTTTTCGTAATAGTAGCAAATTAGTATCAAATCTATGTATGTAGATTTAATCAATAACTAAGTTTACAGCTAATATTTGTTGCAAAAATGTCAATTTCAAAAATTAAACACAATCAAAACGCATAAAGTATCTAAGTCTAACACTGCAACTCAATTACTAGTTCTACTTACCTGTAATTTCAACTAAAAACATACAAAATTGCGGCAGATATTGTTCCGCAAAAGTTGACGTACAAATCCAAAACTGTTATTATAGTTACTCCAATTTCTGTCAACATACATTCATATACCATATCGGGAGGTTTTTTCATAAGTAATTCAGTGATTATGCTAATATTATTTACCTGTTTTATAATTTATCATATAGCATGAGTAGGAATGATAGAAAAAGGAGAAATGGAATTTACCTTCAAAAATGGAAAAGTTCATAACAAACGACGCTCAACTAATGCAGCCAGTTTTGTTGAAATAAAACTTATCATCAAAATTAATGCAAGTAAAACACAAGCTATGTGAAAATTACCATGCTTCAGGTAAATCCAATATGTAGCAGCTTTATAAGTTCATTGATAGAATCAAAACTCATATCTGAATGGTATCACAAAATGGCGGATGTGGAGAGCCTGCTGTAACACCTTTTAAAATTTTGGAAGGAAGTGAGTGCAGCAGAGTGGCACAGCAATTTTTAGTTTGCAATTCCACAGATAGCAGAAGTCCTATATCGAATCACAACATACCAGCTAAACGGTATTAGATATGATAACGTAGGCGTGGTCGTAAATTAATTTTATTTTAAATTACTACGAAAATTTGAATACATGTAAAAAAGTTACAATTTGCGGTTCTGAAAGTTAACTAATATTCTCACAGAAAATCTCCAAATGTAGTTTTCATCAAATTTTCGACCTGAGATCGTAAAGATATGGATTAATTAATTTATTTTAACTGTAAAAGCTGTCAATTTTATTATTATTTCTAATGTTGATGTAATCAATTTATTGAATTAAGAATAATTCAGAACACTTTGAGTGGGTTTTTTAATAAAATAAAAAAATTCCTGAAGCGCTTTATCACCTTTTTGTTGATTCACTATTTTCTCTTGTTACAGATTTTGTTAAAAAGTTCGCTATTAAATATGTGACCGGTTGATTTTTGTCTAAAAGTGTTACAATTTAAAGGTATTTTTTCCAAAGTTTTTGCCAAGAACCCCTTTTTACATTTTGTCCGTCTGCAACAGTTTTTACTAGACCTGTTGATTTTCGAAGCTTGGAATTTTTTTCGACAGAATTTTCGAGGAAACAAGCTTCGAGGCTTCGACCTTCGATCCGAAGAAATTTCAAGCTTCGAAGCTACCATATGACCGTGATTCACAATTTGTAATGCCAATTTGATGAACTGACCTGACTTTTTCGGCGATATATTAATCTTTGGAGTATTCCAGGGGGTGATTTTGATGTTTTGTGTTTTGTCGTAGCTTAGGCGTATATCTAAGTCACATATTTTGAAATTTCACCACAAATTTGTCGTACTTTTATATTCACCATACTCATTTTGATTTATCCTTTTCATGAACTACAAAATACACTAAAATGAATTTGCAATGAATAAATGTCAGAATATACTTCTAAAAGTATGACAAATTAGTAAACTGCTTCCGAAGTTGTGACAAAAGTTATAAACTATGGTTTTGGATATTCTACACCAACTTAGAGCAATAAAAGTGTTTAAATTCGATATAATTATTTTGAATTTGTAATGTGAATATGTAATGCAACGCTTGTTGAACTGAATAAAAGCACAAAAAAGCCCTAGAAAAATTCATTTAATTTTGTCGTATATTTTGACATTAAAGTACGAAAAAACATCAGAATCACCCTCCGGGCACGTTCAACAGAAATAATAAAAATTTAAAGCAAACTGTAAAAAAAAATTCAAATTTATTTGGGCTTTAAAATTTAACTCAATTCAAAAGTATGATTTATATTCTTATGATACCCTGATGAAATCTGTTGGGTATTATGTATTTTATTCTAAATTTTAAACCGGGTGAACGGCTTCTTCCAGGTTGTGAATAACCCTTCCCTTCGACCACTGATACGCAACAATGAAGTGCATTTAAAATCAAACAAATTTGTAATCTGCAATCCAAAAATCCCAGATATCGATTTTTAGTCGAATCTGGAAGGTGATTCTGATCTTTTGTCGTACTTTAATGTCAAAATATACGCCTAAATGAAATGAACTTTTCTACTGATTTTTTCGTGTTTTTATTCAGTTCAGCAAGCCTTGCATTACGTAGAATGAACTGAAACTGACACTTCACATAACAATCTAAAATTTTTTTGTGATTTTAAGCATTTGTATTGTTTTAAGTTGAGCAGTTGACTAATTTGTCGTACTTTTAGGCGTGTATTCTGACATTAATTCATGCAAATTCATTTTAGTTTATTTTGTGGTTGATGAAAAGGATAAATCAAAATGAATATGTGATTAAAATATACGACTAAGCTACGACAAAGAGATCAAAATCACCCTGCTGATCAAAAGTTGTATAATTCAGATATCCGCCCATAAGTGATAAAGTTCGTCCATCGTTTTGGATCCTCCGTATTGGTTTTATGTTATATAAAGTTCTAAGAGTGTATTTTCTTTCAAGATGCATGAGTGTGGCAAATTTTATCTGAAGACAAAACAAGACGAGTGTGTAAATTTTTGAACCACGTTTCAAATCATACAAAAATTATATTATAAAATATTATAATTTTACCTTAACACTGCAAAGCAGACGCCAGGAAAAGTTCATGCCACGAAGCATTGGTATAACAGTCATGCTTCGAAGATTTGAAAAGTCGAAGCTTCGGCAAATCGGTTATACTTCGAAGGATTCGACTTCGAAGCTTCAAATAATTTATAGCTTCGAACCGCTTACTTTCTTACTGTGTCCATTATAATATTTATATTAGCTTGTACCTTTTCTACAACTAAACTCTCGGATATTTCGGTTTGCTTATTTTAATATCCAATACTTAGTATTTGAATTTATAAAAATAGATCTAACGAAATTGAAAAGCTAGGACTCTAATAACTTTTCTGTCTTGAATATTTATAGATTCTTTTAATAATATTTATTTTTTTACATTTTTAATAAAATATTTTCTGTTTTGTCTTTTTTCAGGTAATTAAATAAGATTTTCTCGATTGCTTGATGTCAGTAAGTAGAATTTATTGTTAATTATTAATTGAATTGTTGATCTTATTTACTAAATTATACATTAAAACCGTGGGTCCGAATAACTACAATCTTCTATACTTACTACTTATATGCTTCTCATATGAGGTTTGCCATGGAGCATATGGCCACAAATTAAACGGATGACTTGCTTTAGCCGATGCTTCCTTTCTAACAACACTAACTGTATTAAAAGGATGATGCAAATTCTGGTACCCCCCCCCCCCCCCAATGGGCATGTCTAATACATCGTTGGATAGCTAGTTTTGAGCTGAATAGAAGTTAGTATTGTACCTAGATCCAAACCTTAGTCCGTTCCGAATTTCACTATACTATACATGTCAGTTTTAGCAATAGCTTGGGTTATTTTATAATCCCCTGCCGTTTTCTACATCATTAGAAATGAGTCAGATGCTGAGCTCCTTTTCTCGTTCTGAATGAATATGTATGAATCGACAGAACGATGCCATAATATAATTCTGTGCTCATAGAAAAGGAACGAAACACAACCATTTCAAGTGTTTGACATTTCTTCCATTTGATAGATACAAGTATAAATTCGTAAAACTTGTTGTTTATGAAAAATAAAGCTATTTTCCAACAAAAGCAACTTAAACTCAACTAATACCACTTCGTTCAAATTGTAAACAACACATTCACGAATACAAATTAAAATCGTTCTGCTTGAATCCGGGAAAAACTCAGGTGCATTCAGAACGATTCGGAGTCCGAAAAAAGCGATGAAAGATTGAAACTAACATTCGGACCGAGAAAAAGAACGACATGGATTGAAAAAATTCATTCTGAACGAGAAAAAGGACGCAACATATGTTACATGCCACCCTCTTCTCCCTCTACTGACGGTTAGAGAGATGACCAGAAGTTATAGAGATACACACATTTTGTGAATACAAGCTGTACATTCCGAAGGTGCTTGAGTGTATCGAGAACACCTAGAGAGTAATAATTGGGCCGAACTACCTCAATTCTACAATGTGACTCACCACTTCAATGCAGCCCAGCTTAGTGATATTAGTGACATCAAGGCTTTATAAGGAGTTTCTAAGCTAGATTTTAACACGAGAGGTGCTGTGACTTATGAAAAGACGCATTTTTGGACCGGACGCAATTGCGATTAATTCGATTACATGTTGGAGCAAATTCCCTCGCTAAACCCGAGATGTAAAAATCCAAGAACCGCTTTAGTTAGGTATATTTCTCACAAAACTGCGAACTGGTGATTCCAACGAGAGACTTGCGACATTATTTAATATGTCAAGGCAAAACCTTGAGCGGTTGATTACAATAACACATGAATGCCTTATCAATGATTATGTTGTACTACATGCAGGACTGGACCATGTAAACAGAAATGATATAATAGAGCGAAACCTGATAATACCAAAAGCTATATATGGAGACGAGTACCAGAGCGGGTACCAAAGTCCATACATTTATTGCCATCATCCTTTGTCCGATTATTAACGATTTTGAATTTAATGGGATTTTAAAATTGTTTGGTATCAATTTATGAAACACGCTGATTACAAATTTTTCAATTTATTTGGTTTTGCTGGCTTTGTTTTTGCACGCTTTTATTATTTTCATTTGTCTATTTGTCTCCAAATTTAGTTATCGATTTTTCACAAACTTTCCCTTGAGCTCTAAAAATTTCAGAATTTATGTATTTCCGATGACAATGCAATATTCAATTATTTCCAACATGATTTATTTGATATTTTGAAAGATATAATTAATTTTAATATTTGATCTAGAGAAAAAAAAAGTAATATGGTGAAAAGTGGGGGTGCTTTTTAAAAAGCATAGCCGCAACTTTTTTTTTTTTTTTAATTAAGGATGATGACATGCATTTTTTCTAGAAATTGTGAGGCAGATATTTATTTATTTATGAGTGACAACAAGAGAACCAAACGCTGGTTTTGTCAATGTGTGCGTGTCTGGAGAATTTTACTCTCATAAAAGGTTTTCAAGAGTTCTAGTATAGTAAAACATTGTTAATTATTACTGACACCCTAGTCTGTCAGTTTTTTCTACTGAAACACGTTTTATTATAATTTTGTAGCAAATATTTATCCAATCACATACAGATTCGTTACAGCCGGAACTCATTGGAATTGATTTGGAAGCAGATATTCTAATTTGACAATTCAATTTTACAGGCTGCGATTTTTACCATAAAAACTGGAGGGGAGTGCACGTATGAGGTGGAAACCCCATAATATATTTATAAGTACTGAATTTTTGCGCATTTTTTCAAGCTTCCCATCACTGATGCGATGCGGCAGAAATGCATTGCATTTCACTACATTGCACTGCACTATACTGCACTGTAAATCTATTTCTGTCTTAAGACCGATCCGTCGAACTTGATCCTTGCTCGAAGTTGTGTCAGTGCATTTCCTTTAATCCGATTGTCTGTTCTGTGTTCTCCCTCTATTAATAAGTCTTTTCTTTGGCCCTCAGCTCGATGTTGACGTTGTGATTTTCGTCCTTTTATTTGTAGTAAACCTTTGTCCTTTATTATGGCTGTCACACTACGTCATCCATAGCTACTTAGTTAATTGACTTAGTTGAGGAGAGAATGGGAAGTAGAAATAGGAAGGTGTGGATATGGGAGGGGATATGTACCTACACTTGGTTCTTGCTCTCTCCGATTCTGTATTTTTATGTGTGAATCATATTAAAAGAAAATTTTGTATATAAATATGTTTATAATTTTTATTGGACAAAACTTGTTTTAAAGCGGAAAATAGGTTGATTACAAATTGAGAGTGTAACAAGTAAAATCTAAAGCAGGCATAAAAACTTATGTTTAGAAATATCTTCCTCAAATCACGAAAACTTTCAAATGTTTGTTTAATTCCTAAGCTTCAAAGACCTTGGGCATCCATCAAGTAAGGTGCTCGTTTAGCTTTCCTAAATGCGGACATTCAATTAACAGCAGATACCTAAATTGATGAACGAAGGGAAAATAAGTGTGGGTTATCAAGTAATCTCTGATTGAGAATTACAACGGCTGCTTTATAGTATGGAGCGAATGATATCATTTCAAGGTGCTATATTTTTTCCTATACCTGTTTCTATTATGTATGCCCTAATGGTAATAATACGGATACACTCCATTGACATAAACCTTATAGCAAAAATTCATGTTCAATAAAACTTAGTTGACGAAACCTTCATTTACTGGCAAAGCTCTCTACAGGCTTTTAGGGCTTTTTTCTTGGTTACACTTTATCGACTTCATTTTTTAACCGGTGAGTGGGTAATAAAGTTTATAAGTAGTAAAAATATTTCTATAAATCTATCCATACTCGTACCAGTATTTTCGTAGGCTAGTATATCTCATGAATTTCCTTATTTTTTTAGATTTATATCAATCTAGCAATCTGGTGTATAGCATAAATTCTATCAAATCCACTTTAGATATCAACACGTCTTGGATGAAACGTCTACACAACTTCATATAAAACTCAATTTTTCAACCCCATTAAATATTAATTGCGCCCGTATTGCCTGTAATTATGTACACTTCAGTTCTGTCAATGGTAAAAATAAACCCACTAATGATGGAAGCATATCAAATTCCAATTGAATTTTCACAGCTGAATTGGAGCATTAAATTTATGGGGCACTCATAACTCGTTTAATACGAGGCCATAACGCGGTCTATATTTTCATATCACATAAAACCACATGTAGTATATTTCGTCATAATATCGGAATATAACGTTCTAAATCCAAAACCATTTCGAAAAAATGCGTACATACATATGTATGTACATCTAAGTCGTTTGTATTTAGGTTCCCATTTATATTTTCCTAAAACTAAAAAAAAAACGCTCGCCTGTCAGTTTTATTGACGTACATTTATATTCCGCATTAGGATATCTCATACCGAAACCTAAAAATAGCACTCCATCCATTAGGAAGCTTTTAATTTACCGACGATATTAGGCCGAAGGTAATCGGTCCTTTTTCCAACAGCTTTGTAATTTATGAATTTTTCAATTCTATACATATTTTACAGGTCTTTTTATAGGATATTATAAATATCATTGATATCAAGCATATCCCATCTATAGCCCTTTCCTTGTCGTATGTATTACAACCCAAATATAATGTTCACCCAAAAGGTTCCTTTCAAAAAGCTCATTAAATGCATAGTGGTGAGTCAGGGCTGCCTGCTATCAGAGGAAAGAAAAAAAATCAGAAAATCCAATAGCCTGAAAGTGATATATTTCGTCGTCCTGATTTATTATAGCTTTATTCGGATCCATTAATTTTGTATAAAACAAGAGGAGCTTTCATTTCGGCCCGCAGTTTGGTTGGATCGTAAACATCCGTGTTAGTAATTAATTTGACGTTAATACCTAGCTACCAAAAAAAAAAAAAAAGCGAGGTCACTTAAAAACTGGATATAAGCAAAATGAAAAGTTCAAATTAATGTGAGACTAGGCTAACTAACCCGTGAATAGCTTCTTTGAATGAGTTCTGTCAATCTGTCTTCTGTCCATACTACATGCCCGCCCCATTTATAAAGGAAACTTTCACCGAAGAACTATAAATGATTAATCTGTTAAGTATCGATTGACTTTGAGTAGTTTTAATTTTATTTTATCATAAATTTTACCATACTTATAAGCCGAGGGTTTCTATTTTATCCCAAAATTTGATGAGGGTTCAAAACGAGCGCATGATGATTTACACATATATTTTTGTTATAGTGAAGCAAAAATTCTGAATGTATACCATAAAGCAAAAATACATGACTTCTTTCAGTAGAAAAAAATAGGGGCAATAAGATAACATCGAAGCCATAGCAACGGGGTATATTGCCTACACAAAGCACCCACGGGTTGTACAAGGCAGGATAAGCAGCAGACAGAAAACGATTCCATACCACAAAGTTCGGATTAATTGTCATTGAGCAAATTTAACTTTTTCCAAATGGAATCAGAATAAAGATCGAAGTAATGCATGTAGAAGCAGTAAATAATATTTTGTCTACAGCCAAAAAAAGTTCACAGAAGGCAACTACCTACGATTAAAGGACTGACATATAACAAGAATGGACTGGCACAATTTTTGAACAGGCTGTTAAAAGCCTTCGTACAATTGTACACTAATTCATAATTTATTATTAATTGTCGATTACAAACACTAAGGATGTTATGAAATAGTATTGCATTACATAGAAATTGTTCAGGAAGTTAAACTTGTTTTAATTAACACAAAAACTATTTTTTTAATATTACTGATTTGATGTCAAAATAATTGAGCTTGTAAGAGATAGACGTAGGAGGTCAATAGTACTCGTGTAGACAAATAAAAAATTGAATGGCAGGGGGGGGGGGCGTCATATCAACCGTTTAGGAGTTATAGTGTGATTAAGAAAAAAACAGGTTTTTCACAAAACACTGCATCTTAAAAAGTTTAGAGCGTACGGTCACATTCATTGTATGAAGAACTTCATGGCCTTTCCAACGACTGCTTAAGAGGAGTCAGTACCAAGATTTGCAAGTTTCATACATTTTTTAATGCGAATTTCGAAGAGGTCTAGTAAATAACGTCGAGAAAAATAAAAAAAATGCATTGGAATGGAGATATTAGCTCGGAAACTTGTAAAAAATGGTAAAAATTGATTTTTCTCAAATCAAATTCCTCTTAGTAGGTATTCTTATTTCTTTAGATTGTGACTATTTTAGAGAGATAAAGCCTAGATCTAGCAAATAACGTCGAGTTTTTTTTCATTTTTAGTGGCGCTTTTTTTAATTGTTTAACTCTAATAGTACTTGTTTTTTCTCTTAATATTTCACAGACGAGAAATTGCAGTATTTCGTTGAAAGTTGTAGAAATATAAAGCAAAATAGTATGTTTAACAATTATGTGCAAAATAAAATTTAGGAGAGTTAATATTCTCTTTAAAAATTTTCAATTTCTTTGAACTTCAAATTTTCATTTTCGTCTTAAATTGTCGCATGTTGGGTTTCTGTCTTTTACGCTAGATGTCTCGAATGTTACTTGTGGTCTAACCTAATTTTATATGTATTTTCATACTTTCAGGACACAAACCTACGTATAGTAAGTTTTATTGCCTACAGGCTCGCTGGCGTCTAAATTAAAATTTTTGCTGAGTACTGACTCCTCTTAACAAGTCCAGTACTCCTGTCATCTTAAAAGTTATTGTTGTCTAAACTAAAACTTTCGGATTTTCTTACCTTTTTTTTTTACTATATTTTTTACTATTTTTTATAAAAACTGTAAACTGAAGACTCGCCTCTTTAATTTGACCTAGTAGACACTATCTGCTATCTTGATGCGTTTATAAAGTTATTAGCTCACATTCTATTCAGGTCATACCAAAATTAGCCGATATTTTTTTTTTTTAATGACGTGTTTGCAGTCACTAAGGAAACATATTATCTTCGAAAATAGGTTTGAGAATAGCTTTGAGAATAGGTTAAGAGCTAATAACACTTTAACGGTTACAGATAGCACATAGGATGTAATAGGTCAAATTAAAGAGGAGGATTCGATATTTCAATAAAACTTATAGATCAGTTTTGAAACATCGGGTAAGTGTAGGTACATATATATTTTGTGTACCCACCAGCTTTTATATAATACAACTTAAAAGCATTAAAAAAAGGTTTTGAAATCAATATTCTTGGCATTATTAGAAATTTATACAGCTTAGCTTATCAGTAAGCTAATAAACATAATAGGCTTAGCATTAATACTCTCAGCATTAATAGCCAGAAAAAGATGTAATTTTTATGAAGCGGCAGCGTCTGGCATTTATTTTTTAATTAATTTATTATCCTTATTATCGCGCTAGAAAATCATAAATTTCCTTGGGAATGAGATTTGATATATACAATATATACAATATTTCTCGATCTTCATCGTATTTTTTTGCTATTCCTCTCTCTCTTATAAATTGATTCAATCGTACTGAAAATTGCAAGGGCGTTACAGCTACAAATGTAATGCATGAAGTATGAACATACAGCGACGATATGACTATCATGAAAAAGGATGAAAATTACAGATAAATTCTTTGGAAATGTCATCTACTGTCGGAAATATAAATTATGAACTATATAGTATATACACATATATATGTATGTAATATAGGGCGGTAAAAAAGCTGAACTAAAACATTCCAAGGCAGACGAGAAAACTGCATATTTTTCCCACAATTCTTGAAAATGGCAGTGTCGTGTATGTATTAAGTTATAAATATATCTGAAGAAAAATATCTTCGGGATATTATCCCTATAAAGGAAATTAAGGTAGAAGGGCATAGAAGCGGTAGAGCCCGAAATTGAATGGATGTTTCATGTTTTTTTGTTCGAAAATTCCAAGTTGTGACGTTTGCATTATCTTAAACATTTTACGCACAGCACTACAGGGTAAAGTTTACAGTTTATGACTTCGTCATGTATAATTCAGTAACCCTTTGCTGAGTACATGGTTTAGGATGGGATGAAACTTGTAACAAAATGTCAGATACAAATTTTGCAAAGCACACATTAGATTGCAAAACAAGCACAAAATAATCGAAGCATGTTGGAGGATTCTTACAGTTCACTTGATTTGAATTCAATTTACTATCAGGGGATATTTTTAGTAAGCGAAAATTCTAAATTTAGTTACTGTTTAAAATTTACAATTCACTGTCTATATAATTTCCTTCCGTTAGGGTGCCTGTTATTGTTGGTGGTATATATATAAAGTTTGATGGCATCTATTTAATGTATTTTTATAGATCCGGAAAAAATTATGCTTTTGAAATAGTGTATACTTTTTTATAACAGCGGGTCACATTCACATGTTGTATTCCCCTGTTTATCTTCAACTAGTAAGAAGATATATACATACAGATAATTTCTTAAATTATTTTTATGGAATTCTCCACATAATTGATGTTACAATTCTTGTTAAAGTACAGGTAGTTGATCTTTATTCCCAACCTGAAGGTACGTACAGGCCCTGTAAAATGAAAATAAAAGTACAATTACCTAGGTATAAAGTACTTTTTTAGTAAGTATACCTACCATTCCTTAATTCTTGTATTTCGACATTTTAAGTAGCAGTACCGAAACTTATTTTTGACTTTTCCACAAAGGTACCTAAATATCTGATTTTAATTAGTTTATAGAACATATTTAAAAATTATTCTCAAATACTTTTCAACTGTTTTCAAGTACTTTCCGTTCCTTTTAACTACCAAATCCCAATCAAATTAATCATTGATTCAAATTTAATTTTTAGTGATTGCTTTGAAAACAAAGTTTTATTAAAAAAAAAATCTGTCAAAACTCAGTCACCTTACACCGATTTCCATTGATATTTCAAGAAAAATGCACGTCATAAAATGACAAACGAGTTCAATGAAACAACTTTTAAAGTGATAAGAATGCGGTAGTAGATCATATCCGAGTAATTTGTCTGATTGACAATTTCGAAAAAACCATGATTGCGTGGTAGAGCATTAGTTGAATATGGATATGTGATGCTCCATTGCATTCAGCAGTGACATTTCTCAAATAGATTTACATACATATATGGTTTTCAGTATACCACCGCCGAATTTACGAGTGTAACACGAGGTTCATTTCACTTTTTCTAGCAGTATACGTTAATGGAACGATTTTAGTGTACCACTGCAAGAAAAGACGTCAATCTTCATTTCCTTCTGCGTTAACTGGAGTACCACAAGCCTCAATACTAGGGCTCCTATTATTCTCAATTTTCATTACTGCCAGTTTTTTTCAAATTAATTAATTGTAAATTAATATACATAATTGTAAAATGCATCTCTACGCTGATGATGAACAGTTATATATCTGCAAGCCCTCCAGGCCTTATTGAGAATGCTATTAGATATATCAATGAAGATCTTCAGTAAATTCATTCGTGGTCCGTATCAAATGTGCTACAGCTGAATCCAGTAAAATCCAAATGTTTAGTCATAAATTGTACAAAACTCGACACAGAACAGTTTCCTCTAGTTATAATTGATAACACAGTTTCCCTTTTATATATTCCGTCAGAATAGTATTTAGTCGTTTAATTACGTGGGATAATAGCATCAACAATACTGTTAGTAGAATTTATCGGGGCTATGAATATCAAGTGATTTTACCCAGATTTCAATAAGACTACTACTGGTACGTATGCTTATAATACCGATATTTACTTACGGCTGTAAGGTCTTTAGTAAGCTCGATTACGATAATGCCCGTAAAGTCGGGATTGCATTTAACTCTGTAATTCGGTATTATATGTATTGTCAAAGATATGATCATGTCTTTCTGTTTTTCGATTCAATTTTGTGTTATAGCTTATTTACCTATTTCAAATTTCGTTCACTGGCACTTTTGACAAATTGCAAGATCAAGTACCTACACTGTAAAAAAAGTAGGACAATTCTCTAAATTTAAGACACGTTTTTTCCTAAAAATAAATGTCCTTTCTCTGATATTAAGGGAAAATCAGCTTGATTTCCCAAAATCAATGAACATTCCACTAGAAAACCTATATAGTAGGTAAAATTCACGAAATGTTAAGCTTTCTCGGATAAAAAGAAGAGACCATTCAATAAATTAGGTATTTATCTACATTTGGAAGTTACCTACATTTTAGTCTAATATGTTCGTTCTGATGTCACACAATGATCTGTTCATGTTTATTTAATTGTTATAATTTGTATTGGAATTCTATTGAAGAGGCAGAGCGCTGCCGTACTAATTTATTGGATGGCTAAGAAGCCGCTGTTTATTATGATATCCCTTGGTGTTATTAAATGGCGGAATATTCCAGAGTTCCTCCTATGGCAGAGTATGCCGCTCATGTTATTTTATTTAAAAGCAGAGTATGCCAATTTAATATGTGTGGCAGAGTATGCCGCTATTTGTTGTATTATTTAAAGGCAGAGTATGCCGCTTTATAATGTATGGCAGAGTATGCCGCGGTTTGTAGGCAGAATATACCAATGATAAAGATTGGCAGAGTATGCCGATGTTTACTTGACAAATAAAAGCACTCCTACAAGTTGAATTTAAGTCTGATTTTTATTGATTAGCCTCTGCTTATTTTTATTAATTGGTAACATAGGAATTACTGTTTCTTACAAATTCTAGAGGGAGGATTATTGCAGAATTCCAATACGTAAAATTAAAAATCAGAAATTGTAGTGTAAGCATTTCTGTTCACACAATTTCTGAATGAATCACAATGTTTTGACATGATAAAGCAATGACCTCAGGTGTGTGTATATTTTCTCAATGAAGAATTATGCTTGCATAGCGGAAATTGCTTGCGTTGCAAATTCTTCTTGAGGCCGAGCAAACTTTGTTTGTTTTTAATTATTTTTCGTTTTGATTTTTGTTTATAATTCTTGACCGTGGTCATAGCTTTACATTAGGGATAAAAATCTATTCCACTTTTTCCAAATCTTATCAGAATATACCGCTAAGCACAAATTGTTGCCACTCACTTTAAGGAATTTTTTTTACTGTGTAGAACACTGAAACTCATTGTACTAAGATAACAATTTTTACTAACAAAACCATGCTATTATAAACTTGAACAGCTTTCCTATTTCTGTTAAAAATTTGATCTAGTTCCAATTATTGAAAAAAAGAAGTAGTAGCTTTTTAAGGTACTAACGCCAAACAGTTGAATCAAATGTAGTGTCCTGATTGCTTACTCCATCTATATTCTTTTTTCTATTTTTATTTCTTCTTTTGATAAAACTTTGTAATAAATTTCTTATTTTATCACTATAGTGTTATACAAGGCCGTATATATAGATAACGAATGGGAGGAGTATATTATAGTAGGTTAATAGGGATGAAAGGATAATTGAGAATTAACGTGAACTCAATAATCAGAATTTTATATAAATTTAATACATTAATATATTAAGCATATAATTTGTGATGAGATTGAATTGAAAAATCTATTCATCTATTAGTGGTATATTTAGATAATGGAGTTCACGGTAATTCTTAATTAATACTCCCTGAGTTGAGTCTGCAGTACAAGGTTTTCGAAATTTAAAAAATTTATGTTTGAAAACATGTTGCTTAACCCTTTTGTTTTTACATATATTTACATTGAAAGAAAAAAATAGTATAAAGGTACACTTTTTATAAAAATAGAAAAAAATACAAATTTAGTCTTTTCCGTCGTGCTGTGAATTTTGACATTTCAATGAACGCTTAGCAGGGCGAGTCCTGTCAGTCGTGCGTCTCCTGTGGAATTGCGGACCCATGATTTTATTTAACCTCTTCAATAATATAAAAAAACAAAAGAAGTCACATTTTCTTAACTTGCCGACGAAGTTATATACGTACAAGATATGTATTTATCCTGTTCTGTGACTACTACTTTAAATTTTTAATTCCTGTATTTTACAAAGTTACAATTTATGATGATTCGTGAATTTCATAAAGTACATTTACCAAGTTTTACTAACTAAAATGGATGATTAGGAAGTTTCACACTTCCACCATTTACAAACCAAAACAAAATGAATAATCTAACATCTCCTTTGACTTTTTAGAGTGGCAAAGAACCTTGAGCAACTTTTCTTCGTTACGAGTCGTAGCCTAATCTGTTCGACTCGTATCTTTTAAATGATAAATTTTGTGCATTTGACATTTGCGAGTGGTAGCGAGTGTCTTCAAACTTTTATTCAGTTTTCACACATACCATTTTTAAACTATAGCTACCCCCCCCCCCCCTCCACCAGAATCCTAGATCCACCACTGCATGTACCCAGAAAGATCAGAGTAATTCAGTCAAAATGGAATTCACACCGCAATTATGATAATCAACACCGTAGTCACTTAGCTCTTCTGATGCCGCAAAGCAATTCGCTTTAATATAGTGTCAAAATATTCCCTGAATGCATTTAATTGACAAGCGCCATTTTCCATTTAAATAAATCTCATTCCCTACGTACAAATATAATATGCAAAAAGCTAATGTGGTGTACAATTTGACTAAATATTCCTGCAAACTATGTATATTATGAATTTCAGTTCCATTACACTCTTTAATGAACTCAATGGAAGCAATTAAAACATTGAAATCGTTGAAATTATGCTAATTCGTGTGAATGTTATTCTAAATGACGTGCTTAAATTCGTATCAATAATCACAAACGTAATTTTAGGGCTGAAACGTAATATGATTAACCACGAACTACGACATTGTCTGTCTCATTACCTACAGTATTCCACTCAATTAGAATTCCAATGTAACGGCTGCGAGTAAATACTAAATTGAATGATAATTCCTAGAAAATCAATACGCCCAGCATTCTTGAAAGGAGTATACACATAGACCGCACTTCAATGATAATTTCAAGATGTTTAATGAAAACTGTACTTAGATGTCTTGAAATCATCAAATTGCATTTTGCAATTATGTGAAGAATTATTCTGGATTATTTATTATTGGACTTACTGCGTCTTGTATTTCAATATTCTAAAGACGAGTCATTGGTGATAATCTGAATAATCTGCTAATGAAGCAATAGATGTCGTCAACCACCCTGCTGTTGCCTAGGAGGCAGGACAACATCTGAAAAACAAGTAGTAATCAAATCCTCAAAATACCTTACTTATGTACCGTTATATATAATATGTACATAAATCCACTAAAAGTTACAAGAATTACACTGGTTTATTGGAGCCACTTATGTATATGGATATTGGGCAGTCTAAGTTTGCCTTATTATGGGTATCGGGTAATCTAACCTGAATAGAAAATGCTAAGGGAAGCACACAAAAAAATTGTGGTGATGTGGACCCATCACATATCCTATTTACATAGTTCGGCTACTGCTTGAGGAGCAAGTACATTTAGCGGCGCCATGGTTTCTGAACCAGATTGCCTGCCTCCGCCAGTATTGATTTTTATAAATCTGGAGTAAGTAGAAGGGGCATATCTTCTGGATGCCATAGCATAACTTCTGGATGCCACAGCATAATTTCTAACTCTATCAACAGAATTAAATTCAACCAAAATAAAAATGAGTCGATTTGAATGTAAGTGGCAATTCCTCTAGTTGGTACTCAATTAATTTTTCGAATATAAAAACCTCTCAGAATAACAATTCGTATCTTGTGTGTGCACAAAATATAATGAAGATTGCTATCCCTGTTCAACACTTTTATGAGCTATACAAATACATAAAATTGTTGTGCAAAATTTTCAAATATCGATCATGGAATAAAAGGAATTTACGCTTAATCCTGTCTCCCTGTGGTGTGGCGTACGTGAACTGTTTTATATTGCCGAACCAAAAATATCAGTTGGATGAGGATGCTACTCTTTGGCTACGTGATCTGTTTTCTAAATTTATTGCTAAATATATCTTTCTCTGTTATCTTTCTTGCTATAATGCAATAATATAATAAAATATTTCACCGACATTTTTATTTTCTGTCTGACTTTCGGAAGAAGTATTAAGGGTTCATATCGCGTTTATTTATATGAGATATAGTCATGGTAAAGAGACCTTGAAAATCAACTACAAGGCAATTTTGAACTCTTATGAAGAAGTGAAATGGGAGAAGAATTTTAAATTTGAATGCAATTTAGGGCAAAAACAAAAAATATTTCTGCAAGCAATTTATAACATTTTTTTTGAATATGGGGTGTCTTACCCTCAGTTGCTCGATTGAACTGGTCGATGATGTTATTTAATATTTATCATTATCGTTGTTAATTTGAAGCGTCAATTTTGGGGATGAAAAAAAAAATCTGACAATTTATTTTTATTGAAAGATGATGGCTAAATTTTAAAATATATATACAGGGTGTGCCGTAAATCGACGTCAAGCCGGAACCGGGTGATAGACCAAATCGTAACAATTACCAGAAAAATATAAAAAAAAATCTAAGTCATGTATTTTTCAAATTATAGGCATTTCTTTTGTTTTCGAGAAAATGTACACCTTGTGATGGTTTATTAGCTCCTGTTGCTACAAATCTTTACTTTTTTTCAATTTTATTTTTCTTATGTAATCACGAATAGTGCTTATGTAACCTGTTGCTTTAAGTTCTAAGCCAATTGCTCCATCTTGGAAGAAAGTGTCACATTTTGCCGAACCAACAATATAAAATTAATAATTCGTTGAACTTTAACTGACTGTACTGAAAAAAAAATGTACTGCGCCAGTCTGGCAAGTAACTTTAAAAGTTGACGCATTTAATAAGGATTCTAAAATGGTGCAACACTTGCTACATTATTTCTTAGATTACGGAAAAAAAATTTTTTTCTTCAAGAAACCCAGTTTCAAAAAAAAATTTTCATCCACTAAAAATGAATCTAGTGTACCCAAAGCTTGCCGTAATAGCGTAACTTTAAGATTCTAGTTTGAGTGAGACGGAGATTCATTCCACGAAGTGTGAGTGAGGCAGATAGTCACACTTTCGAGTCAGAGATGCTAACTTTTTGTTAAATTTAGGACAAATTTTCCTTAATTTTAAAATTAAACACCAATTATTTGAATGCTAAGATTTATTATTTACAAAAGATGTTCAAACTGCCTTCCTCGACATCTTCTTAAAAAAATCGGGTTATCAGAAGGGCAATTCTTCCGCTGTTGACAAATTCAACTGCTTCCGTAATTCTTTGCCGAAGTTCAGCTAAATTTCAATTGACTTCTTATAAACTGCTCCCCAGTAAAAGAAATCTAATGGATTTAGATCAGGTGACCGGGCTGGCCACGAGATCGTACCAAACCGCCCTATCCATCTGTCCGGATATTCTTCATTGAGATATTCTCTAACTGAAAGGGCATAGTGCGCTGGGCAGCCGTCTTGCTGATACCACATCTCTCTGTAAATACTTAGTGGCATGTCTTCCAGTAAATTAGGTAAATGGTTTTGCGAAAAATCTAAATAAACTTCAGCATTAAAGACCTCTGGCAACTCAAAAGGTCCTATGACTTTTCCGTTTAAAATTCCGGTCCACATGTTTATTTTAAAACGATATTGAGATCTATTTTGTCTCATTAAATTCGGATTCTCTACGTGCCACTCGTATAAGTTGTGTAGATTCATGTAACCGTCTTTTTTAAATGTCGATTCATCCGACCACATAATTTTCTCGAAGAATCGCGGATCTTCCCGTTGTCTTTGTAGCATCGTTTGGCGCAAAACGCAACCCGAGGTTGATAATCCCGAGGTAGCAGGGTTTGTACTTGCTATACATGGTATGGGTGGAGCTCATGTTTTTGTAATATTCGGTGAGCTATACTTTTGTGAACTCCTGTGCATTCCTGGATTGCACGTACCGAACTACCTCGATCTTCTTGAACTGCTTGAAGTATTACGTCCTCGTAAGATAAGGAACTCTTCCTTCACCATGTACTTGGTTTGGAAGTCGCCTCTCTGTGGAGAGTAGAGACGATGCACATTTGTAAAAACTCAACGGTTTGACGAGCTAGCGTCACTATCTATCTCACTCACATTTCATGCAATGACTCTCCGTCTCACTCAAACTACAGTCTAAAGGTTACGGTCTTACGACAAGCTATATTCATTTTTAGTAGATGAAAATTTTTTTTCGAAACTGGGTTTTTTGAAGAAAAAAATTTTTTTTTCGGTATTCTATGAAAAATTGTAGCAAGTGTTATACCATTTTAGAATCCTTATTAAATGCGTCAAATTTTAAAGTTACTTGCCACACTGGCGTAGTACATTTTTTTTCAGTACAGTCAGTTAAAGTTCAACGAATTATTAATTTTATATTGTTGGTTCGGCAAAATGTGACATTTTCTTCCAAGCTGGAGCAGTTGGCTTAGAACTTAAGGCAACAGGTTACATAAGCACTATTCGGGATTACATAAGAAAAATAAAACTGAATAAAAGTAGAGATTTGTAGCAACAGGAGCTAATAAACCATCACAATGTGTACATTTTCTCGAAAACAAAAGAAATGCCTATAATTTGAAAAATACATGACTTTGATTTTTTTTATATTTTTCTGGTAACTGTTACAATTTGGTCTATCACCCGGTTCCGGCTTGACGTCGACTTACGGGACATCCTGTATATGTATTGTCAGTTCAAGGAACATTCTTTCTCGTAAACAGCGACTGCAGTTTATTTTTGGTGTATGTTTCGCTTTTGTATTCACTGTTACATATCTCCATGTTGCAATGTCCTCTTTCATTGGACAAAACATATGTATGGAAGGGGTATCCCCACATACCCTTACTTAAATTTTTCTAGGCGTAAGGGTACGTACACAACGGGCGAAGCTAGGCGTGTCGAGGCGAGGCGAGGCGAGGCGAGGCTAGGCAGTTGAGCAAGGCGAGTTGAAGATACATCTCGAGGTATAGTATTCACAACAAGGCGATCAGTTTCTTGGTAAATCGCGAAGTAAGACCATAAATTATGTATGTCATCAAATTCTGAAAAAGAAAATTTGTGTTTGTCAAGTATTGCAACTATATGGCATTTTTTACATATGTTTGCTTTCCGCAATTTTGCTTGCGACCCCATAAATAACAAATAATTAGAATTTGGGGAAATCTATCATTCACATATATGAAGATTTATATAGGTACTGATCCGCATAGATTCTTCCAGTATTTGTATAATGAGTAAAAATTCCTTCGATTAAATCAAAGAAAAAACCTATAAGAATATGCTGCACCTCGCGAAAAAATGAAAAAAAAAATTTTCTCGAGATGAATGAATGAATGATTTATTACACAAATTGTGCAAACAAGCAATAAATCCTTAAACTAGCACAAGGAAAGTATAAATTTATGGAATAACACTTTATTTAATTATAACGTAAAGTACGACTAGAATTACAAGTAAGTTAATAATAAAGGTAAAGAATAAATGAAAATAGAAAAATGCAAATTATATAAAAGAAAAGACTAAACAATACAATTAAAAGCGAAATTTTTAGCTCTAAATATGTAACCTATCAGAAGCAAGAACAAGAAGTAAAAACGTAGAAAGTAATAATTAAATAAAAAAAAAGAAGAAGAAAGAAACATCACCGGAAAAAAAACAACAATAATAACTACTGAATAAAAGCTAAAGTACTAGAAGATAAGCGGTAAGATTTAACAAAGATAAGGGTATACAATTGAGGAAACATAAGCATATCATAAATTTTGTTCATCTTAATCTTGCCCCATTGATATATGATTGAATAAAAGAACTTTAAATTTCTTGAAATTTCCCGCAATGCCCGCCCGCTTAATTTCGACAGAAATCTGATTATATACCCTCACACCGCCGACGAAGGAGGAACAACTCGTGAGCAAATAAGAGAAACATGGCAAAATAAGGTTATTAGACCTCCCTGAGGTTCCCATGCGCAGTTTTTCATGCAAATATTGAGGTTGGCGGAAGAAAAGAAATTTTTTTAATAAACATACAAATCCTGTATTGAAAATGAGCATCCAAGCTAATTCCCAAAATTCTGCCCGGGTATGGTGAAATATGGTTATATCTTCTAAGAAGAAAAACGTATCGAGCACAGACATTAAAAGCCACATTTAGCTTGCGCTTACTATTGGAATCCAGGCCGGCATACACGACGTCGCTGAAGGTTACAATAGGAACCATCAATGCCCTGATAAGTTTCATGTGGGTTGATGGGAGAATAAAATGAGCAGTCACCCAGAGTAGTGATGAGCAAAATTGGTCTTGGTCTTGCAGTCTTGGTCTTGGTCTTGCAGAATATGCAAGACCGATACCAAGACCAAGATTGTAAACATGCTCACAAGACCAACACCAAGACCATGTGTACGTTAACAAGACCAAGCCCAATACCACATTATGCAAGACCACATTATGCAAGACCACATTATGCAAGATAAAAATCTGGTAATTTGTGCAATAGCGAAGCATAGTTATGATCGGTACGTACTTTACCGGAATTTGAGAGAGAAACTGGGCAAAAGAAATGTAATAAATATATTGGATTCACAAAAAGTCGTTTCTGTTGCTTCCTTTCCCTTTCATTTTCATAGTTCAATCACAAGTCATAGCACTATTGTATTTTATTTATATAAAGATTAAAAGGACCCAAATAACACATCCCGTGCACAGACAAGATTTATTTAGACGGGGATAAGGTAGTTTTTAACTATTTATAAATTTATGGCATGATACATCAATTATAGAATTGCGAAAAAAACGAAATCCTAGATTAAAACTTAAACCAAAAGTTGACTGTGTAGTCCAAAGCTAAAACCTACTACAAGATCACAGACAATACCAAGACTGAATTGCAAGACCAAGAGCTAGATCAAGACCAAGACCAACACCAAGACTTGACTATGCAAGACCAAGACCAAGACCAATATTATACCAATCTTACCAAGAGCAAAACCAAGGCTAAGTTTGCAAGACCAAGACCAACACCAAGACCATTATAGTCTTGGTCTTGGTCTTGTATTTTCACATCACTAACCCAGAGTCTTTTCAATCCGCCATAAATCCTTCCTGTCAACATTCTAACATGATCGCACCAATCAAAGACTTTATTAATAACAACTCCAAGATTCTTAACTTGAGACTCATAAAGAATAATGGAATCGCCAATCTCAATACGAGAAAATAACAAATACATAACAATACCATTACACTTCTGCGGGTTCAGTTTAAGCTGATTTACATGAGACCAGTGTAAAATAGCAGACAGATCTTCATTCAGCCGGAGCACAGCATCCTCAATTAGTCCCAATGGCCTTTGTATATAAAGTTGTATACCATCTGCATACATATGAATATGACAATGATTTATGGACTCATAGATGTCATTAATAAACATGGAGAACAGAATGAGGCCATTCAATGAACCTTGAGGAACCCCCGCCAAGACTAGAAGAAACGAAGAAGACTGGCCATCTACTTCCACTTGCTGGAATCTATCCGTTAAGTAACTTGCCGAAAACCTCATCGCGGCTTCTGAAAAACCGAAGTTATGAAATATATTCATCAGAAGTTGGTGATTGACGGAATCAAAATCCTTGGAAAAATCCAGAAGAAACAGCACAGTCAGACAGTCCCTATCTGTTTTATTTTTTGCATGAATTTATTAATGAAAGAATTGTAATCAAATATTTGTAATCCAATCCACTGAATTGTAGTTGTAGTTAGTACTAAAATTAAAGAGTCAAATTTGCCTCCGCCACTGTCGGTTAAGTTCACTAACACAGATATGAAAATTTATAATATACCTTTAGTTAAGGCAAGACAGTTAGGCTAACACAATTGAGTTGTATAGAGCAAATTTTATACCAGGGCTAGTCGAGAAAGAAAACTTCAATTGTGCACTTGTCATCAGTGCGGACAGCAATAAACATTGTAATAGAACTTTCAGCAAGTGCTCAGTTTCATTGTTTTGCCAGTACCTTTTCACTGTCATCAACTTCCTACAATAAGAATGCCCTACGAACTGGAATTTACAATAAAATCCTACGTGCTGGATTTAAAAAGACCTATCACGCCCAAAGAGCTGGGATATTTCAAGTTAAGTTATCCATCAAGGAGTAACACTATCAGTTATCATCAGTTATCTTTAAAATAGCGGTGGTAGTACTATGGTCATCCCGGAATCAGGGCGGCCATTTGCATAGCAATTCGTTCTCGTCCAAGTATGGTCTAATCGCATGCTTACGAGCTTTTCCAAAATTTTAGACAGAAAAGATGTGTGATACTAATTGGCCGAAAATCGCCAACAGAGGGCGCCTTGGCATTCTTAGGAATTGGAACAACCCTTGCGATCTTCCAGATCTGGGGAAAGTATGATGAAGTTATACAAGAATTAAAAATATGGGTCAACTCCTGAATAACGAGAGGTAGTAACAGTTTTAAGAAACATGGACAGATCCCAACCAACCCTGTAGCATTCGACTTAATAGAAAATCTTGCGGTTATAACGTCAGTCGCACATATATTAGATGTTGTTAGTGCATTTCAATATTTTTTGAAACAAAGTAGATGTAAAATTAGCATTTGAAGTAAAGTGTTGAAACCGTCGGGAGATACCTAAAGGTGTTTCGCGATATCGCATGCTGCCACAGCTTTGTTATGAAAACTCTCATAGTACAGCGTGCAATCATTTTATTTCTTAAACTCTTCATATAACCTCACCTCTCCTCGCCACGCTTCTCCTTGTGCACGTACCCTAAGGCGTAATGAGGTGTGAAATTGTCATGTACAATGCCTTTTGTCAGCTTTCCAAGCCGTCGATTTAAATTTAATTGCCTTCCACATCCCCCTCATGGTTTCACAATATTCTGTCGCATTAAACGTCACGGTCTTAATCATGAATTCAATATGCACGAAATATTTATTGTCGAAGAAACTACTTTTGAGAACCAGATGATGGGAGCCTGACGAAGAAATGCAGTGTTAGCATATTCACCATAAAACTTAATACATGTGCTCTCAATGGTGTATAATATGGTAAATTCGTGGTAAAACACAGAGTATTGTATTCGTGTAAGTGTTGACGTCACTGACACTTTCTTATCAATAGAAGAAGATACAAATTCAATCGACATTGTCGATATACTTATTTTAAAATTTGTAGTAAAAACCATTTTAATGTAAAATTAAAGTGCTTTAAAGAAATTACTAAAAAATAAATAACGGAAATTCTTGCAGTCGTTAGACGTGAATTCCTGAGTCAACAGAAATTTTGGGTTTATTCGCTATTTTGGGAGACAGTAAGAAAATTTCCATTCAAATTGCATTAAGTGAAAAGTTAAGTTTTGATGTTAACTAATCCGAACAAGCAAAAGTTCCATTAAAGCTGCGCTAAAATTGGTTGTGTGCTTGCCAGCCAACTGCCTCATCCCTTTATTCTCCCACTTTGATTCGGTTAGCCGCCATCTCGATAGAAGGAGCAAGAGTAAGTCGTGTGGTAACATTTCCGCCAAATTATTTTCTCTCTACTTGTGTGCAACAGCTGTGCACTTTGC
The DNA here is from genome assembly GCA_963924295.1 of Dioctria rufipes. Classification (NCBI taxonomy): domain Eukaryota; kingdom Metazoa; phylum Arthropoda; class Insecta; order Diptera; family Asilidae; genus Dioctria; species Dioctria rufipes. The sequence continues at coordinate 63,674,448 of OZ002740.1, read as the reverse complement.
AATTTAAATTATTTTTCACCACAAGTATATATGATGAGGAGGGGCGAGGGGCGATGGGTACATGAATCTGCGACATTCTATTTAGTGCTCTCTCAAATGTATATAGGCACTCTATTTTAGTATAGATAAGTTCCATTGTACATATTCACCATCTTCTATATTCATATTGTGCAGGGATTCTAGCTTCCAAAATGTACATAAATGTATTTAGCGAAAAATTTCAAGCGTAACATCTCGAATAGTTCTCCATTAAATTACACTACAAACTCCCAGAAGAATACTCTGCATAATGATTGCGCCATATAATTCTTGCTGTGCTTATACATACATATGTAAGTATCGCAGAAACCTAAAATTCTCAAGTTAAATTAGTTAAAAGTCAAGTAGGCAACTTGCACCATAAAGAGATCTTAAGTTGTTCAAAATCGTTGCCTAATCTGCCACCTTAATAGGTACATGTTCGTGAAGTGTAAATTATGCACCTTCAAGCAACCTGAGAGTTATATACCACTTGAAGGTAATTTATTACCATGGCATCTTCTTTAACAATTGCACCTAAAGAGGTGAAGTTTCTGTTTGTCTTTGCCAGAGTACTTCACCTTTACGGTGAATGAAATCATTTTACCTGTGCATTGAATGGCATTACTACTGCAGGCGAAATTTTCAATTTCAATGATAATAACAGACTCCTCCTTGCACGAACATGAAGGAAATTGTTTTCAGAATAGTTTCTAACATTTGTTGATTATTCTGACAACAAAATTCTTGATATTCAAAGACATTTTAATAGCTTCAAACATTTAATATAAAGATTAATAAAAATTATGATTGCTCCTTTGACCAGATGCACAGTCCTTAGTTTGGGTTAACTTTTCTTTACAGTTTATATTGTAATCGTATTGCATTTCAGCTGTATGCGGATGATACATTGAAGGGATTGATTAAGTAATTAATGGTCTAGTCTAAATTTCAACATCCTGCCCAAGAGTTTCTAGATGTTAGATCATTGCTGTTCAGAAGCAAGAACTTGACCAGATTCTTGGATAATCTTAAGGATATTTCCCTGTCCTCACTCCACCGTGCTTCGTATAGTTCATTGAGAAAGTAGGACCCAAGAATTAGAGCCCTTTGACGGAGAATATTGGGTAGTTTGTCTGGATTTCCATCTCACATCCTCAGCATTAAAGTTTATCTGTTAGTTGCATCGCGATGACGGATGACAAGGGTTCAAAGAAGTCTTATTTGGTTCAGTTTTTTATTAAAAAAAAAAAATGGTTTGATTTCCTCTAACGTTCGTTATTGCGCTACTTGTGGGGTTATCTTGCCATAATCGATGGTGCTGTAATTCGGATAGTTATCCATATAGCTTATCAACTTTTTCTTTGCCTTGTAGCCAGTATGCTCGGGCAACTAAAAGTAGGTCTATTCGAAGGTATATCTCTTCATATCATATCATTGTAAAATTATACACCAGTTCCATATTGATGCCCAACTCGGAATCATCCATGTAGTTAAAAAGGATGTTCTAATATCAAAAGCGCAGAATTTGTTTTTTTTTCTGCACTTGTTCGTATTATCATCAACAATCTGGCTATTAACATAATTTCTTGGAGATATTACTCCATTTTTTATATAATAAATAAGGGCAAACACAGTACGCAATCAAGTATAAACTAATTTGGTGTGCGCGATACAGGTTGAGTATAACATCTATTCAAATACGATCAGAACATCGCGATGGCCGCCGCCTATTTTTTGTGAGGATATGTATAGATATATGCATTTTGTCCAAAATTTTAAGTTTGCATACAATGGCCACACCCCGGCTTCATATATTAACAAGTAAAAAAGCTAGAATTGGTCTAAGACCAATTCTTATGATACCCTAGATCTATTCAAGTATTGATTTTGAAGTTGTTTTTCACATATATTTCTAGAACAGTTTGTCGCACAGAAAAAATGATAATAACCAATTTTATAGGATTTCGTATTCTGCAGAAGTTCTTAGTACAATAAAAATGTCTTGGACTGATCGTTTTCAAGTATACGTAAAAAACCGAAATTTTTATATGGCAACACCAAGAAGGAGTTGCCCGATTTAGTCCATTTTTGACATTTTATTTGCTAATGTAGTAAAAACATCATGTACGAAATTTCAGCTCTCTACGTCAACGCGTTCTCAGGCAGTGTCCAAATATATAGCGGAAAACGAAATTTTTATGTGGCAACCCCACAAAGGAGTTGTCTCATTTTCGAACATATATTTACTTTTTTTTTAAAGTCCGTGTACAAAATTTCAGCTCTCTAAGTATACGCGTTCTCGAGTTATCGTGCGCACAGACGGACGGACGGACGGATGGACGGACATGCAAAAATCGAAATAACTTTTAATATTATGAATGGGTGTCCAATCCATTTTGCTCTACCATCATTATTTCGAGGTGTTACAAACGGAATGACAAACTTAGTATACCCCTATGATTTCATCTAGGGTATAAAAAGAGTCGAATGACGCTACTGTATAACTGTAACTATACAGGGCGTCCCAGACTAATATGACTATATTTTGCCAAATGATTCCTCTCGTTCATACAAGGAGGAATCATATGGCAAAATATAGTTATACTAACAGGAGCCCGTCGGCGTTGCCCGTCGATAATAAAGAGTAGGGAGTAGGGTGGTCATAGATGCATAGATGCATCTGACTCTATCGCGCGATTCCGTCCTCTAGGGTTTCACTCTCTGTGTGTTTGTGGGTGTGTGGGTGCCTGAGCGCGTGCGAGTGTGCGTGCATGAATGAGTGTGCGTGCGTATATTCATATGTATGGGAGAGTGTTGCTCTCTACGTCGCATTGCCCAAATATTTAGTAAAACACGAAATTTTTTATGGCAACCCTACGAAGGTCCCATTTTCGACCCTAAATTTCTCTTTTTTTAAAAAAGACCTATATACAACATTCAGCTCTCTACGTCGACGCAGTATGTAGTGAAAAACTAAAGTTTTGTGTAGTAACACCAATAAAGGGTTGCCCGATTTGCTTTAGTTTTAAACCTGTATTTGCAAATTTTTATGAAAACGCCGTGTACAAAATATGAGCTCTTCATCTCGACGCCTTCTCAGGTAGCTTCCAAGTTTATAGCGAAAAACCAATGTTTTGCAACACCAAGAAAAGGTAACCCGATTAGTCCGTTTTTAAATTTTTGTATGGCAACCATACGAAGGAGTTGCCCAATTGGTCCCACATTTGAACTTAATTTACACTTTTTTAAAAAAGGCCCGCGTACAAAATTTTAGCTCTCTACTTCGATGAGTGAAGCAGTGTCCAAATATATAGTGAATGTATGTATGGCAACATCAAGAACGGGTCGCCCGATTTCGACCATTTTTGTAATTTTATTTACTATTGCTATGAAAACACCATGTACCAAATTTTAGTTCTCCACATCGACCCGTTCCCAGGCACTGTACAAATATATACATAATTAAAAAAGGAATACATTTTTGTATGGCAACCCTACGAAATAGTTGCCCGATTTGTCCCACTTTTGAACCTAAATTTACATTCTTTTTAAAAACGTCGTGCATACAATTTGAGCTATTCACGTCGACGCTTGTTCAGACAGTTTCCAAATATATAGTAAAAAACCTCAATTTTGTATGTCAACACCAAGAAAGGATTGCCCGATTTAGTCTGTTTTTTTTTTTTAATTTTATTCGATATTGCTATGAAAACACCGCATACCAAATTTCAGCTCTCTACGTGCACTCGTTGTCAGACAGTGTCCAAATATATAATAAAAAACGAAATATTTGTATGGCAACCCTACGAAGGAGTTGCCCGATTTAGTCTATTTTTGTTCCTGTATTTTCAATTTTTATAAAAACGCCGTGCTCAAAATTTCAGGTTTCCACATTTACGCTTTTTCAGGCAGTTTTTTACGTATCGACAACAGCGCCATCTATCGTGCACAAAACTATCCTATCTCTCAAGGTAGAACCAACCAAACACCACAAAATTTCATTTAAATAGGTTGGGCGGTTTCGGAGATTAGCGTGTACAAACACATTGACGCTGGATTTTTATATATTAAGATTAGGCTGGGATACCCGGTATATGAGCAAAATCCTCTACAACAAGCAAAACTACTTGAAATTTTTTTCTATGCTAACCCCGCTGTAATTCATTTTCATTTTATTTTTAGGCAAGTACAATCGATGGAAGGTAAATCATATTTCTTTCCTTCTATAAAGATATACAACTAATACTAACATATATTTTGCGGTTGATTCCTTGGTCAAGGTACATAGCGTAGATGATAATTATTTGGAAGAATAATAAAGGCATGTACATATTTAGACAGCTTTGCAGGTATTTTGATTGAGTGTAGGAAGCAAATAATCCAGGAGTAGCACCAATAACAACGATGATATGATTTCGTCTCACGGACTGGCCTATATACCTTTCCCTCATTATTTTTTCAGTTGTTTTTTAAGAAAATTAATGTTGGAGGGTTTTGACAATTTAGGTCGGTAGAATACTTCCAATTGGGAAAGTTGCAATTGAAAACGAAATCCTGTACATTTTTTCATGGAAAACATTTATACCGCAATTCGAACGTTTTTTATATGAGTCGGTTATATAATTGATAAAGGTGACTCAGATCCAAAAATTTGTGCCATTGCTGCATGAAGGACTCGATTCCTGTCGAAAATAGCTCTGGATTAATTAAAATTCACAAATGAAACTCCATTATTAACAAATAATTCGATCAATCGCGTTTTTCAACAAAATAGATTAACTCTGTTTTTCTTCAACTCTGAATGGTTCTTTCTTCGTTTTTTTACTTCTATTTCCTTTGAGCTTACAAACCATTCAATGCTTTAAGAGGAGTCAGTACTCAGCAAAAGTTTCAATTTAGATACCAGCGCACCTGTAGGTAAAAAAAATTTACTGTACATAGGTTTGTGTCCTGAAAGTAAGAAAATTCATATAAAATTAGCCTAGACCTAGACCATAGAGCACATCAGAGACATCTGCCGCAAAACACAGAAACTCAACATCCGACAAAACCATACAATTTAAGACGAAAAATGAAAATTTGCAGTTTACATAAATTAAAAATTTTTAACGAGAATTAACTCTGCTAAAGTTTTTTTTCCCATAATTGTTAAATATGCTATTTTGCTTTGTATTTAAACAACTTTCAAATAAATATTGCAATTTCTCGTCGGTGAAATGTCGGGAGATAAAACAAGTACTATTAGAGTCAAATAATTATAAAAGCGCCACTAAAAATAAAAAAAAAACTCGACGTTATTTGCTAGATATAGGCCTTATCTTTTTAAAACAGTCACAATTTAAAGAAATGAGAATACCTACCCATAGGAATTTGATTTAAAGGACTTCAATTTTTACCATTTTTTACAAGTTTCCGAGCTATTATCTCCATTCCAATACACTTTTTTTAATTTTTGCCGACGTTATTTACTAGACTTCTTCATTATGTTTAATTTAAAATATACCTCATTATTTAGCTACAAATAGTTTACCAGCAATTCGCTTTGAAAAATTGCAAATATTGGTACTGACTCCTCTTAAAGGATACACACGCTTCGAGTCGAAGATCCCATCAATGGAAGAATGTGAATCACAATCTGGCTCTCCTATTTACCGACCCAGGTTTTTATATGGATTGTTCTAAATCGTGGAGAAATGAAGCAGGCATTTTCTGTGTGGACCTTGGTGTGGAAATAGATATAAGTCTTCAGAATCATGTCACGGCAGAAGACAACGACATCCTGGAAGCAAGAAGGTATCGCTTCAACTTTGAAACATAAAAATTCGGGTTGCTATTTGCTTGAAAAATCGAGTTTCTGCCAAGGTCTTGTGATCAAATACTGCACAACCTTCAATTTGGTAGACGTTCCTTTGAATGATATAATGAGGAAATTATTCAAGGGCATCAGGTCACAGGAATATCAGCCGAAACATCTCAAATTTCAATACAAATGCCAGTTCAGGTGAGTTTGACACCGAAAAACCATTTCAGCAGATACGGAAAAACTGATAAGACTTAAAAAGTCCATTCTTCAGCATATGCACTCCTCTTTCAGGGGCACCTATGCAGGATGAGACAGTGTGACTGAAACAGTTGATCACGCTCTATTTCAGTGTTCGGCACTTTTCGTTAAGCGGTACAGATTTAATTTCTTGGTTCATACCTCCTGAATGAATTGTATGAAGCATGCATGAAAAGTTGGAAGCCAATCAAAAAATTTTAGTAGAGTCTTCGGTTGCGACTTATAAGCACAGTCTTATATTTTAGTGGACTGTGTTCCAAAAAAATTTAAATTATGAAGGATGGACTCAGAGCCATTGACAATTTTATTGGTTGTTATACAAATATAATTGTGTAACCAAAACCTGTCCTGAATTCTGGCTTTTGGTCCGCTCACGTTTATGCACAAGGTACTGATATTCAAAGTGAGCCTGTTGTCCTCTGATTGATGATAGGCTATATGACTATATCATGAAATACAATATAAATTCAGATGATTAAGCAAATTCTGTCAAAGAAGATATTATATGTACTTCGTAAAATGTTTCGATATCCATCACAGTTATACCTTTGAATTGAGAAGAAGCTGAATGCAAATGCTCCATACTATTCTTGAATTTCTACAGCTGTATCATTCGACCGACAGCGATTTAATTATGCTTATTATTTCTGCTCTCAATGGTACTCAAGATGAAAAGGTTTCATTAAATCCCACAAATGCGATATTGTAGTGGGTCATTTCTTTGAGTACTTCATCCATCTTTCGATTGCGTAGAGGAGTTCCTACAAATTACTGAAGATCGAATCACTTCACATACAGTCGAAATCAGTAATTTCAATCAGTCTGAGAGAATTGAATTCATTGCGGCTTAAATAATAATGTTTAATTCATTAGATTAAACCAATAATGTGCGATTGGTATAATTTGATTAATTAGTGCCTCAACAGTTGATTAATGGCACACATTTATAAATATTCAACGAAAACAGCTTAAATTTTGGATACGCAATTCTTTTTGTCTATCTCCAATAATTTTTAAAGCAGAAGTTGAGATATTTTTCGTCCGTTTGTTCTTTTAAATGGCGTTGACTTTTTTATTTATAATTAAAAATTTGTCTAAAGCAGTCGCGGCTAATCCAAATGTCTCTACTCTTGACCTACATATGCAGTTCTCTAGGTCTTACTAAAAGGCAGCAATGTGATGAGTTACCCTATGAAAATACTTGCACTAGGTATTTATTCAGAATCTTTTAATGTTTTTACAAAATCCTTAAAATTGCTGAAAGCTTAGTACTGAAAGTAATGATTGTCAATAAAAGAAATGATTATCAATTTCTATTCACTTTCTTAGTATTTCGGTATATAACGTGGGATTTGCAGACTTTACGCTTTTGCAATATAAAAACCTTTTTTTCCGAAAAGGAAAATTAATGTCCCGTTATTCTATAGAATAGAAGATAATAATTTCGACGAAGATTTCCCAAGTTTCATTGCCCAATTGCCTTTTAACTTTATTTCAAATTTTGAAGAATATTAACGTAGACAGGAAAAACGGATGTGCCATTTTTGACGGTACAAAAATTAATTCGAGGTTTTCCTTGAAAAACAAAATTTCATTCGAAAAGCCCGCGTAAAGATTCGCGTATTAGTTTTTATCATAAATATAAAAATCTCCCTTCCCCCATTTTCTCTTATGTTCTCGAAGACCTCGGATATCATTAGACAGACAATAAAAAGAAATTGAAAGCTTCCCAAGCATACACATTACAATAATTGCGTGTGCGAAAAGCGGAAATTTGTAGTATGAGTATATTTTCGCATTGTATAGGAATGGTTGATGGAAAACATGTTCACCCTGTAGTTTATTACGGGAACAACAGGAGCAGAACCTACATGCAATTAAATGATATGAACGTACATTCCCCATCATCTCCGCCCATTACAATGGTTGATAGAAATATGCGAGAATCGTGTAGTGTGATATGATCTACTTTCCTCAAATAATGGAACGACCTTTTACGTAATTGCAGCAGTAAAGGATATGCGGCTTTTTTCACTTTGATTATGAAAAAAACATGATGGGGAAAAATTTAAGAGCGAGAGCTGTACGGAGTAACTATACTCCATAAAACGGCATGACTACTAAGGCTCTACTAAAGCACCACAAAAGGACAAAAGGAAAAATTTCGTCTTGCACCACCATCTACATCTTCCCGGCCGGCACATATACATTTATAGTGGTTTTTCCTAATGTTTACAGCAATTCTCGCGTAAAATTTTTTGAGAGCAACCAATCCTCCCGCTGAGGAGTCTGCCAGAATGGGGAGGGTAAGGAAATGTGTGCACTTTTATATATGTAGGTCATATCTGGTCCTATCTCAAAAGCATAAATACAGCATGTGAAAGCCCCTATCCCCCCATATGACTCCTTTTCCTATTACATAATTTTGGGCACCTATAATAGAAGGAGGCCGTAAGGATATATGTATGTAATTGTAAGTGTATAGGTGTATGGACATAGGCAGAGAACATTCACGAGAACAACAGCTATTTTCACTACTGAAGGGTATAAAGCCAACTGTTAGTGTAGGCTTTCAATTGTTCTTCCATGTTCCCCGGAAATGTGTTTTGGATCGTGGTTCAGAGGGAGGGAATGTGGGGCGAGGCCTTTCCTCAAATGCTGACTTTTGCTTGTACATTTCTGGGAAGTATTAAATCTGTAGCCAGCTTTATATTGATGCGTGTGTACACAGTACAAAAGCCGTATTAATTACATGGTGATCAAAACTTCCCTTTATCTCTACAAATAGTTGTAGAAGGAAAAGGCGGGTATACTTAGATATATTTGTGGGTGTATTTGTCAGATAATTATTTTCACCCTGCACCCCAGCTATTATTCCTGTGCCGCCTAACTCATTTGTGGCTTGTTGATTTCTTTAAGCAGGCTAAAAAGGCTCATCGTGTACTGATTTGGTATTTCTGAACATCTGTGTCCATGACATCCTCTGAAAACCCAGAAGGATTGACGGGGATGCTATCAGTCCGGTTATTTACTAACTTTTTATTCATTTAAACATAAATGAAATCGGAAAATTTAGTTGATGATTGTGAATGACTCTTAAATACAGAGTTTACAAAATTAGGGTGCGGTCAGCAGCTAGCATGAAGCTTGATGGATTTTAATGGAAGTTATGCTTCAAGTAAAAAATATAAAATTTTTATAATCCAGCGTAGAGAATGCCCTCCTTAAGAGAATCCGCTCTTGAGTTCAAATTTTCTATATAGATTCTAAATTTGGTACAACGAGCTAAATGGGTGAAAGGTTCATACTCATCATAGCACGTAATGAGCCAACTGATCTTTTTTCTCTTTGTTATAGTGGAGCTTAAAAATAGTTGGAAGATCTGTAGTAAAATAAAATCCATTAAAATTATAATTATTATCTACGCCATAATATTATATACACCGGGCGTTTAACGGCATTCTACACTGGTTTGAAAACATCGTTCTGGACTCATCCTGATAAGGGTCACAGTTCCAAAGATTCTAATTACAGATATTGGAGCAAAAGGAATAAATAAATCCAGAACAAAGCTTTAACAGAATGAACAGCAGCAAATTATTGAAGTTCTAGGAAATTCAGAAAGTCTCGAATGAATTTATTGAATATTGTCGAAATATATCTTGGGTGGTTGAATTATGCTGATTGTCAGGGCTTACGCTATCTAAGATGATGAAAAAGCCTTAAATCTTAGATATACTCGTAACTAAGGATCGCAACTAAGTCCCTACGACACTGGATGATGACATTTATACTCGTAAAAGTTTGAAAAGTGTGAAAAGCATCTAGATATTCTTATATGGGTCACATTAGTTTCTAGAAACGCTGTTAGTGCTAATAGATCTGCGTTCTAAATGTATTGCTACCTACTCGAAATCTTTCTAGCGGAGCGTAGTCCAAAAGTGGTTTGAGTACACATGAAAAAATTATAGAAAACTTAAAATCTTACATAAATATAACTTTATAGAATAATTAATTGAAAATTTGTCTTTTACATATTTAACTTACATATAACTTCCTTTTTTTTCACTTGTTTTAAAAGAGAAAACATCTTTCAGCGCATAGTTGCAGTGATAATAAATTCAAAGGCAAAGTATTGAATAAGCCAAAGTCGATATTGCCTTAAACATATAATCCCACTACTTACAATCAGTAGCCTCAGTCAGCATATATAATGATTTTACACTTACACTGCTGCAGTGCTGTACACAAGATTACAAATCTTTTGATTGTACTTAACTAGAGAAGTGCTATTGTAGTAATTTATTAGAGAAATTAGTTCAACAACAAAAGAAAAAAAGAGAAAAGAAAATGTAAAAAAGAATTAAACTACGGAAATAGAGAATAAACTATAAAAAATAAGATAAGCTATAAAAAAGAAATAAAAAGAATGGTACTAATTCAGCCAACAGTTATTAGCATACTTACAACTATGATAATAATTAAAACTCAGAAAATTCAATTAAAAAAAAGGCAAATTTGTAAAGTGTATGAAGTAAAAGTGTTTAAAATAAAAAAATTAATCTCTAATTAACTAAATAAGTAAGAAATAAGTAAAAAAGCTAGAATTGGTCTAAGACCAATTCTTATGATACCCTAGATGTATGCCCGGATTAAATTTCGTATGGTCACCGATCTATGCGAGTTTGATTTTTGAAGCGATTTTTGGCATATATTTCTAGAACGGTTCGTCGGACAGAAAAATGATTCTAAACATTTTATAGGATTCCGTATTCTGAAGAGCTTTTTAGTACAATAAAAATGAACTGATCGTTTTCACAGTATATATAAAAAACATGAATTTTTATATGGCAACACCAAGAAGAAGTTGCCCGATTTAGTCCATTTTTAAAATTTTATTTGTTATTACTATAAAAACATCATGTACCAAATTTCAGCTGTCTATGTCGACGTGTTCTCAGTCAGTGCTCAAATATATAGTGGAATTCGAAATTTTTGTATGGCAACCCCACGAAGAAGTTGCGCGATATGTCCTATTTGCCAACTTAATTTTACTTTTTTTTTCTTTTTAAAGTCCATGTACAAAATTTCAGCTTTCTAAGTGAACGCGTTCTCGAGTTATCGTGCGCACGGACAGACGGACGGACGGAGATGCAAAAATCAAAATAAATTTTAATATTATTATGAGTGGGTGTCCAATCTATTTTGCTCTACCATTCATTATTTCGAGGTGTGACAAACGAAATATACCTTTTAGATTTCATCTAAGGCATAAAAATAAAAAAGAAAGGTCAGTCTTATTTCTTCTGTGTAGAAAAAGTATAATAAATTATTAAGTTTAAATTCACAGTTATTTGAAACCTTGATGAGTTTTTTTTAAAGCATCGACAGTGCCAACATACTGAGCACTTGATGGAAGCGAATTCCACAATCTCGCGACCTGAACAGGAAAAGAACCCCCCATTATTAGTTTCCTAGACCTGGGAATTTGTATATATTACCTTTGTGGGGGATAATGACGTTCGGAAAAATTCTAGAATGTATACTGGTTTGCCCTTGTGAAGTAAGCTGTATTCGAAAATCAGAGCTTTTTTGTTTTAAATATGCGGGTAAAGAGCAACTAATGGCCGGTTTTACAGTCCAGGCTTAAGCCAGAGCTTAAGCCTACTCGGTTTCACAGTACTCGTTAAGCTGAGGCTTAATTAAGCCGCAGATGAAAGCTTTTAAGTTGTCAGCACTGCTGTAATTGAGAATTTTTGTAAAAGAAAATTGCCATTGTGCATTAAAAACCAAGCGAAAAGAAGAAGAGCTTTTTACTTATCAGTTTGTTGTTACGAGTAAGAAACTAAAGGAGATGCCCATCAACAACAATTTTCCTGCCAGTCTCAACAATGTGCAAGTTTATACATATACTATAACAAATTCGCATTGCAGGCGGATGGAAAAAAAAAAGTTTATGCAAGGGATTTTGGCTCTGTTTTTGAACGTGTGAGCCAAAGTTGTATACTAGCAGCAGCATAGTGAGCGCTACTAATACAAAGCAACTTTTTGACAATTCCTGGTTCCCCAGTAAGCCTATTTCAATCTTCGGTTTCCCAAAAACTTGCCTTAAAATTTCATTTTTGGTAAATCCATAATAAGAAAATATATTAAAATCAAAATTATCAAAATTACAAACATTTACCAATATTCTAATTCCCAGCTTATTATTAAAAAACAAGCAAGTACAATATTAATAAATTTCCACATAAAAGAATGTAAATATTTTTCTATTTAGTACCCTCCAATTTTAACCTTACCTTTTTAACCTTACCAATTTTAACCTTACCTTTTGTGCTAAGGCAAATTTCTTTACCGACATAAGCAAAAGTGACACCTATGGTATAGTTAGAACCCTTGCATAAGCAGCATCAGAACTTGCTCTTTGCGATCTTTCCTTAATCTTTTTTCCTTTACATCAAAAAATATTCCGAAAATAAAGTCACCCACATGTCTCGCAGTTTCAATTCAGGTAGATCTAAAATTCTATGCATAAAGAAACAACAACTAGTGACCGCATCGCGGTCAAGTTCAAGTTTTAAAACTCGTATGGAAAAATGGCGTTGAAGAAGTGTGACTAACTGATCAAAGCTTGTTTGGAGTGGATGAAAAAATGAACGGAATATAAAAAAGAGGCGCGATAACCGCTGAAGATGTGAAGACAACGATACAGGTTTAAACCATGCATGCTTGCTACATATGGTCGCAAGATTTTGTGCTTTAGTTATCTGCTTGCCTGGTAGTGCAATTTTATAAAACTTTACTATGCTTGTACGTAAGCCGCCTATAGTACACCTGCTTGCACCCACTAGGCTCAGTCATCCTAGCAACTGGACCTTTCCAAAACAGTACCCATCTCCCGTCCTTGCCATAGACACCACCAGCTCTCTCCTTTCAACTAACAGCCGGCATCAAGATAACTCGGTATCAAGTCAGCTTTTTTTATTTTTGCGCCCAATGCTTACGACAGGGACCCATCTACCGTCCTTACCACAGACAGCACCAGCTCTCTCTTTCCAACCAACATCCTGCAACAACACAACTCGGTATCAAGTCAGCTTTTTTTTATTTTTGCCTCCCAATGCCTGCGACAGGGACCCATCTACCGTCTTTACCACAGACAGCACCAGCTTCTCCTTCCAACCAACATCCTGCAACAACACAACTCGGTGGCAACTCAACCTTTTTATTTTTACCCCCAATGCTTACGACAGGGACGTGTCTATCCTACTCCCTCCTCAACAACTTCTTATCGGCGGTGGGAACCGTCTTGCAGAAAACCCGCGAGTAGGATCCTCATGGCAGTTGTCTCTATCGGACGTAATGTAAAAGTATAGGGAGGTGGGACCCTTACTACTAGAGATGTAACCATATGTTAGAAAGTGAGAAAAAACATCTCGCTCGCCACGCAAAAATGGCATATATATACACGCAATGGCCTCTCGTTAGTTTCTTACTCGTAGGTTTGTTGTGGTTTTTATCTGGAAGGATATCAAATCTACAAAACGTTGTTGTAGAACCATCATACCGAATATGTTTATAGTCGGAACCGAGAATAAAAATCAACGTCGTCCCATTTCTCGAAATGTTATGGGCGCCTTCTTATAATTTTTTCATGCGTCACACCTTGCGATATTATATTATACATTTCGTCGTCGCTTATATCCTCTGCATCGGATAAATAACTCATTTTTGTTTTAAACTGTTTGGTTTCTTCCTAAAACGTCACATGGAATACTGACACTAGCTGCCAGACAGTACTCAAAACTGCTAACTAGATAACTATTTTTCGGTCGAAAAAGCTCAATTTAGTTTTAAAGTATAATTTTTGAAATATGCACGTTCGTTTAATAAAAGAAATTATAATATTTAGGCAAAATATATATTTAACAAATAATTTCCTATGTGTTTCACAGTAACATCTGAGGCTTAAGCCTTCGAGATGACGGGCTTAAGTTAAGCTTGCCTTAAGCCAGTGATATCACTTAAGCCTTGACTGTGAAACCGAAATATTTATTAAGCCTTGGCTTAAGCCATTGCTGACGCTTAAGCCTTGACTGTGAAACCGGCCATAAGAAGCAGATTTTTATAGCCTGAGATATGAGCAAACCTTCTGAAACGAGAAATAAAACGGATGCAATTATTAAATGCTACCTCTACTTTTCGGAGACAGATGCAATCCAATTTGGTAAAGTTAACTCTTTAACTAACTTCATTCTAATAATTTTAGATAAAATTTTCGCGCAAAGTCACAGTCTTCGCAGCCCAACATATATTTTACGAATAATCGAGCTTACATTATCGCAGCAGTTCATGTCATGGTTTATGACAGGGCTTCTTAAACTATGGGTCGCGACCCCAAATGGGGTCGCTTAACGTAATCTTCGTGGGTTTAATAAATACAATTTTACAACTTTTCGTACAATTTTTAATTTTCTATTTTTGTATGCTTTTAAACAAATTTTTTTTAAACTAAATTTTTTCATATACATATATATTGTTATCTAATCAATAGTCATCACAAAATATTTATAAATCTTTATTTTATATTTTTTGGGTTGCGAAAAAAATCACAGTCATAAATACGGTCGTGAATGAAAATTACAATCATAAATGGGGTCGTGAATAAAAAAAGTTTAAGAAGCCCTGGTTTATGACAATACCAAAATTTACAACTTTTCTTAAGTAAAGTATAGCGACATTGTTTAAAAGCAGTGGAGGTATGTCCTCTATGTAATAGATACCACTATAGAAGGCGATAGATTTAGGCTTTTCATCGTTGGGCAAGAAGCCATTTCGTGATGATCATTCAGTGATTCTGCAGAGATTATAATTGATACGTTCAATACTATCCTCTAAGAGCACCGTAGGCCTGCTTAGGTACAAATTATCCCTGTATCCGGACATTGTCCAAAGTAGCCCTTTTGCTACGATTGTAGCTAAAGTGGCATCAGTATTGGACAGATGTATATACATATGATAATAAATTTTCATTAGAGATACTCTAAAACATTTCACTTTAATGATCCCCTCTAATATAGCTTGTTGATTGACTGCCAACTGATTATATCATTTAAATCTACGTACATATACATATCTACATATCTTCCGTAATTATTATTTATTATTAGGTTTTGGTTAAACTTTTCGATTTAGATAGATTAACCATCATGTATCTTTCCAAAAGTTAAGCAAAAAAGGAAACATTATTTCAAGAAATCGTCTAATGTACTTTCAAATAGATACAAATGTGTTTGCAAATTTCTTCTCAATTTCCATAATTCAGTATCTCTTAACGCCTCACTACTTTTATCTTCTTAAAAGTGTACTCAACTTTTGATGTCTTAACAAATACTAAAAGAAGTCACAAGATTGCTCTGCAAGGCTCCATCTACATAAAGAAAATTGAAGCCCGACAAAAAAAAAAAAAACAAATTTC
Source organism: Dioctria rufipes (assembly GCA_963924295.1). Classification (NCBI taxonomy): domain Eukaryota; kingdom Metazoa; phylum Arthropoda; class Insecta; order Diptera; family Asilidae; genus Dioctria; species Dioctria rufipes. The sequence continues at coordinate 63,658,888 of OZ002740.1, read as the reverse complement.
CGCCCTCGAAAAGTTGAAAACTTCAGATAAGCTAATAACAAACTTTTCGGAAATATATTTTTGGTTATGAAAAAAGTTATATTCGCCGTGGAAAAGCCCTTATAAAAACACACATCTATTTATGCCTCATACGTATGTCGGCGGAGGAAAATTACTTAAAAGCACAACTCTCTCCATGTTGGTTGTTGGTTTCGTTTTGCTTAATTCATTTCTGGATTAGCAAAGAAATACTTACCTTCCCTCTACCCTCCCATTCACATAAACTGCAAGAGAAAACTTTTCAGCTGATTGGGTCAATTTCTGTATGTTTTTGTCTTAAGCTCACAAGTTAAGTTCGTCGTCGTTCCGTTGCTTTCAAAACTGATTTAGTTGACAAATTACTGGGGATTAGCGTTACGTGACATGAAGGCTGTACTCTGTGCCATCGATCTAGGGATTTGAGTCAATATTCAAGGATATTTTGTTTTTCTGTATCAACTTTGTCCTCCTTTTTATTTTTCTTTCCTTGTGATTACAAAGTGCAGTGCTTGTTGACAATAACAATGAGTTTACCAGAGAATGAAAAACCGAGAAACTTGTATATTAGCAGTGAAAATAAAATTGTAATCTTGCTTATTTTTGTACAACTGCGCGTGTGTTGATTTCAGTTAACACGCAAATGGGACAATAGAAATTCAGAAATTCAAGAAATACCAAACGTTTTTATCATCCCTGGCTGACACGTGCGCAAGTTTTTGCAAAGGAGAATTTTGAGATAGAAAAATAGAAACAAAATATTTGTAAAGAGTTAAGTACTTACTTTAATTAATATACCGCTATGCTTATGACCCGATGTATTTTCAGAGTAGCTGATCCGTTGCATTGTGGACTTTAAATAGGTTTTGAAATGGCGCAAAGTAGAAAATAAATTCTTACTTAGAGTTGTGGACACAAGTAACACTGCCATAATTTTCAAAAGTTTATAGACATTTGGGAGGACATCCTTACTGCAGATAACTGTTTTATCAGCAATTTGGCGCCGCTAGATCTTGACTTCAATGATTCGTACTTCTGATAAATTCTCGTGTAAAATTAAAGTGGAAGCTTCGAACAATTGTCTACACGCTGCCTCATTCAAAATTTTTATTCACTCCGAGAAAAGACATGCGAAGTTTGACGAAAAGTTGCGATGTTTCAAAAAATTGTTCCCCTAGATGAGTACTGAACAGATCAAGGTATGGTATGAAGATCGTCACACGGTAAAATTCCTCAATTGTGTCATAACACCGTTTGGTTTGACAAGATGCAAGTCTTTGGTCACCATTCACTTATAGATTATATATCTGCTCATCCGAACTGTAGATTTGAAGTCGTACGATTTGATCTGCAGTCTAGGTATGGTGGAATTTGTACGTTTTGATTGTCCACCAGATCAGCAGACTGCACATAAATACACCATACACATGTAGTTCATCGTTAGATAACAGAACTGCAGATTTATAAACTGCATAAAAAGTGTACAATTTCATCGTCAATCATTATTTTCAGTTCAGTTTGATATTTTCGTCAAATAATTGTGGTTCCACATCACTCCCAAAATGGATAGAAGTACAACATTTACTTCAGAATTCATTGAAGGGGACGGACAGCATGCTACATTACGAAAAGTAGATGATTTTTATTCCGACAGTTAAAAGAAAAACATTATGAAATTAATAGAACTTCATAAAACTGTAGACGAATAAGCTACTAATGATTGTGTTAAGAAAAAAATTAATAAAGTGAGATTATGTTAGATTCTTTGCCTGTGAAGCAACCAATCTTTCAGATAGAAAAGTTTTTTTTTCTCTTCGCTGGTATCTTCTGATAAAAAAATTATTATTACCAAGAGCAACAATTTTCTTTTTTGACAAAATCAATTTAAAAATTCAATCGCATTGCATGATAAACATTAACAAACTAGATAATTACGATATGGACGGAAGTACTGTGTGCTATAATCGTCAGTTTATCTTAAGTTTTCTGTCTATCAAATTTCAAACTTAAGACGTGATCCAATACTAGTGGGTGGACGAAAACAGATTTGGATTGAAAGATGCCATCTGCAGTCTAAAATTGCAAATAATCTATAAGTGAATGGGAGCCTTTAGTTTCGCAACGGTTATGTTATACAAACAATTTTCACTTTTTGATAAATCGTTCTGAAACTCTGTGTCGCTTTCTTGTTTCTACATAATATACTCAAATCTATCTTTGCAGCATCTGCTAATGTGATAGCTTCTATCTTGGTTTTCAGTTTGTAAAGTTCGCCTCAATGATAAAGCCAAAGAGTGCTACGATGTTAACACGGAGAAATTCGTTTCCTTCGTTCGAAGAGCACATGTCGAATTGATTCCACGAAATTTACAACTTCAACAGAAATTGTTAAACAGGCCATAATTGCCCCGTAATATATCAGATGCCCTAAATGGACCCACCGATAATTTGCTATCTTATAACTATCGTTGCTGATGTCGCCTTTTAGAGTTTCGATTTTCGCATACGGTATTGCATCGGAGCTATCCATTTCAGAGCTATTTTTTTTCTAGCTCATCCAAATGTATGGTGCAATAGTTCCGTCATTACCTTGGCAGTCGCTTCTGGTGAGTAACAATATATTGAACGCTCCCTTTAAAGGTAAGATTGCCATCAGTGCTATCTATCCGAAGGTTATTGGAATGTTCACACCCCTGCTTTTCCACCAACTCATTGCTTTAAGCTTGAGTGCGCTGGTACCGAATATACCACTACAATGATGGTCAATCGGCAGCAGATCAAACATTATCTACAATGCAGCCATGGGCATCACAAGTACCCCAGTTACACCCAGACATGCCGCTCTCTGGATTTCCGACAACTCATCCAGATTATTTTTTTCTTGAGTGATATCCACCTTACTATGGAGTGGAGCCGTAGCACAGAATTAAGTCCCAGCTAACAACAAGTATTTTTTTACACGTGTAAAAAGCCACACTGGTTTTATCTTAATCTCCCTATGGGTACGTTCCGTTCGTAAAAACTCAATTTGTGTGTTCTTTCTTATTTTGAATAAATCACTCATATGCTCACAAAATAATTTTAGAACAAGAAAATCACATTTGTCTCATTAATATGGGGGCCGTCTAAACAGCTTACGTGCCTAGGTTGAATTGACAAGAAAATTGCACTTTTCCATACTCTATCTATCGATCCTCATACTCACTTTTTTAGTAATACACTTTCTTCTATTCTAACTGAAGTACTAGATTCTTGTAACTTAGATCGACCATAACTCGGCTTAACGCTGTCCTATCGGAAAACAGATTTCACCATTCGCCTCACGTATTAATAAGCCACAATTCATGGACGAAACTTTTTTTAATGGTAATAATAATGAGCGGGGGTAGGAACCTCTGGGGGGGTCCAGCACGACGAGTACTATCCATTGGTGTATTTTTTCACGATTCCGAGAACTTCCTTGAAACATTTTTACATTATTTGTTTGTACAAGTGTATAAATGCATCCCTACCGCATTCCTATGTTAAATTTTATCCGATTTCCAAAATTCCTTTTGGTTATTTTTTTGCTATATTTTTTCTTATTTTTTTAGCATATTTTCCCTCCCCTTCCTATTACGTTGCCACAATTTATTTTCCACGGCCAAAATTTTTATCTGAAAAATTCATTTCGAAACTTTGTTCAACGATTTTTCGATTAATCCAATTTTTGAAATTTTTTGTGGATGAGCACTTATTAAGAAATTATCTGTACAAAATTTCGGAAAGAACGGATGTCATTTACCTATTAAAAAAAAAAAAAAAAAAAATTGCATGCCCACTTTCCTCCATCTAGCGGGAGTTTATGAAAACTCATGGGCATGCTGCTTACAGAATCGTTGGCATTTTACCGGAATGAGCTTGGCGCTTTCGTTCAAATTCTACAAACATTTTACCGCGAGAACTCCCGGGAAAACTTACAATTTTGACCACTTTCTGGGTATGGCTTATAAAAAAAATTGCGATTTTTACTTTCATCCGTACCCAGGCATATGGGTACTTTTTTGAAAAGTCTCGGCGAGTATATTACAAAAAACGAGTTACTTTTTTTCTCACCCTACTTTTCGGTCGATTCGCTACCAAAAACGGTCTAACGGCCCTTTGTTGAAGCATGTTCAATGTGTTTTAATACCCATATTAATCCTTGGAGTATCTGTTCTCTTTCACAATTTACTTCATGCGAATAGGACAATTTTGCCCCTCCTGCGTGCAGCGTAGCAAGCTTCAAAATCTAAATCTGTCATGAATTATTCGACCCGAAATTTTGGACGTCGAAAATTAATTTTCGCAGCGTAACCGGAAGAGAAGGAAAAATATGCTCAAAAAATCACAAACAAATAAGCAAAAGGAATTTTGGAAATAGGATGATATTTACTCGAGAAATAGGATTTGGGTATATTTGTACACCTGTATACATGTGTAGTGAAAAAACCTATAGAGAAAGTTTTTTGAATCGGGAGAAAAAAGTACACCAGTGCATAATACTCGCCCATATCTTTAATTTGGTATACAACCTGCCATATTGAAACCACCCCTCCTCTGGGTATTCCTACCCTGTACCCTCGATGAAGAATGTTTCTTTCTTTGTAACTGGGACGAATAAAGGAATCCGTTTTCCGATCGGACTTAACCCTACCGAGTTACAGGCGAATTAATGTGTAAGAATCTAGTACTTCAATTTGAATAGAAAAAAGGAAAGTACTAACTAAAGCGAATATGGGGATCGAAGGAAGAGTAAAAATAAAATATAGTACTGGTTTAAAAAGAAAATAGAAAAATATACTACACCCACGCGGAGAAGGTCATATTTATCGAGTACAATTTGGAAAATTTAGTACAAATTCGAACGTTTTCTTTTTTTTTTACTACCACACGCCTATACTAGGAGGCGCATATAGCAGTAAATCGCAAAAAAACTGTTTGTCCGCCTAACTCCCCACCTCCTACTGGTTTAGATTGAAAAGTAGCCTTAAACACACTCGGCGTAATTATCTAAAAAATGTTTTGAGCAAAATCCATTCGGTTGGCCCGTTTGGGAACCTATCGCGACCGGTTTTTGTTGTTTTCATTTGTATTGCACGAAAAATCGTAATTTTGACTCCCCACGCTACGCAGACTCGTAATTATCATTACCAATTTACTCCGGACCATAGTTTTCATTTGAGACATTAATGAACTCTCTACGCATCTTGGTTCATCAGATACAATCAAAAACACTTTATATTTTACCCCGCCGCCCCGCCAGGAGCGAGCCAGAAGTCCAGCCAGTGATGCCACTTTGCTACAATTGTAGCAAAAATGATACTTTTTTTCATGTCATTCCAAAAATGTTACTTTGATACTTTTTTTCTATTATTCTATCTAAAATGCTACTTTTACAGAAATTTAGACAATCGAGTTTATTAGAAACTCAAAGTAGAGGAAGTTCGAAATACTTATAAATTTTTCTAAAAGAATATCGGAGTTTGGAGAATTCCAGGATTATGCTGGTGTAAAACAGGAAAAAATCCTTAACCTAGCTCCAACGAGATGGCTATTCTTAAAGCAAATTCTTGACAGAATTTTGGAGCAATGACAAGCTCTTCAATTATTTTTTATATCATCTTCGTTAGAAGACGATTTAATAGTTGCATTAAAATTCCTGAAAAAATGGGGAATCCTTTAAGTAAAATATAGTTTTGCTTTTTGTCACAAATCCTTCAAGATGCAACTACTATTAACTTATAGTAGTTTCAAACAGAAAAATTTAAGTTACATACCTACATTATGCAAAATAATTGACAAAACCTACGAGTTAATTTAGTCGTTTTTCATTAAACCTGACTTAATAAATAACTCAGATTGCCTGAATGACATTGACCTACAACATCAAGAGAATTATTTCCCGCTAAATAACATACACATCAGTGCAAATGCTGATTTATTTACTGCAGAAAAGAGTTTAGTGGATCCCGTTTTGACTACTGTAAGGTCACATATCCTTTCATTTTATGAATTGAGTAGTCAAATAAGAAAACGCTTCGATTTCAAAAGCGACTTTTTAAATCACTTGTGTTGTCTAGATCCCGAAAGAACATGCAAATGTAACGATACTATTTTGCCATTATTAAAAGCGTTTCCAAATCCTTATCAACATTCTGATGTAGAAAAAATTAGTACACAATGGCGAATCTTAAAGGTGCAATCGAATTTAAATCAGTTGACTGATCCTGAAAGTTTTTGGACTTATCTTTCGACTTTAAAACACTGATTGGGGCAATATTTGTTTAAAGAACTCTGTGATTTCGTAATGAATTTAATGTGTCTACCACACAATTCTTGTGCCGCTGAACAAGTCTTCTCAGACCTCCAACTCTAACTAAAACAAATAAGTCAAATAGATTTGACGTAAAGACCATTGAATGCATAATCTTTGCAAAAGATCAAGTAAGTAGAAAGTCAAAATAAAAAATACCTTGTCTGGACACCGTAATTACATAAAGCAACTTAAAATCACGTTTAATAATTAGAAATATCGAAATACAACGTTTAATATACTTATATATGTACCTACTACCTTATTTATTATGTGCTGTGAAATGGAATGAATCTATTTAAGGAAAAAATCAATATTTTTTGTTCACATATATTATCAAGTTCTGTGACTTATTCAATTTTATTTTGTATAAACCGTCTTAATATTTTTTATTGTTAACAGAAAGAGATTTTATATATTTTTTGTTAAATAAAATGTTACTATTAATTTATACCTACTTATTTTTCTTTAAGATTGCTACTTTTTGCTACTTTGTTTTTTTTGCAAAATGTTGCTACTTTGCTACTTTTCCCCTTTAGTCTTGCTACTTTTATTCCTAACTCTTGTGGCAACACTGGTCCAGACTATCAGCCGAAGCTGATAGCTCACTCCGTGACAAATGTGCAGAACGGCACGCTAGGATACTTGGGCTAATGGCTGAGAATGTGGGGTTGGTCAACGTGAAGAACCTGCCTCACCACTTATTAGGCAGGCCGCACACTGCACAATCACCGACTGTAGTCGGTGACTCAAAAGTCAGTTGACTTTACTAATTACACGGCACAGAGTTCGGCACCGCAAACTGCTCTATTTTACGTCAATCAACAACTAAAAAATCAGAAGGGAGTTGACGACTGGCAACTGACTGAATCGAACCGACTGTTGTGCTCAGTCTGCATCAGCAACATTAATATCAATCAGTTGATTGTTGTTAATTGTTTCCGCCATAAGTAAAGGTTTTTCTTCTGTTAAATCGTAATAAAGTTTATCCTGACTAAAGTACATATTTCTATAAACATTTAAGAAGGGATTTACATATAATATTTACGGGGTGAGATTTTATTTTTATTTCTGAAGAGAACATCCTGAAAATTGAAAGTGGAAAAAATTCGTATTATTTGTGCATTTCCTTGAAGCCGCCAGTAATTTAGGTATCTTACAGCTTGGATGAAGTTTTCAACTTTTAAGTAAATTTCGATTTATTTTGAAAACATTCATATCTAAGTAATTATGTTTATGCTCGAAAAGGATGGATGCTTTTTCTTGAAATCTTTCTTCTTCTTCTCCTCAACCACTAGTTGATTACAACAGGATTTCTGTTCTAATTGCAATTTTGAAATCAGTTTCCTAGTATTTAATAACACTGCGAAATTTGAACGAAACTCGAAATACCACTCAAACTCATCGTCTTTGACTGGATTACTAAGCTGGCACAAGACGATGCAATATGCGCAAATGCTACGATAGTCAATCAGCAACGATTAAAAATCAATCAGTCGGTGACAAGTCAACAGACCAGTCGCTGACTAGACAATCAATTGACTCGGCAGTGTGCGGTCTCTCTTTACCGACTTGACCAAAAGATGCGCGATATCGGGACGAGCATACATATCTACCTAATTTAAGAAAAAAATGTTTTTCATCCTCCCACCCCCGCCCCCACTAAATTAAAAATCGGGTTTCTGTTGACATTGAGAAATTTTGTTAGTAAATAGTACAGGATAATTTTCATCTCTTCAATCCGTGCTATAGATAGAGATGTCCTCTTTACAGCAAAAATGGTCGTCACTTTTAATTATCTGTTATCCAAAGTTTTTCATGCTAAATTTTATACATATCTCATTATCGAGTTGGTGGAAGGAAATGTGAAAATAATCTCCGGTCCAAAGGGTTACTAAATTTTCATTAAAATATAAATTATTTATTTGTTATACTTGCTATAAAAATGTTGAATACAAATTTTCTCTTCGTATGAAAAATAGCTTGGACCTGGTGGAAAGTAAATTTGAAATGCTTCCGGACCGTTAAGGGTTATTAATTTGCTCCGCTTTAAACTCATTATCCATAATAATTTTTCTTGGTTTATTAATTGTCGAAATATACACTTCAAGTACATATAACAATTATCTTTACCCAAGTTCTATCATTTATTAGATCGATATTTCTGTTATAGTTAGTGTGGTTTGATAGGACTTCTATCATATTTTATTTTCTGACACTATTGGTAATTAATTATTATTAATTGTATGTGCTCAAGTAACTTTGGGTAATAGATTTTATCCTTAAGTGTTTTGTAAGTATCATTAATACCGCTATATAATGATTCTTTCGTGTTATAATAATATAATATATTCTTCATTCTGTATTTCCTGGCCACTTTTATTTCCATATATTTTCGGAATATTTTCTAGTCTACTCAGGATATTTTCTTTACCCTGGAGGTACTCGAGGTCAAAATTATACTCTTATAGTTTTAAAATCCACCTTTGCTTTCTATTAGAGAATTGTTTACCTTTATATTTAGAATTTAGCTTGGTTCATGATCAGTAAGATTTTAAATTTTCTTCCATGCAAGTAGGGCCTATAATAATTTACAGAATAGACGATGGTAAGAAAATCTTTGTCTGTTACACTGTACATTTTTTCGTGATTATTTAAAGTCCTTGAGACATAGCACACTGTGTGACCTTCTTGTGAAAGAATGGCTCCAATGTCATAATCACTAGCATCGGTGGAAACACCGAACTCTTCTTTGTAATCTGCGAATTTTGGAATGCGATGTGATGCTATTAGCAATTTTAATTTCTCGAAAGCTTTTGTATACTAAGGGTCATTGGACTCTCAATGCAGGAGAACCTTTGGTTGCACGTGGGGCATAAGACCGAGGGTTGTGCACTGGATGTACACCTCGATCGTTAGACCTATGTTCACATATGCCTGCTGTGTATTGTGGCCGAAGACACTTGTGAGGATTGCGATTCGGAAGCTGGCGAGCCTGCAAAGGCATGCCTGCCTGGGAATTATGGGCTCCAAGCGATCTACGGCTATTGTTGTCCTTGAGGTCTTACTTAATCTGCCACCCCTGTATCTTGTCATTCAGGCAGATACCAAAAGGGCTGTGTACAGATTGCGCTCATGACGATGTTGGGAAGACAGCTGGACTGGCTCTTCTCATTGCTCCTTGGAGTGGATTTGGAAAACTCTCTGGGAAGCATGCAATTTCATGCTATGGTTCCATAGCTTCGTTTCGGGTGTCGCTTCTCTGTGAGTTTCCCTGTACGGGAATCGTGGACTGAGGGAAGTGCCTTATCAAGCCTTCCTCGGTCGACTCTAAAAATATTCACCGATGACTCTCTAACGAATCGAGGGAACCGTGCGTGGGCTTACTTTTCTGAACCTGACATTGGGATAGAGTACTCACTTGGCAGACACACCACTGTCTTCCAGGCAAAAATCGTCACCATCGCAATGGCAGCGAAGATATCCCTTTGTATAGAGATAAAGGGAGAGGGCATTGCTATCCTTTCTGATAGTCAGGCAGCTTTGATGGCTCTGACTGGCCCTTGGATAACATCTAAGTTACTGGGAGACTGCAAGTCGTATGCGGATAAGTTGCAAATCCACAACAAGGTGTCCTTCAGTGGGTTCCTGGTCACATAGGGATCACGGGGAATCAAAGGGCTAACTTGTTAGCAAAGCTGACTCTAATTCCCCGTTCCTCACACCGGAACCGGCCGTAGGGATTGCCACCTCGATTATCAGGTCCCTCATCTAAGCGGATGCTCATAGAAAGCATCAGCAGAGATGGGAGAATCTGACTACTTGCAGGTGCACAAAACTGTTTCTGGGCCCAACAGGAATATCTCTGATTTTCTCATGGGGCTCGGAAGGAAACAATGTGGAACAATGGATTGCATCATTACTAGCCAAAGCTCGCTACACGCTCATCTAACAAGGATGGGAGTTGTTGACAGCCCTCCCTGAGTGTCTGTCCTACCTTAGAAGGAGAGCCTGAGACAACCGAACACTTTTTGTGTACTTGTCCGGCCTTCACCTGGAGTATGCTGGATACTGTAGGTTCTGCCCTGCTATCCGTAGGGGAGTTGAAAACCCTTTCTCACCAAGACCTTATGCGCTTCATGAAGAGGACAGGAAGGTTTTGGTGATAGGGCTTCTAGCAGGAAAGCATAATGGGCCGCTCTGGCCTCCGTGCTTGAGAGCTTTCGTCCCCCTGTCTTTAAAATAAAAAAAATAGTCATTGGTATTGATTGTGGCGCCTTTTTTCAAATATCTAATTAAAGGGTGCGCAACCTTGGTATATTCTTTAGTGAATTTGCGGTAAAACTGTGACAAGCCTAGAAAGCCTTTCAGTTATTTTTCTATTTTTGGTAGTTTAACCCTCTGGATATATTCTCATTTATAATTTTTTTTCTTCGTAACATTTTTAGAATTTAGTAAGCTTATTGTAGACCGAGTAGCTATGCATTGATGTCCTACGACAAGAAGGTATATAAGGTTGCTTGCACACCTTACCTCTGCATGACTAGTAAGATGAAAGGAAGCCTTCCTTATTAATTCTTTGGAAGGTGAAGGCAAGTTTTCCTTATTAATTCTTTGGAAGGTGAAAACAAGCATTACTTTTAAATTCTTTGGAAGGTGAAAAGAGTAATCCTTTTAAATTCAATGGAAGTATTCATTTTACCAATTCAGAAAAGTGAGCAGAACTATAAAGCATAAATTTTCCACAAGGTTGGAAAAACCAATCAATTTATACTCTCAGGAAGGTGGATGAAAGCACTCTTTCAGTTTTCACCTGAGAGGAAAGGGAAGAACTTTTCCTGATTACTTAGAAAGATGTAGAAAATAAACACGTCTTCACTTATTCGAATCTCGTACTTAACTGAACATATCTAGTATAACTGCTTCTTTTAAAATAATGCACAAAAAAAATAATTTTCATCTGCGCACTTTTCCTCTTCCATCATTGTTCTTAGAAAAACAATGAAACTGTATGACTCATTTTCGACCTGCACCCTCTTCCTCGAACTAGCCTCTCTGCACATGCCGCACAAATTTCTATCTCTTTTCGATAACAATACAAAGAAATATATCAAACCCATTACCTCTGCCTTCTCTAAGGCATTCCCAGGAGGATATATACCAGCCTCAAAAATACGATACATCAATACATTACGCCTGCCTTCCTAAACCAAGTAAATGTAAGGTATATTCATGTACTCATTACTAATGAATTCCAGGTAATGTCGACAAAAAGCCTTATCTAAATCAGGCATTCAAATTTTTCCCACTGGGTATTTGATTTGATTTAAAAAAATTTAAATTATAATTATCTTGGCCCACATATTTATTAATTACTAATCTAATTTCCTCTAGACTAAATTTATTATGCAATTCCGCTGGTAAAGCCCCTGCCGTAATTTCTTTAATATTTAAAATTAGGACAATATTCAAATTATTCACAATTTGTAATTGGTATTCACTAAAGGTAGCACATTCAGAAATATCACTTGCTATCTGTCTAATGTTTTCAGTTAATTCGGAAATCGAACACACTTTGAATGTGTGTACGTCCCAGATCCTGGGATTGTTTATACCTACTGTAATTTCAATTTCGCCTTACATTCTTCCCATGTTAGTGAGGGTGCCGTATATAGATAACATTTGTCTGGACCCAAAATTTTTCCGTTAGAGATGATGTGCAAGGGGCTTGATTTCCATACTATGACTATTGACTATTTACATAATGAATTCTGGCATCTTTCCTAGCTTTCCCTCAAAAACTGGTAAACTTCGAATCTCCTTTTCGACCCGACTCCTAAGGGTTGGTTGTTGAACCTGTCTCTGTTTACTATATCTGTGAGGAAGGCCAGACATTGTTTAGCTGTACTTGCCGTTGTTGTTCCATTCTTTTATTTCTGTCTATCTCTCTATTGACTTCTTCTCTCCAGTACGCTTTATAAGGTTGAGTGTTCGTTTCTCCGTATATCATTAAGTTGCACTTTGAGCTTCTGTGTCTCACACTTTAATTTGACACTATTATTTTGAATTTATTAATTGATTATTTTAATACACACACTTCCTTCTCGTGATCCTGATTCGTATCATTAGGGCAGCGACATACGATTAGGTTTTTCCCGTCCGGCTGGCCGTCTACGGTTTTACCGTCGCCGTGATTACACGACATACGAGACGGTTATTCTCGATTATTTTGTGGATACAAGTCAGTGAAGTCAGTTCAGCAATTTTTAGGGGTGTTATAAAATATGGAAAACATTAGTGATATTGAACTTGTACTTATTTTACTTTTAATTGAGGATGAAGAAGGAAAAAAAACATTTGCAACGTAGATTTTCAAATGAGGACCATTTCATTGCATTTATGCAAGTTTAAAGGAGCGTTTATAATGACAGAGTAGAGTGGAGTCACCAGATTGCATTTGCTCTCCTTTTCTCAAGCTTGCACTTTAATGTAAGTTCCTCGCGCTTCTCATCAGAGTGGAATACCCAGAGTAACGTCTGATTGGAACAATTCTTAATCTCACGTTGGTGACGTGATGAGAGCAAATGCAATTTGGTGACTCAACTCTACTCTGCCATTGTAAACGCTCCTTAAGGAATGATAAAGTAAAGTTTTTTAGTTCTTATAGAATGTCTTTTTTTTTCTTGCCAGCAGGTTGACCACTTCTATCTGATTTTTGTTCCCTACGAAATTTTCGATAGGAATCTCTAATGTTCGTCCATTTCTTCTTCATCTCTTTAACTGAAAATTAAAAAAAAAAAAAAGTAATTTTTTTTAACTTTTAGGTACTTAGCAACTGGCTCAAACGTTGCCGATCTTCAGTATATCTTTCTCATGGGAAGAAGTACTATCGTGGCTATCGTAAAAGAAACTTGCCAAGTAATGTAGGGGTGTAGAGATGTAAAATTCCTCTCAAATAAAATTCTCATTTTCCCGAAAATCCAGAATCCAGCAAGAATTTCTCTCACTTAAACTCTTTACAGCAAAACGAATGTAAACAGCATCACGTGCTGCCCAATTAGCATAGAAATTACACTAACAAACATTGGCCATGCTATATGTATAAAACATTGGCCGATTTTCTCAATTTTTCAGCAAAAACCGGTTCTCACAAAAGCGCGGGAATATTTTATGAGAATAAAACGTGAAAACTCCGCCCCTTCTCATTTATTTACGAAAATGAATCATTTACCATTCTGTTTCGTTGCATTCAATTTGCGCTTTCACATTTTTTATCTTTATTCATAAAAGTTTTACAGACAGTTTGAGTTTTTTTTTCTTTCTTCCTTTTCTTGCCGTGTGGATTTTAAATGTAAAACAATCGGAAAAACATTCTTTGTCCTAACTTGTCATTAAGTTAACTTTGCTACTGCACTGCACTAAATTTCAACAAACTTTCGGGAAAAATCGAAACGTATGTCGCGTCACATTGCACTCAATGAGTTTAGAATTTCATTCGGCAGCAAACCGTTTATATCAGCCATCATCAAATCGTGGCCAGCCACGGTTGCTTTCAGGTTTAGAAACCGGTCCGGTCTTAACCTGATCGTATGTCACTGCCAAGTTAATCACTTGGAATTCATTTGGCACGGAAAAAACCTAATCGAATGTCGCTACCCTTAGATCCTATTTCGCCCGAATGGGATCCTACCGACTGCGCCACAAGTAATCCCCTGAGTTGAGAAAAAAATTGAACAATAGGTAATCAATTACAGCAACAGCAGTTTATATAAAAACGCACTTTATTCTTTCTTTAAAGTTTCATACAATTATTCTTATTTTAACCGATTTGAAAGTTCTCGACAGACTCCTCACCTCAATCTTACTTGTTAATTTTGACCAGAGCTTTTTAAAATTACTTTTACTAGATAAGCAGTTTTCTTTACTGTGGAAGCGGAAATTATAATTTTTAAGTGAAAACTGAGTAAATGCAACCTAAGCAAAAATAAAGCATAGCATTTTATAGAAACTATTTTACCATGCCATGGGTTTTTCCTTAAGAGGAGTCAGTACCAAGATTTGCAAGTTTCATACATTTTTCAATGCTAATTTCTGGCAAACTATTTGTATCAGGATAGTAATTTATATCTTAAATTAAAGGTAACGAAGAGGTCTAGTAAATAACGTCGAGAAAAATAAAAAAAATGCATTGGAATGGAGATATTAGATTGGAAACTTGTAAAAAATGGTAAAAATTGATTTTCTTCAAATCAAATTCCTCTTAGTAGGTATTCTTATTTCTTTAGATTGTGACTATTTTAGAGAGATAAAGCCTAGATCTAGCAAATAACGTCGAGTTTTTTTCAATTTTAGTGGCGCATTTTTTAATTGTTTAACTCTAATAGTACTTGTTTTTTCTCTAGATATTTCATCGACGAGAAATTGCAATATTTCGTTGAAATTTTTAGAAATATAAAGCAAAATAGCATATTTAACAACTATGTGCAAAATAAAATTTAAAAGAGTTAATTCTCTTTAAAAAATTTCAATTTCTTTGACTGCAAATTTTCATTTTCGTCTTAAATTGTCGCATGTTTGGTTTCTGCCTTTTACGCTAGATGTCTCTAATGTGACTTGTGGTCTAGGCTAATTTTATATGTATTTTCATACTTTCAGGACACAAACCTACGTATAGTAAGTTTTATTGCCTACAGTCTCGCTGGCATATAAATTGAAATTTTTGCCGAGTACTGACTCCTCTTAAGTTGTGTTTTAGGTGATTTCATTATTTCCTCCGTCATATATAGTTATCTCTAATATTCTGGAGGTCATTATATGTAACATGAACGTATATGTTTAATATATTTGTTGTTGTTTAAATTTATTCATGGTTAATGGAAAACGCTTGTTAACTTTTTAACTTTTTTTTAGAAAAAATCTTTTATATAAGTGCAACGCGTTTCGCCCTATTGAAGCATGAAAATTCTTCGAATTTAATAACGGAATATTGCTCATGAAAAAAAATGCTGATCGTTACCTATGTTTTGAGAAATGAATTTGGCTTTTTTTATTTCAAAAATGTCTGCTTTAGTCAAGATTTCTCCTCCGTCTATATTATGTAAAGTTTTAATGCTGTTTCAATTTATTTATGCTATGTTTATTCCCCTACATAAATTCCTGAACAATCTTTACAATGTTATGTAAAACGAAACACGTCGCACTCATATAAAGAATTTTTTTAAATAAAAAGTTAAAAAGTTAACAAATGTTTTCAGTTAACCATATTTCTCTGTATTGGCAACACTTACACATTAATTTTCCAATATAATATTTCTTATTTGCAAATTGCAAACATTTTCGTAACCAGAGATCCGACGAACTATGTAAAATTTGCAATATTTTCACAACTACAAAAAGTGCAAAAGAATAGTTCAAGTTCAAGTTCTTTATTTGCGCTAAAATATTTACACTTAACCTAACAGTACTTTTCTTATCTAAACCTATTCCCTGATTATAATTCCTACGGGCTTTTCTTTGGCCCTGAGTTCAATTAATCTAGCTGAGTTTTCTTATTTTCTAAATACATGAATTACTAACGAACATATGACTTATTTCTAAACTACGGCTAACGCTACCTAGTTATAATTAACAAAAATTATTTCGAAAGTCTAATACTTAACTAACTTAAGTACTTAGATACATAACTTCTATATCAATCTCCAGGTTTCCTCTGCTTTCCCATCCTGGTGCTGCTTAAAGCTTCCCTTATTCGGGTCTTGTCTTTGGCTAGTTCGCTTATATCCTGTCGTGCTGTCTCCTTTTTCCCTGAAAAAAAAGTAAAAATTCCTTCGCGGTAGTATTTTCGACGACAGTTTAACATACAAAAAGGCGATAGATATTTGTTAGTGTAAGTGGGGAAAATTGGTTAGTTCTTGAACAATTGGATTTGTGTGATTGGGGATTTTGGCTACCTGCTTATTCATTACCTCAACCATGTATTCCTGTATCGGAGAAATACCAGCTTTCTCGTACAAGTCCTGATTGCGATAATGCTTTTCACAGGACCTCCGATAGGGTCCAGTGCAGATTCGGAGCGTTTTTCTATCGAATCTCGCAAGGATCTCCATATATGTTGCCGATATCGTATGCCATATAGGAAACGAGTACGTTAAGGTGGGCCTAATGAGCTGCTTGTACATAACCAGTTTTGTGTTTAGGGTGAGACCATTCCTATATCTCATTATAGGACTGACCATGCTGAGTACAAAGTTTGCTTTCCTAGCAACTGCCTTTACGTGGAGTGCAAAAGAATAGTTGTTGTTAATTTTTGTCCATTTCATAAGTTTGCGAATCTTGTCTGAGGTTGCAAACTAACCAGATTGTGATAAACAACAATCAGAATGTTTGCAACCTGGAATATCAAAAATTTGGCATTTTTTTTTCTTTTTGCAAAATTAATGTTAAATAAACGTAAAAATTCAGTGTATACATATGAGTTCAGGTAATTTGTAATAGTTATTATACCGTTTTGCACCACCTTTGTAATTTTTTTTTTTCGTTTATAACTAATAGAAGTATATTGCGACATAAGTTGCAAATTTAAAACACGTGGAAAATATTAAAATGAACATTGCTTTAAATTTTCAGTTATAAAAACATATTTTTTTTTTCATTATGACCACGTTGATGGTTGAAAATTAAATTTATTATTATTTTACCACACTTATAACGTTTCAATTTTGACACACAAAAAATAACTAACAAAAATTATATATGTACGTATGTGCGTATATTATGTATATATGAAAACATTTATAAAACTAACTTTTAAATTCAAATTTAAATCTCCAAATCTCACAACCCAAGCAATGACTACTTTATCGACTTCGATTTTATAGTCAACAATTAAACTGATGGCCATAGACTTCCGTTTGGATCTCTCCATATAGCTACCAGGGAGTGGAGGAATACCCAGCACTTTCCGATAAGAGTCACGCCATTACCCTATTAAGTGAAATGTGCCCTGTTATAGTAGTGAATCGAGTATAGCGACAATTAAATTAAAAAAAAAAAAAACGATAATTTTCATAAAAAGAAAAGAACTAAATCCGCGAGTGAATCAAGTTGATAAAATAAAGCAACAACAGGACAAATAAATTTGAAAAGAATTACATAGTATAACCCTACGGGTAAGGAAATTGTATAAGTGCTTATTATAATTATTAAAACCAGGGTTAAAAGTTATGCATGCACATAATACGTAAAGGTCATCGCAGATTTAAACAAGCACGAGGATGGAAACCCTAACTAATTAAATTGGGAGCCCAATAGGGCGAAGCTAAGTTCCTTTTTTATATTTTATATGCTGAATATTAAAGTAGAAAGTGATTTCGCTATATAGTATGTAACTTTAATGTACATCTGCTAGATTTAGTATTTATTTCTTGTTATTGCATGCATAGGTTATGTATTAATTTCTTAAATAGGACTCCGGAGGTATTTAAGCAGAGAGGTTCCCTTAGACATATTTCTAAGCATAAAAAATTGAATTATATGGGCTCAAAAAAAAAAAAGGAAAAAAAGACATTCTAGTTAATTTGATAGATTCCAAAGCCCCCTGGTACCGTCGGCGTGTCTAAAAGAAAAAAGGCAAAAATCAACAAATGGTACAGAGGTAAATGAACCGAAACCAAAAAAACAAAATATATAGGCCAAAACTGAATATATGCTATTTGCATACATACATATACTAGTATATACATATCAGATAACTCGACACTCAAACGGCCATCGAGAGACCTTAACGAGTCAGACAGAATCTCTGATACTGCTAAATAAAGAAAAATTGCTAGACACTGTCCTGTAATACCTATTTGATATTAATGAATGACACAAATTATTCATGTTATAAAGTACATTCTTATACATTACTAATGCCCGGTAAAAAGTCCAAAAGAGTAATCTCTTTTTATTTATTACTAATGCGAAAAAAAAAATAATTCAGAAGACAATAACTAAATCAGGTAGGGATAGAGATATATTAAAAAGAAGTAATCAAATGAGAAAATGAAATTTAGCCTACTTAAATAAAGAATTATATAAATATAAAAATCAAAAAGAAATATAATAAAAAAGATTAAAGTTATGTGACCAGAGTAACCTTCTAAAATTATGCATGTTTTCCGCTCTTTGGATACGTGCTGGTAAATCATTCCAAAGACATAATAACTGAGCAATAGAAAAACGCTCCACGACTCGTTTAGAAAATCTCGGAATCATATTTTTTTCGGTATCTTGCTGAACGTAAGAATTGTAGGCGATTATAAAGGTAGCTAGGTTTGTGTGAGGTGATAAGGCCGAAGAGAAAGATCAACGCTCTGCGATGCAAAAATGTCTGTAACGTACAGCGTAACAAGGTGGTTCTGTAGGGTGTGTGATATGATCATAGCGTCGCAGTCCATGGATAAACCGAAGACAATCATTAAAGGCTACATTCATTCTACGTGCACTTATAGTATCAAGTTTCGAATAAATAAATTTCCAAAAAGAAGTGAGGCAAGAGGAAAAAGTCTTTCGTGAACGCCGGCTGGTAGAAGGTATATTTAAATCAGATGATAACCACAACATCCGAAGATCACAATAAATTTTCCTTAATTGAGAGCTGATATAATTTATTCACTTTAAATTGGAATTGATCGTAGCTCTTATACTCTCATACTCTTATTTCTCTTTATCTACATACGGTATTGTTACAGAGTCGATGCAAACTACTGGAAGCTGAGCAGTATCACAGCCTGGGTTGTGCATTGGGATTGCTGAGCATTTCAAGGTGTTTCATCTTATATCATTAGTATAAGCCTACTTATATAAGATAGCCAGATCCTCGTTAATGCAATCCAAACAGTGCTCCATAAGGCAGACAGAACTAATAAGGTAAATCTGCACATCATCCTCATACAAATGAACTTTAGCGAATTGATATTTCTGTGGCAGATCATTTATAAATAGAGAGAAAAGGAGAGGCCCAAGAATAGAACCGTGTGGGGGGGGGGGACCTCTATTGAGTGATAATAAAGTAGGAAACGCACCATCAACTTTCTCTTGTTTCTTTCAATTTCACAGCAAGAAAAATTTTAAATATTTTTTAATTTAGATATAAGTTTAAAATGGTTAACGCTATTGAAGGCTTTAGAAAAATCGAGCAATATCAATAGTGTAAACTCATTATTGTCATAATAAGACAGTTTCGCAACTGTGATAGGAGCGAAAGCCCGACTGCCAGGCCAATATTATACGATTTTCCTCTAAAAAAGTGTCCAATTGCCAGTACATGAGCTTTTCAAGAACTTTCGCCAGAAACCATAAAATACCTATCGGGCGTTAGTCAGAGATATCTGGAAGTGATTTATTTTTGGTGATTGGGATGACAGTGGCCACTTTCCATGAGGATTGAGATGTAGATGTTGTAAGACACGCATTAAATAAGAGCAAGATTACAGTTTAGATACTAGGAAAAATAGTTTTAAGAAAGTAATGGTGGTAAGCAGTTAGGTCGAATAGCATCAGACTTTATAAAAAAAAAACATGGTCGTGGAGAACTCATCACAATAAACGCACCTTAAAGAAAACAAGTTTGCTACACCAGGGTTAGTATAGTTTATTAATGAGTGTACCGATTTTCGACTGTAACCCCTGCCAATGATTGTGCCTTACCAAGAACTACACTAGATGTAAAATGTTCATTTACCTCATTAAGATTCCTTTTCATTATTGCATAGCCCGTACTTTTTTAAGCTACTCCACAAAAACTCCGTCAACCTAAATTAGTATTAAGTCTGGAATGAAAGAATTCGCGCTTCGCTTTGCGGATAGCAGACGCCTCCATATTTTAATTTCTTTGATACATATCCCGTATAAATTTGTTACATGATCTCTTATAAATATGGTAAAAATACTCTCTCTCCGCTATCAGAGAGTAAATCTGTCCAGAAAACCATGGATTACTGGTGAATTTCAAACATTTAGTTCTCACAGGTGCATATTTATCCAAAATGTAGTTCATAAGCCCTTCAATAATTGCCATACGATCATCAATAATTGCCATACGATCATCAAAATTGGAGCGGATAAGCAAGCAAATTTCGGAATAAAGTTCATGCATTGCTCTGAAAGACTACCATGATTAATATTGTTGTATTTTCTGTGCGAGAGCTTACGATTCGTGGCACAGAAAACCATTTGGTATATTAAGAATAATATGTCATGATTAAATATGCTAAGCGGGTAAATTTATCGTGAGGTATAGATCTAGCAATAAAGACTTCTAGGTGCAGATTCCTCACAAAATTCACAAAATAAAGTCTAGCAGAACTGCCTCACAAGATATTAAAGTTAAAGTCACCTCCAAGAATTATCTCATTATAACATCGCTAAAGAATGGTACAAAATTCCTGAAACTCTTTCATATTATTGCAGTCAAAGCTGTTTGGAGGGTGTAATAAGCAGCTGCAAGCGCTCATTTCTCTGCTCCCCGAAATCATTGAATTTTTTGGAAAAAAGGCGTCGCGTTGAAGTGTGTGAAACAATGCTTTCTGACTACATTGACAAGATGAAATGCATGATCACTGGGGACGAGACTTGGATCTATGCTTACGACTCCGAAACCACCGATCAATCAAGCGAATATCGTACCAAGGGTGTGCCGAGACCAAAAAAATCGCGCCAAAGTCGCTCAAAAATCAAGGTGATGTTGACTGTTTTTTTCGATTATCGTGGTGTTGTGCATTCTGAGTTCCTTCCCCCGGGTCAAACAGTCAACAAGGAATATTATCTGAACGTTATGCGTCGTTTGCGTAACGCTATCCGCCAAAAGAGGCCGGAATTGTGGAAAGACAATTCTTGGTTTTTGCACCACGATAATGCGCCGTCTCACACTGCACTCGTTATTCGTGACCATTTCGCCAAAAACTCGAGTCATATCGTTCCACAACCACCGTATTCACTTGATTTGGCGCCGTGCGACTTCTGGCTGTTCAGCAAGCTCAAAAGACCGCTCCGAGGACACAGTTTTGAGACGATAGAGCAGATTCAAGCCGCCGCAAGGAAGGAGCTGAAGGCCATCCCTGAAATCGACTTTTTCAACTGTTTCGAAGATTGGAAAATCCGTTGGCATAAGTGCATTGCATCGGGAGGGGATTACTTTGAAGGTGATGAAATTGATTTGGAAGAATAAATAAAGAATTTTCAAGATAAATTCAATGTCACCTTATTTTTTGGACACAGTAATACTATGAGAGTGTTCATAACAACGCTGTCGCAGAACGCGATGTGACGAGATATCTCGAGGTATCTCTTTCGAGAATTAAATTTTTCATTTTTTCGCGAGGTGCAGCACGCTAATTTTGATAGCTGTCATATTCTTATAGGGTTTTTCCTTGATATAATTCAAAGGTTCTTTACTCATTCTCATATAGGTACTGGAAGAATCTATGAGGATCAGTATGTAAGTCTTCATATATGAGAATGATGGAATTCCCCAAATTCTAATCGCTTGTTATTGTGACCGCTTATCCAAGCAAAACTGCAGAAAGAGCTGGATATACAAAAAATGATTAATTTTATATCCTTAGAATGGAAATTTTGCCAGTTTTTTTGTTTTTTTGAGTTTATATTTATATCTTTCCTTTATATAATCGAAGGTTTCTATACTCATTCTCATATAACGCCTTGTTTTGAACACTACACCTCAAGATGTATCATCTTCACGTCGCCCTGCTTCGTCTCTTATCGCCTCGTTGTGCACGTACCCCAAAATAATTCAAAGAAATTTTTTGGAAATATCCTTTGCAAGTGGTTTTGAATTTCAAAGTAATTTTCACAAAAATTTCTTAAACGACAAACGATATCTTTTTATTCAATAGACAAAGTGCTATAAGTAACATTATAGACTCAATGTTTTTTATCAATATCATGAATCATTTCTGTAGAGGCACATTTTTTATATTATCATTCATTTCAACAAACCTCCTGATTTATAATGATGTGTCATCTACTGAAGGTTATAACTAGGACATTAAGGAAGTTAAAAAAGTATATAAAAAGGCAAATTGCTGTTGATAAGATTTTTTGAAATTTTATCACAAATCATCCCTAGCCTTTGGGATTATTTCTTCTTCAAAATGCCATTAAAGCTTATTTCTATGCTCCTTATTAAGAGGGTGTCATTGAATGACATGAGTATGCTTTTCAAGAGTTGTGCAAAAAAAAAAATACAAAAATCAATGAAACTGAATGCTTGACATAATTCCTTGAGATAAGAATTCTAAACAAAAAGGCGTTCTACAATCAATAGAATGTGAAATGATTCACCATGGGTGGGATTTCCTTTTTAGATCAATCCATCCAAGGCGTCTGTCTGCATTGTGTTGTGGGGCAATACATAAAAAAAAAAAAAAACTGAATGTGTAACGAGACGATGTGTCTTTGACATTCTACTGTACGTATATATAGGAAGGTGGAACTGGATAGCTGTGAAACTTCTTCTTCAGTGATGGGAGGCAAAACAAAAAAAGCAAGAAATTTCGAAATCACGTACGAAAGCTCTTCCTGCTGAGCTTATCGTAGTTACAAAAAATGTCACAACCACACTTCATTGCCTTTCGGGCACAAATTTCTCTTTGATCTTTTTATGGTCTCGAATAAATGTATATTTTCACCGAAGCTGTGTTCTGATTTGATTTTTTTAGAGTTTCAATTATGAAAATTTCCATTATTTTTTTTTTTTTTTGTTTATTGAAAATCAAAAATTACTTTGTGGAAAATTTTTAATTTTTTTTAATGAAATTCGTTCGGACAGATGTGCCGTTTAAGATATTTTTGGGGAAAATTATACAAAATTAATTTTTTTTGTATCTATTTATTTCAGACGTTACTAGGGATAAACTAGACTGGGCCCGTTATATGGATGGTCTAAGATCTTTCAAGAAGGCGTTAAGACTAGCAAAGAGATCCTCATGGAGGAACTTCTGCGAGTCAATAGAGTGTAATACAGAAGCGTCCAAACTTTGGGGTGTACTTGCTAAGGACCATAGTACTCCGTTCTTCATAAAAGGGGAGAACGGTGTCTGGACAACCACAAATGAGGAGCTGTTAAATGCACTTCTTGACAGCCACTTTCCTGGTAGTGGAGAGATAGGCCCGACGTTCTGCGGAACGGCACTTACAAGGCGGTAAGAATGTGGTGGTCAGCTCCATAGTCAGCGAAAAAGCTACAAAATGGGCGGTCTGTTCATTGACCCCCTTAAAACATCAGGAGTGGATGGACTGAGACCCATTACGCTTCAGAAGGCACTGAGGTACATAATTAAATGGCTTGTCCCGATTTTTAAAGCTGCCTGAGGCTTGGGTTCTTGTCTAGGGCCTGGCGGAAGGTGAAGGTAATTTTCATTCCTAAAGCAGGCAGAACGGGCCATATGGAGGCAAAGGACTTTCGACCTATCAGTCTCTCCTTCTTTATGCTTAAGGTCTTGGAGAGACTAATAAAGTTACATATAAGAAGTGTAAGGCAGGGCGGCAGTGTTAGCCAGCATGCCTATACAAAAGGGAAATCTTTAGATTCGGGACTGCATGCAGTCGTATCCGTTGTTGAGAAATCCCTAGAATATGAGGAATATACTCTAGGTGCCTTTCTAGATATTGAGGAGGGCTTTCACTAACGTGAAGATGAAGGTTATATATAATGGACTGAGAATGGTGGGAGTGGATAAGGGTCTATGTGACTCGAACAACTCAATGCTTCTCAGTAGAGAGATTAGCTCCTGCTCATGTGACGCCATTGTGAGAAGAGCAGTATATAGAGGTACACCGCAAGGGGGCGCTATCACCACTCCTGTGGCTACTGGTAATGGATAAAACCCTCATCAAATTAGAGAGAGAGGGATTTAAGGTAGCTACCTACGCGAATGACATATGCATCCTGGTAACTGACGAATTTCTCTCTACTATTAGTGAAAGTCTCGAGCATGCGTTGCTTAAGCTGGATAACTGCGCCAATAATAGTGGATGGAGAGTAAACTCCTCTAATACGAAGCTGGTCCTTTTTACAAGAAGGGGGCAAGTACAAAGTTTCAGACTTGCAATGCTGGGTGGAGAGGATCTCACTCTCTCCAGTACAGCAAAGTATTTGGGAATCATACTCGATTCCAAGCAGAGTTGGAAGGTTAATCTAGAAAAACGCGTGAAGAAGGCCAATGTGGCAAGAGAATATTTGGCAGAAATTGGGGATTAAAACCCAAAGTTGTACGGTGGATGTACACAGCCATAGTTCGGCCCATCCTCTGCTACGGCTCCACGGTCTAGCACTGACGAGGAAATATAACCGGGATGTGCTGTCAAAAATCCAGGGGGCTGCTTGCATCGGAATAACGGGATGTCTGTGCACCACGTCCATGGCAGCACTGGAGGTCATGCTTGACTTACTGCCGCTCTATTGCAGAGGTGTAGTCGCAATTAGTGCTGTCAGGCTGAAAGCGGGGGTTGTTGGATGGAGATGGATATTGGGCACTCCAATATACTCCAGAAGATAGACTGTAGTTATTGCAGGTAAGAAACAGACTACCAAGTACCAATTTTGACTTTTGGTGGGGGGTGTCAATGCAATAATGCCCACCAGAAGTGACTGGAATGGAAAAGAGATGGTCGTAGCATCCGATCTTTCTATTTTTACGGATGGTTCCAAGACAAGTGTGGGCACAGTGGCTGGAGTATACGCCAGAGATCTCAAGTGGCACGAGTCTTATAGACTGCCTAACAAATGCAATGTTTTTCAGGCAGAACTCGCAGCTAATTATC
This sequence comes from Dioctria rufipes, assembly GCA_963924295.1. Taxonomy (NCBI): domain Eukaryota; kingdom Metazoa; phylum Arthropoda; class Insecta; order Diptera; family Asilidae; genus Dioctria; species Dioctria rufipes. The sequence continues at coordinate 63,633,711 of OZ002740.1, read as the reverse complement.
AGGCGTATCTGTGTGCAGAGGGTCCTCACGGCATATCAGCATATATTCTGAAAGCCAGGCAGTCATCAAGGCGCTGGAGGCTGTACTGGTAAAACCGAAATTGGTGTAGTTGTGCAAAACTAGCTTTGAAGTATTGGCTACAAGGCACAAGGTCACCTTATGATGGGTACCTGGACAGAAGGATATATCAGGCAACGAGATGGCTGATGAGTTGGCCAAAAAAAGCTCTGAATTTGATAGCTCCGCAGCGATAGCTTATGTGAGGACCCGAATCGGAGCAATAAAGAGGAAATAATAAGGGCCGCCTATCAAAAGGCAAACCTTCAGTGGGCCAACAGGAAAAGTACAAGGGAGCTGCTTAATGGCAGCAAAACTAACACCGGGAATCTAGTAAGGATCTTTACGGGTCACTGGACCATAGGTGACCATGCTAGAAGACTGAGGATAGCTGCGAACGATTTCTGCAGGAGGTGTGAGGACTCGGAGGAAATCGAATCCTTCCAACACGTGCTTTGTGAATGCCCCGCTCTGCTAAATAAAAGAAGTAGGCTGTAAAACAAAGAATTCAGATATATCCTGAGTTTTCTGAGAGAAGCAGGATGGATCTAGGTAAAGAGTCTTGAAGATACCTTAAGTTCCCTAAGGGAAGCAGGATAGATCTGGGTTGGCTTGAAAAGGTTATTCCATGGGGCCTAGGGGTACAATGGACCCACTAGAGGTCTAAGTGATGCAAGCTGGTTGTCTTGCTGCACCCCTCTTACCTAACCTAACCTATTTCAGACATTGTGATCATTTGTAATACATACCGCTTGACACAAACTTATCCGCAATCTAACATAGTCTTCATAATCTATGCAGATGTGCTGTCAGATATGTGCCACATTAGGACACAAGCTCCGCCATTTAGATGATATTACGCATTTATGTAAGTTGATGTGTCAACGTTCGCTTTGAAGATGAACTTCTGTACACATCAGCACACATGATGCAAAATAATTGTGTTTTTGTTTTATTTATTATAAAATTCAGCTGAGGAAGGACTAAATTCTAATAGTTTGGAAGGTGTAATAAGGATGTTTTTTTTTTTAAGCTATGGAAAATTTCTTACTTAGATAATTGTTGGAGTTTTCCAAAGCTCCATAATAGTTTTCCTCTTTTCCCTGTTGTTGCGAAGTTAACGTCTATTTTTTTATTCTTTTTTTTTCAAAACGGATGTTTACAAAATTAGTTGTTCATATCGAAATTAAAAAATCTAAGGTCTTTAGTTTAAGAAAACTTATTTGTATTTGGGTACAGAGTATATCATTTTAAATTGAAGGCTTTGATCATCTCTCTAAAACAGTAGTTTGATGATAAAAAATTCAATTAAAATTTCGAAAATTTGGGAGGCAATCAGGAGAGTAAAAAATTTAAATTTCAAAAATAACACAGTGAAAACTTTCAATGATTGTCTATTCAATAATCATCACGTGTATTTTCTTAAAAATGTTCAAGGAAAAATAGTCTACTCATCAGTATTATTATTATTAGGTCTAAACTTCATGACGTCGAACATCGTCGTCAGTTAGTAGAAGCACTTCCGACCAAATATGGAAAACTGATAACCAAAGTACGCATAACTTTCACAACATTTTGAAATTATTTTATCTTTATATATATAACCGTTGGTGCGTCTGTTAATGATCTGGTGGTGAGGTCATATTCCCACAATATATTTGTTTTGCCGAGGCGATGGTTCATAGCTATGCTAGGATACCGATAGGTGGCGCCTAAATCACAAGATTTTTACACTCATTTCGGAAGAACATTACTTTATTTTGAAGCTCCAACATATTTTACATGGAATAAACCATTAAAATATCGAAGCCACACGAACGCAGTGTTGCTGTTAAGCAGCGTAACATAGGAAGGATTATATGCAGCAATTTCATTAGGCCAAGTATACACTGTTCATCCCAAAACAACAGGAGTGCTGTCATTTACGATTGCTATTAATAAATGTACGTGGACCAACGTCATACGAATATTTGAGAACAACTAATGGTCAATTAAATGCTACAAATTATGACGCTTGCCGAGACCTGCAATTGCTTGACGGTGACAATAGCTGTGTTCTTTAACTACCTTGCTCTAGAACTCCCATATACAGGAGAGAACAAATTGTTCTGCCGATTGAAGCGAACTATTTGTACTGTTCGCTTCATTTAAATCTTTCTATGAAAATGTATGGGGCGTTTTTTATGTATCTTTTGTTCTGCTCTGTACTGCGGAAACAAAAGAACATAGCTAATAATTGGGATACAGCACTTAGTTCTTCTCCACATCAAATTCGTCAAATGAACTATTGTTGTCAAACGATGAAAGGACATTTATGATAGAGTTATGTTTGCGATTGCAGTAAAAGAAGGAGGATTTCTCTTTTTGTATGCCCCAGATAGAATTGGTATAGATAGATCTCAAGGTAACATCGCATTAGCAATTGTTTCATCTGGCATCGCTGCAACTTTATTAAATGGTGGAAGAACAGCCCATTCGCCTCTAAAGCTTCCATTAAACATACAGACCAAGTAAAGTGCAGTATCTAACATCACAAAGTACCCAGACATGGCTAAAGTACTGAAAAAAATATCTGAGATGAATATACAATGAAACATTCATTGGAAACATTAAATCGAACCCTAAAAGGTTTAAATGATAACGAAAGATTATTTGGTGGTATGTATGTAGTCTAATTTTATCATCAGGTGATCTCAGACACACATTACCGGTTATTGCATGTTCAACGTATGCGATTGAAATCAACGCATGTTTAAAATCATTTATTTGGTGGCGAAATGTATATACATTGCAACTCGCAATAAACATGCGTGTTACACTACAAAACTACTTATCCGCTGAAGTATTTTCCAAACAATTACTGAATATTGGTAATGGAAAAATTTGTTTTATTGATAATAGCCAATTAATTAAATTGCCTGAACATTTCTGCAACATTGTTGATTCGAAAAATGCATTAATACAAAATGTATTTCGAAATATACCCGGCAATTATCGTAACCATAACCAAGTGAACGGGCTGGGCTATATTGGCTGCTAAAAATGTCGATGTTAACAAAATCAATTTCAAAATACAAAATTCAAATTTCATTTAAATTAATTAACACATTAGATTTAAATGCAAGCATAAATTATCCCAGAACTCTTGAATTCACTCGATTTACCGGAACTTCCACCACACAACTTACGTTTGAAAATTGGTTCACCCATAATTTTGCTTCGAAACTCAATTTCACCCAGACTTTGCAATGGGATGAGATTAGTTATTAAAAAGTTATGGGAAATGTCATTAAAGCCTCCATATAAAACGGCAAATTCAGAGGAGAAAATATTTTACTACATCAATTCAGTTCACTTTTCCCATTCGTTTGGCATTTTCGATGGTCATAAATAAATCGCAAGGATAAGCAATGACCATATGCGAATTGGATCTAGAAAATACATGTTTTTCTCACGGATAATTATATGTTGCGTGTTCACATGCTAGAAAACCATCAATTCTGTTTCTTTATGCACATGATAGAATAACAAACATGTTATTCGTGATTTAGGATTAAGATAAGCACAAAATAAATAATATATCATTAATCAACATTTATTACATTACTTAAAGTGTCGTACTTAAATAAAAATGTTTATAATATGAAATATAATTTGCATGAAATCTTTAAAGTGAACTTTCATTTCCAGTATTTAATTAGCAAAATATTGATCTGAAATTTTCATTCATAATGATTATCTGTTTTCAATCTACAGTTTTTGAAATTATTTTTAAAGATTGATATCTCATATTTAAATCTAGGATCTTATTTTAAAAATTCAATTTTAAGTTTGAATTGTCATTAAACATCAGCAGCTTATTTTTCTTCATTCAAATAAAATGCAATTTTCCACGCTTCTACGCTATCATCCAATTGCGGAAACGACCTCTTCTGTCCAGACTTTAACCAAATCAAATTCATCGCGTCACCTACCGGAAAGAACAGAAAAACGTCTGTCAGGCCGATTAGTAACTTATAAAACAAAAAAAGCAAAGATTTTTTTTTAATTTTTGTATTTCCATTGAATTTTCCAGCATTCTTTTCTACGCTAGTTACGATATAGTAAATATAGATGGCACAAGAACTAGATGTCGCATACAGTACCAAAAAAGTATACAAAATTTATATGGTTGGGTTGAGTGGTCCATTCCGGAATGGACCGCAACATTTGAAATGATGTATACGTCTAGTGATTCATATTTTAGTTGAGTTGAGGAAGTCGATCAGATGTATACAAAACTGCTATTATAAAAACATTTTCTTTCGACACGCTCTAAAGCATGTTATGGTCAATTCCAGAATACTCTGCCCTTTTCCCAATCTGTATACTATGCTCTGGTATGCCATGCGACATCTAGTTCTTGTGCCATCTATGATATAAATCAGTTCGGTTAAGTCTTTCTGTATTCCGAATATCATATCCTGAACAGCATACATAAAGTAAAACAAAAGAAGTAAGGTTTTCGTTGCTCTTTATGGAACTTAGAATTGATTGCTGAGCGCAACACACCTACTGCTCTAAAGACAGTTTTAATAATAATAATACTTTATTTGGTGCCGTACTGAAGATTACAATATCTTATGTTAGTACTACTCAAGGAAATATGTAGAAAAAGTAACAAAATAAAATAAAATAGAATAAAAATAAAAATGTAGAAAACTTCAATTCAATTCTTAAATATACTAAACTACTAAACTATCTGTATTAAGATTTAAGAAATACTACAACTATTCTAAAGTATAAAGGCCATTTCCAAACTATAAGTCCTTTAACAACTTGGCAAATTCCCTGCTGGACCCAATGCGCTGAACATTACTTGGAAGAAAGTTCCACTTTCGGATAGTCTGGACAAAGTAAGAACGCTCACCATGTCAAGAGGCACACCTCGGAACAAGAAGTTGAAGATTTCTGGCCCACTGCAGGAAGTGCAGTTTCTCATGCAGATACATTGGGGTTTTTCCTATAATTAGCTTATGTAAGAATATTAGTCTACGATGATCAAGATAAGTCTCAATCGAGGTTCCAAGTAGTGATGTTGCGTATTCAGATACATGAGCGTACTGCGGGAACTTGTAAATGTAGCGCACCATATCATTAAAAGCCACTACCAGTTTTCTTCGACATACAGAATCAAGCCCACTGTAAACGAGACTACCATAGGTAAAATGAGGCATAACAAGCGTTAGGGCTAATTTTTTACGAAGGCATGTTGGTTGACAGCTAGAGCTAATCCACAATTGGCGCAGACTGCCATATATTTTCCCCAACATTTGAGTGGTATACTTACAGCAGCTGAAGTTTGAGTTAATTTGAATGCCCAAGTTCTTTATGGAATCAACATATTCCAATATCATATTGCTGAGCATCACCGGTGGGATGTCCGATTTTTCGATAGCTCCTCTATACACAGCTAAGCAATTTGATTTTGATGGGTTGAGTAACAGTTTATTGTCTAGTGACCAATTGTGTATTCGCTGCAGATCCTCATTAATGCGACACACACAATCTTCCATTAATCCGATTGGCCTACTAAGGTATAGTTGAACATCATCAGCATACAGATGTATATATGAATTCTTTACAATCTGCGGAAGGTCATTTATATATAGGCTGAATAAGACAGTGTGAATAAAATTTCACTAAAACTTCATAGAGACCCGAATTCACTGAAAGGACAATCATCGTCCATCAATAAGAAGATCATGAAGTACAATGTAAAAAATATAGGACTATTTCCTAAATTTTAGACACGTTTTCCCTAATAATAAATGTAATTTTCTCTGATAGAAAGGGAAAATCAGTTTAATTTCCCCAAACCAATAGAACGTTCAATGAATTTAAGTATCTGACGCCAGAAAACCTCTAAAGTATGTAAATTTCCCGAAATGTTAAGCTCTCTTGGATATAAGGAAGAGAACATTCAACGAGTTAGGTATTATGCTACATTTTTTTTGGAAATATATTTTTCTTTATATAATTCACATATTGTTCTTGAAAACAAGTCATACATTGTGTTTCAATATTTTGTTTAAGCGTGCCGAACGCACCAACATAACTTCCATACTACCTAGTAGTATGGACCATAAGAAATGAGCTATTCAATTCATTCTTGTGTTTTTTAAAAGGGGTGGTCTTCTATCACCTTCACCTATGGTGAAGAGTGGTGCGGTGCTATCACCTATTCCCTACATTTTAGGAAAAAAAAAAACGAAACAACAATTTAAAAATCCCTATATTTTAGGGAATGTTTCCTACATTTTAGGTAATATTCCATAAAATGTAGGGGGGGGATAAAAAAAATATGAAAATTCCCTACATTTAAAGGAATATCCCCTAAATTTTAGGGGAGGGAACAAAAATTCCCTACATATGAGGGAGAAAAACCTACCTATATTTTAGAGATAAATACTTAATCTTAGTTTTCCAAGGTGGAACTTTCCCTAATGTTATCGACAAATGCCTAACCTCTGTGGCACAAATTGGTGCCACTTACTTTAGGGAATTATTTTTTACTGTCTATACAAATTGCCAAATGGGATTTAGAGCGTGCCGAGGAAAAATGTTCCTTTAACAGCAGCTTTGTATATACATTTGTTCGACGTTCTCAACACTACCCATATCATAATCTGTATACTCTGCTCTAGGCTGCCATGCGACATCTAAATCTTGTGCCATCTATGGTAATAGTTAGTTAGTTAATAATTTAGTTTCCTGTTTATTTCAGAAAATATAATCCTGAAGATAAAAACAAAAAACAGAAAAATTTTGAAAAATATATGCCTGAACATAAATATAAACTGATCCTTTTCTCATTATACGTAAAACTAAAACGAAATCTTTATACGACAACCTTACGAAAGGAAGGGGCTGTCGATTTAGTCCATTTTTGAAATTCTATCTAAAATCGTACTGTCATTCCCATACTAAAAATATGTGACCTCAATGTCAGTAAATTTGTAATGGCCACCTAACGACAGAGTTGATCGATTTAGCCCAAATTAAATAAACAATTAAGTAAACAATTTTTTTTAGAAAATCCATGTAGGTACAAAATTTAAATTCTCTTAAGTTAAATAATGTTCTATCTATGACAACATTATGAAAAAAATTTCATGGTTCCGGCAATTTGCAAACTTACATTCAGTGCAGGATTTACGTATAAGCAACATAAGCTATAGCTTAGGATCCCCACTTTCTTGGGGGCCCCGAAATTGTCCGAGTGAACAATTGTCTATATACTTAAATATACTGCAGCATTATTGGCCCAATGCCACACGTCCAGAACGTCCCATACTCTTAACCTAATTTTTTCAGCGCGAGTCTTTTCGAAGGACTTTTACTATAAACACAAGGACTCCCCTGTGTTGCCCCGCTACACTCGAGCATGCTCTGACCTTTTGTAGTTGGAGTGAGCCAGTAGACGATACAATATTTTCTGACAATTTATTTAGTATTTGCAGTGTGTTTGTTTGATAATTTGATTGTTGACATTATTTTAGAAAGTGTTTGTTTTTGTGTCCTTACCCTACTGTAGTAACATTTCAGGTAAGAGCATTTTACACAGGTACGCACATAGTCTATCTAACGCAAGAATATTTTCTACCGCGTTTAATTTTTTTTTGTACAATATCTTGATAAAAAAGAATTTAGAATAACAATTACTCAAGATAAATTATGTTCCCTCAGTCTCATGTGCATAGAAAGTGTCAATTACGCAGTTTATCATTTGATGATGTCATCAGTGACTTTGCTCCGGTAAAGGCACGAAAGGAAATATTTGTTTATAATTCCTTAATGCAGCATGCTTCAAGAGATTAGATAATAATCCTTTGTAAATTGTGTCTTTGAAAAGAACTTTTGGTTCTTTTTACCAAAGTTTGCATTTTTAAGTTTCTTATGAATAAAAATGATTTTAAGTTAAAGATTTATTATTATCTATATACTTTTTAATTATATTTCAGTTTAACCATCTAGGTATCCGAAAATTATATTTGGCACTGACATATAATATCTGGATTTAAAAATGGTCCCATATCTCAAATAGCTTAGTAGTCTTAGGGTTTAGGGCGATAGTTACATCGGAAGCTGCATTTTATGCAGAAAGCAAGCCGCTTTACTCAGTGATACTTGGGACCAATATGAATGATTTCATCCGAGGATATGAAAATTTATTCCACTGGAAAACAAGATGGCGGACCTTTTCCCAAATGGCGGCTGCTATAATTTAAAAAAAATTATTGACTCAAAACTGCTGAGCCGATTTTAGTGATTGGGGTCAATCAATTCGTATTGAAATAAAACATACCGTATGAAAATAAAACATACCGTTTAAGAAATTAAAGATGGCGGCCGAATATTAAGAAAATTGTTAAATATTAAAAAAAAAAAATTTCGTTCAAATGAAAATAATAGCTAAATATCCTCTACATTATGGACAAATACTTTTTAATTTAAATAAAACCTGATAATATTATCTACAAAATAAAAAAAAATGCTTGACAATCCGTCAGGTAGTTTTTGAACTATACGAATTACAAAAGATCCGCGTGTTTTTGTAATGCTGCCGATGTTGGTGGGATGCTGGTTACCAATTTATTTTTGGTAGCAAATAGTATAGTTCCTTGCGTACCAAGTTGACCGACGAATGTGCTGTTTGTGAATCTTATAGATAGCAGATGAACTTTTCCAGCATAGCGATGATTTCTTCAGGAAGACTTTGTAGTGGCTATGATATTTCTTTAAAAGCTGGTGTAACTTCAGGGTGTGACAACCACGTTTTCAAGCAAGACTTCTTTCCTTTTGTATGGAAATACGAAGTGGTGTCACTCCATGTAAAGGCGTGAAAACCACGAAAAGCAGTCGATCTGTCAGGACCCAAAGTATTAGCTATTTTATGAACTTCGACATAACGGCGTTTATTTGTAGTCCCGATCAATAGCCATAACTCTTGCAGGCCACTCTCAATTAAAGTTCGATGAAAATATGATAATAATAACACCAAAACATCTGTATCGGAAGATCTGATCAAAATACGCGTATTCCCTGTTCTGCGATATTTTTTGCGTGAAGTACGATGCGGCCATAGGCTTCTTCCGCATGCCCTATTGTTTTTCCAGAAATCGCGGTGCAAGAGTAGTCTGAGGAAGTCAATTGATTACCAACATTTGTCACCACATTAGCAGCATCAAAGTCATTTAGAAAGGCTTGCCCCAGAAATTGAAAAAGCTCTAATTTGTTTTTTTCATTTCGCAAAAAATCTGACCAATCAGAAGGTAAGCTATTATTAGAAATAGCTTGACGTCGAATGCCAGCTCCTCTTCCATCTCGTTCTTGTCACTTCAGGCTATTCGGCAGATAAAGATCCCATACGAGGTCTATTATCTTTGCATTTAGTTTTTGGACGATTTGGAGAACATGACGCCTGAGATCTGCTGCGTAGTATTCTTGAAAAGTTTTGGAATTCTTTGGCCGAATCATTCGTATAAGTACAGCACCATCAAAGATTATTCAGAAAATTTAATGGGTACGTTTTCTATTCGTACTAGAGGTTTCAGCTAGATCAGCCTTAAGGCCTGAGAGAAGTTGTCCATTTGCTGACAAAGGAGGTGGGCATCTTTAATTCTCATATTGAAAAAAAAGTGTCCAGATCAGGCTCATGCTCTCTCTTGCGATTATAAAAAGTCTGGAATAAAGCTGAAGGTCCACTTTCAAATTTTTGACAGCGCTTACTCCTGCAACTTTCTTTGTTTTCTGAGCAAAAATTTTGGTATTTATTTTCTACAAATCTCTCTTTTATGAATGTGTGGTATGCATAATTTCCTGATTTCTCAGCCGGGTACAAAGCTGTAACAGCTGTTGAAGGAGCCACCACTCGAGTATCTAAAGCCAAGAGTTCTGTGCCATGCTCCATAAAAGGTTCACCGGTTTCAATAAAGCTGGTTTTCAATGCCACACATCGGTCAAGGAATGCTTTTTGATAAGGAGGGTACTGTTCAGGGTGCGTCTGAATGTTATGCACAGCATTGAATTGCATTGACTCAAATTTGAATCTTGCATAGCATAAGATTCTATACGGTGAATCATATTAGTAGTTGCCACATTCTGGAGGGGTTCATTATGGTGCTTTGGTTTCATGTAGAGAAAACATAACTCTTCTTTAGCGAAAGCTAAAGGTACTGATGCTCGAGTTACACGTACTGAATTTGAAGGGTCTATGCTGATGTCACTACTCTTTTTTGAGTTCTTCTTTATTCGGTCTAAACTTTCACCCTTATAACATGCATAGCATATTTTTTGTGCCACTTAGCTTGGTTAGTAATTAAAGCCTGAAGAATGCTATCACATTGGTTTAACTTAGCAATTTGTTGACCACACGGGAAAGTATAATTTAAATTGTTAAGTTCTTCAAACATAGAAGCTAAAGTTCGGTAACCGGAATTCAAGTCTTTTGAAACTAGATTGTTACTTGGGCAAATAAGATTTTTAGTGTCTGTATTTTGACATATACAGCAGCGTGACCAGTCCATACAAACAGGACCCAAAACCGAAGTTGACGCTACTTTTACATGCTTCGATATGCATCACAATAGGACTTACCTACCGAAGAAAAGATCAATTTACTATCGAGTATTATAACATCACTGAAGTCTTTTGTGTTTATTGCGGTTTATCGGGTTAGAAAAAATAAAACACGTGCTACCTCGTCACAAACGACTGCTAGATTGAATGAAGCTCATCACTGGCATCACTGATCAATCTGTCTGGCATTCATTCATTCGCTTCGTTCAATCATTTGGTTCTCGGCAGGCGCGGGCGAGGGCGGGCGATGACCTCTCGCGCGTATCGCTTCACGTAGCCTAGGCCGGCAGTGGTGCACTTTTTGAAATGCGTATAGTTCAAAAACTACCCGACGGATTGTCAAGCATTTTCTTTTATTTTGTAGATAATATTATCAGGTTTTATTTAAATTAAAAGGTATGTGTCCAGATTGTAGGATATTTAGCTAATATTTTCATTAGAAAAATTTATTTGAATATTTCACAATTTTCTTAATAGTCGGCCGCCATCTTTAATTTCATAAACGGTATTTTTTCCTTCGATTAAAGGATTCAGTACGCATTGATTGACATCCCAATCACTAAAATCGGTTCAGCCGTTTTGAGTCTATAATTTTTTTTAAATTATGGCAGCCGCCATTTTGGAAAAGGTGCGCCATCTTGATTTCCAGTGGATTAAATTTTCATTTCCTCGGATGAAATCATTCATATTGGTCCCAAGTATCACTGAGTAAAGCGGCTTGCTTTCTGCATAAAATGCAGTTTCAATTTGCTAAGCCCTATAACTATAGGGCCTTATCAAGTCCAAATCCGGCCCTGTTCACATTTGCAATTTTTACGCAAATACGCCAGTCTACAAAATATCAGATCTCTACGTTATCTCGTTCTCAAGCAGTATTTAGATGAATAAAACCAAGTTTTTTTGTACGGAAACTCTTCAAAGGAGATATTTTCACCAATTTTCAAACATAAATCTATATTAATATAAAAAAAAAATAATAAAATATGTACAAATTTATAGTCCTCGTAGGTGAGACCGTTCTCGAGTTATTTTACGGAACGGACAGACAAAGCTGTAAATTTTCAAATAAAATTTTCTGGTATATTCCTCCATTGATATTTACTTAATTAAAGTGAAACAAAGAGCCAACAAGTGTAGAGCAATGGTTAAACGACACCAATTGTATTACGCCTGATCATTTCGTTGTCTCCCTAACTAAATAATTACTAATAATTCATTAAAACATCTTTAAAGATGACCTAAAATGTCCCGTTAATCAAATATTTCCTATTTTCCAGCAGTATTGTTTCTTTAATAATGTATGTATATGGTCTTTCCCGTTACGAATATGCATTAATTATAGCTTTTTCCGCCATAATACAGGCTTTTTAAAAAGGACGCTTTAAATTGTCTTATTTTTTATTCACCATAAGAATCCTTAATCTCTTCGCCTTGAAAAACTTTTACTATATCTATTTGATGGATGAGGTAAATGAAATGAACTTTGCTTAGGTACTAGAAGATGTAGACCTATTTTCATTTCGTCTAAATTTATGTCATTTGCAGCTTAACTACTAAAACAATGAAAAACAAAAAGTATTCAAATGCCAGTGTGCAACTGTTCTTGTTGTCGATCGAAAATAAGAAGTTTTTATCGGTTGAGCACTGAAATGATATCACAATGATATCGAACTTCCTATCATACGAAAGAGTTTACAAGTTGAAAATGTTTCCTCCAAAATGTTCTTTCTTATGCGAAAGGAAAACGGGAGAAGTTTTCGTGGGAAGTTTTCATGCTTTTTGTATTGGATTTCAATTCACATTATCGATTTCGGGTCCATAAGCTCGCTATTTCGCATCGTAAATATTATTGACTTCCGGTTTGCGAATTTATTTTGAAAGGACCAGCAGTAATTTTTGCATGTAATTTATTTTTGTGGTAATGTTACTATTTTGGAAATTTTTCTATAAAAATTAATAAAATATTATCGATAAAATTTCTTATGTGGATATTTAAGTGAGAAATGCAATGTTATAACTACAATTTAAAATTAAACTAGAATTTAAAGTAATAGTAAAATAAACAGCATTAAATTCTATGGAAAGCGCTCTATTCGAATTCTCCTGCTTTATTAGATCATTATTAAGTTCTTTTTTTTTCATAATATCATAAGAAAATGAAATTAAGAAACGATACGAGATATGTCTAGAGGACTGGGTTATAAACCCAAATATTATAAATATTATAAAAACTTGTGGAAAATCTAGATCGATATGGTTACAACTAATTAAAACAGTGGCTCAAGGAATAAAATAGGAATACATGTATTTATATGTATGTATGAGACATTAGGTAGCAGCTTAGCGCTAGACGAATAAAAGAAGACTAACTGAAGTTCTGAAATTCATTAAATATGTAGGTGTAGTGACTAATAACTCTCAACTTAAAGCATACTTTACATGTTAGGTTCTCAGTACCTACTTAGTTTTCATAAAGTTGATAAAAATTTATTTAAATGCATAAAATTTATGAATAAGAATAATGAAAAGGATATCAATATTTATTTTTTGGAATTCTCTCCGTAATGAAATTTGTGATAATAGACAAAGTGTAAATTGCTGAAGATCAAAGGAAACGCAAACCCTCTTGGTAATATTATTTAATCTGATGTAAGATTTTTTATATAAACTAAAAATATTGTCGTCCTATATTTATATAATACCTAAGTATAACCCCCCACAAGACTCAGGCAGGTATTTGTTGCGGACTTCGCTAGCATCGCATATTGTATGGATAATCTTTATAAAATTATCTGTTTTGAATCCAGGCAATGATTCTCATCCAAAGTGAAACCTCAAAAACTTACCAAGTCTCAAAAGATCACCTGTTTAAAATGCACTATATTATTGTCTTCATATAGGTACCCCATACAAGCATACATAAACTACAAGCAACATTACCCAAAATAGAAATTTGTCCAAAATTATATGTAAAAAGGGACCGAAATTCTTCTCAATCAGAAACAGTGTAATAACAAAGTGTATGTTAAGGCTAAGATTAAAAACTGCTAAGTCAAGCTTCATTTATTAACCTAATGGGATCCGGAAAGTGAGTAAAACTTTTTGCATATTGGCGATTTATAAACATCAATTCAAAGAATGAACGCCATTTCAATGATTGCATTTAATCGCTTTTTGAATATGAGTAGTTGAAATAACCTAGGTCGTCGTCATTCAATAGGATTTGGAGCACCTGCCTCTTACCATCTTCGCACACTGTAAAAATAAACACACACAGTTCGTCCATATACACACACAAAATCATATATTTTCCCCCTTACCGCTATGGAGAAAGGTGAAATTAGCCATGTGCCAAATTGATAATAATTATTATTGTCGCTGGCAGTTTTCTTTTTTTTTTTTTACATCGAACATCTTGACAACAAAACACCAAGCGAGAAGTTTAAAACACTTAAACAAATCGTCTTTGTCCGGTATTCCGTAGTTTCGCGGCGTCCCTTGGTTTAACATCAATTGCAGTACTGTACTTAAAAACATTAATGCACCTTTCAGACTTGTAAAATAATTCATTACTTCGCCATAAGCCCTATCACTACCGTTACGGGTTGTTACGTTTCCAAAATCCATGCACTCGTACTCTGGAAAATAAAGAGAAAAATCAATTCCTGGTGAATTTTTGTTTTTTAAATAAATTACCTACCTGTTGTGGCGCACTTTTGCATCCCTGAACACAACACAAAGATACTGCAAAATCCTTTTATTTTAGATCACTTATGAGGTAGATGACCGGAGTTCTTTTGTGGGTATACAAAAAAAAAAGAAGAAAATAAACCAATTCAGGTTGGAGCACTGTTACGTTGGATCATCCAACCCCACAGGCCAGTCCAGAGTATTTTCATAACATTACCGGAAAATGTACACGCAACATAAAATAAAATTAAATAACAATGAAATAACATTGTGTGTACATATGTAGGTACTTACAAAAGTTAAATCTTAAATAGAATAAAAGCTACGCATTAGACATCAATACATTAGTGCAATTTGCAGAGGTATTAGATAGGTATCCTCAACTGAAGCAATAGCACTTATTGGACTGGTTAAAATCTTAAATGGTAATTCTAGCGAAAGAACTGCATATCTAGAGCTCCTTTCCTCAAGCTAAAAAGGCGCTTTCAAGGCATATTCGTTAGGTCACAGATAATTAAAATTGTGCCAAGAGCCACCAATAGTAAAATACAAGATTAGATTATATATCAAAACTGATAGGCTATATAAAGGGTTTTCCAATAAGAGGTGTTATTTTGATATTCAAAGAAAAATGCCATTTTTTGAGACAAATGATCGGATCTTTATTTCATTATAAAGAGGAAGGTATGCCGTTACCAATGGAAAATAACATCAGCCAAATGACCACCACGATCATGCCTATAGGACCATATCCTTTTCATGAAATTTTCCATAACCAAATCGCAAAGTGGCTGCCCTATGTCCTCGATAGCCTCAAGAATTCCATCTTTGAGGTCTTGAATCGACGCTGGGCTGTTGGCGTAGACGTTCTCTTTCACCCCCTTCTCTTTCACCACAAAGGAAGAAGTCGCAAGGTGTTAAGTAACAAGATCTCGGTGGCCAATTGTGATCACCTCTTCGAGAGATAACACGGTCCGGAAACTTTTCCCGTAAAAGATCAATGGTTTCGTTGCTTGTATGGCACGTAGCGCCGTCTTGTTGAAAGTAAACGTTGTCCAGATCAATACCATCCAATTCTGGCCATAAAAAATCATTAATCATCTGTCGATAGCGCAATCCGTTCAACGTAACTGTTGCTCCAGCCTCATTTTCGAAAAAGTAAAGTCCAATAACCCCAAGGGACCATAAACCGCACCAAACAGTCACACGTTGAGGATAGAGAGGCTTTTCAACAATAACTCTTGGGTTTTCCGAGCCCCAGATGCGACAATTTTTCTTGTTGACGAAGCCATCGAGGTGGAAATGGGCCTCATCACTCAAGATGAGCTTGCGATGGAATTCCGGATCATTTTCATACATTTCAAGGACCCAATCAGCAAAGACTCGACGTTGTTGATGATCGGCCGGCTTGAATTCTTGTGTTAACTGAACTTTATAAGCCTTAAGACCCAAATCTTTATGCAAAATACGGTGTAATGACGTTTGTGGAATGCCTAATTCCAAAGAACGACAAGGAATGGACAAATCTGGGTTTTCTTCAACACTTTCGGCTACAGCAGCAATATTCTCGGCTGTTCTTGAGCGACGTGCACGGGTTTTATTCTTCACATCACTAACTTGTCCCGACAGCTCGAATTTTTCTACTAATTTCTGTATTGCGGTCCGACAAGGTGCTTCACGACGACCCAAAAATGTTCGAGTTTTACGAACCGTCTCTGCCACATTTTCACCATTTTTATAGTGAATTTTAATAATTTCAGTGCGTTGTTGAATCGTGTATTGTTCCATTCTTATTAATGGCGTTTAATGGCGTAGTTTCTACTTGTCAAATGTCAAAAAATGACAGCTCCAAAAGTGACATCTACCGAAATAGTGGGCTAATTAAAATAACACCTCTTATTGGAAAACCCTTTATATGAACATTCAAAGCCCTTTTATTGAGATCAATTTTCATGACGACCAACTTCTCGAAAGCTGAGTCTGACAAATGTTGCCTTTGTGAAGAGGTTACAAGCCTGCAAGCGAAAGGTCTCTCTCCACTGGTACTGCAGGGACTGTTTAACTTCAACTCTTGAACTAGAGGATATTTGACTAATGATTTGATCTCCAAGGAATCACTGAAATAATACCATTGCAATTAAAAGTGAACAATCTGTTGAAATAATGAAATTAACACGTACATAAAACGAAAAATCTAAATAAAATTCACTAAACTAAATTTTCTTATGATCTTGTGCATACTTTTTTCACTTTATATATTATATACATACATATGTATTATGAACATTCCAAAACAGTTTGTTAACGAACCACTATTATCGAAAGTTTTCATTACTATATTTCATGGTGATTAGAGTTTCAGTACTAATTAATTACAATGAAGTATTGCACTACCAAATCTTGTTAGTAGAAAAGTGAGAGATGCAAAACCTTTATACTGTGCGTCCAAGTTAGATTGCAAGGTCTGAAGCTCTGAAGTGCCTTGCGTGACATTGGTGTTAATGGTGGTGATGCCTTATCAACTGACTTGGACCCTGACGAGCTCAATGAGTTCTTCACAAATACTACTGCAAATGAATGTGAATTTTGTTTTCGTTGCGTTGATGAGATTGAGGCTGCCTCTTCTATCTTATCTATCAGTCTGGTGCGATTGGACCTGATGGTATTCCACCGCGCTTTGTAAAGCTTATATTACCCTTCATTATTGGCCCTATTACAAAGGTATTTAATAGCTGCTTGACGTTCAGCGAATTTCCCTCTCTATGGAAGGAAGCGCTAGTAGTTCCAATCGCTAAAAATGCTTCTCCAAATAACGTCATGGACTTTAGACCAATAAGCTTATTATGTTTTCTAGCGAAGGCTATAGAAAAAATCATGGCTAAGCAAATATCTGAGTACTTAGGTCATGCGAATTCCTTGTGCCGATGGCAGTCAGCCTTTCGCCCTGGGCATAGCTGTGAGATAGCTCTTTTAAAAATCTCCACTGACATCAGAACTGCTTTGGATAATGATCGCATTGTGCTCTTAGTCCTTCTCGCTTTCACGAAAGCTTTTGATAGCGTCGACCACATGAAGCTTGTTAATAAGCTAAAGAGCTTCTTTGGATTTGGTTTACCTGCGCTCAAGTTAATTAGTAGTTTTCTGGAGAATCGCTCGCAGCGTGTTAAAGTGAACGAAGTTATCTCCGCTAAGCTCCCTTTGACTGTCGGTGTACCACAAGGATGAATATTAGGACCCCTGCTCTTCAGTCTTTTTATTAATGATTTTCCAGCTGTTATCAAAAATAGCTCGGTTCACTTGTATCCTGATGATGTGCAGATATATTTAGATCCTCCAATTGGTCTCTTAGAGGACTGTGCCAGCCGAATTAATGAAGATCTTCATAATATTTTAAAATGGTCAATCGATAATAGTCTGATACTCAACCCCAAAAATTCTCAAGCGATAGCGGTTTCCAGAGGAAGTTATGCTCTTAACTATTTTTCCCCAATAGAGTTCAATCGCTCTACTATACCTTCACCGACTTTGGTTATATTCTAACCTGCTCTCCACCGACTTGCGCATAAGGTTGGTCAGGACACTGATTTTGCCGCATCTAACACATGGGTCTATCATGTACCCTAGATTCGACTCACGTTGTAAGCGTAAGCTTGAAGTAGCCTGCAATGATTCTATTAAGTTCGCTTTCAGGCTTCGTAGATCCGATCACATTTCTCCTTTTCGTCACAGAATCTTGAACTGCTATTTGGAAATACATTTGCAGCGCAAGGCATTACTCCTTCTATATAATATACTGAACACACGTAAACCGACGACATATCTGTATGAATTTTTAATTTTTTTGCGTAGTGACAGACGTTGTGATTTGCTACTGCCTCGCTTTAATTATTCTGTCTTGAATGCTTCTTACTTTGTTCAAGCTGTTCGCATTTGGAATACTCTTAAAGTTTCGATCCAGCACGCGAGCTCGCTCGGTCGCCTCCTTTAAACAGTTACTCTGGCAGCACACATCATTAGGATAATGATATTCAATTTAATTATCTTCAGTCGACTGCACATGCATTTGAATTTTCTTTTCTCTTTCTTCTTTTTCTCCTTCTTACTGCTTAAGTCGCTTATGTAGTTATTTTTACTATCATATTTCTTGAGTTTTATTTTTGTTTTCATACTTTTTTTTTATATCTTTATGCTATGTTAAGATAGATATAGTTACAGAAAAGTATCATGAGTTTATTATTTGTTTCCTTTTTCTTTCTTTTTCCTTTTTTTCTATTTTCTCCTTCTAATTTCTCTTTATTATCATTCACTATTCATATTTGTTTAATATTCGATAGTTACCTGCATTGCTCTAGTTAGTTTTGATTTTGTGAACTTTAGTAGTACTAATGAAAAGGCTTATGTCTTATTGTACTTTTTTGAAAATAAATACTTACTTACTTACCATTACCAATCCCAGTAGCAAATTTACCGGCTAGACAACTTTCCCCGATTCTTCAATAAAATACAAGCTGACATTTTCCTAAGTACGACGATATCATTTACGCAATAAATAGTAAGCGACAAAAAGATACGAAACCTCTGAAATTTTTCCGATTCTCCGAACTAACGAGACATGTTGTAAAATTCTTTTACTTGTTGAAAAAAACCTTTACTAAGAAATCTATATGAGTAATCCTGTTACCAATTGATTTATTTTCCAAGAAGATTTCTACATTTATTAAAAAAACTGGTGTGACAAAAAGATAAGACAGGAAATGTAGATGGTGTTCAAATAGTCAACAGGTTTACGAGTGTTATCTGTATTTCTTCTGTGAATTACCTACATCTTTGTGCAGTGTTTTGAATAATAAGAATTCCTTTGGGGGCTTAGGTCGCGGTATAAAATTTACTGACAGTGAAATAAAAACTATTATAAAATTAAGAAGTTAAAATATGAGTATTGCTAAAATAGCAAAAATATTAAACAGAATTAGGAGTGCTATTTCAGCTTCACTTCAAGACCCCGAAAATTATGGAAAGATGAAAAGTCCTGCAAGGCCTCGAGCGATTAATTATAGGAATTCACGTGCAGTTTTCAGAGTAGCATCAAATTCTTCAGGAACTACGAGATAAATAGCCGAAAAAGAGGGTGTACAGACAAATGTACGTAACGTACAACGCGTATTACAAGACGCACAGCATCTGAAATGGGAAAAAAAACTAAAAAGGAAAACCACCGCTTACCAAGGAATATATAGCAAACAGAATGAAGTTTGCACAACAACACCTTAAATGGAAAAAGCACTGATGACAGGTAATTTTTCCGTTGAAAAGAGATTTACATTGAATTCCACGATTTACGGAAAGATGAACTCTATAATAAACGAAAACAAATGGGATGTGGTGGAGTAATAATTTGGGCTGCTATTGGCTGCAACGGAAAAACGAATATACGATTTATAAACGGGGAAATGAACACCAAAGAATACATTAAATTATTGGAGTATGAAATATCGAACAATGCGAAGAGAATTTGCGGAAAAAAATTATATATTCCAACAAGATAATGCAGCAGTACACAGACCACGCCAAGTAAAGGACTTTTTCGTATCCAAAAATATAAACGTCCTCGAATGACCGACAAGATCCCCGGGGGCTGGATTTTGTAACACGGCGAGTTGGGAGTTTGGGAGTTGAGAATTTTGGTTTTCCATTCGCGATTTTCTAACCTACTTGGGGAGTTAGGGAAAACATGAGAAGTGTGAAAAAGTGCGAATCGTCAGGGACGATAAAGGGTATCAGTTTCTTCTCTAGAGGATTGGACCTTTTTTTATATGCGAGGTGCATGGGTCTAACCATCTGACGTCGAGATAAAACGAAATTTTTTTTTTAAACTGTAGTTTTTGAGGGATTTAGGAGGATATGTTTTTCGAATTTCTCCGGTATAACGGGAGAATGGAAAGAAGGAGAGGAATGTATGTAGTTTGTTCTTGATAGTTTTAACGTCATAACTGACTTTTTTTCCGAAAAACGGACTTTTCTTCCGTTCTTTGCCATATAAGGAGTGGTCCAGAAAAAATTGACCCATTAAGTTATTTTTATATCTGCAAAATTACAATAATCCAGGTCTGGTTTTTTTTGTTAAAATATTCCATAAATTCTGAACTCTGAGTTTATATGAATCATTCGTGTATTGGAAGTGAAATAGTTAAGATGGCTCGAAGCGAAAAATATGTGCGTGAAATGATTTTGTCCAAATATTTGGAAAATCCCACAATTTCATTGTTAAAAATTTCAAAAGATCTGAATACAAGTTATTCCACGGTAAAAAGGGCAATAGCCAAGTATATGGAGGCTTGTAAATAGAAAGGATACGTGGGTCAGGTAGAAAACCACGGCCATCCTGTCCAGGCTTAATAAAACAGATGAAGGGTACTTATTCTCGGAAACCGGGAACTTCGGAAAGAGATATGGCGACATTGGCTTCAAAAACAAAGTCTATAGTGCACAGATATAAAAAAATCTGTAGATTAAGGAGCAATAAGGTTCAAAAAGTGCCGCTGAGGAAGGAAGAAGAAGAGAAAACAGCAAGAAGAAGAGCGAGAAAACTTTATGAGAACTACCTGACGAAATACGATTGTGTCGTTATGGGTGATGAAACCTATTGCAAAGCTGACTTTTCGCAGATAGCAGGTGACGAATATTTTACTGCAAAAAGTCGGGCGGAGTATCCAGAAAATTTTCAACAAAAGGAATGACAAAATTTCCCAAGAAGTACATGATTTGGTAGGCGATCTGTTCTTGCGGTTTACGAAGCAGTGAATTTATCATCAAAGGAACAATAAACTCAGATGTGTACATCAAAGAGTGCCTTCAAAAAAGACTTCTACCTTTTATTCAACAGCATCAAGGGTCTGTTATTTTCTGGCCACATTTGGCCACCAGTCATTACGCAAAAGCAACGATGGAATGGTACAGAACTAAGGAGGTCAATATCGTGCCAAGGGAAACCAATCCAGCAAACTGCCTCCAACTTCGTCCAGTAGAGAGGTACTGGGCATTAATGAAAAAGGAGCTTAGAACAACAAAGAAATTTGCCAAAAATGATGTTGATTTCAGAAATAAATGGAAAAGAGCATATAGAAATGTTACTAATATAACTGTTCTAAATCTAATGCGCGGCTTGAAGAACAAAGTTAAAACATTCCTCTAAAACAAAAAATGTATTAGAAATAACTTTTGTATTTTAAAGTTTAAGTTGTAAGAAACAAAATATATAAATTTTATAAAAAAATTGCCATTAGAATTTTTACTGCAAACAAAAATAAATGGGTCAATTTTTTCTGGACCACTCCTTAATAAGAATGGACTGAGCGTTCTTGCTTCAAAAATGGCACGAATATTGAACAGGCTGTAAAAACCCTTTATTTCGAACAATTGCACACCGATTTATAATTAATTATTATTTGTCGATTGGAAACACTAAAGATGTTGTAAAATAGTATTGCATTAAATTAAAATTATTTAGGAAGTTATACTTGTTTTAATTAACACAAAAATTAATTTTTAATATTACTGAAAAATGTGTTCCTCTGCAGATTTGATGTCAAATCTTATTGAGCTTGTAAAAGATAGACGTATATAAACAATATATTTGTCTGATTTCTTATGTCAATTCCAATGCATTCCAATTAATACAGCCGTACTGTTCCCAAATTTGGTTACATTGCAGTGTTTTGAGCTTGAAAGAGACAAATAGATTTTAGCAAAAATGTGTGCCATTTTTGACTATAGGAATTAGATAGGATGGCTCAGTCTAGTTTTATTATACATATGTCAGTGGTTCTTTGTTTCACATACATACATTAGTACTCTGTTGTGAACATTTTTTTGATAGGAAGTCATTTTCACGACATACCAGTTCTTTGCAATGATGAGTTAAAAATATATCCATTTTTGTACCAGAAAACAGCAATTTTTCCACCATAAAAAAGACTGATTCAGTGCCTTTGCAGTTATATCCAAAACTATTTATTGGACTCGAAAACTAATTACATATCTAATTAGCGGACAAAGATTTAACATGAATATTTAAAACTTTTATAGCATCTTTTCTGTACTGGAAGACGATCTAACTGACCAATTTCGCGTAATTTAAAATTTTTAGCGGATACTCTGAGACACCAAAATCCATATTTCTCTGCAAGTATTGCAAGGATTTTCATAATTTTTTTTTTTTGTAAATATATCCAGGATATGCGGTGAATCAATAATTTTATTTAAAAATTTATACGTACCTTCACAAAACACAATGAAAACAGAGAAATATTTTTCTTACTTCTCCACAACTTAAACAGTGCCGGGAGTTTAGTCAAGTGTAATAGAGAGTTTAGTAATTTTCCATACGAATTCCCCGAGTTACAGAATTTGGAGGGGAGAGTTAAATGTCAATTATAAGAGTTCTATCTCCACAGCTCCACAACTCGCTGTGTTTGTTAATCCGGCCCCAGAGCTCAACATCATTGAAAATGTCTGGGGACAATATTGCCAGAGGCAGTATATCAAGGTAACAAACGGTATGCAACAGTGGGAGTGGTGTTACTTCCTGGAAAATCTATATAAATCTTTATTTAACCAAATGTTTAAAAGTAATAAAAACCAAGGGAAAGAATACACGTTATTAATTAAATAAATATCTGCTATTTTTTTTTTTTCACCCATCACTTGGTTTAATTTTAAATTCTTACCCTATTGTAGTATCTTTTTGTCACACCAGTTTTTCAATAAATGTAGAAAAAATTCTTCGAAAAATTAATATATAACTTTCTTACAAAAAATCTTTACAACAGACAAACAAATTTTACCACAAGTTTCATCAGTGTAAATCGGAAAAATTTCAGGGGCGCCGTAACTTTTTGTTGCGAAGTGTAGCTCGGAGCAGCCCTTGACTTTATTTATCGCTTAGAAACTTGTAACAAAAATGCTTATGATTTTTATTTCCGGGGTTGTAGATTAGCTGATATCATTGAAACTGTAGCAAAACTAATAAATCTTTCCTGCCCTATATGAGCTCTCCGAAACAACGAAGAATAAAATATCTCTAATGACCTGAACATAATATCCATATACCTTAAATTTAACTGTGAATTATTGACGCCACATCACAATAGGATAGCACAGCCATATTTTGAAATTAAAATTTTGTTGTTTATTCATCTGCCCGCCCGTCTGTCTGTCTATCTGTATGCGCGTTCTATAATGATAACTTAAGAACATGTTGACCAAGTGTGTTGAAATTTTCTTCACAAATTTTCTATAAAAGTTCTAAACCTAAATTTGAAAATAGACTAAATCGGGCAACTCCTCCGTAGAGAAGATATCTTACATATACAACATTGAGGCTTTACGATTGAAAAAATTAACTGAATACGGCAAACCATTCATAGCTTGCCAGACAAAAATTTATATTATTTTTAATTTTTTTTTTAACACTAGCGAAACTGTCAGTTTGGGCGTTTTTTTTATTTACAAAACAATTCTTCGCAATGTAAGAACTTATGAAACTGATTCTAACCATCCAGAAATTTATTACGGATATTTACGGAAATTCATCTAGCTAGGAGTTTATTTAAATGAGCCCAGATTATCTTGTGAAAACCTTGAAATCTCAAGATTTCCGTTTCAGAATGTGACAGTTTTGTTATCGTAAGTTTAATTTCTCTTAATTATTGTGGTAACAGTATATCACGGTTAGCTAGAAGAAAATTCCCAAAATAAAATTATCTCTTTAATCTCTGTAAATATCATAAATGGTCGCCGACAGAAAACATTTTTTTACCTCATACCTATATTTGTATCCCTATAATTAAGGAGAAGAGAATTTGTTTTTGTTTTTTTTTTTTCATCAAATATAAAGTATTATACCCATCACCATCAGTAGGGCAATCAGTAAATCACAAAATACAATCATCTTACGTCCATCATTGGCAGCCCTTAATCGGAAAACTGAAATCAATATACCATCCAAGCTTGTGCTATTTATTACTGTAGTGATCCTCTATCGCAGGTGTATTATTTTATTTCTTCCTGTTTCCTGGTGCCTGCAAGAAAATATTTTTAGCAGGATGCTAAAGAGCCGAAGGAATTAATTCTTAACACCACCCGGACCTGACTTGGTGTAAGGAATTTATGTGCGAAAGCCAAGGGAGAAAATATTTTTTGTTTTTTTTTTTTTTTTTTATCGAAAATTGGATGAACGCCAGCCCCAAGTCCACGGTCGGAGTCAGCCAGCCAGACAGAATAAGGAAAATGCAGGAAAATACAGGAATTTTCAAATTACCTAATTGCCAGGCATATTATTTTCCGTTCTCTTGTGTAACCTGAACTGGAAGGAATTTTTTATGAGTTTACTGTAGTGAGCAAATATTTTTACAGGTTTAACTATGAGTTAATATTCAGTACGTATATAGCCTCTGTTCATACCTCTGTATCTATACAGAGATATATCCTTATAGAAAGGAGAACATAAATATAAATGAAGTTGTTTAGATGTTGAATTATTTACTTGAGACTTTATTGGATAACGATATCGTGGGCATATTCTTGAAAATGATTTGTAGCTATTTTAAGAAATCCGTTGGTAACTTTCTGCAAGCGAAACTGTGATTTATGTATTACTACAAAAATTTATTTCTAAAAATATCCAGATTTATTGCCATAATATCTGCCTTCCCAGAGGCACCTTTACATCAAATTGAAACTAAAGGCAATCGTAATTAGTGGACCAATTTTCAAAAATTACTCGATTCACCTATAATTATCTTCCTGGTTTAACAGAAGTAATTAATTTGCCACAGCCATGTTTCCATAATAGAATCTCTCTGAAATAAAGTAGATAAAGCATAGAATAATCGTTATATATATCACCCTTTCCAGGATTCACCAATAAATTCAAAGGAACCACACAATTGATGTGCTAATCTCCCCAGCGAGCGGGATCAATAGGAATGAATAGGAAGGGATATCTGTGTCCCCCATTTTTTAAATGTTTGGATGTTGCCCTGACCCTGACTGAATCGATGAGCATCATTAATTCTGGGTCAATCGTTCATTTGATGAACAATGCTTCTAAATTATTGTAATAGTGAGGATGAACACAGGCAAGGATGTAAATTTCTGCTGTAGCAATTTTCGAAATGGTGCAGTTTAAAAATGGTGGCATACATTTATGCATATATTGTGCAATTTAACTTTGATTGGACTTCTGAGAATTTATTTTATTTTTTTATTCTTTGTTTTTTTTTTATTTAAATTTAAAATAAATGTGGCTTTGTATTAACGTAAATATCAGATATGCAGATGTCATATATTACACCAAATTTCAATTTGACTTTTGTATTAAATTCAATTCACGTCCATTGTTTTAATCTGTAACTTTTACATTGATATATGTATGTATCTGAGGAATTGGATTGGATTTCAAGGGTACCATAGAGTTAAATGCTTAACACTATATGATATACATATATATATATATATCTCAAGTGGCAAAATAGTTCTTGGACATCTAGGATGGAGAAACCCCTTCGAAAATAGAATTAATTTTCTCCTAAGTGACCACGCGGCAATTCACAACCAAAAAGACCATACCTGGCTTTTTGAAAGAAAATATTTATTTTATTTTGTATCTAACAATGACCAATGGTCAAAACAATCATAACATTTTAGTCAAACAAAATGCAAAACAAATCTACAAATCCAAATGATCTTAATACTAAAATAATTACAAATACCATTTAAAAAAACACGTTTGTTTCTTATACCCTAGACCAGGCATGTCAAACTCATATGATATGACGGGCCGCATGATCTATTTTGTATAAAGTGGGGGCCGCATGTCGTCTATGCTCAAGAAATTAATAAAATACGATTTTTAGAATGATTATATTATGTATTTATTAGACTCAATGTCAAGCTCATTGTATTGTATATTATACATACATAGTCGTTTTATATATCATATCATTTTTAAACTAAAATATTTTACATTTTATTGTAAATTATACAATATACATACATAGACATTTTACATTTTATGTTATTTGTTAAACTTAAACTATAAATATTTTATATTTTTTATAAAAAACAAAAATAAAAGTTATAATAAGAAATAAACAAAATCACAGTTTAATATTACTTTTTAGAAGATATTTGACATCGGTTTTCACAAAGCAAGTCACCAAAATTTGGTTGAATATATTGAGCTGATGCAATTTTTAAAATTGACGATAAATGTTGATCGTTTAATCTTGACCTTTCTGAATTTTTGTTATTTTTCATTAAAGAAAATAGTTGCTCGCATAAATAAGTGCTTCCGAACATAGATAGTATACGCGTAACAAACGATAACATTTTAGGAAATCGATCTACAGATAAATATGTATAAAAATCTGGTATTCCAAAAAATCAGAAAATCTTCGAACAAACTCCGTTTCTAACAATTTGATTTGGTGAGATAAGTTTACTTTTTCTATTTGTTTTCGCCAAAGTAATAATTTTTGTTTGAAAGCGTTAATATTATCAAATAGCGTTGTAACAACAAGATTTTTGCCTTGAAGCTTAAGATTAAGTTGATTGTCATCTTAATATCAACTGAGAATGCCAAGTCCTTTATCCATTGTTCATCTTTTAATTCAGCACATTCATAATTTTTTTGTTTCCAAGAATATTATGATTTCGTCCAACAATTTGAAGAATCGTTTTAGCACTTTATGATTCGAAAGCCATCGAACTTCCGTATAATATGGTAGATCGGATTATTCACATTCTACGTTTTCCAAAAATGAAGCTAATTGACGATGATTAAGTACACGTGCTCGAATATAATCTACAATTTTGGTGACTATTTTTAAAACATGTTCGATATTTAAAACTTTGGAGCACAGGACTTGCTGGTGAATAATACAATGAAAATGGTCCTAATTGTTATTACCGTGCTGCTTGCATGTTTCTTTTAATCTTGCAACACCTCGTTTAGTAATACCGGTTGCAAGACAAACCAACTTTTCCAATGGTAACTTATACTTCTTCAAAACTCCCATAAGTGGATCAAAAATATCAGCTCCAGTGGTTGTATTATGCATGGGAATGATTTCCAAAAGCTCTTCACTTACTTTTAAATTAGCATCACATCCGCGAATATAAACGGCCAGCTGAGCGATATTTCGAATATCTGTACTTTCATCAATTGCAATAGAGTAGGCTTGAAATGTTGATATTGTTGAATTATGCTGATTTCTCAAATTCTCGGCTATTTCAACAACTCTGCGAGCTACAGTATTTCGACTTAAACTTACACTTTTAATTTTTTTTATTTGTGCGGGACATAATACTTCGGCCGCTTTAATTAAGCATTCACTAATAAATTCCCCTTCAGTAAATGGTTTCGATCTGCTTGCGATTAAATGCGATAATATATAACTAACTTTTACAGCAGTTGTATTGTCTTCAACAGATTTAGTGAATACACTTTGTTGTTTTTGAAGAATTGGTTTCAATTCCGACAATTTGTCTTCACGAAGTCTTGCAACGTATTGGTCATAGTTTGTTTTATGATTTGTGTCATAGTGCCTTTTAAGATTATATTCCTTAGCAACTGAAATACAGTTTCTAGATATCAGGCATAATATTTTATTCTTGTTTTGGGCACAAAAATATTGCAGTTCCCATTTTTCTTGAAAATTACGACGCTCCTCTTCAATTGATCTTTTCTTACTCATTGTTCTTGAAGTTTGATTAGATTTGTATTAAATAACTTTTTAGTTTGATATGAATAAAAACCAAAATCCATCTTAGAGTTAAAAATTGCATTCGGAAACGACTGAGCAAACACTGCACTTTGTGACGACTGTTTTCCATTTAAATATACAAGACTAGAAAAAGGAAGAAAGAAGAAGAAAAATAAGAAAAAAATAAAACCCTATATTTTACGAATAAGACAATAAACCTGAAAGCACAGATTATATGCAACGAAACGGAATGGCAAATGATTCATTTTCGTGAATAAATGAGAAGGGGCGGAGCTTTCAGTTCCCGCGCTTTTGTGAAAACAGGTTTTTCAGAAATATTGAGGGATTTTGGTTCTAATTGGTTGCTGTAATCCTGTGTTATTTGAACAGCACGTTATTCTGTTTACACTCGTTTTGCTCGAAAGAGATTAAGTGGGAGAAACTCATGCTGGATTCTCTGATGTATTTGAGACAAATGAGAGTTCTATTTGACATAAATTTCACATCTGCTTTCAGCACCTTGATCAAAGCGAAATTTATCTTTTTTTAAAAATTTCAGATAGCCTGAGACCGTGAATGTAATTTGGGTCTGAAAAGGTACCTTCGTACTTTCCTCCGCACCCGCAAAGTGGTGTCGTAAATGCACATAAATGAGATTTATGTATGTTCAATTTAATTTAATCCTATATCTTCTCTCTTTTTCAATCAGTAAATTAAAAATTATTAAAATGCAAAATTTAAACTGCATACTGCAACCGCATTAAACTAAACTGCATACAAATAAAAATAAGATTTACTTTAAGATAATTAATTTTAATATTTTTTTGACATTTCTTTTTAAAAATTCTCGGCGGGCCGCAACCTATGTAATGGCGGGCCACATGCGGCCCGCGGGCCACGTATTTGACATGCCCTAGACACACAGCACAATTTAATGAATCATTGGTACTGACTATTCATTAAAATGCCGTGTGTCACATAGTATACGTCATTATGGCTCGAAAATCAGATGATAATAAAGTACACTAATGAAGTGTTTTCCTCCTTCATTATAGCTATAATGAGAAAAATTGTGCTAAATTTGGCATATAATGTAAATCTGGAGCTCCGCTGTGCATCTGCCGGTTTGAAAAATAAGAAGAAGAAATACAAATCAAAAATTATATTGTCAATATTCTTTTTAATATAATATTTCTCTCATTTATAAATTGTTAAATTGAAAAATAAAATAAATAAAAAAAAGTTTATTGCGTTAATTCGATCCATATCGCTTCTTTAATGTCATAACCAGTTTGACAGTACAACTTAATTAAAGAAATGCCTGTTTGCCTGCAGTTTCTAATGAATCATTATAGACTAAAGATTTGTTAGTTATTTCTACATTAAGTTGCCGTTGCTCCTGCGTGGGTCTTGCTAAAAGTTAAAAACCTAAACCAATTAACGACCTTGTTTTAATTAAAGAAGAAAGCAACCTAATCACAATTTATGTCATGCTATAATTAATAGAGGAGCACACAGATATCAGCTCAACTCGCCCACTATCCTCGAGTCACCTGATAAATAGGAGCAAGAGAGAAAGTAACTAGGGAAAATTAGATCGTGTATCTCCACAGGTGCTTTGAGAGAAAAATATCAAGGAGTAAAAAAAAAGGGAAAGCGTTTACCCGATATCTCTGTGATGGATCAATATTCACAAAGTCAATTTTTTGGGTGGAGTGGATGAAAAATATGTTTGACTATTGTCTGAGCATGCTAAATACTCTAGATAGAGATACCCAGGTAATAATCAAGTATATACTCCGTAAGCGGAGCACCCAGTTCGTGCCACGTTCATTAGTACTCGGGCGCTTGAGGTTACCCCCAACATACTCCCCGCGCAAATACACATCAAG
The DNA here is from genome assembly GCA_963924295.1 of Dioctria rufipes. Lineage (NCBI taxonomy): Eukaryota > Metazoa > Arthropoda > Insecta > Diptera > Asilidae > Dioctria > Dioctria rufipes. The sequence goes on along the minus strand of OZ002740.1, from coordinate 63,603,686 downwards.
AAGGAAGCGTCAATCGCACCTCTGAACGTCCATATCAACCAAAGCTGGATCCACTCTGGAACAACAGCTCTACCAGGCGGTAGTCATATCGTGTCCGACAGCATCAGGGGCAACGATCACTTCCTCGAGACTACATATACTTATGTTACAATGGAAATCATACTCTGTGCTTCAATTTTTTACACAGACGGCTCCAAATTAGAGGAAAATACTGAAGCGGGTGCCTTTTGTAAGGATGCTCGTGTGGAAAAAACCATGTCACGATCCTCCAGACGAAAAACAAAGCCCCTCCTGCAAGCGGAAAATTATCTTCTCGACTCTGCAAATTGGTACTGGAGTGTCAAACCACTATGAACTTCCTTTCTCGGTCTAATTAGAAACTCGTTCTATTGGTGCTAGGTTACAGTAATATAGCCAACCGGAAATGATAACTCGAACTCGCTCTTCTTGAAGCAGTCCTGGAGACTCTTTGCTCCAGAAATGGGATTTACACCAAAAAACCTTGCATATTCTATTGTGATTTGCGTCGACTGCCACATTCGTTTTTGGTTGAAACAAAAACAATGTTGAAGCAATTTAATCCTAGTTGAAAGAAAAGCCATTGGGATTAAACAAGTCAATCCTGGGAATCCTTGTATCCATTCCCACTGAGCATTACTCTGTCAGAGGAAAATCGATATAAAATTCAGGACTAGAATCTTATCACATTTTGAATTTGTAAAATCTACTTTTATTATATGTAGATATGTATCGTCTCTAATTGGAGTTGATCTTGATTAGCGCACAATCAGTGTCAATACGATTGGGTTCTGATTTGTCCTAAATACAATTCGTCGCTAAATTCTAATAGATGAAATTTCTATAAAAGGAATCTATCAAATCTTGGGCACACTCAAGCTATTTGCAATTATTTTGTTATCTTAGAGAAGTGCACTTTTATGTATTTAATATTATAATTATAATTCTACATAAAATTTTTATATACTTCAATTGTTTTGATGAAAAGGGGAACTTTACTAACCCTTGTATTTCTTTTACTCACTTTGAAATGAGTTTTAAAGAAATTGACGTAGATCTCGCTGGGATTTGGTTTAGCTCCTGATTATCTAACACACTGACAATATCTGCTGCTAGTGAGGTTGTTGAGACAACGTTTCTTGAAATTAGTTTTATTTTTCTTTATCCTTGATGCTTGATGGTTCTTTCTGGATCCATTCACCAATTTTAAATTTTTGGCAGACTTTATTGCATTCTTCTACATAGATACCGTTTTCCTTGACTTGGAATTCCCGAATGAATCCCCAATAAAATATGGAAAATATCTACCACAAGTGGTATACAACAAGAGTTTCCAAGAAGCCAAGAAGACCACGACGGGCTTTTTTTTTTTTTTTAGTAACAGCTTCATGTTGAAAGAAATTTTTAATTCCCCAGTTCTGCTACTTCCTTTCTCGATCTGGACGTCGGGGTGAGTAGGCTAGCGGAGAATAGTAAGTCAGTAAATAATTATACAAATACCGCTGCGAATTGAGAAAAAGGAGCTCATTTAAATCCAAACGGTGAAGTTACTGTAGCTCTCTTGGGATCACTAAACAAATAACTAATACGGAAACAGCATATCGGGTGAAAACCGAAACCACTTGGTGAAATCTATTAGTGTGCTGTGTTTGTATTCGTTTCCTCATAGCAGTAATGAAATCGTGATATTTTGAAGGGAGCCATTTTTTATAATCTAAATTGTTATATAAAATAAACAAATCTTTAGTGACCCCTTTCTTTAGGTAAAAGGATAAACCTTCTCACATTTCTCAAAACTAACAAATCGAATTTCGTATTTTTTTCTGTTTATGTTGTGTTTATTTAAAATTTGTTTGCACCAATAATTATAAAACAGAAAGATATCGTTTTTAAAACATATTTAAAAAACGATTTTCCGCCGGAAATTCGACGATTGCTACTGCAATATTGCATCGCACAATTCACAATTCAATTTCACTAAACACTGAGGTCAATAATGTGTTTAGTATTCAAGTTTCCGAAACAAGACAATTTCAAATGTCTAACATTTATTAAAACAAATAAATTTTATAAAGTTTCACTGAACTCCCAGAACTCTGAAATATTTACTTTGAGAAACGTCAAAAAGTAGCTAATTTAGGTAGATCTGAACACCAAAGAATGGCTTACTTACGTAGGGAAAATCGCGGATAGATGCAACAGGGGCAACTTGAAACAGTCCGATTTTAGCTCCTCGAAAACAATATGAACTAAAAGTCGTACGCCCATGCCAATCATCTCTTTTAGATGTTTCATTCAATATGCTTATTCAGTCTCTTACAAACGGTGATAATGAGCAATACTGAAAAACTTGTTTTTGGAATAGTTTTGTAAAAATTGTTGATGTTATATTTGCAAATGTATTCATTACTTCTGTGTAAGTGTTACGTAAGAGTTTATAGATGCAGTGATTCATTGTTTTGCAGTGTTTTGTTTTTTCTTGAGTATGATGTGCGGCAAGTTGCAACAAACAGCTAAAAACACTAAAGTACGATTTATCTTTTTTTGTTGTTTTGTTTATAGTTACTTTTTATAATACATGCATATGTATATTAAAAATAAAAATGCCTAGGTGGCTACATATATATGTGGCCAAGATTAAATTTTGTTATATTATTAACCTTCAAGGTAATACAATTTGGACAAAGTTTATCAGTGTCTTGACACGATGAGAGATAAAGTCTGATCCAACAGCAAGATTCAACCGAGGAATCATTAGTGCAATAAATAACACAGATCTTATTTTTGATGCCAGAGAAAAGTTTTTATTGAAAAATAGTAATCCATCGGTACCAGTCTTATATGGTTTACCAAAGTTGCACAAAGAAAATATACCGATCTGCCCCGTTGTCTCTCCATGCAGTGCTCCAATTTAATACTTATGTAAAAAGTTAAGCAGAATAGTGCCTGTTATGATCAATTTTAAAAGCAAATTTTCAATTAAGAACTCTCTTGAATTAATCAATAAAATTAAAGACCTTAAGTTACCTTCTAATGCTAAGTTGGTTTCTTTTGACGTTTGTAGTCTTTTGTCTTCGATTCCAATTGAGAAACTATCGAATATCTTAAAAGATAGAATCTTTATCGAAATTTCTAATCCGGTTAGTGCCTTACAGCTGTTCGATTTAATAAATTTATGTATAAAACAAAATTATTTCTCATTTCATGATAAATTTTATGAACAGAGTGATGGTTTAGCCTTAGACAAACTTAATACTCTAGATGTCCAGTCACTGCGCCAAATACTGTACTACTTAAAATCAAAATCACTCGTTTAAAGTAAAGCTCTACGCGTTCAAAGTAAAGCTCTTCATGTAAGCCAAGAGAAAACATGATCGGTTCTCTTTGATTCCCACTTTTCATAAGCAGAGTAGATATTCATGTTCGTACGAGTAGGTATGCCCCTACCCCCTGGCGACTATCTTTGCATACTTTTAGAACATAGAGTATTTTCGCGGTCTTGCAAGCCGATTAAATGAGAGCATTCAAAACATGCTTAAAAGCTTTCTCTCTTAACAAAGGATCGTTGTTTCTTCTTCATAGGCACACTTTTTGCAATTCGACATCTAGTATACTAAGTTTGTCTAAGGTTTAGCTATGGGCTCTGCATTCTCACCCTTTGGTGCAGATTTTTTCATGGACTACTTTGAGGAGCTAATGTTTTCCTCAAATAATCAGCAAACGCAGCACATTTTCAGATGGTATCGTTATGTTGACGATATTTTCTGCATCTGGACTGGTTCTGATAGACAACTTTCGTTGTTTTTACATTCATTTCTAAACAAAATAGATAGCAATAGCTGGCAATAAAATTTTAAATTTTCTTGACCTGTCTATTAAGATAGAAAATTACCATAGCTTGAGTTTCGATATCTTTAGAAAAGATACATTTTCTGACGTGGTTATTCCTAGTCATTCTTGCCATCCATGGAATACAAAAATTGCAGCCTTTCATTCCTTATTAAATAGACTATTAAATGTACCCTTAAAAAATCATGAAAGAATTAAATTATATAAAATAATAATAAATAACGGGTACGATACTAAAATTATTTATAAATTGCTAAATAAAAAACAACGAAAGATGGTTTTAAATAAGGTGTTTCCAATATTTGAGGAAATGGATGGGAAAGGGAAAGGGTGGAGAAAAATCCCATACATTCAAAATATCTCATCAAATTTATTACTACCTTTAAGGAAAGAAAGTATAAAACCAGCATTTTTTAATGGCAGAAATTTAAAAAATTTATTGGTTAATAATAAAATCGGGAATAAACAAGATATTTTAAAATCAAGTGAAGTCTATAAGATAAGCTGTGAGGACTTCTTTGAAACAGCGTTTTGGAGAGTATATCAGCTCTGCCAGATTAAATAAACCTACATCTGGTTTGGCAAAACACTTGATCGACACAGGACACAAGTGCAAGGTAGATAACTTGGAATTGTTGCATAGATTGCGCGGCAAACATGTACTAGATAAATACGAAATTTATGAAATTAAAAAAATCAAAACTTAACGCCGGGATCTTGCTGAACGATCAAATAGATTTTACAAATAATAGTGCTTTACTTGAACCAGATCTAATGAAATTGTAATTGTGTATTTTGCTATTTATTTATTCATTTGTTTGTTAGTGTACAGTAGTTTGTTATTTGTTACATACATACATGTTTTTTGTTTTTTGTTCTTTGTTTAGGCATTTACCTATTTATGTATTTATTTGATTATTTAATTGTATACGTTAGTCCGTTAGTTTGTCACTTACATACACGTTTTTACTTTGTTACGTTCCATTACACTAGTTTTTAGTACACAGCTGATATTTCCCTATGAAGTTTGCACGTAGACTCAGTTTAGTTAGTAGCTCTGAGGATGCCCTAAAAAGGCGAAACGCGTCAGTTTTGTTCGTTTAACATACTAATAATTTAATAAAAAAATTTTTGTGGAAATAAGTCAAAACTACTTATAGAACTATTTACATAACTCGTGATTGTAAATACAGGGTGTTTCCCACTAGGAGGTCAGTAGAGCGGGAGGTGATAGTACTCTGATAGATGAACAAAAAATTGTATGGCCCCCTATCAACCGTTTAGAGTTACAGGGTGATTAAGAAAAAAAACTAGTTTTTTTTACAAAACACCCTGTATCTTAAAAACTACAGAGTGTATGGTCACAGTTAGGAGCTCATTGTATGCAGAACTCCATGTGTTAACACCAGGCTTTAAACAGTTATTAACTCATAACCTATTCAGATCACACCGAAATTAGACGATATTTTGTAAAATGACGTGCTAAGGGAACAAATTATCGTTGAGAGAAAGTTTGAAAATAGGTTTTAGAATAGGTTTAGAGCTAATAACTCTTAAAGGGCTTCAGATAGCACATTGGGTGTAATAGGTCATATTAAAGAGGAGAGTATACAGCTTACAGTTTTTATAAAAAATGCAAATTGCAAAAATAATAGAAGTTAAATTAAAAAAGAAAGGTAAGAAAATCCGAAATTTTGAGTTTAGACAACGATAATTCTTGAGGGGAGAGGGCTATGGGGCTGATTGAGCAGTTGTTCGAAAGGCCATGGAGTTCTGCATACAAGGTGACCTAATGTGACCATACACCCTGTAGTTTTTAAGATACAGGGTATTTTGTAAAAAACTAGCTTTTTTTCTTAATCACCCTGTAATTCCTAAACGGTTGATATGCCCCCCCCCCCCCTGCCATACAATTTTTTGTTCATCTATCTGAGTACTATCACCTCCCGCTCTACTGACCTCCTAGTGGGAAACATCCTGTATAAATAAATTTCAGTTATAAAATCCACTTTACATTATCTTACATTACCCCTAACATGGGGTACTTTGCAAAATGGGAAGTTCTTCAATAAAATATCCTATTTAGCAATAAATAAACATAAGATCTAAAGTTTCTTAATTTTTATTACTTCCCAACATATTGAGCATTTTCTAAAATTAAATAATTTTTTCTTATGACCTAAAATTCGGAGTTATTAACAGAAATAGTAAATTTGTTGCATTTATCCCCCATTTACGTTACACTGTATACACCAAATATGCCGCTTCCTTATTATCAAGTCTATTCACGACCTCAGATTTGTGTGAATGCATTATATAATTTTCATCCAAAAGCACCCAAACTCTGTTCACGTACTCAGAAAATGTGAGAAAATATGTAGACGTCACACTTCCTCTTTTATAAAGTTTTAGTCTAAATCCACCCAAGTAAAAACTCGGGGTGACTTGTGTAACAACTGTCACACAACAATAAATTTAAGTTTCAGAATTTTCAAAGTGATGATTAGCATCAAATTTTACCACCAAATTTTGGCACCAACTTTAAGCACCAATTAGACACCGATTTGTGGCACCAGTTTTACTAATTAAATAAAATTAGTATGTAAATGAAATTTATTGAATTTTCAATTAACACTTGGTAAAACATGTCTATTTTTATTTTTATTTCAATTATAATTATTTTAGCTTGACAGTTTGTACTTGTCACTTTCGCTTTCTGTTCAAAAACATACAAAGTTGTTCATGTACTTTCGAAATTTAATTGTAACATTTTTACCCAAAAAGCTCAAGAACGAATTCACTCGAGAAGTACCTACGTAAACAGACCTAGTTATTTATTCAATGCTTTCGATACAAAAAAGTAAGAAAACAAAGCTTACTTTGTTCAACAGATTCCGACAATTGAAGCACTCCTTACTTTCCGCTTTTAGTACCTATACATACATAGTGTAAATACGCTTGTACCACTTTTGGAATTGCCGCAGATAATTTTTCTTGTATTTAATTTCAATTATGTAAGCTACACGTTTTCCATCGTCTGGATGACATAAACGCCAGCGGCATAAGAGCCGAAAATAAATTTGGTGGTTTTGTCTCATTTTACTGAGACATGAATGCAAGATTTTGCTTAAAATCTTATGGCTCATTCAAAAGAGTATCTTTTGAAATCTTTGAGTTTCATATATTCGTCTTCACGAAATAGATACCTACAAAAAATCGTATCAAAAAAGTAAGCTCAGAAATGCTCGCTCCAAGTTTTTTATGGAAATACTTTTCAATGAAAAAATTTCGTTATATTTGGGGCCAACTTTAATTTTTCGTTTTTGATGAAATGTTGTTATGGAAGAACACCCGAACGCTGGGAAGTGGAAAGACGATGATGCCATCTAATGGAGGAAACAGTGTTGTTTTCTATTTTTATTTTCTCAACAATATGGTACACACTAGAACAATAATTATCTTAATATATAAAAATCCCGTGTCACTGTGTTTATAAACGCTATCTCCGAAATCGCCCAACCGATTTCAATGAAATTTTGTGAATGTGTTTGGTTACTTCCAGCTTGAAAGATAAGATAGTTTTGGACGCAATAAATGGTGCTGTTGTGGAGATCTAAAAAACTGTCTGAGAGCTCGTCGACATGAAAAGCTGAAATTGTATACACGGCGTTTTATAAAAATTGCAAATACAAGTTCAAAAATGGATAAATCGGGCAACTCTTTCGTAGGGTTGCCATACAAATATTTCGTTTTTTAGTATATATTTGGATACTGCCTGACAACGTGTATACACGTAGAGATCTGAAATTTGGTACGTAATGTTTTCATAGCAATAGTAAATAAAATTAGAAAGGTGGACTAAATTGGGCAACCCCTTCTTGGTGTTGCCATACAAGATTTTGATTTTCACCATATATTTCGAAACTGTCTGAGAACTCGTCGATGTTTAGAGCTCAACTTTTGTACACAGCATTTTCATGAAAATTGCAGATACAAGTTTAAAAATGGACCAAATCGGGCGACTGATTTTTGGTGTTGCCATACAAAACTTTAGTGTTTCACTATATATTTGTACACGTTTTAAAAAAAATGTAAGTTAAGTTCAAAAATGGGACCAATCGGGCAACTTGTAAGTATGGTTGCCATACAAAAAATTTGGTATGTGGTGTTTTCATAGCAATGGTAAATAAAATTTCAAAAATGGACTAAATCGGGTTACTCCTACTTGCTGTTGACATACAAAACTTTTATTTTCACTATATACTAGGTAGATGTTTGAGAAGGCATCGAGGTGGAGACCTCATATTTTGTACACGGCGTTTTCATAAATATTGCAAATACACTTCGAAAATGGGACCAATCGGAAGCTCCTTCGTAGGGTTGCCATACAAAAATTTCGTGTTTTCTATACATTTGAGAACTGCCTGAGAACGCGTCGACCGACACTTTCCCACACATATGAATGTATGCACACACACTCATACACGCGCAAACACGCGCTACACATACCGACACAGAGTTAAACTCTAGAGTACGGAATCGCGCAATTGAGTTAGATATCATGCATCTCTAACCACTCCACCCCCACCCCAGCCTTCGAGGTATCTATATTATCACGGGCAACGCCGACGGGCTCCTCCTAGTTTTTATATATAAATAAAACAACTTTTTAGTTCTTGTACTATGGTAAAGACGTAAGATCATAATGTCAAAGAATTAATAAAAAGATAAGGATTTTGAAATAATTTAAACTTTTTCTATTTTTTTCCAATTAAAGTTTGCCTTTTCAAATATACCTGCATCTTTAATCTGAATATATAAAAATCCAGTGTAACTATGCTTGTACACGCTAATCTCCGAAACTGCCGAAACGATTTCAATGAAATTTTGTAAATGTGTTTACTGTTTGGTTGGTTCCAGCTTGAGAGATAGGATAGTTTTGGACACGTTAGATGGCACTATTGTCGAGACGTAAAAAAACTGCCTGACAACGAATATATGTGGACAGTTGAAATTTTGTATACAGCGTTTTCATAAAAATTGAAAATACGTGACTAAATCGGACAACTCCTTCGTAGGGTTGCCATATAAATATTTTGTTTTTTTAGTATATATTTGGACACTGCCTGACACCGAGAACACATAGAGAGCTGAAATTTGGTACGGGGTATTTTCATGGCCATAGTAAATAAAATTTAAAAAATGGGCTAAATCGGGTAACCCCTACTTGGTGTTGACATACGAAATTTTGGTTTTTTACTATATATTTGGAAACTGTCTGAGAACGCGTCGACGTGGATAGCTGAAATTTTGTACGCAGCGTTTTCATGTAAATTGCAAATACAAGTTAAAAAATTGTTTAAATCGGGCAACTCCTTCGTCGAATTGCCATTTAAAACTCTAGCTTTTAACTATATATTTTGGGCACTGAATGAGAATGTGTCAAGAGAACTAAAATTTGGTACTTGGTGTTTTCATAGCAATAGTAAGTAAACTTACCAAAATGGTCTGAATCGGGCAACCTCTTGATGTTGCCGTACAAAACTTTGATTTTTCACTATATATTTGGAACACTGTTCGAGAACGCGTCAACGTGGAAAGCTAAAATTTTGTACACGGCGTTTTCATGAAAATTGCAAATACCAGTTCAAAAATGGACCAATAGGGTGACATCTTTTGGTGTTGCCATATAAAACTTTAGGTTTTCACTATATATTTGGACACTGCCTCACCCGTCGACGTAGAGAGCTGAAATTTTGAACACGGAACTTTCTTTAAAAAAGCTCAAATTGAGTTCAAAGCTAACATCAATCGGCCAACTACTTCACAGGGTTGCCATATAAAAATTTCTCGTTTTACTATATATTTCGGCACTAAATGTGAACGCGTCGACGTAGAGAGCTACACTCTCTCACACATATGAATATATGAATGCACACACGCATACAAACAGCCACAGAGTGAAACCCTAGAGTAGGAAATCGCGCAATCGAGTCAGATAATAGATTAGATATTATTTAGCTATTATCACCCCATCCCACCCCCACCCATCGAAGTATGTATATTATCGCCGGCCAACGCCGACGGGCTCCCCCTAGTATATGTATATATATGAGCCTCCCTTCAAAAGGAAAAATTAACAGCTAAAATTAATGGGAGCTTTTACACTTGTAGGAATATGGAAAATTATTCAAGGTGTTCTAAAAGTCTTTAAATACTTTGATTTTGAATTGCTCCCATAACGGTGTGGAATGAGCTTCATCAACATCGTTGCTTAAAATTTCAGCTATGAATATCGCGCTTTCAGCATTCGTGCAAACATAATCGAATTCTCTGTAGTAGAGAACGTCATGCAGACTTTTCGATAAAAATTACGTGACATTATTGAGGCATCGACTTATGCTACTATTTTACACTCAATTAAAATATTTCACCAACTGGACTGAGTAACGAACCGATTGTTCGAGAGCTTCAAAGACCGAGTAAAATGTTAAACTTGCTGAATAAGCATACGCTAAACAATGTAGCAAGTATACATTCTTAGATCATGCTCTTCAAAGAATTCTTATATTCTGGAAGAAAAATATTAGATGACCTTCATAATTTCGAAGACATAATTTTCATCAACAAATCCCATTTTTATCTAAATGGATATGGAAATTAGTAGAATTGCCATTTTTTTTATGAATTAAAATCAACGCGAACAGGTTGAACATCAACTGCATTGCCCTAAAGTGAAGTATGAGTACCGTAAAACGGGGTGACATTTGCAGATTTAAAAGGTTTCGTCGATTTTTTTTTTCGCATAAACTTTCGAAAAATTTAATATATTTTGATATCATCTTAAAATTCTAGAGAAAATGCCCTTAAAGGGCCTGCCAAAGTCACCCCGGATTTTGGCAGGTATATAACTTAAGATGTTTCCATAATTATTAAACATAAAAGCAGGTAAAACTACGAAAAAAAGTATAAATCAAAGTAGTTTAGTAATTTGAGAAGATTTATTAGAAAAATAAATTAGCAAAAAAAATAAATAAAGGTAGCTTATGAACAAAAAAAAAATTAACCGTCATCTTCACATTTGGCACATTCTTAAAACAGATCCTCTTGCTGTCTTCCAGTCTGCCAGTATTCGCGTAGCTAACCATGGCAAGTGGCATATTGTAGCCATTCTGTTTCCTATAAGAGCTACATTTCATTTTACGCAATGGTTTATCTGGAAGTTATTTAGTAGAACGCTATGTAGCCGTATGTTATAATTTCGTTTGTTACCGAAAGTCATATAATATGTCTTATTTAAGTTTAAGACCAGCTTACTATTACACAACCAATCATAAATCCTTTCAAGCTCCTTGTTTGCTAAAAACATTACTTCTGTCCAACTTTTTGCTTTGAAGAGCAGTACAGTATCATCGGCGAAAGCAACTAGATTACCATCAAATTCTCTATCTTTTAGCTTACACAAATCATTTACATAAATTAGGTATAGCAGTGGACCCAGTACAGTGCCTTGCGGTACACCGTATTTCACTATAATTGGTTCACAAATAGTATTGTCTATTTTAACACGCTGTGTTCTGTTCTCAAGATAAGAATTTAATAGATCCAGGTCTTTACTACGAATGCCAACTTTCCGTAACTTTTGAATCAGGAGTTTATGGTTTACGGTGTCAAACGCTTTCTTCAAATCTAAGAATATCGCAACAGCACATTCATTGCTATCAGTGGCATGGCTTATATATTTAGTGATTTCATAAAGAGCGTCTGAAGTGCTAGTGCTCGCTTTAAATCCGTATTGGTTTGGTGCTAGGATATTATTCGCGTTTAGATATTCTAATAATCTTTGCTTGATACATTTTTCGTAAATCTTACTAATATTTGATAACAGCGAAATAGGTCTGTAGTTATTTGGGTCAAGTTTTTCCTTATCCTTATATATGGGTGTAATTATCGCCTCTTTCAAACAACTCGGAAAAATACCTTGTGAAAGCGATAAATTGAAAATGTAACAGAGGGGTTCAGTAATTTCACTGGCAACACCTCGAATTATATTTGTAGTATAATTATCACTACCGGCCGCCGTATTATTCTTTAGACCAGCTATGTGGAATAACAATTCATCTCGAGTAATAGTCCTGATTTCAGAAAGATGTGGACTTTCAGACTGAATCCAAAGATCATCTTGTCCGGAGCCCTGAACTGAGTTAGATATAGTTTCTCCAACGCTTGTAAAGTGTGTGTTGAATTCTGCAGCTATTTGTGCGGGGTTATTAATTAGAATACCTGAACTGTTGCGAATTTGTGAAAGAGGTGACTTATACGCTTGATTAAAGGTTATTTCATTTATTCTTTTCCACAGTCTTTTCGGGTCATTTTTAACCCCTAAAAGTTTTGTTTTATAGTAAGATATTTTAGCTTGCTTTATATTAATATTTAACTTATTTCTATATGTTTTATATCTGTTTACTAGGTTTTCGGAAAATGGTTGCTGCTTAACTACATTTGCTAGTCTGTTTCGATACCTAATCGAAGCGATTATACCTAGAGTAGCCCACTCTTTCACAGGTTTTAAATTTGATTTATAATTTGTATGTTTTTCCTTGGTACATTCAGATAAAGCTTTGTCAACAATGTTATAGAATAGCTCAAAACTGCTATTAACGTTATTGCAAGAGTAAATACTCTCCCAACTTTCATTCTGTAATTTACTGGTCAATCCACGTATATTAATATGCCTATAAGGTTGCTTCTCACATCTGTAGTTTGTTTTACTTGTATTTATGAAAACCAATTTAGCCATAGTACCTACAGTAATGGTCTGTGATGTAAGATTCGTAAATGGACTTCACCAGCCTGCTTTAAGAATACATGATCTATACATGACGGATTATGAGACCCTACCCTCGTTGTTCCGAGTAAGTATTCATTATAACCTCATTTAGATCACATTCTAATACCTTAGCTGAAAAAGTATCCCTTAAATATACCATAACGCCGTCACACTTGTTAAAGCAATTTGGCTTTTCATATTTTACGAAACCATCTAGTAAGTAACAATCAGTATCGCCAAGCCAGGTCTCGGTTAAAACTATGAGATCAAAATCTGTTTGCAGATTATTGAGTAAAATTGTTAGTTCATCAAAGTGTTTAGATAGGCTTCTTATATTCATGCTAAATACCCTGAACACAATGATAATTTCTGGTTCCAACAAAACGAGCCGACAAGCCATAAAACAAACAACTTCATGGCGGCCGTTCAACAGTTGCAGGAAAAAGTAATCTACAAGACGGGTAAACATTAACCGGCCTTCACTTTGATTGAATATTTTCTCTGTGGATATCTTAAACCAATGGTTCTCCTTCACTTTAGAGGAGTGTTTACCAAAAAATGACGACGTTTCAACAATATAACCAATATTTTTTTTTTTCACAAATTCTTTGTTGTTTGTCTAACAACAAATTTTTAAAGACTCTTAGAAAACCTTAAATTTCTGGATCAATTCAAGAAAATCCTATGAAATGAGGTCAGTTTTAAACTAATTTGAAAATTAAAAATAATTCGGCTGTAATTTTTCAACAGTTTTTATAAGTCATAATCTGTAAGAGACACGACGCCCTAAAAAAAAAAGGTTTAACGGATATGTCTTTTATGAAACGATTAAATTAAATTGAACACGTAGCAGAGTGGAAATAGGCTTTAGCGATAATATATGATCATCCACATATTGCATGTGGATGTGACTACCAACATCATAAATCTCCGTTCATTTTGGATTCAAACAAATCGTCTAATATTCTTCAGGCTGTAAAATTTCTATATCTTCCATCGGCTATTACATATCTATAGCTCCTCATAATGTATACATGGATGGATCCCAATTTCGGATTGATGACCTACTCATTCATGAAATTATGTACACACCATGAAAAACAACTCAAGCCGTCTGAAACAATTATTCCTGATTTATGTTGGATTACAACCACTTGCTTGGCAGTCCCTATATATATGTATATATATCTATATATATAGGGCATACTTTCTCAGATCCTTTATTCCATCCGAGACATGATGATAAGCGTGTAATAATATTTTCTGCTCATCTTTACCAAATGACACAGCATTTGTATCTTACCAAGGGCATACAAGATATACCAAATTAAAGGAAACATTTTTCTTTATTCAATACACGCGTCCATCAGTACTAAAGCGCCGGCAGTCTGTGATCATTTTATTTTTCAGGAGAAATATTATTGTCATCACTCATCATGTAATCATACGTTCATCCTTCAATGTGATTTATATCAAAAATTTGTCACAAATTTAAAGGAAACGTTATAAAAGAGATTTATCTTCTGTACGAATTGGAGCAGACCACCTAGAGCGCATTTTATGTTTGCACGGTGGAAACAACCATGAAAATTCCAAAATTCGTCTTCGTTCAGTGAGAGAATGATACTGTAGCATACTTGTACATACTCGAGTATTCAAAATATGATAATGAATACTTCTGAGCATTTTTGAATACATATTTATGGGCGAGTAGGAAAAAAAACCAAAGCTTAAGAGGATTTTGCTTGACATGAATTTATGCAGGACTCACTCAACTTCTTTATCTCTTCACGTGCACAATGTAAATAAATTCAGTTTGAGTTTTAGATTTTTTTTTTTTCTTTTTTAATTTTATAAACACCTTAGCTTGTTCTGTAGTTTTTAAGAGTAAATTTCAAAGCGATTCATAACTGTATCTAATTTTAGGAAAATTTAGGTCATGAATTTTAATAAAGAATTCTTGCTGGTATCGGTAACATCCACTGACATATAATAAGAATGGACTGAGCCATCCTATCTAATTCCTATAGTGTAAAATGGCACAAATTTTGGCTAAAATCTATTTGACTCTTTCAAGCTTAAAATGTACACTGAAGTGTAACCAATTTTGGAAACAGTACGGCTGTTTTGATTGGAATGCATAGGAATTGACATAAAAATGCAGACAAATATATTATTTATATGCGTCTATCTCTTACAAGCTCAAGCTAATTTGACATTAAATCTGCAGAGGGACACATTTTTCAGTAATATTAAAAATTAAGTTTTGTGTTAATTAAAACGAGTTTAACTTCCTAAACAATTTTCATTTAATGCAATACTATTTTTCAACATCTTTAGTGTTTTCAATGGACAAATAATAACTAATTATAAATCGGTCTACAATTGTACGAAATAAAGGGTTTACACAGCCTGTTCAATATTTGTGCCATTTTTGAAGCAAGAGCGCTCAGTCCATTCTTATTAGTCAGTGGTAGCATCTGATCGTAAGTTAAAGCTTAAGAATTTCTAGCACAAACATACTTTCAATATTGCAGATTTTTGGAGGTTGGAACTAAGCAAGCTAATTTTTGGAGATCTAATCATCTATATAAATAGGAAAAACTTGCTACCGCCTTTAATTGAACATTCCTTACCATAAAATGGTCAAACGAAAGATTTTTTACGTATGCAAGAGTCAAGGTTGCGCTCTAATCATGTTTACATGAAGGTGATTTGAAGTAGACTTCAAGCCTGACTGGTTAAATGATACACGTCTTAATTACTGTCATCTACATTAAAATTTACAGTTACAGGATGGCGATAAAATGCATTGACATTTTCACGTTGTTTTAAATTCTTGTGTGGGCTAAAATGTTGCTTCTAAAACCACGTATTTGAGAACAATAATATAATTTTAGGAAAATAAATATATTTCATACAAAAATAAACATATTTACATAAAATTTTGTGAATATATTTTTACATTATTATTTTAAATATTTACTCAATTAAATCGCCTTCAGCTTCAATGATGGCTACTTATTGGTCTCCCTCTCAACCATGCCTAGACGTAATAGTCTAGGGGATTTAAATCAGGGGAGCTAGGGACCCATTTGTACGGGGTGACATGATCGTGAAAATTCTCGGCTATCCACTCTTGGGTTCGAGAGGCAGTATTGGAGGGAGCAGAGTCCTGTTGAAACACATATGGCCTGCCTTGGGCCACCCCCTCGATCCAGAGTTTCACAGCTGTAGCCAGCGTCTCGATGTAGGCCGTCGTATTCACTCTAAGGCCCTGTGGAAAATAGTGTGGTGGCATGACATGACCTTCGTTACTTACAACACCAAGAGCCATAACAGACGATGGGAGCTTGGTGTGCATAACTGTCGGAACTTGGCTAAGGCTCGCGCAGAGCCACCTGTCCTCCTGTTGACCTTTTCATCATAATCGAAATTTTTATCATCTAAAAAGAACCAATTCTTATAATACCCTAGATGAATGCCATATGAAATTTCGTTTTGTCACCCTTCTATACAAGTTTGATTTTTGAAGTGGTTTTTCGCATATATTTCTAGAACGGTTTGTCGGACAGAAAAAATGGTTATAACCCATTTTATAGGATTTCGTATTCTGAAAAAGTTTTTAGTGCATACAATAAAAATGTCTTG
Organism: Dioctria rufipes; assembly: GCA_963924295.1. Lineage (NCBI taxonomy): Eukaryota > Metazoa > Arthropoda > Insecta > Diptera > Asilidae > Dioctria > Dioctria rufipes. The sequence goes on along the minus strand of OZ002740.1, from coordinate 63,587,338 downwards.
GACTGATTGTTTTCACAGTAAACGTAAAATACCCTAAATTTTTATATGGCAACACCAAGAAGGAGTTGCCCGATTTAGTCCATTTTTGAAATTTTAATTGCTAGTGTAATGAAAACACCATAAACCAAACTTCAGCTCCCTACATCGACGCGTTCTCAGGCAGTGATCAAATATATAGTGGAAAACGAAATTTTTGTATGGCAACCCCACGAAGGATTTGTCTCATATTTGAACTTAATTTTACTTTTTTTCAAAGTCCGTGTACAAAATTTCATCTCTAAGTATACGAATTCTCGACGGACAGACACGGACAGACGGACAGACGGATGAACGGGCATACAAAAATCAAAATAACTTTTAATATTATTCGTAGGTGTCCAACTCATTTTGCTCTACCATCATTATTTCGAGGTGTTACAGACGGAATGACAAACTTAGTATATCCTATATATGAATTCGAATAAACTCTGCAGCATTATACTGGATACGGCAGAACTGATTTCCACGAAAAAAAAAATAAGGGAAAACTTAGAAACAATGCGGAGCGAAATATAAAAACATCTATGTACTCTTTAACAGACATACTTAGAAACTAAAACTGGTAGCACTTCGCCTGCAGCATGATTTGAATGAACTGACATCGTCATCTGTTTTTATTTAAATAAAAAATCTTTGGAAGAATTCATACTTTCATAGCCGTCTGCAGTTAGTTCACTTTTGCCGTATGCTAAGGAAACAAAAGGAAAAATAAAAGAGGAACTTCACAATATTGAAAAACAAAACGAGACATTAATGCTAACAAAATGTTTTTATATGGAAAAGAAGACATACAATTTTTTTAAACAATTCTTTATGGAAAAGCAGTACAACACAAAATCGATGCTATTGCCATTGAGGAATTCCGATGATACTTATTCAAGTGAATCTAAGGATATGCTTGGATGTTACTTCCTTTCCTTTCATGCACAGAAATAAGGTTTTGAGATATATTCTACACATAGGAAATAACCAATACATCCCTAATACAAGTTAAATTTAGGACACGAATTGGTTATATTATGCAAACTTCAAAGCAAAAATTATGGTAATAACACCTACTAGAAAACGGCGGCGATAACAAGAATTTATATAGAAATAATTGATGAATTCAAAATCATATTAAATGTGATCATCCCACATAAATGTAGGAATCGGTCATTCTATATTATATAACTTCTGCGTTCTCAAAATATTAAATGTAGCAAAAGACATTATAAAATATCGTCTACTACCCATTCGTGAATTATACAAAAAAGCATGTTGCAAAAACAACATCAATTCCACCATAAATACATATTTTAGCTTTCAACAAGAAAAAGCTTTGTCGCATCTCATATAAATTCTCATTTTGAGATTTTCTTTACAGAGATTTGCTATATTCATTGGCTCCACATATTTCATGTTATGTAAAGATATACAAAATATAAAAAAACCTATTACAAATATTAGAATCATTTATTTCAACAACAACATTTATCAACATTTTCACAATTTCAAATAGAAATACTTATATACAGGGTGTCCCGTAAGTCGACGTCAAGCCAGAGATAGACCAAAACATAACAGTTACCAGAAAAATATAAAAAAAAATCTAAGTCATGTATTTTTTAAATTATAGACATTTCTTTTGTTTTCGAGAAAATGATTTGACGAGCTAGCGTCACTATCTTGCTCACTCACATTTCATGCAATGACTCTCCGTCTCACTCAAACTAGAATCTTGAAGTTATGGTCTTCCGAGAAGCACTAGAATCATTTTTAGTAGTTGAAAAAAAAAACAAAAGAAATGTCTATAATTTGAAAAATACATGACTTAGATTTTTTTTCATATTTTTCTGGTAACTGCTGATTTGGTCTATCGCCCGATTCCGGCTTGACGGGACACCCTGTATGTATATACATAATTTTTTTTTTTTTTTTCAAGAAAAAATATATTTTGCAACTCTACCCCCTGTAAAATCAATTTAATTTCCCTGCGAGATTGAACAATCCAGCAATACTTTTCAATTTCTTCCTATATTTAATAATATGTATGTATTGGTTATAAAGGTTGATCGCAAAATTGTATGGCGCCCCGATGATAGTCCGCTACCATTTTGAAGCCATGGACATACCTGTGCTCTACTGAACATTAATTACATAAATGAGTATAACAATTGTTTGGGCGAGATAGGTACGGCGTTTGTTCAAATCTGGGCAAAAACCCACCGAAAAAACGCCTTTCTAAGTAAACCAGTATTGGAACCATTGATTAAAATAAATAACTAAAATTTTCATTTCATTTACATTTATTTTTTTATATGTGGCATTGTACAAAAAGATATAAAATCTTATTTTAGTACAAGATTAATAGGCACATTATCCAATAACTAATATTATAAACAACTAGCCTAATAAGAAATTAATTAATTAGTTAGAACTAAGATACAAAGGGGGGAAAATGAAACTTATACTTACTTGCAATGCAAAACTAAAAACTAGACTAATTTCAAGTGCTCGAGAGCTTTGCATTTAAAATTACCAAACATACCTGACTCAAATGACAATCTCAAATTTATTGGCAGAGAATTCCAAATAATAACGGACAGGATGAAAAACTGACGCCTAGATGTTACACAATTATATCTAGGCACTATTAAAGTAGTAACTCGACTTGATGTCGCAATCTGAAGTATATCATACAAGTAGCTGGAGTTCCAAGGCTCTAGAGTCCCAGCCAATAAAATAACAGCGCTATATTTGAAATAGGCTGCAACCAAGGATGGAGTTGGTGTAAAGAGAGACATGGTCAAAACGACGGGGACCAAAAACATACCTTATCGTAACGCTTAATGCAGTATTTAGATTTCGAATAGACTCATAGTCAAAACAAGAAAATATTTCGCACTCATAGGTAAAAACAGGTACGAGAAGCATCCTAACTAGGCTTTAAACAAGTTTGCGCTGGAGTAAAATTACTAGTCGCCCAGAGTGAATGAAGCCCACCATATACTTTTCTAATTAGAGCATTAAGTTGGCCCCAGGAAAAAGTTCTTTTGAAGATAATTCATAAGTTAGAAACGGAATCAACAATTGAAATTTGCGTTCAATTGATTACGACAGATGAGAAGTAAGAAGTATCTAAAATTGTTTTGTATATAATTAAGCATTAAGTTTTGGTATTGTTCAAGTGTTGCATGTTGTCAATTATCCACAAATAAATAGAATGGAGACCTCATTTATACGAGAAAAACCATCTTCAGCTAATCCAATTGGTCTTGAGATGTACAATTGAGCAGCATCATCGGAATAAAGGTGCAGTTTGCTGTACTTAACACAAAGAAATAAAACATTGATGAAAAGAGAGAACAACAGAGGACCCAAGATAGATCCTTGTGGCACTCCTGAAGATACCAATTGAGAAGAGGAATATAAATTTTTAGAATACACAGATTGATACCGATCTCTCAAGTAACTGCCGATAAGGCTTGCAGCGTGGGTAGAGCAATTATACTGCATTATCAGTTTTCACCGAATTAAATGCTTTAAAGAAATCCAAGAGCACTCAAGAGAACTCATCCCTATCATTACCAATGCGTATATCATTGGTTATTTTAAAAAAAAGCAATAACACAGGCTCAGCTTTAAACCCTGATTGTTCTTCATTTAGTAAATTATGATATGCAATGTATCTATTTATCTGGGCAGACATAATTTTTTCAATTACTTTAGATAAAATGGTAAGATACTAATGGGCCTGAAATCGGTATTAGATGAATTTTTTGAAACAGGTATGACCTTTGAGAACTTCCATTGTTTCAGAAACTGAGATGACTTAAAACACGCATTACAAATGTGTGCAAGAGACGAAAGAATATAAGGCACGAGCATTTTAACAAATTTCACACCCCGTACTGTCAGATTTTATTTCACAAAAAGCCATGAGAACGTCATTAACTGTTACTCGGATAAAATTAAATGGTGAAAAGTTGCTAGATCACTAGGCTTAGGCAATTCAGGGCTACTTTGTGAACTCGATATTATTTCAAGTACCTAAGGAATTTCTTGTTTAATTCTTCCGAATCGATTTCGGTATTTTTTTTTATAGTTGCACAAACTACGCTGGTTGATCGTAAAATTTTCCATAATTTTTTTGGTGATAGTTCAGTATTAAACAATGAAAAAAATACCTCTTTTTGGTCTTAAATAACTAAACTAATTAAAGACTGTTTCAGAAAAAACCCGACCACCTATGAATGATGAAATCAGCAAGAAAATACTTTTTTATTTGTTATCAAATAATTTTAATTAAACTATTACTTAATCATCTGCATTATACACAGTCGATTTGATAATACTTACTACGTGCCATAAATTTGGTGAAACTTTTACTTTACGTTCTTCTATAAATTTTGCACAGAGACAGTATCGAATGTATCCGACCCTCTTTTATACTGTCTCTTATAACTGCATATATAAGAGTGTTATTTTTTAATATTAGCCCAATTTATTTCGATTGGCCTTAGTTCCAGGCAATTTGAAAGGATTCCATTCCTTCCTTGGGTACTACGGGTATGTGTTGGGCATCGTAGAAATCTCTCACTTTTCTGCTGTAGTGGCAAGTTGCTAAATCCAGCCAAAAGAAAGCTTTTGCATCGTGCTTTCTAAAGAATGGAAGAAGACGCTTCTGATGATTGTGCCTGTTGTCACCAAAGGTAATTATATCTGCGCACACGAACATATTGCTTGCCAAATTAAGTACCTACCAACTTACCAAGAAATTTGGTGCACCGATGATTCTTAAACTTGGGATCTACGTTACCCTTTTTTTTTTTGCCACATAAAATTTCTGTGTCCTAGAAGCTGGTTGAAGTGCGCTTTCACGTAAGTTTCATCATCCATAATGCAGCAATCGAATTTCGTTAGGAAATTTTCATACAAATTCCGACTTCACTTTATTCTTTTCTGATGTTCTGTCCGGTGTTTTCTGAACATGAAAACTTCGTAAGACTTCTCTTCTTTTAATTCGAGGGACCGTAGCAAATGAAATTCCAGCCTTATCAGCCATATCTCTCAACGACAGTTTGGGATTTCGTTTAAAATTGTCTACCACTTCTTTGTCGAATTTTTGGTCTACCGAACCTAATTTCCTAGCTGACCCGGACTTTTTTTGGACACTACAAGATTCTCAAATTTTACTGCGAACATTTTGGATGGTCGTCTTCGGGATTTTCAACTTTTTAGCTAAGTCTCATTGAGACATATTCAGATTTTCCATATGTGTGGAAAGAATTAATTTTCGACGTTCTTTTTGGCTGACTTCCATTTAACTGCACGAGAACTTTGCACTTAATGACTTGCAATTATAAATGCACACCTTTTTATAGATGCGTTCCCTAATTCTGTTTACCTGATGATGAGTAATGGGAGGGAATAGGTGGTAGGTTTTTTTCTGAAACAGTTGTTATTTATTCATTGATTGAAACGCCATTGGAATAAAACTGGAAACACAGTACTAACTTTTCCAACCTGGACGAAACTTTGAAACTTGGGCAGGTCTGTAGAGTACATGAGATCAAGTTATCTATAGAACCTAATAGCAAAAGGCTAAACTACAATTGCTGTATTCGTAAATAAATTTACTTAAGTGTAGCGAACGCGCCCTTTAAATTTAACAGACGTACACAAATTAACTTTAATGGCTGATTTACATTACTCGAACATGCGATTTTACTATGAAAGCGAGTGAGAGGGTCTTATTACTTTGTACTGTTAGAAAAAAAAGGAAGAGGTGATCGACTGTCAAAGCATTATTTCCCACTCTTTTATAGCGAAGTGTCACTTGTGGCATTTTATCAATTTGTCAATGGCATAAATTAGTTGGAAGTTCAAAATCTGATAAAAAAAGGCACTATTTTCAAGAACAATACAGATACAGAATACAATAGAGAATACAAAATATTCCCTTTAAAATTTTGACACATTCCAAATTAAAAAATTTTTTACACAAATTTATAATAACTTTATAAAAGAAAATTTAACAATTTTTTAAAAAAATTATAAAAAAAATTTTAAATTTTTTTGAAAAATGTTTAAAAAATTTAATAAACTTTGACACATTCCAGCTGATGTGCTGAGACTTTCTTCAAATATTTTTAATTTGTGTGCGTATAAACAATTATATTCGTACCCGCTTGTAGTTATATGTATGAGTTTGCTGCCATAATAGAAAAATTTACTGCCATAAAATATACTTCTGGCTAGAACTTTTTATGGTTAATTATGGCAGTAAAAATTTCCCCTTAGTCGGGGAATTTGACATTTCACTCAGTAAAATTTTGCTGGATTATCTTTTGTCCTTATCGTTGTAAAGTATTTTCAGATAAGAGGAAACTACTGTCTCTGTTTTCTAGCAATGTTCGAGTAATGTAAATCAGCCATAAGGCGTCAAAGGGGAACGTTCGATAAGTTTAAATGTCAAATTGCAATCCTTAAAGATGCGGTAAGAATCGCTCATGTGTCAAACAATTAAATTATTACTAAATTTTATTTTTGTTTTTTTTTTGTTTTTACCACTTTTTAAAATTGGAAACATTAAATATCAAAATAATAACCCTTACGGAATGTGATATCTATTTAGGCTAAAAATATAAATTTTTCGTAAGTAAACCGCAGTGTCGTTAAAATCTTAAATTTCTTTACGGCAATTTTGATCCAGCCTAAAGTTAGTGAGGTCGACCAGGTTAAGGTTGGTCTGGGGTAGGTCTATTTTCTATTCTGTTTAACTTTGCCAGCGTTGACAAGAATTTGTCTGTTATCATTTGATTATTATTTAGGAAAATAAGTATACGAGAAATATGTTTAAAAAATTTGGGAAAAATTATTCTCGTCAAAAGTTACTCCTGCTGTTGTAATTTATTGCAAAATAACTGGAATTTAATTCAATAAATAGCCCAATTAACAATTATTGTGACTTGAAAAAGTTGGCAGACATCACAAGGTTGAAGTTGTTAAAGTCATACTGGGGTCGAAGTTGGAAAAGTTAAATAAAATGGTTCCCACTTATAATGGGATTTTCAAAAAATAAAAATATATTCGAAGATCGCTCACATTTGCATGGAAAATTATGAAGTTAAACGTTTAAGGTATTTTCATTCTAAATAGAATGAAACTGATATTAAATTCGTAAATTTATCTCTCTAAAACAATTCCTCATTGTAGTGAATTACTAGATTTTGAATATTCCGTATACTAAGTTTCCTAAATATTAATTAATGTTGAAATAAATTGACTGGAAAACAACTAAAAACACATCTACAAATCCTAACTAAACCAATTTTGCTTAAACAGGCGTAAATCACCATAAATATCATGCCCTACCATAAACCTTTACCCTTAAAGCAATGAAAAACATTAAAACAAGGATTACTCTCTATTTTACAGATGCCACCGATGACCAACCGTTTGTGGGTAACAACAAAAAGTCCAGCTGCGATGCAAACCTATTTCTGTACGAAGATGAGCTCGAAACTCGTCCTCGCATATCAACATTTATCTCGTCGCTGGCAAATTATGAAAACACAATACCCGCCGCAACAGATCCGGATGCGAAACCACCACCTCCATCTGCACGAATGGGTGAGTTGAATAAATCAAAATGTACTCTGACTCGTATCTAAAAGGCTTAAAATGCGGTTGCACAACGTTTATTTCTTCTAAATAGCACGCATTTTTTTTTATGAATAACAATATTATGCATTTTCGTTGCACTTGTTTAATTACAGGAACGCTCATTGGTGTATACCTGCCCTGTATCCAGAATATTTTCGGTGTAATCCTCTTCATCCGTCTAACATGGGTTGTTGGCACTGCTGGAGCTATTTTCGGTTTTCTCATCGTCCTGTGTTGCTGCTGTGTGGTAAGTAATCAGAATTTTCTACATTTTTAGACTCTTAAATATAGGTTAATCAAACTCAACCTCGAAATTTGGGTGAACACTGCGAGGGTTTCTCATACGGCCGACCGGAATAATTCAGGCAAACATCAATACACGACGCACTGATTCGTATATCTTTATACTAACAGCACTTATTTCTTCAAACCAAATTTCAATTCTTATCAGGATTCAGGAGCTCTTGCCTTTTTGCAATGATTGACTAGTATTATTATTTTGTCGGTCAACCAATTAGTCTATGCTAATTCTTAGATATTAACGAAAATAAGTTACGAGACTATAATTTACAAATCCCCGATTACCGGGATATTATTGTTTAATGGTCCTAAAGGCTCTAATTTACCTTGAATTAACCTTAATTGTTTCCTTGTTGCTCATAATAAGCGGTTTATTTGAAGGTTTGAAAGTAAGAAATGTTGGATAGGCTGGGGATACAGAATATGTATTTACAAATTTTCGCGTTTCTTTTTGCATAGTGAGAGAGTTTCCATACTAAGACAGCCCCACGTTAAATAATTCTTACCATGAAACGAACAGTGCCATGCTAAGTATCCTGATATGTTCTGTCTTGTCTACGATTATCCTTAGCTAGTAGAAAAGATAAATCTTTCATCCCGGTGAAATGGTGACGACAAATATCTGAAATTTTCAACATAGTTTTATGAATTGGCAAACTATTTATGAAGGAGTTGGGGTGTTCAAGGCTCTTCTCCCAGAGATCTAAAGTACTTGATTAGAATTAAGTTTACACTTTCTTACATAGTTAGATCTTTTGGGAAAGTAAGCTCTCCAGTAGTTTAGTGTATTTAGGGAAACCGTTTTTCCTTCCGATTATGGGATTATGAAAACTGTAAGCATAATTTGTATTTCTCTTGACAGAACTGGCAGAGCTGTTAAATTTAAGGATCCACGAGGATATTGAAAGAGATACCAAGAGATACTTGGCGTACTTTGAAGAAGCAATTTTTTTTTTTTTTTTTTCTTCCCCTAGTAGAAAAGTTTTTCACATCAGATTTACTGAGATTGACTTAAATCTCCCTTTATTTGTAGAACTCATTTAGTTTGAATACGTACTGCTCCACTTCTATAGCATCAGAGCTTGGTGAGACAGCTTGGTATATATGTATGTATTAGGGAGTCACCTATATAGAACAGCATGGTGGAATTTAGATCATTGCAGAGTTAGTCATAATCGCGTATATAAAGTGACAAAGATTTCCCGAGGAGCGAGCCTTGTTTGATGTTCACTAGTTCTATGTAGAGGTAACCGGACGAAAGGAAGCTACGAATCTTTCTAGTTAGGAAAGGTGAGAATTAGAGATGTCGACAGAATTTTTGACATCAAAGAAGCGGCATATTGTGTACTCCATTTTATTTAGGGCAAATGCGGTGTGGAGTAGAATTTGAGCGTAAAACGTGGAGTGCTGTGATTTAAAGCAAAATTTAGTATCATGCTCCTGCCTGATATTTAAGTCGAGGCAGATTTTCGCAGTATATTGACGGACTATTTCTTTAAAAGGTTTGCTCAATTGGATAATAGTGAAATTGGTTGAATTAAATTTAAGTTTTTCGAATTATTTAACAATTATTACAGAATTATTGCAAAGAATGCTATGACAATCTGGGGCCGGATTCACTAACTCGGAGAGTTGTGGAGTTATGGAGATGAGAGTTCTTTTGCCACTTAACTTTCCACTCGAAATTCTGTAACTCGTGGAATTTGTATTGAGATTTACCAAACTCTCCATTGCACTCGGCAAAACTCTCTGCTATGTTAGTTGTGGACAAGTAAGAAAAATATTTCTCAACTAACAGTATTGTCTGCTTTTATTGTCCTTTGTGAAGGTACCAATGTACGTGGGATTTTCAAATTGAATCATGGAATCTCTGCATATCTTGGCTATGTTAACAAAAACAAATTATGGACATCCTTGCAATACTTACAGAGAAATAAGGATTTTGGGTGTCTCAAGGTACCCGCTAAAAATTGTAATTCACGCGAAAATGCTCAATTTGTTCGTTTTCCAGTACAGAAGAGATTCTTTAAATATGCACGTTAAAACTTGTATGTAGAATGAAATCGCATCTACATTTTGTCCCCTAATTAGATATGTAATTTTAGTTTTTAAGTCCGGTAAATAGGTTTGGATATAACTGCAAAAGAAGTGAATCAGTCCTTCTTAAGATGAAAAAATGGCCGTTTTTTGGTACAAAAATGGACATATTTTCAACTCATCATTATGAAGAACTGGTAAGTCGTGAAAATTCACTTTCCATGAGAAAAATGTTCACAACAGAGTACTAATGGATGTGATGCAAAGAACGGAAGAAATATATGCAAAATATAGAAACTGGGGTGTATATGATCCAAGTGCAAAAAATCCATCTTTCGTCGGTAAAAAGTCAGTTATGAAGTTAAAATGACCAAAAAGAACTACACCACCCGACTACCGGCTTCTCCCTCTTTAATTTGATACCAAACATGACGTATTTTGGACAACCCGCAATTGGGGTGGTACGACCCCCATCCCCAAAAGACCTTATCCCAGAAATTGTTCACCTATACTTTTGTTCTCTAGACCCTCAATCCATAGAAAAAAACCCCAATGCTCTACGATCCTCCCACCCAGAGTTCAATATTGCGATAGTTCTCACGTTTTCTTTAACTTCCGAAGTATGTTAGAGAATCTCGAATGGAGAGTTAGGGAGTTTTAATCGGGGAAAACGAAAATTCTCATCTCCCAAACTCTCCGAGTTACAGAATCAGGCCCCTGGGGAGCTTTGTTGAAAAAGTTATCTGTTTGCCTTTAATTGTTCTGATCTGTTTCTGATTGTTGACAGGCATTTAATCTGCGAGAACACTGGTTTAGAGCTTTTTATGGTCTTCTGGAAAATACGACTTAATATTTTCCGAAATCTCTTTATTGAAGTTGTGTTGGCAGATTTTTGTATTTGTCGTATTTGTTTAACAATACACTAGAAATGTAAAGGAGACGTTTCATTCGATTCAATCAATTCAATAGTGTTGTTGAGGAAATCTATATGGAAGCCTATATCTTGGTTTCAAAAATTCTGAGTCAGGGAGATTTCTGCAAAGGATTGGAAGATTCCATCATGAAATTGTTATCAATTAACGGTCAGATTTCGATACAGTTAAAATTGAGAAACCATGGTAAGAGATGGACTAAATTTGAAGTTGATTTATAGTAATCAAGGATTGAACCATAGGATGGAAATGTTGGTATGTATTGTGCGATCACAATGAAGTCATGCATGGCAGGTGCTATTTCGCCTGCCCGGCTTTCAAGGGTATTTCGCATAAAAATCTTCACAGATTACCATGCAAGTAAAAGTTTCCCATATTTGGCAGTGCTATTTACATTATTTTAAATTTCCTTTGCGAAGACGATGCATTTGTTGGAAAATGAGAAAAAGAAAAGAGACTTATCGTCATTGATCATCTCTTCGAATATAATGTTCTTCTTAATCAAAATGGCTGACGCCATATTTATTCTAATTAACGAAATTATAATGCTCTAAAACTGCTTTAAGTCTTTCTGTAAATAGAGTTATGGGTAGGAACATTAACGTGGGTTAATGTTCAGTAGATCTCCTCTAACTTATCAGCCAGTTTCAATTTAATGGAATAATTTCAGCTGACTCCGTTGGACATTACCCAAAGCAAATTGAAGATAACTATATTAAGGAAATTATTGTTTTTCGTGAAATAGCTTCTGTGGAGGCAGGCTTAAGGGTAGACCTAAGCTGCTACTTGAAGCATCATTTTTATAGGCTTACTGACTGACCATGAAGATGTCACTGGGCTGCGTTTTTTCTCCGCCTTTTCCTCTCCACGACGTATTAGATGCTGTGATCGCTATATAATTCTGACTTTGATATTGATTGTTCTTCTCCTGATCTCATTTCTGAGCTGCAATTGTTTGTAGATTCAGTAGTGGAGTATTCGCAGTGCACTAAAAAGGCACCCCTATCCCCTGCCGTTAACGATATTGTTGCTGCTTGCTTAATGAAAGATAGAGAAAATACCCATTTTGTCCTTCTTTGCTACTGCGTCATATATACGCCACTCTGGAACATGTGTTTGGTTGGTTTTTTCGTCCCTATAAATGTCCGCCTAAGCTGAGATCTTCATAAAAGTAAACTTAGGCATCCTTATGGCAGTTAGTGTATATATGCCTATACAGCAAAAAGATCGCTAAATATGGATCTTTGTGGAATTTCTGTGGGTCCGTCTACATGCAGTTGAAATTCATGGAATTCGACAGCAGAGCGCTAATGATTAGAGAGAGCACAGGCAAAGTCATACCCACTTTTTAAGAGTAAGACACTAACTATTCTCAATTTGGAGGTCAATAACGGTCGATTACAGTTTGAGCGCTTAAGCAGTATCAGCTTCTCGAATGAATTAGTACTGTGGGATGTGGATCCTATTTTTATAAACCTTTCTGCATTGAACCTGCATTGCAAAATTGGATTTTTATAATGCAATAATCAGTTTATTTGATGTAAGTAATTGGAAATATATTCGCTACAAGTATTTTGAAAGTGTCTTCCACAGGGAAAAGATAGAGCCAATAAATATCAATCAACCTACCTATAACAGGTATCAATTATATTCTCACGGACTTTTATTTCAAGTATTAGAAAATTTCTATGTGTGCAGAGCATATAAAGAAATAGAGCATACATATGTACATAGGATCTGAAGAATTTTATCTTTTCCATTTCCTTAAAAGCCTTTCAAAATCAATCTCTCCTATTGATGTTCAAAAAAGATAAAACTCACACTCAACTTGCCAATCCCAAATTTGCTCCTGCTGTTTGTTCGAAACCTAATAAAGCAATGGAGGTAGCGAGAACTTAAGTTTTCTGACTGAAATGTCGCTTTCGGATGCCTTTTATGTGATACTTCCGGTAATTTTCCATTTTCCGACTACGTTTTGCTTTTATCCAATTCCCCCAAAGATATAAGTACCACAAAACTTCACTAAACTTTCTTTGGCTAACTTTTATTCTTGTGTATGGTTTTTGCATTTCAGACAATGTTAACGGCCATATCAATGTCTGCAATCGCAACAAATGGAGTGGTACCGGCAGGAGGGAGCTACTTCATGATATCCAGGTAAATATTGAAACTTTTCCATCAGGCATTCGTTTATAATTAACACTTGTTTCTACTTATATGAAATAGGTCACTAGGTCCGGAGTTCGGTGGAGCGGTCGGTATGCTGTTTTATACTGGGACGACTTTAGCTGCGGCTATGTATATTGTTGGTGCTGTTGAAATTGTTCTAGTAAGTGGTATTTTTTGTTATTTACTATAAATAAAACTTTTATAATGTTTATTGTTTGCTCGTAATTTTGTAAGTAATATAGCGATAAAACTCGTTAATATTCTCTAGCGTGCAGTATACTGCACAGAAAATTACCTTCAGAGTGATTAATAATCAAATTTTTTCTAATTAATAAAGATATTGCATATCAATTTATTCCACTGCTCTCGTCAAATAATTTATAGTAATAATTGGATTTGGTACATTGCACCTAAAGTAAAAGCAAAAATAACAAAATATTTGTCTAACAAGTGTGAGTGAGAGATATTAAAAAATGAAATATAAAAGATTAGAGCTTGTCCAAAATCAAGACGGAAAAAATCTCTGCCAAAATCTATTCCCCACTTAAATTCATATAAAGTTCGAAAATAATCTTGTATTTCTAGCACAAAAGAAATTCTCGTGTGAAAAGGAATAGCCATTGTCACTCGATTGTACACTCAGAGAAGTTATCACATAACTTGCACTAATCTTGACCACATAGAAATTATGTGGTAAAAATTAACTATAAATCTCTTACAACCAATGGGAAAATATTTAAATTTGAAAGATTTCAATAGTTAGTCCAACGTGAAAGAAACTATAAAATTTTACTAGATAAAAGTTTTATTTCAATGTGATACTTTTCCAAATCCCATAAAATTAATATTTCAATGGTGTTATAAACATTAAAGCGATAGGGAGGCTGATAAATTTATAATGTGCATGAACGAGGGAGAAGAATATAGAATTTATAGTTATTCCGATTAAAGCAATGTGATGCCATTTACACATAATGTTGCGCAGGGCAGTGTAATGTGATATCTTGTATTTCTACATATATATTCTTCTAATATGAAAAGTAGTAACTCTTATAGGATTATAGGATGGATATGCTTAGAGATTGATTTTCAATGTGATACTTTGCCATTTTCGATCAGTCACCGCGAGAGCATGTTCGTTGCTTGATTTTGTAATAAATTTATTATGTATGTTTTATTGAGATTTACATAACCCGCATTATTATTGAAAGAAATTTAGAAGTTGATAAAATCACAATGAAAATTACTCAATTTTATCACCTTGGATATTCTATCCATTTCTTGTTCTCGTTCCATGGCTCTCGAGATATCTTGTTTATAGACGGATGGAGTACAGTGGAGCAGTCAAACCCATTCATAAGCAACACTGTTTTCAAAAAGACGACAAAAATAATGAAAATGGTCATAGATCCTTTTAAGTGAATAGATGACTTTATTATATTTAATGTGAGATCCGCAAGATTTAATGTGAATAAACTGATCGAATTTACTATGCGAACTATTGAATTAATAAAAGTACAACATAGTACATATTTATATGATCGAACATTATGATAATAGTGAGATAATATATATTTAAAAGGAGGGACATATGCATATAATACTTTAAAGAGTATATAATACTTTAAAGAGTATATTAACTTTTAATGTGATCGATAATTGAAAGAATGTAGTGAAATAGTTAAAGTAATATGCATAGTGTCCCATTCTTTTAATACAGTCCTAACAATTACTATAATGGGGCCCACCATGTTGACTAAAAATAATATGAAAAACTATTAAAATCTGATTAAATTTATACTTAAAATTCTCTGAGTGTAGTATCACTACTTATGGCCCAAGTAACGTCATTTCGCAAACAAAATTTTCCATCTTATCATATTTTCTTAACATCGTTGATAATTGATTCGGAGGTCTTCCTAGCTTCCAGTAAAGGAGAGAATAATATTTCATGTTCATGTTCAACAGTAAAAATGGCAGATAATTTGGCTGTCGCGAATATGGTGGCAGACGGCAACAAAATATGTATAAGTTACGTCACATCATAAAAAGGTTTGAATAAAAATATATTTACAGAAAGTCGTTAAAATTCTTTATACGAAAGTTGAGACAAAAATCTTGAGCCCAACACCCTGGCACACAACGACAACGTTCGATAAATTACCCTAGTAGAAATTGCTCACAGTTTTACCTTGTCTCCTGCCCCGCAAGGTGCAGTTTTTATGTAAACCTATCCCTAGTAGAAATTGC
This sequence comes from Dioctria rufipes, assembly GCA_963924295.1. Classification (NCBI taxonomy): domain Eukaryota; kingdom Metazoa; phylum Arthropoda; class Insecta; order Diptera; family Asilidae; genus Dioctria; species Dioctria rufipes. The sequence goes on along the minus strand of OZ002740.1, from coordinate 63,571,961 downwards.
TCACAGTTTTACCTTGTCTCCTGCCCCGCAAGGGGCAGTTTTTATGTAAACCAATACTAATTTGACTGAAAAGTATCAAGGTGTTTGCAGTTCAAAAAGAAACATATAGAAAATTAAGTCCCCATGAGCCTCCTGATAAGCATTCATTAAATCTCATCGAAGGGCTCATTAGATAGCATGAAACTGCTCCCTATATACTAAACCAGCAATAAATAAATATTTATTATTGTCATCACCTTGTCAGATGACATTTCTATTAGGAAAATTTGAATGGATTTTTGTGATTTATTTATTTAAGTTTTTAAATTATTTATTTTAAATAAATTTTTTTTGTTTTCCGCCGATATGCCGAATAAGACGTTATGCCCAAATCCTTACGCCTCAGCGTCTTATAGTTTGAATTCGGAAAAAAATATGAAAACAGTCGTAAATGCAGATTATCATTTATAAATTCATCATGACACTCATTGACATGCTCTTTAATAAAATTATCGTGACACTCAGTGCTACGCTCATTAATAAGCTCATCATGACACTCATTGACATGATCATTAATAAGCTCATCGTAGTGCTCATTATGTACTCATCGAAGTGCTCATCTAATATTGTAAAATGCACAAAAGAGAAGCACAGCATACATTTCTAAATAAATGAAAGAGATGCAATTCTCATGCACACTATCTGTGAATAAGTAAATAAATGAGCTTTTTCCCGGGTTTGATTCAAACGCGAATAAATTTCATTAGTACGTTCATCTGATTGCTCATGAGGAGCTCATTGATGATGATATGTCTACCAGGGAACCTTACCATTTTACGCTCGCTAACTCTCTGCTGAGTAATAATTGCATGCGTGTATGTGCAGTCGTAGTTCGAATCTGTAGGTATAGCTACATTCGATATCATCAGACCACGGCATACCATGACGGCACAGCGACAAACAATGATTACTCAGTTGAGAGTTTTCGTTTGAAAAATCGTAGTCATTTGGTTAAGATAAATTTTTTTAAATAATTTTGTTAGGAAAGGTATAAAAATTTTATTACGGTTCGGAAGATAAGAAAGCAAGCTTAAGATTATCAGAACACCATTTTTCTGTATGAATAGTAGTTTATGGCAGAGGACCTAATCAAATCAAACTTTTTTAAGTTCTACATAAGAACACTGCAAATATTTTAGAATGTAAGGACTCCGTTGGGCCTCGCATGTGGTAGGGAGGGAGTCTGTTTCATGGCTTGTAAAGTATTCTCGAGGGTTTTGGTACAACCCAAAGAAATCAGAATACATACTAACAGAAATTTGATTAAAAAAAAATTCAATTATTACCATTTTTTACTAGTTTCAGAGCTAATATCTCCATTCCAATACAATTTTTTTAATTTTTTCCCACTATTCACTACACCTGTTCATCAACTTCGATTTAAAATATAAATCAATATTCTGCAACAAATAGTTTGCCAGAAATTCGAATTGAAAAATGTGCGAAACCTGTAACTCCTCTTAACCCAGATTTAGATAAGGATGTTTTGTGCAATATTTCTAAATAAAAAACCAGCTTCAGATTCGATTGCTGGATTCCTTCCGAATATCGAGAAAACTGGAAATCAGGCACGAGAAAATTTTATTTCTGAATGCGAAGATTTGAGATACCCATTAAAAGAATCATTTCCAATTTTTCAGCTGCTTCCGCTCATTTATAATCCTTGATGGATGACGAAATGATATATGCATTAAAAACTTTAGCTATCCTTGACGCCCTACATTTTTTGTCCATTTTGAAAATTTTTTTATGAGTTTATAATATACGTATAAAATAAAAATATAAAAATAAATTTACTTTCAGACGTACATGGCACCATGGCTATCAATATTCGGTGACTTTACTAAGGACGCTGATGCTATGTATAATAATTTTCGTGTTTATGGAACGGGCCTTTTAATTGTGATGGGTAAATGCCAGCTTAGTTAATGAAATAACCGTTTTTTACCTTTTCTATACATATTTAAACAGGTTTTATCGTATTTATTGGTGTAAAATTTGTTAACAAATTCGCAGCAGTCGCTCTTGCATGCGTTATATTTTCTATAATTGCTGTATACGTGGGAATTTTCCATAATATTAATGGAAACGATAAATTACAGTAAGTGACTTATAGGATATTTTCTTTTACATTTTTTCCTATAATAAATCTTCATTCACAGTATGTGCATCCTTGGTAAACGTCTTCTAAAGGATATCGCTATAGATAATTGCACAAAAGAAGAAGGTGGACCGTTATGGAATCTTTTTTGTCCAGATGGAAAACCAGAAAGCTGTGATGAATATTTTAGGGGTGAGAATGTTTTAATTAAGTGCCTATGAAAATATTTATTAACCATTTTTATCTCCCTTTTCCATCGAAGATCACAACACTTCAACTGTAAAAGGAATTCGAGGTTTGTCGAGTGGTGTATTTTTCGAGAACATCTATCATTCATTCTTAGAGGTTTGTTGAATCATATTTTTGAAGTTAAAAAGTTTAAAATGTCAATGGCATTTTAAGTTGGTGCATTCTATTTATAATTTTCTTCAAGAAAGAATTTTTTGGGATATCTCCGGTATATAGCAAAAGCTAAAAAATGTTCTAATTTGTTATTTCATCACACAACCCATTAATTTTTGGTGACAATAATAAGTGCAGGTCCATATTAGTATAACAACTAACTTAAGCTTTCCTGAGATACATAAATTTAAAGAGGTGAAATCATGTGTGGAACTTAATTTATTTAGTCGAACACTCGAGTTAAAATTCTTATTATATTTATTTTACTAAAGTAGACATACGAGGGTTGCTGCTTCATAGGTCAGTGATTTCGAAAAGAAACAATTTTTTACCAAAATTCGAATTAACTCTGTACACTTTACTCAATTCTTTCCAGCTTCTTCAAAACTTCCAAAAAATACTGCAAAACAGGCGTTTGTTTCATCGACGAACTCGTTTGATCCGGTTATTTTTCCATCGACCCATTTCTTCATATTTTGAAAGATAATGAAACCGCAACAATTTTAGTCAAGGAATTTTTAGTCGATTGATCTGGTAGATTGTCGTTGTGGAAGAGAATTTTTTTTCTCCAATCACGATCATAACAAAATTCTTCACTTTTGAAGCATTCCATGCAACGAAGCACAGTTCTTATAACTTTTCTTCGGCAATCAAAAGAATCCTTACGTAGAAATCCAAAAGGTTTGCGTGAATACTTTTTACATGATATGATGATAATCCGGACTAGACGCTCATCTGGAGACTTGCTGACTTTTCTTACAGAACGTTTGAACCGTAGTCTCCACAATTTTGGTGAGTCAAAAATCATAAAGTTTTTCTATGAAAATTCATAGCGAAATAAGTCAATATGAAATTGACTCAGTTTGCTGCTAAGTCTGCAGCTTGAGAATTAAGTTGAAAAAACTCTGCAAACGAAAAAATCTTTAAAAAAGAAATTTCATTGCAAAAAGAGGGTGTTTCATATAAGCAGGAACCGTATAATCGTCAGTACGGCTTGGTTCCTGCCTGCCGTATACGCCAAAGCAAGCAGCCAAGCTGACCTCATATACAGACTTAAAATAAATTTTTAGTGTGAATTATATAAGGCGAAATACTACGTATTTACTTGAATGCCTAGCAAGATTTAGCCCTATACGGCAGGCAAAATCGTTGTCCCTGATATTTCAAAGGACTTTCATAGATCTGGCATCCTGCCTTTTTAGCCAAAATTAATGCACTTTATTTTTCTCTTGCTTTTGTATTATGGATTGGAAGCTCTTCATCTGTTCACGTAATTTGTGTTGTATTAGATGGCGTTATATCAGAATCTCAACCTATAAATGCCGGTGTGGCCCAGGGCTCTGTTATCTCTCCGTCTCTCTTGGGACAAGCCGAATCGTGGCAAATTCAATGCATCTAAGTCACAAAGTTGTTTCAACTCTTTAAAACAAGATCATAATTTTTCCATTCTCAATTCTTTTGAAGGAGCACTAATATACAATACACCGACTTTTTGCATTCTTGGCATTAATATCTCCTGTAAGTTAAGCTGGACTGACCACATTTTCTCTGTTGCCAGAGAAGCATCGAAATTTCTTGAATTTCTGAAAGTTGTTAGAAATATTTCAGTCCGTCAAATCTAGCGCTTCTCTACAAGTCCTACATCAGACCAAAAATGGAATACAATTTCCATACATGGGCCTAGTGTTGCCAATAATAATTTTGAAATTCCGTTGAATTCATAGTAAAATTCCGTCAAAAATCCGCTAGACTAACTTTTTTTCCGTCAATAAAATCCGTTAAAATAGTTTCTTAAAATAGAATGCATTATAACTATAGTAAAACATATATTTTGTTGTATTTTTGAAATTAAATCAATTAACACTCTAAATTAAACAAAAATCATTGTCACTTTCGGTGCTTTCGGGCTGTAATGTGGCCATTATACTTGCAGGAGCTGTAGGGGTCGACGGTTGACTATAACTTTGAATTGCATCAACCGTATTAATTACTTTATCTGTTTATAATAGATTAGTGCGTATGCGAAGTAGATTTTTGTGGCGATAAAATAGTAGTAGATCGCAGAGACAGGGCTATACCACTGACATGTATATAAATGGACTGACTGATCTCCTGTTTCATGTGGCACCAGTTTTGGTTTCAGAAAATAGGCTCTCACTGCCTATGCTACCAACTGTCGTATACTGGCACTATATTTAAATTATTGGGGTATTTACTTATATGCATATCAGTGGGATTTACCGAATTTACCACAAAACTATGTTGTACTATTTGTAAATTTTAATTATGAGTCGAAGAAAGTGTTTTTTATAAGACTGTTTTAGTGGGAAATACCGCTGAACGTCAAGCAATTTATCGTTCCTAATCGTTACAGTTCAGTGGGAAAGTATGCTCTCACGGAAAGAGGCAGGAATATGAAAGTGTGCCATTTGCTTTCATGTATTTTTGATTAAACGAGCAGTCCATTTATATACATGTCAGTGGGCTATACCCAAACACTCCAAGCAGAGACAAATGAGAAGTGTCGGCTGAAAATGCTGAAAGTGCCAATAATTTTAAGTAGCAGTAAAACAGAAAAATATCCTTAGTTTTTACAAGAAATATATACAGAGGTAGATATCACTAAATTTGTGGCGGGAATTTTTTATGCACATGCGACGTTATCAGGATTATTGGCGGTGGAACGTACAGCATTTTCACCCGATACTCCTTAATTTGTAAAAAGATTCAATTCAGTTCAGCCATTAAGGCCACAATTGAATAAAAATCTCACGAGTTCGCTGAAAAATCCGTTCCGTTAAAAAATCCGTCATCCGTTAGAATACCTTTTTTCCCGTTTTCCCTCACAATAATCCGCTAGATCTGACGGGAAATCCGTTAAATTGGCAACACTGCATGGGCCGCGGTTGGTCGCATAGCCTTAGCTTCATTATGCAGTGTCCCGTAAGTCGACGTCAAGCCGGAATCGGGTGAAAGACCAAATCATAATAGTTACCAGAAATATATTAAAAAAAATCTAAGTCACGTATTTTTCAAATTATATACATTTCTGTTGTTTTAAAGAAAATGTACACCCTGTGATAGTTTTTTACTTTTTTTCAATTTTATTTTTCTTATGTAATCCCGAATAGTGATTATGTAACCTGGTGCTTTAAATTCTAAGCCAACTGCTCCAGCTTGAAAGAAAATGTCACATTTTGCCGAACCAAGAATAGAAAATTAATACTTCACCCAACTTTAGGCTGAACCACGATAGATGTAAATAACTTTACGAAATTAAACGAGACTGAGGTTTACTTACAAAAAATTGATACTTTTAGCCTAAATATATATCACATTCCGTAAGAGTTATTATCTTGATATTTAATGTTTTCAATTTTGAAAAGTGGTAAAAGTGAAAAAATTAACAAATGGAAGTTGATGTAATTGAAGATTTGTGCCTTCTATTAATTCAGTGCCCTAATGACATTTTCTGTGTTAAATTTTATAAAGTGATAAAAGTGATAAAATTAACAAATGGAAGTTGATTTAATTGAAGATTTATGGTTTCTATTAATTCGCAGTACCATTTTTATTCCATTTTAATTTTTACATTGCACTTTTAATCATTTAGTAATAATTTAACTGTTTGACACTTCACTTTCTTACGGAATGAGCGACTCTTACCGTACCTTTACTGACTGCAATTTGACTTTTAAATTTAACGAAAGTTCCCCTCACACGAGTTAAAGTTAATTTGTGTACGCCTGTTAAATTAAAGGGCGCGTTCGCTTTACGTAAGTAAATGTACTTACGTTTGCTTCTATTGTGGTTCAGCCTTTTAACTGACTGTACTGAAAAAAAAAATGTACTACGCCAGTTTGGCAAGTAACTTTATTAAAAGTTGACGCATTTAATAAGGATTCTAAAATGGTATAACACTTGCTACATTATTTCTTAGATTACGGAAAAAAAAATTTTCTCAAAGAAACCCAGTTTCGAAAAATCCCAATAAGCAATTCGAATGGAATTCCGGTCGTTTTCCTTGTCATTTTTGACGAGTTTACCTGGAAATCCGTACTATTTACGCACGGATTTCCGATTCTTTGGCCGAAGGGAACTGCGCCGAGATTCCAAGTCTTTGATTGTATTGGTAAATGGAACTGAACGTGGAAATCTATCGGATTTCCATGTTATTTCCTTGTAATTTTGGCATGGAATTCCCAGACTTTTCCGTGGAATTTCTCTATGAAATTTCTACGGATTTCAAAGGTTTTTCTGCATTTTTTAATTAAACAGTGGAACATAAATAATTTGTAAGATGCAAAGCAGTAGAAAATGTTTCGAAAGTATAGAGATAATAATTAAACTGCCATGACTTGGATCCTTGCAAAATGCTAATATAGAGCTTGATAAATTCGGAGCAAAGTTTGACAGATTTAGCGTTTTGTAAGAATTAAAGTCATGGCATCTTGGTTATTTTCACTATACTTTCAAAACTTTTTCTACTGCTATGCACTCTACAAATCAATTCAATTCGCAATCGCCTGTGTTTTGCAGAACACTACACGGAACCAAAAGAACACAGCTAATATGAGCCTTTAACAATTTTTCGTATACCTCCAACACATTTGTGAAGCTGAAAATGGCGTTCGGTGTAGCGTATAAAGCAGCTGTATGTGTGAGAATGCCGTCACTTTTTTCCGCTGGAATTCCGTGCGAAAACTCCACATCTGGAATTTTTGCTTATTGGGATATCTTTTAACCTACTAAAAATGATTCTAGTTTACGTAAGGCTTGCCGTAAGACCATAACTTTAAGATTTTAGTTTGAGTGAGACGGAGAGTCATTACGTGAAGAGTTAGTGAGCCAACTTTTACCCTCGCTCCCTTTAAAAGACAAGCTTGATCCGATTCATACGGTTACCGATCTACTTTCAGTCAGATTAAATTAATTATGGCTTTGTTAATTAATATGCCTTGCCTCTTAGATATTTTCTTTACATATACACATACGTGTAGGCATATGATAAAGCTAAAGTCTTAGGGAAATACTATTTGATGTATTCCACAGCTCAAAGCTTCAAAGCTGAATATTTCAGATAGCCTTTAATTACAGAGAAATATGATACCTCAAAATCGTATTTGTACAAATACTCAATAAATTCCAACTTTTTTATAGGATGGCCAATATATCAGCTATGGAAGAGATCCTCTTGACATTGAGCAGTTACAGCGACCAACCTACAATCAAGTTTTTGCAGATCTCACAACAACATTCACGATCCTAATTGGTATATTCTTCCCCTCTGTTACAGGTAAGCTAAGATCTAACATAAAATTATTTCCTCACTACTAAATTTCCTCTGCAAAATTATAGGCATAATGGCAGGTTCAAACAGATCTGGTGACTTAGCTGACGCCCAAAAGAGTATACCCATTGGAACGATATGTGCTATTCTTACGACAAGTGTTGTATATTTATCATCTGTACTGCTGTTCGCTGGAACTGTTGACAATCTTCTTTTGAGAGACAAGTAATTATGCGAATATTATGCAAATAAATATCAGAAAACTTTCCATTCACATAAAACTAAATAATAGAAATTTCTTACAGATTCGGTCAGTCAATTGGTGGTAAATTAGTGGTAGCTAATATGGCTTGGCCCAATCAATGGGTTATCCTTATTGGATCATTTTTATCAACACTTGGTGCAGGACTCCAGAGCTTAACCGGTGCCCCACGTCTATTGCAAGCAATTGCTAAGGATGGCATCATTCCTTTTTTGTCCCCTTTTGCAGTATCATCAAAGCGAGGCGAACCCACACGTGCTCTTTTATTAACTGTTGTAATATGTCAATGCGGTATTCTATTAGGTTTGTATTGCATTACATGTACATGGAAAAATAACACTCCCCATTCCAAAACATAATTTTGTTTTCTGTACTTTTAGGTAATGTCGACTTGTTAGCTCCGTTGTTGTCGATGTTCTTCCTTATGTGTTACGGATTCGTTAACCTTGCATGTGCTGTTCAAACGCTCCTGCGAACGCCTAATTGGAGGCCTCGATTCAAGTATTATCACTGGTCCCTATCACTAATTGGACTAACTCTGTGTATCTCTGTAATGTTCATGACCTCATGGTACTTCGCATTGATTGCTATGGGCATGGCTATCGTTATCTACAAATACATCGAATATCGAGGGTAATTTTTGACAATATCCGATCCATGACGACCAAGAAAATTATTACTTTCATATAACTAAATTTCTTCTTCTCTATAGAGCTGAAAAGGAATGGGGTGATGGTATACGTGGTATGGCGTTAACAGCAGCCCGATTCTCTCTTCTTAGGCTGGAGGAAGGTCCACCACATACCAAAAATTGGCGCCCACAGATATTAGTTATGGCAAAACTTAATGATCAAAATACACCGAAATATCAGAAAATTTTCTCCTTTGCTTCACAACTTAAAGCCGGAAAGGGTCTTACAATTTGCGTGTCTGTCGTATCAGGAGACCATTCGAAAATTCTTACAAGAGCAGTGGAATCAAAACAAAACATCAGAAAAATCATGGATGAGGAGAAAGTGAAGGGATTTTGTGATGTTTTGGTTACGCGTACAATTTCCGATGGACTGTGCTCAGTGTAAGTATAGAAGATATAGCCATGACACAAGAATAATTTTAAATAATTATTGAAAAATAAAAATAAAAATTCGTTTCAGTATTCAAACAATAGGCTTAGGTGGTATGAAGCCAAATACAGTGATTATTGGATGGCCCTATAGCTGGCGCCAGAAAGAAGACGAAAGAACCTGGGGTGTTTTCTTGCAGGCAGTCCGAACTGTTGCCGCCTGTAGAATGGCTCTGTTGGTGCCAAAAGGAATCAACTTTTTCCCACAATCTACACAAAAAGTAATTTTTAGTCGTGCCAAAAATAAATAAATTTCCAATTTGAATTTAATTTCAATTTTTCCACCACCTTCACCACTTTCAGATTAATGGCAACATTGATGTTTGGTGGATCGTACATGACGGTGGTCTGCTTATGTTGCTTCCATTCTTACTCAAGCAGCATAGAACCTGGAAGAATTGCAAACTGCGAATTTTCACAGTTGCTCAAATGGAGGATAATTCAATTCAAATGAAAAAGGATCTCAAAACGTTTTTGTATCATCTACGAATAGAAGCTGAAGTTGAAGTTGTTGAAATGGTAAGTATTCAAAATTCGAGATATATCTTTGAATTAGGTAGTAGCAATCATACATTGTAAAACAAAAGCGATTGCTCTCCATCAGACTCTCGGTTTCTCTACATGTAATTCTTGATTTGGGAATTGATTGGTAAATGTTATTCGCTTTACGTCCAAGACCAATCCAATTATATTTACAGTGCAGAAGCTCTGTTCAAGTCCCATCAGACCTATTAAAAATCTACGGTTTACTATGTACATATGCTTTTATGAAGATAGCTAGCCTAGATGTATCCTTGATACTCTCCATGGATTGACTGTAACCCTTCTAATGCAAAAATTTTTACTGCTCTTATCACTCTTTCATATCTGATTAAACAATTGAGGGCTGTCAATATTATATTTATAGCAAATATTGAAAACAACAACTCTTTCTGACATCCTCTCATTCGTTGTATCGCATCCTGGTATATCGTCAGTATATACACAGAATACAGCATACACATAGCAGGGCATTTGTATTTATATTAACAAGAACTCAAATTATTCTGAGCTTGCCATCATACGAATTTTTGTGGTAATTTCAAAACTAGCCTTGCAGTCCTTCGGTTCTAAATGAGGGTGTCGTCGATATCTCTCATCTCTTAGAAAAATTAACAATGCAGGAAATCTGTAATGCAGATTAATGTCTACGACTGTGTCTCGAGCCTTGATAATATTAGCCATCCTGCCGTTCACATGATATCCTGATTAAATTAGTTGTCGGTCGAATTTGATAACTATGTATCATGATTAGCTCTGATAGCTTTGTTTTTATTTGGGACGTAATAAATAAACTTGAAAGGCAGCTTGGCACTTTTAGAACGTTCGCCTACAAGTTCAATCTGCATTTTTGAGGACCAATTCGCTTATGAGTCGCTTTGGTTAGATAGTAAAGTTAAATATTGTAGATGTTATTTTCCAAGGCTATTTGGATAACAAAAATACAATTATTCCTCAATTTACTTTTGAAGGAATGTATTTAATGTATCCCGGTGCACACTTTGCATTTAGCCCTTGAGTTTCTCGGAAGCTTGGGAATTGCGTGCTGAATGTCTCCACCGAAAAAAAAAAGAATAAACAAAATTAGCACGCGATTCACATGCAGCTCACAAGCTAGCATTTGAGCCGTCCTACACCATATCGCATACTGCACACGCATTTCACTTTTTGGGAATGAGAGACAGTCGGGGCGAGGATATGGTGTAGGACGGCCCTTTTGGTGGATAGTGGATGGTGAGCCCGAAAAGAGCGTTGCTGCATATAGTCTGGTCCTATACACGTCGATGCCATTGATCTAATTGACGATACTATCCACTAAGAAAGAAACTAAGAAAGGGTAATATGAAAAACATCTGAAAAGCATTCGGAACGCTCATTTGTTCTCCATTTAAAACGGCAAGCATTAAATCTGCGCGCAACCATTACTCTGATAATTTTTTTATGTCTTCACCGAGTTTAACTCAGGCATCCAAACCTGCAGCCTGGGGTGGTTCACAACTAAAACGTTCGGAATGGTTGAGGGGTAGGGGGGGGGGGGGGGGGGAGTCGGAAGAAGTTGCTTTTAAAATTTGGTAAACTGTAGGCTTGCTAACGCTCATAAATACCTTTAGCTACACAGGCCAGCCAAAGGCACCTGAATAAATATAACTCTTGAAACCATGGTCGGCCACCACTGGTGCTTAAAAAATCTACAGAAATATTGTCAAATCTTTCTAAAAAAACTGAATACTCTTGCCATTGTGGCTGAAAGAGTGAACAGCCAGAATCAATCCACCAAATCGTTTAGGCCGTTGTCGGTGAATAGCTATCCATCAAAATTCTTAAGAATAATTTGCAAGTAAATTTCTAAAATAAATTTAATGTTTCCCTACGATCGAAAAAAATTTTAATAACTCAGTATCAATATCGCTATGAAAAATCCACGGGTGGCTATACGTTGTTTGCATGGAAATAGGATTGTACTGGAAGAACCCTAAAACAAAATTTGTAAGGCAAAGATACACGATGAAAAAACTACCGCCTCGTCTGAGGTTTGAAACTGGGACCTTCCGCTTTCCGGGCGACTGATCTTACCACTGAGCTAAAAAACCAAATGTTTTTTCCTCTTAGTACATAGATTTACCTCAAAGCGCATCGAACGAGCCACTCGAATGTTAACGGAGCGCGAGCTAGCAAGGTGCAGGAGCACGCTACTCCTGTTTATATAAACACTTATGCCGTCAAAACGACATGGATTTTTGTGTTTGCTTCTCACTCTTGCATTTGAAAATTCATGCTTGCAAAAATGTCTCTTCTCTTTCATTCATTTGACGACATGATCATGAGCTTATGTGTAGCAATTAATCAACAAAAACAATGTAGAAATACCTCAGGTGTATTCAGCATAATTTAGAACCATGTAGGAGAATTTAGAGCAAAACAGCTATAAACTGGAACTTGTACTTTCAGTCTTGAAAGCAATATTTTATATTATTCGACTTGTCCCGAACAATTTCATAATTTACTAGACTATAGTATAAATCCTTTGATGTAATTCTGCAATGAAATCGAGAAAGCAGTTACAATAATGATAATTAACGGGTCAACAGCTGTTTAATTTGGTAGCTTACCACTACTTACATATTTCGTGTAATTATATGCATTCTTTAGCAAACAATATCGTTTTGACAACGTCGCTTTACCATGCATTGTAAATTAGGTATAAGTTTCCACATAGCACGCGAGTTCTACCCGAGAAACTTTGCGGTTGATACATGTCTTGACAAGTATACTTGAGTCAAGTAAATCACAAAATTGCTGTTTAATTTACTTGAAAACATTCATGTAAACGCAACTGCAGTAGGTACTTGAACATTTTTCATACCTGCGAGTTATAAAAATGGTAAAGAGGAATAAAAAGAAAATTATTGTTGCCAATTCAGGGTGGGATTTTTGATAAATTTCAAGAAAATTTCAAGTCAAGCAATTTTAAATAATTAAAACAAAACACCCTACTTGAGTTTCAAGTGGATTTCAAGTCATGTACTCAAGTATTCATGTAAACGTATTGACTCTGTAAGAAGATTGAGAAAAAATGAGAGAAGAAAATTGCCTACTTTTAGGCATTCTTTGGTGTTTTTCGACAGTTTTTTATTAAAAAACAAAAAAATACAAAAAGGAGTGCAGAGTGTGATATCGATTACCTATATAGGTAGGTCTTGACAATCAACAGGTGATTTCGAAAAAAGTTTTACACATGTTTTATGACGACTACATCAATACAGAAATCAATAATTACAAATCGAACATCTTACGAAAACTGAAGTAACTGCAACAAATAATAGATGTTCTTACAATATCCAACCAGATAGATTTTAATGACATCACAAATGCAATTATTGATATTATATATTGGATAATAATTGTTTTTCTTGTCCCTTTCAGATGAATAGTGACATATCAGCATACACTTATGAACGCACACTTATGATGGAGCAACGTAATCAAATGTTGCGTGAGCTTCGTCTTAATAAAACAGAGCGCCTGGGAGTTGTAAGTATAAATTTTCCTAAATAAATAATACATAAAAAAAAGTGAACAAAAACACAAACCTCTTACCTCTAAGTACTAAAATTGATAAAAATTCTAGCGATAAATATTACGTGTATTATATAAAAAAACAAATTTTCTTTCTTTACACAAACAAGGTACAAACTTTGGTGGATTTCAGCGAAGGCACAGGAGAGGATAAAATGCCTTTGGTAAAAGATATAGATATTTTTCGAGACAAGTGAAAAACACTTAGGCCCAAATTTACACATAATTTATGCTCTCATTTCACAACAAGAAATCACTTTTTTTTGCTGTGTACAAAAATTTGTTCATAAATGTCCATCAATTCAAAATTTCTGGAAAATTTTTTTTCGAAATTTTTTCAGTGTTTTTTTATCCACGTATTTTTATACTTTGGCTACTATCATAGTTGTTGTTGTAAGTCTATTCGAAATATCTTTGCAATTCGCTCACTCTTCATCAACCCATTCAAACTCATACATACATACATTCATTATATCGAAACTATCCCATTTCTCATTGTTATCTGAGAATTTATGTTTCCGTTTTTGTTTGCGTTGAATTTGTTTTATGTCTTCTCTGCAGGTTTTGATTTATAATTTTGTTGTGTATCTTTACTTTTGAAGTGTGTTCGCTTTTTTTTTTAGCTTCCCTCTCTGCAGTTTTTCTTATTAATTCCAGTCTTTACGACTTTTAAAGAGTTTCAGAATTCTAGAAAAACTTGTGGAACTTATTTTTACTTTTAATTGGATGAAATTATGGTTTCCTACTTAAAATTTCATTCAGTTGCTTGAATTCCTTAAACTCATAAAAATTTCAGGAAAATTAGATTTTGTCTTTAAAAAGGTCTCAAATGTGCAGTTTTGTATTTTGGTTTTTATTTAAACAAATATGAAATAAAAGGAATCGCCTTTTTCATAATTAAGCGTGTAAAATGGAAGCGTAGCCAAGGAGATGTGAACAGTCCGGAAGAACTAAAACTTTATATAAATTACATATATGTGCATGTCTATATAAAATTATTTTATTATTTATAATTAAATCTTATACAAATGAAATCACTGACGAAGACTAACAAATCAATTAACAGTGACAGAAAAAGAAAATAGATCTAAAATAAACTAATAAAGATCTGCATAGATGCAACTAACCAAATAAATAAATAAAATGAGTCAAACTAGTTGCATTACAGAGCACTTTACACTTATGAACAAGGAACAAGTTTTCAGTATAAAAATATTAACAATAATATCCTAGTAGCTCAATGATCATGAGCGAACTGATGATGATTGGTTGGATAAATGTAATGCTGAATTTTTTTCTAGCACAGGGACTAGACTCATTTATGTACTTCGCATTCATATGATGAGCAATTCAATAATTGCCCTTGTGAATAAATCAAATCCTTCATCGCTGAGCGTAATCATAATTCTCCTTGATGAGTAAATCAAATACCTCATCGCTGAGCGTAATCATGATTATCAGGAGCAATATATAAGTTTTAAATTCAGAAAATAAAATATTTAGGAATATCACGCATGTCACATGCCTGCACGAAAGTACAATTATACTATTGTACTTTCGTGCAGGGATAATACAACACGCAATCGCAAACATAAAGAAATATTATTATTACAATGCGGCTAATATATATCTATGCCTATTACAAATATCATAAACAAATTGGTTCTTAGGAATATACTTACTATCCATAAAAATATGAAAATTTACTTACTAATTATTAAAAAATACTTAAGCTTAACTGGAACTGGACGACTTTAATAATACTTCACTTTAAATTATATTTCACCTTCCTCGCTTCGCTTTTCACAAAGGAATGAAGAAAAACGATAAAATTTAGTCCACTCTTCGACGAAGGCGCATAGCAAAATACAAAGGAAATTTTAAACGCATCACGCTTTATCTCCCTTTCACTCGTACATTAGATGCACTAGACCAGTCATTCCCAACCTTTTGTGGCCCATTTCCCCATTCTGGAGGTTGACTAACACCTATCGCCCCTTTTTTAATTTTATTGTATGCCCAATTTTAACTTGAAGTAAAGTGTAAATTATAAAGCAGTTTTATTATTTTAATCAGTTCTATTACCGTATAGAGAAGCAACAAAACCAGTTTTATTCGGTTATACTCAAGTACAATAAAAAAAGTTTAAAATGTACATTTTTTACAGATTTTTTTTAAGAACAGAGAAGTGAAATAATCCAATAACTTGGGCAAATATTCAAATCTTGTTTTCATGTCAATATTTAACTGGTCAAGGTGGTCAATAAAAATTATGATTTTGTTTTCTGGGAGTTCAGGAGTCTTGTTATTTGACACTAAATACTTTTTAAGGATCGAAACTGAATCAGCTTTTTACGGCCAATATTCACCTTGTGAATATCAAACTTGGCGACGAATGATGAAATAATTCATTTAGCCATGATAAGGTTCATCTTGTTTCTTTGAAGCCTTATATTGATTTCGTCCATATTTTGTAAAATATCTGTTCCAACTTGCGTTGCTTCAAATTCTCACTTAAAACATGATCAGACGTATCGAAGAACTCGGTAACCGTGTCAAATAATTCGAAGAAATGGCGCAAATCGTTTCCTTTAGAAAGCCACCTCACGGCCGTATGTAGAAGAAAGCGTTCGAATTTTTCATCATTTGCATGGCAAAGCTATCAGAACAGACGGTCATTGAGGGAACTAGTTTGATCTTGTTGACACCAATAATAACTATTTGTAGGGTTTCACGCAGGATACCACTCAATTTTTTCGTAGCTATGTGTTGACAATGAATGATACAGTTAATAGTGATGACCTCTGGCACTTCTTTCTTAAGATGGGCTAGAAACTCAGCATGACGACCTGACATGGCATGAGCACCGTCTGTAGCGCGCAAGCGCTCACGCTTTTTAGGGGAATCTCTTTTTCCTCAAATTAAATCTTGCACCACTTTAAAATCGACGATCCCTTCGTATCAGTGATCAAAGATCTAGCAAAGAACATATCCTCGGTAATTTCCTTTCGTTCATTGATAAACCTCACATAAGCTAATAAAATTGGTTTGTTATCATTCACAATTGATTCATCAATCTTTTTTTTTCACAAATTGGTGAGTTTGAATTCAACGTCCGATTTCGTCAATTCGGCTGGAAACAGTATTATTGCTCAAAGGAAACGATTGACTTATCTTGTTACTAGGGTCCTCGCCTAGCATGATTTCAACAATTTCTTTTGGTAGCCGGTAAAACAAGAGTTTCGCCAATTGCATGAGGCTTACCACATTTAGCGATCAAAGAAACCTCGTAAGAAGCGAGAGGACTTTGTCAAGATCGGCTGCTTGCGTGGGGATTTAGTCACCAGTCAGCCGCGCTGAACAGAAACTAGTGAGGACTTTGGAGAGGGGTGAGTGCAGTGCATTCGCCGACTGAGAATAGCCAGTGACTCGTGCTACCCGGCAACTTCTACTGTACAGTGCTATTTGAATTTTTCTCCATTTGAATACTTATCGCCCCCAAATCGCTCACCACTTATTTGTTGCCCCCTGATTACCCTAATCGCCCACTTGGGGGCGATCGCCCCCAGGTTGCGAACCACTGCACTAGACCTACATATCAGAATCCATACCAATTTATGGATGAGTTGATAGATGAGTTGGCGAAGAACTTCATCAAGGCGCTCAGTAAAAAAGTTAGTTGTCGTACGACCACATAATGTACACTCATATTGTCGTACTTGACTAAAAATTTGTGTTTTAACATAAAAGCTCCCGCTCGCACTGGTACTAAAATTTTGTAAACTGGTGAATCAGGGTATATGCGTTCACTAGTTTGTAGAAAAAGTGGAGATTTGAAAAATCTACAAGATCATCTTTCACTCGAACTAGAAAATTAAATAATAAGATCTATTCTGGCCAAAACATAATTAATGTGCTTGATGTCTATTCCCAACATATAAATGTTCACTCTTGGAATTTAGCTTTTGACACATATCACGGTCTTGGCAGGAAGTGATGTAGGTACTTAGTTAGTGTGACGAAATCAGTTAAAGCAATTCAAATCTAACGAAACTCAGAATCAGCCAGAATAAATTCATTTTTCAACACGGTGAGCGTAAAACCGACCAGAAAGGACCAACCGTGTTATACCAAAAAACATATAACAGTTGAGTTAAGTTAATTTATGTTCCTAGTTATACCAAACCGAATGAGTGCGTGCCAAATCGTTTCATTTGTCAATTTTTTCAATTTTCTTCTATTGAATTTGTTAGAGCTTCCATTACTCAGAATCGAACACTGTGCGCCAGAGATGGTAGAAAATTCATTCGCTTTATGCTTGTGAATTTACTCTTCTCTTCATAATTAAATTCAACAAAACTTAAGCGAAAATAATAATAATAGTAAAAATGAAGATATTATAGAATTTTACCATTAGAAATCTAAAAATACTGTAGTTTTTGGAATCTCAAAAAGAAAGTATATAGCAATCATCTGCGCGTTGGCTTCTATTGCAAAAATTTGTTCGTGAGAAGTGCTGAAATAGTAAAATTGACGAAATTCGAAATACATTGAACTTACAAGCCGAGCTTAGTTGAAAAGGTCTCATTTCACTTGGACCAGATTTCATTTAAACCGGAAAAGATCGGTTTAATGGTGCTTCCCTTCCAGGAGCCTATTTTTATAACTTTAAAAATTGATAAAATTTGTCAAATTTTGTATACTTATAATGCGTTTCAAATAAATTGCGACTAATGAGAAATTTTCTATTGAATGTGAATACGTGTCCATTAAAGTTTAACAAACTTGTCGGATTGCAAGGCCAATTAGAAATGCTATCACCTTTAACCTTTAGAGGGCAAAGCACTTTTCTGTGACGTGGTTGTTCTTCATTGTTTGTGTTGCATTTCGATCAAGAGGGTAAAGTCCACATACTTTGAAACCGTTTAATTTACGTAGCAAACGCGAGCCACTATTAGCTATTCTCCAGTTATATACCTCCTTCTTCCAAGCAAGAGTGTGAAATATTGCTACATCCATAGGTTGTCAAAAATGGGTAGAATTTGGATAAGTAACAAGTTCTATTTTATTTTCTGAACAAAATTCACTCAATGCCAAAGTCAGGTAAGAGACGTGTCCATCTGCTTACAATGAATGTGCTGCTAAACTAATTCTATTAAATTTTAAGGAGTTTTTTCTTATACTCACGTATTCACCTTCATCATGTAAGCTTTTAATATTTTTTATATTGTGATACTGATAACGAATACTGGGTTAATGACGAACATTTACTTTACCCGGTGTTATCATTGAATAAATAACTAATAAGGAAGCGGCATATTGGGCGAAAGTCTAAACCACTCGGCGAAATGCCTTAGTGTGCTGTGTCTGTATTTGTTTCGTGATGGCAGTCATGAAATCGTGACATTTTGAAGGGGGACATTTTATATAATTCAAATTGCTATGTAAAAAAACAAATTTTTAGCCCCCCCTTATTTTCAGATAATATTTCTTAGAATGGCCTTTGATAATTTAATGCACTTGTCACATTTCAATTGTAAGCAAACAAACCGGCATTGGGAAATGTTAAATTTTTTGCAATGTCCAATGTTTATTTTTATAAATATTTCACTTTTATATTACTTAAAACACTGTAATTTATTAGTAAAACTATTAAACTTGCTTGAAAAATCCTTTCTCACGACAAACACTACGGTTGTTTCTGCAGCACAGCACAGCGCACTTCAACACCATAATTGCAAGACTCCGGAGTCTCGATTATATAAAATCGCGTTCTCAAAACAATATTACACTTTAATATTTCACTACTATTAAGTAAAAATCACTTTTAATTAGCTATTTATGACAAAATCTCTAAATGAAACCCGAACTTGTTTTTCATGAAATCTGAAATGTTAGAAATTGAGCAGAATTGTCAAATAGAGCACAGCCCTTTTGTCATTTCTCCCCCGCTCAATGGTTCTGACTGTCATTGAATTGCCTACACACGTACACTGTATTCGCAGCATACCCCACTTTCTTATTAGTTATTTATTCAATGGGCGTTATATTCAAAATATAACGCATTCAATGGGCGTTATATTCAAAATATAACGCGCTAATCTACGCGCAATATGAGGTGGCACGCTCGTCCAGATTTGCAACATATGTGCCTGCATTCTACATTTGCTCTACCATTTCTAATAATAGACTAATAATAAATAATATTATTAATTTGAAGAATGCCCAAAATGCTAAATGGCTTCAATGGCTTAAAAAAAATTATCTACCTGAAAGAAAAACAAAAATAGAAGAGAAGTTAAAGAGAGATTTAAAAAAAAAAGTTGCATTGGGGCACTCACTCCGTATACTTTAAAGGACAAATGTTTGAAATACACTGCATGGCCTGACGATTTTTGTTATAAAAACGTAACAATACTTACTGTCAATCTATAAAACTACAATTACACTGGTCTAAAAAATTTAAATTTCTTTTTGTTACACGAAAACTTGTATTAAATTTTAAACGTACTATGACCACCAAACAATAATATATCAATGAAAAAAAATTAAATATCCAGTTTCATGAACAGTATAAAAATCACCTACACTTACACTAATTATTACTTAATTTACAATAAATAGTTATGATTTTCGTGATTGTTTGGCTTCTTTTAAGTCTCCAACAGTAATCTGCCAGCTTTCCTGGACCATGCACTCTCATTTCTCTTGATAACGCTTCTCTATGAAGGAAATATCCTGATAAAATCTTTCACCTTGTTCCTCACTCACAGCACCCAAATTTTCGTTTTAAAGAAATCCAGAAGAGAATCCAGCATATGTATTTTCAAGAACATGTTACAACCCCAAAGCTTTGTATAAGGTTATAAGTTCATTAATTAAATGTTTGTAATTTTCCGCTCTATGTTTTCCTAGGAAATTGTGGACGACATTCACAAAACATTTCCAGTCGAATTTACCTTGATCATTCAGTTTTTCTCAAAGTTCTTATCCTTCATTAGTTCCCGTATTTATGGACCAACAAATATTCCCTCTTTAATTTTTGCTTCGCTGAGTTTACGGAATTGCTCTTTTAGGTATGCAAATCCACTACCATCTTTATGCATAGCTTTTACAAAAATTTTCATCAGGATGAGTTTTATATGCAACGGTAGTAAACGTATGTCTTCAGGGCTCACTAAAGGTTCATATTTTTAACATTCTTATGTCCTGGAGTTGATTGACGTTTGTGTAGTGACTTTTTCTGTCTCTACTGTCCCATTCACTAATAAAACAGCAATATTTGATGTAACCAAGCTGTAGTCCAAGCAAAAGAGCAATGACTTTAAAATCTCCACTAATTTTTCAAGCGTGCTCACTGTATTTAATTTTTTCGAGAAGTAATTTCATATTCTCCTAAGTCTCTTTCATATCAGAACTATGAGCTGCAGGGACTGAAGGAAGTTTGCTTCCGCTATATAGCAACACTGCTTTCAAACAAGCTCTTCTAGATTCAATGAACAGCCGCCAGTGGCTTGGATCATATTTAAAATTTAATTACTGCAGGAATGTCATTACAATTCATCGTCACGATGTCGAAAATAAGAAATTTTCGTATCGGGAGAAAGTAAATTTCAATCGTTTAATCTAGACCCCAAAAGCTCAGTCTGTTTTTTATACAAATTTAAATCACGAACTAAATCGTTAAGATCACTTTGTCTCAATAAGTAGGGCGCTTTTGAAGTAGACGGTTCATTACTTGGATCGCTCTCTTCAGATACCTTATTATACTTATTAAGAACATATTCCGGTCTAGGAACAGATTTCTGACTTTCTGGTCAATTTGGTGGCTTTAGCACAGGCAATTCGGCACTAAAGGATTGGTCTGATAGCCGATGACAAGTCTGGGTACTTGATAGTGTATTTGGACTTTATTATAAAGCCTTTTGTTTGAGTCAAACAAAAATAACAATCACTTACATGATCTTTTGGTTCCGTCCGAATCATTAGCTTTGCAAAGTGCAAATGTCTAGATTCTTCTTTAGCCCAACCTAATAGAAGTCTCACACACATTATACAACATATGTGTGGAACCCAGGATTTATCTTGGTGGTGCACAGGAAAACCAAGATAGCCTAAATAACACTCCTCCATTAATGGTGTAAATTTTTTTACGCTGAGATACAAAAGCTAATTCTTCAGACACATAACAAAAATTGTCCAGGTTATTTGAATACTTTCGTGGCATATCTACAATATAACAAACATCAATAAAATATAAGTTAGTCGAATACGATAGTTATACAGTAGCTTAAATTAAGTTATTCAAACAAAAACACATAAATAAAGTCTTGTGCCGTAGTTATAGCGTAGCGTAGTAAGCATATGTCAAAAGAGTTGCTTTGACAGTAAATTACTACGTTACACACTTTGCAGCGGTGAAAGAAAGAAAGCGTAGCGATAGTGTAGTAAAAATAATAAAATAAAATATATTCGCAAATGTATGAACTAAAATTTGAAATGAATAAATACAATACAATGATCCTAGAAGATTTAATATTGCTATTGTTTTATAATTTTCCAATCTGGCAAACTGTCTGAGCTGGGCAATACTTAAGTAAAAAAAGACTTAAGTACTACTTAAAGTACATTTTCATTACTTAAGACTTATTACTCAATACTTTTGAAATGCCCCTACTTAGTACTTGAACATAAGTACTTGCTTCTATTTACTTGTACTTAAGACTTAGTTTTGTACTTAAGTACCAAGATTTTTACTTAGTATTTCTGAGTCTGTTAAGTATCTAGAAATATCTAACTCTTCGTAGAAAAGAAAACACAATCTCTAACGCAATCCCTTTTTTGTTGAGTTTTAAAACACGCAAAGAACTGTCAAAGCATGTACCGCACTCACCCGTCAAGGCAGAATCTTAGACAAACTAATAACATACAAACAAGACTGGACAAGTAGAACAAAAATCAGTAACGTCTCGCTCGAATATAAAATCGACGATGCCTCGACTTGATGACATAACCACTAACATGTATAATATGGGCTGACTACGTTCATAGATATACACTGCAGAAAGTGAGCTCACTTCTATATTGCTGACTCTTTCGGTCTAAGCACCAAGTAGGTACCAACTGAGAGAGAACTGAAAGCCAATAAAATAGTGGATTCGTCGAAATATATTAGGGTTATTACAGATAAGAACTGTTTTACCAAAGACAATATATTCATTAGATACGCAGAAGAAATTCTAAATGTTTTATGAAAATCTCTTTCCGAACTACGTGCTCACTTTTTCAACTTCCCGCCAATGGTTTTTTTCAATGTTGGCACAGACGTAAGAACTCTTTTTGACAAAAGCAATTGTGTCCACATGAAATAGAAAAGTAAGCAGTCTGTATTATATACGTCAGTGGACATAACCAAACGTAAACCTCGACCTGATGTAGGGAGGCCTCAATTTTTTCTTAGAAATTTACTGGAAATTTTTTTCTTAGAATTGTTATGCATTATTGGAGGCGATAATGGGTGTACTTGGGCGAACCTCTAATAGTTTTTATGAATGTAGCAATGAGAGGTAAAAGTTTTACTCTACCTGCAGCGTCGAAAACTATAAAAAACTATAAATAGTAGCCACTGGTTACTATACATATTATAGTTCTCAAAAGGTATTTATTTATTAATACCTATTAACTGAACTCGATAAACTTCATTATATTACTGCCAATGTACAAAGATTCTAAAAAAGTACTTTAAAAAGTACTTCAAAAAGTACTAAGTACTTTTTATAGACTTAGTATTTAGTTACAAGTACTTTTCATACGTGCGGTACTTGTACTTGTACTTAAGTACTTTTGCTTTGGTATTTGCCCAGCTCTGCTCCTAACCTAACAAAGATTTTATTTAGCGAATCCATTCCTTTATACTTAAAGTCTTTAAATACAGTGTAAATTCCTTGCGGATTACAGAGATCATAGATACAGTTAATGCAGTTAATGCTGTATAAACTCCAGCCACTATTTTGAAGACTAATATAAGCAAAATGGTTCGCATCGATGTACATAGTATGCAGCAGACATAAGTCCAGAAAACAAGCCCACGGACTAGCCATGACGCTAAGAGAGGCATCATCTTTTATTCCATTATCGTAGACGTAATTATTCCCGTGAGCAATTGTTTTTAGGTTTTCATAAAAGCCAAAGAACTAGTTAACATTATGGAAAAGACAAAAACATAAAAATCTCTGGTACTAAAATTTAGTGAAGCGAAATCGGGTTGATATTGTGGCCATCGGTTGTATTAACTAGAATTCAGTCTGCTGAATTTCTTCCAGCACCTTGTATTAAAGTCAAAGCACTGGGTAAAAATCTTCCTAATCCTTCGCGTATTAGTAATATAGTAAATATATATTAATATATATATATATATATTACTAGTACTAGGCAAAACAATAAAATAAAAACTGCGATGCTTTATGGTTGGCCTCCTATTAACACCGTTTTATCATGAAGGCAGCCAATAGAGATGTTATCATTCCAATAATCTTAACGAAGAAGATTTTGTCATTTAAAATAAAATAAGATAGTCTTTATCAGAATATAACTGTACAAAATAATACGTTTCACTTTGGCAAGACAATTTAATTTCCTTTATTTACATAACTTAGTAACAATTATTCAGGAAAATATAATAAAGGCTCGAACTGTATACGCTAACCTATAAAGTTGCCATGTTATTGTCGTCCTACCATCCGTATCAATGGTAACACATCACTTCGCTACATTTCACTATCCAAAATACAATAGTGAAAGGTAGTGCAATACAAGTCACTCTCAATCGACTCAGTGAACCCAAAAGAAAGAGAAAGGAAGTGTTTATCTGTTATTTTTCGTGCACAGTGAACGCGCGATAGCGTGGGAATATGACAAAATCCAGAAGTATAAAATCCAGAAGTCACAAAATCCAGAAAAAATTAATAAATCCGGAAATGAGAAAATCCAGAAGTGACAAAAACCAGAAGTGACAAAGTTCAGAAACGACAAAATACATGAATGTCAAAATCCCGAAATTGTTAAAATTGTTATAATTAAAAATTTGTTTAAAAAATTTTAAAAATGGCATGAACTTCGCTAATCTCATATTTACACTCGTCGTTGTTGTTATATTCATCTGTGTTATAGATATAGTTGGGAGTTTTGTGATGACATATTCATCTGATAGACTAGATAAGTAATACAATGTGGATAAAAACCCACACAGAATATAAACTGAACGTTTAAGCATAGGAAAAGCTTCTGATGAGTCCCATGGCTGTGACGAAACATGTCAAGCATAGCCAAACAGGAGCCTACACGGCACCCCCCTTAAGATATGAAAGAGCCCCTGATACATATATATTTTATTGTTCAACCATGACGATATGCGAAGCACGCAATCAACCTCATGGGTCAAAGTCCAAAATGCATGATAATTCGAATTAAAATAAAAAAGTCCAAATTTTGGAAATCACTATATGTACATAGAAAAATTTTTGCGTTGAGGTATTATCCTGTTCTGAAATGTATGAATTAGTGCTTATAGTATATGGTACATATCTAGGAATGTGCCTGGTAGTGTGGGGTGAATAAATGTAAAACATATAAATTTGTTTGTTTTTAACATAGACGACAAAGTTCCGAGTTCATGAAGAATTCAAACTAAAAGAAAATCGAATATCTTTTCTGAATTTCTTCTCAATTTTGTCTCGTCTGGATTTTGGCACTTCTGGATTTTGTCACTTCTGGATTTTGTCTCTTCTGGATTTTGTCACTTCTGGATTTTGTCTTTCTGGATTTCGTCACTCTGGATTTTGTTTTTCTGGATTTCGTACCCAACCCCGATAGCGTTTGGTAGTGACAAAAAGTCACTTTTTGCACGCTTTTTTTCTGTTGGTGAACGCACCCAGTAATGAATATATAGATGTCACCAAAAAAAACTGGATGTGACTCGAACAAAATAACATTTGTATTGTTTTTAATGACAGTACACTAAAACAAACAAGAATCATCACAAAATTCGTGTAACAAAAATAGTAGGTCTGTTCGCGTACTTTTTCAAGTAAAAACATGAAAAACGTCAAAATGTATGATAAAGACGGAAATTATGAGTGACACTCCCAAAGTACGCGAACGGCTTCGATTAAGAACTTGTAAAAACTTGCAAATATTCGGGATCTGTAATAACGACGTGAAATTTTCCTAGCACATAATACAATAAACAAATTTAATTTACCGCTTTGAATACGTTGAAATGTTCTTGAAGAACATTCTACTTCTACTGGAGGAGGAGTATCAGGTTCTTCCATTTTTTTAAAACTAAAAACTTGAAAAATAATTGAAGACCGGCGACGCGGCTGTCAAAATTGACACTTTCGAAGTTTTTACTCGACGATTTCTCTCGAGTTAAATCAAGTAATAAATTAAACGGAGGGGAAAAGTAACGTCAACAATTTCTCTCTCAATTTTCGAATATGCGAACACCTTCGAGTAAAAACTTATAAAAAGTTTTACAAGTTTGTACTTTCAAGCTAGTACGTGAACAGATCTAGGGGCCTATTCTTGCATAACGAAGGCACATTCCGTATTCGTTATACTGTCAAATCCATTCGGAATCGACACATGTGGTATTCTTGAAATCCGCATTCTTTATATACCGAACGCAAACCCTTCGTTATTTAACGAGTGGGTTCAACCGTTCGTTATGGCAAACGAAGAATGGATCAGCTGCAATTTTACGGATGATAATGGGAGATAAAAGATATGCGAAAATGTCATATGCTCAAAAAACTAAAGTAATTGAGTTTTTAGAGGAAAACCCAAATCTGAAATTTGGTAAATATTATAATTCTTTCAGTTCAAAAGATGCCACGGAATTGTGGCAAAAGCTAGCATCAGTATTAAACTCCATACCCGGAGCGCAAAAGGACTGGAAAAGTTAGAGAAAGGAATGTACAAAAATTTATATTAATTTTTTTTTATGATATTATATTCAAAACAAAGCTAATAGAAAATTTCCAGAGTTATCAGGATTTAAAATGTATGGTGAAAGGAAAATCTACGGTGGCAAAGAAATATCTGCATGGTACTGGTGGTTCTCCTGCAAATTTTTCCTATCCAGCGATGAATTAAGGGTGTAGGAACTGATTAACGATTGACGTAATTCATTTTCCATAGATTCTTCAACAATTTTAGACGCAAACAATAATGACAATTCACTGAAACTAGACACTTTTTACTAATTATATTTTAAAACATGAAACAGTTGAC
This sequence comes from Dioctria rufipes, assembly GCA_963924295.1. Classification (NCBI taxonomy): domain Eukaryota; kingdom Metazoa; phylum Arthropoda; class Insecta; order Diptera; family Asilidae; genus Dioctria; species Dioctria rufipes. Next base: position 63,545,335 of record OZ002740.1, on the reverse strand, counting down.
AATATTCAATTTGTAAATTGACAGATTTAATCCTACCTGCGTTCCTTTTCTCGTTCTGAATGAATCTGTATGAATCGACTGAACGACGTCATAATTTAATTCTGTGCTCATAGAAAAGGAACGAAACAGAACTATTTCGTGTGTGTGACATTTCGTACATTTGATAAAAGTAAGTATAAATTCGAAAAATTGTTGTTTATGAAAAATAAGGCCATTTTCCAACAAAAGCAACTTGAACTCAACTATTACCACCTCGCACTAATTGTAAACAACCCATTCACGAATACAAATTAAAATCGTTCTACTTAAATCCGGGAAAAACTCAGGTGCATTCAGAACGAGCGATGACAGATTGAAACTATATCGTTCGGCCCGAGAATAAGAACGACATGGATTGAAAAAATTCATTCTGAACGAGAAAAGGAACGCAGCATTCGTTATCAACCATTCGTTATATAACGAATTCGTAAAAACCATTCGTAATTCAAGAATAGGTCCCCTAGTGTTTACCAGTGTTATTTTATAAAACAAAATTGTCATAATAAGTTGAGAGAAAATCTGTGACTATTGTCGGGAAAATAACGGCCATAAAAATTTCTTATGAAAAACTATTTAATTGTCATGCAATAAAAAAGCTGTCATTAGTCACATTTATATAAGACATTGTAGATCTTTCTTTAAGGAATTATTATTCCGTATGATTTCTGAATTTTCCTTATTTATATCAATTTATGCAATTTTCAAAGTTATTCAAAATACTTTGAAACCATGCCATAAATGAAAATTGTTGTCACAGTGAGTACTGGAATTTTGATAAATTTGTAAAATTGTCACACTTGTCGCATTTATCAAGTTTTTTTTTTAACTAGGCACTTGGTAATCTCTATGCCTTCCTAACCAAACACGGATATTTTTAAAAAATCCCGCGATCATATAAATTGGTGCAGCTGATGCGGTTTGAACTCAGATCTATGGGATCATAAATCAATACGTTAACTATTACATCACCGACATCTTGTGTTAACCATATAGCAACATCTCTTAACAGTATATTTTTTTTTAGAAACGAAGATTTTTGCCGTCACTATCTTTATCTACATTCAGATGCTGCATCTGCCTAAGCTTAATGGCTTTAAAATGCAATAAGATTGCACTGCTTATCGAAGAAAACTAAGTATTAAAAGGGATACCTTGCTAGAGCTATACAACATAGCGGTAGTAATGGTAATCCTAAGGGAAAGAAAATGTTCTATATCATTACAAATATATAAAGATTACATTCCGCCAGCGTGCCGTTATTTAAGCAGAAAGTTTTTTCAGAAAACGATCGAAAATTGTACTGAGAATTGTATACTTACGACTGACAACTGACTTTTACAGCTAACGGCTAACTGGTGCAACTAATAAAAATAGTATTTTGTGAACGGCTAACAAAAAACTTCTAACACACTATAAATTACTCAGAAATGAACTATAATTTCTTTTTTTTTTCCCATATCCCATTCTCTCCAAGCCGTGAAGGGCATAACGAAATCTTGGCTACGCTCCTGGGCAAAAATAAATTATTTTGAGCAATCATGTTCAAAAGAAAATCCCTTTTACATTAAATCTTGAAAACTCTTTTATGAATTTTATTAAGTATTATTATAATTTTTCCAATTTTTTTTTTTTCAATAACGTTTATTTTACAGGCAGCTTTAATCCGATCATCATTACTCTTATCATCATCACAGCTTTATCAACGTGATTGTTTTTATGAAATTGTTAATATCATTCATTGTTTATTCTCTCTTCCTTTTCTTTGTATTATCGTTTCCTATTTATAATATAATAAATTTTCACATCACTGTTAAAGGACACATTCTTGCTGATCATCATTGTTACAGCATCACTTCAGAAACAACAGATTTTTTTCTATTATAGATATTTTAGCTCATTTCCCTAAATTGTTGCGTTTTTACCTTAGACTCATCTTTGATGTTTTTTATTGAAAAATTATGGCTGTCTCTTTGGTAGTTTTTATACAATTCTTTCAGAAATTTTTGTTATGCTTGTCGTTTTTTTCAGTGTGTTTTAAATTTTTATACCCTGTTTATTTAATAAGTCTTGAATTTTTGCATGCCGATGAAGGTGTCTTATGAATTTAGTGTTTAAAAATTATAATTTAATTGGCAAATCCCATTTGAAGTTGGTGTTGCAAACATTAAGAATTTTTTCTAAGCAGTTCAACGCTAAAATTAGGAGTTTCAATTTTGATCTATTATGCAAGCGAAAAATTTAATCTGTGATTTAAGAAACAAACAGAGTGTGATAAATGGCAGAAAGCTTATTGAACAGAACTGCTTACTACACAGTTGGAAGATTAATGTTTCTCAATGCTACGAGACTATTTCCTTTTTTCCAATAATAATAACAATCGTAATAATTATTCTGATCTTAAATTCTTTTCTCTATAAACAAATTATATCAATAATCCTCTCCGAATATGATGTAACTTTTCCGATAGTTGAAGAAATTTCTGGAATAATTACATCAAAAGCAAGCTACATCCGCATAAAATATTTCAATTCATGTTTGGATGGAATAGAGAAAATGAGTGCCAATCACTGAATAAATTCAACCACTTAAAGTCTTTGTTAGTTTACTTCCATGAAATTGTCTCTCAATCGATTGCTATTTCTCTGAATTTCCAGTGGATTAGCAAAGTGGATTATATTTAGAACCGACAGGCCATTCGCGGGATTTCTGCTTTTCCTTCTACTGAACGGCCGTTAAGAAGTAATTAATAATCCTTCCGACTTCTAGACTACACGATATATTCATTGTGAAACTGAATAGTGGTTTCTGTCATCTAGTCAGAATGGGTGCTTTGTTAAATTATTTTTCTGTCAGTGCTGTGAGATTACAATTTAATCTATAGTATTAATCCGAGAAACAAGAAACTTTTTTTTATTGGTGTCATTTTTTATTGTGTTTCATTGTTTCTATCAAATGTAATCTATCTTCACTTGTTTTCATTACCGATTGTACTCTTTATCGTAGCAGCCATCATCGTAATCTTATATGACTACCATCTGTTCATTATTTTACAAACTTTGCAAAAAGTAAATGCCATCCAAATACAAATTTTATATCAGACAATAATATCAGTTTGGTTATCATACATACCAAAGCTGTAAAATGGCCCTTATAAAGGCTTTCGCGAACCTCTGTAAAGCAATATAGATGCGGATTATAGGAGAATTTCAATCTTATTTTACTTCTTTATGTGATTCTTTGTCAGTTTTTAGGAAATCAAGATTGAGGATCGCATATCTATCCTTCTAACTTTACTTACTGAAACACCTCAAGGATCTATTCTTGTTGACTTCTTCATCGAAATCCAGTTACAGTTTTTCTGTATAATCTAATTCATATCAAACAATGTAAATGTATGAGCACATTGAATTGCTGCAATCCTACCAGCATTTTAGTTTGCCCTTTGTACAAGGTGTTCTTTAATGGAACAATCTTCCTTCCATTATTTAGATTGTTACTTGTGCTAACAATTCTTAAAAATTAATTCTTAAAATTAAAGTTTTTTTGATCTTAAGACAATTCAAAAATACTTAGACCACCCTTTACCACTTTAATTACTCTGAGCTTGTATGCAATTTTGCACATTAACCCTTACCACGCATACTTGATTTGATGGGATCAGATTGTAATTTAAACATAAATTACTTTCAAATTACTTTTAAATAAAAATATCAAAAATCTTAGTATAAAAATGGCGCTTAAAAGAATCTTCCTATTGTGAAATACATTAAGCATTCGATTCCTATTTCAGGAACATTTCTATGAAATGATTAAAGATAAAAAGAAAAGACGGGGGGTTAGGGTTTTACAACAGACCGCAATAAACTCGGAATAATATTGTGGAAATACCTTTTTGGAAGAAAGCCGCAATAAAATGGTAAAAAGGTGCATACCCCGACATATAAGAGTTCAAGAATAATTGTGGCATCATCAAGGAGAGAAATCTCGTTACATTCAGTAAGTGACAGCATAGATGGCACAAGAACTAGATGTTGCATGGCATACTAGAGCTAAGTATACAGATTATGAAATGGGTAGTGCATTCTGGAATGAACCATAACATGTTTTAGAGTATGCCGAAAGCAAGTGGACCACCAAACCATATAAATTTTGTATACCTTTTTGGTACTGCATGCGACATCTACTTCTTGTGCCATCTATGGTGACAGTTATCAATGATCAGTTCGATTAAAAGTTGACGATCATAGGAATTTTAAAAGTTGGCTTGTACAAATGATTTAATTTGTGTTTAATGTATTAAATGTGATGGAAATTATGCTTTTGTCGATTGTGAATGAATATGTGAATGTTTATATAGTAATTGGTAGAATAGTACAAATACTGGCGTAAAGCTGGAGTGCTCTCGATTGTTTACGATGTTGTGCAGAATAATTAAAACACTTCACATTGATTGCACGGTTCGTCCGTTAATTTACTGATCCTGGCCGTACTAAATCCCGCATGACGCATAACGTTCACTTTGTTAAATGATCATGGTTTGTACTAGATCACAAATATTTAACAATAGCATTGACTTATGCCGCTATTCTTGACTGGTCCTGGTCCGTATTCGATATTGAAGGGCATGATCTTAATTAGACAATAGCGTTAACTCATGCCGCTCTTGTTTAATAAACCTGGTCCGTAATTGTTCTTGCAAAATACATCTGTCCTTATTGTACAATAGCGTTGAACTATGCCTTTATTGTCAGTAAGCAAATCCACTGAGTATCGTTATACTCAAACACATATTTTCTATACTCATGCAGGTCAGACATTCCCCTTCTTCCATGAACTGATGAAAATAGTCGATAAAATTATATTTAAGATAAGTAGTTGCCGCTGGCTGCAAAACGTCAGTTTCTAAATTTGAGATGGCAACAATTGATACTAAGCTAAAAAAAAGTGCACATATTTTTGCAACGGTTTCATTAAGACAAGAAGCGATATATTAATCAAATTGAAATACAAACTTTGATATCTAAACCTAAAATGTAAGTCCACAAAATTCAGGGACCGTAAACAACTGTTTTTTGGCAATCATTTAAAAAGTCCCAACAAGAGTGAATAGTATACCATTCATGAGACGTAATTGCAAAAAGTTAATAATAGCTAAAAAGAATTTCTAAGTCTCTTAATAAAAATTTCAATCAAATTTTTTGTATTTTAAAGTTAATTATAACTTTTACCGAAGACTTTTATTTATTTAAATATTATGATAAGAGTCCCAAAAGACTTTCATTTTTTAAGTCTCATAATAACAGTCTTAGAAGACTTTTATAGTTTTAGCTCAGTACTAAGTTATCACAGACGTTTATTAATAAAATTCCTATAAGAATTTTAATTTTTTGTCTCAAGGTAATCTTAGAAGACTTTTATAAATTTCAGTCAGTCTATAACTATTAGCAGAGACTTTTATTCATTTCCTATGTCAATTGTTCGTTAACAGTCTGATCGGGATTTTCATATTTTATAGTCAGTTATAATAGTTATAGAAAACTTTTATTTATTTAAGTCTCATAATGGATCTATCACAGATCTATTATTGTTGCAGATCTTGGTATTTCATTTACTTAATATGCGGATATCCGGATACCCGAATCTGTGGACTATCCGATTCCTGAATTCAAAATCAAATACCAAGATCTGTGATAGAAGATCGATTATGACACTTAGTCTTCTATAACTATTATAACTGCCTGTAAAATATAAAAGTCCCGATCAGACTGTTATCGAAAATTTGAAAAGATAAGATTCTTATGAGACTTTTATCATAGGACTTAAATGAGTAAAAGCCTCTGGTAAAAGTTATGACTGAAATTTATAAAAATCATCTAAAATTATCTTGAGACTAAAAATATAAAAGTTTTATGACAATTTTATGAAGAGACTTTTATTAATAAAAGTCTTTGATGACTATTAGCACTGAACTAAACATATAAAAGTCTACTAAGACTGTTATTATGAGGCTTAAAAAAATAAAAATCTTTCTTTTCGGACTCTTATCATAAGATCATAAGACTTAAATAAAAAAACTCTTCGCTAACAGTTATTAATGTCTAGAATAAAATACATTTAATAAATAATTATTATTTTATGATAATAAAATTTTAATTATCTTTCATAACAGTTACATAGAACTAAAAAACTTTGTTTTTTTTAATTTTAACTATTATTCCAAGATTTTTTCAAAGAGTCCCATAACAATTACGGTCTCTAATAAAATTGATACCACCTTGGTTCATTATAATAACCGTCCCTAGATTCAAGCCTCACGGACGCTCAGCGATGGTGGAGCTATTCTGCTGACAAAAGATTAGATACTCACTAAGATCGAGATGCTGTAAATCCCTTGTAGGATTGGTCATGGGAAGCAGTTGGGGAAAGTCATATCTTCATTAAAACCGGTTTTAATTGGAATAATTTTAGCTGGGTTCTGAAAACCACGGAATGAAATAATACCAGTAATATTTCGGTTTTAATGAAGATATGACTTTCCCCAACTGCTTCCCATGACCAATCCTACAAGGGATTTATGAATTTAAATTGAAAAAGAAAATACTCTGGAATGAGCGAAACAAATGTAAATTGTACAGTTCTTAGTATACCACTGTTCCTCTGGGTTGTGTATCTGCAAAAATATAATGTGTTCATAACCACGACCAGACTTTATTAACGAGTGACTTTTCGCCTAGGATAGATACCCTGGAGAATACCCATTGTGCATATATTTGAATATGCAATGTATTACATACGATGCGTGTACATAGTACTCCTTAGAAATGGGCAACCCTTTCTTGGTGTTGCCATATAAAAATTTAGGGTTTTTACGTATACTGTGAAAACGATCAGCCCTAGACATTTTATTGTACTTAAAACTTCTTCAGAATACGAAATCCTATAAAATTGATTATAATCATTTTTTCTATCCGACCACATAGGGATATTTGTATGAAAAAGCTGGTCAAAATTATTTTTTTGTTATTATTGGTGCGTAATGAATATTTATATATATTTCAACCATTTTCACTGATAACAATTACATTTTATAATTTTTATGAGGTAAATGTCAATATAAAATGCAAGGAAAGTGTAATGCAAGAAAAAGTCGGTTGAAAATAAAAGAATTAATAATGCCATTTTATTAATTTAATTAAAACGATTTAAAATACTATATTCCGCCATCAGAAATATCCCAATCCTCTTCTTCGCTTTGTTCTTCTTCTGAATCTACCACGTCTGTTGTTGGTAACAGGAATTGAAGTGAAAATGGTCTACTATTTTTTTGATGCACTGTTGGGCGAGAACATGAGAGTAGTGGGTCTGAGCTCAGTAATAATCTATTTATTATGTCCATATTACAAGATACCCTTGAAATTTTCCTTGCGAAATCTTGACGGTATCGCCGAAAATGCTTATTACGAGCCTCAGCCGCTTCTTCAGAAAGTTGGCCAATGGGTAAGAGGGCATGTTCTATAACTATAGGACCGTGAATAAGTATTTTGTGAAGCGTGGGTATCATCGGATACCAACCGTATAATTTCACGTATAGCTGTGCTGTTTCCCATAAAAATTTAGAAAATTTTTCAACGTCTATCTTTTGTGCACTTGAGATCACCTCTAATATAATTCTCAACTTATGTATGAGATCCTGGTCAATACCAGTGATTCGCGAAGCTGTTTCAGGATCAGAAAAAAACCTTCGAGAAGTATTGCCATCATTTGTATTCCCGAATCCGGCTTTCGGTACGTCTACTAATATGGACATTTCTTCTTTTAAGGCTTCTTGAATGTTCTTCTTAGTTTCTTTAACAGAATTTTTTTCACTCTCGGTTCTTGCTTGCTATTTCTTTATTGGTATTTTATATGCTAAATGTAATAAAGACTCTAAGAATCTTATTCTTGCATGAATGATGGACAATCCGAATTTTATTGTATCTGGATCTATTTCCCTGTTTCTTTCCAATTTATTAAACTCCTTTGATGTTGCCTTACATAGTATGTAGCATCGCATAGTGGAAGAAGTTTCTGTTGCTGCATTGCACACTATTGCATCTACCATTGTTTGAATAAGTGTATGTTTAATTTGAAGGATACCGTTGGCTATTGCTACCTCTGTTGTTGTCAAGGTTGTTGCTTGATTTTCAATAAAAGCTATTTCTTCTTTGGTGATGTCGTTCGTTTCATGAACAAATCTAATTCGGATCGGTCTACAGAACCGTGGAAATGAAGGAACTGGGTTCTGCCAGATAATTCTTTTTTGCCCATTAATTTTTGCTAATAGTCGCAGAGGCACCAAGGAGCTTTGAAAAATGTTCGCATCACTATCTGTACTGTTCTGAAATTTTTGTTTGAATTGTTGTGAGCCATCGCAGCCCCATTTTGATATGAGCTCCAACTGATGTACATCTCGTTCAGTGATGTTTGCCAACACTTCTTCCAAATATTTACATAATCTCGAAATAGTGTGATCTAATAAATCGTGTAATCTGATTTCCGCAAACGTTTGTGTAATTCGGTATGATTCCGGCTTAAGATAACACTCCCTTTTAGCTTTTTGTAACACGGAGTAGCAAGGGTACAGCTTAGTATTGGCACTTCGAACAATATTATATTGTTTTCTTGATAGGTCAGCTTCCACGAAAATAGACAGCGCATTCATCAAGCTTATCTGTTGTATGGCTTGTATTGGTGTGCTGCTGGCCACTGCCTTGCTCTTGTCGGGGATTTAGTAATTTCTTTTATAACTGTAGAGGCGTCGTTTTTACCTGCTGCTCGCAAACACATGTGGGCAGCAAAAGTAAGATGTTCAGCAGGTACCTGCTCTCTCAAATCCTTTGTTTTTCGCCTCTTACTTCGGTCACTACATTCCTGGAATTCTTTACTCGGCCGACCCGCCTTTTGTTTCGTCCAGGTTATTAATTTTATGCTGCCATCAAGCCACTGTTTGTTGCTCTTAAGAAACCGATCCTCAATATTGTGAGACGCAGCCCATTTTTTTTGAAATTAAAATGTCTTAAATTGCGTTTAAATGCACAGACTTCTTCAGTTGGACAATTGGTGACTTATAAAAGGCGACTTTCCATATATTGATTAGCTTTTTTTCAAGTTACCGGTCAGGGCACTGCTTTATGAAGTTATACAGCTCTCTTCTTATCATCACTTTTACATTTTCTCGCATTTCTGAAGAAAAGAATATACAATTTAATGAAATTTCTGAAAATAAGTTATTTCGAGCATTTTCTATATACAGGGTGATTCAGATCAAGATACTTGTGGTAAGACTATCAAAAAATTGTTCCACATACCCCCCCTTAGAAACCTTCCTTTAGGAGTTGAGGCCAGTTGAAGATTTCGCCAATATTCGTCAGAATAAATGAGTATAACTTTTGAACCACCCTACAGATTTTGGTTATTGTTAGCTTATTAAATAGCCAAGAATAGTAGCTTTTGAAAAGTGTATGACTCTGTATTTTTTAATTAAGCATCTTTAAATTATTCTCAAATATTTCCAAAATATTGATTTTTTTACACACAAATTTCATAAATACCGTTATTTATTTCAAAAACTTTTGTGTGTAAAAATCAAAATTTTGGAAATATTTGGGAATAATTTAAAGATGCTTAATTAAAACATACAGAGTAATACACTTTTCAATAGCTACCATTTCTTGGCTATTTAATAAGCCAACAATAACCAAAATCTATAGAGTGGTTCAAAAGTTATACTCATTTATTCTCACGAATAAAGGAAGGTTTCTTGGGGTATGTGGAACAATTTTTTGATCATCTTACCTCAAGAAATCACGTGGTATACCGGAAGGTATCTTGATCAGAATCACCCTGTATATAAAAAAAAATGTGTGAATTTGTGGAAGATATTTTTTTTGATTTAGGTGGTATATATATGTATAATAAACTACAAATAACTGTAATCCTTTTTACTTGACATGCCTTGATACTATAACTAAAACCTTAAAAATTAAAGAAATTCCCTAAATTTGCCACTATTTTTTGTGTATTTTTTAAATATAACTTAAGATAATAACCAATAGCTCCAAATGTATAAAAGTGTTATCTAAATATAGTACATACCTGAAAATTCTGAATCCATCACAAATATGAATAATTTTCAAACCACAAATCCCTTAGAAAATAATTGAAAAAACACTATATAAATGAAGCACTGTGAAAAAAACGTGTGTTGCACACAACAACTGGATTCCGAATGATCTTGCAAGGAGATCAGTCATCGAATGCTTGAAGGATGACCTCCACGTGACGTCATGGGTACTTAACTTAAAAGAAAAATTGTTTTCTTTATCGTCGGGAAATATTTTACATTTGGACTTTTGGCCAGGTTATTAATACAAATACCCCTATGACGAACAGTTCTAGAAACATATGCGAAAAACCACTTCAAAAATCAAACTTGTACAGATGGGTGACCATACGAAATTTCATACGGGCATTCATCTAGGGCAGTGGTACGCAAACTTTTTACCTCCCGGCACAAAATAGAAAAAAAAAAAAAGTCAAGGCACAAATAGAAAGAATGTATCTTTTATATAGAATTTTTTTAATAAAATGAAATTACATGTATATATTTTATTTAATGGGATGAGTGCGCTTGTTTTTTGTCGCAAATAAATTTTATACGTGGTTCGATTTTTGTTAAACAAACTCGCAGCTCATCATCCAACATTAGCAATCGCTCTCTCTTTTTAGATTTAATCTCTGTGAGTGCAGAGAATCCGAATTCGCACAGATATGAGGATCCAAATGGCAGCAAAGATTTGATGGCTTTTAAACTTAAATCAGGATATTGACTTTTTACGAAAATCCAAAATTCTGGCAAGTCCTTCTCAGCAAGCGCAGCTTTCAAAACTACATCATTTTTCAATTCAATGAGTTTTTCTTCTTCTGCCAAAGACAGAGACACATCATTGTGGCATATGAATGGATTTATCACCCAACCATATTGTGAAGTATCAAGCGACGGAAAATATTTGGAGAAAGATGAAGAAAGATTTTGCAATGTTTCATAGATTTGGTTCATTATTTTGCTCTGATTTTGAGAAGCATGGACACCTGGCAAAAATTCAATGTTATTTTTTTTTGTCTGTCTGATCCAAAGTTGCAGTTTTTCATCGAATGCTTTGAGTTTTCCTGTAATTGTGATCATATTTTCTTTCTCACCTTGCAGACTTAAATTAAGTAAGTTCAATTTTTCAAATAAATCGTTCAGAAAAATAACTTCCAGCCACCATATATCGCTTTCAAGAAACTCGAACTTACCACCTTCAGTAGAAAAATAGGAAATAATCTCAGTTCGCAAACTGACAACACGAGCAAGCACTTTCCCCTTCGAGAGCCATCGGACTTCTGTATGAAATAGTAAACTTTTGTGATCTGAATCCATTGCCTCACATAAAGACGTAAATATTCTTGTCCGAAGCGGATTTGACTTGATGTAGTTCACTACTTTGATTACTTCATTCATTGTTTGCAGAAGCTGAGTGGGCAGAGCTTTTGAAACTAAAACTTCTCGATGAATCATACAGTGCACAATTTTTACTTGTGGATTGCGATGCAAAACATAAGCAACAAAGCCTTTGTTCCGTCCTTGCATTGCTGGAGCTCCGTCAGTGCAGACACTAACACAGTTATCCCATTGGAGTCCTTTTGATTGAACTTTTTGATTGACCAGCTCAAAAACATCTTTTCCCGTGGTATTTTTCGTCAGCTCACTACAGAAGAAAAATTGGTTTTTAATTTTTCCTTCTCTGATGAATCGTAGAAACGCAATCAACTGAGCTTTGCTACTGATATCAGTCGATTCGTCAATTTGAAGCGCCCAAAGTTTTTCAAGTTCATCTGTATTTGCTACGAAATGCTCATGAATCTGATTGTCAACGTCCTGCGACATGTGTTGAATTCTTCGAGAAATTGTATCAGCTGACAACGGAATTTGCTTAATTTTTTCGACTGCTTGATGGTCGAACATTAATTCAACGGCAATTTCTAACGCTGGCAAAATAATCTTTTCGGCATCAGTATGTGGCTTTTTATTTTTGCATAAAAGTTGAGCAATTTTATAGCTAGAAATTTGGGCTTTTTTAGGGATCGAACAAAATACCTTAATTTGTTTTGACTGCCTTTGTAAATTAGTTCGGAGGTGGTCAAAGTACATTTTTGGTTTATTCTTCATTTCTGGATGTTTTGTTTCCAAATGTCGATGAAGCTTACTTGGTACCATTGATTCATTCGCAAGAGTTTTTGAGCAAATTAAGCAAAAAGGAAGAGAACTATCATTTTCTGATGGAATAAACCCAATTTCAATATAGTCGTCTTGATATTTGCGCTTTGCCAAACTGTTTGATTTCGCATTTGATTTTGGATTTGGATTTTGGACATTTTCATGTCCAGTTTTCTGAGTTCTTGATACAAATTTATCCATAAGGATGCCTGTATTAAAATAAATTAGTAATGGCTGTTAAGAAAAAAATATTAAATTACTTGCTTGGAATAACAACAATTTAGATCTCTACCAATTAATTAATAACCTTGGTCAAATCGAAGAAATATCTGGAATTTTTATCAGTTACTAATAATAAAAACTGAGGAACAAACTACTACTCACTTCAGATATAAACAAAATAATGAGTTCTACAAATTTCCCCACTATAAATTTTGAAATTTTTTACGAATGGCTTTATTCCAATCATAGTATTAAAAATTTCTAAGAAAAATAGCAAGGCCTACTATGGAAAATTTAAAGCAAATTTGAATTTTCCATAAAAAATTCAATTAAATAACAGTCACTTTTATCAATTATTGTTACTTCTTGACAGTGTTTTGTTTTTATTAAATAACTACAAAAAAAATATTTTAACTTCTTTTTTTTATTATATAACTAAAAAAAAATATTTTCGTACTAAATATTTTCGCATTAGCGGCACATTTTAAATTCTTTTACGGCACACTAATATGCCGCGGCACATAGTTTGCGTACCACCGATCTAGGGTATCATAAGAATTGTTCTTAGACTAATTCTAGCTTTTTTACTTGTTAAATCTTACAATAGTAAAGAACTCTATGGTATCTACATGCGTACATATATAGAACAGTCATTTGGTGCTCAAAAAAGGGGTTACCTGGAAAGTCTTCCGGGAGTTTTGAAAATTGGTATTTTTATAGATTTCGACGTGCACTCTCCGCATTTTCACTTTGCCACTCGCTTGGTATATTAACGAAAATATTTTACTACGCGTTAAAAATCCGGTCTATTGTCAATACGAGTGTTGGAGTAGACTTTACGACACTAGTACGTTGAAACCATTCATTTTACAAAAAAATTGGTTAAACATAAGTTATAGGAAATTTTTTCTAGTTTAATTTATTACACCATTTTTCAAAATTTGTAACTGGAGCAGCAAACTACCAATTGACTGAACTAATATAAGTTGAAAAAACTCTTTATGCAAACGAAAAATCTTTAAAAAAGAAATTTCTTTGCAAAAAGAGGGCGTTTCATATAAGCAGGAACCGTATAATCGTCAGTACGGCTTTCGTTTGCATAAAGAGTTTTTTCAACTTGATTCTCGAGCTGCAGACTTAGCAGCAAACTGAGTCAATTTCATATTGACTTATTTCGCTATGAATTTTCATAGCAAAACTCTATGGACTAATATAATTAAGAGACTAATGCTAATGCCTTATCTTCATTGGTATCTATTTTAGTAATTTTTTTTTTTTTTTCTAAAAATAACTTCACACATTCTGAAGTTCTGCACAGATTCCTTACCCATCAGCTAACTAGATACGGCATGCCAGATACTATAGACTTGCTATTTCTCATCAAAAACAAATTAATTTAATTGCATATTCCCCCATATGAAGCCTTGTATGAAGTACATTACAAACGAGTTAAGTTTGTGTTCGTAGAGCATCTTAATTTCAGAAAACTTTTGTAAGTGATATAGATTTCAGGTATAGTGCTTCTGTTCATATAAAAGGAACACTTCTCACCGGAAGATATTAGTTGTGCAATATTTATGTACCAAATGGAAGTTTTGTTTTTGTTTGAATTTGTGTTTCAAGAATACAAGTATTCGTTGATTAAAACTTTTGTTTTAAGTCTTCCTCTTGTCCTTACTTCGGTACGGATACAGGTGAATGCATAGATGATTTTCTCGTCTAATTCGCAATAGTTAACTGCAACCTAGACACATTACTTCCAGAATTGTCTAATTAAGTGAAAACTTAAGACAGATTTAAACACATCTCAGTTTTACTATAGTCGCTATTCTGCTTGTTGTTAACACTGCAAAGTATAATAATAAAGCTCGCAAATGCGAAGTGCGATTTACTATATCACTTTACGTGCAAATTAAAATCCTCCAGTTCTTCTCCAGTTTTCGATGAAAGGAACCTTATTTCAGGACTTAAAGCGAGTAATAAATTACACCGGGGAGGTGTTAAATGGATCCACATCTCTCTGTTATTATAACAAAACATTTGGAATTTCAATTGGGGACCTACACCTTGCCAGAGAATTTTCTTGGAAATCTCTTAAGCCGCTGAATAAAACATGACTGACAAATTTTGCTCAATAAACGTGCGTGACCCTGGGTCGAAGGTTCTATCTATACATAAAAGTACTTTCTACTCTTGATAATATGCATAATTGAATTCTACTTCTTGGGTCTATCTATATGTTCGGAGTAGTACAGTTACTATACATAGATATTTCGTCATTTGGATTTATACTATTATATATTTTGTAGATACTCGAGGGATTATATCAATTATCTTTGGGTTAGGTGGGCTTCTATAATTATATTGACCTTTCTGAACAATTCAGGATATAAATGAAATGGGATCTCGTTTTCAATACTTACGTATTCCGATTTTAGCTTTTTTTTATTTATAAGGTGAGCATATTAAGTTACTAACCATAAATTGAAAGAACGTGTTTCAATTCAAGGAAAAACATTCAACAAGAATAATAAATCCTGACCTATTATGTGTCTGCCAAATCCATATTGAGGTCGTTGGTATAAAACTTCTTGTCCTTGAAATGTATTCATTCCTTTAGGATGCTGCATAGGTACCTACTAACTTATTTTAGAAAAGAATAGAATAGAATAGATTTGTTTATTTGTGGTTATGTACTAAAAGAATAAATTTTTTTTAGGCGGAAATAAGAATAGTAATTATAAGCAACTAATAATATAAATTAAAAATTAAATTCCAAAAATTGTACTACTAAACAACGGAAATAAAATTATCCAATTATATTTAAAACATAAGATAATAATTAAAATAAATAAATAAATAAATAAAATAAAAGAAATAAAAAAATACTAATATATAACAGCTAAGAGCTAGAAAACATAAAGCCAACACCACCTAAAAAAAAACCAAATGCCTCTCCCAAAATGGTGCTACAGTGCACTATCCGCGCTATAAACCACAAGTCGAGCTCATACGCTGCATATCGCATGGTAAGTTATTCCAAACTCGAACAGCACGAACAAAGTAAGAGTTTTCGATTACTGAATAATGAAAGTTTTGTATTAGCAAATCGAAACGCCTTGTGGACCTCAAAAATTCTAATTTATTAAACAATGTAGAAGACAACCACAGCCGATGAAGGCAACCATAAGTCCGACCTATGATATCGGTCACAGCATTGTATTCTAGAATTAACAAAAATACCAAGATTTTTAACACGATTCGAAAATGACAGCATCATGTTATTTAAAACTACAGGTGGAAGGTCAGATACCTCAACTGCTCTGCGATAAAAGGCCATGCACTTCGACTTTCCGGCATTAAGCAATAAAAGATTATTATCAGGCCAGCGCAATATTTTAGCACATCGGAATTCAGCCAATCGATACAATCCTCGGTAAGTCCTATTCATCGACTGAGATACACCTACACATCATTGGCATACACGTGAACTTTCCAGTCGATAACAACATTAGGAAGGTCATTTATATATAGGCTGAAGACCAAGAGGCCAAGAATATAGCCTTGAGGGACACCCCATCTTAGAGGCAAAGCCCCGGAAACACGATACTTCTCCTTAACCCGCTGAAATCAGTTAGAGAAAAGCTGCGCAGTAAGGATACACATATGAGTGAAATTGGAAGTCTGAGTACATCCGGAAGAATAAACGATTCGTGAATCATAACAATCTCTTACGTAACAACAAAACTAACAAAAACACGATCAGCACCAATGTAAAAAGACATTATCTCCGTAAAAGCTGAGTGGACTACGAAATATAAGATAAGTGGTCAAAAACTCTGTCTTAACACATTGACAAATATAAAATATAACAAGACTTGAATAATTTAACAATATAAACACTCAACGAAATATAATAGTATCACTATACTATGATAAAAACTAAACTGTCAACGAAATAGATTAAACTTAAATAAGAAAAAGCCAACTAAAATAAATGAGAAAGACACATTTAACATATTACATAATTTAAAAGCACTTTAAACAAAAAAAATCATACACAATACATCACATAACTCCCTGTTCGTCATCGCAAAGAGATAGTACTATATCTAAGTTGGTAACTGTGTAAGCTCTCCATCCTTCTCCACGAGTGTAAAGCGTCTCGTACACGGCGAACATGTTATTCAACTTGGTGTGTCACATGTGAAAGCTTTTTCTCCGAACACTCTCAAACATGCTGTCCAACAACAGGACAGGAACCCATATCAGCAGCTGCTAGAACTGTTAACTGCTATATTTTCTTGAATAGAGTTCACTCAAGAATGACGAATGCGTGAAAAATATAACCCTACCACAGTACAATGTTGTCAAACACTTAGCTCACCCTCTAAAAATCAAACTAACTTGATTTTCGTCCAACCGCTTGACAAACTGTGTGTCACACCATCAAACAGGCACACACACGGTCAAATCTGCGTGACAACATCGTTGTTCTACTTGAGTTGGCCAACATGCATGACCGTGTATGGGCCCCTTAATCTCCTTAAGCTGAGCTTCCGCTCCTGACCTCGTCGTAGAGCCTCCCGTAGTATATATAGTAATTGCTTGTAGTATTGGTAATGCCCTCGTGTATAATCACTGGGCTCTGCGCAGCAAAACCATCGATATCAGCTAGTTTGGTTTTGCCGAAAGCTTTGAAGGCAGCAAAAAACCACGCCTCTCAAACGTACACAAAAATCTTGCAACAATTGACAGGGCAGAAGATCTTAAACCATCCACGTCAATTGCACTCAGCCTGGGTATGACACGAAAAACAGATATATAAGGAGAAGGTGGGTGTTTGATGCAAAGTCAAACTCTGCGAAAAATTTCATTAGGTATTTTGCTTGCCGTATATGGAACACCTCGTATATCAGATGATCGTTGAAGACGACAAAGCTCCTCACTATTATCAGCAACACCCGAGTAACAAGAGTTTAGGCTTTTATGAGAATCCTCAATTGTTTGTAGTATTCTAGCGGCGAAGATACTGATAGAACTCTCAATCTCACGGAACTGATCATTGAAATTTCTGATCGCTATATTAATTTTGGCGGAAATACGCTTCTCCGAGTCGAGCAGCAGCTGATTTATTTTAGCCAACAGCCCAGCCTCAAAGTAATGCAATGTTAAAGCTGAATCACTATCACAGCCAGTAGGAGAATTTGTAGCAGATGGTGCCGCAGCCGCACTTAATTTAATGCCATAGATTTCTTTTGTTTGGTTAGCCGATCTTGCTCGCATAACGAAGATAATATAATCTGTCAAGTCAGGTGAGAAAATAAGTGAATAATAACGAATAATAAATTAATTTTAATGACTTACTCCTTATGTTGACGAGTTTTAAAACACAGGAAGAAAGAAATAAAACACTCAGGCACTAGAACAGTGAAAAAATAATGGGAAAAACCAGATTAAAACTACTTAAAAACGGAGAAAAATAGTAGCACAAATAAACACGTCTATACCTTATTATTGCACATACTATGGCATATTTGTAGACAGTTTTAGTTTATTAGGATACTCGTATCAACCAATATCGCTTTACATATCGTACGTAATCTTTTATCATTTGCTGTCTAAAGCCTTGTTTCCCCTAATAATAACAGCAGCAATATTCTCGGCTGTTCTTGAGCGACGTGCACGGGTTTTATTCTTCACATCACTAACTTGTCCCGACAGCTCGAATTTTTCTACCAATTTCTGTTTGCGGTCCGACAAGGTGCTTCACGACGACCCAAAAATGTTCGAGTTTTACGAACCGTCTCTGCCACATTTTCACCATTTTTATAGTGAATTTTAATAATTTCAATGCGTTGTTGAATCGTGTATCGTTCCATTTTTATTAATGGCGTAGTTTCTACTTGTCAAATTCAAAAAATGACAGCTCCAAAAGTGACATCTACCGAAATAGCGGGCTAATTAAAATAAGACCTCTTATTGGAAAACCCTTTAGTTATGCCCATGGTACAAGGAATATAAGGTATGCTGGTATCTGAACGTGTTTTCGCCATCTTGAAAGCTTTAAGCTTTTTATGTCCTCAAAACGAGCCACTTTTCTTGTCGATGGCATTAGGTTAAAACATGCACAGTGAATGAATGCATAAAAGGCATTTTAATAACAAATTAATCGGATTTGCATACATATTTAACGGGGTATTTTAAAATGGACCATATCCTTACATACAAGTCGACTTAATTAAAATATCATAGATAATTTCTTTAGTGCCATAAGATCTAAAGGTTGTTTGAATGACCACCCTACTACTACAGACTTTAAGTATACATAGATTAAGATCATACTTATTAGGTATGTTGAATTAGTTCCAATTAAAAACATATAAAAATCTTAGAAAAGTTGTAATTTACTTTTAAAATTTTATTATCGTAAACTATCTATATTTCTCCTACTTTAATTTCCTATTTTCGTTGAGTTTAATTTTTTTTTTTTAATTAGACTATACATATTTATAAGATGCAATGAAAATATTCTGCGTTCAGTGGGTATCCTTGAAGAAGTTGATTCTGGAAACTCAACATTAGGTTGGTTTTCACAAAATGAAGATTTTGTTTTAAGAGTAGGTAGTCATTAAAAGATGTAGATTAGAACAGGGCAATACTTGCAGGGATCGTATCTTGAATTTGGAGAAATAGATGATTTAAAACATGATAGCGCTTAGAAAAAAAAAATTGAAAAAGATTTATCCAAAAGAAGAAATACAGGAGATGCAAAATAAATATCCTTAAAAGAACTTATTTATACCTCTAAAGGTTTTTTGAAGAAGATTATTAAATAGCAGAACAAATAGAGACTTAAGAGGGAAGGCTAAATTACTTTCGTATTAAGCATTTAAATAGAAAGGAAGAATGAAATAAGCGTGCAAGGAAAAGAAATGAAATAAAATAATCATTTGAACAGAAAATGGTATTTAGTTCATTTATTCCTATGTTCATTTGAAAAAGTGGCTCGTTATGATGCCATAGAAAGCTTTAAAGAGCTTTCATTTCATACCAGCATACCGTATATTCTTTGTACTATGGTTATGCCAACTTGTTCGGAAACATGTTGTGAACTTGTTGTGACCCAACTTGTTAGCTAAACTTAACATGTCTTTCCATTTAAATGCTCGATAACATTCATTACTTAAGAATCGGATCGCAATTGATAACAGGTGTTATTAGGATCTTCACCGTTTATTTGCGCAGGACGTTATTTAAGTTTAAATAAAATGAAAAAAGTGCAAATAGCAAATTTCCGACTTCAAAGTGGATTTGAAAACATTTTCCAAATATCAGCAACGAACTTTGGAAATTTATTACATCTGGTTGCACCTTTTTCTCATATTCCTTAATTAATTTTATTGTAACAGCTTTTGTCCACTCCATTATCTTCAACTTACTGAAAGGAACGTTAGAATCACTAGTTTAGCCAACACAACGAATGTAACGTTTCCACTTAAATGAACAAATTCACCCAACAAATTGTGCGGGTTTTTATAGGTAACATCGAACAAGTTGCCAACATGTGTCTGTATTTTCATATAGCGTTCCTAATTATACAGAATGTTTCCAACTTGTTTCAAAACTTGTTGGGTAAGAAAATTTGTATTAAGGGCTGCTGTGTTAGAAATGCATAATAAAAATATTTTTCTTGAAAAATATTCTTAGGTTATAGCTAATATTTTTGAGCGAAATTTTGTGTGAAAGTTGTATATCCTCAATTTGGACGAATGAGCACT
The DNA here is from genome assembly GCA_963924295.1 of Dioctria rufipes. Classification (NCBI taxonomy): domain Eukaryota; kingdom Metazoa; phylum Arthropoda; class Insecta; order Diptera; family Asilidae; genus Dioctria; species Dioctria rufipes. Next base: position 63,524,995 of record OZ002740.1, on the reverse strand, counting down.
CATTGGGCGCATAAAGACACGAGAAATAAGAATTTTATGTACGGGGTAAACCATTGCATTCTCTGCTACAGGCCGTGCCGCTAAAACTTTACTTTACTTGCATATGTATGAGAAACGTGTCGTTTGAAAGCTTTTAGCATTGCGCATTATGGAAAAACAAACATCTTTCATGTTTAAAAATTTATATAAACTAAACAAACACTTCTGGTGACGATAATTCTAACGCCTATTTATATGTAGGTCAAAATGTTTACTTTTAGGAAAAAGAAGTAATTGTGAATATTTCAACAAAATTACGAAGTGTTTCCGTATTTTCCTAAACTCTACCCAATTCTCTGTGAAATGAGAGCACAGCTTTTGCTCTTTTTTAAGCTTGAAGTCTGTCTTCCCCTGCAAAACATGATCATGATTTTCTAATGAATGAAAAATTCAACATTTCATTTATTTGTTAGACATTATAAAAACATTAATTTTTTTAACATTCTCTATTTTTGAAAAATAAAACCGAGTACACCTCGTATTGCAGCGAAAAAAAATTTTTTTCTTACTCATTCCCCTTCTAAACAATTTTTCAAAATTAGAGAATGACAATTGGAGGTCAAAAAAAGTGAAAATTATTGTTTTTTATAAAGTCCAACATACAAATGTCATGCAATTGAAAAGAATTTAATTATTATATTAAATTCATAAGTATAATTATATGCATTTAAATTTAACATTCATTAGAAAATAATTTTCATGATTTGCTGAGGAAAGAAACTTCAAGCTTAAAAAATAACGTTCGTCTTGAGCGGAAGCTTTTCACAGCGAATTATGGGTAGAGTTTAAAAAAATGCGTAAACTCTTCGTAATTTTGTTGAAAGACTGATGAAATCCGTTTGTTTTTCCATAATGCGCAACGCTAAAAGCTTTAAAATGACACGTTTCTCATACATATGCATTTTATAACGCCATTACTTCTAGTAAAGAAGGCAATGGTATACTCACTGGTTTTCGTGATACTTATGTCTAAAGAACCGGTCACATTCGTTATGCGTTCACATGAACCTACTTGCGTAATTTTCTTTTTGTCTAATATTTATAATCTAATGAAAGAAATATTCTTTTACACATCTTTTTCTATTCCTTTTCTACGACGATTAGTAGAATGAAGTATCCCTCGCCAGGATAGAGGTGACAGAAAGTATTTTTCATGAATAAAATACATAGGCAAGCATGTTTTTTGTCGAATTTTTGTGGTGGATTTTATGCAGCGAAAGCTCGTTGATGAGAGTAAAATAATATTAATTGGGAGAAAAATTCACTCATTTCCAATATACTCACTGCTAATACGAGAGTATGAATAATAAGTCTTATAATATTTTGTCCCTTGAAAGCGACAAATAATAAAAGCATGTATTGTATAATTCTACAGGATACAACATCTTAAGATTACTAGAAACATCTTTCATAACATTTCAATTTTTGCGATTTCCAGATCTCTGAGTTAATTAAGCCTTTCAAACCAAAGAGTGGCCTTACTTCTTACTCGGAAAAATTAAATCGCAGAACTGAAGTAAGTTGATAGCATTAAGACACTTCTAGACTTCCGCTAGAAATCAAGATAAGTAAACCATTGCCAAAGATGAAGCTCTGATCACGTTGCCGCCAAAGATGCAATGGTGGAAATCGTGTCTCTAATTTTTCCAAATTAACCATATGTATATAATAAAAATGAATGCTTCCAATCAACTACTTATAGAAAAATGAACTGTTATCGTTCGAATGCACAGAAATAATCCCTCTACCCTCAAAAACTTTAAAATTAAATCATTCTTACATTGCAAAATCATTTCTAAGCTTTTTATCTTGAAACCGAAATCTATACACTTTTCGTGCAGCTATTATAAATGCTACTGCTCTGCTCTGCTATTCTTCTACATACACAGCTATGCTGCACCCTCATAACCGTGAAAGTTTAATCAAAATCATCAACTAGAAAACTTTTGCTTTCCGTGGATATAGGATTATCATCGTGTCAAGCTCCTATATCTACTATAAGTGCACCACCAATCTGTGCCCACCTTCCACGCTAAATTATTATGTAGTTGGAAAATAGCATTATTTCTGTCTGGCTGAAGCATGGGATTTTACTTGCCACAAAATTGTAGTTTAAATCTGTCTGCTGTTTTGCTACTGTTCATTTTCAGTTTTTGCCGCCTTTTGCTACACACATACAAAAAGAAAAAATATTGTCCGTCTGCGCTGCGATAAGCTTTGTTCTTATAGCAGCAAATAATTGGTTATTAGAGAGGCATGAAGATTTCTTTTTTTTTTTACTTAAAAGTTTGTCTAATTTTATGGAAATGTTCTAAAACTAGTTTTTCCTTTTGTAATTAAATCATATAAATATCCTAACGAATCTAGTGCAACCGATTGAGTGGTGATTGATGTGTTTGTCACGAACAATTTTATCGATTTTCCTCTTTTCTAGGTTACATACATTTACATGTGTAAATAATTTCATAGCGTATAATCCTTTCCGCACAATGCAGAATCTCTCTTAGATGATCTTGAAAGCTGAAACTTGCCATATTAATAATTTTTTTGATAATACATACATAATATAAAAACAAAATAAAAAAGCATAAAAAACTAAGTAAAAGATGCCATCCAATTTATGACTTGTATCTGGTTCTGATATTACTACAATGTTCGGATAGGTGATACATTAGATATTGAATTTATGAGTCTGGGTTCAAGCCACAGTAAAGTCCACGCACATCGGGGCCTGCTGTCAACAACCATAAAGCCGTTAGGCCAGACAATATAGACAATTAAATTCCAAAATTTAATAATATTTCTAAAAGTTTTCAAAACTTTAATGGAATGTTGGGTAAGGAAAAATAACAATAAGTTTAATAAGTTTAATTTTGCAACCATCACCGAGGTCTGGAACATGCACAAAATTGCAGAAAACTAAAAGCTTTTATAACTTCCATGCAAAATTCCAAATATCCTTCAAACTTAATGTATCTGATATTTCCCACAATGTGTTAAATTGGCAAATTAATTCGCACCCCGCAGCATTATTTTTTATTGTAAAAAAATGCTTCTTTTAGTTATAAATGAAAAATAAATCCAAAAGTGCTGCAAAACTGTAGAATAACTATTGCAACTTACCTGAACATCTGTACCAATTTACGACCTTGTATGCTGCCTGCAATATTTTTTTTTATCGATAGAGCAATAATTGCTTATTTCGCTACCATTTTGCAAAAAAAAAAAATAATAAAGTTCTGAAATTTCGGTTGAAAACGTTCAAATCGTTGTTCGTTACAATTCGTAAGTTTGCAACTTCAGACAAGGTCCCGCAAAGTTAACAAATGGGAAAAAATTTATCCTTGCAGTCGTGAAAATATTGCAAAAGCTTTGCAAAGTTTACATAGTCCTTCAAATATTCTACCCTATCAGAATATAATTTTGCAACCCTCTACTAGTTACACAAATATGCAGAAGTTTTGCACATGCAGAAAGATACATTAAACATAGGTTCACGCGTGTTGTCAAATTTGCAAATTTTCTGTTGTATTCGTAATTATCAGGACAAGGTTTGTAGGGAAAGAAAAATTGGAATCGACAAACCCTTCTTGCTACAAAACTTTGCTTTTACACTATATATTTGAAAACTGGCTGAGAGCGCATCGACGTGTAGAGCTTAAGTTTGTACACCGCGTTTCAAAAATAAAAAAAAAAAAAACAATGTAAATTTAAGTTCAAAAATGGGACCAATCGAACAACGCTTTCGTAGGATTGCCATACACAAATTTCGTTTTTTACTGTATATATGGGCACTGCCTGAGAACGCGTCGACGTAGAGAGCTACACTCTTCCATACATATAACGTATACACGCACCCACATACATACACACAAAAACAGACACTGAGTGAAATCCTAAAGTACGAAATCGCGCGATCGAGCCAGACGATAGCTTTCAACAACCACCCCCACCCATTTAGGCATCTATATTATTACCTAACAACGCCGGCGGGCTCCCCTAGTTTAAAATATAAATATTACAAAGCTGTACTTATCCACGGCGCCCGGACCCTAAGCCCCTTCCCCCGCGAAAACTTCGAACTTATACTAGATAAAACGATTTTTCCTCGGAAGCAGTTCATTAAAAACTAAAGAAAAGAAAAAGCATAAAAAGAAAATGATAAATAAATGATTCTTTTGTAGTTTGAGCTCACTGCGCTAATAGTAATCAAAGCAGGCGGCTCGAGGTTTCGATATCGAATCCTTCGAAGCATGAACCTTCTATCGGCGAGCGTATACTAATAGAGCAATCTCTTGAACTTCTGTTCAATACACCCTTATTCGCCAGTGTGTAAAAAACAACAGTGAACCACTACAAACTTATCCACCAGTGTGTAATAAACAGCGTGCTTGGTTATTGAAAAATGTAAACATTTCTCCCAGAAAAAAACAAGTATATTTCTCTTTGTCACACACATGCTTAATTTCGTTAAATGCTACATTCAATTCTTTCTTTTATTTTATTTTATTTTTTCATATGACGCCTACTTTGATGGGTAATCTCTTTCTATTGAACAGCTGTTCAAGTGAGTTCTCTATATATACTTTCTCTATGCCTTCTATCAGAGCTTCACTTTTAGAAAGTTATGTAACATAAAATCAATACGGCGACTCTTCCAAAATACTGTACAAATTTTAACACTTTACTGTCTAATCTGCCAGTGGACAAAAAATCGATATCTGTGGGATTTTAGGGTCGCTAATCACGATTTTGTGGTCTAAGTTTAGAAATCAAAATGACGACTTCTTAATGGTAGTCGAATTTTATCACTTCTGGTCTGATTCGACTAAAAATCGATATCTGGGGGATCATAGGGACTGCAAATTACGAATTTGTTTGATTTTAGCTTCACTTTATAGTTACGAACCAATAACCGAAAGCTTACTCGCAAATCTAAAGAAGCACTACATTCGGATTACAAATTTTGAATGAAACACGTAATATCTAACAGATTTCTACAGATTATCCTAAGAATGTAAAGGATACTTTTGAATTGAGTTCAAATAAAATTATCCATTAAACCATTGTTAATTTGCAAACATTCTTACAGTTTGCTGTAATACTTATTAATTCTATTGAACGTGTCCCTCCTCTTTCGCTTGAATTCTTTATCATACTTCGGTATACTTCATTGGTAAAATGTTCCTGTTTCGAAGGGTGCAACCTCCAAGTCCTAGACGATTTCATATCCTCTTTATGTCGAATGCTTAAGCAAAACTAATTTTTTTCTTTAGTACAATTTGCAACCCCATATATCCTATATATCGAAAGTTCTAATATCAACAGCCAGTGCTGGGCAAGTACCAAAGAAAAAGTACATAAGTACAAGTACAATCACCGAAGGCCTGAGTACTTCACCGTAAGTACAAGTACCGCATGTATGAAAAGTACTTGTAACTAACTACTAAGTCTATAAAAAGTACTGAGTACTTTTTGAAGTATTTTTTAAAGTTTTTTTTTAGAATCTTTGTACGTTGGCAGTAATATAATGAAGTTTATAGAGTTCAGTTAATAGGTATTAATAAATAAATACCTTTTGAAAACTATAATATGTATAGTAACCAGTGGCTACTATTTATAGTTTTTTATAGCTTTTGGCGCTGCTCGTAGAGTAAAACTTTCACCTCTCATTGGTACACTCATAAAAGCCGTTAGACGTCCACCCAAGCACCCATTGTCCAATAATGCATAAAAATTCTAAGTAAAATATTTCCAGTAATTTTCTAAGGCAAAATTGAGGTCTTCCCTACATCAGGTCGAGGCATTGTCGATTTTTTTTTTAGAGCGAGACGTTACTGGTTTTTAAGGGGATGAAGAACCTGGTTATTACGACCTGGTTTTTGTTCTACTTTCCCAGTCTCGTTTGTATATTATTATTTTGTCTTAGGTTCTGCCTGGACGCGTGAGTGCGACCCATGCTTTGACAGTTCTTTGTGTGCTTTAAAACTCAACAAAAAAGGAGCTGCGGTAGAAATTGTGTTTGCTTTTCCACGAAGAGTTAGATATTTGTAGGTATTTAATAGACTCAGAAATACTTAAGCAAAAATCTCTGTACTTAAGTACAAAACTGAGTCTTAAGTACAAGTAAATTGAAGCAAGTACTTATGTTCAAGTATTAAGTAGAGGCATTTCAAAAGTATTGAGTAATAAGTCTTAAGTAACGAAAATGTACTTTAAGTAGTACTTAAGTCTTTTTTATTTAAGTATTGCCCAGCTCTGTCAACAGCCCTATCAATGGCCTATGATAATCATACTTAACGGATATGCAAATAATCAAAATACAATATTATTGGAGATATGTTCCCATTTCAAGATAATCTTACGATTTGATACCAAACAAGTAGGAAAAATTTATTACCAGTAAAAATTTTCAAATCATTGTGATACCTACTATGAATATGTAAGCATAATTCATAAAGGCTATGCTATCAGTTCCTGTTCACAGTCACACGTTGTTGCGTCGTCAACCAAGTCATTGCCTTACCAAACTAACATCGACATGGTGAATTGTGCAGTATTAAATTGCAACAGTAACATCCGGTTAAAAGCTTTCATTTCTTCAGTTTTCCAAAGAAAAAATCGCAGCAATTGTATCGAGAAAAGTGTATAAAATGTTGCTGAAGAGCAAAGATATTTCCAATTAAGTAGAATATGATATTTGCTCTTTGCTCAGAACGATTGAAATTCAAATGAAGAAAATGAACACCATATAATGTATCTCCCAATTGGCAGCTCAGGAATGCCATTGCTTGTTAACCTTTGTACCAAGGCCTCAACCAAAAAACTCTTACATTTGCGATACGTAATTTCACCATACATCTGTTTCGCTTACAGTTGCTACCCGGAAAAAAATTTTCCAAACATTTGTAAATTTCGAATAAAAACAAGGTTTTCAAATAGGACATAGCCGTAGGTTAGCCAAAGCAAATATTACCAGCTTCTTACCAAACTCTCTGCTTTGATGTCTCGTTCCACGCTTTCCATAACATTTTGCTCGAGAGAATTTTCAGTTGCATTGCATTGTTATGGTTAATAAAAAAGCCCATAAATTTGCTCTATAAATAAACATAATTTTTATTAATAAAAGAATATTTTTGTGCTTAACATAGTTATTATTTTCGTATCTACAGACTGAGAAACAGAGACTATCGAAGCCCCCCTCCCCTTTCCCACCCTATAATTATGACGTATTTCGCATCGTACCAATTCGATTTTCTTATTATTATTTCGAAATTAGGACTAAATTAATTTTTATATATAAAAAACTTCTAAGTTGGTATGATATAAATTTGTTCCGGTAGGTGAATGTACAAAGATTAGCCTATGAAAATATATTGATCATTCCTGAAAGACAATAATTTTTTGCAAATACCCAGAAAAAGGAAAACGAACATTCCTAGCCATATCAACACTTCTCTCAGATTTCCTTCTGGCACTCCGAAGGAAAAGGTTAAATAAAATCAAAAGAAACTTAATTAAAGCAAGATAATAATAAAAAAAACTCCAAATTCACGCGACATTCACAATTCAATTGTTCGAAACACATCAATTTCCTCTCATCAACTAATATAGAAGGAGAATGACTAAATTTAGTTTGTTTTATATTTTTTGTAGAAAATTTTTTCTTATTTATTATTACTCTAAATTTTTTCACATAATAATTACCTAATTATTTAGAGAATTTTTTAAAACAATTCGGAAAAAATGAAAAATTTTTTAACAGCTTTTGATGTAACCCAAATTATATTTCATCATCACACGAGCAAGACAACCACTTTCTGTTATATATGCTTCTAGATCTTACGGATATTAGTTTTTGGCGCGAAACTAAGCAAAATTCTAATGCTCCAAATATTTTTTTTTTTTTTTACTAATTCTCAGGTTCAGGCAATTGTGGATCATCACCATGATGCAACAAGAACAGCAACAAAAGTCCGATTTGCAGAGACAACTGAAAACAATGCAGTCAACCTTAACAATCAGGAGCAGCCAGGGGCCGATAATAACAAGGAAACAGTAGTGAATAACCAATTATTAAAGAATATCCAGAACTCAATTATGCTAACTGAAATTGCTTTTGTTTTTGTTTTCAGGATAATATCCAAAATAGTAATTCACCGAAAAATCAAAGTACTGCTGGTGACGCAAAAGATAAGGCAAATAATGACCATGTGTCTAGCAACAGTACAACAGAACCGAACAAAGAAACATATAAAGTTAATGATGATGAAAAGGAGAAGGGTCAGGAGGAGGATGAAAAAGAAAAATCAGATAAACAACCGGAAAATAATGAAAAATCTAAGCCAAATATAAAACCGTAAGTATTCAATAATTATTTCCACTTGTAATAAAAATTAACAAGGTTGAACCGTTTGACGTTTTTCCTCTGCACGCAGTAGCGGGCGTATTTAAAGCACATTAAAAAAATTCATCATGCATTTTATTTTAATTCACTATATATGCTATAAATGAACTTGAACTTTTACTTGGCTATCATCTGCTGCACAAATCTAGTACTCGCTTTTTCCTGGTGGTAGGACTGGTAGGTGGTATAGGTTATCGTCTACGAGAAGTGCTAGAGCTCCTACGGAGGTCTCTACTTAAATTTTACGGATGGCTAGGAAAGATTACATATTTTAATTTAAATGTTAATCTGCGAACGATAATTTTCTAGTGAAATTGTGGCAATGTGTCACATACGCCTAAGTAATAAGGCAAACATTTTCTTACTAATGTTTCATTTTACTTTGATTGGTTTATCGTGACCTATGTAGCCCATGGCAGTAAATTCAAATTATGTCACTTGTCACAACATCAAACACTGATTTTTTCCTGGGCTTGGTTGACTTTCTTAAACATTTTTGTGCCTTTTTTTGGAACTTCAATAAAATTGTATAACATCCACAGAGCATAAATATTCCTGACGATCAATTGTTCATGCAGGATTATTTTTATTCAGTTCATGGATTTGCGCGCGATTGATCTGAAGCAGCATTTACACCTTCGATAGTTTCTGGGATTACAACAGTGATAGGGGTTGCGTTCGAAATCCAGAAAGATAAAATCCAGAGTGACGAAATCCAGAAAGACAAATTCCAGAAGTGACAAAATCCAGAAGAGACAAGATTCAGAAGAGACAAAATTCAGAAGAAATCCAGAAAAAAATCCAGAAAAGATATTCGCGTGCGCGAATACCATTTCTTAACTTTTTTTGGATTTCCTCTTAGTTTGAGTTCTTAATGAGGTCTGAAATTTTCGTTTACGTTAAAAACAAACACTTCAACATGCACATTCATTTATTTACGCACTCAGGAACAGATCTATGTATGTATATATTTAAGCACCAATTCATACATTTAAGAACAAGATAATAACTCAACGCAACTCAACTCGCGATCAACACTTCCAAATTTCATATAATGATTCTTGCCCGCCGTTCCAAAGCCCTCGAGAATACTTCCAAAGCCATGAAACAGAAATCAATATGTGTGCGTTGTGAGTTCGTTTTCTAAAATGTTCTATATTGATACTTATGGAAAAGTGCCAAACATTGACTTTATATATGCTATAGAGCCTAAACTACTATCCATACAGGAAAATAGTCTTCTAGTAATTTAAAGCTTGGTTCCTTATGCCCTAGACACACAGCACTCTTAATGAAAAAATAACTAGTCTATAATAATTCATTATAAACTGCAGACACACAGCCATTTCTATAATTAAGTTGTTCTGTCAAACTGGCTTTCATAAACTTATCGCATTAAAAAAGCAATATGGATCGGATTAACGCGATAAACTTTGTTTTTATTAATTTTAATTTTTATTTATTTTATTTCATTTAACGATTGAGAAATGAAAAAACATTTTATTAAAAAATATTTTGACATAATTACTTTGTGCTTTGCATTTCTTCTTCTTAAATTTCAAATCGGCAGATGCACAGCGGAGCTCCATACTTAAATTATATGCTAAATCTAGCACATTTTTCCTCATTATAGCTATAATGAAGGAAGAAAACACTTCATTATAATCTGATTTTCGAGCCATAATGACGTATACTGTGTGACATACGGCATTTTAATGAATAGTCAGTACTAATGATTCATTAGATCGTGCTGTGTGTCTAGGGTATTACCCTTAATACCTCTCAGCTGAGTGGTAATTGCATGTGTGTATGTGCAGCCGGAGTCCGAATCTGTACGCAGCTACATTCGATATCAACAGCCCACGGCATGAGAGTTTTTGTTTGAAAAATCGTAGTCATGGGGTTAAGATAAATTTTTTTTAAATAATTTTGTTAGGAAAGGTATGAAAATTTGATTACGGTTTGGAGGATAAGAAAGCAAGCTTAAGATTATCAGAACACCAATTTTCTGTATGAATAGTAGTTTAGGCCGGAGGAGCTATTCAAATCAAACTTTTGTAAGTTTTACATAAGAACACTGAAAATAAGGCAAGGACTCCGTTGGTAAGGACTCCGTTGGGCCTCACATGTGGTAGGGAGGCAGTCTGTTTCATGGCTTGTGAAGTATTCCCGAGGGTTTTGGCCGTTCACAAATCGTGACCCATGTGCAGGTATTGTTAGGCTAGGCTGTTTTTCACAATGATGCTAGGTTTCCGTCAGATGAATATGTTATCATAAAACTCCCAACTACATCAATAACACGAGATTAATATACCAACAACAACGAGTGTAAATATAAGAGAATAATTATAACAATTTTTACAAGTTCGGGATTTTGACATTTATGTATTTTGTCGTTTCTGAATTTTATCACTACTGGATTTTATCATTTCCGGATTTTTGTAAATTTTCTGTAATTTGTCCCTTCTGAATTTTGTCATGTCAAGTCTCTCGACTTCCACTTTTTTTTTAAGTATCTCTTACAAACAAATCTTTGTGTAACATTCTCATTAAGTGTACACCTGCAGAGAATAAATAGATATTAACTCTACCTGTATGAACAGTTTCCAAGATAAACAAAGCAACCATTACTTTTTTCAACAGATCGATAGAACCATTGCCGTCTTTTTATTTCAGGCCGCTACATCAAATTCTTTGAACGTAATTAAAAAAGTATACGATTTCGTACTTCATCTAGCATTTTTTCCTATGAAACAAGGAAAAAAGTTAAAATTGGTATAGGACTCTACATGAACACCCGTATGGAATTTCGTATACTCTTTGAAAGTTTAATTATTAAAATGGTTTTTTGCATCTATTTCTAGAACGCTTCGTTCGGCAATAAATAATCATTTTTAACAATTTTGTAGGATCTTATATTCATTACAATATAATCATCTAGGGCTGGTCTTTTTCACAGTACATATACGTAAAAAACCTCAAGTTTTGTTTCACAACACCAAGAAAGGGGTCCCCGAATTATTGTATTGTCACTCTCCCTGTATCATAATAAAATTTAAGCATAAATATACTGAGTCCCTGATTTTCGTTCGAAGCAATTTAGTTGTAATACTTAAGTATGTATAACTCTAAAAATAACGTCTGTATTTCGTCATAATCGAAACAGTATTTGCCCCAGAAATGCAGTTTGCAAAACCTGCCTGACCCGAGTCTCTAAAATGGTCTATATATGCAAAAGTGACTAGAGCTTAATTTTATATATGCTATAGATTCTATATATAGATCCTAAACTACTATACATACAGAAAAAACAGTCTTCCAGTAATTTTAAGCTTGGCTCCTTACCTTCCCAAGAGGTCACACTTTCTATATACAGGTACCTACCTACCTACCTTACTTAACAAATCAATAAAAAAGTTTTGATTAAAAAGTAACCTTACCATTTTACAGCTGAGTAATAGTAGCATAGTCATATCTGCAGGCAAATTCATTCGAATTCATTGGACCATTGCACATTTGCATATGCATTATAATTCAACTGAAAATTTTCGTTTGAGCAATCGCAATCATTCGGTTAAAATTAAATTTTTTTAAATAATTTTGTCAAAAAAGGTATAAAATTTGATTACTGTTGTGAAGATAAGAAAGCAAGCTTAAAATTATCAAAAGTTTTTTTTTGATCGGTTAAATTAAGGATGCTTAATAATTTCAATCAGAAAAAGTACCTCAAATGTCATTGGACCTATTTTACTTGACATTGTCAACTGTTCGTTTCGAACTGGTAAATTTAGTCTGGACACTTTGTAGGAGTCCTTATCGTTTCAATACATATATTGAAAAATTCAAATTTATGCGAGAACCTTAACTCCTTTAACCAGAAAAATATTTGAAAACTATAACTGATTAAATACGTATATGGAAGAGCATAGGATTATTTTTGAATACTAGTCAGGTTTTCGAAAGTAGCATTATTGTGAAACAGCTTTCAACTAGCTAATAATTGAATGGAATGACGAAGGCAAACTTATTATCGGTTATCTCCTAAGCATGAAGAGGGCTTTTGAGTTGGTAGATATAAATTTCTCCATGGGCAAATTAGATAAGTACATAGTGAAAGGTAGCGAAGTGAATTGATTTCGGTCATTTCTAACGAACAGATCAGTGAGAACTAAAGTTAATGCATTTATGTTAGAAACAATAAGGTTCTATCATAGGAACATTGCTAGTATACTTATTTATATTAATATGTCGGTAATATTCTGCATCACTGTAAATTAAAACTCTTTGCAGATAATGCGTGATTGTATAGGGTCCGCCAAATAACTTTTTTTTTTTTAAACAGGGCGCAAAACATCGAGTGTAGCTTCGGCTGTGTGGCACGTAGCGCCGTCCTGTTGAAACCAAATGTTGCCAATATCCTCCTCTTCAATTTTCGTTCAACATGGCCCGATAACGATTGCCATTGACTGTAACGGCCACTCCTTGCTCATTTTCGAAGAAAAATGGCCCAATTATGCCTCTGGACCAAAATCCGCACCAAACAGTGACTCGTTTTGGGTGTATCGGCTTTTCAATGTATGCGTGCGGGTTTTCTGTGCCCCAAATGCGACAATTTTGCTTGTTTACATACCCGCCAAGATCAAAATGAGCTTCATCCGAAAAGATGATTTTTTTTGGCAACATGCACAACCATATTCGTTCAGCGGAAGAATAAAACTAATTATCTGTCAAATCAGACATGAGCTAAGTGTTACCATTCACGAAATAAGCACTAGTTGAAAAAAAAAACGTTAGATGGCGGACCCGATATATTACAGGTGACAGTGTTAATTTTAATCAGTGTGGGAATAATTATACTATAGTGATTTGAGTAACCTTCACGACTCAATTTACCACCTCAAACCTGTGTAGCACTACGTCTCCACCTACAAGTAGGCTTCTCTGGCCCTATACAAATACTGATTGAGAAAGTCTCAATCAGTATCTTAAGAAATTGATTGGTCGGTCTGTTTTGCTTCAAGGGATGTTGACAAATGTACGTTAGAGCTAAGTAACATACTAATTCTTGCTATGCGTGAATACAATCCGTATTACCCCAGCAGATCTCAACAACGGCAAAATCGGTCTTGATTTAATGAAAAGCGCAACCAAGCAATAAAAGCGAAAGAGTCTGATTTTCGCACCTATCAATTGCATCCATTTCCAGAACTGAAAAAAGTTAACAAGACTGCACGGAACACTTGCAAGACTATTATCCAGAGAGAGAAATTTCTTTTTGACCACAGTATTAGACAAAGAATATTGGCAAGCCGCAAAAGTATCAAAGGTTTCTGGTCTCTCGTCAAAACCATCAGGAACAACTTCACCAGTTCCTCTATACCTTTACTACTGAACAATGGTGAAGTTGTTGTTGACTCCATGGATAATATTCTGGCTGCTAGATTTGCTTCAAATTCTTGTCTTCCATCCACTTCACAGATACCTATTTTGCATCCCCCATGTGGATGTGTACAACAGCCAATACACATCCGTACGACAGATGTATTCAAGGAAATAGATTCAAAGACTTTAAGGAGATCAACATCTCTAAAGCCGCAGGTCCTGATTTTTTCTCGCCCCCTTGGCTAAACCTCTGCGCCAACTATTCTATACCTGTCTTATTCGACAGGAATCTTTCCAACTGCTTGGAAACTAGCCCATGTTCAGCCTATACCCATGAAAGGTGAAAGTAGCGATTCCTCAAATTATTGACCAATTGCAATCACTTCGATTCTTTCTAAGGTTTTTGAATCTATCATTAACTCTAATTTGGTGAAGAATCTAGAAACCAATCAACTCATCAACGATCGCCAATATGGCTTCCGGACTGAACGGTCATCTGGAGACTTGCTGACTTTTCTTATAGAACGTTGGAACCATAGTCTCTACAATTTTGGTGAGTCCAAGATAGTTGCCCTGGATATTTCAAAGGCCTTTAATAGAGTCTGGTATCATGTCCTTTTAGCCAAACTTAAAACACTTCGTCTCTCCCCTACTTTTGTATTATGGATTGAAAGTTTTCCATCTTATTGTGTTAGATAGCGTTATAATCTCATCCTATAATTGCCGGTGTGACCCAGGGCTCTGTTATCTTCCATCTCTCTTCTTAGTTTTCATTTTCCTTACTTTCAATACCATCCATCCTCCTTTGACACTTCTGCGGACTGCAGTGGGAATGCCACATCTATCAAAGGAGATTGCATGATTAAATCATTGAATAATATCTTCGATTGGGGCAAGGCGAATCGTGGCGAATTCAATGCATCTAAGTTCCAAGGTTGTCTCAGCTCTTTAAAACAAGATCATAATAGTGGCGCTATAGAGGTGTTTAAAAAAATTAAAAAACAAAATTGCAAAAAAAAAAATACAATTTACGAAGGCCCAGAAATAATCGTTGGATGTTAAGTGCAATAAAAGTTCGCTATACTATGCTAAAACCACATTTTGAATATTTTCCGTGAGTACCCTTTATGGGTACAGGGAAAGATTTAACACAACTTCTTAGATTAAAAAATAATTTTCTACTTTGCGGCAGAATGACATCAGTAAAATTAATGCTTGACATGCTATCCTGGTTGAGTTTAAAACAACAAATTGTGTTTAACGTGTTAGTTAATATTTTTAAACTGAAGTTAAACTTGTTTCCCAGATATTGGTTCAGAAATATAAATCTCGTTAATTATATGCAGGCGTATCAACTACGAAATAATATGGAATTCAAATTTAATTTTTATAGAACTTCCAGAACTCAGAGTACGATTGTATAGAGAGGCATTAGACAGAAATTGGGAGTAGAATCGAATTGAACTCCTTGAAGCTGGAGGGCTAATTTTTTATTATAAAATACATTCGTATGTTTTGTTTTATTTTTCAAAACATGCATATTGAAATAAAATGCAGTGACGCCCTACTTTGAATATTTTAGCTCCTCAAAATGTTACAGATACGCCGCTACTGCTAGAAATGTATATATATGTGTTTAATTCTTTATAACTTTTAAATTATAATTTATAGATAATTCAAAAATTAGGGAATTTTTTTTTTTTGGAAAAATGTTTGCCTTTATTGTAATATAATTTATATATTAGGTTTTTTAATTTTTTTTATGGATTTTCAAAAGAAAAGCAATTTCAAACAAAAGTAGATCTTACTTATGAAATATTTGTTGCCACTTTGAAGTGAGCTTTTATTTCTCTGTGTTTTACGGTATGAAGGTAACAGAATCTAACACATTTTTTTCAATTTTACTTGTAATGCTATGTTTGAGTTAAAGAAAATGTAAGCATTTTGTAAATCAAGTGCATAGAATTAAACTACAAAATTCCTGAATCGATTTTATAATACGGAGACTTATGTACATTATGCAACAATTTAAAATTGAAGGTAATGCATTTTTTCATAAGAACAAATGCTAATTGAAGTATGAAATCTTACTTCTTTAATATTTTTGGAAGCAGTAAAATCGCTTTATGTCATGGCTTGGAACATAAAGACGGCATGTTCGAACCCATCTCACTTTAGTTTAAACAAAATCCACTGATTCGATTGACATTTTATTGTAGGCGTAAGTCAATAAGCTTTCATCACGCTTACTGCCTTCTCTACGCATAGGCACTCTGTGCCTGGGCCCTGGGCCTCGTGATCCATGGGCCCCTTATCTCCTGCGATAGTAGACCAAACGATGACCAATTCTTGAACCAATAAGACAACCTATTACAAACTACTTTAGCTGTTAGATTTTGGCTACTGAAAGTAGACCGTGGAATTTATTCGAACTTCTATACATGGCAACAAATTTTCATACAAAGTTACTTATAGTGTTGCGTTTGCAGCTCCAGAATTTTTAAATTTCCGGCATTTTTTCATGGTATACTTTCTAACGGGCACTGGAGACTTTTTGTCACACAACTTCTTAGTCACCCATAAAACTCATGTTTTATTTTATATCATCATTCATCAATATAAATTTCGAGGAGGCAGCTGCGATATGTGTATTTGTCATATGGATATAGAAAATATCAACGCTATGGGATTCTTCCATTTTAAAGCTCAAAGGAAAATTTCACTTAATGTTTGATAAACTGCTATCTTACCCTGAAAAAGTCTCTGGACAGGTCCGTATGAGTGTTGAAGGCTTTGTTGAGTCACTACAGATTTTGAGACCTGCTATAACTTATCAAAGTAGCAATATGCTATCATGAAATGAACCCAAAGAGAGACTTGCTGTAACTCTAATATCTATAAGAACTTACACGATGAGATCTATAAGGTACTCTACGTTTGTCATTCCGTTTGTAACGAACAGAAGTAATGATGGTAGAGCAAAATGGATTGAACACCCACACATAATATTGCATGTCCATTCGTCCGTCCGTCTGTCCGTCTCTGCGCACGATAACTCGAGAACGCGTATACTTAGAGAGCTAAAATTATGTACACAGGCTTTAAAAAAAAAAGTTGAATCAAGTTCGAAAATGAGACAAAACGGGCAACTCCTTCGTTGGGTTGCCATACAAACATTTCGTTTTCCACTATATACTTGGACACTGCCTGAGAACGCGGGGATATACAGAGCTGAAATTTGGGGTATGGTGTTATTATAGTAATAGCAAATAAAATTTCAAAAATGGATTAAATTGCGCAACCGCTTCTTGGTGTTGCCATATAAAAATTTAGGTTTTTTACGTATACTGTGAAAACAATCAGACCTAGACATAATTATTGAACTAAAAACTTCTTCTTCAGAATACGAAATCCTATAAAACGAACAGTTTTAGAAACATATGCGAAAATCCACTTTAAAAATCAAACTTGCACAGATAGGTGACCATACGAAATTTCATACGTGCATTCATCTAGGGTATTATAAGAATTGGTCTATGTGACCAATTCTAGCTTTTTTTCTTATTATCTTCAAATCGCTCTCAGAATATTCCTTCAAATTTTTGTTGTATAGGTGTGGTCTCATTTGTACTTCTTGTATTAATGCTTCATTATTTATATCTTCCTCTCAGACTATAGTTGCACTTGCTGCAGACATTTAAAAAAGAAACGATGCATAAGTTTTTTTCCTAGCTCTACAACGTCTCCCGAAACAATGGCAGTCAAGTAGCTACAAAAATGTTACCAGAACGTGCATATTCATTTAAACGTGGAGGTGCGGTGATAGTTTCGTCGCCCAAAAGTTGCATTAACATGGAGTTAACGATGATGCCAAAAATTCTCCAGTGCGCGATAGGTCTTAACATACTTACGTAATTATTCCTGTTGATAACCCAAAGTATTTTAGAAAACAAACTGTCAAGGGGTCGCCATACTCTAAAGTGCCCAGGGCCCCCACTTGGCTAAAGACGGCCATGGTCACGCTGTATTATAAATTATAGCCATGATTCAATGCACCACATTAAGTTTGTTGGCATCAATTGATAAATTGTTATTTTTAAAATTGTAGGATATCCAACAACAACATATTTCTTTAGCATAATATTTTGTATGTGGCTCCTCTAATGCCCCTGTGGCCTGAATAAAATCGCAATTCATGCGATTCTATTCCTTTATCATAGTTTTCTTTGGGTCCCGCTGCAAATACATCCTGATATTATCATTCTGCAATTGGATTGGTGTGATGCCAGTGATGCAGCATTAAAAAGTGTAGCACGAATTTTTTTTTTTTTTTTCTCCTCAAATGTCTCTCATTCGTGAAATGTTGTAGAGCATTTGATAATAGCTGTTGTGGGACTTCATAACGAAATTCATAATTAACTAAGAATACAGCTGAAATTGTTCTAATTCCAATTCTTAGGATAACCCCTAGCTAGATGTATGTAATTTCATATGGTCATCCCACTGGGGAAGTTTGATTATTAAAGTGGTTTTTCGCGTCCATTTCTCGTACGGTTCGTCGGACAGTAAAAATAAGTATGACTAATTTCATAGGATTTTATATTCTGAAGAAATGATCGTTTTCACAGTACTAATACGTAAAAAAAACTCAATTTTTGTATCGCAACATCATTTTCGAACTTTAATCTGCAATTTTTCTAAAAACTCTATATACAAAATTTCACTCTCTAAGTGAATGCGATTTCGAGTTACGTGAAACAGACGTATATCCATTTTGCTCTACTAGCATTATTTGTATGCGTTACAAATACAACGACAAACTTAATATACCGTAAAGATTTCATCTATGGTATAATAAAATTCATTCGAAACATTCTCTCTTTAAGTTTTTTTGCAAACCCCACATACAAATCTCATATTTTTGACTTAATGAAGTTTGAAGTTTCGTGTTATTTAGAGCGAATTTTAATACAACCCTTCATCGTCATCTTCATTTAGTTATACAGTGGGTGGCCAAATTATTAGATCCATTACTAAAAACATTTATTATTTCAATTTACATGACAATATTGTGGAAAATCGGTTATGTCAATACCTATTCTGGGAAAACATAGCTTTGTTAGTCTAATTTGTTTGTTTGCAACAATTAGCTTACCAGGCAGTATCTAAGATCACTAGACGCTGTTATCGTTCAGTAGTGGTATGACTCCTATATACCGGCACATGCTCGAAGAGTGTTTTTTGAAGTGTTTTGTAATTTTATTGCAAAAAATATTTTTATCACAATCAGTAGGCTATTATACATATTACAATCAAAAGGTTTGAGTGATTTTAGTGATTTAAGTGTCATAAATTTGTATTTCCTTCCGTGGTTCTGTTGGTAGAAAGACTTTGAACATGGGAAAGGCCAAGGACATTTTTCCTGCTAAAATATCAGGGATTAAAAACTTACTAATACACACGACAAATTCTCATAGGAAGATTGTGTCAATTGTTAAAGTTGCGAGAGCAACAGGGGCCGTATAAAGAAAAAATGGATTCTAATTTGGAGTTAACCCAACGCGTGCTAAGAGATGTGTCCGGAAAAAAATACTACTCAACGTGACGAAAGGAAAATTAGAGATGTTTGTGTCGAAACCCGTAAAACACCTAAAAGGTTAGCCATACAAACAAGTTCATGATGCCGGAATTAACGTATCGGTATTAAAATTCAAATGCCACCGGCAAGCCAAGAAACCGCTCCTAACTGCAATAATGATGCAAAAGCGGCTAAATTGGGCAAACAAATTCCGGAACTGGAAAAAGATATTTTTTAAGTTCTAATCATAAACACTTTAATTTAATATTTTTGATAAAATTCATTATTGACTCAAACATTCGGCAATATCATCTCTTGTTTGTTTCCGACGAATCATCAGTACATATTGACTGATAAGGCCGCATTTGTCAGAAGGCGACCTGGAGAAAAATACAATGAAGATTACATTGTTATAAGCCTAAAGCATCTATTGAGCATCATGGTCTGGTTAATCATCAGGATGGAAGGAACCGGTCGTTTGTACTTTGTTCAAAATACCATGAGGCAGGATCAATACATCAATCAAGGTCCTGGAGACAATGCTGCCACAGACCCAAACATGGTTTCCAGATAAAGATTTCGTCTTTATGAAAAAAAAAAGTGACCAAATTTCTATAGAGATACACCAAATCAAGGTTCTTGAGACGCCCGGAAATTCATCTGACCTCAATGCCATTGGGAACCTTTCGAAGGCTGTCAAGCGAGAAATATCAGAAGAAATCATTACAAATAAACGCCGTTTAATTGAGAGATTAATAGAAATTTGGCAAAACTCATGAGTCCACCCCTAACCTCAAAATTTTGTTTCAATTCAAATTAAACATAAAAATTAGTTTTTTGCAGAGTGGCTCTAATAATATGGCCACCCACTGTAATAGCTAGTAATATTACACAACAAGTTGAACATAAGTTCACTTGTTAGAATTCGTTTGATTAATTTCAGGTTTAACATTTGTCTTTGTAAGGAGAATTTGGCATATTCGTGAATGTAATTTATATCATATCCGGGTTACTAAGCACTTCTCTAGCTTGTCCGTTAGCCTTTGACCAATGCAGAATACTTTTGTGTATGACATCCTATCTGCGGATAAGCTGAAAAGCTTGAGTCACTTTGACCTGATGTGCTTCATTAAAAGGAGAGGTAGGTTTCGGTGATCGGTTTCTTTGGTCCCTACCTCGTGTTAAAAAAAAAGGCATCCCTGGATCTTTAGAAAAAAAAAAAAACTACTAAAAGCTTGGAATATGTAATAAGTCACTGTTCAATGTTGAAATGACACTAAAAATGTGAGGACTGCCGACCAGAGATTGAAATTACAAGGCTCCAAATCAACCTCTTTTTCAAACTGGTATGTGATAACTAACTAATCAACTGAATATAGCTGAGTGTATTTGGTATACATTTTATTGTGTAAATCAAAAATGTTGTTTTTGGCATTTTTGATTTACACACTAAAATGTATACCAAACAACAGTACATAGAAGTATGACTGTGACTTGTGTTATTTCTCGGCTCAGCTGGGAACGTTTGCTCTAAAACTAGTGGAGCTAGTACCACGATCAGTGCCATCTTTACGCATGGGCGCGCTGTGCCCGTTCCCAGGGCCCTGCGATACATGGGGCCCCTTAGACCCTGCGATAGTAGGCCAACCGGTTACCAATTTTTCAGCCAGTAAGACAACCTACTCTAAGTTAGTTTGACTGTAAGAGTTTTTCTACTGAAAGTAGATCGTGGAGATTTATTCAAACTTCTATAGATACATGGAAACAAATTATCTTGCAAAGTATATTGACAGTGTTTGCAGCCTCAAAATTTTTTAAATTCCCGTCATTTTTTCATGGTATAATGCCTAATGTCTACTGGAGACTTTTTGTCACGCAGCGTTTTGATTACTGTCACTATCCTGTTGTCGAGGGCTAATTTAGTACGCACACAGTAAGTAAATGTCACCCCAAAAATTCATGTTTTATATCACCACTCATCAATATAAATTTCGAGGACGCCGCTGTGATAATGTGTATTTTTCATAAGCATATAGAAAATATCAACGAAAGAAACGCAATTGGGTCGCCCAATTTGAAATGAAAGGCTGCTTAAAGGAAAATTTCATGAACTACGATCCTATCCTGAAAATATCCTTTGATGTTTCTGTACGAGTGTTGAAATATTTGTTGATTCAATACTACAGATTTTGAGAATTGCTATAATTTATCAAAGTATCAAAGAAAAGAGACTTACTGTAACAATAAAGTCTATAGACACTTTCATGGATATTTCTCTCCACATTTTTATCTTCAAATTACTATCAGAGTATTCCTTCAAATTTTTGTTGTATATTATATTTATATCTTCCTCCAACAATATCGTTGTAGAAGTCTTTTTTAAAAAAAAAAATGCGTAAGTTACTTCCAAGCTCTACAACGTCTCTCAAAACAATGGCAGTTAATCGACGACAAAATTGTTACCAGTGCGGGCACATCTATATAAACGTGAAAGCGCGGTAATAGTTTCGGCACCGAAAAGTTGCTAGCCGGAAGAACCAAAAAGGCACCTTGCTGACACGTCACTTCATGCGCGCATTTACATTAGAGCCTATGAAATTGACGGTGGTGACAAAACAGTAATGTGACAAAAAGTCACCAGTGTGCAATGTGCCTTAACATGCTTTACCTTATTATTTCTGTTGATAGCCCAAAGCATCTTAGAAAATAATTTCTGTTAGGGGGCCCCCATATCCTAATTAACAAATATACTAACATGGTGGGTCGTCAAAAACTGTTCGAACGAAGCCTTGGGGTTGATTGAAATACATCCCCCGTAATTAGTACATGTTGCCGGAAACTTTCGGTCTGGGTATGATGTTTAAGCTTTAATTTTGTTTTTCTAGTAAACTAAAATGTGTTTTTTTTCTTATCCTTTTTCAGCGATGAATTTAATGTCCGACGAATGCATACGGCTGTGAAACTTAATGAAGTCATTGTAAATAAATCACATGATGCCCAGATGGTTATATTAAATTTACCTGGACCACCGAAAGATACGCAATTAGAAAAGGAAAGCAATTGTATGTACCAATTTCTAGTACCTATATACTCAAAAACAACCCCACACTTTTAATATTTTTTTTTTCTTTTTCAGATATGGAATTTTTAGAAGTACTTACAGAAGGTTTAGAAAAAGTTTTAATGGTGAGAGGAGGTGGTCGAGAGGTGATTACAATCTACTCTTAAGTTAAAGCAACATTTTACTTAGCTCTGTGAGCGAATTACAATGATATACATTGTTAAGATAATCGTACCAAAGCAGAATCGTAACTTAAGAACAGAAATTAAACATAACTCAGAAAGACAAAAAATATATATGTATATATATATTAAGAAGCATACCAGCACCGCACGACGTTTTTTAATGTAAATTTAAAGGACAAAACAAAAAGGAACATCAACAAAGAGTAACCTATAACATGGTAGCAAATTTCCTTTAACTGTGACTTATTTTTTTTTTATTATTTTGTAAAACTCATGTGGCAAATTTAGAAAATACAAGAGACTAAAGAGAAAGCATTCTGGAAATATCACAAATTTAAAGTAACTCTCCTGATTTTTATTTGTTTTTTTTTTTTTTTAATTTGCACTTACATACCTTTGAATCCAGTATCTATACTTTTATTTCGAATTTAAGTTTCATTAAGTTATATTACTTTTAATTTAAGGAGAAGTGTTTTTATTACAAAACCATGAAATTAAAAAGAAATTTTTTTTGTTTAAAATTCCGTGTTTTTTTAAAAAAGAATTAATATTTTTTTCATCAACTTTTCCCATTTATTGATTTTGGAAAAAAAAATATTGTTTTCTAATCAAAAGAACAAACTGCCAAAACTTGATAAACCAAAAGTTTAATTTTACATTGAGATAGCAAAAATAAATTTACATAAAGTTGTAGTGCACACAAAACAAAAGTCATAGGGGTGGTCATTTTCAATAAAAATATACATATAATTATTATTGTTGTCATATAATAATTGGTGATAGCTCAAAAGTTATAGGGAGATTATTAAATTATGTAAAAAGTAAGTATAAGGTCTCTTTTAAGACGTCATTGTGATCTCTCTAACGAGTGTACAATCACCGTCGAGAAGCATGACCTTCCAGAGATATACAGACAAGACTGTGATTTTTTCTTTAATTCTTCTTTCCATTATTTAAAAGAAAACACTCACTCCCATTCCATTGACACACATTAACTCTCCTCATTAATTTAATATATTGCACTCATACTGTACCCATAGCTGTTAGAGACTATAAGTATTTTTAAGAGCAAAAGCTATGCAAAAATACGAATACAAGTATGCTCTACCGAAAAAGGACCGCTATTGAAAAAACTTCTCTGTTTCATTATGATTCCCGAAGCAAGTTCTATTCAAAAACACGCAATGACATCGATCGGAACAAAATTGTCTACGTATAGTTACAATTTTTTAGCGACTTACCTGTGGCTATAGTTTACTTAGTTTGCTTTTTAACAAAAAGCTTTTACACACGCCCCATGATTATGCCGAGTTGCATTTTTCTTCTGGTATGTACAATAGAAATGCTAGAGAAATCGTTCACGAAAATATACGGTGATCTAAGTGTTTCTGACTGAATAGTGTTTCGGTAAATGCCACTTCAAACGAGGTTAACCTAATCTAACCTGCCAGAGTGGAAGAAATATGATGAAATTCATTTTATTGTAATAAATTCTTAAAATGTTACCTTCTCCTAATTGTATACATAGCCTGTATTGTCTTATGAAATTTCTCCTGAGGCTTCTTAAAGCGTGATGATTTTTGACTGCTTCAGCTTAATGATGTTCCACTGTTACCGGCGTAGATCAGTTCATTGAAATAACCTCAAAGCAAGTAATTAATTACAATAACAATGGCTACTGTAGTGGACCTCAACATCCAAGTTTATGCTGGCTATAAAGCATGTTACCACAAAACAAATCCTCTCAAGTGTTTCACGTGTCGTTAAAAATCGAGATTTATAACCTTAAATTGAGGTAAAATTTACCAAGAGAATGAAACGAAATTTTACAAATTCTGAAAACTAAATTGATTCGTTAAGTTTTCATAGTTGCATAAAAATGCGAAAAGTATCTAATTTTAAATCACCTTTAAAGGAAAAGTGCCGGCACTAGCGATTCTAAACACATTCTACAAAGTAAGTAATTCCTAAATTTCGTACTTATTTCTAAAATTTTCAAAGGTAAAACTCAGGGCTTTTTATAATTAAGAAAATATAATAAAAGCGTAAAGGTATGTGATACTATTCAAATTATCTAAAATTCTCAGTATTGAAGCTAGTAAAACTCGAATGAGAATTACTGAATTCTCAGAGTTAGGTGTTGACACATTGGAATATCTTCAACCGAAAACTTATCAAAACTAACAATAAAAGAGCGGAACCAATTTATATAATTGACATACATAAATAATAAATTAGTTAAGATACGCGTGGGATTATTAGGATATCCACAATTTCACAAATCTGGAGCAAAAAATAATAATATCTTTGTTATTACTTGCGTTACTGCCGTTGTGCCAGGTTCAATAAGACAAGTATAGTAAATTATATGATATGATACAGCAAGAATTTGATGTGTCACAATCGAAACGAAGACATTCCCTGTCTTAATAGGTGCATTTTTTCTATGGCCTCCATCTGAAGAAACATTTCGAGATATCTATATTGATGTGTCATCTATCAATTGACTATGCCACAACATTTAGGAAATTAAGATTTTTAAAAGTTAAAGAATTCACAATTTTTTTATAATCTGGAACTTCATTTTATTTGTAAAATGGGCATTACATTTCATTTATAACTATAATAGAAAATCAGCCAATTTAATAAGTAATGAGTCTTCAAAATTAAGATATGAATTACTAATCATGTTTTCATAATAGGAAGCATCATGGCGGTGAAGTGATGATATTTAGGACATCCGTTTCAAACTGTACTCACCTTATTCACTCCTGTTAGAATGAACGCTTTTATTCAAATTTTTCTTCAGATACTTCATTAGTCAGAAAAAGAATAGACTTTAAAATTTATGCTATAATTTTCTATGGGAGAATCGGTGTATGTGGTATTTATTATTTCGTCGTCATGTTGTTTTTCAATATAAAACGTTCCACGTTTGGCATCTTAATATAAGATGTAAAAAATATTAATAAATTTTAACCTTGCGATCCCTATTAAGCCGGCTCCAAACATTCATAATTCCACTCAAATCTCACTTCGCGTCTATGGCAGCTCGGATATAGTATAACAAAGGCCATGATACAAAGGTAACAAGGTATGGCCGATTCGAGAGGAATTTTTTGTGTTGCTACGTCATGAGGTGATAATGTTATTTCGAGCAAATTTGTTTTGAGTTTTTCGCATTTTATTGACTGAAATAAGTTTTGAATATATGAAAATATTTAACAACACATTATTTTCTTCGTTTCAATCACTTCAAGAAAAGTAATTATGTGCTTAGTGCGCAAGGAAAGAAATTTCGCAATAGAAAATTTTTTTCACTTCGATTGAGACGAACAAATTTGTGACAATTGTCACCAAATGAGGCAAGCGAGCAATTGACAGATTTTCCAGCCATATCTTGTTAATCTTTGTATCATGTGCAAAGACTACTGTCTACATGACGCATATATGCCAAGGCCAGCAAACATTACGATTGGCCTAAGAATCGCTTTCTTATGATTTCTTATTGCCAGATCGGGCATTTTTATTGTCGGAAATAATGCATTTTTCCGTTTACATTTCGCTTTAGGAAAATAAATGTTGCATCGCATATGAATAGTGTAAGCGAATCATCGTCATGGCGATAAATATTCTTATCTTCTTGCATTACTTTTCAATCGCAGATGAATCGCCATTTTATCGCTTAAAAGCTTTTTTGGCTGGAATTATATGCATCGCTTTCGTTAATTTAATGGGGGTAAATGTTGCATCGCATATGAATCGTGTAAGTGATTCATTTTATGATTATTCTGGCAATAAATATTCTCAAATTTTTAGGGTTTTAAATTCAATCGTTCGCAATAAACTTTATTTTTAAGTCACTAAATCACAGATTTAATTGGTTTTGGAGAATATTTCTTTTACTGCTTTTCAACTCTACTATTTTTACTCTACCGCGCTTGAAGGCTTGAAGAAATAACGACTCCAAATGAGGTAATTTCCAAAGGAAGAGAGCTGAAATATTTTCGATAACGGTAACGTTTCTTTAAAAATAGTTCATATACATCACATCTGGTACCAGCGATCTAGGCAATAAAAATGTAATAAAGTAGCAATAAGAAAGCGATTCTTGGCCAATAGCAATGTTTCCGGGAATCTAATTGACGGACAATCGCCAAAATATCGCCATGGCAATAAAAAAGCAGCACAATATTTATTGCAATTTATCGCCACCGGGCGTAGAGCAAAATCACATCGTCTGGATGAATAATACAGACAGTGCAGCAGATTTTTGTTCACTTCTGAAATGTGTGGCACATTATCGGACATACCGAATCGTCTGGATTGTTATACAAATCCATGTGCACTAATGCGTTCATTTTCGCTTAAAAGGCGAACTGACCAAACATCCAAGAGGCATCGTACTAAGAAATAACGGTATTTTGATACATTAGATGAAATCAATAGGGTATACTAAGCTTGTTATCCCGTTTGTAACACCTAGAAATAATGATGGTAGAGCAAAATGAATTGGACACCTACGCATAATATTAAAAGTTTATTTTGATTTTTGCATGTCCGTCTGTCCGTCCATCTGTCCGTCCTCATGATAACTCGAGAACGCGTGTTCTTAGAGAGCTGTTACTTAGCGCATAGGCTTTTTAAAAAAAAAAGTAAAGTTAGTTTCGAAAATGGGACAAATCGGGTAACCCCTACGTAGGGTTGCCATACAAAAACTTCGTTTTCACTACATATTTGGACACTACTTGAGAACGCGTCAACCGTAGAGAGCTGAAATTTTGTGCGCAGTGTTTTCATAAAAATAATAAATATAATTTCAAAATTAGACTAAATCGGCCAACCCCTTCTTGGTATTGCCACATAAATTTTTTGGATTTTTACGTATACTACTGTGAAATTGATCACTCCTTGACGGTTTTAATGTACTGAAAAGTTCTTCAGAATATGAAATCCTATAAAATTGGTTATAATAAGTAGTCAGATGAGTGACCATACGAAATTACATACGAGTATTCATCGTAGGGTATCATAAGAATTGGTTTTAGGCCAATTCTAGCCCTTTTCTTGTTCAGCTTAAAAATTAGATAGACGCGGAAATTAAATTTTAAAGGCAGAAGCGTCTTAATGGATATCATCCACCATCTCCTTTTCTTTTGTTGTTTTTGTATAACAATAAATATGTACTTGTCATAATGACATAAATGCTGAACTATCTAGAAATGTTCTCCCCATTTTCACATAGCAGACCAAATATTGAATCCAGAAAATATAAAAAACGAACAACAAACTGGAAACAAGTGTTCCCGTATGACTCATTTCACATGTACCTAAACACTTCATCTGTATGAAGTGGCAAATGCATCATCACAATTTGAACAAGCTTTATCCAAGTGCATGATTGCCACATTATAGAATCGTCTAGTCTAGATGGATGATGCTCTAATGACAAATGTAGACGTATAGGTGGCGCATTTACGTTTGTCAAATATGTGAACATTTGCTTGAGCCGGCTCAACAACTAAGAAATACATAAACGAAAAAAAAGAAATCAAGTTTTGGCATATTTATAAGTTGCTACATTTTTTTTTGTAGCATTTACATCATATACTACACCTTATGTATAAAAAAAAAAACAAAAAACTGCCATTTGAACTTAAATTCCTTTAAAATAACTTAGAAAACAAAAATACGAGAGATATTAGTTAATTTATAAATTTTAAAATATAAAATAAAATAAAAACTGAAAGTTTAAAGTGAAATAAAACTGTTAAATAATATAAATCAAAACTTTGCAAGTAGGCCTACAAACAACAGGCAGAGTGCTTAAGGTGTGCATAATAACTGATACAGTTATTTGATGATGATAAATCTAACATATACACATTTACCTTATAATAACAAAAAAGGATATTTTATTTTTATTTAAAGGAAAAAATAAGTAAATTACGCGTTGTAATATATTTACATAATAAGTTTAATGAAACGATATTCATCAAAGACTGTAGTTAAAACATAAAACAGAAACAAAAAGCATTTTAACTTTCTATGTCCAACAACATTGGTATACGTACGAGTATACCTTTTTACCTGCAAAATAAAAATCCTTAAATTTAAAAGAAACAAAAACATTTAGCACATTTCATTTTCAAATTCACGACTACGGTTAACTTGAAAAGAGGAGATATTTTTTGTTACATCACTGTTAAAATGTTTAACACTTGTTGCCCGTTTACAAGATTTTTTAATTCTACGATCTGTTTTAAAAAGAATTCTTTTATTTTTTGACATGGTGTCATATAAGATGTAGGATAACATTCATAGAACATGTTTAATAGAATTTAATTTAAAAAAAGACACATATAGACTCGAATATATATGCATACACATACTTTTATGCATAGTTTGTATATAAAATAATACTAGTTTTTAAGATGTAAAAATGTATGAAAGTATAATAAGGAGAAAGATCCAAGAAGTAGATGAATGAGACAAGTAACTAGTAGCTATTGTGCTCTTGTTCTTAAGACATTACTCTTATGATAAAAGTCGGCTAAGATTGAAAACAATGTATTGAGCTCCGAAATTTCGAATATTTTTATGCAGCCATATAATTTAAAGAAATCCTGAGACAATTGACATAGAAACCATATTTCAAAATGTATATGTAAAAAGTATTACAACTGTATGTATGTAGATCTACTGCAATCAATAAGTAGGATCGCTTCTTACTTAATTATTGGCGTTGCAAGGATTTATTTTTTTAATGTTCGAACATCAATCTGAGTGCTGATTCAAAACTTTTGTCATACATGCTGTCGTATATTTTTGTCGTATATTGTGACACTTCACCAGCACTTTGTCGTAGTGCGGTTTTCATGATAGTTTTGATTTATTATTTTTATTTACCACGAATGTCAGAATAAACGGCAGAAACTACGACAAATTTGTCAACTGGCCCAGGGTTTAGATGAAAATTTTTAACAATGGGAAAAGAATAAATTCAGCACTTACTTCTTATACAGCATTGCAAGTCCTCAAACTTAAAATACTATATCATGTAATTCAAAGAGTCATTTTCAACTGAATAAAAACACAAAAAATGTAAAGGAAAAGTTCATTTTATTCCATCTTGACATTTACATACAACAAATGATCAGGATCAGCACCCAGAGAGATCTAATCAGGATAGTAATGAAAATACTGTCAAGACTTTCATTTGTTTTCTAATTCTAAAAGTCCACCTGTTAAGTAATTCTTGCCTATATGCATTATCAGTATATTTTCTTTAGAAAACTGTAAATTTCAAAATCAAGTTTTTTCTATTTGCAAATACCAGCTATATAATAGTTGAATAATTATAGTAGCTTGAGAGCGATTCCTGCAAAAGCATATTCCATCTTGCTGCTCTCATTGAGGGAATATTATTTTCTTAAAGCATCGTGCCAAACCATTCCAAAAATATCTCAACGAACTCTATATCTTATAAAATGGTGAAGGATTAAAAGGCCTTCAAAATTCAGAAAGATGCTAAACAAATAGAGCTGAGATTTTGAAAATTGTGATGTGGCATAAAAAATTCTACATATTAGCTGTGAAAATCCAACCCACATTGGTTTCGGATCATTCAATTTATAAAGGAAAAGAAAACAAAAGCTGGGCTACATTTTCCTCTGTTCGTCCGCTCTCTTCTACCTCCCCTCTCAGAAAGTACGAAGTATGTTCGGAAAGTAAGACCAGAAAAATTTATTCAATGCATTTTATTTGAGATTGATATATTTTGCAATTTAATCACCACGAACTTCATACAATGAATTTGATGAGACTGGTACGAGTTCCTAGATTCTGATGTCATAGAAATCTCCCACCTGCTCTCTTAACTACATCAGCACCACGCTTTGAGTCTCGCCCTGTTCGCATCATCATCAAAACTCTTTCCAGATGTTCGTTTAATTTAGTAAAGAAATAATAGCCACTTAGGGCAAGATCGGAACTGCACAAGTTGAAGATTTTCAATAATTCCTATTTTTATTTAAAAGCATTAGGATAAGACATATATGACAAGATTCTATGGATCATAGTGTGGCTCCCACAGGGACAATGCCCACCAATATTTCTGGCATTCGGTTAACCCATTTGGATACTGTAATGATCGAGTAATACTATTTCAACATTTATTAAGAAAATGATGAATTCTTCCATTTACTACATGTCTCACGAGGAATTTAAGAAAATGAATGAAAACCTCTTTTGATAAGAAATTAAAAGGGATAAGGCTCACAAATATATAAACAACCAAAGCGATACTTGAACAGCGATTAACAGCAAAAATTACTTCTCTTATACATATATGAACTGTTTAGGAAATTTGAGCTCTTACAATTTTGTGGGGATGTATGTGTGTATGTAATTTGGATCACTTTGTTTAACTTATCGTATTTCTGTCTGGAAACTGTTACTTTATTACTTGGGTGATATACATACTTGCTGTAACTGCACAGAAGAATCAGGTCCTTTTGCGATATTTGACTATAGTTCACGGGTCTTAGAAGGTGTTGAATATAATTAAAATATATATTTTGAGTTTTTTAGAAGCTAAAATAATTAACACAAGGTTATATTTTTCACCTTCCTACCAAAGTAAAGTAAACCTTAAATTATAAATAAGTGAGTAATTGGATAGAACTCTCTTATTTGGTTTATAAGAATGACGTCAAAATTGATTTGGCAAAAGCAGCATCAACTCAACTCAGAAATAATTGAGTGAGCTACATGAAACCTATCACTCAGAATAGGGTTCCCTGGCGGGTTCTGTTCTAAAAACTTCGTGCGGTTGCACAAAAATTAATTTGGTATGCGTTAATCATACCTGACATAATATTATGCTAACAATCAACCTTATTCTGATAGTCATATCATTTTTGTATGTACATAGGTGTTGTCACTTGATTTTCACAGGACTCTTGCAGGCGGTTATTGTAGCCGAAAAACGAAAATTCGTTTTGAGTTTCAAAAAAAAACGGATTTTCGCTTTCGGGTGACAATTTAAACAAAGACAGTACATTTCATGTAAAACGTATTACTTATGAAGTCGTAGAATATGCGTAGATATCTATAAATATATGCATTAACTTGAATGGAATGGTGTAAGTTTGCTACGATTCCATGCATAGTTCACCCCGAAATAAACTGGAGTTCAACCGATGTTATATATGAAATAAACACAACAAAACTCGATTCCTTTTCTACTGAATTGAAATTCAGTTCAGTTTACTCTTAAGACAACAAGAAAAATCTTTGGATGCAAACAATTCTGATAGTGAATAATTGAATTTAGAGGAGTACTCAGTTGGAAAATGAAGGACGAAAATCTTTTCACCATGCTCAGGTACAGGAATTTTACACGATAGTATAGATATCCTTAGTTCTTTCCTCGAAGCTATATATTCTAAGCTTAATAATTACAGTGATTCTATTGTGATTGTATATTTGAAGCAAATTTTAATACTATCACAATCAAAGTTGACGGTCATTTAGGAAGACTAACAGATCAACTTGAAATTAATTATGTATATGTTATCGGCGTCCCATACTACATCAGGAAGATTATTAAAAAATAAACACTAAAATATCATTGACCTGGCTGGACGATAATCTGCAATAGATTAGCTGAGTTGCAACAAGTTTTGCTAGAAGAATGTGATGGTCCATGCTGGAAAATCATTCCAGATTTCAAAAAGTATTAAAGTATCAACATGGTTTTCCCAAACCCTTCTTCAGGGGACACTTATGTCACTTATCAAATTACATAAAGTCAATTTAACTAGTAGTATATCTTTGGATACGTTTTCGTAAATTTCTCAAAAAGTAGTGTCTGCCAAACCATTTGCATTTTAATTGTTCGAAATGACACGGCGCCGGTCGGCCGTTCAAAAATTTGAAAGTAGTGCTATGAAAATTTGTTTCTTCTACTTTCCAAGAGTAGAATAAAGGATACAGGCCTATTCCTACTCAATTTAGCACTGAATCCAAACTGAATGACTACAAAAATATTTTTATATAAATCTTAGGTAAAATAATATTGTCAATTTTGTCTACAGTATTGTAAAAAGTGAATATAAGATTTTATCAAATACTTAATATTAAGGTCTTACAGTGCAGTGTGAACCAAGATATAATTACATACTAATGTCTTTATTTATCTAAAACTGTGCGCAATGTAATTGCACTGGATTGATATTACATATATTCACATATATTCATAGGACTACTCAGAATGCATATTCCGATCCCAAGTAAAAGTTTACTTAGAATATACACTACACCAGACCCTGAAACAACACTGATGTTGTGAACTGTTTCGTGCTTGTATAAAATACAATGACGAACTACAGGTGAGTTTCTTAGTGAAAGCTATTATCCATCATCACCAGCCACCAAATATCAAGAAAGAGTAAAGGGACTTGCACATCAAAAACAACAAGCGATAGATGTAAACCGAAAAACTCAATTTATTCCTTTTTAAAAGGAGATCTTTGCTCCGATAATTAATGAAATCAACTGACCGTAATTATTATGATCAAATCGAAAAAAATCATGGGCTAATAATTATTTTTAATCTTTATTATTTAAATCAAAAATAATTAATAATTTGTTAATTTTTATTTTTTATATTTAAAAATAATAATTATTTTTGATTTTCATTTTTTTGACAGAAATAAAAATTATTTGCCGATTTATATTTTTGGGATCAATTATAGGTAAATATTTGGTTGATTGTGATACGAACATAAGAAAAAATTACGGGAATTTAATTAAATTTCTACACACACAGTAAAATGTGCAAAGGGCATTTTCTGCAGTAAAGTTAATAAGTACTTTGCGCTGTTAAAAGTAATTTATCGGATTCTGTTCAATTGAATAACGAGTAATGTAATAATAAAAACTTAAATTAAATTCTTGTAATTTTTATTGATGATCGTATCGCAATCAACCAAATAACTATAATAACAATAATTTTTATATATTCCCTTAAATAATATCTAAAAACCAGCAGAATAATTATTAAATATTTTTATTTTTGACAAAAAACATAATCAAAATCAAAAATAATTATTATCTTCGACTATATAAAATGAAAATAGAAAATAATTATTACTTTTTATTTAAAAAATTAAAATTAATAATTATGTTTAATTTAAATAATAGAAATCCAAAGAAAGTCAGTAATAAATATTTATGGTCTCTGGAAATTTTGGTTGCATCTGTCAATTCTTTTAGCTTTCTACACTATGGAACTTTCGGTGTGAAAATTTTTTTCGGTCTTACTCTTACTCAGCCTCAAAAACGTGAGTGTTTACAAAAACATTCTTAAATTTGCTGGGAAAAGGTTTGTTTTTATAACAATATGGATAAGACTACCACTTAAGGGATAAACATCAAATCACACTTTTTCGTATGAGCCCTCATCATACAACTTTTATGAAAATTAAATGTCACTACCATTTAAAAGAAAAAAAATTTGTTTGTATTTGACATGTAAACAAAAGCAAATTTTCGGTGTACAGTAGTTCCCACGGGGGCCCAAATTTTTGTGATTTTAACCGGGTCTTGCTTATAACCAATAGCCTGATTATAAACACAAAATGTGCTTATATAAAAATTCCCTAATAAAATCATTAACAATCGAATTATTTCTAGTAAGCGATAGACAATTACAAGCACAAGATCTGCTGTTATTATAAAAAGTTCTCGATACAACAAACGAACTATTAGCTGCTTATACCTAAATTTGAAAAAATAACATAAGTTTGTCAAGAAATAGTTTTATTTAAGAAGATATTCACTTAAACTAATCAGAAATATGTTTTTGTCCCTTGGACTTTATGAACATTTCTATAAATTGTTTTTTGAGTAAATTTAGGTTTTTTAATTCAAGATAATTGCGCGTAAGTATTTGTGCACAACGTCCAGCGCAAGAATCGCATCGTTCCGGTTTGATACCTTATTGGTAGAAGCATCACTTTCAAGAACGTTCAATATTCCTTCGTCACTGCCTACGTTCTACTTAAAGGATATCGTCGGCTATCTCATGGTCTGTTAATTTTCCAAAGCATTCTAAGTAGTTGTCGTCACATTTTAATTACACGTTAAGCTCATCATTTTCTATAGGTAATTATATAACCTTCGAAAATCGCATTTTGAGAACAGTTCATACACCATATGACCCCTTTAAGATATAGTCACTAGAAAGATAATCAGTGTAGATTATGTTTTAGTAGAAAAAGTATACCCACCCCGCACCCGCCACTTTTCTTTACAATAAAATTGTCGCGAATTCAAAAAAATTGAGCTCCAGGTAGAATTAAGCTAAATTGTAAAAAAAAACTCAAGAAAAAATATGGTCAAATTAAAAAGTAATGTTTTGCTGAAAGTCCAATACAGCAAAAACTATCACTATTTTTGATTTGAGCGCCCTCTAAACATTAACGAATTTCACTGAAATTTTGCATAAAAGTTTAAAATTACATTAGCTAACAATTTCTAAAGCCTTCAGTCACAAGCTTCAAGCTACAAATTTCACTTTGCACATATGGCATACCATAGAAACCGCACATACTCGTATGGCATACCGTAGAAACTGCTACATAGAGAGCTTCAAGCTACATGGTGTAGCTAGCTGCATGGTGTAGCTAGCTGCATGGTGTAGCTAGCTGCATGGTGTAGCTAGCTGCATGGTGTAGCTAGCTACATGGACTGACTAAGTTCATACGAATACGCTGAAATAGATCTTCGTGTAGCTTGCAGCTTGTAGTGTGTAGCTCTCGAAGTAGATTGGGCCTAACGTTGCTGATATCAGTGCGGTATTAATATAATCAACACCCAATCAATTTATGTCTTCTATTAAATTTCTGTTGCTTCAGTATTTCTGTTCACACGTGCTCTATATTTTGAGTGAGCACATTATCACATTTTCACGTAATTGCATAGAAAACATATTTAACTGCTATTGTCAAAAATCGCAAAATCAAATCAAATAGTAGAACTTAAATTTACTTTCCCGAAATTTGTCATTTTCACTTTCTATCTAAGAATGATCGAAGTTTTAATGTATACTTTGGAGACATATACTTATATTATTTATGACAACTTTTTCGGTGAAACATTTTTACCCAAAAAAAAAAAACCCCTCAAGAACAGATTCACCCAAGAAGTATAGTTATGAGAGCAGACTTGCAAAGCCAATATTCCCCTTCAAAATAAATTTTTCCCACATAGAATATAAATTTATCTTCCTTACCAATATAAATACATATGGTTGTGCAGATTCAAATTCTCGAATTTTCATTTTTATTTTACAAATAAAAGAAAAAACCCTATTAAGAAGGAGACTGTGACAAGTAAAAGGATAAGAATTTCAATGATAACAAAAGTTGTGAATACTGAAACAGAGTTAAATAACTGAACTAGTTTTAAATAAAAATAAAAATAAATTAATAATTTACAAAGTAGAATTAAATTCGAACATACATACATAGATAATAGTAGAAGAAAAACTTAGTTATTATCCTCACCATAGCATAACTAACATAAATACATTCTACACTAATAGTTGATCGTTGTCTACATAGTAACTATCTTAATAGACTCTTGAGTTTGCATTATCCCTTGATTTCTATGAAATAATGAAAAATAAATAAACCGAAATAAAGGACAGCTCATTTACTGTGAATCAAATATTTTTTAATGAAGAAATATTGAAATATGAATAAAGATATAAATAATGTAGAATAACACTAATTTAGGTGAAATTTGTAAGTAGTGTACTATAATTAATAATAAGGAAACAGTTTATAAAAAATTTACTCTTAAGATGAAATTGTAAATAGAAAATTTATAATATTACACGGAGTCATATAAGTAGGTAAAACCGAGATAGGATCGTATTGCCTATCTACTATAGTTATTAGTAATATTGCATGTTTCCGTTTTTCTTACGAGGCACATCTTATGAACCAGAAAACGAAACTAAGTTATACAAGGCACACTTTTAAAGTGATTTTTTGTGTATATATAGAAGAATGCCTTCATTAG
The DNA here is from genome assembly GCA_963924295.1 of Dioctria rufipes. NCBI lineage: Eukaryota > Metazoa > Arthropoda > Insecta > Diptera > Asilidae > Dioctria > Dioctria rufipes. The sequence continues at coordinate 63,488,249 of OZ002740.1, read as the reverse complement.
AAATTCGTGACGGTTTCGTGTCCCACATAATTATTGATCCCCTGTTATTTATAAGTTGTCCAACTCCTCTGATAATTTTAATAATTTCTTTAATTTTTCACTGATAATAACATTTCAACATGAGCCTACTCAATGTCATCTTAAAATATTTTATGTTAAAACACAGCAACTTGAATATGATTCACGCCTCAATTAGTTGAGTAACCTTTTTAGATGTTTGTGTATAATTGATAAATTTGATGTTGGCCATCTAAGTAAAGTATGTATGGGCTACTTTAGCCCTACTTTACCAGCATCTGAAGCTCTTCGTAAATATTAATACTACTTTGTAAAACATACCGCAGAAGATTAGATTAGATTTGTGGAAGGGTGTGCAGGCGTTAGCCTCGCATTCAGTGCGACCTGAAAGATCTATTATGAGTCCCGTTCAATTTACTTACTCCCTTTCTAGGTTTAGACTGTTAATAATTCCAGAAACATTCTGGAATTGATACATGTATAAGTAGAGTGGATTGCTCAATATCTACATCTATTCCTTGTCAAACACCCCTTAAATTTTACGAAGTTCGTATTTTACTGCGATCCACACATTATAATGTGTAAGCGATGTGGATTTGTCAAGCTTATTTTGCTAATTTAAAATTGATATTGGTTTGCATTGGTGCATAAGATCGTGACAACGATAATATCATGTCTCTGTATGACACTCTATCTGACCCGCAGTTACCAACCTATATTTTTGGCTAAGGGCTGATTGGGATAAAATTCAAAGCCTAACGACCTCGATCGTTACAACAGAAGATATCGCTTTACTTAACAAATACTAGCTTGGATGATGTCTGTAGTAAGGACGTACATAAAGGATAACATACTTTCTACGGCTAATTGTCATCTGAAATCATTAGCTATATGGTATGTAGAATATTCTTGAACTCACAATTTTAGTAGCACCATATGTTGAAATTTTTGAATTGTTTTTCGTAAATACATCATAAATGGATCTTACGATTTCTGATTGCCATCGCATTATACATATTTGTGATCGTTATATTTGATCGCAGCAATCAGCACATTACAATATTCACTACTCACAGCAAAACGCAGAGAAAATATCATAAATACGGCACTGATCCACACAACTAACAAGAACTAATATTTAAATTTTGTTATTATTGATTTTGTGATTTTCCTCTGTGGTATCAAAAATAACTAGAAATGGTGACATAAATTTATCATCCAAATAAAAGTAAAAAGAAAAAGAAAATAATAATCAGCGATCTATTATTATCAAAAGACAGAACTTGTTTAAACAAATCTCTAATCAGGTGTTAAAAAACCTAAAATCGAACAAAAATGTTACTATAATTATTTTACTACCAAGTTAACTGGTATAAAATTGGGTTGATCCGCAATTATTTTAGTCATATTATCTTCAGTCAATAGTAAGTTTTGAAATGTTTTTGAAGTTGTACTATGTCCAAAAGCGTTGGAATTTTTCTCAACTTTCGGCATTTTTGGGATGTCAAAATTTGAGATTCGAAATTTTGAAACTGTGAAGACCACCCATTTTAAAATGGAGATTTTTGTAATTCTGAATATCGATACCCACTTTAACTAATAGCGTTGAATCCTTTTCAAATTTCAAAACTCAATCAAAAACTCAATTTATACTTTGTATAAATAACTTATAAATCTTCAAATGAATTCTCAGTTTGATAATTCATACTACCTTTATATTTGATGCAAACACTCGTTTCAAAACAAGTGGTGGGTCTGTAAGGCAAATTGATCACTGTAATAATAGTTTTGACATCAGTAATTTTTTGTGAGGAAACTGAACCAAAAGATCAGCGCTACAAGTAAGCTCAATTTACAGTGGCACATACCAATAGTAATTTCACATTTGAGTATTTTGGGTCGATTAAAAATGATGTTGAATGATAAGTCTATTTCGGCTTGCATATTGTCTTGAACAAAATAAAATAATTAATCAGAATTTTTATTAAATATGCATTGGACTAGTTTATCAGACTAAACTGGAGAATGCTACTGATTATTAAATATATTTGCAATAGCGATTGCGATTGCTATTGTCGTTTGCCTAGGAATAATTCAAATTAAATTTATAACTGCTTAGTACTTTATTTAACGACTTATACTTCTAACAGAAATAGAACTTAACAACTTGACACTGACTGCAAAACCTCAGAGCTGAGCTACTTGATCCACCGTATCAGCCGTGCTTCTCACTATACAACTAGACGGAAGCGACTTTGACCCAGTGACCAGCGCAATACCTTGTAATTATAATTACAAAGTATTACGTCAATCACTGCCGTCAGCTGGAGACCCCAATGCTGTACGTAAATAAACAGTAAGCCCACAAAGACTCAATGACTAATTACACACAGCAGTGGATGCAACAGTTTTAAGTAAACAATTCGCAATCGCAAAGCATTTCACTGTGCGAAGTAAAATGCTTAGTTATTGCAAATCGCTTAATTACTACCCGTACGTCTACTGCTAGCTAGAGTCGTAGTGTCACAATTTCACCAATTGGATATTGGGCCACGACAATATTTTAGATAGTGCAAATATTTTGTAATATTTAAACCAAATCAAAAAAATTTATGTATACGTTGGAAATTTCTTTTTTTTATATATAAATTTACAAAGGCTTCGCTTAGCTGAATAAATTCCTCAAAATATAACAGAACGATGTGTTTAGCGAGGAAAAATAGGGTATCGTACGCTAGTAATGGCCAGTTTCACAGCCTGAGTTTAAACCAAATATTTAGTTTAAACTCGACAAATGAGTTTCACAGTTTGGTTTAAACCCCGTTTTAAACTAGAGTTTAAACCATGATATCCCTCGGTTTAAACTCAAGATAAAAGTATTTGAAAAGTGGGACATTTTATTTTGACAGTAGCATTGTTTGTTTATATCAAGAAAATAATTTTATCATGGATTTAAATTTAGACATTTCTAGCGTTGGAGAAGATTTTTTTGAGTTAAATTTACAACTCTGTCGACGACTGAGAGTAATTAGAAATCGGCCAAATCATTTTAATGAGTGGGACGTCGTTGATTTTTATGCTAGGTTCCGTTTAAGTAAAGAACTTTGTCACTTTGTCTTCGAATCTATTCTTGTCCGTTTTCTTGAGCTCTATTATATATCTTTTTAAACACTAGGGAAGACAATAGCTCAACTTCACTTATGCTATAATTTGCATCCTTTTTGAATGTTGGCATATTAGCAAATATAACTACATATTTTTTATTTTTTACTTCCTGATGTTTACTTTTTCCGATTGACAGATGGATTGATAGAAAAATTGCTTCACAATGGTGGCGATAACTAATTTAGTTCACAATTTAATCAGTACTACCAACGTTACTAAAAGAATGGACTGTGAAACCCGATTTGGTTTAAACTACGTTTAAACTTGGAAGATGGTTGAAACTAAACCTTGGTTTAAGCTCGACTGTGAAACCGGCCATATGAGTTTAATGACCAAGCCAAATATCATAATATATTGTCTACATAATACATCACAAATGGCTCGGTTTATACTCAAAATACTCCCCAAAAATTTGTTTCGTTTCTTTTTTCATTATTATATCTTTTCAGGTACTATACTTTCTTCTTTTTTTAATTAGTTCTATTTCCTGATCTTATTTTTCTGTCATTTCTACATACAATATATGAAATAGAATAAAATTAAGAAGTTTCTGTAGGGAACAAACAAATCAAAAATTTCTCAAGCAATAAATTATCCGGGCGTTTAAAATAATATACATATATTTCGGCGAAAAAAAATAATGTTAAACATTATTATAATTATGAAAGTCTTAAATTCGAAAACAGTAAAAATTTTCTACTTACAATTAGAAATGTACGTATATATGTATTTAATAATATTGTGAAATAGGGATTCAATCTTAAAAACTTTAGGAAAAATATATGTAATTTTAGTATTAAGTTTAGAATTAAGGAAACCAAAACAAAACAAAAACAGTCAGCGTCAAATTATATGTGTTAGTTAGAATATACATGAAATGCATATATTTAGCAGAAGAAATAATAAGTATAAAATAAATAGAAAAGTTTAAATCAATCTAAAAGAAGCCTAAGAACATATTTGAATTTTTGAAATATACGATCAATAATATATACATGCATATTAGCAGGAGAATTAAGTGTCGAAGAAAACCATACCAACATCAAAAATTTATAAGTGTCTATTTATCCAAATGTAACTAAAGTTAAAACAAAAATTAAAAAATAGTTTAGAATGTAAAAAAATGAAAAAGTAACTTGATTTTAACTATTTCTAATATTTATTTTTTTTTTTTACGAAAAAGCTGTAAAACTTCTTTGTCGAGCATACAATAATTGTCTGTTGAAATTTTAAAGTTTTCTATCCAACTCATATCCATTTTTATACCATCATTTAGTTAAAGACTGTGAATCTAGTTTTAATGAACATGAAAATAACAATTTATAACTTACTTAATACGGCATAACTAAAAATATGCAAGATACAAGATAAATTGCGCATTTTATTGTGTGCCCTATTTTTAACATTTGCAAACATCTTTTGTGTACGTTACTAGAACCACTATCCTTTTCAGCGTTTAAAAAAAAAACTTAAAATGTTGTTTTTGTGTGTTAAAATTTTAAAAGTGAAATGTTAAAGTGTGTTTCTTTTGTTTTTTATGTTTTTTTTTATTTACGATATTCAAAACTCACGTAAGAATGATTTGCAATTTATGTTTTTCGGAAGTTGGAATGATATCCAAAAAAATACTCAAAAGAATAAATTTAATGAGAAAAATTAAATAAGTTTAATATTTAAATAAATTTATAAAACAACTTGTTTTAAGACACGACTAAAGTTAACCGATTTAATTAAGTATTTTACATGATTGTAAGTGGAAGTGTTGTTTTTGTAAATATTTTCCGAAAAAAATACTTACAGTTATATGCATACCATTATACCCAGTTATTGGTCAAGCATGACAATATTGGTAATTTTTATATCTGTAATTGGCTTGTCAATGCACTCAAATAAAAAGAAAGTCAAAAGTCAGTTAAGTTCAAACTTATAACAGACCGAAATATGCGTAAAACTACAACATTCCTAAAATTTCACTCAAATTATATCCAAAATTATCTAATGTTAAGCCTCTGTAGGTATAAATAATTATATTTAGTGGAAAAAAATCATCCAATTGCCTACATAATAGAGCACGAAATCAAAATAAAATCTAGCCAATGCAAAGCTCCGCTATCCACAATTTAAAAATTTTGTGTTTCTACCATTCACAATACAATCCAAAATATAATATTGCTGGATAATGTTTAAAAAATTTAACAATCTTTTATTGGGAAAAATTTACTTAACTTATAAGGCTAGGCATATTGTGGAATTAACGCAGGAATGCTTGAACTATAAAGGAAGTTATAAAAGGTAGAAAAATTATGTTTTAAGGTGAGATGTGATAAGTGCCTTGAAAATGCAGACGGTAGTAGGGAGTGGTGATAAAATCTTTCCCTGATTTACTGATTATGGTAAGAAACGAGCGGTAACTAAGTAAATTTCTATTCCGTTATGATATTGTATTCTGCAAAACTCACTTAAACTATTGCTTAAATGAGAAACATAAGAGCTCATCAATCCATACACATATCGTATGCAATAATTCACTGCGACCTTCAGCTTACGAAAAACAAAATACTGTCCAATCAGTATAAATACTGCTTGAAATGGAAAAAAAAAATACAATTTTTTTTTTAATCAATCGAATGTTAGTTAATCGAATTAAAATGTATACCTATAATGGCTACCCCAACATTTTTTTTTAAGTTTCAGAGTTAATTTGTCAGTTTAATGATATTCCAAAGTCGACGGCTTTGTTTGACGTAGATACACAGAATCTACCTGAAATCACGGGCGGTAGGTCACTGCTATGGATTATACCTAATTTAAGCTAGCATGTTACTGTTGTTGGATTCTTTCCACGTCACCGCCGTTCAAATGAGCGATGCAATTCTCAACAAACACCATTACCTATATACTCCTGAAAACCGTCAGTCTATACATATATAGGTACAATTTACATCTTAATCCACGCTCAGTTGGGCGATGATAGGTATACATATGTAGAAATTAAATAGTAATGTGTCTAGTATATATATTCTTGAGGTACCTCTTATGATGATGCAGGCAACGAGTTTGAGACTGTATCATTAATCTTAATCTATAATCTGCAAATCATGGAGAATTACTAAGTAAATGCAAGTTATATATTTTTGCCGTAGAATTAATTGGTCCATGCTGTGGAACGCTTTACTTCGAAAAGCTCCAGTGCAGTGAAATTGTTTAAGACATTAGCGCAGCAGATTTCAGAGGAGACCTTTAAGACTACCGATACGCAATTAAGAAAACGCAAAAGCCAGACTGCCAACAAGTAACAAACCGTTTTTAATCTATATGTATACTCCAGAATTAACCTAAACACTGGCTTTTCTAGAACTTTTAATAGAAAGCATACATGGATTGAACGATAATCAGAGGGAAACTATGTTTGCTAAGAATGTAGCCTATTTGCTTTCTTATTAGAAAAATAAAATTACATCAGGCAAAAGTTAATTATGTATAAACAGTATGTACGTACTAAGCATAGTTGAAGCAATTTAATAAAACCCGAACATCAAAACATATTGTCTCAGATTTTTAATTCAAAGTCGGGGCTAACTTTAAAAATGTAGTTCTGCTGTTTTGCACCTCGCGTGGCAATGTCATCCTTATTTTCTACAGCATTATACAATAGATCAGTACAGCAAACTCTCACTAAAAACAAATCAAGTAAAGTGTGTTTGGGCCTTTCAAATTCTTTGCTGTCTTCCTTCTTTGGATTTAATTGATGATTTTCCTCATCCTGATCTTATTTAGGGCGTTGGGGCTTATCTTTGGCCCTCAGTTCGATTCTATGTCTTCTGTTCTTTTCTTCTTTTTATACTCTAGATGAAATCTATAGGGGTATACTAAGTTTGTCATTCCATTTGTAACACCTCGAAATAATGATGGTAGAGCAAAATGAATTGTACACCCACGCATAATATTAAAAGTTATTTTGATTTTTGCATGTCCGTCCGTCCGTCCGTCCGTCCGTCTGTCTGTCTGTCTGTGCGCACGATGACTCGAGAACGCGTATACTTAGAGAGCTGAAATTTTGTACACGGACTTTAAAAAAACAAAGTAAAATTAAGTTCGAAAATGAGACAAATCGGGCAACTCCTTCGTGGGGTTGCCATACAAAACTTTCGTTTTTCACTATATATTTGGACATTGCCTGAGAACGCATCAATATAGAGAGCTGAAATTTAGTACGTGGTGTTTTCATTGTACTAGCATAAAATTTCAAAAATGGACTAAATGGGGAACCTCCTTCTTGGTGTTGCCATATAAAAATTTAGGTTTTTTACGTATACTGTGAAAACGGTCAATCCAACATTTTTATTGTACTAAAAACTTTTTCAGAATACGAAATCCTATAAAATTGATTATAATAATTTTTTCTGTCCGACAAACAGTTCTAGAAATATATGCGAAGAACTGCTTCAAAAATCAAACTTGAAATTTCATACTAGCATTCATCTAGGGTATCATAAGAATTGGTCTTAGACCAATTCTAGCTTTTTTACTTGTTGATCCTTGGTTTTGGTGTTGTTCGCTTCTCGTGATGTTATCTTCCTACAGCTGCTGCGCCACATCAACTGTAATAAATGAATTTCTCGCAAAAGTAAGGGAGTAAGGATTAGATATGTTTAGGGAGTTTTAGGAAGTTAAGGATTGGAAGACTGGAAATATCATAGAAACTTATTCTACCTTCGTTAAGGTAGATGTTTCTAGTATCTACTAAAAACAATTGACATCCAGTAGTTGAACTGATCTTAGTTCTGTGTGCAAGGAATGTTTGTCTTATTTTTATTCATTGAATGACAATGTTTTGAAGGGTTGAAACAAAGAGTTCCCGGTTCAGGGTATTCAAGATTGGTATTTTTAACTTTACCCACTAACAGAGGTAAAAGCTGAATTGAAGTAAAAAAATTCAAAAATTTTGTATTGTTTCGAATTGTGAATATAGAAATATGAAACAGTTCCGTTTATCCTCTTTCTGACAAGATTTATAGCATCGTGGGGATTTTTTTAATACAAATTACTTATTACGACAATTTAGACAAATTGAAGATGGTATAAAAACTATGAACTTCAATTATTCCATTGTTTTTTTTTTAATATTTATTTACAAGAAAACCATATTTCTTTTGGCATGAAATTAAAAACACAAGACTAATGCATTCATAAATGTTTGTATAAAAAAGAGAGTAATATTTCCGAAAACAACATTACCAAAGAAAAAGGAAATCTTACAATATCCTAAAGAAAAAGAAACAAAATGAAAAATATATTATTATGAAAAATCTGTGTTGATTGCTGTGTTATTTTTTATAAGGAAACAAATTATACTCAAAATGTTATGTATTTCTAGAAACAAAAATGAGAATGTCTAAGTCTCTACATAAAATCGTAACTATTTATAAAAATAAAATTAAAAAAACTAAAAGCTAAAACAAAAATCTAAAAGAATAATAATTTAAAGTTATAATTTTGCCTTTAACTTTACAAAATTAAATGAAAAGAAAACATGAACACCACCTAAACTTGTACATTTATATATATTATCTATAAAAGAAAGAAGAAAATATCTATGATAAAATGCCAAATAGTTTAAATATAAAGAATTAAAGAAAAAAATTAAAAAATATTTTTAAATAAAAAAAATACAAAAAAAAAACACTAAACAAAAAAAATAGGGAGACGTAAAATTGTTTTATTTATGTTAGAGACAATTTTTAAAATGTTATTTAAAACGAATGCTAAAACATTCATTTCGCAATTTTTAAATTAATAATGAAACACAAAAAAAACACACAAAAATAGTAAAGAAAAGATTCAAAAAATAATGTAAGTAGCAAGCGAGTATACAAAGTATTCGGACTCTACGCAGTACATAAAACATAAAAAAAAAATTAAAAGATTATAGAATTACCAAAATTGCACAATTATATTGATATTAGATTCACTGATAATTATAAATAAAAAACAAAATATATATATAACAACTATTTAATGAATTTAACAAATAATAGAATAAAAAATAATGTAACAATTTCTCTTGAATGACATTTTCATCAAAGTATTAAGTAGTATATCTACATACAATCAACATTTATATCAAAATCAACATCAAGCAGTTGTCACTGTAATTGGTAGCAAAAACCAAAAAAATTAATGCCAAGAGGATACCTAGTTCAATTTTTATGAAACAAGTTCATTATATAAAAAAACAAAACAAAAATCACATTTTTGTGTAAGCATTTTAAAACATGTAATTGTTCAAACCTGGCCAAAAATCATAGAAAAATCTGTCAATAGATCAAAGAAGGGAATAGCAAATGTTCTATTTATCAGCAACAGCGTATACTTTTAAGAATCTTGAACCGTATTATTCAGAAAAGGGAATTTTAAATTGTGCAAAAGTATTAGCATATTATAAATTACATTAAATTTAATTAAAAGATTATATTCGAAAGTAATACCATTACATACTTCAATAAAAAGTGAGAAATTATTTAAATTTGAGACTTGTTTCCTTTCTGGCTTTAACCTTGATCTCCTATTCAAGACTCAAAAGAATATAAAATTTAGCAGCAAAAAAGATAACAAAATTTCAGATACACTAATACAGTATGTAATAAATGTGATTCTTATAGCTGTTTATTGTAAGAAATTCGCATTCTAAAATAAAAATTTTGAATTAGCAATAAACCTTGAGCCCTTTTTGGAAATTGTGGAAAAGGTAGCAAACTACCTGTAAGAGGTTGAAGATGAAAATGCACTTAGCAGATCACATTTTACTCTCGTTTCATATTCAGTTAGACCCTGTCTAGATGGGTCAGTATGCTCCCTCTGCCTCACGGAAACTTGTAGGTAAGATGATAGTTGGATGTAGGAATGAAGCATCATCCTATCTACAGATTTTGTGCTGCAAGGGCATCGTTCTGATCTGTCTAAACTTGATCTTAGATAAAAGTACAGGCGTTTTTAATTGTGATATCATGTGAAGTAAAATAAAAGTGAGGGGAATGCCCAGTTTAGGTCCGATACTCCCAAACATGAGAGATGCATTATTTTTTTTTTATTATTAAGCCAAGCTCAGGGGATACCCTATGATGCAAAGCACAGTATGGCAGGAAGGAGATAGGGAAAGGATTAGGGGATATGGAGAGAGTGGCGGAGGTGCCGATGTATGTCGCCCTTAAACTTCCGCAGATTGCATGATACTCTGAACATATTTTATTAACGAAGTTTATTTCAGTTAAGCGGGGGAAGCCCCGGGGAGCGGGGCAAAGTTTGATTTAGTACATCTTGCAAAATCTAGTATAGAATCGAATTCCTTAGGCACTGAGAATAAGTTTGAGTATCCGCACTCCCATACTTGGAGGCTGAAATAGCCATTTATAGCCATCCCCAAAGTCACTTTTCTTAGTATTTATCTTTTTTATTCGAACTGAGGTACATACTAGATTTTTATTACCTTAAAGCCAACTTGGTAGGGTTACGTCCGATCGGAAAACTGGTTTCACTGTTCGCCTCAACTCATTACAAGCTACAATTCGTAGAAGAAAATTCCTCTCTGCTACTTTTAAGGTGCTGGGAAGGAACCCCCGGTGGGAGGGGGGTGTATTTTGGTGTATTTTTTCCTCGATTCAGAAAACTTTCTCTTACATTTTTGCCGCCGAAAGACCGATTTTCAAGTACTTGGGCCACATGTACATTTCGCATATATTTATATATTTCTGCATTTCTTTCTTCCATGGCCATTAGTGCTCTGTTGTGAATATTTTTCTCATAGGAAGGCATTTTCCACGACTCACAATCACGATCGCCAAAGCCTTCCTTCGCTGAATTAAGATAAACATTGTTAATAAAATATGTAGACATCTCTCATGTCTGGAAGTGTCGGGCCTAAAGTTGTATGAAATGGAGGTATTCCCCTTTATGAACATATTTTGTTGTACCGCAACAAGTTTTAATATTTAGATAATTTTAAATAATTTTCAACGCTACAAGTAATAACCGTTTAAATTGTGTGAAAATCGGACGCGTAAAAGATATAACGAAAGAAAACGGGTCGCAATTAATGCATTTTCGAAAACTGGGACATTTTCAAATCGAGAAATTGCGAAAAGAGAGAATGTTTCTGTGCCTGCTGTAGATAGAAAGGCCAGAACTCTCAGATCAGGCGTTACAGTCGAAGCGAGTAAGCACAAACATTGCCATGGAATTCGAAAAACTACAATAAGAACTGATCGAAAAATTATTCACATCAGTGCTCTACAACGTCGGGAATCGGCTTATGCTATTTTACATGAGCTGAACCAACAAGATGTGAATAAATCACTCAATCAATACATTGCAACGTCGGTGGTATGAAAGCAAATTAAGATGCAAACGTTCAGCGATAAAACTTTATTTTAACCCAACGAATGAAGGAAATGCGGCTGATATGTGGGCGCGGCTTGAAAAATGGTACGTTATATTTATTCTTAAGGGGGTATTCTAGTCTAGCGGCCCGAATTTTAGGTAATTTTTGAAGTGCAGTAAAAAAAAGGCAATCAATATTTTTCTATCCATTTTTTATGAGTTATTTATTAACATTACAAGAATACAGAAAAAAATTAAAAAATTAAAAAAGTTAAAAATTCAAAAAATTAGCAGCTGATCAAATGGGAGGCCTCAAAAAATTGGCGCGTGATCATGCCCTCGACTCCAACCGGCCTAGCAATCTGAAAAAAAAAATAAAAAATATTATTAGTCTACTAGAGTAATGTCGCTATGTCCGGAACTAGGGAAAAGTTGAAAAAAAAATTTTCACAAAATGGCCGCTGCCTGAAATAAAGAAATTTTTGTACCACTTTTTTCGACTTTATCGAATTTTTTAAAAATAGTAAAAATTGAAATTTGGGGATGCGGCTAGTTCCGGACATAGACAAGTCTATAAAGAAGACTCAAAAAAATTTCAAGTACATAAATCGGTCCAGTAGAACTTGAGAAATCGTGGGCATCGTCTTGAAAAAAGCAGTTTCGAGAAAAACGCGTTTATTTTTATTTCACTCACAGCACATACGTCCACGTGGTTTGGAAGTTAGAATTCAACTGTTAGAACACTAAATATAAAAGATACAAGCCACATTGGGGTATTGTATTATATATAAAGGAACAAAAGGGTTTACTGAGAAATATGGATTCAGGTAGACGGAGAATCTCTAACGTCTTTTGTACGATTAGTTCCGGCCGAGCCAGTTTGGATGCCGCGTCAGCAAATTACCCCCTTAACGTATATATATTTCTTTAATTCTAATTAATTTCTAAAAAAAAACTTAAATTTTGAAATCTTTTTGTTGTATTCAGAGACGAATGTCGTTTGAAGACCGGTACAGAAATATTTCAATATGTCAGGAGAAAACCGGGAGAGCGGTATAAAGTGGACTGCAACATTAAAACTGTGAAACATCCTCCCGCTATAATGATCTGGAGGTGCATTATCGGAGACGGAGCTGGAGGAGTGAATAATGCTCCAAGGTCAATACAAGTTCGTCCTATCTAACGTTCTAATTCCACAGTTAATAGAATTTAATGACAAATATTCCATACAAATACTATTGTATTACTTTACCATCTAACGCTAAGTTTGTGTCATTTGATGTATGTAACCTATTTCCTTCCCCAGTAAACAAGTTAAAAATATTTTGTACACTCGAATTCGAGATAAAAATTTTAAATAAAGAAAACGCTTCCCAGCATATAGTATCTGAATACGTATTTAAACCAAAACTACTTTTTCTTTAATGACAAGTTCTATACCCAAGCAGAAGGCTTAGGCATCGGTGCTTCTCTATCGCCATTTTCATCTGACTTCTACATGGATTTCATAGACCAGAACATTTTCAATAATAACTGTGATTTAGTTAATAAATAAGATCTTATGTTGGTATTGCTATGTTGATAGTGTGTTCAAGTTAATGTATTTCTAAATAGTATTTTAAATAAATTAGATCAGAATATTAAATTTACACAAGAATATGGAGGTACAAAATTAAAACTTTCTATGTATCACGATACCAATAAAAATATAAAAAAATTTACTACGAAATATATCGCAAGTCATCATAATTATTATTTTATTATTATTATTGCGAGATTCGCATTCCACTCTATATTTGACCGATTATCTAACATTTCACTAAGTAGGATCAAATTTAAGAAAGAACTTATTTTAATTTTTAAAATAACAACTTGTACGGTTATTCCATAAGTTTCATTTCTAAGCTATTAAAACAAAAATCTAGAACGGCTGCTCTTAGATTAGCATTGCCTATGATCCAAAACAAAATTAGTAAGATTTGGAAAAAGGTCCCTTATGTTGGAGCAGTTTCAAATACAATACATAGAAAACTATCAAGTCACAACATTCAATCGGCTTATTTCACTAATAACACAAATTATTAATAAATAATAAAATAAAGCCTACAGTGATGGATATTGAAAAAAGTGGCGCATATACTAGTTATATATATATATATATATAGTAGTTGCAACGATTGTGACGCGATATAGGATAAACTAAGAGGTCACTGAAAAACAGATTTTCGGGACACGTTTCCGCAGCGAGAAACAATAGCGCGACTTCTGGTTTATGTAAACATTTAATTGATCTAGGTCACACTACTTCAAAATTACATAAAATTAGTACGCTATTTACATGGAGATTTTAGACAGATTATGATATTCTAGAAATTAAAAGAGAAAAAGATAAAGGCTCATTTTTGGTTAATCAGTTTAGTTTGTACTTTACTTAGAACAAATTTTGTAAAGAAATATGAATAAAATGACGATACTTATACTAAAAAAAAAAGACACTATAGAACCACATAAGGTCGCGTCCTGTTCTATATTTATAAGGTTATTTAATATTTTTAAAAATATGAAACCCTAACATATATTTGTTCAAAACGGTTTCTCTAAAATATGCCATATAATGGTTCAATACGCAGTTATTCGTTAATGATATTCCCGTTATCTGAACGAACAAAATTTGCTCTTGTTTAATATTGTTACAAGCGTGGCGTTTGCTCATTTTTTAAAACACAATATTTCAGATCATTAACAAGTTCTTCTTTTATCTAACTTCATTATTTATTTTTTATAAAGTGCTGAAAACTTTTGCTTGTTTTAGCTCAGGTAAGATTTCGTCGATTGTCTGCATAGGATATTCTTCCCGTTCTAGAGCCTGATTCAACTTAATTGGATCTAGACATAATCGTAATTTGTTATATCTCTTAACTAGATTGCTAACTCCGGTGTATGCTCATCTACTTTTTTAATGATATTGTCCTTTTCTAGGCTCTCCATCAGATCTTTCAAGTCCTTTCTATAGGCAAGTGAAACTCGGCGAGGTCACTAGCTTCACTGTACGATTTAAGCTACCTAATCCATTAAAAACGTCTTTAAATTCCTCCATTATTTTATCACAGTCATTATTAAGTTGGGTCTCCTCTAATTTAAAAACATCACAGTTATTCATTTTGATTAATTTAAAACACAGCATGTTCTATTTGAAAGCATAGGAACATGGTCGAGATCTGTCACTAAGGAATTCAGTTCATAGATTTTATCATTTCCATTCGTTATCTTAATCGTGTATTTGAATATTCGTCTTAGTAAGTTTCGGTCTAAAGTTTAAAATTTTGTAAATATTTTGAAATCCAATTACGTTCACTGTTGCTCCAGTATTAATTTGACATTTAAAGGAAACCTTTTTCCATTCTCTTTAATTGCACATATTTCCGCGTACATGTTTTTTCCTGTGCGCCCATGGAGTAAATTCCTTCAAATTCCAAAGTTTGATCATAATTATTTGTCTCTCTTCCCACGGAATTTGAATCTTGTATTTCACGTATATTACGTTTGTTCGAATTTGACTTGCATACTTTAGCAAAATGATGCTGTTTACCATTACCACATTTGGTGCAATCCTTACTTTACGCTGGACAATTTTTGTGGCCTACAATATGCCTATACCCGCAATATCTGCATTTGTCATCTTTATCATGATTTGTATTACTTCTTGGTCTACTATTTCTCAACTCACGCCTTCTATCTTCACTTTGATTTCGTTTATTTTTTTTTATTCTGTTCACTTGACCTTGCTCATTTCGCTCATTCTTATTGATCTTATCTGGTTCTGTGCTGATTCGTGTGATTTTATGTCCTGAATGACCATTTCTAGTGTTAGTTTGCTATCCGACATAAATAGGTATTTCATCGATACCACCAGACGATCACGCAACAGTTCATTTTCCATTTCGCCATATTTACCAGATTTGATTAATCCACGAAGTTTGTCAATGTACAATTCAGCAGATTCCTCGTAATTCTGTTTAGCTTCATTAAATTTTGCTCTGGAATAAATAACATTAGTCTCTGGTACTAAGCTTATCTGTAATTCTGTAAAAATTTCATTGCAAGATAGCTTTTTATCGTCAGTCAGTTTCAAATTTTGTATTACGCAAAAGCAATCTTCTCCTACCGCTGTCAAAAGTATGGCTGCCCTTTCGTGCTCTGTGCTATTTTTTAATTGTGCTGCAATTATATAATTTTCCCACGCCTCCTTGAAGAGTATTAGATCTGGATGTTACTGGATCTCTCTTTGCCACCAATAATTTCATCTCTTCAAATTCCAACTTTAAATCGGCTAAGTCCTGTTCCATCTTTATGGATGTTCGCACTTGGCACCATGTAATGTTTTATAAAAAAACATTATTGTTAAATATACTGCTTTATTTAACTTGATAGTTTATTATAATTATTGTACTTAATCTACAGGGTGTTTCCCACTAGGAGGTCAGTAGAGCGGGAGATGATAGTACTCTGATAGATGAACAAAAAATTGTATGGCAGGGGGTTTTTGTAAAAAAATAGCTTTTTTTCTTAATCATCCTGTAACTCCTAAACGGTTGATATGACCCCCCCCCCCCCCCTGCCATACAATTTTTTGTTCATCTATCAGAGTACTATCACCTCCCGCTCTACTGACCTCCTAGTGGGAAACACCCTGTAAATGGCGCTTTACTTTGTCGCTGTCTGGTACGTGAGTGTAGTATATGACAAGAGCTGTCTATGTGCCTTGGTTATAGAGCACGCTTACACTTTGCAATATGCGTTGGTTTACACAACATTTCTACAACATACGTCTTTGCTGTATGTTCGGATGAATTGGATATTTTCTCATGGCCGTATTTTCAATATCATTAGCAAGGACGGCTCCTCATTAGAAGCAAAGGAAGCACTGCTTCCTTTGACAAAATGAAAAAATCCAAACATAAAAGACAAATGATTTTACTAGAATATTTAAAAAAAAAAAAAATTTAAACAAGTTTACTCCTCTGGGTTCACTAGATAAAACATAAAATATTTTATAAGTAACGCCCAATTTTCTCCTAAAAATACATTTAACTATTGGGACTCGACTCATACTCACTCAAGAGTTTGCATACGTACATTGCTAAGGTACGCTGAACGCAGCGTAGCGTTTTAAATTCTGAAGTAGGTAACCCTTGATTAACACGGTACTTGAATAACACGGTTTCGTTTTAACACGGTTGATAAATTGTAGCACACCCTTGGCTAACACGATATTTTCTAGCACGGTTTTGAATTTACACGGCTTCAAAATTCAGAAAAACCCTTAATTAATGCGGTTTCAAAATTTAAATTTGTATAATTTAAGTTGGCTTTTTTTTAAATAAATTCTACATTTTCAAATTTAAACAATCTGAGTTGGCGTGTTTTTTTAAATACATATGTATGTGTACATATCTACATAGGTTGTAACTGAAGGCAGAAACACATCCAGGCAAGCCTCAGGCCTGGCCTCTCTCAGGCTTCCTCGGGGCTCGCCTCAAGGCTTGCCTCAGAGAATTGAAAACAAAATGACACCACCGGGCTCAATGCTGCAGACATTGTAATTTTGATAATATTTGCCACAATTCCCTTTACATTCTGGGCAGAAATAATTTATTATCGGTTTTTGAATTTTTATGTTAGATTCAAAAGTGCCAAATATCTCATTTAACGGAACAAAATTAAAAAAAGAAAAAAATCTGTTGACAGAAGTAGGCCTGAGCGAGAAAAATTCCAACATTGAGCAAAGCTCGCCTTGCGGCTAGGCCTTGAGGCTAGCTGCAGGCTTGGTTTTGTGTTGCCTCATTTAAAAACCCGTGTTGGGAATTTTGACAACGCCTCGAGGAAGCCTCGAGGCCTGGATGTGTTTCTGCCTTCAAGTCATTTGTTATTGATTTCTTGTAGTGAGAAGAAGCTTTGTATAATTTCAGTGATTCTAAAAAATAAAAATTGTCAGAAAGTGTGAAATTTAAATCTTAAATCATTTAAAATCAGTTCAGTTTACATTTAAAACCAATAGGATTTTGGTTGACTTATACTTTTGGGCAGCGAACTTGTAAAATTTCTTTAAATTAAAAATTACTCTTCTAAATTTCATAAATTTCTAGGAAATTAGTCCATTATGCCGAAAGAAACAAAAACAAAATTAAAAAGAAACACAATAACTCTTGGTCAAAAAGTGGAAATTTTAGATCGTCTAAGAAAAGGAGAAGGTTCAACTTTAGTTGCCAACGCTTTTGGTTTCAATGAGGCAACTATACGAACCATAAAAAAAATGAAAATAAAATAAGGAAGAGCGTTGCAGCTGCATCTTCCATAAGTGCAAAGAAAACATCTCATGCTCGAGACGTTATTATGGAAACCATGGAAAAAGCTTTAATGATTTGGATAGAGGACAATACCCAAAAACGAATGCCGTTAGATGGTAATGTCATCAGGTATAAGGCGGTTAAAATTTGTAACCATCTAAAAGAAACCAGACCAGCGCCAGCTTTACCTGGCCAACCATCAACTTCCCAAGAATCATTTGACCAACAGACCTCAATTGAATTTTCAGGAAGTAAAGGCTGGTTCGAAAATTTCAAGAGAAGATTTTCTTTACACAACGTGAAACTTCAAGGAGAAACCGCATCAGCTGACGAGGCTGCTGCTAAAAGATTTCCAAAAGAACTGGCCAAAATTATAGAGGAACACGGCTATACTGCTGATCAAGTCTTTAATGCTGATGAGACAGGCCTATGTTGGAAAAAAATGCCAAAACGCACTTATATTGCAAAAAACGAAAAAACTGCTCACGGATTTAAGGCTGCGAAGGATCGCATAACATTACTGTTTTGTAGCAATGCCTCTGGAGATTTCATAACTAAACCACTTTTTATTTATCGATCATTAAATCCAAGAGCAATGAAATCTCTAGACAAAGCAAAATTACCTGTGCATTGGCGTTCAAATAAAAAGGCTTGGGTAACTTCTAGCCTATTTAAGGACTGGTTTCTGAATTGCTTTGTTCCCGAGGTAGAAAAGTACATGATTCGGAAAAATATTAATTTTAAGGTTTTATTGCTATTGGATAATGCTCCTGGACATCCTCAAGAGCTAAGTCATCCTAATGTCAAAGTTGTTTTTCTGCCACCTAACACAACTTCATTAATCCAGCCCTTAGATCAGGGCGTTATATCAACATTTAAGGCATACTATATCAGGCGAACGTTTAAGAAAATTTTAGATAAAATGGATTCGGATTCTAGCTTAACCGTCAGTCAAGTATGGAAAAATTTTACAATTTTGGACTGCGTAAAAATAGTTGCTTTGGCTGTAGAGGAATTAAAATGTTCCACATTAAATGGTAGCTGGAAACCTATATGGCCTGAAGTGGTTCTACATAATAATATAATTCAACCAGTGGTTGATGAATATCGTGCTATTGTTGATTTAGCTCATTCCTTAGGCGGAGAGGGATTTAAAGATTTGGCCATTCGGGATGTGGAAGAATTGCTAGCCGAACCAAATTTAGCAGAAGAGGAGTTAGTGGCCATGGTCAACGAAACTTATACGGATTTACCAAGTTCAGACACTGATCCTGAGAGTGATGCCGCAGAGCAAAATTTCACACTTAAATCATTAAGAGAAGGATTCGCGATTGCTAAAAAATTAGAAAACCATTTCCTTGATAATGACCCATCAATGGACCGTAGTCTTAAAGTTCAACGTGAGATAGAAAAGTGCTTAGCTCCTTACCGAGAGGTCCAAAAAGAACTTGAAAAAATCAAAAACAGGCTCTTCTCACTGATTTTATAACCATAATCCAGAAACCACAAGCGGCTGATGAAGTGTCAGAAAATTATTCCAGTGATAAAGAAACACAACTAAAAATGAATCAGCCACACATTACACAATTTTTCAGAGATCTTGAGAGCGATGATGAAGTTGAAAGTGATTAGGATGGAATTGGTTAACCTCATCTATGGTCAATCTAAATTATGACAGATTTTTATTTCTTTTAATTTTTGAATTTATTTCTTTTAATTTTTGTGTTAAATTTTAATTTCAAGTCTATATGTATGTATATTTCAATTTTCTTTTTTTGCACTGAATAAAAACTATCAAAAACATAAATAAATTTTTTTTGGAACCAAACCCCATTAGTACTTGTATTGATTGTTAGTCTCGATTAACACGATTTTAATTAGCACGGAGTATTCTTGGAACCAAACTACCGTGTTAATCAAGGGTTACCGTATATGCTGGCGCGGGTGGGTGTCGGTTAATAAATTCGTAACTTTTTTAAATAGCTTTTATCCGACCTACGTAACGAAAATTGTGAAATTTTAGGAATAGTTTTAGAATAGTAAACGTGGATGTATTTACATGGGATTTTTTGTTTTAGAATTAGTCAGTGAACTTAATTTTTTTACGTTTTTGGGCGTTTTGGGGGGAGGGTGGTAGCTACACCCTTGGAGTTGTTCAATTTTAGCCGTGTGTAATACCAAATTGAAGCTTTTGCTGAGATTTATTAAATGGCATATTTTCTTTTGTACTGTCAGAAACTTTATAACCGACTTTTTTCACCCGAATGCCTTTAAAATGTGTGATTTTCGAATTTGTGTACAAAGGGGGTGTAAGTTCTTGCGGGGCTGATTTTACTTTTAAACGCTTCAGCATAATGTTTTACATATTTCATGTGAACATTTAAATTTTATTTATTTAACCGATGGATTTTTATGTGAAACAAATTTTTCCAATTTTTTCGTGTAAAACGTTTTTACATGGAAGTGCTTACATCAAAGTGCGATAATCTTCTAAACTATACTTACCGCAGAGGAAAAACATTACATCACAACATTGGCAAGAGAACGATGCGAGTTAATACATATGTATTAGATAGGTTATGTACTGTTATATGAGTTTTTAGCGAAAATGTATTGATTAGAAAATAAAATATTGTTACGTGCAATAGAAAGAGACAACTGGTGTATATTAAATATTTAATATTGTGTTTTAAATAACGAACCAAAGGCCACGCTCGCAACATTATTATCTCATTTGACTGTAAATGCTTGAATGTTTTTTATTTTAAAAGTTTTTTAACATATTTTATTCATATTGTGCAAAAATAAGATAATGACTATCTATAATATTGTTGCGTGCGTGGCCTTTGGTTCGCTATTTAAAACACAATATTAAATTTAATTTAATTTAATATACAAGTTGTTTATTTCACTCTATCAAACAAAATTCATAAACGTTCAATTAATCAACTCAACTTTAATTATCGCTAATACTGTACTTTCAATTATCGCAATCTAATTACAACACTTTCGCTTCTTTATTACTTTCGCTTGTTAACACTGCAACGTCTAAGACAAGACTCTTTCCTGGCAAGTCAAGTCAAGTGTGTTTTGCGCCGATGTTTATTTTCTTTGTCGTCATTTCCCTCGATGTTCACGTTATTGTCTTCTTTTTTTCCCTTGGGGCTCATCTTTAGCCCTCAGTCCGATTTGATGTCGTCTCTTGTCCTCATGTTGATAGTTGTCCTTAGTATTTGTTGAAACTTTTCGTTTCGCTGTCTTTTCTTTCTCCACGGATGATGCGCTATATCAGCCGTGCTATGTGTCATTCTCTCTTAGGAGTTAGTTGTTAGTGGGATGGCTGGAATAGGAGAAAAGGAGGGATAGGAGGTGGATAGTTTGGAGAATTTAGGATTCGATGGTTCCTAAAAAAATTGGCGTGCTTCAGAGACACTCTCTGAGTAAACGTGGCACGAAGTGACTACCCGCGGTAGTAATCACCTTTGTGGTCGTATCTTTCCTGGCGGTGACAACTGTTATATTTATACCCTAGAAACTCTCCGGATTATTCTGTAGTGTTCTATTCAAGAATTGAGTCAGTCAGTCAGAGTCTTTCTTGCGCATTTAAAATATATTGTCCTTAATGTGTACTCCTAACTTCCCTGTTAGGATTTATGGTAGGGTAGATTTAACACTCAGGCTTTTTATTTTAGCCTTGATTTCACGATTGTCTTGGTTTTGTCTTCTTTTGGTACATATATTGATTAAAAACTTTTATATTTGATTTGTTTTTGTTGGTTATTACAGCTTCGCGCGCGACAGTAAAGCTGTTTCCGTGGCGGTTAAAGAATCTTCTTCATTCTATTCCTGAACCTTCCCGAAGATTCCATCATCGACTCTCCGAACCTGAAGATGTTTACTCTCCATTGCCAGTAGATGTCACCAGTTGTCTCTTTCTATTGCACGTAACACTGCCGCGTCTTAAAATTGTTCGTCCCGAACAACACGGTCTTGATGCTCGTAGTATTTTCACAAGCGGTTCAAATGAACAATTTTACGCTTGCCTCTTGGGCCACGCTGAATCCTGTATACCACGTCATTAATTCTAGTTACTACTCAATACGGTCCCTCCCAGTGTTGTTGTAGGTTTAGAGAACGTCCCTTATGTCGTTTTGGGTTGTACAGCCAAACAAGATCACCTTCGTTAAATCCTGAAGAATTAGCATGTAAGTCATAGAGGATCCTCATCAGATTGGCATTTACTGCTAATTTTGCCCTCGTGACTTTTGCATATCAGTTCTCCTTTCCAATGGGGCTCTGACATTACACTTATACATTTCCTTTCTGCTGCTATGTGGCGGCCCTTTTTAAGAAGCACACACAGTGCATACGCGACACCACTTCTTCACATCCTCCCGCATATATATAGCCAATAAAACTTATCTCGTATTTTAGAAATTGTTTTATTTACTCCCAAATGTTCTCCAGATGTTCCACGATGACTTTTACCAAGAACATCGTTCACTTTTGATGCCGGCAAGACTATTTGCATTCGGAACGATTTACCGTTAGGTGCTTCCCACTTGCGTTTTAAAATACCGCATTCAACATGAGGAGAATTCCATTGAGCCCAGTAGCTTTTCAGCTTTTCACTTATCCCCGAAATATCCTTCCATTCTGGTTTTTCTATATCTGCTTTCCAAGCAAGAATAAGCGATATGTCCGGATCTTCTCGTTGTGCTGCTCGCAAGTTCTCGGTGTCCCAACATTCAGGTTCGCATGGATGTTGTACAAAGGCTTCTGCATTTCCATGGATAAGTCCTTTCCTATGTTGGATCTCAAAGCCATAAGGTTGGAGTCTGGTCTCTCTAAGAATAGCTTGCTCGCCTAGCTCGCCAGTTTGTACATTCTTCTCTCGCTTTCTTTTCTGTTGATTCCCTTCGACGGCGTTTCCTGCAGTCGCTTTGAAGATGTCCCAATTTATTACAATCCCAACATCGAAGAACACTACGTGAAGTGATAACTGCAATCTGTTGCAAGTCTGCCCCTCAGCTCGATATCTTTGCAATGCCACTATCCTCTCTTCATCTAAACGTTCCACTCGTCGGCGCTTTCTGCAGTTTCTTTGTACTCTTCTTCGTACTGCACTCCGTGAAACTTGTCTTGCGGATTCGTACAATAATGCATAGGTTAGTGCTTCTCCAGTTGATTTCTTTCCTGCTAGCCTTAACGCTTGTTGTATATTTTGATCTGCAATAGCGTTCACAAATGCCTCCGTTGCCACTTCATTAGGGAAATCCGCATTTACGCTGGAGTATAAAAGATGCGCTAACCTTTCCACATCAGACTGGAGCTGTTGTAGTGATTCGCCATGCTTTTGAAACCTATTGCGTAGCTGTAGGTGATATACTTGCTGCATGTGTTCACTCCGTAACGTAATTCTATCGCCTGTATTAATTAAGTGTAATCACGTTGCTTTTCAATCGGCACAGTTTGTAGAGTTCTGACGCGGGACCTCGAAGTACTAACACAAGAACTATAGCTTTGTCTTCATCATTCCATCCATTTACCTCTGAAGCTGCCTCGAATTGTCTCTTGAAGATATGCCACGAATTCTGTCCATCGAATATTGGAGGTTTCATTCTACCTGCACCGGATATTTCAATTCCTTCGTGCCGAGGTTCTCGATGCTTTATCCTCTCCAAATCTGCTTTAACGTTTTCAAGTTTCTCGGTGACTTTTTGTTGAACATCCGAAACCTTTTGTCGAAATTCCTGCTCAATTCCTTCAATTTTCAAATTTTGTTCTTCTGAAGAACTTTTTAGAATATTTTTCTGATCCTCCAAACTAGTTTTTAGACAATTGTCCAGAGAACTCTTTTGTTCGTCCAAGCGGTTTTCCACAGATTTCTTATGCTCATCTAACCGGGATTCCAGAGAATTCTTTTGTTCTTCAAAAGCATTCTTTTGCTCGTCTAAACGGAATTCCAGAGAATTCTTTTGTTCATCAAAAGCATTCTTTTGTTCGTCCATAGATTTCTTCTGCTCATCTAAACGGCATTCCAGAGAATTTTTTTTGTTCCTCGAGAGAATTCTTTTGTTCCTCGTGGGAACTCTGTTATGGAACTATGTTGAGTGATGAACATCGGACGTGAAGTTCAGACTGCCAGCATGAGCTGACAGATCACTCGACGGACAGCGTTGACTGCAGGGCGGCACGCTAGCTCGCCTCGGCTATTGGCGGAGAGTGTGGGGAGGTTCCACGAAAAACCTGCGGCTGCCGTCTGCCATAATCAAAAAAAAAAAAATTCGTGCCTAAAACCAAAAACTCCGGCACACATTCAGTCCTGAAGGGACCTTTACGTCACTTACCTGCATCCAAATCGAAGGCGCAGATGGTATGCCTTCGTTGGACGCCCCAACCAGCCAACTGACTCTGAGGGCAGATATTTTCAGAGTCCCTCAGAGTCAGTTGGGTGGTTGGAGCGTACAATAATTTTTTATTTTTGATTATGGCAGACGGCAGCGGCAGGTTTTTCGTGGAACCTCCCCACACTCTCCGCCAATAGCCGAGGCGAGCTAGCGTGCCGCCCTGCAGTCAACGCTGTCCGTCGAGTGATCTGTCAGCTCATGCTGGCAGTCTAGACTTCACGTCCGATGTTCATCACTCAACATAGTTCCATAATAAAATGGCGATTTTCAGAGTCCCTTGGGTGGTTGGGGCATGCAGTGAAGGCATACCATCTGCGCCTTCAATGTTTAGATGTAGGTAAGTGACGTAAAGGTCCCTTCAGGACTGAATGTTGTGCCGGCGTTTTGGTTTTAGGCACGAAATTTTTTGATTATGGCAGACGGCAGCGGCAAGTTTTTCGTGGAACCTCCCCACACTCTCCGCCAATAGCCGAGGCGAGCTAGCGTGCCGCCCTGCAGTCAACGCTGTCCGTCGAGTGATCTGTCAGCTCATGCTGGCAGTCTGGACTTCACGTCCAAGCCAATCACTCAACATAGTTCCATAACAACTCTTTTGTTCATCAAAACGGGCTTCCATTTTGCTCATTAAAGTACTCAAAAACTGTTCCATTTTCATTGCAGGCTCTTCTTCAGCTTCGGTTTCTTCCAAGTTTTCTTCGAAAACAAATGTTTCAGGATTCTATCCTTCCTCTATCAAAGCTTGTCTGAGTCGCTCGACTAACACTTTCTTTGCACCTGTCGTTTGTAAAGACCAGTTCCCTAACTCCACTTTCAAATCCCGTATTCATGCTCCTCGACTTTGCGCCCCATTACTTTAGTAATTCACTTACATACAGTTGAATATAAATTATTTTCTAGAACTTTCAAAATTTAACACAATTTCACAAAATTGATCACACTTTGAATTTTTAAGTCAATTGCCACCACTTTATTTCGCGAATTTATTTCACTTCTGACTCCAGTTGTTGCGTGCGTGGCCTTTGGTTTGTTATTTAAAACGCAATATTAAATATTTAATATACCAGTTCTTTATTTCACTCTAATCTTATAAAATTCACAAACCTTTAAGTAATCAACTCAACTTTAATTATCGCTAATACTGTACTTTCAATTATCTTAATCCAATTAGAACACTTTCGCATCTTTATTAATTTTACTTGTTAACACTGCAATGCCTAAGACGAGACTCTATTTCTGGCGGTGACAACTGTTATATTTATATCCGAGAAACTCTCTAGATTCTTCTAGTGCTCTATTCCAGAATCTTTTTGACTATTCTATTCCTGAACCTTCCCGAAGATTCCATCATCGATTCTCCGAACCTGAAGTTGTTTACCCTCTATTTCCAATAGATGTCACCAGTTGTCTCTTTCTGTTGCACGTAACAATATTTTCTTATAAAAAATTTATTCAAACCTCTTTAGAGGAAAAATCTAATCGTTTAACTAATTGAGGTTATAAATTTGCATAGCATTTGAAAGGTGTTTAGACCGCTTTCAATTCAAATTCTGCATGAGTATAAACCGAAAATCGTATGCTGAATAAGTCACTTATTCAGCATAAGTTACTACGACCTAAACGTGGCTATTGTTAATTTTTTTAGCGAGAGAAGTACTAAGGTCAACGCGCTAAATTTGGGCTTTGATTACAGATGGCACCACCAGAAAGTCTCTAAAATAACAAATTTAGCTTGAATTTATCCGACCGGGCCGATCTTTAGCGCACTAAAAATATTTTTTGTCAGAGTTCTGAGATTTGACACGTTTATTGGGCCATCCCACACGAGTATGCCTGATGGACTATGCCAACAGGCTTTCTGGGGAAGAGGTAAGAAGAAGCAAATAATATCTCTCGAAAGTGTAGAGATATCTTTTTGCTTCTTCCCACCTCTTTCCTAGAAACCCAGTACGCATACTGCCAAGAATACTCGTGTGGGATGGCCCATTGTGTGGATTGTTGTAGCTAACGTAGTTTTGTACGTCTTTGCTGTAAGTATGGATGAATTGAATTTCTTCCCGTGGCCGTATTTTCAATATCATTGTTAACTTTTTTTTATTGCATACATACTGTTACGTGCAATAGAAAGAGAAAACTGGTGACATCTACTGGCATTGGAGAGTAAACAACTTCAGGTTCGAAGAATCGATGATAGAATCTTCGGGAAGGTTCAAGAATAGATTGAATAGAATAGTTAAGAGGATTCTCGAATAGAACACTCCAGACTAATCTGGAGAGTTTCTAGGGTATAAATATAACAGTTGTCAGCGCCAAGAAAAGATCCTTGTCTTAGACGTTGCAGTGTTAACAAGCGAAAGTACAGTATTAGCGATAATTAAAGTGTAGTTGATTAATTGAAGGTATACGAATTGTATAAGATTAGAGTGAAATAAAGAACTTTTATAGTAAATATTTAATATTGTGTTTTAAATAACGAACCCAAAGGCCACGCTCGCAACAACTGGTGTCAGAAGTGAAATAAATTCGCGAAATAAAGTGGTGGCAATTGACTTAAAAATTCAAAGTGTGATCAATTTTGTGAAATTGTGTTAAATTTTGAAAGTTCTGAAAAATTATTTATATTCAACTTTAAGTGAATTACTAAAGTAATGGGGCGAAAAGTCGAGGAACTTCGAATGCAGGATTTGAAAGTGGAGTTAGGGAACCGGTCTTTACAAACGACAGGTGCAAAGAAAGTGCTAGTCGAGCGACTCAGGCAAGCTTTGATAGAGGAAGCAAAGAATCCTGAAACATTTGTTTTCGAAGATAACTTGGAAGAAACCGAAGCTGAAGAAAGCCTGCGATGAAAATGGAACAGCTTTTGAGTACTTTAATGAGCAAAATGGAAGCCCGTTTTGATGGAACAAAAGAATTCTCTCGAGGAACACAAGATATCTATGGAAACCCGTTTGGACGAGCAAAAGGATGCTTTTGATGAACAAAAGAATTCTCTCGAGGAACAAAAGAATTCTCTGGAATCCCGTTTAGATGAGCAAAAGAAATGTATGGAAACCAGTCTGGTGGAGCAAAAGGATGCTTTTGAACAACAAAAGAATGCTTTTGAGCAACAAAAGAATGCTTTTGAGGAACAAAAGAATTCTCTGGAATCCCGGTTAGATGAGTAGAAGAAATCTATGGAAACCCGCTTGGACGAACAAAAGAGTTCTTTGGAGAATTGCCTAGAAACTCGTTTGGAGGAACAGAAAAATCTTCTGAAAAACTCGTTAGATGAACAAAATTTTAAAATTGAAGAAATCGAGCAGGAACAACAAAAATTTACTGAGCAACTTGACAACCTTAAAGCAGATATGGAAAGGAGCCGATCAGCTTGACAACTTTAAAGCAGATCTGGAAAGAATAAAGCATCGTCAGCCTCTAAACGTAGCAGCTGAAATATCCGGCACAGGTAGAATGAAACCTCCAATATTTGATGGACAAAATTCGTTGCATATCTTCAAGAGGCAATTCGAGGCAGCTTCAGAGGTAAATGGATGGAATGATGAAGTTAAAGGTATAGCTCTGGTGTTAGCACTTCGAGCTCCTGCATCAGAGCTCTTACAAACGGTACCGATTGAAAATCAACGCGATTACTCTTCATTAGTACAAGCGATAGAATTACGTTACGGAGTGAACACATGCAGCAAGTATATCGCCTACAGTTGCGCAACAAGATTCAAAAGCATGGCGAATAACTACAACAATTGCAGGCTGATGTGGAAAGATTAGCGCATCTTTCATACTCCAGCGTAAATGCGTATTTCCTTAATGAAGTGGCAACGGAGGCATTTGTGAACGCTATTGCAGAGTGCAGTGCGAGTAAAAGAAATTTCAGTGGAAGAATGTACTTGTAACAGAGTACAATCATCACAGAGCCCGCCTTCACGTGGTGTCCTCCGATGCTGGAATTGTAATAGATCAGGGCACCTTCAAAGAGACTGCAAAAAACGTCGCGGAGTGGAATTGCTAGAAGAAGAGGGGAAAGAAGAATGCGAAAGATGTCGAGCCAGGGAACAAGCTATTCGTGGAGAGACTAGATATCAAGCAGCAACTAGTCGCATCACCTCTCCTGTTGAGCAATCGGAAAACTAGTAAAAACCAACTTTGTGGGGCAGAAGTTGGTTGGTGGAATCGACAGCCTCGAAGTCATCATTCAAGTAAGTCAGTTACAGAGAAATAATAGCAGTCTTATTATATATAGAAATGTAAGAAAAAATTACTGCGCAGTCACTATCAATACTGAAGCTTCAAGATCAATTATTAGAGCAAATCTTGTTATGAACAAATGGCTTCACAACACAACCAAATATCTACTAAGAACAGCAACTGGAGCAGCAGCACGGGTGTTTGGAGAAATAACTTTAGATGTTCAACTAAGCGAACCACTATTTCCTCACACTTTCCTGGTTTCAGACATAATGGATAAATGCATTCTTGGAATAGACTTCATGACCACATACAAAATAAATCTGGATGTCGGAGAGCGGATTCTCAAATATGGGAACATAAAAATTCCTATGAAACTAGGAGAAGGAGCAGATCATCCTGCGAAAGTAAGGACGATGGTCTGCGAAAATATTACTCTTTCGCCATGCTCCGGGACACTAGTATGGACAAAGCTTAGTGATGACATCGGGGCCTGCCGATTCTATCTGGTGGAGCCTAACCCCACAAAAGTTACATCGAGCATCATTGTTGGCAAGACTTTAGTGAAGGCAGAAGGTGCAACATTAATACTAGTCAGAGTGCTTAACACATCCGAAAATGAGGTACAACTAAAATAAGGTGCTATAATTGGAAATTGTGAACCCGTTCACCAAATCGTCAATTTGGATAATGGTAGTAATGTCAGGGAGACAAAACCTATACCACCTACTACCCAACAGGTTCAGAAACTTCTTTCGTCCAGTGCCTTAAGTGAACAACAACCCAACGATGCCAAAGAAGTGATCGATGACTTTTCGGAATTATTTGCAATGAATGATGATGACTATGATAAAACAAATCTTGTCCAGCATCGGATCGATACAGGAGACCCATTCGACAGACACCACGAAGATTGCCATTAGCCAAACAACCAGAAGTTGCAGGTATGATGAACTCCATGAAAAAACAAGGCAATAGAGGAATCTAACAGCCCTTGGACATTACCGGTTGTTCTGGTTTGGGAAAAGGATGGAAGCACCCGATTATGTAGACTACCGCCAACTAAATAACGTGACGAGAAAAGATAGCTATCCATTACCGAGGATTGATGACACGTTGGATACCCTTTCTGGAGCACAATGGTTTTCCACGCTGGATTTGAAGAGTGGTTACTGGCAAGTGGAAATACATCCCGCGGACCGAGAGATAACTGCTTTCTCAGTTGGCAGTGGCAATTCAAAGTAATGCAATTTGGGTTATGTAATGCTCCAGCCACATTCGAACGACTAATGGAATGTGTTGCCGTGCCAGCATCAAACGTCAAAGATGTTTTAGAAGAAATGCACGGTGGAACCTCTGGAGGACATTTGGGAGTGAACAAAACAATTTCCAAAATAAGAGAAAGGTTTTATTGGTTACTTATGCGAGAAGATGTGGAAGAGTGGTGCCGCAGATGCACTGTATGTGCTGCTTTCAAAGGGCCGCAACACAGGAGCAGAGGAGAAATGAATAAGTATAATGTCGGAGCCCCCTTTGAAAGGATAGCTGTAGACACCGCTGGACCTTTTCCAGAAACGGATTGCGGTAACCGTTATATATTAGTTGCCATTGACTATTTCAGTAAATGGCCTGAAGCGTATGCAATCCCTAATCAAGAGGCAACCACAGTTGCGGAACAAATAATAACGAATTGGGTCAGTAGGTTTGGTGGGCCTCACGAACTTCATTCGGACCAAGGACGGAACTTCCATTCGCGGACTTTCCAGGAGATGTGCAAAATGTTGGGAATAAAAAAAACCAGAACAACTCCTCTACATCCACAATCTGATGACATGGTAGAGCGCTTCAACAGAACATTGATCGAGCATCTAAAGAAAGTAGTTGACTATTATCAACGCGATTGGGATCGACATATTCCTATATTCCTAATGGGTTATAGATCAGCCATTCATAACACTACCGGAGAAACCCCAGCTAAGGTCATATTCGGAAGGGAGATGCGTTTACCTAGCGACCTCAAATTTGGTACCCCCAGAAGTGAACAAGTTACCGGAAGACTACGTATCGGAGCTTAAACAACAATTAGCTGATGTGCACGAGGCCACAAGAATGAAATTAGCAGCAAATACTGATCGGATGAAGACTCGCTATGACTTACGTGTTAATTCCGCAGGATTTAACGAAGGTGAACTTGTTTGACTGTACAACCCGAAACGACATAAGGGACGTTCTCCAAAACTGCAACAACAGTGGGAGGGACCGTATTCAGTAGTAACTAGAATTAATAACGTGGTATACAGGATTCAGCGTGGCACAAGAGGCAAGCGTAAAATTGATCAATTGGACCGCTTGTGTCAATACTACGAGCACCAAGATCGTGGACCACCTGTTGTTCGAGTCGAACAATTTTACGAAGGGGACAGTGTTACGTGCAATAGAAAAAGCAAACTGGTGACATCTACTGGCAATGGAGAGTAAACAACTTCAGGTTCGGAGAATCGATGATAGAATCTTCGGGAAGGTTCAGGAATAGAATGAATAGAATAGTTAAGAAGATTCTGGAATAGAACACTCCAGAATAATCTGGAGAGTTTCTAGGGTATAAATATAACAGTTGTCACCACCAAAGTAGAGTAACCGTCACGGAAACAGCTTAGTGTTGCACGCGAAGCTGTAATAATCAACAAAAACATACCAAACATAAAAGTTTTTTAATCAATATGTAACAAAAGAAGATAAAATAAAGACAATTGTGAAATCAAGGCCAAAATAAAAAGCCTGAGTGTTAAAATCTACCCTACCATAAATCCTAACAGGGAAGTTAGGACTACACATTAAGGACAATATATTTTAAATGCGCAAGAAAGACTCTGACTATGACCAAAGTAGACAAAGTAGAGTCTTGTCTTAGACGTTGCAGTGTTAACAAGCGAAAGTAATAAACGTGCGAAAGTGTTGTAATTGGATTGCGTTAATTGAAAGTACAGTATTAGCGATAATTAGAGTTGTGTTTGATTAATTGAAGGATTTATGAATTTTATATGATTAGAGCGACAATAAAGAACTTGTATATTAAATATTGCGTTTTAAATAACGAACCAAAGGCCACGCTCGCAACAATATTATTGGCCTTAGACCAATTATAACTTTTTCTCTTGTTTAATAATATTTTTGGCTACGCTGCTAATATGGCGATGTTTGGTGCGCACAAAAATATTTTACATCCAATTACATCTAATTAATCATTTAAAGATGTATATCGCAGCTATCCATCCTGAAGAACAGCAATGAGATTAGATGTTGTTTTTTGTTGGGGTTTAACAACCTCCCACGTGTAGTCTGCTCCTCTACTTTTACCTACCATGCGAACAATCACGGCACTATCCATTGTCAGAAGTGTTCCGTTGATGATTCTCGACTTCGATCCGCAGTTCCTTCCATGTAGGAAGCCGTTTCGAGTTATCTTCTTCATTGACAAAGAATTTCGTCTCATAAGATCATTATCTGGAGGACTAAGGACACCAAAACATGTTTTTTTTTTTTTTTTCAATTTACATTATTTTTATTAAAAAACAAAACATTATACAAAAAAAATTCTTACAAAAGGATCTCAATCCAACTAACATCTACCTTAATAAAAAGAGAGCTTTGATCTCACAGGAAATATAGTTAATATTGTTCGACATTCTTACTTTTAAATAAATAAGCCAGAAACAGAGGTGTAACTCAATAGACTTGTGTTGTTTTACAAACAAATTAAAAAACACATGTGAAAGTTAACACTAGAAAAGTTCTTAAAAACAAAAATGCGATGTATGGTAATACAAACCTGCTTTGAAATTTTTATGGCAATTGCTTTGATTCATTTTGTAATAATCCCTGATATACACAAAATTAGAGACATTAATACTAGATCGGTGAGTCTACAAATATGGTTTCAGCACAAAAATATATAAAATTAAGAAACAAATAGAGAGACTGATAAATTAGAGCTACGAAAAATAAACTTCACGATTAAAACTGGGACCTTTAGGCACTCTGAGTACTTTTAGTAGGCACATACGCTTAAATAAAATTTTCATAAATCAGAAGCACAACCGCTTTAGGGACTTACGTCTAGTTTTTAAGCTACGCGAAGCTGAAACCGAGTTTAGCTGAAGTATACCATTCTGTAGGTCCTCTTTTGATGGAGATATCGGTTCAGTTAGTTTACATCGGACACCTGGATGATATTCACAAAGGCAATCTAGACAAAAACGAAATCTACAACCTAATCCAGAACATTCTGCAAAAGGTCGAAACGGCGAAGACAATCGTCGTCGTTGTTGTTGTTGAAAACTCTGCTCTTGAGTAAGACCTGAATCGCAAGACATGGATTTTATAAGCTTCCCACGGGATCTAGCCATTTGGGGTGTTATACTGTATCCGGGTTGTGATAAAGAAACATCGAAATTATTGTTGTCGTTACTTAAACTATAGAAGGTACTCGTTGTAGCTTGGAATGTTTGAAAATATTTTGAGAATGTACGGCCATTATTTGTGGAACATACGTAGGTAGAATCTCGATTGTGATGATTCTCGTTTTGATCCTGAACTGGTGGTGTATTAATAATGCGGCTTGACTTAGCACAACGAGGACATTTGGTTAGTTTTTCATTCTCGGCTAAGGTCCGCACAACCTGAATAATAAAATAATAATATTTTTACTATTATTTATAAAATTAAAAAAAGAAATTTTAGCAATAAAATTATAATCAGAAAAACAAAATAAAAAAATCAATGAAGGAATCTTGGGATATCATTAAAAAAAGGAGAATTGTGCTCTTAATCGAATTCTTCACAGCAAGTAAACATAGGAGAGTCCTTCAAGTTAAAAGAATGTTAGCCCACATTAACTTTGCTTTCATTGAAAAAATAAATGATACAATAAAAAAAAATAACACGTGAAATCATTGAGTTTGATGTACAGGTGACCTTGGATTCCATCTGAACCGAAAAATGTTTTAGGCAATAAAAACTTTGGTATAACGCAAGGAGAATAGAATTCATGTCATAAGCAAACTAATAACTTACAAATTTGGTCATATAGGACTGAAACTAGCAACGCCTCGGAAACCGTTACGATACCCCCTCCCCCCCCCCCCATACACTTTTTTGTTTGTCTAAGCATGATCTATCCGTAGCCTTCGGGTGCCAGACCACAACAGAACACCCTGTATATAAAAACTTTGGTATAACGCAAGGAGAATAGAATTCATGTCATAAGCAAACTAATAACTTACAAATTTGGTCATATAGGACTGAAACTAGCAACGCCTCGGAAACCGTTACGATACCCCCTCCCCCCCCCCCCATACACTTTTTTGTTTGTCTAAGCATGATCTATCCGTAGCCTTCGGGTGCCAGACCACAACAGAACACCCTGTATATGAAAACCATTGAATCAAACTCATTTTGCGGCGCATAAAAAACGCGCAGCGCTCATTGTATCTAGGGCTATAGAGTTTCACGCAAATGTAAATCCATCAGGCAATTAGAGCCAATGTAAGCCGCGCCACTTTGGGGCGCCGCAAACTTTAAACTTTGCGGCGTGTTGTCTTTTTCTACGTTCGTTCCTTGTTTCATTTTAAGAGAACGAATGAAATTTCTGACAAGTTTGAAATAAAAAATATCACTTTTTTGGTAATAGTTTTTTAATAAACTTTTAGGGCAAGAATACTTGCTTTAATTATCATACTTGATTTTTAGGGTGATGAAGATTTTAGTTTTTAATTAATATCGATTTCCATATTTTAAGAAAAGTGCACGTCAATCAATGAAAAACGAGTTCAATGGAACAACTTCCAACGCGATGAAAATGTAATAGTAACTCATATCCGTGTAATTTGTCATTGAAAGTAACAGTTGAGCATATATGTTATTTTTCAATTAAAATAAATAAAGCAGCAATATATGTATATTATATTCTTAACATATTCGTAAATATGCATATTTTCACATTTTTATTAATAATAAAATAAAATATAATATGCACAAATTTACACGATTTCCCCACATACATTTTGAAACGGCTATGGAAAATCTGAAAAAGTGGCTGCAGCCGCAGCAGCCATTTCTTCGTTTCCGTCACTGATATAAGAGTAGAAAACAGCAAAACCGGTGGAATAGATTTAATATATAACCCCAAAAAAGGAACAGGATATCTCATACCCCAAATAAAAAATTTACATTTTAAAAGAAAGAGATTTTCTGATACCAAACTGTGCAAAGAGCAAAATGAAGCAGCTACTAGTCTACCAAATGATATCAACAAAATCCGCGATGAACAGATTGAAGAACATATTGTCTTACAGAAAATTCATTTTTTTCCAGCAAATACATCTAATAAAGGAAGCATTGAAACAAGCAGGTGATAGTCGAAGAGAAATAACTTGTTCGACTTCGGAATTGGTAAGGGCAAGAATATTATTTCTAAGTTTTTATAATGAAACATATCAAGTGCTATTTTTACACTCTTAGGTCTACTTTTTAAATTTAAAACTAGTTTTTTTACTGGATATATTTCACTTATAGTTTAATTAGTTTTATTACATAAGAACAAGGATGAGCAGAAACTTTGCAACTTTCAGATTTTGTATGATTTCCAAATACAATTTCCTGCACAAACTGATAATTTTTTGAAGAAATGGCCTACATATGAAACCAAAATTTATGATATTGTTAAAGAATCGGGAACAAACATGCAATGCAAAAGTATAATTATCACTTTATTAAAGTATATATGAGCTACAGTTACATGGATTGTTTTTTTTTTTTTTAATAAAGTGGAATAAAAGTACGTTGGCCTTCCTTGCTTTAATTAAATTATTACCAGCGACTGCGACTGGAAAGAAAATTGAGTCGCGAAGTTATTTCAAGAAAACTCAAAGGAAATTTATTTATTTTATTTTATTTACTTATTTAACTGATCCGTTTTTTAAATTTTCAACTTGTAAGCTATATATGTTTAAAAAAGTTCGTAAAAAGGTTTGTTTTAAATTTGACAACATACTTTTAATTATAAACTATATAATAGAGGTTTGATTGGCTTTTTTTGAGATCAATATAAAATTGATTTGTTTTATTTGTAAAAAAACTTTAGAAGTATTTTGATTACTTTCTCTCATTTAAAGAGCAACGGCCATATAATTTTAAATGTATTGTTTCTGCTACATGTCATAAAACTTTCGCTACATACAGTGGCTTGTACAGGTACATACCAAGATGCTGAAGCAAGGTAATTTTAATAGAAGTTATTCTTCCCAAATTGATAACAACTCATTCAATGTAAAATGAAAATTAGTGTCGTTGTTCATAGAAATCAGAATAACGGTGATAATTTAAAGGAAGAAAATGAGGTACTCCCCAAAGCACAATTAGATTCGGATAAAAAGAAGCCGATAAAAGTTTCCGACAGTATTTGGATCTTTTTTTTAGGCGAATTAATTCGCTGGGAATACCCAATTCTGCAATTGACGAAATTCATAGTCAATTTACAAATTTTTTTTAAGCTATTTTTCAAATACTTTCCAACGTTTTGTCACCTATTGAACAAAGAACAAGGAGTGCTGAAGTAACAAGTTACTGACATTATTTTTAATTTCAAAAATTCCTTATCTGAAACTCTTAAATCTTCTCAATCAAAATGTAGACGAGAAAAGCGATATGCAGCTCAAATTACTTTTGTTGAACCAATAACAAATTTTTTGCAAACTCGTTGGGATAAAAAATGCATAAAAGAAAAGGCTTCATTTGTTGATGTACAAATTCAATCCTATTATCAGAACATTTCTATTATCAAAACTTTGATATCACTTTTTGAAAACCAATGTAGCGCAGAAAGAATAGAGAATTTTTGCTGTGGCGAAAACTTCCAACATTTTTTCAAGTAAATGAAAATGTTTTGCTTATGCTATTGTTCTATGATGACTTTGAGAGTGTGAATCCATTAGGAAGTAAAATATTTATTCACAAAATAGACGCTATTTACGTCACATTCCAAATTTACCACTGAATTACTTTACCGCATTAAATAATATTCACTAAGTCTGGTGACACACGATAATACACACTCGATACACCGTACCAAAAACTGGTTTTCTTAGCACTATTTTTGAACATTTTCGTGTATAGCCCAATTTAGAGCGAAGGGTTAGACTCGGATGATACACGAGTGCTTTATTACATATGTACGTGTACTCAGTTTGTGTGCGTATAGATCATATGGTAATGATAAAGTTTCTTTGATACTTTAAGAATGTGTATCAACCATGTATAAACTACGTGTAGCATTGGCTGATACACACTCGATATAAAAACTGGTTTTTACGTCGTGTCTAGTCTCGAGTACGTATCATCGTGTGTCAGAGGACTTAGTGTTACTCTTTCATGCCGAAGATGCGAAATCTGACGGAATGTACAATAAAATATTAGATTAGGTGAACTGACATTGAAAGGCTCATTAATTTTAGTTGTGCATGATAATTTAGGAGGAAATAGCCTTCTAGGCTTCCATCAGAGTTTTCGATCCAATAACTGCGTTTTGTCCAACGAAAAACCACAGCATCTTGAGAAAGAAAACTCTCCAGCGCTAAGAAGTTATTCGAAATATGTGGAGTCCTTTCAACATAATGTCAA
Organism: Dioctria rufipes; assembly: GCA_963924295.1. NCBI lineage: Eukaryota > Metazoa > Arthropoda > Insecta > Diptera > Asilidae > Dioctria > Dioctria rufipes. Next base: position 63,451,078 of record OZ002740.1, on the reverse strand, counting down.
TTTCTTCGTTATACTGAACAATGCAAGAGAAACTTTAGATACCCCGTTGTATTGCTCACATGGTAACTTAATTACTTCTTGATTCAAAATCAGTTTGAAATTGAATATAGAAATTTATAATAGGAAAAAACGACTAGTTTTATCACACTTGTGTTTTTTACACTCACTCAAATTAAGTTGGATATATGAAATGAAGCTAGTGTAAAAATAATTTCCCCACGTCCATTAAAATACTCTTTGCGATTATTTTAAACAAAGAAAGCAACTTAGCACACTACAGCATTGTGGCGTTCACGCGCTTTCAGAACGAGAAAGCACCAGTGCGACATGTTATAACTTTGCATGGAAGGCAATCATCGAAGCGAAGATATCGCTCCAGCGGTATGTTATAAGATGTTCGTTCGACAGCCGATTTTTCTTGTTTCGGACTTATTTCCGAATTTTTCCGCTAACACAAATGAAATTTATAGATTCTTTTTAATAATAATAATAAAATGAATTTTTCAAGCGCAGTGGCTTTTGTCAAACAAGAAAAATGACGAAGAAATAATTAATTATCGAGACAAAACAAAATTTTTCAGGGAGCGGTATAATGTTAGGATATACGTAACAAAATGTACTGCCTTATTAATTTTTGAATTCAAAAAACCAGTTTTAGGACTTGAAGTCTAAAGAATCTATATTATTAATATATAAAATTATTTATATTGAATAAATTTAAAAAAAATGTAACATTTAAATCTAATTACATTACATATATTTTATAATCTTCGCTTGTACTATAACTCTCAGCAAAACTCAGACTATCAATAAATTCTCGAACATCGAATATTTCGAAGTTATAACATTTTGCCCCAGAAAAGGAATGAACTGATGACTTGACTGTACAACTGACAAGTCGAAATCGTTTTTCTTCTTTTTCGCGTATGCTGTTTATTGCCTCTTTGTTTGCGTGAATACATTCTACGGCTAGGTTACGGTTACATGCATGGCTCGACTGTGCTGTGGCCTGCGTTCAGAGCGCTAAAGTGAAATAACCGTACATTTTGCGCTAAAGTGAAATAACCGTACATATTGTGTACGGTCAGAGGTCTTGGTCAGAAGGGCCAGAAAAACTGTACAAATACGACCAAAACCGTACCTTTGGCAACGGTGGATGTGTGCGATTTTCGCCGTAACACCGCCAATTTTTCGAGTGTAGCACGAGGGTGACGTACACTTTTTCTAGCAGTTCAGGTCAATAGAACGATTTCAGTGTAGCACTGCAAAAAAAAGTATAGCACTTCTGCTAGAAAACGTGATCAATGGAAATCGGTATAAAACTACTTTCAGACTACAAATGTCAAATGACGTATGTCATTTTCATAAAATGTGTCAAATGTGCTCGTTAGGATCTCTTATGTTATTCTGTATAATAAGAAATATTTTAGACATAAAATAAATAAAATTTCTCGGACAGAATAAGATTTGAAGTTATAAAATAACATAAAATGATAAAACTACACAAACAGAATAAGGGGTTTTCGGCTTCACAGTACAAGAATTTTATACAATTTCAGCATTCCTACTACTAAAGAAAAACCTTTTTTATGTGACATGACGCGTAGGAGAAACTTGTACAATATCGTTAGGTGTAACTTCACCAAAATGTAACCCTGCAGGCTTCGCTCGAATATAAAATTGATGATGCCTTAGACTTACGTAGATTTAATTTTTATTAGAAATTTCTTTGAAAATGTTTCTATAAATTTTGTATGCATTGTGGCCGGACCAGACAACAGCAGTCCAAAAGCAAGATAACAACAATGCATATAGAAATTTACTAGAAAATGTTTCTTGAGAAATTACATGAATGTTTATCTGTGTGTCTACGCTTATTAAAATTTGTAGGGGACAGGCACCAATTTATTTCTTTTGGGACACTATCGGCCTCCAATATCTAATCATTTTATGACTATCAGACCCAGCTTAACACAAACTAACTGTAGTGACACTTTTAATAAATGAACGGTGAACAATACGTCCTTTTCAACACCTAGTCGGTGTTAGTATTAGTACAAATTCTATAGGAAAGTATTCAAGTAAATATACATATATTTAGGATATTAATAATGACTGCGGAGCCCATACCATGCCGAATTCGATTAAGCCACCTGTTGCTGCGCAATTCAGTCTGCTCCTCAAAATCAAAGTAAAAAAAAGCCAGAAAAGGAATAAAACGAAAAGCAAATATCAAGCATATCATAGAATTTCGACTTACCTTTTGATTCTCGTGGAATTTCCTTTTTGACGGGCTAACTGGCGGTGAATTCTGTACGCCCAGACACCGTTTCCGTTCATTCTTATTGGTCTGACTAAACGGCACCCGAATTAATCTTTCATTCTTCTTGCCATCAACTAGCATTTCGACTGTTTTTAATTCCAATTGTTCGTAAACTTTGTACTTTCCATTATTTTCCTTGCTCAGCCTCCACTCCTCCAAGTATTTCTTTAATCTCGTACTGGCTTTATCATTCGAGCGGATTATCCTCTTCCAACTTTTTGAAACACGCGTTAAATTGAGAAGATCTTGACTAGAAAGCAGTTGGAATATTTTATCAACGACTAGTGTATATGGCTCCAATTTTGAGATAATATTGAGATGTGTTATACCATAAAAAAATTTTCGAGGACGTCTTTCAGGCTGTTTTCTCTTGAGTTCAGTTTGAGTACTTACATATGGCTTTTTTGATGGCGTGTGAGGTATTGACGGATATATAATATCTAAACGTTCCTGATCTACAGAATAAAGCTTTTGCTTCTTTGGAGTTCTTGGCAACCTTTCTAGTGGTTCATTTTGAGGTATTTTCACATTAGCCTTCTCTAAGGATGAGCTGTTTTGTTTTAACACTGTTGTCTGATGTACGGAATCAAGCTGAATAGTTTGATTTAGCGCAATATCTGAAGTTGTCTTCAAATTATAATTATTTTTCGATTCATATATCCACTCAAGTTCAGTGGGAGGACTCTGAAAGGTTGACGTTTTTAGAGGGCTTATTTCCATATCACCACACGTAGGCACAACTTCTAAAATCTCTTCGAAACTTGTAATTGTTGCAGTGATTGAAGGCTTTTTAGAATTTTGAAAAATTATAATTTCTGCTAAGCCAGAATTTAATGGAGGACTCATGGATCTTGATTTCGTCTTAAGTTCTAACCTTGATTCTATAGCCTGACGCTTAGCGAATTCTCTATCATTAAAGACAGAATTTAGTACAGGATAGACACGTTTGTACTCCCGAAAACTTTCTTCTTGATAGATGTCAATAGTTTTGCCGTCGTTACTAGACGATGTATCTGATGATCTATCGATGGAAGTTAATCGAATTTGTTTCACTGGCGTTTCGGAGTCTTCCACTATCGTTGTGCCATTACTCATCATTAAAGTCTGAGAAATTTCAGACTTTAAGCCAGACTTCATTAAATCTTCAAATTGTTGATCAGAAAACGAAAGAAGTTTCTTCACCGAAGGTGATTTTTCCGTAAAATTTATGGCAGTACCTTTCGGTCTATATCCACAAGATTTTGGAGTGCTAGCTTGCATGGAATTTGCATTAGCATTGGATAACGGTGTACGTTTTTCTCGTGCATGAATCTTACTACTCTGAATTGGAGAAAAATCTCTTTGATAAGAACTGCAGATATTTTCAATATCAACACTTTCAGCTTCCAATTGAGCCCCAAAATCAGGCGCTGATCTTAGCTTTTGTCTGAATAACTTCTTTTGTGAGCGTGGTCTTTTTAAACGGCGAGGCGTATACTCAAGGCTTTTCACATCTGAATCTCCGGCAATTGTTGTTGTTGTTGATTCATGCTGAATTTTTGCCTTTTTCGGTGTGCTCTGATAATCTTCGAAATTTAGAGCTGCAATTAAATGTCTCTTAGTCCCCACTAATGGGAAATCATTCGATTTTGGTGTAGTAATATGGAAATCTGTGATTTTTCGAATATTTTGTGTGATTGGAGTTAGTGTTGTGGAGTCTGGTACTTCTGTTATTGTGATGAGATTGCTATTATTGTTATTGTTAATTCGATGTGGTGTTGAGGTTGATGATAGATTAGAGGATAAATCTGAAGTATTATAAGGTGTTACATTGTACGTTGATCCATATCCACTATCAGCAGCTACTAGAAGAGTTTGATCAGCACTTGTAGACATCCTGCTGCGATGATTATGAAAATCTGGTGGTACAAGGTGATCAATATCCTCCTGTAATTTGGAGTTTGCGGTCGGCTCCATAATGATATAGAATCCTGAAAGATAGATATAAATTGAATGTTTTTTTAAAAAAATCACATATTAAGTGTAGGACATAATCAGCAAAATAATTGAGCTTCTAAGATCTTCCATTCTTCCTTGAGCTGATTAAATAGGGATACATGTTTAGACAGATAAAATTTTGTCTACGACTGAAGATCTTTAATATAACTACGATGTACATGCATATCTGCCGATATATAAAGGCCCTGTAATCAGTGTTTCTGAAAACCTAATGACAAAAACAAAATATTCCGACGACTGTGTCACGTAGTGCATCTGGCATACTATAAAATTCTCTAAAGACAAATGTCTCCATGTCGAGCTATTTTCAAAATAATACCAAGGTCAATGACATTTTATGTTAACCCTACTCAACTATCTTATGATATAATTGCAATGGTTGAGACCTGGCTTAATCCATCTCTCATCTGAAATTTTTAGCCCATCATATTTAGTATATCTGAGGGATCGGGCAACTGAGTCTGGACTTAATTGTGGTGGAAGTGTCTTACTGGACATAAACTCAACTTTTCAATCACATGAAGCATCATTGCTCTATTATTCTCATTAGCAGCTGTTTTCTTCTTTGTTTCTTATATTCCACCCAAAAATTTAAATTTAAAAAGCATATCTTGGATATATGTTCGATCTTAGAGACTATGGTCCATGATGAGATATGTGTTCTCAGTGATTTTATCATGGAGGAGTAATGATAGGTTGCTTCTTCCTCTTAACATTTTGAAGGATAATGAATACAATTTGATTGATGAACTATTGTCAATGGGACTTTATCAGATTAACAATGTAGCAAATTCGATTGCTAGATTGGTGATTAGTCACAATATTCTTAATAATCCGAATTTAACAGGGAGGAAAAACAATTCTGGTTATCCATGGATAAATCGTAGATTGGCAAACCTATAAAATGCTTGTAATATGGCTGACAAGAGTACATACATGGTGATGAAAATGACGGTGTTCTTTTCAAAAGACTATGTAAAGAGTATGAATTTTTAAATCAATAATAATCAATATTTCAATTCTATAGAATCTGATATTAAGCATAATGCTAAGAGATTTCATTTCTTAACGGAGAAAGGAATTCATATGATGTCCCAGCATGTGCCCACAAGATCGGCAGATAATTCCACCGATGCTTGTTGTGTCCTCGCTGATTACTTTAATTCTGTTTATGTCACGAATACTAGTCAACCATTTGATGATCATCAGAGGAATATACATCTTCTGTTGCGGCTGTTTTTGTCTTTTACTATTGGGGGGCTTTATCGCATCTCTTATCTTATATTCTTCACCGATATCTCTTCTCACGTATTTTTTTATCAATGAGACCTTTCCTTGCTGCGTTTTATTCATAAATCTGGTACCAAAAATGATATCACAGACTATCGTCCAATCTGTAAGCTTTCTATAGTTCCTGAATTGTTTAAAAGTCTTGTGACGAATAAAATTTCTTGTTTAAGGAGCTCATTTCAGTTAATCAATTTGGTTTCATTAAAGATAGATCTCCTATCTTTTGCAAATTTTTCCCTGAAATTTATGGAGGACCTCGGCCAAGATGACAATCTCTACACTGATTTTAGCAAAGCTTTTATAATAGGGTTAATATTCGCTTTCTACTTATTAAGACGAGTGTTCTTTGCTCCCATTCTTCTTCAGTTATATCAAAAATAATATAACATAAAGATGTCGTATAGGTGAATGAAGTAGGTATATATATGTAGTATACACGAACATTATTCGTACAAGAGAAAATTTGTCGGAAATTAGAATTATAGGATTAAGTAGGCAATATGCATAATCAAGTTTTGAATAAGACCTTGAACCGTCACATGGAACATCGGGTCACAAAAGTAATTGTATGGCATTAGATTTAGTTACGCGATTGGAGTCAAAAACTTTATAGCAGAACTAATGACTAATTATGACTGTCCTTATGACTCAATAGAAGGTATCAGAGCAAAATGATTATTAATTGTTAATTTTCGGTTTTTAGATAAAAAATAATTATTATTTTTAGTTTTTATTTTTTACAGTCGAGGATAATTACAAGTATTTTTGAATTTATTTTTTTTTTATCAGAAATAAAAATCTTTTGCCGATTTATATTTTATTGATCAGGGATAATAATTTTTTTTGATTTTTTTTGGTCCAAAATATCTTCGACTACGAATAAAATATATTAAAACAAGTACAAAAGCTAGAATTGGTCTAAGACCAATTCTTATGATACCCTAGATGAATGCCCGTATTAAATTTCGTATGGTCACCGATCTATTTAAGTATTGATTTTGAAGTTGTTTTTCGCATATATTTCTAGAACGGCTTGTCGCACAGAAAAAATGATTATAACCAATTTTATAGGATTTTGTATTCTGCAGAAGTTCTTAGTACAAAAAAAATGTCTGTCTTGGACTGATCGTTTTCAAAGTATACGTAAAAAACCGAAATTCTTATATGGCAACACCAAGAAGGAGTTGCCCGATTTAGTTCATTTTTGACATTTTATTTGCTAATGTAGTAAAAACATCATGTACGAAATTTCAGCTCTCTACGTCGATGCGTTCTCAGGCAGTGTCCAAATATATAGCGGAAAACGAAATTTTTATATGGCAACCCCACGAAGGAGTTGCCCGATTTGTCTCATTTTCGAACTTAATTTTACTTTTTTTTTTAAAGTCCGTGTACAAAATTTCAGCGCACAGACGGACGGACGGACGGACATGCAAAAATCGAAATAACTTTTAATATTAATCCATTTTGCTCTACCATCATTATTTCGAGGTGTTACAAACGGAATGACAAACTTAGTACCCCTATGATTTCATCTAGGGTATAAAAACAAACTTATAAAATAAATAACTTTCGTAAATAATTGCACTAAAAAGTAAAAAATATTTTTTTCTTTCTCAGTGATATACCTAAACCAGAAAAATTTCATTGCAAAATAAGAAATTACAACCCAGATTAAATTTTAAATATTTGGGCATGAGTTGCAGTTAGGCAATTGTGATTATAGTTATGGATGGCCAAACCTTTACGATTTAATCTGAGTTCTAGCATTTCTTATTTTGCAAAGAAACTTTTCTTGTTTATATCACTGAGAAACAAAAAATATTGTTTCCTTTTTACTGTTATAAATAAAAACAAAACTTTTTCGAAAAATTAAATCTTCGTAGAATTTAAAGTAACCACATCACATTAAATTTGCCCTTGAAACTTTGATCCATTTTCGTTGTCGCGTGGAACCAAAGTTAATTTAACAATCTCTTCTCTCAAAAAATCAAAAAATGTTCCCGGGGTTTTGTGAAAACCTGTTTTTGCTGAAATATTGTGAGAATTATCAAATCTTTTTTATATCATAACCAATGTTTGTTAGTATATTTCCTATGCTGTTTGAACAGCACGTGCTTCTGTTTACATTCGTTTTGCTCTGAAGAGATTAAGTGGGAGATACTCCTGCTGGATTCTCTGATATTTTTGTTATTTGAGAGAAAATTTACATCTCCTTCCAGCACCTTCACCAAGGCGAAATTTATCTTTTTCTTAGAAAATTGAGGTAGCGTGACCTGATGTACATCATTATGAATAGTTTGCAAGGTTTTGAAGGTGTTCAATAAGATTTTATCATTCGGGTAATCCTACGTTCTCTCAATTTTGGTTTTTAACTCGTTGTCTCAGTCACACTGCAATAATGCATAGCCAAGCTCTTTTCCCCCATTCGCGCAAAAGACGAAAGTAATCACCAACACCCGCATTCTGCCTTTCATATATACCTTCTTGCACCTATACTCCGCTAGATGTTAAAAGCTGTGTGCCAAAACCCTCCAGAATACTTCACAAGCTATGAAACAGACTTCTCACTACCACATGAGAGCCCCAAACGAGGTCTTAACATTCTAAAAATATTTCCAGTGTTCTTATGGAAGATTGACAAAAGTTTGATTTGAATAACTCTTGCGTCTAAAACTACTATTCATACAGAAAAATGGTCTGCTGATAATCTTATTCATGCTTTCTTATCCTTCGAACCGAAATAAAATTTTTATTTTATACCTTTGCTAACAAAATTATTTAAAAAAATTTATCTGAACCAAATGACTACGATTCCTGAACAAAAACTCTCAGCTGAGTAATCATTGCATATGCCGCAGTACCTTTGGAAAGGTAAGGAACCAAGCTGTAAATTACTAAAAGAGTATTTTCCTGTATGGATAGTAGTTTAGCCTCTATAGCAAATATAAAGTCAATGTAGGTATGGCACTTTTCCATAAGTGTCAATATAGAACATTTTAGAGAACGGACTCCTAGCGCACACATATAGATTTCTGTTTCATGGCTTGGGAAATATTCTCGATACATGGACTTGCAAAAAGATGAGAAAGGAAAACCATTCCCGAGAGCTGTGTTCAGTGGCGTTGGTATTTTTTTAAATAGGGGAATCTGGGTTCTACTAATAAAATCCAAACACCATTTTCTGCGTCCAACTTTAGCACAGGCGAAGCATGGGCTGTGCGATATCTTTATTTTTTCTTATATGGTTTTCTATTCATTTATCTTCTGGAGACCCACAGAGTACTCATTTAAACCCTATTCTTTTTATTATATTTATTAATGGTGTTATTAAAATCTGTATATACGCTTTATGACTCGAATTTGCTGATGATTTAAAGGTCTTTAACAAGATTCTCAACGCTCACAATGCAATAAACTTTAAATCCGTTGTTGATAGATTTCCTCGGTGGTACCGCTTTAAGTATTTATCCCTTAAATCAAATAAATTAAAACACCTTATCATCACCGCTGCACCAGTGTTACTTAAATTATCTATTGATAGATACCCTATTGCGAAATGAGATGTTTTATGGTTAATTTCCAGATTTCGTTCTCCCAGAATATTGATTTCATTGTGAGCATAGTTTCGTCAGGTGTGGTGCTGGTGTATTTTCGGATATCAATATAATCTCAAAAATCTATAACTTCCTTGGTTAGATCTATTGGTCAGAATGGATTGATAATAAAATAATGACGATTTTGTCATAATGGGTGATTTTAATGTCGATTGGTTAAATACCAGCAACACGGTTAGGACATTGCTAAACAAAATATTCACATTTGATAATTCCTGAAAGCAAATTGTACATAAACCTACAAGAATTACTAGTCATTGCAAAACATTACTTAATTACGTTGTGATGAACTATGCACAAAATAACAAATCAATTAAAAACGCAAGAATGCACAGCATAAATGCAATAATCAATTGACCGGAAACTGTTCCTCAATTAATCTATCACAATAAATGTGACACAATAATATTAACACATTCTAAACAAAACATGTATTCACCCAAATGCATGTCACACTTTAGTATTAGCATTGATTTTATACATGTTTATAGATATGCCACCAAATCTGTTACCTCTTCTCGACAGATGACCTTACATGTACCAAATTAGAAAACAGAGGCGAAATTTTTCCCGAATGACTGAAATCATGTTTACAGATGGCGCCATCTATTAGAAAAAATTGTAAAATATGCGGATATTAAGTTATCTTCGATAACAAATGTTTTTCTTCGTCTCTATCCAACAATGAATAGGAAATGTGGAAAAAATGTAGTAAAGGAATTTCAGATTTTTTCTCAATAAATTCGCTTTTTATGAGATATATAGAGAAGAACTTCGTAAGAGATTTTTTTGTTGAATTTTGTATTCCTTTTGTTCTACAAAATGATTTTAGTTCGATTTTTTTTCTTCTTTATTAGCTTTCATAAACATATAAACATAGAATAATATAATTTCATTATTTCCAATCAAAAATTCTACGAAATTTCATCAAGCTAAACATTGCTTGGCAGAAAATATTTCAAGTTATTAAAGAAAAATCAATGCACCAGTCAACAAACAGATGTGAAAAGGTAGATCGCAGAAATTCTATCGAAAATCCGATCGAAAAATTTCTTGGAAGCCTCCAGTGCCTAGATAAGAATTTTGTATGTTCTGCAACTTTCTGCTGAGAAAGCGAAGTATGAGATTCTTTTCACTTAAATCCCGTATGATACAATACACATCTTAAATCATCTTAAGAGGAGTCAGTACTCGGCAAAAATTTCAATTTAGATACCAGCGAGCCTGTAGGCAATAAAACTTACTATACGTAGGTTTGTGTCCTGAAAGTATGAAAATTCATATAAAATTAGCGTAGACCTAGGCCACAAGTCACATTAGAGACATCTAGCGTAAAAGGCAGAAACCCAACATGCGACAATTTAAGACGAAAATGAAAATTTGCAGTTCAAAGAAATTGAAAATTTTTAACGAGAATGAGCTCTCCAAAAATTTATTTTGCACATAATTGTTAAATATACTATTTTACTTTATATTTCTACAACTTTCAACGAAATATTGCAATTTCTCGTCTGTGATATATCGAGAGAAAAAACAAGTACTATTAGAGTTAAACAATTTAAAAAAGCGCCACAAAAAATGAAAAAACTCGTAATACTCAGTATGAAAAATTACACAAGACTGACAGCGGAAGAAATCGGTCCAACAGTTGTATCGTGTGTGGACTACCATACAACTGTTGGTCCAACGGTTGTTCAACAGCCGTTGGACCAACAGTTGTATCGTGTGTGGGCCGCTTTACTCAGAATACGTGAACATTAATTGATCATGTAGTCTGGAACCGCAATGTTATTAGGCGAATGTAAAAAATGAATGGAAAATTAGTGATCATGAAAATATTGAAATAGTGCTACCAAATAGAAACTTATTACGTTTAAAGAACCGATATTAAGCAAATTGAGTACTTGAAAAATAACAAAGAAAGATATATGCTGGAATTAAACTTTTGCGCCGAATTTTTATTTGCTTTGTCGTAGTTTCCCTCGATGTTTTCTCTATTTGACCTTATTTGTTCGTTGGGCTCATCTTTAACCCTCAGTTCGGTTTGATGTCGTGTTTTTTTTCCTCTTGTTGACAGGTGTCCTTTGTGACTTTCGAACTTTCCGTTTTATTGTCTTCTTTTGAATTACAGCTGATGCGCCTTATATGTCGTACCTCATGTCGTTCTCCTTTTGGAGGTAGTTGTTAGTAGGAGGGCGGAGGAGAGGACAGGATGTGGATTTTTGGGAGTGTTGAGGAATCAATGGCTCCTAAGGCATTGGTTTTCTTCAGAGACACTCTCTGAGTAAACGTAGCTGAAATGTGAATACCGGCGATAGTAATCACCTTTATGGTCGTAGAAACTTATTCTACCATCATCTAGCTGGTAGATGTTTGCCGGTATGAGAAGATGCGGCAGGTTTTTTATCAGTGGGTTTGAGTGGTTTGGTATTCTTTGAACTTGTTTGTTCGCCAGTTCAAATAGGTACTGATTGATGTGATGTTGGCTGCCTCATTGACTACTCTGTTGAGAAAGAATTTTCCATTGGCTAGTCTATGGAATCCCGTGCAATCTCTAAGAATCTTTCTTTCAAGCTTGCTGAGCTCTTTCCATATAGGTGGGAGAAATAGTATGCCAGATAGGGAAGCAGTAAGTAATAACAGGTCTAATGAGTTGTTTGTACAACAGAAGTTTGGTCTGAGTAGAGAGACCGTCCTTGAAGTTTATTATTGGACTAAGTAAGCTATATGCGAAATTGGGTTTACTAATGGTCGCTTTTGCATGGTCATTGAATCTAACAGTTCATGAAATTTGATGCCCAGGTATTTCGCACTTTGTGTGGGTTTTATTTTTCCCCTGTTATAGATGGCTTCAATGCTCTTAGATTTTGCAGCTTGGCGGTTTCGCCCAATGCCAGGTTTTCGAATGCAAATCAGTTCAAATTTTTGGACATTTATTTGATTCCCCACTTTCTGTGATAGGAGTCGAATTTGTCAAGGTGCAGGTTGACTTTATTTATAACCAAATTTGGACAGCGAGATTGGGCATACGTGAGGGAGTCATCAGCGTATAAAAGTGTTGTCCCATTTTCGGTTGGAGGTTGGTCGGAAGTGTGGAGATTGAAGAGGATTGGGCCTAATATGGAGCCTTGTGGGACACCAGCTTCTATTGCCTTGAGTGGTGATTTATGTTCATCGAGTTCCACATAGAATTTCCTAGAAGTTCCTGTGGATTAACAAATTGAGGTGTGAGGGGAAACCGAACTGATTTAATTTGAAAACAAGCCCTGCTGTCCATACTGAGTCGAATGATTTTTCGACGTCAAGGAGCAGCCTACGATACATTCGTTCCTATTTAAGGCTCTGGTTGCATCCGTGTGAAACTTTATTAGTAGATGGAAGGTGGAGTGCTGTGGTTTGAAACCAAATTGGAAGTCTTAGTGGATATTTTTTTCTCCGCAGGTGTTTATAACCGGTTGCATGATGACTTTATCAAAAAGCTTTCCTAAGTTTGAAATTAAGGAGATGGGCCTGAACTCCCTGATGTCTTTTGATGAAGTCTTTTTGGGGATTGGGCAAATGCATGAAATTTTCCATTTTTCTGGGAAGTAGCAATTATTGAAGATTGTTGAAGTGAGAGCTTGTGGTGGGAGTTTTTTAATAATTGCATTTGAAATTATGTCGGGACCACTGGATTTTTTGAGAGTTTATTGTCTTTGTTAAGACGAAAAGGTGCAGAGGAATGGTGAAAATATTTTGCTCTTTAGGATAGATTGCGGGGTTATTCACGCAGAAGAAGGTTTGTGGTATAGAGTCATTTACGTTCCGAAAAGTATTAACACTGCTGTTTACTTCCAAGGAGAAGGCTGGAATACTAAAGATTGAGGTATCCTTAAAAGTGTCTTGAAAATATGATGCGAATGCATCACATTTTCCTGTGGGAGAACTAGCGTTTCTTGGCTGTTCTTTATGACTTTCGGGAGTTTTGGCTTCCTGGAACAGACTGTTAGTATTTTCAAAAGTCTGTCGGCCCGGTTTGATTTCTTTAAGTCTTTTCCTAAACTGCTCATAGCAGAACAATTTAGTTTGCTCATCGATGATAATCGATAAATATTTGACTTGGGAGAGAATGGACTGGTAGGCCGCATTTTGAGAGTTAAGTTTCTGTGATAAATGCGGTTTAGGATTTTCCGCAGTTTTATACAGACTTTGAAGATTTGCCGGAAGGTTCTTATAGAAATAGTTTTTGGTGCTAGTAGTCTTTGAAAAGTGACTTATATTGCTCTGTAGGCAATTAGTGAAAAAATCTATTTGAGAATCTACAGGGTTTTCCAATAAGAGGTGTTATTTTGATATTCAAAGAAAAATGCCATTTTTTCAGATAAATGATCGGATCTTTATTTAATTATAAAGAGGAAGGTATGCCGTTAATAATGGAAAATAACATCAGCCAATGACCACCACGACCACGCCTACAGGACCATATCCTTTTCATGAAATTTTCCATAACCAAATCGCAAAGTGGCTGCCCTATGTCCTCGATAGCCTCACGAATTCAATCTTTGAGGTCTTGAATCGACGCTGGGCTGTTGGCATAGACCTTCTCCTTCACGTGGCCCCAAAGGAAGAAGTCGCAAGGTGTTAAGTCACAAGATCTCGGTGGCCAATTGTGATCACCTCTTCGAGAGATAACACGGTCCGGAAACTTTTCCCGTAAAAGATCAATGGTTTCGTTGCGCCGTCTTGTTGAAAGTAAACGTTGTCCAGATCAATACCATCCAATTCCGGCCATAAAAAATCATTAATCATCTGTCGATAGCGCAATCCATTCACCGTAACTGTTGCTCCAGCCTCATTTTCGAAAAAGTAAGGTCCAATGACCCCGCGGGACCATAAACCGCACCAAACAGTCACACGTTGAGGATAGAAAGGCTTTTCAACAATAACTCTTGGGTTTTCCGAGCCCCAGATGCGACAATTTTGCTTGTTGACGAAGCCATCGAGGTGGAAATGGTCCTCATCACTCAAGATGAGTTTTCGATGGAATTCCGGATCATTGTCATGCATTTCAAGGACCCAATCAGCAAAGACTCGACGTTGTTGATGATCGGCCGGCTTGAGTTCTTGTGTTTGTGGAATGCCTAATTCCAAAGAACGACGAAGAATGGACAAACCTGGATTTTCTTCAACACTTTCGGCTACAGCAGCAATATTCTCGGCTGTCCTTGAGCGACGTGCACGGGTTTTATTCTTCACATCACTAACTTGTCCCGACAGCTCGAATTTTTCTACCAATTTCTGTATTGCGGTCCCACAAGGTGCTTCACGACGACCCAAAAATGTTTGAGTTTTACGAACCGTCTCTGCCACATTTTCACCATTTTTATAGTGAATTTTAATAATTTCAATGCGTTGTTGAATCCTGTATCGTTCCATTTTTATGGCGTAGTTTCTACTTGTCAAATGTCAAAAAATGACAGCTCCAAAAGTGACATCTACCGAATTAGCGGGCTAATTAAAATAACACTTCTTATTGGAAAACTCTTTATTTCTTAGTTTGTTAGGTTTCTACTGTTGGGGAGAGGTTGTCTTCATACAGGGTTGTCAACCTGTCCTGGAAATCATTCCAGTTCACGTCTACCAAAGAGGTGGAGGTGGGTAGCGCCATCGCCAATATATTTACCGGTGAATTAGGTTTTGGGAAGACGGTTAATCATACTTGAAGAAACAAGGCAAACGTCTATGTAGGAACCTGATCGGGGTAAGGTTGGGGTGGTTGGCGAAACTACAATGAAATCATGGCTATCTTGATTTCGATTGAGCCAATTTGAAATTGTTCTGCCAGACGAACTTTCAAGCGGGTCATTCCACATTGGATGCCTGGCGTTAAAATCTCCTCCAATAACCGTATAGGTGTAATCTTTGGAGATATTATTGAGGTAGTTGAGGTTCCTTCTAATCTGCGGAGCACCACATCTACTATAAAGGGAAATGAGGAGAATTGTTTGTTGGGAGGTAAGAAAGACTTTGACTGCTGTGCATTTCATGTTGCACAATGGTCGGAGCTTAACTTGTTCACATTTAAGCCCATCGCGAATTAGGATGGCCGTGCCAATGGAAGAATCAGTTTTATCTAAAGCAGGTGGTCGAGAATTTCTCGAAAACTAGTTTGTGGCGAGGACAAGATGTGTCCCTGAAAGAAGAACAAAGTTGGGTTTTTGTTCCGCAAGGAACGAATTTAAGGCTATTCTTTTATTATGCCTTACTAGTGAGTTGCAGTTTAATGCGATTATTTTCAATTTGCTTTGGTCCATGCTTTTTATCGCATTTGACGCAGAGGTACATCTGCACACAGTTGCTGGCTACATGCCCATAGCGCTGACACCTCTTACACTGGGCTACTCCCTTCACGATGTGCTTCTCCCAGTAGACTATCTGATCGAGAAGTCGGTCCACTTTAACGTTGACTTCGCATTTCGCGTCGAAGGTTACGATGTGCTTTCTTGCTGTTTTGCTGCGCGTAGTTGCGAACTCTGCTACGCTCTTGATTTTATATCCTTACTTACTTACTTTCTTACTTACTTACTTTCTTCCTTCGGGGTGAAGGTGTAGAATTCCACCTTGATTTCATTTAGTAGCTTCAATAACGCCTTCCTGTTTTCTTCTGTGAAGGGTTTAAATGTGCACTTATTTCCACTACCCATCTTTATGAAGAATTTGTGTCTGGCTTGCAACAAGTTTAGCGCATTATTGAACACTTTGTAATTTAGCCATGCGCTATTATTGGTGGAGGTCTGTTGGCTTCGGCTCTAGTCTCATTCGTTGACTTTTCCTTTACTGGGATTAGGAACCTGTTTTCTGTGTCCAGTGTCTGGTAGTAATTGCTGGACATCCTAGGGCCAGTAGCTGGCTTAGTTTTTTCTTACATTATCCTCCGTGATTGATGGATTATTGCGCGGTTTCCTTTTATTAAGTGGTATTCACTCTCCCCACTTTCAGTCTCTGGTTCGTCCTCAGACATATTTTCCGACTCTGTCGTGCTTCCACTCCTTCCTGATGACCCTGGGCTCTTTCCATGCAGCATCCTTCTAGCAAGGGACTCGATAATGTCATCAGGAATGTTGCTGATGTTTCCACTCGTGAAAACTTCACTCACATTTGCCTTGACGGCGCTGAAAATTTGCTCCTCACTGGCCATATTTAGTGTCTTTTTCACTTTAACTGTTTATTCACACACTATAAAGGTGTCTTTATCACCACACTGTTATCTTATTTTTGTCTTTCACTTCACTTTTTTTGTGACTTTTATAAAAGCGCCTTTGTGTTGTTTGTGTTGCACATATATTATAATCACAATACACATACAAAGTCCCAAAGCACTAAACACTGGTCTCGCTCGCACACACAAGTGCATGGATTGCCGTCGGCAAAATGGGATTTTCCTTTCTTTGAACTTGTTTATTCTCACTAGTTTAATCATTCTGAAATTACACTAGGCGTTGCTACCTAGCTGACTGATCCTTGAGTTGGATCAAAAGTAATGGTTGAATGCGTAAACAACTAATTCGTAAGTTGTAAGTTGACAATTTTTCCAAGAAAATAAAAAGCGTAACGGACACCTTCGTGATAAAAAAAAAAATAGGTATGTGAAAGAAAGAATGATTGGTTTAATGAAGAGCTTCGCAAAATGAAGCATTACAAAATAAAAACATATAGGAAAGCAACTCTGTTGCAAGAAGAGAGTGATTGGGAAATTCGTAATGTGTACAATCTTAAATTAGAAAATGCTACAGCGAATAGCATCAAACAGAAAATCGTGAGCACCGATGACCCAATCAATGTGGAAAGTAATAAAATCAGAAGTATTGAAGGAAGGTAGGACAGAAATAAAGGAAGTTAGATTCAGGAATGAGATATTTCAACATAAAAGAAATATAGTGGATGAGTTCAATGACGTTTTTATCAGCAGTGTTGAGGATATTCATGATTCTATAGAGCCAATGGGCGGGCTACGTAAATTCAAGTTGTAACATTGAAAGCGAACTTGTGTTTAACTTAGTGAGTTATCAAGATGTGTACAACATACTGGGGGAAATAAATCAGAAACGAGATTTTAATCGTATTAGTTCTAAGATGATTAAAGATGGAGGAGAAACTACTATAAATTCACTAGTAGATATTATAAATACATCATTTAAAAATGGCGTTTTTCCAGAAGCATGGAAGGAATCTGTAATCGTACCAATACCGAAAGGTGGGGAAAACAAAAAAATGCGAGGATTTTAGGCCTGTGAATGTTTAGAGAAAGCCACACAAATACAATTTGCGCGATACCTAGAATCAAAGATCTTATCAGAATATCAGTCGGGATTTAGATGTGGCCATTCATGTCAATCTACTTCTGGGTTGATCGTGAAATTGAAAGCACAAATTGATAAGGGAGAGGGTTGTAGCTGTGTTTCTTCACTTAAAAATATACTTCGAGACCATCGACAAACATATTTTAAAGAATAAACTTGAAGCGATTGGGATTCGCGGAAAAGATTTAAGGTGGTTTCAAAGCTTTTTGGAAGTACAGCAAGGATCAGTGCTAACAACTCTTCTTTTTATAGTATATATAAATGATATTGTGTGCGTGCTAAGAAATTCCGAAATAAGACTTTTTGCAGACGATACATAATTTTTAAATCGGGAAAGACCTTAAATGAATGTGTTGTAAAGTTGAAAGAAGACGGAATGTGTTGTTGGCAATGAATAAACTTAAGCTGAATGTAACAAAAACTAAATGAATAGTTCTAAATTCGGATGAAAGAGTTAATGTGTTTATGGATAATGAGTTGATTGAACAAGTGAATCAGATTAAACACTTAAGTGTTATTATTGATGAAAAACTTAACTTCAAAACTCATGTGGATTATTTATATGGAAAAATAGCTAAAAAGGTAGCATTTATGAAAATAATAATAAAGAAATTATCTATGGAATGTGCAATTAATGTACATAATAGCATAATTATTCCGCATTTCAAGTATTGCCAATCAATTCATTTCCGCATCGAGTCTGCTCAGCGGAACTTCCTGCGCTTCGCACCTACCGTGGAATAATTCTTCGATTCTTCCACCTTATGAAGATCGCTTGAAGCTTTTGAATATGCACTCGCTTGAAAAACGTCGCATGGGGCATGGGTGTCGATGTAACGTTTGTGCAACAACTTCTTTCCGCGATAGTGGGCACAATTTGAGAAGGCTACCTCTGTTGCATGTTAATTCCGCAAGGTCCAACTTTTTCATGTACGAACCCATTAATCGTATGTTCATTACTGTTAATATTAAGGCTGAGCATTTTGTCGTTTCTAAGCATGTTTTAAAAAAAAACGTCTATATAATACTTAGTTCTCTGTTTCTATGTCGCATTGCATGTCATTTCATCCGATGTTTGGTTTATGTATAGTTTAACATACTAATACTAACACCGACTAAATGATAAAAAGCATGTATTGTTGACCGTTTAATTTATTAAACGTGCCATTACAGTGAGCTTGTGTTAAGTTGGTTATGATATTCAAATTTAAATAGGAGTCTTAGGAATGATTGAGTATTTCTTGAAGATATACACACAATATAACCG
Source organism: Dioctria rufipes (assembly GCA_963924295.1). NCBI lineage: Eukaryota > Metazoa > Arthropoda > Insecta > Diptera > Asilidae > Dioctria > Dioctria rufipes. The sequence continues at coordinate 63,432,244 of OZ002740.1, read as the reverse complement.
TAAAATAAGAAGAAAATGGAATTGGATCGACTTTTAAACTGCAACATTACTGAAATCTGCCCATAAATTTGTAAACAAAGAGTTTGTGGATAAGCTTAGAGAAAGTTTAGATGGTAAGATGGGAAATTTAATCACAGAATGTAAAATATATGGAAATACAAAAAACGGAAATTAACAACATTTTTAAAACGGTAACCGAAATAAAAGAGAGTGAGAAAAATATATTAAGTAAGATGAGAAAGGGGCTCTGTCGGAAAGTGCTGATAAAAATCAAGAAACTTATTCGGAGAAACTAAGAAAGCTTGATCCAAAAAAAAAAAAAATTCAGAAATAACAAAAACAGTTATAAAAAGTAATATAGACCCAACAACAGTCAAGGTAAGTGCAATACAAAGACGCCAGAATGGAACTGTAGCAATTGTGTGTGAGAATAAGGAATCGAGAGAAGTAATTAGAAATACAGTTGAAAAGAAAATGCGAGAGTATGAGACGGAGCAGCCAGTATTTAAAGAATCGAAAATTAAAGTTTGTGGAATGAGTGAGCTTTTGAGTGAAAATGATTTTAAAAAACAATTCGAGACAAAACGATGTTATTATTGGAAGTACGATAAAAGTTATTAATATTTACAAAACAAAAGGGTAAAATAAATATTAGTTTATGAAGAATTCAATATTTTGAAATGTTTTAAATGTCATGGATACAAGCATAAGAGTTAGGACTGTAAAAACAATATAACTTATCCGAAATGTGGTAAAAATCATGATATAAAAGACTGTAAGAGTGTATCAAAAAAATGAATGAATTGTGTAAATGCGAAAAATAGGTCAAATATAGATATAAATTGTGACCATGATGCGAGGGATGTAAGATGTCCAGAGTATCTGCCTTATTCAAAAACTGAAATGAAAAGAATTCAGTACTAGCAATTAACGAATATCAAGATAGTCTACCTTAACTTACAAGGGTTATTGAATAATTACGATGAATTAAGTGATGTAATTTCAAATAAAAAAATCCAGTTAATTGTATTTTCGGAAACTCAGTTGGAGGGATATAAACTTTACAGATGTGATAGTGACAATAAAACAGGTGGCGTTGCTATATACTTGAAGATTTGGATAGTGTTATAATTGAAATAAAGACAGTGGTAAGAAATCTATGGTGGTTAAAGGTTATCTTCAATGAATATTTAGTTGTGATTTGGTGCATTGCATTGATCTCCAAGTGGTAATATGAGAGACCTTTGTGAACTATACGAAGGGATTGTAGAAGAGTTGACTTCATAATAGTTGGAGATTTTAATATCAATTGGTTGCATGATAAAATTTATAAAAAAAAATAAAACAAGTTATGAGAGACAATTCTGCATTTCATATAGTTCGGGAACCGACGAGAATTACGGATAGGTCTAAAACATTGATTAACTACGTTGTAGTGAAAACAAATAAGGTGGAAGCTAGCATACAGAGTGATCTAAAAAAAAGTGATCATGAAACTATCCAAATAAAGTATAAAAGTAAATATAACATAAAACAACACAAAAAGAAAATTAGGTGTTTGAAATATAAAAACGATATTTCGATACTATGCTCCGGATCTGTCAAGGTAAATGCCGAGGAATTTTCATATAAATTAATGAACATAGTAACAAATTTCTCTCACGAAAAACACATCAATATTAGTATAGATAATAGTTGGTATTGTGAAGAATTACGATCATTGAAGGCTAAAATAATACAACTATACGAAGTAGCAAAAACAACTATAGGGATATAAAGCAAACATAAAAGCTAAAAAATCAGAATATGTGAAAATCCAAATTTGCGGTACGTTCGACCAGAAAGAAATGTGGAAAAAGATTTAAAAATTTGTACTAAAACAGATAAAGAAGGAAAATCATCAGTAGTGTTTAATGGTGAATGTTATAAAAGTACTGAAGATATAGCAGAAAAATTCAACAAATTTTTTGTACAAAGTATTCAGGAAATCAATGCATCGATTACTTACGTACAATATTGAGCATATTTCCTACTGGACTTACTTTTCATCAAGATTGATTCAACTAAGGTTGAAAATTGGATCCGGATCTAAACTAAGCAAATGTTAAACTCGTTTACCTTTGAGTGTAAGCTGGTTTGGGACTGTTTTACTGTCTTGAAGCAACTGGCCGAGACAAATAGGGTGACACTTATCTGGGTACCAGGACATGAAGGCATTAAGGGAAACGACATTGGGGACCACTTTGCAAAGGAAGGAGCCAAATCTCCGTTTATTGGCCCTGAGCTTGTCTTTGGACACCCAAAGAGTCACCTCTCAGCCCATATCAGGCTTTGAGAGGACAGAACTAAGAAGGAATACTGGGAAAATAACCGGGGCTGAGAAAAGCGAAGAAGTTTATAAAGTATTCGCAACAGAGAACAAAAGAATGCCTCACACTCAGCAGAAAGGAACTAGGGCTCATAACGGGCCTACTTGCTGGGCATTGCCCACTTAGATACCATCTTAAGAAGATGGGTAAAGTCGATGATGAGACCTGCCGATTCTGGATGGAAGACTATGAATCCGCTAAACATGTGCTGTGTGACTTTGAAGCTCTGTGCGCATAAGGCTAAGACATCTAGGAAAGGCATTTCCACTGCCAGAGGATGTCGGAAAAATGGCCCCCAAGAATAATATAAGCTTCATCAAAGAACTTAAGTTCAAATGGGCGCTCTACGACATTTAGGGGTAATGTCACAAAAGATCTTAAAGGTCGCGGTGACAAGATGAGAGGCAGGAATCCTGACTACATCCCCCATAATTAATAATAATAATAAACTAAGCAAATAAGCTTGAAAATTTCCTCCAGATTTAATGTAATTGTTCCATTGGGAAAACGAAAATTTCATTGAACCTAAAAATAAGATGAACAGCAATATTTACCAACCCTCCCACACCATTCATTGGGTAAAAGATGTTAAATGTTGCTGTTTATCCAAAGATATTTTCATGTTTCCAATAAAACAATGCAATCTGGAAGAAGTTTTTCAATTTGCTTGCTTAGTCTGGATTCGGATCCACGTATTAAGCTTAACGAAAGTAGTAGCATAACTTGGTAATCACTTTTAAATTTAGTCCTTATTTTTCAATATTTTTTATCGAGTAGCGTTAGCTCAAACACATGTTAACGCAACTTTGGATCTAACATAATCTAAGTTATTATTAGCATTTAATATATTTAGTTGCCTTATTTCTTAACGTTAGATCTAACATAATCTTAGCGGTTGTATTTAATCTGTAACCTATAATCCTTTCATCTCTCATTTGCTACAATGCCATTACCTATTTTTGCTTATTTATGTATCTGCAATCATTTAATTTAATTAATTAGTTATCTGTAAGGAATAATCTTAAATCCTTTCTATATTCTTATCTACTGTAAGGTTTTTATCATTTGTTTTGCTGATGTTAACCTAAAATATGCTCTTTAGTATCGTAATGCCCAACGTTATTAGGCAGCTTAAGCATGGGTATAAAAAAAAATACTTTTTCATTGATTAAATTTCAGACACTAGAATAGAAGAGAACTCATTTAATTTTCAACCCTGGCCACAGAGCCACGTCCTAAGACGGTGGATATCTCGATGCCAAAAGATTTGCATTGGCAGATTCTTAACCTTTGCTGGTCGCGCTGCAATTTCGCTGCTTCCGCCGTCGCACTGGGTCATCCTATTTTCGTGTAAATTTTTCATTGGGTAAAAATCTAAAAAAAAAATTGTGAATACTCCTAAGTAGTTATAGAATGCAAATTTATATTTATTGAAGCCCAAAAGTTATTTTTTATTCCACGCGCTTTTTCTGTTTGCCGGAAATTTCCGAGATTTTGCTCTGGTCACGAGTGACCCAGTGCCATGGCCGACGGTTATTTATATATAAAAATACAAACTAAAGGTGTTTTTAAGCAATTGTAATTACAAACAGAATGAAATTTTTAGCTATGTCCCGAGACACGTTGTTATAGACTCGCTAGGATCTGAATTATACAGATACCTGCATTTAATGAATCGGACCCAAATTATTCCTGGTACAAGGATTTTATGAATCGAATCCAAATTATTCTAGATAATTCGGATGTTTTTAGCCCTAATTGAATATCTCAAATAACGTCACATAGGAAGACCAGAAGCTAGTAAAACCATTTTAATTGCAGTCGTAATAACTCGAAAGATCATTAAGCTATAGCAAAAATATCATCCACCGTATCAGTCGAGGATTAAAGAAAATTGAGTAATAGATAAGCTGGGTAGTTTTGAAAATTTCTATTTCTATTAAATTCTGAATTCTGCGAGCGAAAATTTTCTTAATTTTGACAGACTGTGAAGCTGTGCAATCTCAGGGCTGTGGGGCTGTCTTATGATCCACTATCGAAATCGAGAGCGAATCTTTATTTTTATTTTTGAGGCTGTGTAGCTGTCTTATAAAAAAATGAATTTAGGGCTGTGATACCTAAATTAGGTTACTTCGTTTGTTTGGTGTTTTTATGCTGTAGGCTACATGGAGGGCACAAATATCGTACAATTTTTACAATTTATGCCCATCATTCATTAAGTTAGTAACTTAAGATTCCAATGTACACTCAAGGTTAGTCACCCACAGAGGTATCATATATCGGACCTTATTGTGTTTTTGCTTTCGTTTATGCATATGTAATACTCATACTTGCATAATTGTTCAGATCTGATTGCTTGCAAGCGTATTAAGCACGATGCAGGGCAACGAACATTGTATTAATTTATGCCGGGCTAGCTCAGCCTCAGATACTTATATTATATTGTTGTACTTTTTTCTTTTCTTCACAAAGTCTATAACATTGTTTTCTCAGTTTCTTTTTCTTTATACCTAATATCGGGATGGCCTATGGTCTGACCAGTTACTATTTTGCTGTTATCCTAAGCTACTAATATCGTAATGCCCAACGTTGTACGTTGCTTCAAGCAGGGCTATAAATAAATTATTTTTGATTTGATTCTTGACACTACTAAAAATTGTTACTGTTTGCAATCGATAATTATACATATTTTACTTTGCATTTTTCTACCAATGTAATATCGAGATACCCAACGTTCTAGGACGTGGCCCTGTGGCCGGGGTTGAAAATAAATGAGTTTTCTATTCTATTCTATTCTATGTGAAAGTCACAAATCTTCCCCTGGTACCACAGATATATTTAAATTAAGTCAAAGTGAATTTATTTTTGAACCCCTGCTTAAAGCAGCGTACAACGCTGGGTTCCACGAAAAATACAGAGCTTATAATTAGTTTACACAATCTATAGCAAAGAGCTTTCCAGTTCTCCTTAGCCATTTGAATTCTACTTTGGGATAATTTTGTCAATCAGTAAATCCACAGAGCATTTGAACTTGTTCCAAAAAAATCTGCTGTCGACATCATGCGCATCTTTGACCTACAACAAGACAGACATCTGTCAACTGGGTCAAGAGGGCAAAAGCCTGCCTGATAAAATCTATGTTACTAATTCATGTAGCCACAACAAATATCTAAACAGCAGACATGAATTAATAATTCTCAAATCCAAATCTGGGCAAAGATGTCCCAAATTTGGAAATGTAAACAAACCTACGCACAGCACAGCTATTAAATGTAAACCACATAAACAAAAAAGAAAAAAACCACACGACGCCAAATTTCAAGGGTCTTCTCACCTGAAATACCCGGAAGTTAGATCACCTATTTACACAATACATTACATTTTATATTTAAGAACATATATATTATATTTAGGAACACTTTAAAATGTTTTTAACATTATTCAAATCACATAAATTCCATTAGCGTCACTGCAAAATGTTAAATCTTCCCCGTTGTAAAACCTCAACAAGTGTTTGCGGTTCGGTTCACTCCGTTTTTCACCAACGACGCCATTCTTTTCGCCGTATATTCGTTTAATGACATGAACGTTTGGTGGCGCAATAGTAGTAAGATAGTAAATATATTTTGAAAAGAAAATTTTAATGAATTACTCAAGAATTTTAATTAATATTTTAGATATCGTAAATAAAAATGTTTTTTGCCAATAGTGTAAATAATAATCATGTAAATTTACTTATTCGATTTTGTGCAACTTCTGTGAAGATGGTGATTCAGTTATGATAATGCAGATTCTTGGACACCTGTCAAATCCATTCAAACATCTGTAGGAAAATCAATCATGGAATCATAAACATTAAAAAATATTAAAATTTCTTCGTAATCTTATAAATATGAGCGAATTTGAATGGCCATGGGAATATAATTTCCCCCCATTCTTCACGTGAGTTAATTTATGTAAATTTTCTTTATCTTCCTGTTCCAATGAAATATTTAAGTTGAGCCTTGTTTTACTCGTATTTTAATTCATTGCTGCACATCTGACGGCTATTATGGCTACAGTATGTACTAATTCATTCAAAAATTTGTCCCGAAGTAAGAAAAAGTTGGAAGTTAAAATTTGAGGGTGATTATTCTAGATCGAAGTCGCTCCCACGTTTACCGTGGTAGCTTGTTCTACGCGGATGATCTGCAAATCTATGGTGCGGCCAGTGTTGGTGAGCTTCCGTCCCTGATTGGGGCGCTCAATGCAACGCTCGTCAGCATCTCTGAATGGTGTCATTCTAATGGTCTAACCCTCAACCCCGTGAAAACGCAAGCAATCAGATACTCCATCCGCGGCAATCCTTCCAGCACTAATGTCACGCTCCCTGACCTGCTTATACAAAATCTCATCATCCCTATCTCTGACAGACACGTCAAAAACCTTGGTCTTCTCATGGACCCCCATCTCACATGGCGACCACAGATCAGCAGGGTTTGCTCCCGTATATACTTTGGCCTGCGCTCTTTGTACGCGGTGTCACATCATCTTGATCAGACCATCAGACAATCCCTTATTATGTCCCTCATTATGCCTCATTTCTATTATGCTGATGTGGTTATGTACCCTCTGCATGCCTCGGATATAACTAAATTAAATAGGGCTTTAAAAGCTTGCGTAAGGTACATTTTCCGTCTTAAACGGCACTCGCACATCTCCGCTCTGGTCCAGTTGTTCATGCCTGAACCCCTGGATAAGCTCTTGGAACTCAGAGTGCTATGCTTCATACACAAAGCTAGATGGTGCTCACTACCAGCCTACATTAGTCAATCGCTCTCATGGAGCAACCTTAACGATCGCAGAATTGTCCTGGACAGAACACGTACTCGATTTGGGTCCAATGACCTCTTTGGGCAAGGAGCCTGTCTTTGGAACTCTCTCCCTGACCATGTTAGAAGAGCTGTCACATACAAAGAATTTAAAGAGCTGGCCCTGGGTCACCTCATGCGTGCTTAGTGCACGGCATAGCTATCCACCATCACACATCGCATCATTCATGTATAAAATGGACTGTTATTTTTTGAGTAGTATTTTTATTTACTATTTAGTTTTAAGTTAAAGCCATCTACTGCTGCTTATCTTTTCTTTATATTATATTTTATTTCATTTGTTGTTATTGTTATTTGCCTTTCTACTGTTATACTTTCTGTGCCTTAGGCTTTGTATTGTTGGACTGTGTCTGACTATATTACTTTAATTGTTTTCTACCGCAATGAGTCTGTTCATTGCTCCTTCTTTAGTTTTCTAATTACTTATTATGTATTCGATTTTACCAACTAGCTATTACTTACTCGATGTACCTAACGTTGTAAAACGTAGCGTAAGCTGAGGTTCTTTAATAAAGTATTTTTCTATTCTATTCTATTCTATACAGACTCGTAATATCTGCATTGCATTATATTATGATTATAGTCTATTATTTAGCTATGTAATGACATTGTTATAATGTCTAGTTACTACTATATATCTAGTCTCAATGCGATATATGGTCCAGATTACTGTCTGGTCTCAGTTGTATCGTGTTCAATGCCGTATATAGTTCTATAACGCTGTATGATTTTCTATATCTATATCGTTTTTATTTTGTTATTGTACTAATCTAATGTAGAGCTCAACGTTGTACGTTGCTTTATAAAATATATAAATAATTCCTTTTTGATTTGATTGACATACTCATTTCATTAGCATGACGTATCTGGGGCGCCATATGGTAGAATAGAATAGAATCGAAAATCATTTATTGAATAATCACTGCTTACGCTACGTTACAACGTTAGGTACATTGAGTGAGTAAGAGAGTTAGAATTACCGATAAAACACAAAGTTGTTTAGCAAACTAGCAATGAACAGCAGATTAACATAAGATATAAGACATAAAAGTAACAATAACAATTTTTTTTTAATGGTAGTAGTAGTACTTCTTTATTAGCTAGTTTAAAAAACTTTCAACAGCAACATGTAAACATTGTAATACAATCTTAAAAATTTATGGCCAAAGAACAATTGTTGGTAGACTAAAAAATTGTTAGCGAATTAATGTAGGAACAGGGAACAGGATCACTGCGGCTGAAAGTTACATTGATACTATACTTAGTAATAAAGAAGCAAAACAATAAGCTTAATTCGAAGCACAGAAAATGATATATGAAATAATACAAAAGTAAATGCAACTGTAAATATTGCAATACAATGTGAAATATGATAAAATATACAGTAGATATAGCCAGTATCTGGTTTATCAACTGCATTACATTACTAACAGAAAATATTTAGGAACTATAAAAACAAAGCAAAGCTCAACAATGAGGCGTGCCCATGGAGCATATTATATATCTAGGTAAAGCAATGCATGATATCGAATTATACAAGATTCAATCAAACCGAAAGGATCAAAAATTAGCAAGGGATTAACCGCCGAAGCACTGAACGCGCCACAGCCTTGGGTGCCAATGTGTAGAGAGGGCATAAGCAAAACTACATTAAGTGCCAATAAGGTGAGCAAAGCAAGTTACTTAAACTGCTTGTGAGGACCAGCCCTCCTGATAGATTCCGGAAGTGAGTTCCAGAGGCAGATTCCCTGACCAAATATGTCATTGGATCCGCGTGCAAGTTCTTTGAAGAACAAGTCTGGGGTCATTAAGATTGCTCCACGACAGCGATGAAATACTCTGAGTTCCAAGAGCTTAGTGAGTGGTTCAAACATAAACAGCTGAACCAGTGCGAAGATGTGAGAGTGCCGTATAAGGCGAAAAATTTACCTCACGCAGGCTTTAAGTGCTCTGTTCAGTTTTAAAATTTCAGAGGAATGCGCAGGGTACATAGCAATATCGACATAGTTGAAATGCGGCATTATGAGGGACGATATCAAGGATTGTCTGATGGACTGGTGGAGATGATGTGAGACCATCAGAGCGAAAACCATAGTAGATTTGGCAGCATACCTTGCTGATCTGAGGCCGCCATGTGAGATAGGGTTCCGTGAGAAGGCGCAAGGTTTTTGACATGTTTAGTGGAGATAGGGATGATAAGGTTATGAAGAAGCAGATTAGGGAGCCTGTTAATAATAATAATAATATAAATTTATTAGTTTAACAAACTTAAAATTCACAAAAAGTTCATAAATTTCCACACAAATTATTCATGATCTGCTTCTAATGAATTGCACACATCCACTTTTAAATCTATTAAAATTTGTCTCTCGCTTAAGCTCAATAGGAAGCTCATTAAATGTCTGCAGACCTGTATAAAGTAATAAATTTTGCGCTCTTGCTGTTCTACGTCGATACAGTCTATATGTTACATCAGCACCTTCAATTGCATATGGTTGCATATCCGTCACTCAATTGTTGAGTCAAATATTTCGGAAATCTCTTCATCTTTATGTTGAATATAAAAGTTTTTGGTACTAGAGGTATTATCGTGAATGGAGTACCTTATGGCTTGTGTTTTCGCAGGGTTGAGGGTCAGTGCACTGATATGGCTCCAGTCGGAGATGTCACCGAGTGTTACATTGAGCGCCTCTATCAGGGATGGCAGATGATCGGCACGTGCAGCAACATATACTTGTAGATCATCCGCATAATATGATATTTATAACCGCCTAATGCTTCTACGATACCATTGATGTAGATAGATAGGAGTGGAGCAAGAACCGCCCCATGTGGGACACCAGAAGAAGTAATCCTGGGAGAGAAGAATCGGTCATTGCTGTTGACGATCAATGTCATGCCAGCCAGCTAGTTGGAAATGAGCCCGCTGGGAGTGGAACCAAAACCAAATGTGTTCCCTAGATTGGCATCAAGTAAATTACGCGGAGCAGAGTCGATTGTTGGTGGATTGTAGTTGTTGTTTGTTAAGTTCTCTAATATTTGACTGCCTTATTACCATCTCTAGTACTAAGACATTTTTGCCGGAATGAATCTATTAATTGCACTTTTGTTAGTTTTCTAAGCAGTTTTGTATTCAACGACTTTCCTATACTTTCTAGATTTTAGTTTACACTATATTTTGTTTTGTTTTAAGTCACCATGCCTTGTAATGATCAATAAGATTCTGATGAATGTCGAAATGTATGTATATATGTATGAAATGTATGAGCATGATATGAGAAGCTGTAGTATGATAGATAGAGTGAATAAGTGCATCAATTATGTAAGAGCTAATGAAAAGCTTAAATTAATACTAGATGTAAATCACCGCAGTTATAACAAAGAATGTTCTGTATTGGCAAATAAGTTAAAAATAGAGAAAAGAAGAACTGGTTATTAGCCACTAAAGACGATAAATTGTGCGTATCTTAATATTCAAGGTTTATTAAATAACTTCAGTGAATTAGAATCCAATTTTAAATGTAGTGACCATGAGCTCATAATGTTAACAGAAACGCATACTGTAGAAGATATTAGTGATGGGGAATTATACTTAGAAGGTTATAAGATTATAAGATGTGACTCTAATTCTAAAAGAACAGGCGGAGTATCACTTTATATTAAAAACGAATGGCAATATGAAGTTTTGGGTAACATTGCAATTGAATTAGACATTTGGTGGTTGGTAATAATATGCTCTAGAGGCAGCGTTAAGTTTGTAGTGGCCATCGCGTATAGGTCACCAAGATCGTCAGAGAGGCAATTCTGTAATTTCTTTAAGGAACGTATGGAGGTTATACAAGATATGAATGAAGAAATAATAATAGTTGGTAATTTCAATATAAATTGGTGCAGTGAAAGTATATATAAGAAAGAAATTAATGAATTTATTTATGATAACGCGTATACACAAAAGGTGCTTGAATTTACAAGGGTAACTGATTTATCAAAAATCTTAATGATTACGTTATAAGAGCAATGAATAATATTGAAGTAACAGTAAATAACAGCATAAAAATAAGTGATCATGAAACTTTAGAAATTAGCATATTAATAAATAATTACTCCGATATAAAACAAGATGACAGTTTTGAGATTTTTAAGTATAAAAAAAACGAGTTCGCAAATGAGTTGAGAAAGATAGACTTGGAAAGCGTGATGCTTATTGAGAGTTTGCATGACTGTGTTGATAATTTTAACAATAATATCCTGCAGGTTTTGAAGAAATATTTTTAGTGCAAAGAAATATATATGTCGTAGACATTTGACGTAACTCAGCATTTCACGAAAAGTCTAGACACTTCATGCAAAGTAGACAAATAATGTAACGGTTTTGTCTTGCCCATTTTTACATTATGTGTCTGAAATTTTTAGTCATTTCATCAAATGCTAAAAGCGTTTACGCCGATACAGTAATACCACCCTATACTGTAATTCCACCCTATACACGCGCCGCGCGTGTATGTGTGGATGTGTGTCTCAGGCCTGGGTGCGACCTCCCCCTCCACCACGCATCTCCCACTACTAGTATTTGGTTAAATAAGGTGGTATTACAGTATCGGCGTAACGCTTTTAGCATTTGAGGAAATGACTAAAGATTTCAGACACATAATGTAAAAATTGGCTAAGACAAAACCGTTACATTATTTGTCTACTTTGCATGAAGTGTCTAGACTTTTCGTGAAATGCTGAGTTACGTCAATTGTCTACGACATATATACAAAAAAGACAACAAATTCGTGGTACAGCAAAGAATTAATGGTGTTAAAAGAGAGGAAAATAACAGCATATCACCGTGCAAGATTAACAAATGACGTAAATGATTGGATAAAATATAAAGAAGTGAGAAATATATACAGAGTGATTCAGAACAAGATACCTTCCAGTATACCACGCGATTCCTTGAGGTAAGCTGTTCAAAAAATTGTTCCATATACCCCTCATAGAAACCTTCCTTTAGGAGCTGTGGCCAGTTGAAGATTTCGCCAATATTCGTGAACCCTGATGGGACTAAATGAATATAACTTTTGAACCACACTATATATTTTGGTTATTGTTGGCTTATTAAATAGCCAAGAATAGTAGCTGTCGAGAAGTGTATTACTCTGTATTTTTTAAGTAAGCATCTTTAAATTATTCTCAAATATTTCCAAAATTTTGATTTTTTCACACAAAAATTTTTGAAATAAATAACGGTATTTATGAAATTTGTGTGTGTAAAAAAAATCAATGTTTGGGGGGGGGGGGTATGTGGAACAATTTTATGATCAGCTTACCTCAAGGAATCACGTGGTATACCGGAAGGTATCTTGATCTGAATCACCCTGTATAAGCATAGAATAAATCCAGCCAAATATGATAAAATAATAAATAAAGTTAATGAAGCTAATAATCAGAAGCAAATGTGGCGTATCATAAAAAGCTCTATCTTGAATGAAACGAAATCTGAAATAAAGGAAATTCAATTTGGTGACTATAAATGCCAGCAACCTGATGAAATGGTAGATAAACTAAATAAATATTTTATTCAAAGCGTACAGATCATAAAGGAATCCATACCTCATATAGCATATTCGGATATGATTACAGAATTAGACTATGACTTTTTTTTAAAAGAGTGGAGTATAATGAAGTGAAAGATATCTGTAAAAGTATGAATTAAAAACGGGACTATAATTCAATCAGTATAGGCATGATATTATACAACTGGAATAATTGGGGTGTTACTTTGATTGACATAATAAATAAATCGTTGATTAGTGGAGAATTTCCTAGTTTATGGAAAGAATCGATTGAGGAGTGTCTTTTCAAAAGGGGATATTTACGTCCTAATCGTTTCTTCATAAAATCAAAAAAAGTGACTGTAGCAATACCAACAGCTTTACAGAATAATAGGAGGAATATATGGAAAGGATATGATAAGTTATCTAGAATATATTATTTTGAAAAAAAAAAATTGACTATTACTTCCGGTAATATTGGCTTGCAAAGTTTGGACATATCCCCTTTTGAATAAAAATCTTTATAATATCCCCTTTTGTTCTGTACCATTTTGTAAATATCCCTTTTTGTGTTGTACATTTTTGTAAATATCCTCTTTTGATTTGTACATTATACTAGAATAAAATTATTAAAGCATATTTTGAGTATTCTTATCAGTTTTTAATTCTTACTTCTATTTTTACTCAAAAATATAAAACAGAAACTTCTCCCTTAAAAATTTATTTCGACTATTGAAATCGTACTGTAAATATCCCGTTGTGAAATGAAACCAAAGTAACAGTAATAATGTCATATTTTTTAATGTAAATATCCCCTTTTGATCAGAACAAGTGTTTTAAAGTAAGATTTCCTATGAGTTTATCGCGTTTTGTTTCGGTTTACAGTGACGAAATCTTGAATTTCAGAGTAGAGAATATAATCTCATACTTAACTTAAAAACAATGAAAATTGTAAATATCCCCTTTTGAAAAGACACTCCTCAATTGTTATCCCTGTTCAGAAAGTAAGAATACAAAAAAAAGCAGAAGAATTCAGACCTATAAATACATTGCTTATATATGAAAAGGTTTTAGAAAAAGTGGTTCAAAAACAGTTAGAAAGTTACTTGGAAACAAATAATTTGATTATATTGGAAAAATCTGGATTTAGGAGACAACATTCCTATGAAACGGCGATTCATTGGATAGTGTGCCAATGGAAGGAAGAAATAGATGCTTCAAATAGTGCTGTGGCTGTGTTTTTATACCTACGAAAAGCATTTGAAACTATCGACCGGTGCATATTCTTAAAAAAAATTAGCAAAATATGCAATTCGTCAAAAGGAATTTCAATGGTTTCATAGCTACTTGTATGGAAGAAGGCAAAGTACCAAAATAAATAATACAATTTCCGATAAAATTGAAGTATCGATGGGTGTTCCACAAGAATCAGTACCTGGAACTATTTTATTTATTATATATGTGAATGACATTAAATCAGTGTTGAAATTCTCGAATATAGTACTTTTTGCTGACGATGTATTGTTGTATATAGCAGGGAAAGACACCAGTGAATTGAAAATAAAAATAGAACGAGATTTTGAATTATTGTGCGACTGGTTACAGATGAATAAATTGAAACTGAATATAGGTAAAACAAAAGCTATGATGATAAGTAATAATACGGATGTGCGTGTTGAAATGAATGGTGAACTAATAGATTGTGTGAATGAATATAAATACTTAGGAGTGGTTTTTAATAAAAAGTTAAATTTTAGATTACATATAAACTATATTTCTAAAAAAATTGGTAAAACGACTGGATTTTTGAAGACTTGGAAAGAAAGTTACGATTGCTACCGCGATAAATATATACAACAGTATAATAAAAACACAATTTGAATACTGCTCTACAATATTGTTTATATGTAATTAAGGTGATTTGAACAGGTTACAAAAATTACAAAATTAGGCAATGCGTGTAATTCTACGTTGTAATCGTTTTACTCCTATTAGTAGTATGTTAAATTCTGTATTATGGCTTGATATTAAACAAAGAATTGAGCTAAATGTATTGCTTTTTATATTAAAAATAAAAAATGGGTTGGTTCCGGAATATCTTTTAAATATGATCACGTGGGTGGCAGAGGCTCAACCATATAATCTAAGAGGAGCATCGGAGAACTTCAGAATACAATATACAATAGATCGAGTACACAGAATTTACTGGTATATAAGAGTTTCAAGAAATTTAATGAACTTCCAACTGAATTAAAAAGTGAACAAAATTTTAAGTGTTTTAAAAAAGGTTGTGTGCAATATATTAAAAATAGTGCAATATTGTAAATTTTAAAATACACATATTTGTAAAAGATAGGTGGTGGTATTGTATAGCGATAATATTGCTAATAAGTTATTATTATTAAGACTAATATAGGTATGTGTGTCATGTATGTATACATCCTTTATTTGTCAAACCACTTATAAATCACGTTTCCAGATTTTAAAACTATACAGAAGTCATCCACTTTATAATGTGTCATTTTTTATCTATGGTGTTAACTAGTGCTATAAGCAGATCATCATAGTTAGAAATAACTGCACATCTACATTGATATTTTTCTTAAGCAAATCCCAGCCAATCAGGAAGTTACATTCGAAAATTCCTACGCATTTTTCATTTACTTGATCTTAAAGATGCCTAAATCATATAACAAAGTTTGTAACGTTGGGGGTCCATAAATCTCATCTAGTGCACTGCTTCGAGGCAATTAGGAGATCAATACATATTCATTATTATAACCCCGCGTACCGTTAACGCCATTTGTTTGCTGCTCTCTGCTGCCAGTTTAAGTTTTCTGTGTGCTGGAGAATGTTCGTTACGATAATGGCACTATTTGGATCGCTGATGCTATTTTGAGTGTTTCATTTTTTTTAAGCATCGGATTCTTTTGACACAGCCAATGCTTTCTTCTGATGGAAATAATTCGATTCTTTTGTCGCATCCTATGCTGAGTCTCTATCGACTTCTTTGGATTATATATTTCTCTAAAAATTAATTACATGGATAAAAAATATCTTCATTTATTTATTTTCAGATTGCAGCCACATGAAAAAACAAGAGAACAACAACTCTCTGTCTGGTCAAATTTAGTCTTGAAATACCAAAAAAATAAGAATGAGGCAGTATTAAACATAAACGAAGATACTCCCCTGTTCCACAATATAGCCTTGAACAGAAAACTAAACGTAGAAGCACGGCAGATTATTTTGGAACAACTCCAAAGAACGGGACACTCTTACCCAGTGGATAAAAGAAAAACCTCATGGGAAGTGTACTGGCATACTTTAGAAGAGTGGGCAAAACTAATTTACGATTGGGCGGTGGACACTGGACAAACGAGTAGCGTATGCACGTTGTATGAAATAGGAAAAGGGGAGAACTCTGCCGATCGAGAATTTTATCAATTAGATCAGGATGTTATCCTGAAAGCTTTAAAAGTTCTTGAAGGCAAAACAAAATGCGAATTGATGATTTTCGAGGATAGCCATGGAGTTAAGTTTTTCTAAGCAGACCTATGAATGTACATACTTGCGGATTGTTATTTTTTCATCAATATTGAAGGAGAATATGTGAAACTTGTTTTTTTATGCTTATATTCATAAAGTTAATAAATATTTTTATGGGATTTTTCGCATTATCTTATGTTGTATGAAAGTTGCATTTTAATATGCTACCAAATTTGATTTAAAATTCAGAAATAATGCGCTAAGATTTCATGATTACCTAGGCAGCGTATTTCTATTCCTAGTTTATACTCTCTAATGTTCTTCACAGCGTCTTTAATTTGAAAAAAGGATTCTTCCACCGTCAGGTCAGAAATTTTATTCGGCTGTTCACGTCAAAGATTACCTTGACCCTGTATTCAGAATTCATTGAGATGTCTATTCGCTTCTAGCTTTTCTAGCCGTTGCATGGCCTATTCACTTTCACTTCATAACTTCTAGAGGTAGCCAGGCACCAGGAAATATCCTTTTATGTATAGCATGGTTTTGTTGTTCGAAATAATGGAAATGAGGGGACAAGCTGTCAAAATTTTGAATCCGTCGCTTTTTAACACGGTGAGAACAACTACAAGAATAGTGATTTATACGATACCTAGTAAACCGAGTTTCATTTAATTATTTTGAACAGAGATTGAGAAACTTTAAGAAAAGGATGTGGACAGTCTGATCAACAGCCCAAGAATTGCAAAGGAAGGGTGATTTAATTTAAATTGATCATGTCTGACTACCTGTTTTATGCTTTAATTGCTCGCGGTTTCTGGAATGAATATTCTGTTGCCCTTGAACTTGTATGTGACTAAAAAAACTTATAATATTTTTACATTCCAATCTTCACAACCGCAGCAGGACTACTTTTGTTTTGAAAAAGTGGAGAATGAAAGCAATAGAAGTTAAGAAACTTTTCTATGTATCTCTGCTGTCTGGGTATCAAGCTATGCCAGATCATTATTCTTTGCTATCAGACCTATCTGCCTTGTGCAAAATTTTGAAAATTCTAGCAATTGTTTCGATTAGTATACAAAAACATTACTATTTTTGTGCAAGAATTAATGAAAGTGATGAACAAGCTTGTTTCGAAAGTATTAAATCGGCGCTAGATGTGTTTTCTGTGGTGCAATATATCTCTAAAATGCTATCAACGATGTTACTAAATACAACGTTAAATGTACCTGTCCGTACACACCGCTATATGTGACACCATTTATTTTGTGTGGATTTTTCATCTCTTACAAGTAGTTATGAGAATATTTTACAGAAAGAACAGGGAGGGGAAACCATTTATAGTGGGTATATCTGCCATTTTGCCTTCGCGGTAGTTCTAAGGCTAGCCAGATATCGGTGATTTACATTATGTTGCACTTTTCGACAGTTGGAAAGAAGAACAAATAGGTATATGAAATTGGATCAGGTAGAAATGCTGGTTGCGCAATTTCTATCACAGTGGCATGAGTTCGGTCATGGGAGAGGACAACATAGCAGACTTTTTTTTTTATTTATAATAAACAAATGAGACCAGCCCTTACAGTGAACACTTCTCTGCCACTCGGTACAACCACCGCCATCGAATCTGTCATTTCCCGGTTCTTTTCTTCCCACCACACCAGTTGGTAAGAAAAGAGCATGAAAATGGCAGATTCGGTGGCAGTGTTAACACCAAGTCGCAGAAAAGAATTCACTCACTACTAGTTACCACTTTGATTGGCATTGCACCAAAGCCGTGTAAATACTTGAAAGATCTCCTGGAGCGGAAATTTTTGAGCACCTCAAAAAATGCGAATGCTTTCAGAGTGTTATCTCACATATAGTTCTTATATATATTATTCATATTCATTTATTTATATAGAACTTTCTCAAACTATTGCACGTAACCTCAAATTAATCTAATACTAAAACTCGGTGTACTATATTTCGAAACTTGCTATTAAATCTCACTATTATATTCACTTCTAATTCTAAGGATTTTCTATACTTGAACCTGTAAATCTCTGCTAGGTGCACTTCGCACTGGTCGATGCTAGGGTGCTGTACTATGCTCTATATTAGGCTCCTATTTCTATTTTATTATATTTTATACTGTACTATATATTAAGCCTAATGTTATTCTCATTCTTTTATTATTTATTTATGATTTACCCAACGCTATACGTGCCTTTGGCACAGGATACGGATAGACTGTATCATCTCCTCACTGGTATTCCAATGTAGGATTGGTAGAATATAATAGAAAAGCATTAATTGAAGAACCTCAGCTTACGCTTCGTTACAACGTTAGGTACATCGAGTAATTAATAGATAGTTGGTATAATCGATGAACACAATAACAATAATGACCGTAATAAAATCATAAAAGCATTATTCAAAGCTAAGAAGGAAATAGCATGCAATATTATATACAAGATCAGTAGTGAGAGTAAATGACTATACAGCGGTACAATGTGAATCATCACATCTGAAAACGTGAAGTAAGAAATTTAAAGTACAAATATGAAATACTAAATATAAGCCTTAACTTAAAATAAAAATTAGAAACCACATCGCATACTATTCCCGACAAGAACACCAAAGCGCAGAGTGCCTCGGAAATGAGGGCTAGTGTGCTTACGGAGTATACTCTAGTGTGCATTGTGTTCCAAAAGGTGAGGCAAAGCGAGTTCCTTGAACTGCTTGCAGGAGCAGACTTTCCTAACCGCCTCACATCACAGTGTGTTCCAGAGGCAAACTCAGTGTCCAAAAACGTCATTGGACCCAAATCGGGTGCGTGTCCTCTGAATGAGTACATGAATACATTTTTGAAAAATTGAATGAAGTTGTCAGCGATGGTTTAGATCAACATAAATAAACCTACATCAACACAATTTCCTTCATGATAATTTTTATTATCTACAATACAATAATTAGAATAAGAAATAAATATAAATGGTTTTTTCTTTATATATTAAATATATTTTAACAATCTATGAACAACGTGCTTCCTTAGTTAATAACTCTAAAGCAGTTTCTACAGTAATAACACCTTTGCTAATGAGAATTATTTTCTGTCTACACTTGGAGCCCCTATCTAGACTAACATCACTTTTTCTCAGCCCTAATAGTTTTGCTAAATATTTAACAAGTTCAATGTTAGCTTCACCTTCAACGGGCGGTGCTGCTATTTGTATTCCAACTCCCTCTGAAGAGATATCTGTAATTCCATTATATTTGGCTCCAGGTTTTGCGTGAATTTTGATCGCAATATTTCCAGATTTATCCAGTGACACGGGCTGCTCTTCTTTGGAAACTTTTTGAGGTGGTAGTGATTCAATAATAGCTTTTTTATTGAACTTCTTGTTCTTCGACATTGCCGGTAAAATTATGCAGGAATGAAAGCGTCTTAGCATCACATTCGTTTAATGACCTACGAAAAATTTTAAATTTGTCTTACTACTTCCGGTTAAAGTAACCATGTTTGAGTTGGGGCTTTATTAAATTTGACGATTTTATGAAAAACACATATCTTCTATGATGAAAAGACTTTTACAATTTAATTATATAAAGTTAATTTTGATTAAAATTAACTTTTAAAATCATTAATATAATACACAAGAAATTATGATAGAGCTGTCGTGTGCTCTGAAAAGTTACTGACCACAGTTACAGAGGATGACGGTATCCCCTTAAGGCACTTTCACATCGAAACCGAAAACCGATATATCGCTTTGCTTTCACATCAAAAACCGAAAATTGATGTAACATTTAATTATCATAAAAGTTGTATGATGAGACCTCATACAAAAAACTTATTTTAATTTTACTTCGAAATCCCTATCTATATTATAATAATATAATGAATAATAAAATAAAATAATATAATTTTCAATGTAAACACAAAAGTGAGGTTTAGTACGACCGAAAAAATTGTTCGTCCCGAAACGTTCCACATGTGGAAATCGAAAAGAAATTGACAGATGCAACCGAAATTTCGTTTCTCGGCCGAAAAAAGATAAAAGTTGTGTTTTTCTTCAAAATCTGAGATAAATATTCTATTTTATTAGTAAAATTATTAGTTTATCCTATTTTCCATGATTTTATTAATCATTGGAGCAAAAATCTTGTTTTAAAGTGGAATAAATTGATTTTTTCGGTTTTCGGTTTTGATGTGAAAGTGCCTTTAGAATATACTAGGTCTGTCTGTTTACTCGAAAGTTTTTACTCGGTGTAAAAACTTTTACGCATTTTTACTCACAAACCGTCTGTTTACTTTTAACTAGTAAAAATCGAGTAAATTTATACGTTTCCCCTCTTGCACAAAGCTGCACATTTTTACTCATGATTAAGAAGATGTGTAACTTCGATTTGCAATCAGCTGACTGTCAAAATATTAAATTTGACGTTAACACGCTTGTTGTGATATGAAGTGAAAATTGATTTGAATTGCGATTAGAATACAACTCTCGCTTGTAGCTACTATCACTGCTACTCGAATCTGCCAGAATGTCTATAAGCGACCTTTTAAGCACATTTTTTTCCATTTTTTAATTAAATTAGAGAAAGATGTTTTACTTAATCACAATTATTATTTTCAAACCTTGTTTTGCATAGAAAACTTACTGTCAAATTTTTGACACACGGCAAGCTCAACAAAATTTACTCGAGACGTGTCTGGTAACTTTTCTTGAGTTATCCCCTCTACCGCATAAAAGCTTTTACTTGATTTTTACTCGAAAGTAGACAGACCTAATAGGTCTGTCTGTTTACTTTTGAGTAAAAATCTTTGCGTAAAAATCAAGTAAAAACTTTTATGCGGTAGAGGGGATAAATCAAGAAAAGTTACCAGACACTTTTCGAGTAAATTTTGTTTAGCTTGTCATGTGTCAAAAATTTGGCTGCTACCTTTCCGTCTGAAACAGAAAACAATTAATTAATTTGAAATACGTTTTAAAAAACCCACCCTCTTTAATATTTTTTTTTTTATTTCGACTCTTTAGATTATCATTTTACATTCTTTCGATAACCCAACAAAGAGCATAACCTCAAATTTAATACTTTTGACAGTCAGCTGATTGCATATCAAAGTTACACATCCTCTTGATCATGAGTAAAAATATGCAACTTTGTGCAAGAGGGGAAACGTAAAAATTTACTCGATTTTTACTAGTTAAAAGTAAACAGACGGTTTGTGAGTAAAAATGCGTAAAAGTTTTTACACCGATTAAAAACTTTCGAGTAAACAGACAGACCTAATATATAGCAAACAGGAATGGTTGAATCGTGTAAAATTCGTGTACATGACGTAATTTGTCAAGAGCAGGAGACTATACATAGGAGTAAGTGAGATGCTGGAATGAGAAAGTTATCAAAGCTTTGCATAATTGTCAAATATGCTTTTGTTTTGTGAGCAGATTTAGTCAACTTAAAATTCTTTTGTGAAATTTAACAAAAGTACCGAATCAATTCTTTTCAAAACTATTTATCTTTGAACTTTATTTAGTGCAAAGTTTTATAGTGCCACTAGTGCCTGTTAAAATCTTCATATCAATTAAAAAACAGAAATGTAGTGTGCGGTCAGTGCTTGCAAATATAAATTGGTTTATAAACTAGGGAAATCCTGTTTGAGCAACTCCACTATCTAAATTACCTATTTTGTTAATAGAAGCAGAGATTTATATAAATTAATTATGTGAATTGTTTCAAAATAAAGTAGAAAAAGAACATTTTTTACCACAGATGCTCCGCACAAAACCTGTTTACTTTTTGCAAATTGGACTACCAACACAACCAGAAATTCATTGCGCAAAATCTGGCTTATCACCATTCCTGTTTGCTCTATATTCTAAGGGTATACCCGTGTAACCCCCGGAATATACAAGCCAAGAACAAAGTCGAAAAAAAAGAGCACCGGGCCGGTCAGCAGGCGATATCCACAGTCTTCTTGCAGAAGTTTTTTATATAAAAGTTGCTTGTATTTTGTTCAAACGCAATAATTTCCATAAGTTTGTTCTACATGCAATTTTTTTTAACTATTCGAAAGAAAACATATTTGGCTGCAATTTGTTTTAACTTCATTTTGCTGTGGAAGCGACACTTTTGGGCTTTAGGACCTGTTTAAAATGAAATTTTAGTTTTTCCTCCATGACGAGTATACAAAAAGCAGTGAGAGTGAGCTCTTACTGCATGCTGTACCCGTCACGTTAAGGCCTTTTAATGTGTCGGTGCCTTCTGCGACCTCATGGCTTGTATTATATTCCGGGGGCTACGGATACAGTAATTGTTAATATCAAAAAATGTGACTTAATTGAACACACAGACAATTAATTTCGGTATTCATATAAGGAACTATGCGAAGCAACATTATTCTTATGGACCGTCTAAGCCAAAGGAAGGAAATTCCTTCCTTCCTTACAAAGTTCTCTTCTAGTTGGGTCTAAGACGCATTCGTGTCAGTGAACGCACCCAAAGACAAACTTCAAAAGGAAATTTGACAGATTTCTGACAGGCACAGAAGTAAAAGTTTACCAAATAGTACGAAAATAGAAAAGCGATCACATTTATGCGCACGTAAAATACAAATAACCCATAACAATGTCTAAAAGAAAAATTGAAGAATTTGATCTTGAGGTCGGCGACGAGCCACCAGCGCAGCAAATAAAAATTGATGAGCTTCCAAAGAAGCACACATTGGACTCTGACGAGGAAGATAGTGGTGATGATGAAAGGTAGTATCAAATCAAATCAAATCAAACGCAATAAAAACGCAAGATAAACTCACAACTTTTCAAATATTTATTTGGTTATTTTAGGTACAATGTAATGAATGAAAATGAGATTGAAGGTGAAGAGGAAGGGATATCTGGAATGGACGGAGACGTTAAGTTCACCCCGTTTAACATGAAGGAAGAATTAGAAGAGGGACATTTTGATTTAGAAGGTCACTTTCAGTGGGATAAAGATAAACAAATTCGTGATAACTGGTTGGATAATATCGATTGGATCAAGGTGATTGCCTTCTATAAAGTACTACTGTCGCAAATATTATTTGAAATTTCCAGGTGAAAACTGATAAAAAGTACATTGAAAAAACAAATCGTGGGCTAGCTGATTCCAGTGACTCAGAAAGTGATGAGGACGCATCCAAGTTCAATGAAATTGAAGCATACAAAGAGATTTTTGCAATGATGCAGCCCAAAGAGTCTATAAATAAGACCCTTCAGCGTTTGGGAAAGAAATCTGCTAGGTTATCATCTGCTGAACGATGGCGACGTAAGAAGGCTGGAATAGTTGATGAAGAAGCCGAACTAATTACAAAATTAACGGCTCTAACTAATGATATCCTCACTAACACGGGTAACATGGATGTTTATGAGGAGACATACGAAACGATTCAGAGGAAAATTAAACGAAATAATGCTAAGAAAGGAAAACCAATGAATATTGATGGTGATGAACTTGATATGTACGCAGATGATTTTGATAGGAAAGAGAAAACAAAATTAGATTCAACAACAGCGGATCAAGAAGATAAAGCTAAAGAATCGGAACAGTCTGAAGATGATGAAGGGGAAGAAAAAAAATCAAGTAATGTTATGCACTGGGAGTTCAAATGGAAACAGGAGGACACAGAAGTCTACGGGCCTTATCCAACAGAGCAAATGCAGAAATGGGTGGAAGAGGGATATTTTGCGAATGGCGTTTTCGTGCGGAAAATAGGACACGATACAAAGTTCTACAACAGTAGCCGTATCGATTTCGAACTATACATGTAAAAATTTTAATTAAGGATATTACAGATATTTTTACCCCAAAATGTGTCTCCTGCTTAATTAGAAACTAGCATTTACATTTAAATGTCGTGTAATTAGCCGGGGGGGGGGGGGTGCATGATCAGAAACCAGCGTCAATCCTTCTTGTTTGGCTTAATTGCAACTATTCAATAGAAATTTTTGAGGAAAGTGGAGTGCAGATTTGTTAGATACCTCTCGTAAAAAGCCTTTACTACAAGCCGGTTAACGATAACAACGTAACTTAACTATTTAAAAAGAAATCAGAGGAAAGAATCGGTACAACTTGGAGTTATGAGACTTAGCGAAACTATATTATATGATACATGGGAGCAAAGATTGGTATTAGATCTCATTCCTAATGTTAAATGCTATAGGAATAAATACGTACCAAAAGAACATAGTCATCAGTAGCATGTAGAGAAATCTTTTAGAAAATGGCCAAAGCTTCAAAAGAGTAGATATTGGAAGTCACCATCTTCTTGTTGCTGGTGTAGGGTTCAAGATTACCAGAGTAAGGAATGAGCAGCACAAGATTTCTAACTGAAGAAAATTTAATTTACGAAATCTGCGCGATAGAAGCAAAGCTCAAAACATCAGCTACATGTCCCCGAAAATGCCTGTATTGACCAAATGCCGAATGCGTTTAAAGGAGAATATGTTACGATCAAAAGAGAAAGTTTAAAAACAGTAGCAATAATAGCGGTTTGAACCGCTCATATCAGATGACCCTAAATCACTTAAATAACAGTTCAAACAAATAGACATCCCATATATATCCTTATTCGTTAGCTTATACGATTTACATTTAACAGTTTTACTCACAGTAAGCCTCCAGTCAAAGAAGGATCCAGAGGCAAATTTTCCGGAGATTATGTTATTGGTGAGTGAGTGTTTTTGAACGTGAAGACCAGTCTGTCAGCATAAGCTGACAGCTCACTCTGTGACCAGCCTTGAAGTGCAGGGCGGCATGCTAGCACCTATATATTATATATATATATTTATTTATTAGCATAATATAATACTATTTTATACAATATTAGGGTTTAAAAATAATTCAAATATTACTTAATTACAATTCATTATCTCAAAATATTTTTTTACATTTGTTCATAATTACACTTAACATAACTTGTTAGATTTCTTTTATATATTATCATATTCCTTTCATTTTTTAAGCTCGTTGGTAATTGGTTAAATATCTGTAGGCCTCGATACATTATCATATTTTGTGCTCTCGATGTTCTCAATAAATTTAGACTAAAGTCTCCAACGTTTCTCAAGGGATATGGTTGCACCTCTCCGACGTACGCCACTGTTCGACAGATGTATTGAGGCTATTGCGGGAGAGTTAGTGAAGGGGTAGCCTAATCCTGCCACTGTCACGACACCATTAACAAAAAAATTTCGTACGTTATCGGAAAAAAAAAAACGCAGCACCACATCCGGTTGTAAAGGACCCTTACACCATTTACCTTGACTGACTTTGAAGACTCAGATGTCTTCTTTGCTGTTCCCCATCTACAGTGTCCCTTTTTGCAACACTGAAAATAGCGGACCTTACACAACCCCTGCCTTAAGAGGTCTCCAGGAGAGGACGGAGGAAGAAACTAAAATTTCAGCACATTATAACGATATAAATTTATTTATTACTTTAACTTCCCTTTTAATTCAACCTGTTCTAGTACTAGCGACATTACAAATATTATATTTCTTCTTTTTTCTTGTCACTTACAATTATTATTCTGAATGTTAATTCTCTTTGATATTTATCCAATATGAAAAAATAAATAAAGGGTAAGTACATCCGATACTATTTATATTTCCACCTATAACTATGAATTCAATTAACAAACACAATATTTGCTTCATGTTTAGACGCGTACCGCTCACAATAAACATAATGTCAGAGACAATGACCTTAAAATCTACTAATTGAAACTTGAACAACCTAAACAAATTTTGTTGGAATAAGAGCTTTTAGGCTTATTCATGTAAGTATATAAAAAATAATTCGTACAAAAGAAAGTATGTGCACAGAAGAATTCATGACGATTCATTCTGATTATCCTTCCCTGGTTTAAATCGAACCAATTTTAGCTCACGCTCTTATCCTTAAATCCAAGCCACTTAAATTCCCTTTTTATTTTTCAGCCTAATTGGTCGGAGCAAATAAAGCAATATAATGGAAAATATACAAAGACAAAGTATGAAAAATTCGACCTATGTGACATCCGGGGCCCTATTCTTGAATAACGAAGACAGATTCCGTATTCGTTATACTGTCAAAACTATTCGGAATCGTATTCTTGAAATCCGCATTCATTATATACCGAACGCAAACCCTTCGTTATTTAACGAATGGGTTCAACCATTCGTTATGCCAAACGAAGAGTGAATCAGCTGCTACTTTACGAGTAACAATGAGAGATAAAAGATGTGCCAAAATGTCAAATTCCCAAAGTACTAAAATAATTCAGTTTTTAGAGGAAAACCCGAAGCTGAAATAGGAAAATATGATAACTCTTTCAGTTCAAAAGATGCCACGGAATTGTGGAAAAAGTTATCAGCAGTATTAAATTCTAATCCCGGAGCGCAAAAGGACTGGAAAAGTATTAATTTTTTTTATGATACATATTACATTCAAAACAAAGCTAATAGAAAATTTCCAGAGTTATCAGGAATTAAAATGTATGGTGAAAGGATAATCTGCGGTGCCAAAAAATAATTTCATGTAACAGGCGGAGGTCCTCCTACAAAATTTTTCCTATCCAGCGATGAATTAAGGGTGCAGGAACTGATTAACGATTGACGTAATTCATTTTCCATAGATTCTTCAACAATTTCAGACGCAAAAAATAATGACAATTCACTAAAGCTAGCCATTTTTTACACGTAATAATATACTAATTATAATTTATACAAAAATAATAAGCAAAACAAAAATATTATTTTAATTAAGTGACACAGCTGACTGTATTTATTTTGTCATTTGACATAAATAATCTTACCACACTCGTTATGCTGACAAACTTTTTCACCACTTCGACTTTATAACGATGAGATTCAAGAATACGAACGGTGTATACGATTCGTTATCAACCATTCGTTATATAACGAATACGTTAAAACCATTCGTTATTCAAGAATAGGCCCCCCGGTGCCCCGGTCCCTGTAGGGTGATTCTGTGCTGTTTGTCGTTCTATTTAGTCGATTTTTTCTTCAACACAGTTCATTTTGTGTCTTCACTATTATCTACCACGAAATGAACTATTATGAATTTTCGATGAACAAACGTAAAAAAACACGACTAAATAATCGACAAATTAGTCAACTGGCTCCCAGAGGTTGTGACAAAAATTTTGCAATAAAAATTCTAGAGCATTACAAGTGCTTAAATTCGAAATATTATTTTGAATTTGTAATGTGTAGTGACATTTTCAGTTCATTCTAAGTCATGCAAGGGTTGCTGACCTGAATAAAAACACGAAAAAATCAGTAGAAAAGTTCATTTTATTTAGTCGATTACTTTGACATTCAAGATCGACAAAATCCACAGAATCACCCTACTGGAGGCGGTCCGTCAAGGATATGTATATATGCGTTCACTGCTGTTGTCTATGATACTCACTCTTTGACTTTTATATGATTAAAAATTCTTCTTAGCACTACCTAATTACTAGTTTCTGTTATCTTAATTGACACTAGCCTACCACAAATGGAACGAGACAAAGAAGTCTTTAGAAAGGAGACGAAATAGAAAAAGAAAAATGTTGAAACTTATTGGTGACTTCCACAAAGTTAATTCTGTTACTTATAGTACTTGTGACACTCCAATAACTCACAAAATGTATGATTTTGGTAACTCCATGAAACTGTAATGATGTAGTTGCTGTTTCCATTTAATTCATTCGCCTCTGAAATTTTATGTAACGTACGCTATGGTGTAGCGAATTTGGTACTGTCTGCTTTGTGGACCAGTAATCAGCTACTTATTCAACTTGCTTAACATGTAAGACGACAAATTTTCAAGAGGTTAAAATTTTGACATGAGTCCACGAAAAATTGCTTTTTTTTTATTTATTTATCAGTTATTACTGAAATCCCCAGAGGAGAGAGAAAGGTTGCTAAATAGATTCGTTTTCTTGATTCTTATCACTTCTTCCCTCCAGGAGGGTGATTCAGGGGGGTGATTCTGATCTCTTTGTCGTAGCTTAGGAGTATATTTTAGTCGCATTTTCTACATCAACTTAAAACAATACAAATGCTTAAAATCGCAAAATATTTTTGGATTCGTTATGTGAAATGTCAGTTTCCGTTTACTTAATGCAAGGCTTGCTGAAAATCAGTAGAAAAGTTCATTTCATTTAGGCGTATATTTTGACATTAAAGTACGACAAAAGATCAGAATCACCCTCCGTCCCCAGTCGAATCGTACACAATGAAGGAGCTAAAGGGAAAACTAAAAAAACATGGTTTGTGTTTAACAGGGAGTAAACGTGTATTATATGACCGATTAAATGAATTTTTGCAAAATGAAAAAGCAAAACATTTAAATGCTGTATTTGTTTCTAGCGATGTCGTAAGGGATGATGGCGATGATGATGTAGGAACTGCGCATTATGAGAAAGCGTACATTTTGGAATTATTAAATGAGTTCCATGGGAAACCAACAGAAAGTATACATCTTTTCATTAAACAAATAAAAGAAATATAAAGGGTGTACAAAGTACCTGAACAGGAATTAAAACTGATTGTTGTCTCCAGATTGAAAGGTAAAGCAGCACGTTCCACAGTAGGGCGGAACACATTTCAATTGGTTTGTTAGTGTTATTAGATGAATTAAATAAAATGTACAACAGTAAACCAAATAAATATTGTCTGCGAAAAAAATTCGAAGAAAGGATTTGGCGGGTTGAAGAAGCTTTTACCGAATATTTTCATGAAAAAGTGTGTCTGGCAAATGAGCTACAATTAGTAGAGGAGCAAATTATTGAAAGTATTATTGAAGGATTTAGAGATAAACGCCTGGAAGATCAGGCTAGAATAGCTATTGTTACGTGCAATAGAAAGAGACAACTGGTGACAACTACTGGCAATGGCGAAGTAAACGAGTAAACGGCAGTGAAAACCATATACTAAGGAATGGTCCAAATAGAAATGGAGGAGAATATAAACAATAACAATACCAACCATCAACACAATTGAGGTTGAACCTGAAATAACTGGATTTATAAGGAAAGTAGTAGTTTTCCTAAAAATAATTGTAATGATTTTTTTTAACAAAATTTAGAGACTGTGTTAGATATAGGAAGCGCTGTATCTATAATAAAAGAAAAATTTGTAAAAAATTATGAACAGTATTTAGAAAAGATCAAAATTGCTGAAATTAATAATTCAACCTTAAAGATATTAGGGGTTTATCTTTATATAAACATATTTAATAAAATTAAAATTTTTAAATTCTTCATAGTTGACAATGCTACTATGACAGTAGACATATTAATAGGCAGGGATATTTTAAACAAATTAAAAGCAAAATTTATTATTGAAGATGAAAACGATTTTTGCAAAGAGATTTTAAATATTAATATAGAAAATACGGAAATACATTAACTTAAATTTTGGGTTAGAAAACGACTATAGCTTAAAAAATGAATTAAATCTTGAAATTAATAAGTATATGGGAGAAATACCAAAACAGACAGAGCTCAAACAAAGATGTGAAATGAGAATTACATTATAAAAACAAGAATACATAACATCAAAGCCCCGCAGGTTAGCGTATATAGAAAGAGACGAGTTAGTAAAACTTTTAAATGAGTTAATAGAAAAAATATAAGGCAGAGCAAGTCGCCGTACTGCTCACCTATTGTACTTGTAAAAAAAAAAAGATAATTCATGGTATAGACTTTGTATTGATTTTAGAAAACTAAATACAATCACGTTATGCGATAACTATCAGCTTCCAATTATAGAGGATCTAATTGATAGGTTATCTAATAAACATTTTTTTACAATAATGGATTTCACCATATATGTAAATATTTATGAATGAGGAATCTATTAAATACACAAGTTATGTGTAGTTATTTTCGGAAGTTTATTTGTGATTTCGTACATTTGGCAAAACCACTATAAGATATGCTGAAAAGGGGCGTAGAATTTAAATTTGATAAAGAGCATTTATCAGCGTTTGAAATTTTAAAACAGAAGTTGATAGAAAGACCAGTATTGGCTATTTATGCACCTACGGACGAAATCGAGCAGCACTATGATGGTAGCGTGGTCGGTTTCGGCGCCGTTTTATTCAGCGCGAGCAGGATGGGAAACTACATCCTGTCTTCTTTTTCTCCAAACGAACAACCAGTCCAGAAAATAAATACCATTCTTACGAGCTTAAGACACTTGCCATTATTTATTCATT
Source organism: Dioctria rufipes (assembly GCA_963924295.1). Taxonomy (NCBI): domain Eukaryota; kingdom Metazoa; phylum Arthropoda; class Insecta; order Diptera; family Asilidae; genus Dioctria; species Dioctria rufipes. Next base: position 63,401,737 of record OZ002740.1, on the reverse strand, counting down.
GCGTCGGTTTAGGACTTGCAATGCAATGAATTAGCGCTAACATTAAAAAAACAAATCATTAACCCCCGTATCAGCAGGTGGGTGTTAGAGATGCAGGAATACGATTATGAGATAGAGCACCGAGAGGGCAGTAAAATGCAGCATGTAGATGCGTTGAGTAGAGCACACCCCATCTTGGTACTGGAGGAAAACACTTTTTTTTTTTTTTTTTTTTTTTTTTTTTTTTTAATTCCTCCAACCACCACTCTCTCCATCACTCTAATTCTAGCATGACTCATCAAATATACTTATTATAATGTTTGAACCTCTTCTCAGTCAGCATCTAGCTGGTATTAGAGAAGGGTACTTATTATTATTATAATGACTTTATTTTAGAACTCGATTATTTTATAGAAGTCTTTTGTTCCTGTTTTTGTGTTTTTTGTGTGCGTTTTTAAATTTCCGATTATTCCTATCATTCATTATTCAAATTCAAAAGCAGATTTCAGATGTATGTTAAGTTCATTCAATCAACCTCGCAGTCAATGGGCAAATCCCTAACTAGGCCTTTTAGCTTAGAACTAAATACAGTAAAGCTTGAGCTTGCCTTGATACCTTCAGGAAGCTCGTTATAGATTTTGGTCGCCGTATATATAAGTCCTTTTCTGATCCTGTTTGTTTTAGGTTGCTGTACTCGTAGTTTTTTTCTATTCCTCGTTCGATGGCTATGTATACTTATGTGTGTGTCTATTCGTATATTTGTTTTGATGAGTCCACGTGCAACTTTATGAATAAATTTAGCTTTTTCAAGGTAAATCATTTGATTAATGCTTAGAGTTTTCGTATGTGCGTGTAATTCCGTCGAAGGTGTTCTCCAAGGCATACTGAACAGGATTTTTAAGGCTCTATTAATTAATCTCTTCACCCTAATTTTTTCAGATTGAATGCACTGACTCCACGCCAGTAATCCATATCTAATATGCGACGCTATATGTGCATTGTAAATTGCAAGAGCTGTATCATTATTTAACCTAGGGCCTCTTCGCAATACACCTAATATTGGGTTGATTTTGGAAGCTATTTCGTCGACATGCCTGCTCCAGTTGAGTTTCTCATCAATATTTATACCTAGATATTTCACCTCAGTTACTCTTTCTATTTGCTTTTAGTTAATACTCAATATTGGATAAATCTCAGCCTTGTTTCGTTGTTTAAGCACCATGTATTTTGTTTTATCCTCATTGAGAGAAAGTTTGTTACCATTTGTCCAATTTGTTAATCTTACCATATCGTCTTGTAGTTTGCTTTCCAACTCTTGCTCATTTTCGGCGTAGTAAATCAAATTTGTATCATCCGCATATATATGGTACTTCCCCATTAGACCGGCAGATGAAATGTTTTTTATATACAGCAAGTATAGTGTTGGTCCTATTATAGAACCTTGAGGTACACCCGTGCGAAATGGTAAGGAAGTGCTGAGTGTTCCATTTATCTTAGTTCTAACCTTTCTGCGTGATAAATAATCTTTGATTAGATCATTAGTTTTACCTCGCAGTCCTAGTTCATCCAAGATCTCCAGCAATATCTTATGGTCAACTGTATCGAAGGCTTTTCGTAGATCGATAAACACAACGCCCACATACATACCCGCGTCTAAGTATTCATTTATCATGTGCATTGATTCAGTAATGGCCGTATCCGTACCACATTTCTCTTGAAATCCGTATTGATTTTTATCAAATCCCCCACTGACAGAGATAAATTTTTTTATTCTTGTATCTAATAGTTTTTCGTAGATTTTCCCTATTGTACTTAAGAGTGAGATTGGACGATAGTTACTTGGGTTTGTTGTGTCACCTCCTTTGTGTATTGGGATAACAAGAGTCTCTTTTAAACAATCCGGGTATTCACCTTTCAGGAACGCTCCATTGATAAGAGAGGACAAAGGCTCACTTACCACTTCCACAAGAATATTTAGGTCTTTCGCCGTGATGCCATCAATGCCAGGTGCAGAATCCTTTTTTAAATTCCTAATTATGTGTTGTACTTCTGCTGTGTCTGTGGGTTGCAGGAACATGCTTTTATCATTGTATGAATTACGCACATATGGATTATTTGGGATTTTGTTGTTTAAATTAAATCCAATTTCATTGAAATGTTTATTCAAATGACCAGTTATCTCAAAATTACTATTGTATATTTCTCCATTTTCCTTCAATTCTCTAATGTATGTTTCCCTAGTTCCTCCATCCCTATTCAGTATGTCGTTGTTTATCACTTTCCAAAACTTCCGCGGATTACTTCCGGCTTCTCTCAATTTTCTATTAATATATTCCTCTTTTGTTTGTCTTATTAGCTTTGTTACCTGGTTCTTAATTTTCTTGTAGAGGTCCCTTAATCTTGTGTTACCAGGATTATGCAGCATGTTGTTATAAGCATCTCGTCTTTCTTGCATTGCACTGAGTATACTGTCAGTAATCCATTCGTTACTTCTAGTCCGAATGTTTTTATATCTAGTGTTAGATTCCTTTGACTCATTTATAATTCTAATGAGTTTTTCTATACTAAGTCCCGGTTCTATGTTCAACTTATACTGCACCATAGATTTGAAGCCACTGTTATTTGTTTTCTGCATTACTTTCGTTTTCATTCGTTTCTTCTTAACGGATATACCATTCACTGTCATAATTAACAGAGTCTAGCAATTTGTCAGAGTACTGTAAGGTTAGGTTTAGAACAAAGTGAGGATAAATTTTTCGAGTTTAGGAATGGACTGATATACAAAAAAATTGATAAAAATAAAATAGATTCTATGTTCCAGAAAAGATGGAACGTCAGGTAATAAAAAGTTGTCAAGATGATTATGGTCATCTTGGAAAAGAAAACCATGGAGATTATGAGACGTTCGTACTGGTTTCCAGAAATGACAGTGAAGATTAAAGAATATATTCAAACATCTCCAAAATGTATTACTTATAACGTTCCAACGGGCAAGCCGGAAGGGTTTTTACACATTATTCCAAAGGGTAAGCAGCCCTTTGAGCGTATTCATATTGATTATTATGGAAGTCTTTATGAAGTTTTGTAAAACGTCATGTACAATTCGACAATAAAGTGAATAAAGGCAACTCAAAAATGTCCTCATATCATAGTTATACAGGAATTTGTGCTCAATATTCTACATATTTAGCAAGTGTACACAAAATTTCAGTTACTGAAATTCAATGCCTTCTCATTTCTTAGCCAGTCAAATACCTATATGTAGTTAAAAACAAATTTTTGTATAGTGCCTTTATGAAGAAGTTGCGCTCATCCACTGTTTTGTGGATTTTTGCTATTCGATTCCTTGAATTTGTGTTTAATTTTTCCTTCATCTGTATTGTTTTATTCTGGTCGACTCGAGTTCAGTAATAAGGTCCAGCACAGATGACGTTCTGCCAAAGTATCTCAAATTCTACATACATATATATAAGTTCCTACAATGTACATAAGAAATGTTAGCAGTTTATATTCTTTATAATAGTTATAAAAACTTTTTATTTTGCAATTTTTCGCATGTTCCGTACCTCAGTGATGGTTGGAAAATTAAATTTATTATTATTTTACCTCACCCAACATTCCGTTAAAATTTAATAACTGTTGGAAGTAATGTGAATTGATGTCTTCTTTGACTGGCCTATTATTCATATCAATGTTTTCCAACATAATTAGAGCTATAATTAGTCTCTCAATTAAATTCTTTTCCTTAATAAGTAAAAAAATTGTGCTATTTTCCATTAAATTTACCGGAATTACAAATAAAATTAAAAAGCGGCATCTATACGAAACAATTCAGACTTTATGGGACATTTTTAGCTGATTGCCTAAAATAACAGTATTCATTTAAGTTCATTTTGTGGTAGATAATAATGAAGACAAAATGAACTGTGTTGAAAAAAAAAGTACGACCAAAGAGGAGGTGAATATGCCAAAACTCACTCCTAAAAAGTACAAAGTACTACAAAAGATCAGGCTCCGGTTGGAAAAGCCACACTGTGCTTCTCGCTTTAATTTTCTTGATTTTAACATGCCGCCGAACACTGCTGACCACTGCTCTTGCTGACAATCTACTGTTTTCAATTCTCACCACATATGTCATTGAAATCGGTAAAAATTTATTGCGCAGAAGCAGCAGCGGAGCGGCAGTCGCGCCAGTCGACTACTAATACACCTCCGCATCCGCACCGCCCGCAAACAATAGTGAATTAAAATTACAGTCGCCGTCGTTTCGTTGCCGCAGTAGTCGCCTTCTCTTTCGCGGTGTATGTACGACAGGAAAATCAGATTCGGGTTGGGAAGTGTGGGAAAGTTTTTCACAATTTTTTTTTCTTGTGTGTGGAATAATGGCCGAGTGCGACGATAAAAATTTTACCCATTTCAAATAGGAATAAGGCAAAAGTTTATCCTTTTTAGAAAGTGTAACTAATTGTGGTAAGAAGTGCGCGAAGCTCGCTGTTGGGGGCTTTGTATCACATCATCATCACACAACTGCAGAGTATTCCTACGGCTTGTCCTGTCTATCCCCCTTGGAAAAAAGTTTTGTGAAAATCGAGGAGAAAAGAATGTGAAAATCACGAAAAAAGTACGAAAGAAGTAAGCCTTTCTTTACCAACTCCTCGAAAACTTCTAGTGCATACGAAAGGAATTTTTCTTTATTATTATTTAAAAAATTAGGAAAAATAAAATTGCAGGGGTAAATAGTAAAAAAACTGCAGAAATTCTGAATTGTGTTTATTGGTGATCAGTGTTCGGAATTGACCAAAATTGTTTTAGTGAAAAATAACAAAAATTGAGAAACTACTTTCGACTTTCCATGGATTGCTGTATCCTGCAGACATCAAGCTCAATCATACTACAAGAATAAGGTAAAACGCCTTTAAACAAAATAAAAATAGGAAAAAAATTCGAAAAGTAGAAATTTTCGTGAATGAAGGAAAGACGAAAGAGAAAATGCCATGGAGCCCCCCATGACATGATGCTCTCGCAGTCGTATGTTGTGTTTTGTGTTTGATATTTTACAACTGTATGATCTGAATATGTACATATAAAGCGGAAAATCAAAAAAATTATATATACTGTTGCTGCCTTTTTTCTGCACTGCAAGTAAAACTGGTGCTTTCTTTTCCGTCTTACTCTAGCAAATGTCGTTCCCTGTAGTAGTGCTGTCAAATGACGATTTTTGACATACAATTTCAGAATTGCAGTAATGTCAACTTCGTAATGAGGTATTCCTGAGGTATTTGCGATTTCCACCTTTGATTTTAATAAAATTCAGGATTTTCTTACGAGCGTTACTATGCTTCCATTCCAACTTCCAAAATTATGAATAAAAATTAAGTAGTAAACGGCATACGTAGGTATAATTATTAAAAAAAATTAGATAGAATTTCAAAACGTTCTACAGATAACTAGTTTTACGATCAAGTGAATTTCTCTAAATTTATTCAGATTTTTAAAAAAATTAAGTAATTCGCTGTTTAAATATAGTCGAAACTGGCTTTAGATAAGCTGCTGTTTAAACCGATTTAAATTTTAGTTTATGTAAAGTGTACTCCGAACTTTAAATTGAAATGATACATTTACCTAATAAATAGCACTGCGAAACGTAAAGTTATTAACAATATTTCTTTATTATCGTCACATTATCATACAAATTTTCGTGCGTTCAACCGCTTTTTTACTAGCATTTCTTTTTGCTTAACTTAATATTAAAAATTCCCTTATTACAGACCCACGTAAATAATCCTTGGATACACAAAATGCTCTAATAAGTACTTAAAGTAAGATACTGAGTACTGAAGGATTATAAGATTCATAATATTCAGCATGTCGGCAGAGTTAGAAATTAAGGTAAAAGTAACAAAAGTTAGGTAATCAGCTAACTATGACCATTAATAGGTAAACTTATAAGTAAGACTCAAGTTAGATATGGCAAATATTAGGTGAGTTGGTGAGTTTAGTGCATGAATATCAAGTTTAGCAAACCGCTGCGAATCAGCTTATAGCGCGTTGGTTAACGGTTATATTACGGAATAATTAAGGCTAAATTTAAAACCAGTTACTGGCCATGAGAAGCTGATCCCTTATAAAGGATGGTAACATATTCCATAGTGGATGCAGGTACGGGATTGAATAATACGGTGGGCACACCTTGTGATCCATTTGCATTTTACATTGGCATACCCAGGGAGTAGGGAATCGACCAAGTCCGTAAGCAAACCTGGCACAGGCCCTAAAAGCACGTAAAATTTTGTGTTTCGCAGTAATTTGGAATGGGTACATATTTTTATTCGCATAAAACTTCCATGCAGGAGGCAATAAAAAAAAAAAGTTGAATTAAAGTGGCGGTTAACTCTGGTTCAAGAAGAAAAGAAGAATATTTACACCATAAAGAAATAAATAAGAGCTTTTTATTTCCTTAAAATTTCTATATTATCTCATTCAAACTTAATTTTTATTGTAAACGGTAATGAAACTTGAATTTAACTGTTCTCTGTTAAAAATCGTTGCAACTGCATAGGTGAAAATAGTTTCGTTGTGTAGGAGAAGATAATATAAATCGGTTTAAAGCAAATTATTTATCTGTGCACACATCTTTGTGTTCCAATATCGGTATACGAAGTTGTCTTCTTAAAGCTATTGTGTGCGTACTATATAATCTTTGCAATCTTATGTCATTTAAAACTGAGTTGATAAGCTGTTCCTACTTTTGTAATCAGATTAATAATCATGATTACATCAATCATTAATCACGATTACATAGAGTAAAATGTAATCGTAATCATGATTATATGGTTACATTTTTAGATTATAAATGAAAATTTTCACGAGATTTTAAATTGTAGTTTTAAGAAAACAGACAATCTGTATAGGTAAGAATTTTTGTTATGGAACAAGGAAAGAAGCTAGAATTTATCTCAAACCAATTCTTACAATACCCTAGAATGTTGATGAATGCTCGTATGTATTCGGAAAGTCACCCTTCTTTCATAGGATTTCATATTCTGAAGAACTTTTCAGTACAGTAAAAACGTCTAGGACAGATCGTTTTCACGGTATACGTAAAAACCTCAATTTTATATGGCAGAACCAATTTTAAAATATAATTTCAACAATGGGCTAAATTGGGCAACCCCTTTTGCAGGGATCGTAATTATTACAATCAAAAGAAAAAAAAAATGAAATAATAATAATTATTTTTAATTTTTATTTTTTATAGTCGAAGATATAATTATTATTGATTTTAATTTTTTTTATCAGAAATAAAAGTCATTTGGTACATGAATTTTTCTTTTGAAAAATGAAAAATCAGTAATAATAATTATTTACGGTCCTTGTACTTACTATTTCGATGAAAATGCCGTGTATAAAATGTCAGCTCTCTATGTCGACGCGTTTTCAGGCGTTATGGTGAAAAACGAAATTTTTTTGCGGCAACTCTACCAAGGAGTGACCCGATTTGTCCCATTATTTCGAAAATCTATCTAAATTTTTTTTAAAAGGCTGTGTGCAAAATTTCAGCTCTCTAAGTAAAAGTAAACTCATTCTAGAGGACGGAGAGACGCACGGACGGACATGCAAAAATCAAAATAACTTAATATTATGCGTAGCTTACCTAGGTGTCCAATCCATTTTGCTCTGCGGTCATTATTTCTATGCGTTACAAACGGAATGATAAACTAACTATTATAGGTATATTCTGATATGAAATATATTCGTCTTCTTGATGTTCATATATACCTATAAAAGTATTTGACTATTTACAGTTGTCCGATCCACAAACATCTGGGGGCCTATTCTTGAATTACGAATGGTTTTTACGAATTCGTTATATAACGAATGGTTGATAACGAATCGAATACCCCGTTCGTATTCTTGAACCTCTTCGTTATAAAGTCGAAGTGGTGAAAAAGTATTTCAACATAACGAGTGTGGTAAGATTAAATCTGTCAATTTACAAATTGGACATCGTCAGCTGTTTCATATTTTAAAATATAATTTGTAAAAAATGGCAAGCTTCAGTGAATTGTCATTATTGTTTGGTCCTGAAATCGTTAAAGAATCTATGGACTATCAATTACGTCAATAGTTAATCAATTCCTGCATCCTTAATTCAACGCAGGATAGAAAAAAAGGTTGCAGGAGGACCTCCACCAGTGCCATGCAAATGTTTTTTATGCCGCCGCAGATTTTCCTTTTACCACACATTTTTATCCTGCCAACTCTGGACTGGAAATTTTCTATTACCTTTCTTTCGAATATAATATCATAAAAAAACTTTTCTAGTTCTTTTGTGCTTCGGGTATGGAAATTAATACTGATTTTATTTTGCCACAATTCCGTGGCATCTTTTGAACTGAAAGAGTTCTCATATTTACCAAATCTCAGTTTCTGGTTTTCCTTTAAAAACTCAATTAGTTTAGTTTTTTGAGCATATGATATTTTCGCACATCTTTTATCTCCCATTATCACCCATAAAGTAGCAGCTGATTCACTCTTCGTTTGGCATAACGAATGGTTGAACCCACTCGTTAAATAACGAAGGCTTTGCGTTCGGTATATAACGAATGCGGATTTCAAGAATACGATTCCGAATGGTTTTGACAGTATAACGAATACGGAATCTGTCTTCGTTATTCAAGAATAGGGCCCCAGATATTCAATTGCCTCCCACTTAACCCGGAGGTTACACCTGCAAGTACAGCTTGCATGCAAGCTACATGATGAAAAAACATGGCATCTGAGGTGATAGTAATTTGACATTATGCAGTTTTCAAGATGGCGGAAAAGAAATTCCCGAGAGAATTTGATAAATTATTTCTGGAAAAATGAGATTTTCTGGGATCATTTGCATTACATCATGTACCAACACCTTCCTCTTAACTTTTTCTTGGGTTTTTATCATTCTGCTACTTCCTTTATTGCTATAATTTTCCAATATACGCATGAATTTACGCCTCAATGCCATCTTTTAAATGAACTTGCATGCAAGATGATAAGAAGTAAACCGAACTTCCTTCTGCTGTCAAGTTAAAAGTCGCGTTGGAAGGGAGGCTTGCATGCAAGCTGTACTATCGTTTAATCCCCGGGTAAAATCACTTGATAAGTTGTAGTCGAAAAAATTTAATCATGTAATCATTATTATGACATTTGACAATCATTTAGTTTCTGATTAATACTATTAGGGCCGTATTCACCAAGCCATTTAATACAAATTTAATTTTAATTTAATTATTATTGAGGGACCGCAATTAAATTTTTGTAGCTATTCACCATCCTTAATTAAATAAATAATTTCGGACATTTCGGACTATCAGCTGCAAGATTTCCGAATTTGGCAAGTGACAGTTCTCGTGACAGTTCATGTAATTTAAATATTATTAAAGAAGTTTTTTAGTATTATTTAAATAAAGACGTTTTTATGTATTATTAAATATAATTTATAATATATGTACAATTCGTTTTAATTAAAAATAGCCCATATTAAGCAATTCACATATTAAAAATGATTTTAAAAAAATTTGCAATAACTGAATTACGCGCAGAAAAATCGGTCTGAGTATCCCTTATATTCATTTGAGGTTGCTGTAGGTTGTCAAATACAATCTCGATTGGTGGAATTTTCCTGTCTCTTAAAAGATTGTTTAAAACAGCTGTCGCAACAATTATTCTGTTGTGGGCGCTACTCGCATTTCTAAAAAAGAAAAATCAAATCAAAATCGAATCATATATGATTTCCACTGACACGTATATAAATGGACTAGTCATTGAACCAAAAATCCATAGCAGTGATTAAGATTAAATTAATTTGTATTTACTTTTTTTTAATGCACTTGAAACTAAAAACCGTGGTTCTATTCACTGAAATCGTAATATCTCTACACAGTTAAATTCTTGCTTCTTCAAACTTTTAACAGCACTATTAAAAATATGACATTTGACTGCATGACACTTCAATCAGCTGACATCGAAATTAAATTTATTTAAGAGAGGGTAAGGCCTCACTTAAAATTAAATTAAAATTAAATTTTCATTAAATCGACTCGGTAAGTGTGGTTGGTGAATAGCTTTAATTGAAAATTTTTTTAATTTTGCTTGGTGAATACGGCCCTTAATCTGTAATCGTAATCACCTATCAGATTACATCTTACCAAACACTGGGCGGGACGGTACGTTGATCGGTATTTTTTAATCTGACATTTGGCGCTGCAAAGATATGAATTGTGATTGTAACTTGATTAGCTATTATAACAAGACCAAGACTGGCACTCGGAAACGTTGCAATGCACATATTCTTTTAATGGGTGGGGATAAGTTATGATGAGAATCTTTCTGAATAATAATGATAATAGCAGAGATATCCACGGTGGATCCATCATATTAAAATTAATTTATCGACAGTTATCTATACATAGATAGGTACACGAATAGCTTTGCTGTGCTTGATTAAAAGTTGCAAATGATTCAGAGCTTCGTAGAAAAAATATAAAAAGTTTTTCTTCTTGATAATATATACCAGCAACAACAACAACAGATCACAAGAAAGTTTCGTAGAGAATCTTGATTACTTCAAACTAAGGACAATTTCAAAATTATATGCCGCAATACTTCAAAACTTCTCTAATGCTCTATACCGACAACTTTCCGGTAAAAGTTATCATAACATTACAAGAACTACCAACAACTCAAAATAGTTATATCACCACAACGTTGTGTTCTCCCAAAGTCTCTAAGAAAATTTAAGATGCATACAATAAAAAAAAATCTACAACTTTATTGTTTGTCCTGTACTAAGGAAGGTTACACTCCTTATCTTCCTTAGCAGGACAAACAATAAAGTTGTAGAGGAAAACTCTGCATATTGTGCAATTATATAAATGAAGAAAAAATTTTACATGGACAGTAGGTTCCTTTTGTGATTCATACTTATATTTTAAAATTACCATCGCAGGGTTAATAAATTATGTTACTGCAAAAGATCAAATTGGCGTAAATGAGATAGGTATTGGGAGCGGATAATACCCCACCCTGATTCTTAGAGGGGATCCACTGATAGTATACGTAAACTGTGCTGCCGCCATAACTGCTGAAATTGTGAAATGTGTATGTTTGTTTATACATATACCATTATTAATGAGAAAATAAAGTAAGTTTCGAGCTCTCTCTGTGATAACAGCGAAACAAGGAAAAATACTAAGCTTAGGACAACTGAAATAGAATATATGTGATTTCTAACTGTGAGTTCTCCTGGCAGCGCCGTATACGCTACTCCGGCTAACTTTATATGTTGGTTTGTGGACAAAAAGGGAAAGCATACAAAGTTAGTTAGCCTATGTCACGATATATTCTTTGTATTGTGAGGAGATAGCTTATTGAAATTTAAATGCTACCGATGCAATCATTGCAATATCTCGCCGGTACACTACCCTCTAGTTTTTATGGCAAAAATCACAAACTGTCAAACAGTCAAATTGTCAAAATGGGGTGCGTTCACTGACACGATAGCGTCCTGTAGCATTGTGATAGCGTTGTGTTGTGAACAAATGTTAAAAGAATACTGTGACAGTTAGTCACTACAGTGGTGAGAATAACGTAGCAAATCAAATATTTTTGACGTTTGCAAAAAATAAGTAAATTAAAAGTAAACATGAACCTCAAATTGCTAATAGCGTTATCGTTGGGAGATGAACTTTTTCGACATTACAAGGAAATAAAGGAATGCATTGAAATTGATTTATAATAAAAAAAGTTGTTGGCCCATTACACAGGCCATATTGGTCTCGTCAACCTATATTGATATATTTTCTGCTTCCATTTTCATATAAATGTCACTTTGACAACACAAATTTATTATCGCACAACTTTACTATCCTAAATACGGGTAGTGAAATATTGCGCGCTACCTTTTACTCTTAGCCGTCTCAGTGAACGCGTGAGAAAGTAAAAGGAAGAGACTATCTGTCATTTGCTGTGTACAGTGAACGCACGATAGCGTTGTGTAGTGACAGGGTAGTGACATTATATCGCTATTTTTCTTCCGAAAAAGACTACTGCAACGAATCTGTGGATGCTCTACTTCCTGTTTCTAGACGAAGGACTATCTCCGAAATAACTTAGGTCCTTTCCATAAAAAAAAAATACTTGAAAACTTTCATTTCACAATATTTAATTGCAAATTATAAACATATTTCTATTTTCTTTCATTTTGACAGATAATTTAATAAATATTTGCTATAAAATTGACAGATTAGTGTTGTCAGTAAAAATGTTTTAGTTCCTTTGAATGCTTGGGCGTAAGGTCTTCTGGACACGCACACATTGAGAAAACGATGTCTGGAAGAATGTAGAAGGCGTTTTCTTCTCATAATATCTGGAAAAAACGTATGCCATCATAATGTTAATCCTCCTTAAGTTGTTCTTAAAGCTGTGTCAGTGGCTTATCTAAAGGCGGAATTATATTATGATGGCGCATTTTTTCCAGATATTGTGAGGGAGATAGTTCATCTTATATGGAAATTTATTTATGAGTGACGAAGAAGAAAAGGTCGTCTGTATTTTTTCCGGACCTTGTTTTGTCAATGTGTGCGTGTCCGGAATCATAAAAACTTCTCAAGCATAGGAAGGCTCACTTTTATGGGTGCTGGAACTGAAACATTGTTATTGGCAACGATAATCTGTCAATATCGACACTGACAACCCATTTTATAATTATTTTATAGCAAATATATATTAAATTACCTATCTGTCAAAAATCGAAGAAAATAAAAGTTCGGTTTAAATTTGTAATTCATTAAATAAAAAGATTTTAAATATTTGTTTATAGAAAAGATTGTAGCTATTTCGGAAGTAGTCCTTTGTCAAGAAGCTCATTGGAGATGATTTGGAATTTATATTCCAATTTGACTGCTTGACAGTTTGCGAATTTTACCATAAAAACTAGAGGGGAGTGTACGTGTGAAGTATTGCAGTGATTGCATCGGCAGTTGCCCACTACAAATGTTCTGAACCAAAACCCTCGAGAATACTTCATAAGCCATGAAACAGACTCCCTCACTACCACATGGCAGCCCCAACGGAGTCCTAACATCCTAAAATATTTGCAGTGTTCTTATGTAAAACTGACAAAAGTTTAGCTCCTCCGCCCTAAACTACTACTCATACAGAAAAATGATAATCTTAAGCTTGCTTTCTTATCTTTCGAACTGTAATAAAATTGTCATACCTTTATTAAAACATTATTTAAAAAAATTTATCTTAACCAAATGACTACGATTCCTAAACAAAAACTCTCACCTGAGTAATCATTGTAATGTCGCTGTGCCGTCATGGCTCAGGGAATGTCGTGGGCTCATGATATCGAATGTAGCTGCCTACAGATTCGGACTCCGGCTGCTCATACACACATGCAATTATCACTCAGGTGAGAGGTATTGAGCGTAAAATGGTAAGGTTATTTTGTAATCAAAACTATTTTATTATTTTGTTAAGTAAGGTATATAGGAAGTTTAGCCTTTGGGAAGATAAGGAATCAAGCTGTAAATTAGTAGAAGACTATTTTCCTGTATGGCTAGTAGTTTAGGCTCTATGGCATATATGAAGCCAATGTTTAGCACTTTTTCATAAGTATCAATATAGAACATTTTAGAAAACGGACTCCGAGCACACACATGCAGATTTTTGTTTCACGGCTTGGGTAGGATTCTCTAGGGTTTTGGCTGAGCCAGCAATTTTATAAGTTTGAGGTGTTCGAGCAAAAGGCTGAGCGTGTGCTGCTTCATCCTTACCATGTCAGAGATTATGTCATTCTGTTTGTCATAAATTGCAAGATGTCTGCTAATTAAGTATTAATGTAGCATAATCCATATATCATAAAGTAGTGGTGAATCCGACGATAACAACCTGGATAAAAACTGTGTCCTTCTAGGATTTTTGTAATTAACTTGGAAGATATATGTATCCACTGGGAAAAAGGGCGCTCTAAGAGCCCTCCTGATGCGCTTCCCTGGAAGCTCGTCCGCAGAGGCAAGCGCTTCAATGGTCTCTAAATTATGGCCGTACACGTTTTTTGATTGTGTCTTTTCGAAAGCTTTATTGAGCTTTTTGGATAATCATCGCAGCGCAGTGCTTCTTTCTTAATCTCTTAAGAGGCTTTCAAGAGTGCTTCCTGAAAGTTGTATTAAAGCGCTTGCGCTTGCTGTGAGAATTTGTGGTATTAAATTTTATGAAGTTGATTAAATATATTATATACATATATACACACCCGTGCACGGAAAAGTGAGCACCCTCGAAAATATCATTTATATAGGACTCATAGGAGTCAGGTAGTACAAAATATGTTAAGGGATGCTCTTTCTTAATTCGTAATTTGCTAGAGATCTTTGAGTGATAGCGTCTATATTTACATAATAAAAAATAAAAGCAAAAATCAATTATTCGTTATCTTGTATACCAAGTAGAAAAACCCAATTTAGAGGTAAATGTCTGGTACAAAGCGGTAAGTTTTATTATTATTTCTGAAGTTTGATACATTTTCAATGAAAATAAGTGATAAAAACAATATTTCTGTACCACATTTCCGTATTTAAAAGCATGCTTGAGCTCAGTTCGTCATTACGACTTTTAGAGTTGTTTAAATTTTAATATGAAAATTTAACAGGAATACTTCTTTCAATGCTTACTAATACTAAACTTACTTCTGTGTCATCATCGTACGTAGCAAGCCTCAACTGACGAATAAGTAAAAGGGAGTCATAATTGGATTAAGTGAAGCAGAGGGAGATAGTAAGTACCGTAAAAAATATATCATTTTGTGTCAGCGAAAGCTGAGTCCAGAGGATACTATCAATACATAAAGCAAGACAGAGTGTGTCAAGGCGAAAGGGAAGTGGCGGTTGACATAAACTAAGTGAAAGAGATGTACGCGCTTTGAAACAACTAGTTCTACAAAAGCATAAAACAACTTTTAGGGTAGCGACATACGATTAGGTTTTTTCCGTGCCAAATGAAATCCAAGTGATTAACTTGGCAGCGAAATACGATCAGGCTAAAACCGGACCGGTTTCAAAACCTGAAAGCAACCGTGGTTGGCCACGGTTTGATGACGGCTGATACATACGGTTTGCTGCCGAGTGAAACTCTAAACTCATTAGAGTGCAATGTGATGCGACATACGTTTCGGTTTTTCCCGGAAGGTTTGTTGAAATTTAGTGCAGTGCAGTAGCAAAGTTAACTTAATGGCAAGTTAGGACACCGAAGATTTTTGTTTTACATTTAAAATTCACACGGCAAGAAAAGGAAGATAGAAAGAAAAAAATGAAAAAAAAAATCAAACTCTTTAAAACTTTTATGAATAAAGATAAAAAATGTGAAAGCGCAAATTGCATGCAACGAAACAGAATGGTAAATGATTCATTTTCGCAAATAAATGAGAAGGAGCGGAGTTTTCATGTTTTACTCTCATAAAATGTTCCCGCGCTTTTGTGAAAACCGGTTTTTGCTGAAAAATTGAGAGAATCGGCAAATGTTTTTTATAGCATTATAGCATATTGTTAGTGTAATTTCTATGCTAATTGAGCAGCACGTGCTTCTGTTTACATTCGTTTGGCTGTGAAGAGATTAACTGGGAGAAATTCTTGCTGGATTCTCTGATATTTGCAATGTAATTGTCCTCGCGATGGTCTCATTTGATTTAACGGATGCACTGAAAATCTACGTTGCAAAAGTTTTTCCTTTCTTCTTCATCCTCAATTAAAAGTATAATAATTACAAGTTCAATATCACTAATGTTTTCCATATTTTAAAACACCCCTAAAAATTACTGATCTGGCTTCACTGACTTGTATCTACAAAATAATCGAGAATAACCGTCTCGTATGTCGTGTTATCACGGCGACGGTAAAAACCGTAGAAAAACCTAATCGTATGTCGCTGCCCTTACTGCACTCTTAAGAGAATTTACTTCCTCAGTAGGGGAAAAGGTCAGCAGGTACACAGCTAGCAGGTATCTGAGGAAAGAGGGTTTCAAGAACTGTCGTTGTCGAAAAGTACCACGCCTAACAAAGAGCCACATCCTAGCCAGATTGAGTTGGGCAAAAGAACATCAAAATGAAAATTGGTCGTAAATAATTTTCTCGGATGAATCACGACTTTGTTTAACATCCGATCGTCCGGAGAGCTGTATTCATAGGTCAGGTGAGCAGCTTCATCCACAGTACATCAAATCCACTGCAAAAGGAGATGCTGGAATTATGGAATGGGGATTCTTCACGACGGCAGGTGTTGGAAGACTTCATAGAATTCAAAAGGGAGTCTAAATTAATGCCGCAGAATACAAGAAAATTTTGGAGGAATGTACCGACAATTTCTGACTTGGTGCATTTGAAGTTTTATACGTTCCAACAGGATAATGTGCCTTGCCATAAAGCAGCGAGCGTAACAGCCTGGATGCGGCAAAAGAAAATTAAAATATTGGAAAATTGGCCAGCTCAACGTCCAGACCTTAATCCCATAGAAAACATGTGAGATTATATCGATAGAGAAATCCACAAGCAGTGTATAAATAATATAGAGGAATTATGGATGGCAATAAACTAAATATGGAATCAAATACCTTCGGAATTTATTGATAATCTCATCAAACCCATGCCACGAAGATTAAAAGCGGTTTTAGATAACAATAATATTGTATATACATTAATGCTCTTAAAAATAGCATGTGGTTGCGTGTTCTCAACCAGTGTACAAATGTCATATAAGAAAAATTTAAAATTTATGAAGGAGCTGTCCGATTTTGCCCATTTATTTTCGAACTTAGAACTACATTTTTATACCCTAGATGAAATCTATAGTGTATACCAAGTTTGTCATTCCGTTTGTAACGCATAGAAATAATTATGGTAGAGAAAAAAGGATTGGACACCCACGCACGTTACTATAATATTAAAAGTTATTTTGATTTTTGCATGTCCGTGTAACTCGAGAACGCGTGTACTTAGTGAACTGAAATTTTGCACACGAGCTTTTTAGAAAAAAAGTAAATTTAAATTCGAAAATGGGACAAATTGGGTAATTCCTTCGTAGGGTTGTCATATAAAAATTTCTTTTTTCACGACAGATTTGGACACTGCCTGAGAACGCGTCAAATTAGAGCGCTGAAATTTTGTACACAGTCTTTTTATAAAAAATAAGCAAATATAATTTCAAAAATGGGCTAAATCGGGTAACGCCTTGGTGTTGTCATATACAAATTTAGAATTTTTACGTATATTGTGAAAACGATTAGTCCTAGTCATTTTTGTTGTACTAAAAATTTCTTCAGAATATGAAATCCTGTAAAATTGCTTATATTGTTTCTTTTGTCCGATGAACCTTTCTAGAAATATGTATTATATGCGAAAAACCACTTCAAAAGTCGAAAGTGAACAGATGGGTGATAAACGCGGGTGGACATGCATTCATCAAAATGCCTTTTATTATTACTTGTCTGATCGAATTTTCCATACTATCAAACGGAATGACAAAAACTTTTATACAATATACTATATATGTAGATACGTAGGTATGCTCCATGATTTTATCTAGGGTACGAAAAGTACAATGATTTAACCCAAGCGGGTAGTTGATTCATATTTTTTTTTACTATCACTAACATATAGGATAAGTTTTGTTCATCAATTTTATATGCCATTTAAAAACCGCTCAGAACAGTGTAGTCTCCGTTTTAATGGATAACATAGTATATACATACATAGGTGTGCTCTGATTTTTTATGATTTATGCTAATACGATATGACTTATGTAAGGAAAAAATTAAACTTTCACACAATAATTTATTAACACCGTTCACAGTGGTTTATTCTCCAACAAACGCCGCTTTAATACCTACTCCTCAAGGTTTTCAAATCATTATAGAGGTGGTAAGGAATGTAATGTGATTAGCTTTGCTTTGTATGTGGGAGGAGAGAAAGGGGAAAGAAAAGACAATCGATAAATTTTTTCTAGTTCAAATGCTAAGAGGATTAATATTTATGTAGAAGTTTTTGCTATCGAAAAAAAAAAACGCTTTAATCTGTTATGCCTACATCGTGCAAAAAGTCAGCCGTGCGGTTGGGCAGCAAAGTAAATAAATTTCGCTAGAAAACTACCGAACTCTAGTGTAATATTTCTGTTCCATTTTCTCTCACTCCGAACGGAATGGTATGAGAATTACAAATTCTCCTCCAGTAGTAAAAGAATAAAAATACCAGACCAGGCCAGCACCAGTAAGCATATAATAGCATAAAGAAGAGAGTGCGCGCCTGAGAGTTCGAGTGATACACTAACAAAACTTCGAAACACAACATCAGAACGAATGAGGGAAACAGCATCATGCCAAACAGCCAAAGGAAAACAAACTTTTCTGCAAAGTTTTGCTTTTATGTCATCGTCTATTAGCAATTAGTATGTGCCTCGAATATGATATTTTACTGTTATTCTTTCCGTGTCATTCCAACATATACCTATTAACATACATATGTATATTCGAAGCATGTGGACATTCTAATACTGGATGGCTTAGCCTGACCGGCTGCTTGTCCCACAATGACTAACGCCATTTGGCATAAGCATATCCGACGATTGTCTTAATGAATTCGAACAGTTTGTTCTTGTTTGATTGCAATTTCAATTATGGTTCTTCTACCATAAAACTAAGTATCCCGTTTTGCGGCGTATCAAAAGCCAAATAATAGAACAAAAAGATGTCGTAATGTAGAGCTCTAAGCGCGTGAACACTATATACAGGCACCAGGCAGAAAATTGCCTTTGCTCCAAACTCCAAGGTGAAAAGTGACAGCGCTCACTTTAGGAGTGGACGACTCGACGGTGATTTGTTGTGCGGGTGTAATGTGGTAAAATGCTTGAATCTAAACATAAAATGGGCATTAAAGATTGCGATTGAAATGCAGTTGAAAAGCATGTCACGCGGCCATTCACTGAAAATCAGAGGGCAGTGAATGGGTACCTATCTAACCAATGAATATATATATACATAATGTCATCATATCTTCAAGTCTGAACTGAAGAATGAGAGAGCTTCATTACATAAAACTACAAATGTACAAGTCTAACAACACTTGTACTAATATTCTTGTTTTATTAGTACTTGTAGATTCTGTCACACAAAATTATGCATCTTTTTGTAGGAAATTAGGTTTTAATTCAAAAGATCTAATTTTGGAAGTAGCGTAGACTTTGTATGACTCGAACATGTAAAATCTTAGTAATTCAAGGAAAAGAAGCATAGAAGTATATCTATAGGTTTACATTAGCAGAAATCCGAGAATTTTATGCATTTCAAAGTAAATTTTCGTTAAATCTAATTGCGAAAATTTTCAACAAATGTTTTATTGTCTAATCCAAAAAAATTTATTCTCTCTATATATACTTTTGTTATTTCTTGGAATACAAAATCATCATTTTCATCTGAGCTTGAACTATTTACTACACAATATATTTTATCATTTTATTATAAATGATTCTTTTCGCAAAACATTTTTATCATCAACTCCGCTAACGGAAAACTTTTGATGTCTTCTGTTTCTCTTGCATTTGATACCGTTATTGCTTTTGGCTTTTTATGATCTATAGTACAGTGTTGGGCAAAATTTAATTATATTAATGATTAAAAGTATCAATAATCAATCAGGAACAATGATTTAAATATTTAATCGTTTAAAGAAATCATGTGAAACGATTAATGATTAATTTATTATAAAAAGTAATCGCATAACACGATTAACGATTGATCGATTACCGATCGTTTTCAAAAATGATTAATTTATTTTAATTTCCACTAATTATTTTGATTACTGTCAAGCATTTTTAATATTTTTGAGTAATCTTTTTAGGCACTGATCAACGAAACGTATGATGTCGAAATTTGCGCCAATTGCATTCTCCTGTTCCCCGTATGTTTATACTTAACGTGGTACACTAATGATGATAGCCTTGTGTATAGAATTATATAGTGGTTGCGAAAATGCTTCTTTGTTATAATGTCAGATGGCTCCACTTGTACCATTTTGAACAGTTTTGCTCGCGCTCAGTCGCTAAAAATTCTGCAATAAAACAAAGGGTTTAAGGGATAAGCCGTAAGAGCCTTTAAAATTGCCTGAACGATTGTTTGCTAAAAGCGCTTGGATTGTTTCATGGTAGAGATACATATTTATTTATTATTTGAGTTTTGCTCACGATTCGCTAAAAGCAAAGCTGTCAACTGAAGTATTAACAAAGGGGAACAAGGGATAAGCCGTAAGAGCATAGCCAAACTAAAAACATACAAAGGCTAGTAAACGCCTGGATAGAATATAAAATCCATGATGGCTGGACCTGTGTAGGAAGGCCGCAAATTTTTCTTAGAAATTTACTGGAAATTTTTTTCTTAAAATTGTTATGCATTATTCGAGGTCGACAACCGTTGCTTGGGCCACTAACAATTTTTATGAGCGTAGCATTCATTTCTTCTTAGAAATTTACAGAAAATGTTTCGGGAGAATTTTTATTCAGTCTGGTGGCCGACTGGAGTTATTTTCAGATGCAATCATACAATATGTGCCGTTGTGGCCGCCAATGCTTAACAATTCTAAGGAAAAAATTGCGGCTTCCCTACATAAGGTCCAGACTAGAGCTGAAAATTGGATTCGGATTTGCTAATATCCGGATACCCGGATCTGCGAACTATTCGATTCCTGAGATCCGGTTCCGAATGATCCGGATCCAGATCCGAACTATCTAGATCCAGATCCGGATCCAGATCCGAACTATCCGGATCCAGATCCGAACTATCCGGATCCAGATCCGAACTATCCGGATCCAGATCCGAACTATCCGGATCCAGATCCGAACTATCCGGATCTAGACTAAGCAAAAAAGCTTCAAAATTGTGTTGTTTCATTGAGAAAATGAGAATTCATGAAATTTATATTTTCCCAATAAAACCATGCAATCTGAAGGAAATTTTGACCTTTTTTTGCTTAGTCTGGATCCGGATAGTTCGGATCCGAATCCGGCTAGTTTGGTTCCGGATCCGGATAGTTGGGATTCGAATACTAGGATCCGGATTATCCGGATACCCAGATTTGAGGAATCAGATCCTAATTATCTCGGATAATCCGGATAGTAAATTATCCGGATACTTTCAGCTCTAGCGCTGATTTTATATTGAAGCGAGGCATTGCTGGCTTACCTTTGGTTACGTCTGCTCAGCAGTAGTAGCGCCTTTACAACACAACAAGGTAGGTACTAAGTCAAATTACGTTTCGCAACCACTATATAAGTACATAGTTCTAATATGGTTATTTAATCTCTTATAAAATAAAGAAGTTGTATCTATAAGTCTTTACTCTGCATTGTGTAGTTCGAAATCTAAAAAATGTTTAATTTCATAATTTTGGCTTTAATTTCTAATACTGTTTCATGGTTATTTCATTGTTTTTATTTCATTTCAATACCTACATTTATTACTAATAACTAATAAATTTATCTTGAGTTACCAAGAGTAAATAACTATTAATACCTGGAGATTGAACTTCATTATACTCGATTGACGATTAATAAATCAATCGATTAAATTAATTACGATTATTTTCTTGAGATTATTTTTTCAATTATAATTTTCAATCGTTAATTTAATTAAAAAGTTTAATCGATTAATGCCCAACAATGCTATAGTATATACATGTATGTACATACCTATAATTTTGAAAGCAATACGGAAATTTCCTGGACAAAACTAATTAATTCTAAATATTTATATGTGTAGAAATGAATGTACTAGTTCAATCACTAAAAACAAAATTATTTTCAGTATCAAAATTTTACTTTTACGAAAATCTACTAGTCTGAAAACATATGTAGGTAGAAGATTCACTGAGATTCTACAAACCATGATGGATTTTCAAGTCGAATTGTACTTTTCTGGTACGTACAGCAAGTTGTACAAGTCAAAATTTCCCACTTGTAGAATTACCGTTGTACAATTGTACAATGAATTTTATAAGTATTGCTTTTTGACTAGTTAAAAAACCCTTGTAGTTTTGTGGAATGGTGTCCCTGGTAACTATTATCTACTTTGATGTGAGGCATAGTACACAATCCGGCAGTCTATGGAAAAGTACACTTCAAATTCTAAATACCTTTTCCTGTTTTCCAGTCGATTGAAGCCGTAAAATAGAGGAACCACTGTTTTTCCTTCTTGTGTCCTATAACTACATATACACAATATATGAATATAGGTGAGAGATTCATACATGAGAAGTAAAGAAGTTGGACACAGTAATTGAAATTTCTTTTCTTTTCTTTTTTCGTTTAGTTTCAAAACAAATTTTCCTACGATGACAATAGTTTTATGAAAGGTTTTTGATTATATTATTTTGATAAGAAACTGTTATAATGGAAAGGTGAAATGGGCGAAATTATTCATCGTTGTGTAGTTGTGGTATATTTGGTGAGCAGCATACAACAACATTGTTTATTTTGCATATCAAATTAATTTTTGAGACTAATCATCAACAACATAATTATTTAAATTTTATAGGTACCATTTAAAATTTATCTTTAGTTTCAAAAGTTATTAGAAAACATGAAGGTCTAATCATTGAGTCCTGTGGAACATTGTTTAGCATTGTAATACTTTTTAGACCTCTATGACTGTTCTTTTTAAGTAGACAATTTTATTTATTCATGCCTGTTGAGTAAAGCTCTCAAAATTTAGTATTCACTTAAAGACTAATTTTAATTTTTATTTAGAATTTTTTTATAAAGTCTATTCTTCATTTTCTGATTCTTGATCTCATATTTTTCGTATAGCGCTGCACAAAACTTCTAGTAGCTACTTTCGACGTTGAGGCCGAGCGCGTTTTGCATTCATGAATACTTTTTAATTTTCAACTTCCTCCTGTTTTGCTTAACATTATCTACCTTCACACCAGCAATACATGCTCGCTCAAGAGCGAGCTTATTTAAAAAAAAGAGCAGGAAAATTGCGCTTCCTGATTATGGGAAATAAAATCTTCCATTAACATTCCTTTACGTGCATACCCGTGGACGTTTATAGCTCTTATTTATATTAAACAAGTAAACAAGTAATGATACACTAGATCAGTGTTTTTTAACCAATTAGGCATTTTCTTGGAAATTTACTTGAGCGTAATTAGTAAGAAAAAAAGCTATGATTAATAAAGAAGAATTTCTTTTATCTGCTTGCTAGTCGTGATTGGTGCAGCAAATTAGCATACTTGGTAGACATATTTGAAACATTGAATACGGTAAATACAAGTACGCAAGGCAAAGGAAAATATTCTGTCTTCAACTGGCAAAATAAAGAGTTTGGAAGATAAATTAAATTAATGATTAAGAGGGCTAAAAGAAGGAAATGTAACAATGTTTAAACATATTTGTACTATGATAATTGTTAAAACAGTACTTCTTATTTCGGAACATATACAAATCTTACTCAATAATATCCCAACAGCGTTCGGAAGGCATTACTGACCTAGTTCTAGAAGTACTTACCAGAAGTAGCAACTAGTTTCAAGTGTGACTCCACTCCATATAAACAACTCATAATTTTACACGGTGTTGTCATAGGACAAAACCAGTTTTTCCCTGCTTGTATTACCAGTATATATCCTAGAAGTAATAAAAGTAATTAACGCATCATTACCGGCTGGATTATTTCTATTTTATTACTGGAACATGAAAGTGTTTATTTTTTAGACTCTGAAATCTGGTATTTAAGGTATTGAGAAGTAGAAAAAAAACTAGAAATACTGAAACAGATAAAATAATCTTGAAGTAAATTTGTTATTTATTTTAAAAAGGAGAAGAAGTAAAAAGTTCATAATAACGAAAACTTTCCAAAGTATTCATAGTTTATAATTTAATGAAAATTTTCTGATGATAAAAGTCTTTTTTCTAACTAACCCAAATGTATTTGCACACAAAATTTTAGGAACGTATTTAGCTTTTCAACCACAAGTCAACTGTCATTATTATATGATAAAATCGATTACTGAATCACATAATCACTTTCCCTTGTAGGAACGTGAAAGCAAATACAAAGTAGTTCTAGAACTATTTCTGCAAGAAAGTGCTTCAAATCCGTTGCTGGGATAAGTCAATACTTTCATTCTTTACGTGTTGAGGACTACGATTAGATAAGATAAGAAATCCATTCATTGTGTATGTTAATGAAGTAAAGATAAATTTTGAAGACCAAAAGACACTAATTGATTTAAGGACTAATGGCAATTCAAAACTGAAATATAAGGAATTGTATATTAATTAATTTTGTATACACATAAAGCCAGAGTATCCTCAATTAGCTAAAAGAGCTCTCACAATATTATTGCAATACTCGACTAACATATTTGTATGAATTTGGATTTTCGGGTCAAGCCCATCAAAAATAATAAAAGAGAACGTTCGAAGATATGAGAGTGTGCCTACCCAAGATTCCACCCAGAATTTAAAAAAATTGTGCATCAAGTCAGGCTCGTATTAATTAAAATTACAACTCTTTGTGAAATTTGATATATTTGATAATAAAACTAGTTTTAAAACACAATAGGTTGGTATTCCGATAAAATTCAATGGACTTAAATTTTGATTCTGGACACATCCAACCGTTTTTTTGTGCATTAAAATTCTACTTCAAACAGTATATTATTAAAAAATTTCCCCGAGGAGGGACTACCTTCCTCCGCGGTTCCCATCCCAGAGTTACGCGTGGTATTCGCTTTCGGAAAAAAATCATCTGGCCTATTATATTTAACGATTCTAAGTCAAATTAATATATACAAGAGGAGAAAACAGCCGCCCCGTCCGGAGTTTGAAGCCGGGACCTTCCACTTTCCGGGCGACTGCTCTTACCACTGAGCTAATGAGACAGATATCTTTACATCTTGCATTTATTAATTTGTTTCTACACAGTAAAAAAAATTCCCTAAAGTGAGTGGCAACAATTTGTGTCGCTAAGCTTAGGTATTTTTTGACAAGTTTAGTAAAAGCGCCATCTTGGAAAAAGTGGGAATCTACGACAATTTGACGCAATAGATTGCTTTACCTGCATTTTACCCATTAAGAAAGCAATCTATTGCATCAAATTTTCATAAAAATAAGTAGAATTTTAAAAATCGGAAAACGTTATTTTCTGCTTATTAACTTTAAAAAGCTTACGTTAAAAATTTATTTAATTTAGTTCAAATCGCAAACCAGAGAAATTAAAAAGAAAATCATTGAATTTTCATTTTTAAATCATTTTCAATATAAATTGGGGGACAAATTTAAAAATTAGAAAACGTTATTTTGTTGCCTTAGGTGTTTAAATAAATATTCCATTAATCAATTTGCAATTTATTCAAAAATCTTAATGCCCCGCCACATCTTGCGAATAGTGCACCGCGCTGTCCAATTTAAGACAACGACCCAGCTTTACCACGTTTTGCTTTTAGCTGGCATAAACCAGTGACAATGAAAGCGCCCCAAAAAATTGTAAATAAATTGTAATAAGTCTTAATATTATTTTTATATTTTAATATTAATATTCATTTTGCTGCACAATTATTATTTGTAGTCTTTACAGAAGGGATGACAAACTTGTAATACTCTATTCTCTCTAGGGAGGATAGGAATAACAATCCTCAATATTGAACTCGAGTGAAATTGCAGTCGAATCAAATTGGTGGCATTTCAATTTTAATGGGAAAACAGTATTGCTATAAGACGTTGCTTGTGAGACATTAATAATCTTTCAATGTTAAACCTTTGTTTAACAGTTAGATGTGCTGACCTTTTTATAAAGTATGTACCTAAATTGTGTCGCAAAAATGAAGTGATAACGAGTACACTCGTCAAACACTAAAGTATGTGTAGCTGTTATAATATCGAATTAAATTGTAATCAAATGACTGTTTTATTTTTTACGCATGACGAGTAGAGTATACTCGTTATAATATTCTCCATAACGAGTATACTCGTCAGTGACAATTAACTGGTTAGATGTTTACGCAAATTCTTAAAATTTGAAAATTTTTCGGACTTTCAGGCCTTCAGGTTATGACAGGATCACTGCCCGTTGAAATAAAGAGAAAGGAATGAAATTGGTTTGGTCACACATTTCAACGTGACTTCAATATTGCATGGCAGGCCATAGACTACATGTGGTTGTGGCACGGGACAAGGATATCCACAACAAAACCTCTTGTAGGGAAAACATTTGCTGAATACCTAGCTCAATAAATTAAAGGAGGTGTAAGGACCCACGTGTGCCGCAGAACTATCAGCGTATCCAATACACACGCCTAGAGCACTTAAAAACACATGATTGCTAATCGGATAGCTCTATTTATTGCTAACATAAAATAGTAGAAGAACATACTAAGATATGTATGTATGTAAATGTATATATTGATGTATGGTTGATCTGGCATATTGCCCTCACCCTCAAGACCGTATACATTAACGGGCGCACTTTAAAAGAATGAATTTATTTTGCGGTTTACGTAGTATGTATCTAGTTTACTACAATGACCAAATTCTATATTTGTCACGTAGAGGTAATAGCCTGTCAAGGCGCAATGATACCACTAAAAAATCAAATTGAGTGAAAAATTTATAATATTTAGTAAGTTGTCATTTTCTTACGTTGCTTCCAACCATATTTATCTTTAAAATGTTTGACATGCTCCCCTAAATTTATTAAAAAAAAAAAAAAAAAATCGCGTGGGAGGAAAGATTTTCATCACCAAAAGATCTGTCGCAAAAAAAAAAAATCATGCCAACTTTACCGAAGAAGAAAGATAAATGTCTTCTTTACATAACTAGAAAACTTTTCAACCAAATTGACCGGCAGCGACGAGCTCTATTTTTAACAATAAAACGAACAAATTAATTGGACTCGGACGGAGGTCGAGCAACCAAAACGAGGAGAAAAAATTTTGTATTTTGGCAAAAACAACAAATCAACGAGCGGTAAAGCTTTTAGCACTGGATTGCTTATGCTTTACACATTGCAATGAAATGAGACGAGTGCAACCAATACCACCGACCGAAGTAGAAGAAAACTAACATAAAGCTGTAAAATTTCTATTTCAATGCTATTTTTATTGCAGAAAAAGGGATACAACAGAAAGAAAAGTGGATGCTCTTCTTGGTGGTTCGACCGTCGTCGACAGGGAAGGGTGGAAAAAGTTTGAAATCGTCATCGATTTTCTCATAGAAATTTTTCCTAAATTTTATTCAAGTAAAACGCAGCTTAAATGTCACCAGATTTATTAAAATAGTTTTGGTCATTAGGTTTACCTTACGTGGCAGGAATTTCCCATGTATCGTGAAAAAGTGGTATTGATTAGGAAATTCGCAATGAAATGTTTCAAGGCGCGGAGCGTATGTATACTAATTGAATGAAATAGTCGCAGCTAGCACATCCAGTTCAATAATGTATGCTCCTAGAAAATATCTCATTTCATAGAAATGTAAGATTGCGAGTAGGTGTATTTTCTAATACTTATTTCGTGTGGAACATTTTTCAATTGCATAATTAGATGACAGAGGTGAATGTGGAGCAACGTATAGCGGAATATTTTTCTTTCTGATAGGTATGCCGTTCTGTTAAGAAATTAAGCAATTTATACTCGTCATCATTCACGCAATATATGTATGTATTCCAAAAGGTTAAATATTTAAAAAACGTTAGGTTTCTTGTGCGTGGGCACGATAAAGAAAACACGAGGACTTAGGACGCTGAAATCCGCCAAGACAGTGGTTAATATTAACAATATATTATGTTTTAATTTTCTTTGGATATTTTCAGTGACTATATATTTCGTTGCCTGAAGAGAGAACTGTAACAACAAAAATAAGTGGGTTTGTCGAAACAAATGTTTTTAAATTATTTATTTAGGGTTATTATAATAAAAAGTGTTCTACCAAAGGGAACGTATTTATCAGATACGCGGCAGAACTTCGAAAGGTTTTATTAAAATCACTTCGAGCTGCCCGCTAACTTTTTCAACTTCCCGCCAATGGTTTTTTCAGTGTTTTCCCAACGTAAGCCTTTTTTCAAAAATGGACTAAATCGGGCAACCCCTTCTTGGTATTGCCTTATAAAAATTTAAGTTTTTACGTGTACTGTTAAAACAATCAGTCCTAGATGATTTTATTGTACTGAAAAGTTCTTTGGATTATGAAATCCTATGGAATTGGTTATAATCATTTTTATTGTCCGTGAGAATTTTAACAAAACTCAGAGTTGAAAGACAAGTGAATCTTCGAGGTTTTTCATCAAATTTCTGGCATAGATTGTACTTATATAAAAATTGTAGATTCAAATAATAAGTTCTATGCAAAATCACTGACATATTCATATAACATGGACTGCCTGATTTTCTATTTAATATGGGTCAACTTTTGTTGGCAGGGGTGTGACAATTATCTTAATTTCAAGTTTTAGTTTCGCTTTAATATTCATATTAAAAGCTCAACGAATTACAGATGCATTCGAAATTATTTCTATTCTTGGAACATCGAATATTTTTAAGCTTGATTTTTAAAGAAATAAATTTAAGCAATTTTTGTCTGCCTGTTCCTGAAAGTAGGTATGAGGAACAGAGAAAGGATAATAAATATTGTATTGCCACCTATTTCTATTCTATATATTCATTTGGAAAACCATTGAACTGAAATTGGACTATGGAGATTTGGTATAAAACTTATTATTTGTAGTTCAGCGGAATAAAATAGTTAAACCAAAAAGAGACAACTATAGAAAAGTGATCCCATAATGTTACATAATGTAATCAATTTCAGTAGTATCAGCAGTTCATTTTATATATGTATGTCAGTGTGAAACATTGTCTAGTTTAAGTTCAGTGGTTTTCCAAATGATTGTATAGAATAGAAATTGATGGCAATACACTATTTGTAATCTTTTCTCTGTTTTCCATATCTAATTTTATGGATAGGCAGACAAGAATTGCTTAATTTTATTTCTTTAAAAATCAAGTTTAAAAATATTCGATGTTATAGGAGGAGATAAGCTTTCACGAATAGAAATTATTTCGAATATATTTGCAATTTGTCGAATTTGTAATATTAAAGCGAAACAAAAGTTGGCCCATATGAAATCGGAAATCAGGCAGTCCATGGTATACAGGGTGTTTCCTCCATGGTGGTCAGTAGAGCAGGAGGTGATAGTATAGCAGGGGGGAAGAGGCATGTCAACCGTTTCGGAGTTACAGAAAAAATTCAGTTTTTCACAAAACACCCTGTATCTTAAGAAGTACAGTACGTACGGTCACCAGTTACGAGCTCATTGTATGCAGAGCTTCATGGCATTTTCAACGACTGCTCAACCAGTTCTGTTCCCTCTCCTCACAGGAATTATACGGGTATAAACAAAAAAACTCGGATTTTCTTTCCATTTTTTTACTTAGACTTCAATTGTTCTTGCTTGTAAAAAGGTCATTAACATAACTTTTTTACTGAACTGTAGCCGTTAAAGAGTTGTTAGCTCACAACCTATTCAGGTCATACCGAAATTAGGCGATATTTTTTAAAATGACATGCTTTCAGTCACTAAGGGATCAAATTATCTTTGAGAATAGGTTTGAGAATAGCTTTCAGAATAGGTTAAAAGCTAATAACTCTTTAACGGCTACAGATACCACATTGCGGGTGTACACTAGGTCAAATTAAAGAGGAGTTTTTATAAAAAAAAAGTTATGTTAATGACTTTTAGGTCAAATTAAAAATAAAGGTAAGAAAATCCGAAATATTTAGTTTAGACCACAATAACTCCTGGTAGGAGACGAGTACGGGACTGGTTGAGCAGCCGTTGGAAACGCCATCAAGTTCTGCCTACAATTAGCTTTAGATGGTGACAGTACCTACACCCTGTACTTTTTCAGATATAGGGTGTTTTGTGAAAAAGTAGCTTTTTTCTTAATCACACTGTATCACACTGTTTGATTTATTGACCATCATGGAGGAAACACCCTGTATATGTCAGTGGAACCATCAAATTTAAACCGATGAGGTATGTCAGAATCATTTGGGCAACAGTTTTTGGGACAGCAAATAAGTAATTTTGACAAATTGCCTAGAATGATGGAAGCTTAGAACATATAACTAAAGAAAACGCAAAAGCCCGAAAATTGCGGGTGGTGGAATTCTGTTCATGTATTCGTTATGTTCATGGGAGTAGTAAAACTGAAATATATTTGTAGGGGTGGTTTGGTGTAATTATTTAAAATAAAACAAAATTGTGAGCTACCACTGACAACTGACTTATAACAATGGACTGAGCGTATTGACATTTTCATTGCCATAACGTTAAATGACAACAAAAATCCATGTGATATGTATCTTCCACGTATACGGGGAAAACGGTTAGAAAGAAAGGCAAAGAAAAACTTTTCGATATAAAGGTGACTATATTTGCATAAAATGTGAACTTTTTAATCATTCGTATTGAACCTGTAGACACCTACGGAGTCTCGTGAATTGATAAAGAAAACTTAAGAATTATTTTATTTTTATTGTGTTCCGAAATATATTTGCGTTTATGCTCTACATATTTTTTGCATATACGTTTAAAATAATACTGAAAGTAATTGAGTCTACTGTTCCGCAATAAGTAGCAATAGTATCAATAAGAGCCGTACATATGAAGAATAAGGCAGCAATTTTCTTGCGAATTTTCCGTTCGTGCTTTAAATTGAAGTTTCTCAAATGTCACTGCTTTTTCCCCGTTCTTGGTTGAATTTCTAACTTGCGTTTTATCTTGAGCGGTATCCACCGAACACAAATCTCCTTGATGTTTAGATGCTCATGGGGGTGCTTTGTCAAGTAACCGTTCGAGTTTTTGTAAGGTATGTTGTTGAGTCAATTTGTCTTTAAAAACATAAAAAAAAAAAAATCACATGAGAATTAAGTTTTTGGACGAAATTATTTTTTTTACGGGCTGGATAAAACGTAAGACAATCATTTGTTGATCTACCAAGGCAGTCAGAGCATAAGAAATGTCAAGAAATTAGAAAATAGCATTTACAAAAGAGACACCTTGCACCAAATAATCTAACCTCAAAACTTAAGTATAACAACTTTCGTAAATTCGTTTAGAAGATTTTCTACTTGTTCTATAGTTTCGTCAAACATAACCCAAACTTCACTTCGTATTCTGGATAAGAAGATATAATTCATGTAATTTTCAGACTTATAATTTAAATTAAATGAAGCATTATTCATTTCACGAAGAATGCTTTCTTTTTCACCTTCTAAAATAAGTTCTCACTACCTCATCAGTTCGGAAATGTTTAAAGTCGGCAACTGGGAAAGTACCAGTCAAAGAAATTTTTAATATTTATATTTTTTTTTTCTAATTATCTAATAAAAATTTTGATGATATTTTTGCTAGTAGGCATTATATTGGCACAGGAAACCTGTGCAAAGCCATTTGAAAACTGTTAATGAAATCCTCAAAAGGTAAATTGAATTTAGGTCTAATTACGACAGTTGTCAGAAAGATTGTATTTTGCTTCTAAGTATTTCAAGTATTTATGTAACTCTATGTAGATAATGAATCATTCGAAAAAATTGGAATACTTTGATCGCATATTATAGTATGATTTATTCACGTTTGGGAGTTCCGGTCTTCTTTTAATTGGTCAAGACCATGTACATGCCGTCGTCGCGGTAACAACTGCTCTAGTTCACAAGAGATACGTGGTACTTGCTGTGTCTAAGATGACCAAGCGTGTAATAAACATAATCTTCCAATAAGAAAGTATAACAAGTGCTTTAATTAATCAATTTTATGCTAAATGTAACTTTGTTTTTATCCCTGTTATATTTGATTCAAATACCTATGTTAGTATTCATGTATCTATGTATGTATGCATGTGTATAAACGCCCTCAATGACTTGCCTGAAAACCTATAAAGAAGTCAATAACATTTCGGGTACAACGAGACTGTCCTAATTATTATTCTCCAGAGCGAAACAAACTACTGAAATTTCGTGGCCAATTTTGTGTTAAAAAAAAAGACACATAGTATATACTGCAGCTCCAAAGCGAATAAAATGTTACGTCAACAACGAACATACTAGAAAGTGTCATTTACCTGCTATGGCCAGTATATTGGTTATGCTTAGGATTTTCGTTCACTGTCATCAGAGCTTTGGCTGCTTGTGGGTGGAACCACTCGTAAAATATTTGAAGCGTTGTATTCGACGGCCGATTGAAAATATTTAAGAAAAAAAAAAAAAAAAAACTACTTCCGTTCCTCTAATGTATTCCTAATGTATACAGTTTACAGCACATGGTGTACTACATATACATACATACGTATATACGGAACGGAGTTAATTATTATTTAAGCTTTTTTTATATCGTCTGCTTTCAGTATTTTGTAAAAGAACATCCTAAATAGCCTGTATGATCTCTGATGACCACATTTGAAATCTTCTAAAACTATATAGGCCTTTTATGTGCGTAAGTAGTCTGCATCTACCTCAAATTTGTGCATTATTTTTACTTGACGGCGTTATTTTCATTGTCCTATCACTAAAACTAGAATTTCTACAGATAAAATATCTTTTACTAATTCTAAGATCTCTACTTTACTATAATGTAGTAAAAAAGATGCCTTACCTAAAAATGTGTAGTGAGTATATGTATTTTACTATTTAAGTAGAATACTAATCGTGTTCCACGCATGGCAGTAGCGGCAAGTTAAGTTCTGATTTCTTTTTGCATAGTTATATGTTGCTTGGCTGCTGCCATCGTGCCGGGCCTTCTCGCTATTTGTTAAAAAAAAAAAATACTGATCTAGTTAACTGGTATATGTTTTTCATTATTGTTGGAAATAATATCTTTTAGGTTTGAAATTAGTATAAGACATAGAAATGGTAGTTAAGTAAATAGAATGATAGAAATCTTATTCGTTTTCCGAAGAATAAGAGCAATGTGATTTTAGGTAATTATACCTTTACTTTCCATGGTGAAAATTTCGTACGGCCAGTTCACAATAGATTTTATTTTTAGAAGGTCTTGGCATCTGATTTAAGAAAATTATATTTTATTCTGACCACACATAAACAAAATATTCTATCGTATTAATAAAGCTCTTACTGATGAAAAATCTTGTCGTTAATTTTCTAAATGTTTGTCGATTCTGTTTATCATTAAGATTAAAATCAAGAAGTCAAATAAAAAAAAAAAAAAAACAACGGATCAGAATGGAATTAATACATAATACATCCATGCAACCAAGCTGATAACAAAAATTTATAAATATGTAAGCCAGCATATAAATATATGATATAAAACCGAAAAATCTAAAACAGCGGTGAAAAAAAAAAATCGCGATTACAAAAAACAAAAACCCGTTTTTCGTTTCGCGGTCAGTACAAAAAATACAAGGCTGAAAGAGCGATGCAAACTTCTTTTCTTCTACAGTCCCGTACTTTAAATAAATGTTATCTTAGATTTCTGTCTATTCACGTCTTAAAAAGTTCATTTTAGGTTTTCTTAGAATTTTTAATTGTTCGGTTACTTTCATTCATTACTGGTACAAGGTTACATTTTATGCCACATACAGACTGTTTCAATTGGGTAGGTCGTGTTTCTCAGGTAGGTAAGAGATAAATCTTATTTTCACTTCCATTTGAAATTATGAAAGCATAACAAGATGTCAGACAGTTCCTAGCTAAACGTTGTTTATATCTTATCTTTACAAATTATACAGGGTGATTCAGATCAAGATACCTTCCGGTATACTATGCGATTCCTTGAGGTAAGATGATCAAAAAATTGTTCCACATACCCCCCTTTAGAAACCTTCCTTTTGGAGTTGTGGCCAGTTGAAGGTATTCGTGAACCCTGATGGGAATAAATGAGTATAACTTTTGAACCACACTATAGATTTTGGTTATTGTTGGCTTATTAAATAGCTAAGAATGGTAGGTAGCTGTCGAAAAGTGTATTACTCTGTATTTTTTAATTAAGTTTCTTTAAATTATTCTCAAATATTTCCAAAATTTTAATTGTTTTATACACAAAAGTTTTTGAAATAAATAACGGTATTTATGAAATTTGTGTGCAAAAAAATCAATGTTTTGGAAATATTTGAGAATAATTTAAAGATGCTTAATTAAAAAATACACAGTAATACACTTTTCAACAGCTACTATTCTTGGCTATTTAATAAGCTAACAATAACCAAAATCTATGGGGTGGTTCAAGACTTATACTCATTTATTCTCACGAATATTAGCGAAATCTTCAACTGGCCACAACTCCTAAAGGAAGGCTTCTGAAGGGAAGGAATCGCATGGTATACCGGAAGGTATCTTGATCTGAATCACCCTGTATATGTATTATGATATAGTTTAAATTGATCCCTTTTTTACCGTTATTGAATCAATGTGAAAGGGAAAAATGTATTGTTCAACAACGTATCATGTCCTTGAAATATGAGATTACAAATTTCGAGAGTGCTTTTTTTGAATTCCAAGTAGGTTTTTTGTTAAAAGTAGCCCCTAGCTAAGATAGCTTGAAAAGCCTATTTTCGTATTATCAAGAGTTTATTTCTTCTTGTAAGTAGGACAACTGTTTTATTAAGGCTTATGTTCCTGAACATGGAACCTATTCAGTTGACTGTTAGAGCTTAAAGTAGTTTTCCAGAGCGGCTAGTTTGCAGATAGTTTCATATCCAATGCGCTGTGTGCGAAGAATAATTTTTTTTTGCATTTTCGATGTATTTAACTAAAATATGGATATATGTCTCAATTGACTCCCTCAATTGATTCCCTCAAAGTTAACAGGCTTTAAGAAGTATGAGCCAGAAGCCTGGAATCTACATTGTGCAATGGCCTCGCATTAGCATAACATGGGCTCCGATGTTTCATCCTCTTCGAGACACAATCTACATACATCAGTGGGTGATATACCTATGCGATGCATGTGTTTGTTTAGTTTGCAGTGTCCGGTTAGGACTCCTGTGATGATTCTGAGTTGATTCCTAGGCAGCCTTAAAAGATCCTTGGCGAAGGTTCTCCTTTTGGCTTGTCTGGAGCCTATGATTGAAGTCCTTCGTTGGTCTATTTGGTTTTGGATCCAGTTTTGGAAGGTAAGGTGTTGTAAGAAATACAGCAAAATGGTTCCGGTCCAATGAGGGAATGGATCCTCCTTTTTTGGCCAGTAAGTCTGCATTATCATTCCGTTCATGTAAACCGCAAAGAAGTAGACCAAACCGGACTATCATACTATAGCATTGTTCTGACGAATGTGTAGCAAAGATCATCAAACTCCTTTGAAAATCCAGAGAACTCAAACCTCATAAGGAAAGACGAATATTAGTGAAGTCACTCAATCAAGAGCATGGATTTTCCTATTACGAGAAAAGGACATAGGAGTGCAATCACTATATAGTATTTAGAGGAAGGCAGTTGATAAAATACCGTGAATGACCTCAAAATGTCGCTTTCATTAGAAATAACACGGAAAAATTATTGATATAAATTATGAAAAGCATTAGCTCCAGGTATTTGACTGCCTTAGGAGCATCGGTAGTGTAATTCATTTTGTTAGAAGGCTCTGCGTGAAATATAATTTGCTGCATACGACAAGACAAATAAGAACAAAACAAAATTTACAAATGCAGTAGAAGAACCAAGAACAGTCAACTTGTGAATTAGAATCTTGTGTTTCAGAAAATCAAAACTAAGTCAAGATAAATAAATAAATATTACATATGCGATAACATTTCGTGATTGTAGAAGGGATCCTAATGAACGATTCCAGAAATCATTAGCCATGTCTGAGATCTACATATATATTAGGAGAGACACTTCGTCAAATAACAGGTGTGGAAGATTTGTTAAATGGGTAAAATTGTTATGACTAATATCACAGTGGTTATTACAGAAAGCAATTTTAAGGTAGTCACCAACTATTATCAGCGATGATCTATCATAGTTGCGCTTAGAAGTTCACAAAGTTCTAGAACTGCTTAGTTAAGAACTTGTTTGTTAAAAAACAAGATTTTCCCTCGATACTTCTTCTTTTTTACTCCTGTCAAATATCCTTTAGTCGGTTGGGTCGTGGAATGCTGCTCCTCGGTTGGAAGAAGAATCAAGGAAATGAGTCTCTAGAAGGACTTTCAATGTTTCCTCGCAGATTTCAGTAAAATAGACAGAATTAACTTGTATTTAAAATTTGTTAACATAAAGGCATCACATTTATATGGTGCTCTCTATAGATCACTTAAACGCTACAGCTCTTCAAAAATAATAATGGTTGGGAGCAGACTTGTAAAGTAATTAACTAGCAATGGTTAGATCTATAGGATCGGATCTCTTTTATAATAACTTTTATAAAATAGTATAATCGAGATTATGTAATGTAAGAGATTGTTTTTAATTTAATGATCTAAGTTAATAGTTTTCTGAATTTAGCTAAATTAATGAAAATTTCCCAGTTGAAAAATCTACATTTATTTAAGTCAGATTTAAGGGCCGAAAATTGGGTTTCATACTTAAGGTATCTATTAGAAATGACACTTTTTAATCAATACCGATTACCTGTAAGAAGAATATATTATAATAAATATCCAAGTTAAATTTAAAAATTTAAAATACAAAGTCAACTTCAACATACTCTCACTTCAAACACCAATAGTCCCCAGTAAAAATAACAAAAGCCATAACCACTTGAACCACGTGAAAATGTCAATCTTTTGAAGAACGACATCAAGTATGTATGTCATGAAATATCATTTATCACTTTGCCCTACGTACCGCCCTTAAAAAAAAAACAAAAAAAGCAAAAAATATATATGACTAGAAAGTTACCGCCGCCGCGCTTCACTTAGCAACTTTAATGGAAGACAATTAGACGTCGTGATGGACGGACGTCGTCATACCACACATTTCTTCCCCTTATTTTGCTGAATTTAATGCCGAACAGCTCAGTCAAAACATGCGAGTTTCGTGCATCCTATTTAGTCTGGATCGGGATGTGAAAATCGCTACAATTTCCCCTTTTTAAATGAAAATTTTCCAGACTGTCGGGGCATAAAACAATTTGTCCCCCTCATCGAGACAGACGACGACGCATATCATATCTAAAAAAAAAAAAAAATATATATATATATATGTTGGGGCGACAGCGACGTCGACATGATGATGTGATGCGCAGCGTATGCATCTAGTCTAGCAGGGTAGTTCCGCATCAACAGCAGAAACCCTCATCTGATTCGATGACTTATCTGGTGGACGAACAATACTGAGAAAAGAGCAATGTGTCACATCAAGATTATAAGGGTGGAACCCAGAGACGGACCAGACGACACAATTGGCTTTTTGCAATTCTTTCCATATGCTTTAAGTTTTCAGCACCACGACGCGACGGCGACAACAGTATATATGTACATATATACACATAGTAGACTTGTCGAGAGCTAATGGGTTTCTTTTGTTTCACTTTCTTTTCAGTGTTAGAGTCACAGATATGCAAAACAACGAGCCGGTAGTGGAAATTCAAAGAAGTAAAATAAGCGCACAAATTCAATTGAAAAGCTCTTGTACGACTTCCTTCTTTCCTCCTCTGTGGACTTGAGAATTAACTAACTTCAGTAATTATTAGGATGGAAACGCATAAGTTATGATAGTAGATTGCAGTGGGTCTGAACAAAGATCCGTTGATTACAGTATGATGCATATATGTATGCATATTAGGTCCTGAAAAAGTTTTAATGGCGGGTGTTCTATAGAAGAAAACAAGCTCCACTTTCAATTTTACAGGACAATCAAAGAATGACAAATATCCGTTGATTACATTACTATTGATAAGCACGCGATTCGATACAGTTCGATTTGTAGGAGATCGGAATTTCACTCAACCACACAAATAAAATTAAAATAATAAATAATGAATTATGGATACTTTTATGATTCCAGTGAAATTAGGTCAAGGAAAATAATGTCATTTCTCAATGATTCTATTTCTATTTCAAAATGAATTCATGTCTATTGGCTCCATTTTCTATTCGAATAAGGAAAAAAAGCTAGTAAGACCAATTCTTACGATAGTCTAGAATAGATGAATGTCCGTATGTAATTTCTTATGGTCACACCCCTCTGTGCAAGTTTGTTTGGTAAAGTGGTGTTTTGCATGTATTTCTAGAACGGCTTGTCGGACAGTAAAAATGATTATAACCAATTTCAACGGATTTCATATTCTGAGGAAATTTTCAATACTATAAAAACGTCTAGAATTGATAGTTTTCATAGTAAAAAACTTCAATTTTTGTATGACAACACCAAGAATGGGTTTTCCGATTTTTCAGCTCTCTACGCGGACGCATTCTCAGGCAGTGTCAAAATACATAGTGAAAACGAAATATTTGTATGGCAACCCTAGAAGGGCAATCTCTGGAAGTCTTACTTAACGAGCACTTCCCTGACGGTCCTGATCTTTGCGAGCCGAAGCCTTTCGCTGTGAAACTGTCTCCGAAGATAGGGGTGTAACCTTCATAACGGATGACTCAATTGTTTGGGCGGTGAGCTCTTTCAAACCATCAAGTCCCCGGGCAAGGACGGCATTTTTCCGGTCCTTCTCCAAAACTCGAGAGACCTTTTGACACAAGATCTAGCCCTCCTCTTCAGGGCATGCATCAAGTTGGGTTATGCTGTGGCAGGAAGTCCAAGGCATATGGACCAATAAGTCTGAATTCCTTGCTATTAAGAACATTAGAAGGCATTTGTAATTGGGAACTGCGACGTTCCATTCCCAGAAGCAGGTTGTACAAATTCAGCACACGTATTTAAACTTTAGGTCCGTTGAGATGGCCCTTCATGAGGTCATACACTCAATTGAAAAGGGCCTCCACTTTGAACAATATACGCTAGCCGTTTTTATCGATGTAGAAGGAGCTTTTAATAATGTTCTTCTACATAACTTTACTGAAACGCTACAAAACATGGCCTTAAAATACTGGATTGCACATATGTTGAAAAATAGAACTGTCTTCGTGTCACCAACATAGGTTAAGACTTGTTGATAGTCCGATATGTAGAGAATACGGAGAGGAATCCGAAACGGTGACTCACTTTCACGAGTTACGAGTGCCCAGACTGATTGATATAAAAAAGTAAAACTTTTAATAAAGGGTTTTCCAATAAGAGGTGTTATTTTGATATTCAAAGAAAAATGCCATTTTTTGAGATAAATGATCGGATCTTTATTTCATTATAAAGAGGAAGGTATGCCGTTAATAATGGAAGATAACATCAGCCAAATGACCACCACGACCACGCCTACAGGACCATATCCATTTCATGAAATTTTCCATAACCAAATCGCAAAGTGGCTGCCCTATGTCCTCGATAGCCTCACGAATTCCATCTTTGAGGTCTTGAATCGACGCTGGGCTGTTGGCGTAGACCTTCTCTTACACGTGGCCCCAAAGGAAGAAGTCGCAAGGTGTTAAGTCACAAGATCTCGGTGGCCAATTGTGATCACCTCTTCGAGAGATAACACGGTCCGGAAACTTTTCCCGTAGAATATCAATGGTTTCGTTGCTTGTATGGCACGTAGCGCCGTCTTGTTGAAAGTAAACGTTGTCCAGATCAATACCATCCAATTCCGGCCATAAAAAATCATTAATCATCTGTCGATAGCGCAATCCATTCACCGTAACTGTTGCTCCAGCCACACGTTGAGGATAGAGGGGCTTTTCAACAATAACTCTTGGGTTTTCCGAGCCCCAGATGCGACAATTTTGCTTGTTGACGAAGCCATCGAGGTGGAAATGGGCCTCATCACTCAAGATGAGTTTTCGATGGAATTCCGGATCATTTTCATGCATTTCAAGGACCCAATCAGCAAAGACTCGACGTTGTTGATGATCGGCCGGCTTGAGTTCTTGTGTTAACTGAACTTTATAAGCCTTAAGACCCAAATCTTTATGCAAAATACGGTGTAATGACGTTTGTGGAATGCCTAATTCCATAGAACGACGAGGAATGGACAAACCTGGGGTTTCTTCAACACTTTCGGCTACACAGCATTATTCTCGGCTGTTCTTGAGCGACGTGCACGGGTTTTATTCTTCATATCACTAACTTGTCCCGACAGCTCGAATTTTTCTACCAATTTCTGTATTGCGGTCCGACAAGGAGCTTCACGACGACCCAAAAATGTTCGAGTTTTACGAACCGTCTCTGCCACATTTTCACCATTTTTATAGTGAATTTTAATAATTTCAATGCGTTGTTGAATCGTGTATCGTTCCAGTTTTTAATGGCGTAGTTTCTACTTGTCAAATGTCAAAAAATGACAGCTCCAAATGTGACATCTACCGAAATAGCGGGCTAATTAAAATAACACCTCTTATTGGAAAACCCTTTATTATGCGAGGGTGTCCAACCCATTTGGCTCTATCAGCAGTGTTTCTATGCGTTAGAAACGGAATGA
Source organism: Dioctria rufipes (assembly GCA_963924295.1). Taxonomy (NCBI): domain Eukaryota; kingdom Metazoa; phylum Arthropoda; class Insecta; order Diptera; family Asilidae; genus Dioctria; species Dioctria rufipes. Next base: position 63,361,203 of record OZ002740.1, on the reverse strand, counting down.
CAAACTTAGTATACCTTACAGATTTTATAATCTTGGCATAAAAACACCGAAAGTGTTTTAAGAAATATATTAAAAGTGTTTTAAAAATTTGTTATTGATATTTTATATTTTATCTTCTAATACCATAGTTAAAAAGGGAATTTTGTTTTCTTCTGTGTAAATAAAAGTCTTATTTTAAGTATTATATTTCTCTTTTAGTTTAACATTTAAAATTGAGTTTTATTTTATTGAGTTTTTCAATTGTCTCAGCTTTTAATAGTCAAAAATTAGTTTTATTTTTTTCCTCAAGAAATAAAACTCAGCAATGGATGTTTTTTATTTTTCTCGGATTATAACAGTTAAAATTATTTTTAATTTTTTTCCCTCAGGATATAAACCTGAAGACGAAAACGAAAGCAAGAATATTTGCCAAAAAAATAAGACGAAGACCTAATTTTTGTTGAAAACGACATCGACCCAGTCACTATTATTAGCAACTCTAACGAGGACGACATAGATTTCTCCATCATATGTAGGACAATTGAAAATATATCACACGATTCAAAAACATTTGATTTGTTAATTATAATTTAAGATACATGTATCGGAATACGTAGGTACCAGAAGCTCATTTTAGCATTGAAAACTTTTGCTAACAAGTTTTTTATTACAGATTTTTAAGTTCGGTATTTCGCATAAAATCTATTTTCCGTAAAAAAAATTGAAACGTCCATTGATAAGTTTAATTTCCTGAAAAAAAAAAAAATTGAAATCATTTTTAACTGTTATATAAGGCGAGGAAAATAGAAAATTGGAATTATGAGTTATATTTTTTAAGAGGGAACATAAAACTCATTTTAATTCTTGGTGAATACCATTGAAAAAAATAACTAATAAGGAAACGGGATATCGGGTGAAAATCTAAACCACTCAGCGAAATGTGTTAGTGTGCTGTCTTTATTTTCGTTTCGTCAAGGCAGTATGAAATCGTGATATTTTGAAGGGGGACATTTTTTATAATGCAAATTGCTAGGTAAAAGAAACAAATTTTTAGCGCCCCCTTTAATTTTCAGATAATATTTCTTGGCGTTGACTTTGTATGACTCAGATAATTTAATGCCCATGTGACAATTCAATTGTAAACAAACAAACCGGCATTGGAAAATCTTAAATTTTTTGCCATGACTGTTTATTTTTATAAATATTTTACTTTTATTGAACTTACAACACTATAATTTATTAGTAAAGCTATTAAACTTGCTTGAAGAATGCTTTCCCACGACCATAACGCCGGTTATTTCTGCAGCACAGCACAGCGCACTTCAACACCATAATTAAAGACTCCGGAGTTTCGATTATATAAAATCTCGTTCTCAAAACAATATTTCACTACACATGTGTGATACGTATAAGTAAAATACTTATAATAATGATACTTATAAGTAAAATCTTTTTTAATTAGTTATATGTTAGAAAATCGCTAAATAAAATCGAAATTTCTTTTCATAAGATCTGAAATGTCAGAAATCAAGCAGAAATTTCAAATAATGGTCAGCTCTCTTGTCATTTCCCCCGTCATTGAATTGCTTACACACGTATACACTGTATTCGCGCGATACCCCACTTCCTTATTAATTATTTATTCAATGGTAAAGACTTATATCACGGCAAAATAATATTAGTATTTTTTTAACAGTTAAAATAAAAATATAAAAAATATGTTTTGCAATAACAGTTATGATTTCATTTATATTTTAAAATCGAAACTTTCTTGATTTGAACCAAGGCAGCTAGTCTAAGTGCTGTATATAGACCCTTTTTGTACTACGCTGCGTCCTAGCTAATTTTATGAAAAAAGTGTTCTTTCGCTTAACAAAAAATAAAAACAGTTATTTTCGGTCTCTGACAAAAACGAATTACTAGCTAATTAAACGAAATCAGGCAGGATAAATACCTTGAAAATTTCTAGTAAAGGTAAAAAACAACTAATTGAATGAATTTCTTGCTTCTTTGCTGAATGATTAAATTTCTCTATGCTTACGTCAGCTGCGTTAAACCTCTTGCACATCTGTAGCTTTTTATTCATAATGGCAAAGATATTGCAAAAAATACAAAAATGGGACTAAATAGTTTTATCTGTCGACAGAGACGCTGTGAGACACGTTCGGAAAAGGTGTCTAGGGTTTACACAATTTTTCAAGTCAAAATTAGGTGTCAAAATGATCATACTCATCATACTTCGAGGAATTAAATACTTTTATTATAGCTGTATTCGTGAATTCTGTAATGTACCGGAGTGCCAAAGAATTGAGAACCGATTGTACCCGGATACCCGGATATTCAAAATCGACAATCCGGATACGCGGATAACCCGGAATCAACAATTGAATATACCCAGGTATTCGTGTAAACTTGAAATGGCGTACCCGGGTAGGTACCTGATTCTATTTGGACCCGGAACATTATCCTGTCCTAGAATACCCGGTTGATTGAAGAAATCTATTTGTTATGCTCGTTTCATTTAAAACTTTTATGACAACTAGATGGCGTTATGATCATTATGTGCATTTTCAACTTGGATGGATGAATTAAGGAGAGGTTGAGACCCGCAGGCAGGATCCCTGGAGCGCAGGCCACAGCAAGTCCCATTGTTCATCCTCCTGACCTACGAGCAATTGCTCGTAGATCCCAACCAGATGCTCTTGCGATGTTCAGTATTGGCCCCAAACCCTGCTTGCCGGCATCATGCAGTTCCATTTTCGATAATGATAATAATTGTCGTTTCTTCATGTAGGATGAATAAATCAGTCGAACATGTTCTTTGCGACTGTAAAGCTTATGCAGCATGAGGCTAAAATATCTTGAGATATCATTCCAATCGCTAGAAGATCTTGCAAAGATGTTCCCTAAGAGTATTTCAGGTTTTATTAAAGACATCAAGTTCGAATGAGCGCTTTATTGGTTAATGATACAAAAGATTGTAATGCTTGCTGTGACTGCGAGGCGAATTACGTTTCGCGGAGCTCCCAATGATTCTTGTGGAAAATAGTACGCTCTTGATGATCGAATTCGAATATCGACAACAAAAAAGATGAATTTTAACCATCAATGGAGTTTAAGGAAATTGTTCTTATTTTCATAAAAATTAATTTGTTTAAAAATAATATCTAAAAGTCTTGATTGCGTACAGGCTGTTTTCTTTTTTTTCGCACGTCCCACGTCCTTGTTAACTTCCACTCTTAATGTAAATCCCCAGCTCAAAACTTAAAGAAAACGGAACAAACAAATTTGAAGTATCACTTTTAAAGTATACACTTCTCTTAAGCAATTGCAACTTCGGATCGTATAGTGCATACTTGAATAAATTTGGAAAATTAGAATAAAAGAGCCAAGGGAAAATCCTCTAACAAAAGAAGTATGTCGGCCACCGAACTATGTAAGATTAAACGAGAGATAATTAATCCAATTACCTTGACGAAGTAAACAAGCTGCCTTTATCTTGAATCACGGCCCAACTATTTCACATATGCCAATTCATGTTATCACAGATTTTTTTTTCTTTCTTTTCACATTGTGTGTGCTTTGTGACCAGGTGTATAGTATAGGGTGGTTTATGTAGGCTAAGCTACCACGAAGGTATGCATGAATTTTTCTGTGCATATTTAATTACTATTTTTTTTAGTAGAAAAACTCAATTGGTCGCAGTTCCTCTCGTGAGTCGAGTTGTTTGTCACTTAATTAAAGAAAAGCTTTCTGTGGTGGTGACTATTCATCGTACAATATATATTACATATAGAAAAGAGGTATCTAAAACTATAAGTACTCTACTCGGCTCGGTGATTATATTTTTAATTTAGACGATGATGACACACTTTTCTGGAGGAGACGTCATTAAAAAATTTTAAATGTGCCGAGTAAATCAGATATTTTTTTTTATAGATACATACATACGTATATGACAAGTAACACCTCTCAGCTTTGGCCTTTTTTTTTAAATTACCCAATTCTTATGGACGTTGAGATTGTCATAATCGTCCGCTCGACACGCCCTACTTTTCGACTTGTATTTACCATTTTTTTCGTGCTTGTATTTGTTTACAACAACATTCATGTTTGCCTTCGTTCGTCTTCCAACTCCTCTATGCCGAACCGATTTGAAATTTTATCTGGGCGCTGAATTTGTATTTTTGCTTTAAACAGGAAAACTTAGGAAATTTCGTTGAAATTTATCAACCAACTATTCAACTACCACCAGTCGAGTCGGTACCAGTACCACGTCTCACGGCATGCACACAACTATATTGGTATGAGGCTTGCTTAAAGGATGTTATGCAACTTAAAAACTCGGTTGAATTGAGGGACGTTGGGCATTGTATTATGCCAAAATCTATTATTATTGAGTTATCTTTACAGAAGGACGCTTCATTGAAGATGGCTTTTTGTTATTGAAATTTTATATGTTAACACTAATTTTGAAAGTTGCGCAATATCAACTATTATGCATGCAGCCATGGTGTCTGCTGATTGCCTTTTAGTGTGTTATTCGCTAAATAAAAAGCAATTTATTTGGATGTGAGGTGTTGACTGATATCATCTAGCGTACCTATATGATGATATCACAACGAATAAATGGTAAAATATTAATGACTTTCACTTAAAATTCAGACACTTTTACCTGTTTCATTGAAAAAAATTTGAGTTTTGTGCTAATTTGTTTTTTTATCTCTGTTCATTATGATGAATCTAATCGAAAGATTTATTGAATTACTTTTGAGGAACTTAGACTCTGAAGTATTTATGTAATTGCAAATCTTCAAAAATTTACAGCAATCTAGAGAATGTATTATTTATAATCGTTTTTATTTTTGGTATTAAATAAAAAAATAGAAAGTTACCACTAATTTTATAATTTTCGTGTGCTATTTAAAATATTCATATTCTTCAGGCTACACTGGGTGGTAGAAGATGATGTTGGTGTACTGAATTTCTCAAAAGCGTTCCACAGTGTCAACTACTGTATTATTTTACGAAACCTAAAACCTGGTGGGGTGATTCTGATCTTTTGTCGTACTTTTATGTCAAAATATACGCCTAAATAAAATGAACTTTTCTACTGATTTTTTTCGTATTTTACTCTGTTCAGAAAGCCTTGAATTACATAGAATGAACTGAAAATGACACTTCACATTACAAATTCAAAATATTATTTCGAATTTAAGCACTTGTATTGCTCGAATTAGCTGTAGGATATCCATTTACCACAGTATAAAATTTTTTCACAGCCTTGGAAGTAGTTGACTAATTTGTCGTACTTTTAGGCGTATATTCTGACATTAATTCATACAAATTCATTTTAGTTTATTTTGTGGTTGATGAAAGGGATAAATCAAAATGAATGTGGTGAATATAAAAGTACGACAAATTTGAGGTGAAATGTCAAAATGTGACTAAAATATACGCTAAGCTACGACAAAGAGATCAGAATAATCTTATCTCATCTTATTTTGAAAAGTGTCTTGAAAAAGCAAGTAGTAAGTAGTAACACAATATTTTTGCACAAACAAATTTTATTTTTCATCATCAGTTTCCTTTGGTCCAGTAGTTTCTATTCTGTGAATGAATTTTATGAATTTTATTTGGAATTTTCATACATATAGCGTTCGCATGGAAACCTTTTATGTTCACGTTAGATTTATGAAATAAATTTTTGCATTGACGGCTTTGTGGATGATATGTTATCATCCGACAAAGTTTTTCGTCTTGGCAGCGGTCACTTCATTATACTTAGTATTAACTAGATTTTCCGGGACGACTACTTCTCTACGTGCTTATTCGTTCTTATGGATACCATATCTGCGTCTATCAAAGCTAACTTTTCTGTACTTAATAATTGACTGACGGATTGTGATTGAAAGTCCATGGTTAATGCAAGTGACATTGACGAATACGTTAATTAATTTTATGATATTTTTTCCGATTGTGTTACTCGATTCAAGACAATACTCGCCTTCCCAGTTCTTCCATAGCTCAAAAAAGCATTACTTAAACATCTCCTGAAAGAATGAGACTGATTTTTGCCCCTATTACGATTTACGTATTCAATTTATTTTAGTATTGGAAGCTACATCGTAAGTATATAAAAACTCAATTACGAGTAAGAAGCATCTGTGAATTCTAAGAGCAATTCTGATTGATTTCCATCTTCTTTGTGCTTCAGGAGCATTAATAGTAAGTAGTATTTAACATCCTGACCATACGACTTTTAATAATTTTTATATTGATAAGTGCACCATTTTATACTTCATCCGTAAAAAGGATTCTCCACACTGTAACTACACCACAAATTGCTCCTCTTTGTCCAGACTAGATAAGGCTAAGAACTTGGGTGTGTGTGTGGTTCAATACTAAATTTTCCAGAAACACATCCAAGCAAGCCTTACGCCTGGCCTCTCTTGCGAACAACATGACACCACCATTTTAATTGTAATTTTTACATTAAAAAATATCAAGAGAAAAGGTTATAATTGTTGTAAGACCAATAATATTATACTCTAGATGAATATAAAAGTTAAATAAAGTGAAAAACCATAGTTTTGTATGGAAGCACCAAGAAAAGGTTGTTCGATTTGGTACATTTTTGAAATTTTATTTACTATTGCTATGAAAACACCATGCACCAAATTTCAGCTCTCAACGCGTTCTCGGGCAGTGCACAAATGTGTGGTGAAAAACTAAATTTCTTAAGATTTGTTCCATTTTCGTAACTACTTCAAAAAAAAAAAAAAAACTCCGCGTGAAAAATTTCAGCACTCGTAAGCTCTCGAGTTATCGTGTGGACGGACATGCAAAAATCAAAATGTCTTTAATAAGTATTATCCTCTTGCCATCATTATTTCTACGCGTTACGTACAAACGGAATGACAAACTTAGTGTACTTTATGATTTCATCATCTAGGCCCTAGCCTAGGGTATAAAAATCTGTGGACAGAAGTGGGTCTGAGAGAGTAAAACTAACATAGAACACAGCGAGCCTTGGGACTAGCTTTAAGGTTAGCTGCTCGGCTTGGTTTTGTGTTGCCTCATTTAGAAACTCATGCTACAAATTTTGACAATGCGTTGATGAAGTCTGGACCTGGAGGTCTGTATGTGTTTCTGTCTTAAAGTCTTCATTTTCTTTATTTGGAATAACATGTATGCCCTGCCCATTTACCATGATCCCATCATCTCCTTGTACTGAAATTAAAATTCAGTCAAACCTTGATATTATAAGTATTGAGGTATGCTTACGCCCGAAAATTAGATTTTTGTTTATAATACACAAATACTTAACTAATTAAGGTCAAATCAATCAGTAACGAACGAAACTATGTACCTTCCTCAGCTTCATATTTATACAGTTGACTTGCAAGGTGTATTAGATGGCCTCGTTCTATTTTGTGTTTTCTGCTGATTTTAACAAGACGCACAAATTGTTAACAGAATCTGATAAATGTACAGGCTGGTTGGAAATTTTCTTTCCTACTTCAATGGAAGCCTAAGAGTAATGTATGAAAATTAGTCTTGACCAAAACCGATTATTTCTAATTGTGAAATTGTGTAGTATAACAAAAAACATCTTGTTTTGTTTGTTCTAAATAGCTTGGTTGGATTCAGCTCCACAGAGAATTGTTTTATAAACTTTAAATAATTTTTCATCAAAGATGTTCTTACGACAATTGAATAAGGTTTGTAAGGTTTGTAACTAGGCATAACAACAATGGTGCTGTTAAGCCATAAATACGCGATAGTAATTGCATGCATATGTATATATGAACACGATGTAATCTTCTTAAGTTATAAGCAATAATACGGTTATAGGTCCTCCGAGAATAAGTAAGTCAGTGATAAAAAGGAGTTTTTGGGTGCGTTAAATGATGTCCTCAAATTTATGGTTGGAAAATTCTATAACATTATCCATGGTGTTATAATTCCAACCAAATAAAAACCATTTCAATTGGCTAAAATTTGTTGCAACTACAGTCTTTTAAGTGACAACAGGTTATTTCTTGGGATCGTTTGTAAAATGGCAAATTTTGTTAATAATCCAGACCAACATTTAGATGAATATTTTCATTACTATTTACTATTCACGTTTACTTTTTCAAATAGTGAGTTATAACGAAGTAATACTTATTAATGTGTAAACTTATTTAAAATAACAAAAATTATTATCATACATAAATTATTTAGTTACTAAAATACCGTTAAAATCATATGAATTAACATAAAGTTATAACGCTATGGAGCCCTGCTAATGTGTGAGTTCAAAAATTTAAAAGCTATGCTTCTGCACCATCTGTAAAAACAGGCCGGAAAAATAAATTGGGACAATTTAAAAGTGTTTTTCCTCGTACAAATGTGAGAGTAATTCCGTTGATAAATGTTTAAAATACTAAAATTTACCAAATTCTATGAAAATAGAAACACTTTTAAATTTATTGATAGCTAAAAATTTCCCATATCATTGATAACTAAAATAAATTGCGTGATTTATAACATTTTGATAGCTAACGAAACTCCTTTATTTGCTAAACAAAAACCCCCGGCGATTAAGACTTTCTGTTAAAACAAAATTTATTTTAAAATAGAATCGTTTGCACCCGACAAATACATACTTACCACTTCAAAACATTGATAAAAGAAATTGAGAAATTGTTATTCATTATAAAAGCTTAAGTTCCGACAATTTTTTTTTTAATCTTTCATTGACGTAAAGTTTACTTTTAATATCAACACCAGGTGTATCTATATACCGGGAAGGCGAGAACGTTAGGTAGTAGCACGCATTAAGGTGGAACTTTTTTAAAAATAAATTTAACTCAAATTAAAACAGGAGAAAAAAAATGACATGAAAATGTTTACTTAAGTAAAAGTAATTTAAGCGCTTCTCTGTCCATCCGTCTATCGTTTGTTTATAGAGAGACCGGGGAAATATATTTTTACGCAAAAACTTCGATGCTGATGCGAAATTGCAATTGAAAGAAACGAATCTCAAGTTTTGACATTGTTTATACACTTTCCAGCCATCGAAACCAATTTACAATTTGAATTATGGAATCTTCCCAGTTAATAGACTTGACTTAATCGTCCCACTCAATGTAAGCCTTTTCTTTTAATCTTTCTCTCTACTTAAATTGTAACTGACTAGAGTAGAACGCGCGCAGTTAATGGCGGTTTGAGTTATGATTGCAAATTGCAGCCAGACTAATAACTTTTCTCTGCCCGCCCCATATTATCTTGCATCATGTAGCGATCAAGGAAATGAATCAGAAATCAAAATGAAAACTGGAGCCCTTGCCTTGTAAAGGCCACGCGTGCCAGAGTAGGTGTATTTAAGGAAATGTATACGAGAAAGAAACAGTCCACGCTATGCAATTTATAAAGGACATTTCAATTTCCGTAGTTATAATATATTTGCCAATAGAGGGAGCAGCGGGCGTAAACAATTTTGTTCTTATACGAAAATACTCACGGAACAATGCAGCCGGCTGCACTGCAGTTCAATATTTTTCAGAGGTTTCTTCAACAAGATTATTTGAAACGAAGAGCTTGGGATACATTTTTTTTTTAAATATCGTGATGCGGTGACATCGCGCTTAAGTGTGACGATAGATATACATATGTCTGTATATGTATGTACAATGGCAGCAGCTAAAGAATTTCTGCCAACTTCCGCAATTTGAATGCAAATTCTTTGATTTCAGCCGAAGATACTTGGCAAGGTAAATATGTATGTAGATAAGATGCAAAGGCGCATTTCTCGTAGGCGTCACTTATAGTGTCTGTTACAAGAGAGACAAGAACGCATACAGCTTTGAGGAAGAAATGCCAGTTCGACGTAGAAATTTCGAATTGATTAGGCAAAGTTGTTTTCTTTGCAATGAGATAAATATATTCCATTTTACCTTTCTACTAGTTATATACTAAGTGGAATGAGCTTGCCTGCCTGCTACTGTCTAATTAAAGTTAAGTGACACTTATTTGATAGGAGAAATAAGAATGATATATATATATATATAAAAGAGTTAAGGATGTATATATTACACGTTTCAAGATGTTGGCATTAAGTATTTGTTATTCTGCAGGTTTTAACTAATTCATACGAAGTCGAAAATTATAAAATAGATATATAAAGGGTTTTCCAATAAGAGGTGTTATTTTGATATTCAAAGAAAAATTCCATTTTTTGAGATAAATGATCGGATCTTTATTTCGTTATAAAGAGGACGGTATGCCGTTAATAATGGAAAATAACATCAGACAAATGACCACCACGACCACGCCTACAGGACCATATCCTTTTCATGAAATTTTCCATAACCAAATCGCAAAGTGGCTGCCCTATGTCCTCGATAGCCTCACGAATTCCATCTTTGAGGTCTTGAATCGACGATGGGCTGTTGGCGTAGACCTTCTCTTTCACGTGGCCCCAAAGGAAGAAGTCGCAAGGTGTTAAGTCACAAGATCTCGGTGGCCAATTGTGATCACCTCTTCGAGAGATAACACGGTCCGGAAACTTTTCCCGTAAAAGATCAATGGTTTCGTTGCTTGTATGGCACGTAGCGCCGTCTTGTTGAAATTAAACGTTGTCCAGATCAATACCATCCAATTCCGGTCATAAAAATCATTAATCATCTGTCGATAGCGCAATCCATTCACCGTAACTGTTGCTCCAGTCTCATTTTCGAAAAAGTAAGGTCCAATGACCCCGCGGGACCATAACACGCACCAAACAGTCACACGTTGAGGATAGAGAGGCTTTTCAACAATAACTTTTGGGTTTTCCGAGCCCCAGATGCGACAATTTTGCTTGTTGACGAAGCCATCGAGGTGGAAATGGGCCTCATCACTCAAGATGAGTTTTCGATGGAATTCCGGATCATTTTCATGCATTTCAAGGACCCAATCAGCAAAGACTCGACGTTGTTGATGATCGGCCGGCTTATGTTCTTGTGTTAACTGAACTTTATAAGCCTTAAGATCCAAATCTTTATGCAAAATACGGTGTAATGACGTTTGTGGAATGCCTAATTCCAAAGAACGACGAGGAATGGACAAACCTGGGTTTTCTTCAACACTTTCGGCTACAGCAGCAATATTCTCGGCTGTTCTTGAGCGACGTGCACGGGTTTTATTCTTCACATCACTAACTTGTCCCGACAGCTCGAATTTTTCTACCAATTTCTGTATTGCGGTCCGACAAGGTGCTTCACGACGACCCAAAAATGTTCGAGTTTTACGAACCGTCTCAGTCACATTTTCACCATTTTTATAGTGAATTTTAATAATTTCAATGCGTTGTTGAATCGTGTATCGTTCCATTTTTATTAATGGCATAGTTTCTACTTGTCAAATGTCGAAAAATGACAGCTCCAAAAGTGACATCTACCGAAATAGCGGGCTAATTAAAATAACACCTCTTATTGGAAAATCCCAGGGTGGCCCGAAAAGTGACATTCAAAGGTAAAATTTAGGTGCCTAATATTAAGAGGTACCCGAATCACCCCCATGTATGTTGAGCGATTTTGGGTAGTTTTCGAGTTATGTTTTTTTTTCGTGATTTTTCACCAAACTACTAAATTGAACACATTTTTGGTTATAGTGACTTGAATAATTCAGAGAAATTGCTGTTTTTTTTTTTTCAATTTAGATGAACCGTTGAGGTAAAAGAAAGTTTAAAATAATACAAAGTACCAAAACCTTTAAGGGCGATTTAATAAAATTCGCATAATTTTTTTCATCTAAACCTACTTTAAAACCATCCCCATTTCATTGGCTGTTTACTTTGTAAATTTTATTGAGATATCTCTATGACATCATACTTAAAATTCAGTTCAAAATGTACTAAGTCTTTACTCTATTCGAACTGGGATATTACATTTTTCGCACCTTAGATCGGCTTTAACGCGGTAGTTAGTTGGATACCTGTAATTTGACATGTAGCATGGGGGTTCCTACCCCCACTCTTAAAATAGCCAGAGAAAAAAATCTTCTACGAATTGTAGCTGGTAATGAGCTGAGCTGAACAGTGAACCCCATTTTCCGATCGGACATAAATTTACCGAGTTAGAGCCCCTTTAAGGTGTGAAAAATGTAGTATCCCAGTTCGAATAGATTAAAGACTTAGTACGTTTTGAACTGAATTTTAAGTATGATGCCATAGAGATATCTCAATGAAATTTACACAGTAAATAGCCAATGAAATGAGGAGGTTTTAAAAATAGGTTTTGGTGTTGTTTTTTATTATTTTCAACTTTATGTAATTTAAAAATTTCTTTTGGCTCAATGGTAGGTATGGAATCAAATCTTTTTGGATGGGCCTAACAATCATCTAAATTGAAAAAAAAAAAATCTCAATTATTCAAGTCACTATGACCAAAAATATGTTCAAATTAGTAGTTTGGTGAAAAATCACGAAAAAAGTGGTAACTCGAAAACTACGCAAAATGGCGTAATATACATGGGGGTGATTCGGAAACCCCTCAATATAAGGCACCAACATTTTACCCTTGGATGTCACTTTTTGGGTCACCCTGAATATTTTTTAATAAACGTACCCGATGCCAGTCTATGCAACTCATGGCTATCTAAATTACTACCACATCCTTCTGTTTTTTACATAACTAATTATCAATGTTAAGAGGTTACTTGCACATGCATTACTAATACTACCGCGTATCTAAGGTATTCCTTTACATGCGTTCGTTATCTTTAACCATGCCCTGATCTTCTGGGTTTCTAAAGCTAAAATTTTGATATTATCAGGTTGGTAGGCATTGTAATCGTAGTCACACCTTATATACTTTCCCCATCGTAGGACATCAGTGCATTAAAAAAATAAACTGGGTATCAGAGCGTATTGCTTCCATACCTTCCATAGAATGTTTTTGGAATGCATCCCAGATTCTTCCATTTCTCGCTGGGAGATAACAGGAAAACTGTTCGGTCTTCAACCTTAACAATTCTATCGATAGATTGACTCAAACGTATCATTTCCCGGTAAAAAAATTATGGATTGTTTGTATACAAGAAGGTTATTTAAAGTCACCACAAGATGTCCCCTTTTTATGCTGTACAATTTCGGTAATAGCTGCCAATGTACCTGTCACAGATTCCGAGAAAAATCAACTGAGCTTTCTTATATACTCACTTGGTATAATATTTCTCATGAGGGGTTTTAACACATGCCATTATATCAATAGTCCTTCGGTAGCGGAAAAATCGCAGTCCGAATTTCGAATATTTTTGAAGCTATTTGAATACATTTTTGCGTTGGTAAATCTAACAAAGGAAGCTTTTTAATTTGCTTGTCTTGTGTTGTTTTCCTTTATGATACATATAATACAGTCGTGTATAACATGCTTTTTAGTTATACGCTTAGTGGTAAAGTAAATTGTAGATAAACCATTTTGTAGAATAAAAATCTGTCGACAGTGTTTTTTCTTGAATACCGTGGCTCCTGCACGGAAATTCTTCCTCTGATTCACAAAGTTGCTAAAGGGTAGAATGTGAGATTAAAGAGTGAAATGATTCTTTCCAGGTAGAAACTCCCTGTGGGAGCCCAGTACAATATTGTCGACACAGTTTTCTTTGAAATGACTTCTCTGTACATATAATTATATCCTTAAGTGTTATTACACTCATGAAGATGAAAATGAAAATGAAACTGAATGCTCATTTATAGAATGTGTAGTCTGAATATTTCCAGATTTAATTATTATAGGATCTACCTCTTTGGGGTATTTTCGGAAGGCTTTCGTATTTTGTAGATCGCGTGACGTAAAATGCAATCAGTTATTTTAGAAAACCACCCTTTTTTTACTTTATACCTACATACTTATTTACACAAAAATTTTTCATTCATATTATTAAAGTCAAGTTGAGGATAAGGAAATGTAGTAAAAGATAATGAATAATTCTTCATAAGAAATTTCACACAAATATATTTATTATTTCCTCAACTTAAAATTTATAGAGAAGTTCTAAAACAGTTCATTTTGCCAAACAAAATATTCTCCCAAAACAGTTTCTTCTTACTTTCTATGACTTAAACAAAAAGAAAATGTTTTTTTGTTGCTTTACCTTTAATTTCTTCATTACAAAAAAAAAAAAAATCATTAAAAATAAAACACAATGTCAAAGAAAATACAAAGAAAAAAAACAGAAAAAGTCAATCAAGATGAATTTTTCTATTTTCACATCATGAGAAAAATTGGAATCAACGCCAAAAGAAAGAAATTAAAAAGAAGTCCCTGACACATTTTCTTTTTCCTAAGAAATGAAAATACGTAGTAATGAACGCTATAAAATTTTTAGGGGCAATAAACGATAGAAATTTATAATAAAATCTAATAAATTTATTTTTCCACACTCAGGCAATGAAAAGAGAAAAAAAACTCTTACGATCAATGTAAGCACATTGTACACGAGTGGAAAATCGATTTCTATTATTATTGATAACGTAAAATTGGGAATTTTTGTTATGATGATGTGATTGAATTCAAATAATTTACAGGAAGAAGGTAACGCATTTCATTTCTTCTCTATTTGCAATATTTTTGTCCTTTTATATGTTTCCGGATGACATCTTTAAATATAATCAGAAGAGATCTCCTCTTCCTGAAAAAAATTTAAAAATTTAAAAATTTTAAGAAACCCATAAAATTTTATGTTTAATATATATCATAAATTACATGATATACCTACATATGTATACAGCGTGTTGCAAAAGTATAGTTACATACGCTAAACTTAGGTAACTAGGATCGAGCTAAGAAAAAAATTCTTATAGAGTTTTGCCCCACATCGCGTTGTTTCCGAGTTATATGTATATCTCAGGAAGGAAATGGCCTAGAAAACTAAAATAAATTTTGTTTAACCTACAATATATTTCACTTTATGAAAACATATTGCCATAGACAAATTAATAACATACAAAGACTCTACACGTAGAACAAAAATATGCAACGCTTTTCTAGAATATAAAATTAACGATGCCTCGACGATGCCTCGACTTGGCACTTGATGACGTGCCAAAAGGGTAAGCCACCAATGCCTCGCTCCATACAAAATCAATGTTGCCTCGATCCGATGAAGAGAAGGCCACAAGTTTTTCTTAGAAATTTACTGGAAATTTCTTCCTTGGAATTTTTATGCATTGGCCGGGCCGAGAGCAGGTGCCTCGCTCGAATATAAAATCTTACAACGATGCCTCGACCTGATGTGTAGTGAAGGCCGAAATTTTTTCTTAGTAATTTCCTGGACATTTTTTCCTTAGAATTCATACGCACTTTTGGAGGGCGACAAAAATTTTTATGAGCGTAGACACTAGACAAGCAATAAGCAATTTTTTTTTAAAAATTTACACAAAATGTTTCGGTAGAAGTTTTATTCATTTTGGTGGCCGACTAGACTTATTTTCAGGGGTACACGTACAGCATGTACATCGTTGTTAGATTTTATATTCGACCGAGGCACTGCTCTCGGCTTCAGCCAATGCATTAAAATTCCAAGGAAGAAATTTCCAGTAAATTTCTAAGAAAAACTTGTGGCCTTCTCTTCATCGGATCGAGGCAACATTGATTTTGTATGGAGCGAGGCATTGGTGGCTTATCCTATGGGCACGTCATCAAGTGCCAAGTCGAGGCATCGTCGAGGCATCGTTAATTTTATATTCTAGAAAAGCGTTGCATATTTTTGTTCTACGTGTCCAGTCTTTGTATGTATTAATTTGTCTATGATATTGCCCATTCATCCAGTATCGAAACTTTTGAAATAACAAAATGTCAAAGTAGAATTTGTTGCTTTTGTTTTAAAATTTTTTTACTTTCTTACTTTGGGAGCGATTTATTCAAACTTTCTAATAAATTTTTTTTTATTTTTTTTTTTAATTATTTGGTAGCTTATACGATTCGCTTTCCAACAATACGTAACTCCATGATGTATCTAGAGAATTTCATAAAATAATATCCAATAATCTTTCAAGCTGGAATCATACCACAAAGATGATTAATTTTAGGGTTCATTTGAATGGCATTTATGACGGTAACTTGGTGACATAAATTCTGATGAGTCATGAGTTAGAATATACGAAAAATTCTCATTTTCTTTACAAAAATATCCGTAAATGTTAAGTTTGTGCAAACTGCAAGTATTATACAGAAGTTAACAAAAATTTATGTTCGCGTACTTAGACACTCGATTCAGTGTCGGCAGATGCACGAAAGTAGTCCATTTAAGTAGGTTTTCTGACCTATTATGAGAACCAAAATAAAAAAAATATTCTGTTGCTGCATGTAATAAGACAAAAATGAAATTTCTCTAGTTGTATTGCCTTATTGATAGACACCGTTTCATCAATTATAGTCGAAAAATTTAATTAAAAACAAATGTTATGGCAGCTCCAGTAGAAGATAGACATGAATTACGCGACTTAGCGCATAAGGTGTATTTTTACGGGTATTGCCGTGGAAATGCGCGTCCAGCTCGGACGGAGTATGTTAGAAGACATCGTCCTTCTTCAAGGCTTTTTCTATTATTTTTAAAAGATTAATTACGGAAAGATCTCTTGTCAGTCGACGAGAAACTTCAGGCAGGCTTAGACGAGTAAATAATAATAAATTTCTTATAAATAGAATTTTACTTTTAGAGAGTGGATGACATCGATAACATTATGGACAGGATTAGGCATATCATACCTTTGTGTAGCGGACTTTGAGGAATGAACGTCTTCATTCCTATCATTTAACGTCCGTACAGGAACTTCTGTCAAGGGACGTTCAAAGCCGAGTTGACTTCTGCAGGCTTATGTTAGAAATGGATAGGACTGATCTCCGCTTTCCAACTTTACAAAGGATGGACTGGTTAACTTCCACAATAAACATATATATATAGGCTGAAATCAACCCTCACGCAAGCAGGGAATCACACTCCCAACATAGATTCATGTTTGGGCAGGAATCCTGGGTCAGAATTTCGTTGGGCCTTATATCTTTCACCATAATTTATCAGGAGAGGCTTATCTCAATTTCTTGGAGGATGTGCTACCGGATTTGTTGGAGGATGTTCCTTTGAGCATAAGGCGGAATATGATTTTTTAACATGATGGAGCACCTCCTCAATCTACTCGAACGGTGCAAGAAAGAAAACTTTCCTGACAGATGGATAGGCCGAGGTGGAACAATAACATGGCCAGCGAGATCACCAGACCTTACTCCGATGTATTATTTCATATGGGGTTATTTGAAGGAACAAGTTTATTCCGGCTTAGTTGAAAACGAGGACATTTTGAGGCAGCTAGAAGCCGCGTGTTTGAAAATAAGAGAAAGATTGAGAGAAATTCACATACAATTAAGTGTAAGACGCACATTACAAGTTTATTATTTAGAAAATGGGCAACATATTGAAAATTTGTTGTGACTAATAAATTTCATAAAAATTTAATAGTCTGTACTTAGGTACATCAATGTTGAAGTTTTATATTATTTTATTACCGGTGCATATTTATTCCTGGACAGGAAAGGAGAAGTTTCACCTACTCTGAATAGGGGAATAGACATGACTCATCAGAAAACTTGTTTTATGTCACCAAGTGACCGCCATAAAAGCCACTCAAATAAACCATAAATTGAATAATTTTTGTTGTACGAAGCCAGCTTGAAAAATTATTGGATATTATGTTATGAAAGTCTCTAGATACATCATTGAATTTCATATTGTTGAAAAGGGAATCGTACAAGCTACCAAATAATTTAAAAAAACTAACCCAAAAATTTTTATTAGAAATTTAGAATAAATCGGTCCAAAAGTAAGAAATTTGTAAAACGAAAGCAACAAATTTCACGTTGACATTTTGTTATTTCAAAACTATCGATACGTGGATGAATGGCCAATATGTTTTCTTAAAGTGAAAGATATTTTAAGTTAAACAAAACTTATTTCAGTTCTCTAGGCCATTTCCTTCCCGAGATATACATTAAAATTATAAAAAATACAAAAAAATACAAAACAGTGCTGCCAGCATAACTCGGAAACAACGCAATATGGGGGGCAAAAGCCTATAAGAATTTTTTTCTTGGCTCGATCCCAGCTACCTAAGTTTAGCGTAGGTAACCATACTTTTGCAACACCCTGTATATATCAGTCCTAAAAGGGTTTTAAAAAATTGTGATAATTGAAGATTTGGTGTTTTCAAACTGGCTTCTTCTGCCTCAAGCTCAACGAATATATTCGCGTTACTTTGATTATTCCTATAATCTGTCTAATAGTTGTTGAGTGTGAAGGTAAATTAATTATGAAAATATGATTTCTTTCAAAAATTTTAGAAAATTTGAATTTTGCGTGCACATTTTGTTACTAGCTAGAATCAATAAAACTGGTAAGGTTTCAAAAGGATGTGCATTCTAAAAAAAAATTGCGAACCAACTTGTACAAAAGCAGGTTGATTTGGATCACCCCGATGCGATGGATAGTACCTCTCTATCCTTTCATAAGGTGCTCGTCATATTTTTCCAGGAAGAAATTAATATACATAGGGGATAAGTAGATGTATATATGTACTTCAAGTCCGTTTGCATTTATGTTAAGTCAAATGAAAGGGTATTTCTTAGAGATTCTAAATAAATAATGAAAAATACCAGTTAGTAGGGTAAGGTTGCTCAAGTCGTACCAGTGCTTAAGTTGTTGCTTTACGTATTATTGTTTGCTGTAAGTCAGCCTCGGTATAAATCCTCTCATCAAGAAAGTTTATCTGAATTTTCTTATAGTTTTCTACATATGTTTGGAAGTTAATCTTGCAAGTAAATTATTGATAAAATTGTGTTCCTTATTAAATATAAATTCAGTAGAATTTATATAATCGTCTGGTTGAAACGAAATCGTACTAATTTTATTCATTTTTTGGTTAGGTTTACTTTTAAATTTAACTTGTGCCATATTTTAAGTCGTACCAATATGAGATTGCTAACTCGTACTACCTGTTCTCTACATCGTCAGTCGAAATCACGTCAATGCAGAATAAAGAAAACCTAAAAAAAAAAACAAACGCGGCAAATAAAGGAAACGCAGTAATTAATAAAAGTGAATTGGCATTAAGAATTAAAAAAAAAGAAAAGCGATTAGTTTTGTTTTATTTGTGGAGAAGATCAGGAGGAAAACATGATTAAATGCTTGAAATGCAAATCTATGGGCTGGAGTTGACAAAAGGGCAAAAAAATTTGTATGTGATGTTTGTACTTACTGGAAAACTATGTATGATATAAACAAATAAATAAAAATTATGTTTTAATTACAATATTATTGTAAATTATGAGGTACGACTTAGGCTATAGATGGTACGACTTAGGAAACCAGTTACTTTAGTCGTACCGATGTAAGTTTTTATACTCTAGATGAAATCATAGGGTATACTAAGTTTGTCATTCCGTTTGTAACATATATAAATAATGATCGTAGAACAAAATGGATTGGACACCCACGCATAATATTAAAAGTTATTTGGATTTTTGCATGTCCGTTTGTCCGCCCGATAGCTCGAGAACGCGTCCACTCAGAGGGATGAAATTATGCATACTGCCTTAAAAAAAAAAGTAAATTTAAGTTCGAAAATAGGCTGAATGGTGCAACTCCTTCGTAGAGTTGCCATACAAAAATATCGTTCTTTACAATATATTTGGACAGTACCTGACAACGCGTCAACGTGGACAGCTAAAATTTTGTACGCAGATTTTTTAAAAATAATGCAAATTTAAGTTCGAAAATGGGACGAATCGGGCAACACCTTCGTAGGGTTGCCATACAAAAATTGCGTTTTTCACTATATATTTGAACACTGCCTGAGAACGCGTATACGTAGAGAGCTCAAATTTTGTATACGATGTTCTCATAGTAATAGTAACCCCTTCTTGGTGTTGCTGTATAGAAATTTTAGTTTTTTTACGTATATCAGTCCTAGATGTTTTTATTTTACTGAAATATGAAATCCTGTGAAATTGGTTATAATCATTTTTACTGTCCGACGAACCGTTCTAGAAATATGTATATTCGAAAAACCACTCCAAAAATCCCCCCCCCCCCCCCCCATCTATAAAACGACGCTTTCTACTCCTACCCCGCCATATAATGTTTTGCTAATCTCGACCACTGCCATCGAATCCTTGAATAGCGTGAATGTATTTCCAAACATCCTGTGTGTGTGAATCACGTAAAGAAGGGAAGAATGTCTTATTTTTAAAAATAAAATGGGATGAGGCCCTAATTATCTACTAAAAAACAATTCTGAAAAGCAAAATCTCTGAAACAACCAGATCCATAAATAACAAAATTCCTAAAAAATAAATAATGCATAAAACCCAAAGCACTTAAATGAGACATAAAATCATATGGGTTTAAAACTCATTTCATGGAAAGAACACAATACTGGGAAATTAAAAATAAAATTTATTCAAATACATATTATAAAAGTTTTCCAAGCCTACAGCAAATTAATTTGTCTTTTATACAGGCAGTATTTTAGGGCATACTATATATATCACACTCAAATAAAATTTATAATGAATTACATAGTATATACCCAAGGCGCAGAGAATACAAAGTATTCTCATTACGAACCACGTTCCACCATTAGTGGACGAAATGTGTAATGTATAGAAAAGCACGGTACATAGAGCCCAATATCAAAGATAACCTTAACAAGACAGGCACAGGCGAGATTTCCGAGTGTTTTACATTTAAAATGTACACGACACAAAAAGAAAGGAAAAAAATAAAAAAACAAATCAAACTCTCTTTAAAACTTTTATGAATAAAGACAAAAAATACGAAAGTGCAGATTACATTACTCATTTTCGTAAATAAATGAGAAGGGGCGGAGTTTTCAGATTTTACTCTCATAAAATGTTCCCCTTCCCGCGCTTTTGTTAAAACCGATTTTTCCTGAAATATTGAGAGAATTGGCCAATGTTTTTTATACAGGGTGTCCCGTATGTGGTCTGGCACCCGAAAGCTACGGATAGGTCATGCTTAGACAAACAAAAAATTGTATAGGTGGGGGGAGGGAAATCGTAACGGTTTCCGAGATAACGGGACTATAAGTTATTTAGGTATGTTTTTATAGATCACCCTGTAACTTCTGAACGTTAAGCCCTATTATGATGATTAAAACTTTGGTAGATAGATAATCGTTATACCTTTCCAATGGTCTATAAATTTTTTCCATCACCTTTTCCGTTTTGAAGTTATGGCTCAACAAAGTAAAAATTTTGGAATTTTTACTCGTTTTTTTTATTTAACCACTTTTTTTTATCAAAAAGTACGTCATCAATATCAATTTTTCATATTGAATTTAAAAATCTCAAAAGCTTAGCTTTGAAATGACCTACCACACTCTGTACTCAAAATGTAACCCTTTCTGCGTTTTTTTTACTCTTTCTTAAGCATCTCCAGCGAAAATGGCTGAAAAAGTTCAATAAGTGCCAGAAAGTAGGCAATTATCTTTTGGAAATGACATTCTTGAGCCATTTTCGCTGGAGATGCTTAAGAAAAAATGTAAAAAACGCAGAAAGGGTTAGATTTTGGGTACAGAGTGTGATAGGTCATTTCAAAGCTAAGCCTTTGGGCTTTTTAAATTCAGTATGAAAAATTGATATTTTAATCATCATAATAGGGTTTAACGTTCAGAAGTTACAGGGTGATCTATAAAAACATACCTAAATAACTAAGTCCCGTTATCTCTGAAACCGTTACGATTTCCCTCCCCCCACCCATACAATTTTTTGTTTGTCTAAGCATGACCTATCCGTAGCCTTCGGGTGCCAGACCACATACGGGACCCCCTGTAGAAATCCCAATGTTTGTTAGTGTAATTCTTGTGTTATTTGAACAGCACGTGCTTCTGTTTACATTTGTTTTGCTCTGAAGAGATTAAGTGGGAGAAATTTATGCTGGATTCTCTGATGTTTTTGGGAAAAATGAGAATTTTATTTGAGAGGAGTTTCACATCTCCTTTCAGCATCTTGGCCAAAGCGAAATTTATCTTTTTCATAAAAAAGTGAGGCAGTGTGACCCGAAGTACATTATGTATTATGAATTGGTTGAAATGATTTGGAGGGATTTAATAAGATTTTGTCGTTCGGGTAATCCTATGTTCTCTCTCTCGATTTTTGTTTTTAACTCGTTGTCTCAGTTGCACTAAAATCGTGCATAGCCAAATTCTTTTCCCCATTCATGCAAAAGTCGAAAGTATATGACATTACTTGTTTCTTTCTAAAAAGCACGGAAAATTTTCCAATTTTGTTCGGCCGTATCCTATCTTCTTATTAGGTTATCTTTGCCAATACTCTCTCTCTCTTATCTCTGACTTTTCAATAGAAATGTATATGAATTTTCGTTACAGCTCATGTGTAAAAATTCAATGAGAATACTTGTAACTTGTGAGTTACACCAAACAATCACTTTCTCTCTCTTTAATTTTCTTCCTCTCTCCCTATCTATCTCCTTCTTTGATTTGAAAAAATAAAATAAAAAAAGAATCCAAATTTTGAAAGAAAGAATTGCATCTAGCATTTAAGGAAATTGAGCATGTGTGTGACAATGAGAAATATACTTGCTTTTTTCTGAATTTTTTTAATAACCAAGAACGTTGTTTTTTACACAGTGGTGAATAAGAGTCTAGTGGTTCACTGTTGTTTTTATACACTGGCGAGTAAGGGTATATTACTGTTCAAGAAATTTCTCTTGTTAGTATATGGTCGCTGCTTTAGACTAGAACAGATAGGGTAGAAAATAGTAGAGAAGGACTGCTCTAAAGTAGTGAACTGAACTGTGTTTCATGACTTTGCTCTAAAGTGAACTGGAGTGATCTAGAGCAAGATTTTCATCTCCAACTTTTTTGAAGGAGCAACTTGAGTATTAAATCTTATTACTATCCGGGGTCGAAGACGACTCCAAAAATAGTTCATTTCTATTTTTCTCCAAAAAATATTGAAAATTCTCATCGCTTATTAATTTTAAAGAGTACTAAAGATAACTGAAATTCGTGCGGCGCCAATAATAAAAAAAAATCGGTGCCTTTTTTTTTTTGAGAAATATAAAAGGGTTGAGATCGTTTACGACCCCTGGGTAGGAATAGCGCAAGTGGAAAATTCTAGAAATTTTTTAGGGAAAATTACCAAAACCCAATACCGTAAGGTGAAGTTTACAATGTTTTTCGCAATTTTTACAAAGTTTATAATAAAGGGTTTTCCAATAAGAGGTGTTATTTTGATATTCAAAGAAAACTGCCATTTTTTGAGATAAATGATCGGATCTTTATTTCATTATAAAGAGGAAGGTATACCGTTAATAATGGAAAATAACATCAGCCAAATGACCACCACGACCACGCCTACAGGACCCATATCCTTTTCATGAAATTTTCCATAACCAAATCGCAAAGTGGCTGCCCTATGTCCTCGATAGCCTCACGAATTCCATCTTTGAGGTCTTGAATCGACGCTGGGCTGTTAACGTAGACCTTCTCTTTCACGTGGCCCCAAAGGAAGAAGTCGCAAGGTGTTAAGTCACAAGATCTCGGTGGCCAATTGTGATCCCCTCTTCGAGAGATAACACGGTCCGGAAACTTTTCCCGTAAAAGATCAATGGTTTCGTTGCTTGTATGGCACGTAGCGCCGTCTTGTTGAAAGTAAACGTTGTCCAGATCAATACCATCCAATTCCGGCCATAAAAAATCATTAATCATCTGTCGATAGCGCAATCCATTCACCGTAACTGTTGCTCCAGCCTCATTTTTGAAAAAGTAAGGTCCAATGTCACACGTTGAGGATAGAGAGGCTTTTCAACAATAACTCTTGGGTTTTCCGAGCCCCAGATGCGACAATTTTGCTTGTTGACGAAGCCATCGAGGTGGAAATGGGCCTCATCACTCAAGATGAGTTTTCGATGGAATTCCGGATCATTTTCATGCATTTCAAGGACCCAATCAGCAAAGATTCGACGTTGTTGATGATCGGCCGGCTTGAGTTCTTGTGTTAACTGAACTTTATAAGCCTTAAGACTCAAATCTAAAAATACGGTGTAATGACGTTTGTAGAATGCCCAATTCCAAAGAACGACGAGGAGTGGACAAACCTGGGTTTTCTTCAACACTTTTGGCTACAGCAGCAATATTCTTGGTTGTTCTTGAGCGACGTGCACGGGTTTTATTCTTCATATCACTAACTTGTCCCGACAGCTCGAATTTTTGTACCAATTTCTGTATTGCGGTCCGACAAGGTGCTTCACGACGACCCAAAAATGTTCGAGTTTTAC
Organism: Dioctria rufipes; assembly: GCA_963924295.1. Taxonomy (NCBI): domain Eukaryota; kingdom Metazoa; phylum Arthropoda; class Insecta; order Diptera; family Asilidae; genus Dioctria; species Dioctria rufipes. Next base: position 63,336,882 of record OZ002740.1, on the reverse strand, counting down.
GAACCGTCTCTGCCACATTTTCATCATTTTTATAGTGAATTTTAATAATTTCAATGCATTGTTGAATCGTGTATCGTTCCATTTTTATTAATGGCGTAGTTTCTACTTGTCAAATGTCAAAAAATGACAGCTCCAAAAGTGACATCTACCGAAATAGCGGACTAATTAAAATAAGACCTCTTATTGGAAAACCCTTTACATATCTAGTAGTATCTCTACCAATTGTGTCACAAATACAGTGTGTCAAGAAAGACACGCCAGTTGTCAATGTGTGTATTTTATGGCCTCTTAAATGCTGTTGAATAAACGCGTTAATACATTACATCTTTTAAACTCAAGCAACAAAAAATTTACTGAAATAAGACGCGCTTAAGTCTTCTAGGACCATATTTAGAGGAACTTTTTGAACACCACACTTTGTCTACTTGGCTTAAGGATAGAATTGCCAGAATAATTGCAAAAGGAAAGATATGTTGAAGAAGGAACATCCAGTTCCTCGCAGAAAGAGAGAAAAGTGCGCTTCCTGTCGACGATCACAAGATAGAAAAATTAACTCGCAATGCGGTTAATTTCACAGTGGGGTCATTCTAGACTCTACGTTTGGAAAATCAGGGTTGAAACTATGGGCAGTAATAAAGGGTTAAGTTGGTTGACATTTTATAAAAATTAAAACTCAGTTTTCGTAATGTAGTGAACTTCTATCAATATAGGGATAAGCTCAACCACTTTAGATGGTCAAATTATTCTTTACTAAATTGCTTTGAACATTTTTCATACTTTTATAGTAAACAGAAACACAAACATTCCTGAAAACTCTCACAAAATTTCAGAAAAAAGTGTTGCATGGACTTGCTGCTCCTTTCTGCTCTATTTATAATTTGATAATTTATAACTACATACTCTGCTCTGCTCTAAACTGCTCTGAACTTTTTTTGATCTCATTGTTGTTAATGCTATAGATGTTTTTGACATTTACAGTGATTGGTCAATTACAGCCGCATAACTTTTGTGGTTTAAGAAAAGAAAGAAGGGTGTTACCCATCTAATTGAAATTAAACAGTTTAGTCATCCGGAGCACAGGTATTTAAGAAAATATAAAATTGACCCAAACAAAATAGCTTCAAATTCAAGAATTCCCACATCAAAGCCAAACTATAAAAGATAGAATTGATGAAGAAATTTCACACTTAAAATAATTTTCCCTTGAGTGTAATATCCTAAAATGACAGCGGCGCCACATGATGCCCCCTTGAAATGGCAACAGACGTCAATTTATATGATTGATACGACGATTTTAAATTTGGAGCATTGCGCACTGCGGTAGTACAGCAGCCTCAAAGCAGCCCCAACCATTATATATACAAATTTAATTCGGTTTAATGTAATACACTTAAGCGTAGAAAATTTCGTGTAAGATTCTCTATTTGAAATTAACGTGCCAAATTGTGTCCTCTTTGCTTTTCAGAATTCAAGTGGAAATCGTTTTGACGACTGATTTAGGAGAGCGTTTCGGTTGTACTTACGATATTTTTCATGGAATTGCTCTACGTAGGTATGTAATTTATTAATATGTCTATCTGTTGGGGTATTTTGAGATTCACCATTGAAAGTAATAATTTTCTACCGGCATGGTCCATGAAAATGGTTGCGTTGCGGAAGATATTCTCACGGAGAGAGATATTTTATGAATTATAAGCAACACAAGGCCGTTGTAATTGGCTAAAATATTTACGAAAATTTACACTGAATCAGGTCGTTTCAGTAGAATTTATTTTCTTATCGTGATTTTGTTTGCTTCCTAAGAAAATTCGCGTGTGAAAAGTATATTACCTAAATGTTGCTCTTCCTTAATCTGCATAAGCCTTTGCAGTAATTCTGTACATATGTAGTTACTTTATAGGATTTATAGTATTACCTACATGTGTTATTGCTAAGAGTTTTGGGTCAAGGATGATAAGGTATAATTTTTTTTTTTCATGCAAAACATATAACAACTATTGTGTGCAGTTATAGTGGCTTTGACCACTGACATATTACATAAATGAACTGTGAAAATTCATACAGTTTTAGAAGCATTTAAACGCACACATTTTAGTTTTGTACAGGAAAAGATTGTATTATGTTATTGTACAGCCTCCTAATAAAATTAATTGAATTGAATTGAATTTTCTTCCTGTCCGACTCTTTCGAAGACCCTTTCATGGCTGGAAATTAAATACCTGATATTGATGTTTTCATAATTTTTTCAGACTTGTATTATTTAGATCTCATTGGGTTGTTTTGTTATTTGAAAAGATTTCAATTGGCTTTAAATAGTGAAAAAAATTGTCCATCGAGAAAACCTTTCTCAATGTAAGCAATACGCAATGAATTATCATTGCGTATTACTTGCATTACGCTGCGATTCCAATTTAACCCAATGAACACGTTGACAGCTGGGTTGCAACGCTTAACAATTTTGTTAATATCTAAATTTTATATTATATCATATTGAAAATTTAAGTTTTGTTAAGATTACTTAAATAAATTTTTGAAAATAAAAGTATATAAAATGGATAGTTTTGAAGATATTGTGGATTTGGTCTCAAAAATTTGACGAGTAGGTACATCTTTATTATTTCTGAATGTCACTTTTGGGTTTATTTAGACAGAAATATTTCTGGATTTTTTGCAAGCACATTTCACAAGCTTAAAGCAGGTGGTCCAGAACAATTAAAAGTTGCAACTAGAATTGATAAAGAAATATTTGATGTATTGCGTAATCTTTTAAAATCAATTCTAACGAAGGCATCCATAGAACACCCTTTTCTTCAAACAAATTTCTTCAGAAATAATAAGCAGCTAAAAAGGAGCACTCGTAGCGTTTTACTAATTCGATTATTAGTTTATTAGATTTATTTTTGTCCATTATTCAATTCCCGTTTAGATATAATATAGAGTATTATTAAAAAAGAACTTTGCCGCTGCTAAAATTACCAGATTTCACATTTCAAACAAAAATGACAAACTCTGCGTTTATAGCGAAAAGAAGTAGTCAACTTTGGTGTTCTCTGCGATGCGATGCGATTGGCGCATTTTTCATTTGGTTAAGATCCATATAAAAGCCATATCTTAACAGATTTGTGTCAACCCATTTGCACACGCATCATCATCATTGCGTCTTCACCTTTATTCAGCTTAGCTAGAGACAAAACTCAGTGCCGGCTTATGTATTTTTAGTTTCACAATCGATTTTTACCTCACTATTAGTTGAGAGAGAGCTTAAGTATTTCGATCTTTTCTGTAGAACACTCTATTTGTTAGCAGTTTTCAGCAACATTTTTTGTGGAAAACTATGTTCTCAAAACAAAATGTTGTGTTTGTCAAAGATGTTATAGCAAAAAGGCTTTTGTTTTTGATAAAAAGTGAAAATTATGATAAAATAAAATTATTAAAATGAATAATTAAATCTAATAGAAGGACTCCCACGGAAGTGACAAATTTAATGGATTTGATTGTGAAATATAAATCTATTATCGAAGCAAGATCAACCAAATATGGAAAGAAATTGGCATGGAATTCAATTAGTTATCTATCATCAGGAGATATCTATCGAACATTCGACATATTACTCTAGTTGATATTTAGATGTAGTTGTATTCCTAAAGCTATCACTGGGAATCGTCTCTTCCACAGTTCAAATGATCTCTCCACACACAGTTTCGAATTTAAGTCGAGCTCTATAATTGTTCTGTTCTATTTATGCAATTTCGCAGATGTGCTAGTACATATAGTTTCTGCTCTGGTATCCATCATCACCCCTATACTAGGAAATATCGTCCAAACTCTTCCTGCTCGAAACGAAACTAGATCCTGGAATTGTTGATGATAGCCAAATTCTGACTGGATAGTATTCCATTTGCTGTCTCTATAGTAAATAATTTTACTTGTGATCAATTGCATTATTTGTAATTTCAATTTAAAATTCTTATTTGCAACACAAGACTGTTGATCATATTTTTACAATGACTAAGACAAAATCTAGCGGTGTTAAAGAAGTCCCGCACACTCGCTGTTTCATATTCAGTTTCAGAAAACTTAATATAATGCGATATGATGTGAAACTTTCTTCACAACATGCAGAGCCGGACTGGCAGTACGGGCGATCGGGCGCTAGCCCGATGGGCCGGTGGTCGTAGGGCCGGTGGTCTCCACATTAACGCGACCACACGTATTTAACACCTCTGGACGAATGTTGCGGCTGCAGTAGGAGGAGAGCTATTGACATTGAAAAAGGATTTTATTGCATAACTTAAAAGCCTAATACAATAAAGTTGAATGGCCCACGGCAACGAGGCCATCTGGGCAGAGAAGAGATATAAGTTAAAAATACTCAGATATGTTCCACAACTTATAAACACTGACAGGACCTGGAGCTAAATGGGTGTTGCCGAGATAGCATTATATATGCAAATTTAGCATTCTCGTGGCTTTAAAAGCATTCACTTTTTTTATAAAGCAGTTAACATTATTTTTTGCATCATATCATTTTTATTTCGAAAAACGCACGGAAAATGTGTTTTTTATCAGAAGGGTTCAACAAAGCTTTCAAAAGTTTGGTATAGCTATGTATGTGTACTTTCAAAACAAATTCGAAATTGAAGAGCAAATATAAAAACAGTTCTTAAATTTTGTTTTTATTTTCTAATTGTAAAGAAAAAAGCAATTTTATTATTATTTATTATTATTATTATTATGTAAAATCAAATTTGAAGTAGAGTATATGGCATGCAGTTGATTTGAAAAATTTCTGAAAGCTGTCAGTAAAAACTCATGAAAACATGTATTTTAATGAGTATGAGACACAAAAATTGTTGTTTTATGTGAAATTTAGGAACGTCTAAACTCACTCGTTATGTAACAGCAGTGTTTGGACACCCTGAATCGCGAAAAAAACGACAAAATCCCAATAATGAAAACATTTTCTTGTTTGGAATTTTTTTAACACGTGTAACTCTCACAATAATAATACAATAATACTCTTCATTACTTCCATCAATTAAATCTTTCGTATCACAATTCATTTTTAAAATATTTATTATTTGTTTAATTTTGAAAAACGTTGAATTTTCCGCATGAAATATAAAAAAAATATATATATATATACATATATATAGATATATATCCTTAACCGGAGCTTAAGTGGCCATTTTTAGTGGCTTAAGTAAAACAACCACTTAAGTTCTAATTACAGTTAAACTAACGCCTTGCAACCTATTTTTCGTCAAGCAAGAGCTTAAGCTCGCATTGTGAGAGGAAGAAAATAAGCAGTTCATGTATTATAAATTTACGTCAGTGGCTCTGACTCGACCCGAAACGTCAGACGAAATATTGCCTACTTTCAACTTCAATAATTCTGAATATGAATACTGCCAATAGTTTAAGCGAAAGAAAAAAATATGTGAGTTTTTTGCAGATCCGTCTTATTCTTTATAAGTCGCTATACATAGCTAAGTTACCTAATAGTACAAACAAATATTTTAATCAGATATAGTTGATTGTGACATAAAGTGGAGACAAAACTTGAGCTGGACTATAGCGAACCAATCTCGACTAAGACGAAACTCAACTGAAATTAAAGTGGAACAGAAAATAGTGTACAAAAATTCTGAAGAAAAATGGTTAAGTGAATTCCTAAGAAAAATTGAATGCTTATCTATGCTTATCTACGCTCATAAAAATGGCAATCCTTTTAGATGTATAATTTTTATAACACAACAGTATAAGTTTTCAATGCAATATTGCATTGTGCCGCAGAAAGTGACTCAAATCTCGAACTATTTGAAAAATTTCAATGTTAAAAATATCATTGTTATCACACCTATATTACTAAATTGAAAGCAAAAGTAATACACGAGTTGTTTCGCCTATTTTCACGAGTATGAATTTATTTAAGCTTGTCTCTAAAATTAGCCATTTATGAAAGTCGTCTAGGTTCGATATAAAATTGCAACAAAAGAATTGCATCGTCCATCGTTGGCTTAAAAAACAATTTCTTTACTTAGTCATGATCAAGGGTACATTGTTCGTTTGAAAGGTCACAGCGGAATATGTCCCATTGTATAAGACAAGATAAGTTCATAATAAGCTTTCCACTATGGTGCACGCTGCTAACTACAAATAAATAAAATAAATAATAAGAAAAACATAAGCAAGGGACAAGCTGTAATATTTTAAGAACATATCGGTGATGCCATTAGAAACCTAGAGAGACTGATCATAGGTGGCATAAGAACTAGATATCGCATGGTATACTAGAGCTATACAGATTGTGAAATGGATAGTGTATTCCCGAATGGAACACCCACCCACATAAAATTAGTATACTCTTCTCTCGGTATTGCATGCGACATCTAGTTCTTGTGCCGTCTATGCTGTCATGAGAGCGGTGACGGAGGCTTTGTCAATTTGTAAAACCAAAAAACCAGTATCACTGTAAATTGTTCTTAAAAGTAGTCAAAGGAATTGGGTGGGAATCTCAACACAATCGAAATCGCCAAAAATTCATAAATGACGGATAAACATCGCATCACATTACATATGTGCTCGACGAACTTCCAGAACTGCTTAACTCTCTAAAGGTAGAGGATTTGATTCACTTGCTTTGTTCGATTTCAACGTTACTTGCTTTACTCGCGTCATCAATTGGTAGAACCTATAGTCGCGTTGCGTTGACATAACATTTTTCATGATTTTCTCCTAGATATTAATTATTAATTTTTCATTTTTGTGTTCATGTGCCGTTAAAAAAAAAAAACATGATGTAAAATATAGTTATACTTTCGAAATACATAATATGCATTTTATATACTATTTTACTAATTACATATATTTATTTTTATTTCAGATTTATATCCAGATACTGCGATTACTAAGGTAAATTTTTAGTTTCTGCATGCCAATGAATTTCGAAAATATTAATTTTTAAGACGCATAGTGTATCTACAATATTAATAGGAAAATCTCATTAGCCACTACGAGTTTTCTCAAAATTTCAAATAAAACAAATTGTTATAAGCTGTATTTCATATTTACACATTATACTTTTTTGTTAATTATAAAAAAAAAGATATTTTTTCAATCTCAAGTTACTTCAATTTTGAATTGCCGCATTCGAATCTTTCTTTACCTCCCGCAATATTGCGAGTATATTTTTTTTTTATTTTGGTCAAATTTTCTGGTTTTGGTATAATTATCATCAATGTTTACTTGAAATTTTGGATTTTGGATATTTCCCTTTCTATAAAGCTTTTTCGGATCATGTTCTTGTAATTTTACATGAAATAATTCTTACCCGTTCTTATCGATCTTATATTTGAACGTATATCTGTGAAATTAAGCACTATACTTAATGGAATATCCACCAATTTTGTGTTATGTTCTTGGTGACAATGGTTATGACCTGATACACTATAATTATCTGCAAAATATGTCTGAGATTGTAACAGTAAATAAGGTACCTAAGCGGTTGCCGGTGTTACCTATACAATTATTGTTTTCCTTCTTAATTTAATATTGAGGTGTGTACTAATAAAATATCCAGCACTATCTTATTCAAAAAACACCTTTTAAAAATTCAATCAGCTTGAGAGCTGCTATAGATTGCTTTTCTAATTTTTTTATGAACACTTATGATACATTTTATGCTCCTCTGTTTGATTTAATGTATAAAAAAAAAATATTCCGCTTTAGTTTTTGGCATTATAAATTTAAAAATTTAAATTCTAATCTTTCGATTGAATCGATTGTGGCGTAGATTTTGCCCGATCTGCGTTTTGAGGCAGTTTTTTTCGAAATGAAATTTTAATTAGTCTACATAGTTGGTAAATATATGTAAAGTCCGCTCATTTGAATAAATCTGGATCGTATTGTAGATTTCGGTCTATCACGGGTAGAAGCCAGTTTTTCTTAAAATGAGAAAAAAATTTGAATAGATATTAATTTTTGCGAATGAATTCAGTATTGTCGGGGATATATCAGAGCTTTTATGACTTGAAAAATGAAAAGATTTTGTTTCCGATATATTTGGATTTAATTTGCAAATGGAAATTCTTCTCTTTTAAAATAATTCCGAAAATGAAAAACTTAAGGATCGTGTGACAAATTTGGGCCCACCATCAGGATCTTCGAGGTCGTTTTTATTTAAAAATTTTTATATTCTTTTTAATGAATCTATGACTTTGGGATAGGTGTCGACTCTTCAGGGTCTTTGAAACAATTTCTCTCGAAAAGAGAAAAACTTCTATATAGCAATTTCTTTCGGTCTAAGCACCAAGTACAAACTGAGAGAATAACAAATAAATAGGTGGGTTCTTCGAAATAAATGTTTTTATACCTTAGAATCTAGATGATGAAATCATAGTGGTATACTAAGTTTGCCATTCCGTTTGTAACGCATAGAAATAATGATGGTAGAGCAAAATGGATTGGACACACACGCATAATATTAAAAGTTATTTAATTTTTACATGACCGTCCGTCGGGACAATAACTCGAGAATGCGTGTACTTAGAGAGCTGCACACGGGCTTTTAAAAAAAATAAAATTAAGTTCGAAAATGGTCCGAATCAGCCAACTCCTTTGCAGGGTTGCCATACAAAAATTTCGTTTTTCACTATATATAGAGGTTTCCTCCATGGTGCTCAGTAGAGCAGGAGGTGTAATTACTCACCTAACCAGCATGGGGGGGGGGGATATCAACCGTTTCGGAGTTACAGGGTGGTTAAGAAAAGAAGCTAGTTTCTCACAAAACACCCTGTATCTTAGAAAGTACAGAGCGTACGATCACAGTTAAGAGAGAGTTAAGAGAGTTTTTTTTTTGCATATAGGTCATTAACATATCTTTTTTTTTATAAAAACTGTAAATTGTAGATTGTCCTCCTTAATTTGATCTATTGCACCCTATGTGGTATCTGTAGCCGTTAAGGAGTTATTAGCTCTTAACCCATTATCAAAGATAGTCGCAAACCTATTCTCCAAGATAATTTGTTCCCTTAGTGACTGCAAACACATCATTTAAAAAAAATATCAGCTAATTTCGGTATGACCTGAATAGGTTGTCTGCTAATAACTCCTTAACGGCTGCAGATAAGCACATAGGGTGTAATAGGTCAAATTAAATAGGAGAGTCTACAGTTTGAAGTTTTTATAAATAAAAAAAAAAAAATATATCCGAAGTTTTCAGTTTAGACCCCCAGAGAGGAGGGAGTTAGGGGACTGGTTGAGCAGTCGTTGAAAGGGCCATGAAGTTCTGCATACAATGAACACTTAAGGGAGTCACCCCGTGTGACCGCCTGTTGTTTTACTTTTTTTGGGATGTTGTTTTGACGAACAATAAAAATGTAGAAGTTTGAACTTTTTACTATATATTAATTGACATTTCAGCAGTAAGCCAGAATATTTTCAGACCAAAATATTTATCCCAATGTGTGTGGCTCCACTACAAAGGCACCCATGTCAAAAAAAAGTGTGTCGGTCTCCATGATTCTAGCTAATTGGCTTATCTGAAATCAAAAAACCAAACGGCGTTGCAATCTATGAAGCTGTCGCTATCGAATGAACTAGAGTCATTCGAAAATATTGAAAATTGAATAATTGAGATGTTTTTGAAAATTAATTTTCAAATTTCGTGATTTTTTTCGATCATTTTTATGAAAAAAAAAACGGCTTGGAATTTTTGCATTATTTTAGTTCACTCGATGACTATATATGTGTCGAATCTACCGTTAAAATTTCAAGGAAATCAGTCAATTAAGACTAAACTAACTGTCATAAAATGAGTTTAGAGATATAACGACTTCTATATTGTACATTTAAATCTATGTTTGTATTAAAAGGGCTCAGGTAAGAAACCAAAGCTCAAAAGAAGGGGTCCGATGCTCGAGCGCACGCTTCAAATACCTGCCGTGATTAACGCTGTAACTTTCGAACGGCTCAGAATATCGGAAAATTATTTTATATTCTGCACTATATTTGCATACAACTTATGCAAAAAAAAAATATTTTTTTTAATCAGTCACACGGGGTGACCCCCTTAACTGTGACCGTGCGCCTTGTACTTTTTCAGATACAGGCTGTTTTGGGTTTCTTAATCACCCTGTAACTTCGAAACGGTTGATATGACCCCTGCCGCCGCACCCTCCACCCCCCCCCCCCTGTCTTACAAATTTTTGTTTGGCTAGGTGAGTACTATCACGTCCTGCTCTACTGACCACCGTGGAGGAAACTCCCTGTTATTTGTAGATTGCCTGAGAACGCGTCAACGTAGAGATCTGAAATTTGGTTTGTTCTCATATCAATAGTAAATAAAATTTCAATTGGACCAAATCGGGCAGCCCCGTTTTGGTGTTGTCATATAAAAATTTTGGATTTTTACGTGTACTGTGAAAACGATAATTGTTTTTTGTACTAAAAACCTTTTCAGAATATGAAATCCTATAAAATTGGTTATTTTTTATATAATTTCTTCTGTCCGACAACTGCAAAAATCAAAATAACATAGATGGTTGACCATACGAAATTTCATGGTCTTACACCAATTCTAGATTTTTTACTTGTCGTCCCTCATAACTTTGAATTTGCTGTTTGAAAGTTGAAGTTCTCAATTTCCATTGTTAAAATTGTGTACTTCATAGACAAGCCAGACAACATTGACATCTGATTCTGGAGTAAAATTTCACGGTTGGTACACTACTACAATTATGGATAATTCTAAAATGACTAAAATCGAATAATATAGTAAAATGACTTTCATTAAATTAGTTCTCCGGATGGCCTTCGCCCGCATTACAACATTCTAGATCATGGGAGTTCACTTTTTTCTGCCCAAAAATCTTGTATTCCCAAGAGCTGTCATCACAAATCTTATAAATCTGCTCAAATTTTGATAAACAAGACTATTTCTTGCGACTTCTCTCTATTTATGATCCCGTTCACTGCCGGCATCCAAAATATGTTGTAAACCTCCCTGATGACTCTCAAATCAATTCCAAGTTCAATGACATTCGGAGACGTTTTCCATCGTCAGGGAAAGAGCAACGTCTTTGGTAGTATGTCAAGCACGGCACTTTTTATTATGCGCTTTTTGTTCCTGAAGTGTAAAGACTTTTCGCTTCCTTCATCTATCCTTTCTGCTTGTGGGTATATACTACGAGAGGCGAAAAATAGAACTGAAGTAAAGTGCACATTTCGCAATTCCAATTTATTTTTGCTTCTTGCTTTCGTATACTTAGCGACCTGGAAAGCGCAGCTATAACACTACGAGTTTGGGACGCATGCAGCCAAAGTTCAAACACCGAGAAATGAAAACAATTAATCGACTGGGGAGCATTCTATCATCCCCTGCCCTGCTAGTGACCTTAGTAGATGCTATGTATTTAAGAGTAGATATGTACATATGTAAGTGCAGCGCATGAACATTTTTCCACTTTGCAGTCGATTTAAGAGAAAGCTTCCCAGGGAATTATCAATGGGGAACAAAACCGAATTCTTGAAATGCTTTTTCTGGGCCCCTGATGTATATTTATATAAGTATACGAGTGGCAGTTATAATGTTCTTTCTTGGGCGCTTAAAAATAGAGTGTATACTATACTCATAAGGAGGCGACATTCATGTGAAATGTTGCTGTAATCCGATGATGGATTTGTGCCGTCCAAAGGAAGATGCAAGGCATACGGTGAGTGGCATCTGTTTTTATCCGCTTAGATGAAAAAGAAAGAGGAAGGACAGAGTATAGATCGACCTTTTCGGAAAATTTTTTTTTTTGTTATTATTATTCTATGGATGAAAATAGTACTCTGGTATAGAATTAAAGTCATCTGTTTTGATTGTGCCATGATATAATTAGTAATAAGTTTTAGAATTATTGCTGCGTTTCTTTTCGAAAAACACCGAAGGAATTCTCAGTGAAGCATACAACCCTGATAATAACCAAAAATGTATGTTGATTTTTCCAGTTTTATTTTTACTGGCTCAATATAAGCTAGTCAAAAGTCATATATAAAAGCAGACATTCTAACGCATGTTATTTCAACTAAATCAATCAAAATAAGCGGATTGAGTCCTCTCTTGACATGTGTACTGCCACATTAATGGTTATTTATAATTATAGATATAGAGTTAACATTACTCAAAATACGTTCACTTAAAAATAATGGCATTGACCAGAAATATCAACAATAACATGTTTTTTTTTTTTAAAGAAATCTTTGCATGTAAATTGCATCGTCCTTCAAATCTGGAAAGAAATTTTGCGAACTTTCTTTCTACCCTATAAAGAAAATATTTCGAGAATACAAGCTAAAAATATAAAGGAGTGATTTGGATTATTTGCAGTAAATTGGCATCATTAAGATACGCTTCGCAATAATCCTTTTGGATATTCATATCCTCCAAGTGTAACTGTGACGTGACGTATTCTTAGGTTGGTTGATAGCCTGACATGTATAACATTGTTTAAGCACTTTATTCTACTGAAATTGAATCTAATAAGTTTGTATGAAAACTACAGTATTTTATAGAATAGGTATATAAAGGGTTTTCCAATAAGAGGTGTTATTTTAATTAGCCCGCTCTTTCGGTAGATGTCACTTTTGGAGCTGTCATTTTTTGACATTTGACAAGTAGAAACTACGCCATTAATAAAAATGGAACGATACACGATTCAACAACGCATTGAAATTATTAAAATTCACTATTAAAATGGTGAAAATATGGCAGAGACGATTCGTCGGACCGCAATACAGAAATTGGTAGAAAAATTCGAGCTGTCGGGACAAGTTAGTGATGTGAAGAATAAAACCCGTACACGTCGCTCAACAACCGCCGAGAATATTGCTGCTGTAGCCGAAAGTGTTGAAGAAAACCCAGGTTTGTCCATTCCTCGTCGTTCTTTGGAATTAGGCATTCCACAAACGTCATTACACCGTATTTTGCATAAAGATTTGGGTTTTAAGGCTTATAAAGTTCAGTTAACACAAGAACTCAGGCCGGCCGATCATCAACAACGTCGAGTCTTTGCTGGTCCTTGAAATGCATGAAAATAATCCGAAATTCCATTGAAAACTCATCTTGAGTGATGAGGCCCATTTCCACCTCGATGGCTTCGTCAACAAGCAAAATTGGTGCGGTTTATGGTCCTGCGGGGTCATTGGACCTTACTTTTTCGAAAATGAGGCTGGAGCAACAGTTACGGTGAATGGATTGCGCTATCGACAGATGATTAATAATTTTTTATGGCCGGAATTGGATGGTATTGATCTGGACAACGTTTACTTTCAACAAGAGAGCGCTACGTGCCATACAAGCAACGAGCAGGTGATCTTTTCCGGGAAAAGTTTCCGGACCGTGTTATCTCTCGAAGAAGTGATCACAATTGACCACCGACATCTTGTGACTTAACACCTTGCGACTTCTTCCTTTGGGGCCACGTGAAAGAAAAGGTCTACGCCAACAGCCCAGCGTCGATTCAAGACCTCAAAGATGGAATTCGTGAGGCTATCGAGGACATAGGGCAGCCACTTTTGCGATTTGGTTATGGAAAATTTCATGAAAAGGATATGGTCCTGTAGGCATGGTCGTGGTGGTCATTTGGTTGATGTTATTTTCCATTACTAACGGCATAACTTCCTCTTTATAATGAATTAAAGATCCCATCATTTATCTCAAAAAATGGCATTTTTCTGTGAATATCAAAATAACACCTCTTATTGGAAAACCCTTTATGTAGAATAAAAACGGATGGCAATACAATTATTTGTAATCTTTTCTTGTCTCCCACACGCACTTTTAGGGTTGGGCAAATAAAAAGTGATTAATTTTATAACCTTAAAATTCAAGTTAAAAAATATTTGATGCTATAAAGTTTCAAATAAAGCTAATAATTTCATATGTTTTTAGAAAATCAATCTTTAAATTAAGATAATTGCCACACTCCTAGAAATAAAATTCGTCCCATATGAAATACCAAATCAATCAGTCTATGCCAGTAATAGCAGCTTTGTCTTTTATTATTATTTGATTTAACTTAGGCTATTATACCACTGAGAAGGACAGGCATCATTGACCAAAAATTATGTATATCAAAAATTGTTGAATTGAGCTACGCAATACACCCCTATTCTCCAAAGTTGACCTCTCTCTTCTTGTCACTTCGTTCTCTTTCCAAACAGCAAGAAATAGTGGAAAAATCTGGATCAAACGGGAAGGTCATTGCTAAAACAAACGCCGATTTTCATGAAATCGTATTTTTTTTAAGGCTATTTTAATGGTTGTAAAACAAATGTGCAAAGAGTATCGCGCAAAAAGCTGAAAATTTCAAAATTTCAATTTTGGTTAAAACAAGTAAATATCTAGAATTGTTCTTGACCAATTCTTATGATACCCTAGATGAATGCCCATATGTAATTTCGACGCGTTGTCAGGCACTGTCCAAATATACATATATTAAAAAAAGAAACTTTTGTATGGCAACCCTACGAAGGAGTTACCCAATTTGTCCCATTTTCGAACTTAAATATACTTTTTTTTTTAAAGTCCGTGTGCAAAATTTCAGCTTCCTAAGTGAACGCGTTCTCGAGTTATCGTGAGGACAGAAAGACGGACGGGCAGACAGACGGACATGCAAAAATTAAAATAACTTTTAATATTATGCGTGGGTGTCACAACACCCAAATATATGAATCGTAGTTTCTATCGCGCCGTTGTAAATCAGCCATAAAACTCCTCTTATCAGGCCAATAAGTTTTTTTTTATGAATTTGCATAACATGTGTACAAAGTTTTGTCGTTCTTGAGAAACACTAAGGCTGTTTGCATTTGCACACACGACGGAAAACTGGTCCCGTGTCTCTATAATTACTTTAATGCCGCACCGGTGCGGTTGCCGTCATGTGTGCAGTTGGCTGAGTTGTTTCTACAACTTGCATGACATTTTTAAAAAAATTGCAAATTTAAGTTCGAAAATGGGAAAAGTCGGGTAATTTCTTGAAAAAAATTTCGTTTTTCCTATATATTTTGACGCTGCCTAAGAGCATGTCTTCAACATAGAGAGTTGAAATTTTATACACGGCGTTTTCATAAAAATAATAAATAAAATTAAAAAAAAAAACAAGTAAAAAACCTAGAATTGGTCTAAGACCAATTCTTATGATACCCTAGATCAGTGGTTCTTAACCTTTTTAGCTACCGGCACCCCTAAAATTTTCAAACAATATTCTCGCACCCCTTACTAGAAATTATTGAGTTATATAAATTAAAAAACAAACATTATGCAAAACATATTTTTTATTAATTTTATGTGCGTAACAAATTTTTTATAAATTTTAATTGTTAGCTGAAATAATCAATTATAAATTATCAAAGTTTTTATTAATGGCTTTTTTGTTGTTGCTTTTCCTCAATTATTTTTGAAAACCGGGGGATCTTTTTTGAAATAGCTACACGCATATCATTACTAACATTAAGTCTATTTCTAGCTTTTGTTTTTATATGCACAAGTGACGAAAATCCCATCTCACACAAATATGTTGTGGCAAATGGAACAAGATGCTGAAGCGCTATTTTAGCTAATCGTGGATATGACATTACTTGAGCACACCAGAAATTTTCCAAATTCTCTGCTTCAAATTCCATTTGATTATGTCCATTTGTCCGTAGTTCAACAAGGTCATCTTTCAATAAATTACTGTCATCCATTGAGTCCAGATTATAAATAAATGGATCTAATATCCATTTTTCTGATATATCTATATCTCCAGTAGCAAAATATCCCTCAAAAGATTCGCTCAACTTTTGCAAATGATCTTTAATTTCGGTGGTAATATTGTTTCTTTCATCATCTGAAACAAGAACTTCTTCAAGCAAAGGAAAGTTAGCATAATTTATCTTGTCAACACGGTTAATCCAAATTGAAAGTTTTCGACTAAACGCAGTCAACTTCTCTTTCGCTGTTATAGTGTTCACTCCAAATCCTTGGATTGAAATATTTAATTCATTAAGGTGCGTGAATATGTCTGCCAAATACGCTAGCTGAATTATAGCATCTCTATTGCTGAATTCATCAGCTAAACTACTGCCTTGATTATTAAGAAACTGCATTATTTCACTTCGCAATTCGTACACACGATTTAGCATACGTCCACGCGATAGCCATCTTACTTCTGTGTGAAATAAAAGGACAGTATGCTCGGCACCAAGTTCTTCGCATAAAGCACGGAAGAGACGATGATTTAAAGCTCGACCTCTGATAAAATTTACAACTTTGACTGAAGTGATTAATGTTTTCTTTAATTTTTCAGGCAATGTCTTTGTAGCTAGCGCATGTCTATGTAAAATACAATGGGTAATTGTAACGTGAGGCACTTCCTTTTTTACATACGCTACAAATCCAGAATTTTTGCCTAACATGGAAGGAGCTCCATCAGTACAAATTGATCCTATTTTGTTCATCGGTATCTCATATTGTAATAAAAAGTCTTTGACTTTATTAAATATATCAATTCCTTTTGTAGTCAATTCTAATGGTTCACAAAACAAAAATTCTTCAACAATTTCTTTTTCTTTTACATATCGTACAAACACCATCAGCTGAGAACAATTTTCAACATCTGTAGATTCATCCAATTGAATACCCACTGGGACATTACTAGCTTTAATATCTTCAATTACTTGTTGTAAGATGTCTTTACTTATATCAGAAATTCTAGTACGGATTACGTCATTTGACAAAGGAATTTGTTGAAGCTTTTGTTGTGCTTCAGTACCCAACACTATTTTTGCCATTTCTAATGCACAAGGCTTTACAAGTTCTTCAGCTATTGTATGTGGTTTCTTCTTCTTGGCACAGATATATGCAACTTGATAAGACGCTTGCAACAGCGGCTTTTCGTGTGATATAAATCCAAAAGTTGTGATAGTTCCACTTTTATCAAATCGAACTCGTTTAGATTTCAAACTTTCAAAATCATAGCCAGCATCTACACCACCATGCTGTTTGGTAAAATGCTCATTTAGTTTCGACGGCTTGAGATTGGCGTTTGAAAATTTATTGCAGCACAGAATACATTGTGGTCGCTGCGTTCCATCCTTCTCCGTTGTAAATGTAAAACCATAACGAACATAATCGTCATTCCAACATCGTTTCTTTGACATGGCGTAAACTAAATTAAATTTTTTAATAAAACACTAAAAGAATATTAAACTTCTATCTATTATTGCTATATTTTAGCTTACCTTTTGAATTTGACTTTAATGTACCAAATTATATTCTAATAATTAGAATATAAATATTCAACTAAACTTGTAAAATTAACTTGTATTAATTATTTTATTATTAATATTTAACTTTTAATATTCAACACGAAAATTCAAACTTGTAAAGGAGCGTTTACAATGACAGAGTAGAGTGGAGTGAGCTTTTACCGGAGTAGCGTGCATGCACAATGGAGATTGAGCTTCATTCGGATTTTCGAAATCATATGATAATGATGTGACAGATTAGCATGTGTTTACATTTGAAATATATTTCAAAACAGAACACAGTTAGTCGATTCGTATAATTTATTTAACCAAATGGTGTTAAATGACAGAGAATATTTCTATAATTACAATAGAATGAGCTATGATCGATTTGAATTATCACAAATTACAAATTCACATTTATTACGGACACTTTCGAAATGAACGACTGCCATCTATATTCCATTGATAAGCCAATTCGAACATAGGAAAATTTTAATTCTTAATTGACTTTATTTATTTAAAATTGTATCATAAAAATATTAAATACATTTTTAGTTTCTTATAGAAAATATTTATTTTTGGTTTTTTTGTTATAATTTATTAATTTTCGTTAGTTAAAGTTTGTAGTTATCAGTGCGACATCTGTTAGAAACTAGTATTTCGAAACATATGTTGAAAGCTTTCGAAACTATCAACGTGAGATTAGGAATTGTTCTAATCTGACGCTACTCTGTGAAATCCACTCTGGTGGGAAGCGCGAAGAACTTATATTAGAGTGCAAGCTTGAGAAAAGGAGAGAAAATGCAATCTGGTTACTCCACTCTACTCTGTCATTGTAAACGCTCCTTAATAGTCGACACTAAAATTCAATTATTTTTAAATTTTTATTCAATGTAATGTGCGCATCAACAGTATTTATATTTCTAAGAATAATCGCAACAATCAACTGAAATTTCGAGGAAATATAAAAATTAGTATAGAAACTAGAAACGCATTTGAATTTTTGTAATTGTAGAAAAAATACAAAAATTAATTTGTCTCGATGGTTTATAATTTACAAACATATTTAAAAAATGTTTAGGGAATAAAAAATTTACTAACCAAAATGAATTTTTAAGATTAGTTTTTTATTTTGCTAGCTACACGTGAATTTGTAAAATTACAATTTCGCACCCCAAAATATTCAAGCTCGCACCCCTAAGGGGTGCGTGCACCACCGGTTAAGAACCACTGCCCTAGATGAATGCCCATATGAAATTTCGTATGGTCACCGATCTATTCAAGTTTGTTTTTGAAGTTGTTTTTCGCATATATTTCTAGAACGGTTTGTCGCACAGAAAAAATGATCATAACCAATTTTATAGGATTTCGTATTCAGCAGAAGTTTTTAGTACAATAAAATGTCTTGGACTGATCGTTTTCAAAGTATACGTAAAAAACCTAAATTTTTATATGGCAACATCAAGAAGGAGTTGCCCGATTTAGTCCATTTTTGACAATTTATTTGCTAATGTAATAAAAACATCATGTACGAAATTTCAGCTCTCTACGTCGATGCGTTCTCAAGCAGTGTCCAAATATATAGCGGAAAACGAAATTTTTATATGGCAACCCCACGAAGGAGTTGCCCGATTTGTCTCATTTTCGAACTTAATTTTACATTTTTTTTAAAAGTCCGTGTACAAAATTTCAGCTCTCTAAGTATACGCGTTCTCGAGTTATCGTGCGCACGGACGGACGGACGGACATGCAAAAATCGAAATAACTTTTAATATTATGAATGGGTTCCAATCCATTTTGCTCTACCATCATTATTTCGAGGTGTTACAAACGGAATGATAAACTTAGTATACCCCATAATTTCATCTAGGGTATAAAAATGGACGAAACCGGGCAACTCCTTCTTGGTGTTGAAATACAAAATTGGAGTTTCTTATGTATACTGTGAAAACCGTCAGCTCTAGACGTTTTCCAGAATATAAAATGGGGAAATTTATCATAATTATTTTTACTGTTTTTCAATAACGTTCATATCGAGATGGGATTTCAAAATCTTAAAGGTAACATATTATGTAAGTATAATAACGGGTTTTCCAATAAGAGGTGTTATTTTGATATTCAAAGAAAAATGCCATTTTTGAGATAAATGATCGGATCTTTATTTCATTATAAAGAGGAAGGTATGCCGTTAATAATGGAAAATAACATCAGCCAAATGACCACCACGAGCACGCTTACAGGACCATATCCTTTTCATGAAATTTTCCATAACCAAATCGCAAAGTGGCTGCCCTATGTCCTCGATAGCCTCACGAATTCCATCTTTGAGGTCTTGAATCGACGCTGGGCTGTTGGCGTAGACCTTCTCTTTCACGTGACCCCAAAGGAAGAAGTCGCAAGGTGTTAAGTCACAAGATCTCGGTGGCGAATTGTGATCACCTCTTCGAGAGATAACACGGTCCGGAAACTTTTCCCGTAAAAGATCAATGGTTTCGTTGCTTGTATGGGACGTAGCGCCGTCTTGTTGAAAGTAAACGTTGTCCAGATCAATACCATCCAATTCCGACCAAAAAAATCATTAATCATCTGTCGATAGCGCAATCCGACGACGACCCAAAAATGTTCGAGTTTTACGAACCGTCTCTGCCACATTTTCACCATTTTTATAGTGAATTTTAATAATTTCAATGCGTTGTTGAATCGTGTATCGTTCCATTTTTATGCGTAATGGCGTAGTTTCTACTTGTCAAATGTCAAAAAATGACAGCTCCAAAAGTGACATCTACCGAAATAGCGGGCTAATTAAAATAACACCTCTTATTGGAAAACCCTTTATATTCTTACGTAGATAGTTAGTGCATTACTTGCAAATTAATGTTTGTGGCTAAATAATATTTCTGTCGAAGGTATCTTTTACACCGCCGCCGATGAATTGTGAATTGAGCATACGAGAATATGAGTAGTGAACTTTCAAACATTTTCATAAACCAATTTCGCAGAATTTAATTTTCCGGATCGAAATCAGGGAAAAGCACTTTAGACACAAACAAAATTTACGTAGGTAATGTGTGATAATTTTTAATGCGGTTTGACGAATGCCCTCTATGAACTGGAGTCCGATGAGGTGGAGAGAGTATATCAACTGTGCCTACATATGCATGTGTTTAAATTGAATTGAAACAAACACACACATTTTTCTGTATAATATATGTTCATTGTTGTGGCTAAACAAGAGAAACATTGGCGTGCAAATCATGTACGACATAGTCTCATTTGTCATAATTTTTGCTGTTGCTTACCTTAACGCCTTTCCATCACCTGACTCCACTGAAATGTAGGTTGGATGGATGCCACTAAAAAAAAAAAAATCTTTAAAAAAAAAAAAACCTATGAGTTTGCAGGTACATATGTAGTTTTTATGTATGTACGTAGACTTACTGGCATAATTTTCCCTCTGGTATGATATGCTAGGGCTAGCTAACATGAGGTGAATATACCTGCCTGCAACTAAAATCTTTCCATCTACGTGGTAATATATACCTGAGGACAGAAAAGTACTTCCCATCTAGAAGTAGTCTATGCCCCAGTTACAATCATTTCTGTTTCCCGTCAGGACTCGGGACCTGGTGCATGATACTTAAATGGAAAGAGGGCAACAAGCGTTTTTTTTTTCAAAAAGAAAGAAGCGGATTTGGTATAGGATTCGGGGTAGGATAGTAGCTAGCGTAAATATCTCTTATCTCTTGTACATTTTGCATGTACATATAAGCGGTGAAGCTTTTTTAATTTAAGATGCACGCTGTATGACTTCTGTATATCTCTCGGGAAAGCTTTGCTGTCAGTCTTGGAAATTTTACAGGTATACATACGTAGATATGTATGTACTAACAAACCGTTTCTCTATGTGTTTTCCTGTGTTTTTTTGTTTCTTACAATATAATTTACATTATATCAAAGTCGTTAGTATGCACTCTGTGCGATACAGCCTTGCAGGCAGCAGGCAGTCTTAGTTCGTGTTTATGGTTGGCTGTGGGAGCAATAGCCAGCAAGTGTGCATGGCTGATATGAGATGAAAATGCGTGGGTCTAGTGCTTTAGTGAGTGGCTCTACTACGGTCCTTAGCGCTGCACAACCACAGCCAACACAACCTCAGATCTTTTTCTAAGCTCTGTTAAATGAGAATAAAAGAGCTTTAAGGGCCATAAATTCTGGACAAATATATAGGTCTGAACGGAATATAGGTTAGCACTTTGGTGTTTCTTTTTTTGCTTTCTTTTTAGTTTTTAATCATATTTAACACGATTGACATTTGTATAAGCCTACATTTTACGCATAATTAAATGTTATTCGAGCGTAAAATTTAACGTTTTTTTGATACTTTTATTCATTTTCAACTCTTCACAAAAGGAATGAATGAAGAAGTGAAAGATTATTGTGCGGAGGCGTACGAAATTATCTTAAACATTCTGATGCTCTTTGGGTGAAAGATCATTATTCTCGCCTCTTTAGTTTGCTGTGTAAACAAAATTCCTCAATCAATTAAAAAGTTTTAATAATCTGTAGAAAAAGTTGAACTCATAAATTGACTTCTTAAAATGTCTTATTTGATTGGTTGTTTTGTATTAATATGGAATGGAGAGAATGTATGCGCTGTTGTATAATACAAAAAAAAAAAAAGAGTTTTAGGTAGTAACAACAATAATATCACATTCATTTTCTTGATGAGGTTTTTTTCTTTCTTATTGGTTCTAATGTAGGCATTCATGTTCATATATAGGCAGATGCATACACATACGTAATGTAAGTATATAATATTTAAGTCGTTTTTATTTTTTCTATAGGTGAAAGGAAAATTATTAATTGCCATGAAATCATGCAGTTTTATGCAACGAAGTTAAATATCAGTTCACCATATAATCGATTACGTGTAGCATTCCATTCTTCAAGTTTTTTGTTATCATTTATATGGACATATGTATTAAGAGTTTGACTATTTAAACAGAGGGTTTGGGGCCATTCTGATATAGTATTACAATTACGAAGACTATACGGAAAATTCTCGACTTGGAATACAGGTTTGTTAATTTTTTTGGCTGTCTTTTCAAGATGCAAGAACATTTTTGTTGCTCCATGGCAACATATTATAGGAAACCTAAAATATTCAAAAAAATTTTGTTGACATAAAGGGTTTTCCAATAAGAGGTGTTATTTTAATTAGCCCGCTATTTCGGTAGATGTCACTTTTGGAGCTGTCATTTTTTGACATTTGACAAGTAGAAACTACGCCATTAATAAAAATGGAACGATACACGATTCAACAACGCATTGAAATTATTAAAATTCACTATAAAAATGGTGAAAATGTGGCAGAGACGATTCGTAAAACTCGAACATTTTTGGGTCGTCGTGAAGCACCTTGTCGGACCGCTATACAGAAATTGCTAGAAAAATTCGAGCTGTCGGGACAAGTTAGTGATGTGAAGAATAAAACCCGTGCACGTCGCTCAAGAACAGCCGAGAATATTGCTGCTGTAGCCGAAAGTGTTGAAGAAAACCCAGGTTTGTCCATTCCTCGTCGTTCTTTGAAATTAAGCATTCCACAAACGTCATTACACCGTATTTTGCATAAAGATTTGGGTCTTAAGGCTTATAAAGTTCAGTTAACACAAGAACTCAAGCCGGCCGATCATCAACAACGTCGAGTCTTTGCTGATTGGGTCCTTGAAATGCATGAAAATGATCCGGAATTCCATCGAAAACTCATCTTGAGTGATGAGGCCCATTTCCCAAGAGTTATTGTTGAAAAGCCTCTCTATCCTCAACGTGTGACTGTATGGTGCGGTTTATGGTCCCGCGGGGTCATTGGACCTTACTTTTTTGAAAATGAGGCTGGAGCAACAGTTACGGTGAATGGATTGCGCTATCGACAGATGATTAATGATTTTTGGGAAAAGTTTCCGGACCGTGTTATCTCTCGAAGAGGTGATCACAATTGGCCACCAAGATCTTGTGACTTAACACCTTGCGACTTCTTCCTTTGGGGCCACGTGAAAGAGAAGGTTTACGCCAACAGCCCAGCGTTGATTCAAGACCTCAAAGATGGAATTCGTGAGGCTATCGAGGACATAGGGCAGCCACTTTGCGATTTGGTTATGGAAAATTTCATGAAAAGGATATGGTCCTGTAGGCGTGATCGTGGTGGTCATTTGGCTGATGTTAATTTCCATTATTAACGGCATACCTTCCTCTTTATAATGAAATAAAGATCCGATCATTTATCTCAAAAATGGCATTTTTCTTTGAATATCAAAATAACACCTCTTATTGGAAAACCCTTTAGTACCATGCATTAGGACTGCAATAAATTCATGATCAGATGGTTATTAACTTATGAATGTTGGCTTGATTAAAACAATGCTCTACAAGTATATTTAAGTAGATCTCAATATCGTCAGTATTCTCATATATGTATTTTTAAAAACTGGAAAATATCAAGAAAATGCTTTAAATACATGTAGAGCAAGAGTGGATCAAGAATGGAGCCTTCAGGAGATCCAAATTATAGGATTAAACGACTTAATGCAGTTTTCCTTAATTTTAACTTACTGACAGCGTTCAGTTAAAAAGTTTCCAATCAACATTGTGAAAGTTGAATAAAATAAAGTCGTAATAATAATATTTCGGCATGATTAAAACTACCAAATGCATTTGAGTAGTCCAATAGTGATAAGTAGCTGAATGTGAATTCCCTATAGTAAGATAATTTCGATATACATATGCAGGGTGTCCCGGTGGAAACGATTCGTATTTGCATAAAGCGTTACTTTCTGAGTAAAAAGATCTTTTAGACTATATTAAAATACTCACTGTTTGAAGAAATATTCGAACTGATTAATGCATTCATTAAGTTAGACTTTCACTGAAGCTGTTGTAACTTTTTAAGTATATTTTTTTTTTTTAATTTTCAATAGGCATTTATTTAGCCTTCAAAATAAAATAAATACTTAGTGGCTTATGTTGTTACCAGTGTTGCCACAAGCCTAAAAATTTTCGGATCCAAATTGAAGGGAAAAAGGATTCAAATGTACCCCCTAAAAATTTAATTAAAAAATGATGATAAACATGAAAAATTACGAATAAAAATTTATTATAAAAAAACAAAGTTAACGATCACATTTTCATTATTTTTTGTAATTAGTTTATAAAAAAAAGTACACATTTTCCCTTTCTACGCATATCTACTATTAGTATGTTATTTACTCAAAAAATTATGCTGACTATAACTACAAAAATCCTGCAGGCGAAATCCATAGCTCATTATTATCCGGAATTAACTCCTCTGCAAACATTGCAGACTGAATTGTGCACATATCAAACTTATTGGATTATTTGTTTTTAATCAGACTTAAATCAGAAAACTGTCATTATGCAGTCGCTGAGCTGTGAGGAAAAGTCATCTGGTCCCATCATGAAACTGAAAATATTATGAAACATAGGTTCCATCAGAGCAGTTTTAAGCTTAAGTTTCGACACTTCCGATTAAAATTCTTCTGGCTTCTCCTTATTTATATGATCTAACATACTTGTGTTGTATTTAAATGCCCTATATTCTGTATTGATTGACTGCTTTTTACCTTGGGGAACCATATTCGAAAAATGATTGAGAAGTGACAATACACTTGAATCTGGCTTCAAACATACTTTTGGGTATAATAGTGCAAGCTTTTAACAACTGTGTTCTGAAAATCACATCTCTATTTAATTTGAGTTGTTAACTCAATATGAAATTTGATAACACTTTGCTGTACATCGGTTAATTTTATATTATCAATTTGGTTCTTTGCAATGAATTCACGGCTTCTCCCATATAGATCTCATTCAATGGCAAATAATTATCACTATTAAGAAAATCAATTTCAGTTACTTCAAGTTACTTCAGTTACTTCAGTTACTTGAAGAAAATTGCTAATAATAATTTTAAAATTGCTTTCCATAATAGGATATAAATAGTGTATTCTCAAGGCTTGAGCCTATTTAAGTAAGAAATTAGTTAGGTGTCTGAAAATGGATCCATTTATACAAATTTAGAAAAAAAGGATCAAAGTATCCAAATTTAGTTTGAAGAATAAATTGTATCCAATTGGATCCAAGTGGCAACACTGGTTGTTACATGTGAACCTCTCTCGCTCTTTCTCTCTTTCTCACTCTATAAGGAAAAAATGTATGGCAGAAGTGGGGGCGGGGGGCAAAATGTCAATGTGTATATACATGCACGGTGTTTCTGGCTGTGGTCAATAGAGCAGAAGGCGATAGTACTAACCTAGCCAAACAAAAAATTGTATGGCAACGGGGGGAGGAGCATATCAACCATTTCGGAGGATGATTAAGAAAAAAAGCTAGTTTTTCTCAAAACACCTTAAGCATAATATTTAACGTTATTTTGATTTTACAAGTCTGTCGCGTTCACTTGAGAGTTTTGCACACGGGCTTTTAAAAAAGAAAGTAAATTTAAGTTCGAAAATGGCCCAGATCGGGCAACTCCTTCTTAGGGTTGCCATACAAATATTTCGATAGAGAGGTGAAATTCGGTACATGGTGCTTTTATAGCAATAGTAAACGAAATTTAGAAAATAGACTAAATCGTCCAACCCCTTCTTGGTGTTGCCATATACAAATTTAGGATTTTTACATATATGTATGTATCAGTTCAAGCCGGTTTTAATGTACTGAAAAGTTCTTCAGAATGTGAAATCCTATTAAATTGGATATAACCATTTTTACTGTCCGACAAACCGTTTTAGAAATATATGCGAAAAACCACTTCAAAAATCATACTTGCGCAGAGAGGTGACCATACAAAATTACATACGGGCATTTATCTAGGACAAGGATGCCCAACCCAAAGCGTTTGGTGGGCAAAAAAAAATATTACTGAGCTTAGGTGAGCCGCACATACATATAAAAAAAATACGATACAATACAATACAAAAACGCTTTATTGAAAGAAACTGGCTTAGGCCACGGTGGGTACATAGATTAACATTGCTTACTTAATTATAAGCAGATATATTGGAAAAACAACAAAAAGGAAAGTAGGAAAGGTAGAAATAACACATATAAAGCCAGAGTGGCAACTAAAAATATGTAAAAGAAATGTTATAGAGATTTAAGACTTATAAGAAAGAAGGTTTAACTAACTTAAGAAATTATGACATTAAACAGCTGTGAGTATCAAGCCCATCCAATGCAGCAACTCAAGGTATACAAAACAAAATGAAAATTAAAAATTTGGAATACATATGTAGGTACTACAGTTAACATTTTCAATAAAACAAATAAAACGAAGAACTTATTCAAGTTAGTTAATGTGACACTTGTTTTTCTACATTGTTTGATATCTTTTTCATATCAACTGGTAATTTAGCCGACGCGCATCGCAGTTGATTTGTCGTGTTATTATCAAGCAACCTGCTGCGGCACTTCGTTTTTTACAACATTTAATTTTGAAAAAAAAAAAAAAACGATTCGCAGCGATACGTGGTCCCAAATAATTTTGGAAATTTATCTTCGAGGATATATTTCTGATAAAAATCAGGCTTACTCCCTTCACACATGTACTTTAACTCTATGTTTGATTGCAAATCTATTAACTCTATTAGTAAATTTGGAGGCGTAGATTCCACTTCCACGTTAAATGGACGTAAGAATATTTTGAACATTTCCTCATGATTTTGCATATATGAGAATCTGGTGTCAAATTCTTTAATTAATTTTGTGACTTCATTAGAATACTTTAAAAAATCTTTACGGTTACTATTAATGTCATTTAATAATGGGAAATGAATCGCATTATTTGACCGCAATTGATTTTCATAAAGCTTGAGTTTAGTTGCGAAGGATTTTATATCTTGATAACATTCTGTAATCAGCTTATTTTCACCTTGTAGCTTCTGATTTAATTCGTCTAATTTCATTATTATATCTGTTAGAAAACATAAATATAAAAGCCATTGATTATCGTAAAGTTCACATATTGCTACCACTTTTTTCCATAAAAGTTCGAATTTCTTCTCTTAAGTTCCAAAATCTTAATAAGCAGTTTCCACGACTTAGCCATCGAATTTTAGTATAAAATATGAGATCGCCGTATTCAGATTCGAGTTCGCTAAGGTATTTTTGAAATTGACGATGCTTCAATGAATTATTTTTAATTGAATGAATTATCTTGACAACAACTGACATCACATGAGACATATTCAATACTTGTGCACATAGCCTCTCGAGGTGCAAAAAGCAATGGCAAATGAACATTTCAAAATCATGTGAACTTTTTCCCAAAGCTTTTATGTGTTCGAGAATTAAACTAACAGCACCAAAATTTTTTCCAACCATTGAGGGGGCCCCATCTGTCGCGATGCCTACGAAATTTTTCAAATCTATTTGACGAACTTTCGCACAATTTATGACAGCATCCTTTATATCTCTTCCTTTGGTAGTATCTTTCAAACTCACAAGATCGAGTAGTTCTTCTGCAACATTCATTTCCCTGTTGACACCTCTAATAAAAACAGCAAGCTGTGCAGTATCACTAATATCTGATGTTTCATCCAAATATTCAAAGCCTTTTGTAATTCTGTTGAGCGATGCACAAATTTCTGTTGAAATGTCGGCTATTCTTCTTACTACAGATTGACGTGAGAGACTAATTTGATTAAAAAGATTCACTTTTTCTGGAAAAATTTCTTCAACTGCGGTAATTAGACACTCTTTGATGTAGCCACCGTCTGTAAAGGGCTTCATTTTCTTAGCAATAATGTGAGATACTCGAAAGCTAGCACAGACGATACCGTTTGATTGTGCAGTTTGCTTATGAAATACATTTTGTTGAGTTTTAAGACATATTTTTAATGATTGCAATTTAGCTTTCCGTTCGCTAATAGTAAGTTTATCAATTTCGCTATGTTTTTGTTCATAATGTCTTTTCAAGTTGTATGATTTTAAAATTGAAATAGAATCACGACAAATCAAACATAAGCGTTGTCTTTTATTTGAATGAAAAAGTACAAATCTTCCTACTCACTCTGAAACTTTCTCTTCTCATCTTCAAGTTTTCTTTTCTTCTTTTCAATCCTTGTTTCGGCCATCTTGAATAAATTAGTGGTTAAAATAAATATAATATATTATTGATACGATTAAACAAGCAAGTACCACTATTTTCTCCAAACACGGACACGTCTAACAATTAATAATATTCAAAGCTAACGGATGAGAATGTTGCCAGTATGATAAACACCCCTATTATAGTAGTTACCTTACGACTTTGTAAAATTCATAGGAACGAAAGGAAACAAAGAAGCATAGAAAGATTTTAACTGAAAAATTTCTCTCTGTTTTCGCTGCTGCTTTTGTCGATTTTTATTTCGTTCGTTAGGTGTTCCTATAAATTTCACACAGTCGTGCCACTTGAAGTGTGGTGAAAACCATAATAAGTGTGAAAATAAATAGACAGTGAGGGAGGGATGGTGTCGAGCAGCGTTGCCAGACGGTCAAATTTTTCTGTGTAGAGTCGACATAAGAATAAAAATAGGTACTAGCACGCATCATAGCAAGATAGTTCTGATTTCACAAAATATAATATAAATGTGGTAAATTTACGAGAACACTTTTTTGTATTGTATGAATACAAAAATTCAAAATATGGAAAGCTGAAAACTTCAATTGGGCCGCATGCGGCCCATTGGCCGGGGGTTGGCCATGCCTGATCTAGGGTGTCATAAGAATTGGTCTTAGACCGAGTGTACACCCGATGTGGTGTCTGTAGCCGTTAAAGAGTTTTTAGCTCTTAACCTATTCTGAAAGCTATTTTCAAAGATAATTTATTCCCTTAGAGACTGAAAACACGTCATTTTAAAAAATATCAGCTAATTTCGGTAGGACCTGAATAGGTTCTGAGCTAATAACTTCTTAATATCTGCCTGCAAATAGCACATACGGTGTAATAGGTCAAATTAAAGAGGAGAGTCCCCAGTTTACAGTTATTGTAAAAAAAGTTATGTTATTATTATTTATAAAAAAAGATGATGTCAAAGTAAAAAAAAGGTAAGAAAATCGTTTAGACCACCATAACTCCGTTGAGGAGAGGGTTGGGGTACGGGGTTGCTTGAACAGTCGTTGGAACGGCTATGAAGTTCTGCATACAATGAGCTCCTAACTGTGAGCGTACGTCCTGTACTTTTTAAGATACAGGGTGTTTTGTGAAAAACTAGCTTTGTTCTTAATCATCCTGTAACTCCAAAACGGTTGATATGCCCCCCTCCCCCCTTGCAATACAATTTTTTGTTTGGCTAGGTGAGTACTATCACCTCCTGCTCTATTGCCCACCTAGACGGAAACACCCTGTATATATACCTGTATACAGTGAATTTCATAACTATATCACCACCGACGAATTATTAATTTTTCCAAGATAGAGTTGAGACACCCTGTAGTTATCATCATTGCAAAACCAACTGATGAAAATGAATGATAATTCAAGAGAAAACAAGCAACGATTGTATTTTACTTAAGAGGAAATACAAAAACAACTGAAAAGACCATATTCATAACTATATCACCATATAAATTGTTAGGCGCAATTTGAGCTGATTAGAGTGCAAACGTTAAAATTTTTAGTGAAAACCCGGTTTCATTCAAAATTTAGCAAAATGCCACGTGGAATGTACTTGTCAGAAGCGAAAAGCGGTAAAAATTTAGCTTTTAAGGAAGAGAATTATTTTCTGCGCGAAATTAATCCAAGACTGAAGTGAGATCACGTGACAGTTTCAAAATTCCTGCAAAATCCGGATTCCTATACTTAAGTAATTCCTTGAAAAGCTTGGTTCAAATACAAAAGGAATTTGAGCTGCCTGTGTCCTTACGATAATTTACCGCACAATTACACGCTGTGAACACCTGAAAAGTCAAAAATTGAAGTCCGTACCGCAACTTACATCCCGTCATAAAGACGTTCGCCTAAAGTTTGCCAGAGTAAGTAAACGTTAATCGGAACTGGAACGAGGTAAACTAAAAAGTCATTTCAAACCATCATTTTGTGCGATTTACGTTTGTTCTTTGAGTGTATTAAAAATAATTTTTTCCGACGAGAAAAAGTTCAACCTCGACGGTCCAGATGATTTCCTGCATTTTTGGCAGGATTTGAGGAAAGACCAGTTGTACTTTTCTCGGTTTATTTTGGTAGTGGAAGCTTAATTGTTTGGGGAGCCTTCTGTGCTAAACAAACCCCTTCTTTAGCTTTTCCGTCCACTATGATGAAAGCAAACTCCTTCCATTCTTGGAACGTAACGGAGGCGAGTCATGGGCATTCCAGCATGATAATGCCGCTTTCCACACGAGTAGAGCGTTGAAATCCTGGCTTAGGCGTCACCAGATAACAGTTATGGACTGACCCGCTTGTTCAGCGGACCAAAATCCCAATAGAAAATCTTTGGGGCATTTTTGTTCGAGAGGTGTACGCCAACAACAGGCAATTCAGCAACGTTAATGGCCTGCACGCAGCCTGAAACAAGCCTGGAACAGTCTCGAGACGGAGAAGCTGAAAAATCTCGTGGGGAGCATGCTAGACAGACTTTTAGGATTAGCAGAAAGTCGAAGAGGGTCGACAAAATACTGAAAATATTTTTGAAGCCCAAAAAATTTAACTAAAATTCCGGAAAATTGAAATTTATGTGGTGTTGTTTGTATTTTGTATTTGTTGTTTTTTGTATTTCCTCTTAAACAAAATAAAATCGTTGCTTGTTTTCTCTTGAATTATCATTTATTTTCATCAGTCGGTTACGCAGTGATGATAATTACAGGGTGTCTCAACTCTATCTTTGAGAAATTTATAATTCGTCGGTGGTGATATCGTTATGAAATGCACATGTATATTATTATTATTTTTTTTTTTGTAAAACAATTCACCAGATCAAAGAGATACATATTTTAATATATAAAAGTCATAAATTTTGTATATTGAATTTTTTGTTTATGTATATTCCATCGAAATAACTGCTCTCTTTTCAAATCAAAATGTCATAAAAGACGCCATAGACAAGCAAATTATTTTCTTTTATTGACTCGAGCTCAAAACTGTACAATTCATGTCTAGGTTATGACAAAAGCGTGGTACAAAATGATTAAAACCAGAAAGGGAAAATCGATAGTCATTTGTAAATTGCTAAATCTTAATAAAGTTTCCGGCAATTATTTGGACCCACTTAATTCGTAGCTAGAGATATCTGATGAAGAAAGGCAAGGATCTATAGAGACAGACTATAAAGATAAATGAAATTCAAAAGGAAAACTTCATGATGGAACTGTATTAATTTCGCAGCAAATATTTGCACCAAAATTGACTTTTCGAAATCCTTTTAGATAGAAGTGATGAATCAATGATATACTGTAATTGGAGAATCAATAACCTCTGGGAACTTGTATATACATACAAAGTGAGAACGATTGTGTTAAAGGACAAAAGTTTCCAGACATTTTGTAAATTCTACTTAGTTTGGAGAGAAGAACTTTTATTTAAGTTAGCGTTAGATAATTTTATATAAAGTTTGGTAACTACAATTGTGGCTGTTTGAAGGTTGAAATTTTTAAAAGTTTGCAATTGGTTCTGAGCGACATGCCGTTAAGACGAGAGTCCACAGGAGCTAAATGAATTCTTCTATTCTTTTTATAAGACAAGGATATATTAAATATTTCAAATGACAAATTTTCACACAATCGAATAAACAGCAGAAACATCATCTTCATCACTTTCGGAATTTTTTTTTAAAATGAAACACTCACTTCTGAAGAAAGAACGCAAAACAGGGGAGCTCATAACATTAAATGTATGTATGCAGACATAATATCTGACAATAATAATTTAAAAAGCTTGTAAGCAGCCGCGCCACGACTTTTATAATTATGATAATTTCCATTTCATCAGCATGATAAAATGCTTGAAAAAGTTGGTCAAGGAAGGATTACATTTATCAATTTTAAAAGTTGCTATCATCTAGCTAGTTTCAGGTTTTGATTAAGTTATCGTTCTGGGTGCGTTCAAGCATGTATATTGAGTGCTATCTTAATTGCAATATTTATTTGATGTTTTGTTAGAAAGATACACTGTTGAATAAATTGGAGTTAGGATACATATTAAAAAAAATAACAACAAACTGTTGCGTTTCATGAAGAAGTTTTCACTGATTTGCAGAGAAAAAAGCTAAAATTTATTCTTATAAGTAGATATGGATACCAAAACGCTCAATTCCTTTATAATTATTCTCATATTGAAATGCTCGTGCAAAAATTGTCGAGCCCATTCTTTTCTTGATATGTAACTTTTCTGATATCTGCCAGTACGAATTGCTCCATTTTTCGGACATTTCTTCGGTTACTTCTGCCACAGAATGCCGTGGGCGGGTGACCTATCACAGGTGTGGTTCTTCAATCCTCCAAATTGAACCAAGTTATTTAAAACAAATATATATATATTCACAGTTCTCTCGGCCTTGTTGAAATAAGCGGTTTGAATTTTTGACCATGCTATATGAAGGCAGTGTTGCCAAAAATACGGTAATTACCGTGTTTATACGGTAATTGCTGTACGAAAACAGTATGCGGTACAAAACCATTACCGTACGAAAATATGTATAATATAATAATAATGTATAAAAATTATTATATGCAATAACAGGAAAATTCTAATGACCGACAGGGCTTTTACGCGATATTTCTCCTTCCTTCACTCGTATATAAATTTTTCAAAAATTCAGTAACCCAAGTTTTTTTTTAATTAAAACGAAAGCCCTGTCGATTTGTATATGTGATTGATTGACAGCAAATTTTTAATAATTAAAATTCAAAGATAAAGCAATTTTTTGGAAATTCAAATTACGAACGAATGATTATTGATTTTGCTCGTGGGTATAAATCTCTAGACAGACGGGCAAAATCAATGATCATTCGTTCGTAACTTGAATTTTCAACAATCGCTTTACATATAAAAATTGGTAGAACTTTCATTTTAATTGACAAATCTTGAGTAAGTAGATTTTTGAAAAATTTAATTACGCATGAATGATCATTGATCTTGTTCGTCTGCCTAGGGTATAAGATTGTGATTCGACTGTGAATGTAGCTTGATTTGAATTTAGTTGTGGATGTAGAAAATTACTGATCGCGTTCTTTATTAAAATTTTTCAGAAATAAAAAATTTTAATATGTTCGTTCTTAGTTGAATATAATATTTCATTTAATGCAATCACCATAAATTTAGTATTTTAGTTAATGAGATGACTGATAATTTCGACAAAAAAAAATGAATGTGCCGATATTTCGACAATAACTTGGGAAATATTATTAGTAAGTACCTTATTTGAACTTCTCGAGGTGTCGAGCAATACTGAAGAGGCGGATGTAGCACCAAGTACAACATTATTTAAATCAATTATGGAAGTATTTACTTCTAGAAATATACCCATTTTTAATATTATTGGATTCGACAGTGATGGCTGCTATATGATTATGAGGAAGCATAGTCCGTTGCAGCATGTTTTACAAAAAGAGTGTCCCAGAAATACAAATTTTTAAATGTCTCTGCCGTTCAGGGAATGCGAAGACCTTGCAAGCATTTACAATTATTTAAAGCATAGGAGCAAGAGACAGGCGATTTTAGTATCTTTTCAATCTTATCTTGATTTTGGACCACATAAAATCCTTCAGGCTCAGACCAGGTGGCTCTCGCTGAGAAAACTAGTTAACAGCTTGTTGGAAATGGTAAGCACTTTTGCTATTTCTTTACCAATCAGTGATTAAGTGAACACATTCGTGGATCTAAAGATATTCTAGAGAAACTATCGGATCCGATTAAATAAATTATATTTTCTTTTCTTAGATTGGATAATCCAAAAATATAACGCTCTTATATAATACATATATATACCGGATTGTCAAAAACAACGCGATTTTTAATTTGCTCACAAGCTATACGGCGTAAAATTCTACACAATTTGCTTTAAATTTAAGTTGGTTGCTTGTAAATTTTTCAAGCGAACTATGTAATTAATTTTAAAATACGAGAAGCCTATACAACAATCTTTGAATTGCAAGGAATTTTCTTACAAGACTTGGAAGACGAATGGCGGAAATTGCCTATATATTCATTACCAAAAAAACTGAAAAATCTAGATATTCCTGTAGAAGAATTTTATTTTAAGTTAGCCAAAATAATAGATGAAGAAAACCGACAAGAATTTCAAAATTTATCGCAATTTGCGTTAAATTTATTTCCACTTCCGCACTCAAATGCCGATTGCCAACGGATTTTTTCAAAAGTCTTCTTACTAAAAATAAAACATGAAAATAAATTGAAAAAATGAAACAATGAAATGTTCTTCTTTCCGCCGATTGTATAAAAAGAACGCCTCATTATTGTAAAGATTTTGAACCTACTGCATTAATGTTGCAGAAAATTATAAATGTTGAGGAGTTTGAGTAATATGTGAAAAAAAAATTGTATTCGACCTATATTTATTTATACATACGGAAATAAAGATTATAATAGCTGCGTTTTTTTATCTCTCTGATCTAATCTAGTTCAATTTAATGTACGTGAAACAGCAATAATGGATCACGCATTGTTGTTGAATAAAAATTGAACAGGATCAGATCAGAGAGATAGAAAAACGCATCTAATGTGTGTTTTGTGAATATTTTGTTTCTATTTTTATGCATTAATATAACATTTTGTTTCATTTGCTTTATATACGGTAGAAAAATTTTAAAAACGGTAAGTTTTTAACTGAAATATGGTAAGATTAGCAACATTTTCTGGCAACACTGTATGAAGGCCAAATTTCTTCTGACGTTTTTCCTTTCTTCACTATATACCTACTTACTTATCGCGTTGTTTCTAAATTGGGAAAATGTCCGAATTCGGCTGATATAGTGATATTTCTCCTTCCACGGATAATTTGATACTGACTTCTACATAATAATGTAATAAGGTTAGATTTATACTACCAATGAGTGTCACAATTAGTGCTATACAAATCAGATGATGAGTGATTGCTAACTACTTCACGACGTGAACTTATCAGCCTCCCTGCATACATACGTATGTAGCAGGAATAGCTTCCAAAAGGCCAAATCTCTAGGGTTAATTTTTCTTATTTTCAATCATGGTAGCGTTAAAATTATCCGTTCTTAGACTTAAAACATGTGAGCGTAGTGATACTGAAGATATGTAACCACCCGTCTAATCAACCGTTTAGCCTTTTTATTAATAATCTCTCTCTATCGACTATGGTGCTTCTCTTGTACATATGTATGTATACTTTAATCAATACTCCTTTTTTTTACGCTAAGAAGGTGAAAAGTTTGTCGTGTATGCTATGCTTGTCCATGCTACATAGAATAGACAAATTAGGGAGACGTGAAAAACATTGGTCTTTATATTCTGTTTTATATCGGTTTTATATTGGTTAATGGGCAGAGTGAGCGATTTGACTGTATTTCCGAATATAACAATCGCAAATTTAATTGCTCTTATCATTCCAATTTGACGTTTTCGAACATTGTACCTAC
Organism: Dioctria rufipes; assembly: GCA_963924295.1. Lineage (NCBI taxonomy): Eukaryota > Metazoa > Arthropoda > Insecta > Diptera > Asilidae > Dioctria > Dioctria rufipes. Next base: position 63,300,990 of record OZ002740.1, on the reverse strand, counting down.
AGTGTTGTGAAAAACAATAGCAACTGTTTCAAGAAAAAAAAGAACTTGTTTTTTCCTTGATTTTAATTAACTTATAACAAAAATAATATTTGATTTTTATCCACTCATCAATACCAATAAATTGGCATACTTATCAAAAAACAAAAGATTTCATAACTGTAAGTGTGCAAAACTAAAGTAACATTTTATAAATAGGGACTCCTCCTTCGTCAGTACTTCCTATAATTGCCTTTCATTTTAATTACTTTAGGGCATTCTCGTGGTATAGACGCTATTAAATTAGTAATTATGCTCTCACGTATAATTTCCCATTCTTTTTTCATTTTATTTCGGAAATATTGGCTTGTCAATTAAAGATTTCGAAGAGGTTCACAATTAGATTCAAGTCTGCATATTTGGCCGGCCAATCAAGAACTGGAACCCTATTATTATTAATTTCTTCCTTTATCAGCTTCGATGTGTGTTTCGGGTCATTAAAGCGGTATTTCCCATTCGAAATAGAGCAACATAACTGTTTCGAAAAATTCTTTACAATTCAAACGATCCATTATTTCTTTTACTTCGTAGAAAGGACCTAGTCCGCTAGCTGAAGAACAAATTCACACCATAACACTACCACCTCCGTGCATGGCTGTGACCTTGCAATATCGTTGGAGCGAGTCGTTAAGCTTTTAGTCCTCGTACACTACTAATTTCGACGGAGGTAATTAAATTAAATTTGGAATCGGCAGAAGGACTGTTTTCCACTGGAGCAATTCAAATGTGTTCTCGATGCAAAGTTCAATATCTAAATAGAAATTAATGTAAAAAAGTAGATCACAGTATTAAATTCACCTTTTTTGCAAGTGTTTCTTGGTTAGAATTGGATTCATGACTGGTCTGTAGCTTTTTAACTTGTTCTCCAAAGGTCGCCTCCGGACATTACCAGCAACTATGGTTAAATTTGACCTAACAAACTGTTTCTTATTATATCTTTTATGATGATGAAATTATAGGACAAACTTTGTATTTCGTTTCGTTTGTAACACCTAGAAATAATAATGGTAGAGCAAAATGGATTGGACTCCCAAGTATAATATTAAAAGTTATTTTGATTTTTGTATGTCCGTCCGTCCATTCTTAGTACTTGGAGAACTGAAATTTTACACGCTGCTTTTTAAAAAAAAAAACAACAAAAAAAGTAAAATTAAGTTTGAAAATGGGACAAATCGGGTAACTCCTTCGTGAGGTTGCCATACAAAAATTGCGTTTTTCATTATATATTTGAACAATACCTGGGAACGTGTCAGCGCAGACAGCTAAAAATTTGTACACGGTGTTTTTATAAAAATTATAAATATAATTTCAAAAATAGGCTAAATCGGGCAACCTTTTCTTGATTTTGCCATATAAAAATTTTGGTTTTTTACGTATACTGTGAAAATGATCAGTCCTAGAACTTTTTATTGTACTGAGAAGTTATTCAGAATATGAAATCCCATGAAATTGGTATAATTTTTAAAAATTTAAAAAATTTTTAGCGACCCAAGCACTCATTGTCAACCTCAGTAAGAATTTACTGGTTCTTTCAAATTTCGAATTTCGTTCTATTACAACAATCGGCAGTGCTATCACTGCTTTCCACAGCATGCCATAGCAAAGGCAATTGCAAAATGAAATTCCAATAGCACAACAAGCAGTGAAATTTCAAATAGCAGCAGCAAACATAGCAGTTCCAAAATTAATTTTTTCGATAGCATAGCAAGTATAGCGCAAGCACATGGAAATATTTGCTGGTGCTTTTAAACCCTGCGAAAAACCACTTCAACAATCAAACTTGCACTGATGGGTGACCATACGAAATTACCTACGGGTATTCATCTAGGGCGGTGTTTCTCAACCTTTTATGATTGACGATACTAAAATATCTGAAACTTTGCGGCACACCTGAAAATAAAAAATATATATAAAAAAAATTATTTCTTTTTTTATAAATTTATTCAATTAGAGCCTGTTTTTTTGAACAAATTAAATCAAAACGAGGTTCCAAAATCGCCAGACACTAAGTCTTTCCCGGTTTTTGGACTAGATTTCTGTCAATGCTGAAAATCTATATTCACAAAACCATGAAGATACAAAAGGCAGAAGAATCTTAATGGATTTCAAGCTGATTTTTGAGGGTACAAATTTTTGACTGAAAGCCAAAAGTCATTCAAATTTTTTTTCGTAGAATGTTGAACAGTAAATCGTTTCTCAAATCAATGAGTTTTTTTTGGGTGATTGTTTTTTAGAAAACGGTAATTACAAATACTATTTCAAAGTCACAAAACCTATGCAATTTTAATTACTTGTCGGAATCTTGCGGCACATTTAACAATCTCTGCGGTCTTAGACCAATTCTATTTTTTTTACTTGCTAATTATAGCACTAATTCTCCTGTCTGTGTGCGTTGGTTGAAATTTTTCGCAGATCAGCTCAAATGCAGCGTGTTAATATTTTCGATCGTTTTATACTTCTTAATAACTCGCAAAATTATGGATTTATTAACATTATATTTTTGAAATTTTGGACACTCCGTTACAACATTTTTCAATTATTTTTGAATTGAAACCATTGTGAAACTTATTACATGTCACAATGAAAATGAAAAATTCCAGTGATTTTATGAAGAACAATGAGCAGAAATTACTAGTATCTGCTTTTAGCAATTCTTTTGCATAAATGTGGCAGAGCTGCATATAAAGAATCCCATTAACTGAAGATGGTTGTGAAGTTGCTTTAGTTATGCGCACTTAAAAATATTGAAGCCTGCTATTATTCCATTAATTATTTTGCAGTTATGAAATTTTTGTTTTTTGGGAAGGATGGCAATTTATTGTGATTGATGTGTGGATAAAAGCACAATATTATTTTTGTTATCAGCCAATTAAAATCAAGGAAAAACATAAATTCTTTTTTTTTTCTTGAAACAGTAGCTATTGTTTTACACAACACTACCTTCAAGGCAAAAGCATAAATATTCGCAAATATTAATGTGTGCATTGAACTATTTAGAGCTGACCTTGAAATAAATCTCCATTAAGTCTTTTTTTTTAAGTTAAGCCCGACTGGAAATTTTTATATTTAAAAATTAAATTTTAATAATACTTTAACTTTTATTTTTAAAAGTAAAAGTTAAGAGTAAATTTTTATTGTACGAAATAAAAAGTTTTAAGTCTTTTCAGACCTTTATTTACCAAAAAATCTGTTTTAGAGTATTTCGAGACTTTTATTTTATAAAAGCCTTTTGAGATTTTTATTTTATAAAATTTGTTTAAAAGTCTTTTGAGACTTATTTTATAATTTTTTTTTTTTAAAAGTCTTACTTTATGTTTTTTATTTAAATATATACAGTATTTAAGGTCTGATGTGAAAAAAAAGCGTTTTAATCGATTTGATCCATATAAATAATATAATTCGTTTATATCATATAAACTTAAGAAAAGTCCGGACTATGTCTATCTGTAACGCGTTCGAGTCCAAAATGTTTTTTTTAAAATAAAGTAAATTAAAAAAAAAATAACAAAAAAATAAAATAAAAACAAGTAACAAGGATAGAATTAGTATAAGACCAATACTTATGATACCCTCTATATGAATGCTCGTATGGATGAAATCGATTAAAATGTTATAACCAGCGGAAGACATTTTTTTTTTTAATCAGATTGTAAATACTGTATATATTTACATAATAAACATAAAGAAAGACTTTTAAACAGATTTTTATAAAATAAAAGTATCAAAAGACTTAAAAAGTTTTTTTTTTTTTTTGTATAACAGTTAGAAGTATGGTTATTGCGGAAGTCTTAATAATAAAACTTGCGAATTTTTATTATCTTAAAACTCTTATTTCTTATAATTTTGTTTTGTTTAATTCTTATGGAATAAAAGTTAACAATAATTCGTATTCTAGAGACTTTTTGAAAAAAGTCAAAAGTTTCAAGCTCTGATACACCAGATTATAGACTGGTCGCCTTACAATATTGGTTTTTCTTACAGTTATAATAATATCAACATGCGCCTTATGTTCAGGGTTATTGCCATGCATTTTATCTATTTATATTCTGTCACAGATATTATGTCAGTAAAGCTCTTATAGGCGGCACCGATATAACGTATAATTTTCACTCTGTTCGGAATCAAAGTGAGCTTAAAGTATACCATGATTCTTCTTCGTGTGGGCTGATCAAAAAATTGTATGAGAACTTTTCTAGGTGACGCCTAGTTTCGGAGTTATGCACGATTAATGACTTGGCGAAACCAGTCAAAATGGCTTTTTCATAAAATTCAGGAAAACATAATTTTTGTTTTTTTTTTGTCAAAATATTTACATTACTAGCGTATACAAATTAAGGATGAATAACATCCGAGTAAAAAATATCACGTGGAATTCATGTAAATTCTGCGTAGAAATAGCACATAATTCTACGTTGAAAATGGGTAGAATTTCCGGTGCTCTAGGGGGTTTCTTAAATCTTGTCTACTAACTCACATCCATAAATAAAATTTTCTCGTAACTGATTTTCAGTTTGCTCGGTATTCAGAAGAAAACCAGCAATCAAATCTGAAGATGATCTTCCTGTTGCAATATTGTACAAAACTTACTTGTCTAAATCTAAGAGTTATATAAATGCCGATACGGTACGACGATTGACAAGGGTCACGTCAATTACTGTGCCGCATCGAAGTTTAAAATCTGTTCCAAAATTAAGTTTATATGTTGTCACGAGAATGGCTTCTCGGTCCCTTCTACCCGCACTCTAAAGCAAGCTTGCTTGAAAAGTGCCTTTAATCCTGGGTGAGTATCGTCAACCTTCATCAAATTATCATGATATTTAACCAGCCATCATGCGTAGCTGGGTTGGCGATGTGTATGATGCATTATTTTTCGCTCATTGTCATTGTCTGCTAGAGTCTAAGCTCAGGATTTTTGTCTGCCCTTTCGTATAGAGAATTTGAATGACTTTCTGTAAATATTTAGTTTTGTTCAAATCTTTATAGTATGACGTAAGTTATACACATTTTCACCTTTGTTATCGTCTTCCAGCACTTTCACAACAGTTAAATTATCTACCATTTTTACCATTGAACATAAAATATAATTCTCTGCTGCCACATCAAAAATCACCCTTTATGATATCACGTTTTGAACCGATTTTTTAGGCCTTCGCGGCCGTCCCGCAACGCTCTCCATTACTGGAAGCCAGGCCGACTTCTGAATCAATTATAACCGGTGTGAAGAGTGTATGATAAGATGGAAAACTATCTTTATGAAATTATGTAAGCATTTGGTCGTCAGCTGTCTTCGTCTATTAAGTAAATTATAAATTATTATCATACAAAATTTCTCCGCTCAATTTCTGATAACTTGCTTAAAAATTAGGCAACACGTAAAGCTAAAAAAAGAGCGAATAGTTTTTATATCGAACTAATGCGAAAGTGAAGTAAATAGTCCTATATCTAGTTCGGAGTATAGATAAACTTTAGTATTGAGTGATAATCTCTAGGTTTTTAATATATTTAATTTCGGGGACATCGGAAATTAAAATTAAAAATAAATTCAAATTTACACCAATTTCATACTTATAATTGCGTTGTATATATAAGTAAATGAAGACCACCGTGTGATGTATCAGTCCGTTTGTGTCCTATATTTAGACATATCTAGGTAATTCATCATACTATACATATGCAAGTAAATTTCGTTTTAATTTGAAAAAGTAATATTCTCTCTTTTGCCAGTACTTAAATTGCGATGTAAATAATATAAACAAACACTTTTACTGCAAAGTCAGTATATTTTTCTGTATGTAGTAGATAGATGTGGACCGCGTCAAATTCTTTTGTGAGTGAATAAAATTTTATGAACTCATTGCGAAGTGGATGTTATAGACCTGCTCGTTCCTGATCTGATCTTTTAGTAGCGTGACTGTGCTATTTACAAAATTTTGTCACTGATCTATTTCGAGGCCTTTCTACCACACTGACCAGTCGTTTATCAGAAACTATGTTGAGAAGTTTATTTATATTTATTTATAATTTTATTTGAACTTTTTTTATGTTCTTACTTTATTTAATTAGACATTTCTTAGATTCGTGAGATTTAAGGAATTTTTAATGGTTTTATTTGTATGTATGCAATATTTATAATATGTTCAATAACCATTGATTCGTGAATATGTTTTTTTTTATGAAATTACACAAAAATTAAAACAATAAATTTGTTTTATTTTCTTTCTATTATTTATGTATACAATGTGTGTGACTATATAATTCAGAAATTAAATGTTACGCGTAAATTAATCAGTTGACTCTCTAAGTCATGCGGTTCAAGGCCAGTGAGGCCAATTTTTATGTATACCTATGGTTTCTTGATGGAAGATTCAAACAGTAAACAAGTCGCTCTCTAAACATTTACATGTGTGGTACAACCTTCGAAGATTATTAAATGTACCACAAAAATTAAATTATGACTGGTCCGCCGCTCTTTATTAGAAATAGGGATAGTAACATTACATATGTAATAGATACAGATACTGATCTTTTTATTACTATAAGATTATCCTTTCAATTGATATCAATTATTGATATATGCCATCATCTTACATTTCGTGTGCGAATTTTCATTCCTATAAAAGAGCCCCCAGCATTCAATAAATATTTTCAGCACAAGATCCATCCATGTGGAGAATACAGACAGTCAACGTCGTCACAATTTCTAATAGACATCCAAATCCGTATATCCACAACTTCTATAGATGAGGATTGCAGAAGAGATCAATAAAACTAAAACTAACTTAAAACTACCATCTTCGGATTTTTTGAATTTCTAAGAATGACATCAGGACTTCGAAATGCAAGCCAAGCCTTCTAGTAATTTATAAAATCAAGTAATTTGAAAACCCCATTTGGTTTTTGTATTCGTCGACGTTTTGCGGCAGCAAAAAATGAATTCGAGCATTTAAGAAGTCACCTTACAACAGTCTTTTAGTGTTTCGACGAATACGGTCTTACCCTAACCACATTTACGTGAACTTGACGCAGCCAACCTCTATTCGTAGACTGCAATAATTCTTAAGGATGATAAATTTTTATCATGGCTTTATCCCGAAATTTTCCTAATTGTTAAGCGAGAAACACAGTGCTAGCTATTCCAACCTCGACCTCAGTATAACTTTAAGAACCTCAACCTGATGAGCCTTGCAAACTTTTACAACTCACAATGCGAGCTTTGACAAGTTTTGTATGATAGCAGTTAATTTGGCTGTTGGCTTAAAAATTATAATTTTTTTGTAATAATTTACTACAACAGGAATAAATTTTCACGTTAAATATGTTTCCCAAACTTTTTTTCACACTTTTTCTCGTAAACAATACTGGAATCAAATGATTACAAAAATTAGCTGTCAAAGCTGACAAAGTTCCAGCAGAGTAGAAAGTAGACCTACTCGAGTTCAACCTCAACCGGCCGGCCTCACCAACTTTCCCATTGGGAGCTTGATAACCTGATCTTATATATTCTACAGAACTGTCAAAGTTGGTGAGGCCGGCCAGGTTGGAAAAGCCAGCACTGTGTTTCACGCTTTAACAACGAGGTAATAACTAAAGGAGAGGCAATCATATGTACGATCCGTGTACATGAGCGTACCCAAAATTGCCCTGCATTTCTGTATGTTTCACTCCGCCATTTTTGGTCTTCGCTGTCAAATCCATACTTAGGTTTGGATGGTTTTGGGCTTGGTGCATTGACGCAGTAAAACCCGTGAAATAACCGTAGGGGCCACGAAGCAAATATTACTCACAAACTTTTTACCACTGAACTTTTCTTCAAAATTATTAACTTTTTACGTTCACGTTTGCAAATTCAGTGAAGACTTTTGAGTATATGAAAATAAAAGCGATTAAAATTGCGCATAGGTTGTACAATTGTGTACAGGTGTACAAATTTTACGGCGCTTATGTACACACAATATCAGTGTCATTGTGTTAGAATTGGGTACGCGATATTTTCTCATTTGCATCTCCTTTAGTTCTTACCTCGTTGCGCTTTAACGTGATCATTCGCGTATTGCGGAGTTGTTGAAAAATTCAAATATCTAAATTTGACAAGTTTGTGCTTACTCGATATAGGATGTTTTCTGGGAGATCTCCAAAGGGAAGGAGGTGATAGTACTCACATAGCCAAACAATAAATTACTTGACAGGGGAAGCATTTCAATCGTTTCATAGTTACAGGGTGACTAAGAAAATATTTTTGTTTTTCACAAAACATCCTGGTATCTTAAAAAGTACAAGGTGTACCATCATACTATTTGTTTTTTGTCTATGTGAGTGTATATCACCTCCTTCCCTTTGGATCCCTCACTAGGAAACACCCTGTATATGAAGTCCTCTTAAGGCAATTACCTTGCATAAATAAATCTGAGCAAATAATTTTAATTTTTGATAAACAGGGAAAATAACAAAGGTAATAGACTAGAGCTTTGTGGGACTCCTAAATGTAAACCATTTCATGTAGATATTTCATAGTTTATTCTAATCTGCTGAAAGCTCTGATTAATTTGGGCATAAGGCATGGATGAATATTTTTAATTTTACTACGATATAAATTTTTGTCAAAACATGTCTAAAAATTTGCTAAAATCTAGTGCCCTCGTCAATTTACTAGTGGTAACAGGAGTAGAAGATTTAGTTAAAGCAGACTATTAATGATTTTATGAAAATGATGGTATTAAAAATCTCCTAATGACAAACGCAATGAAAACGCGTTCAAGGAGCTCACCTTCCATAGAACACACTCGCAGGGATGGAGAATTTGTAGTGCAGACTGCTGAAAAAATACGAACTTGGGTCATTAGTAAAGGCGGAATTACAATGGACGCAACGGAACGCAACTGAACGGAGAGAAATGTCAAACCGGTTTTCTTTGTATGCTTTTCAATGGAGTTGCGCACAGTGGACGGACGAAAACGCAGTCGTACGCAGTAAGTTTATTAAAATCCGAAATTAACGCAACTGAACGGATAAACATAACCTCAAATTAGTTTTGGGATTGTTTATTTTGTTCCGTCAAGTAAAACTGTGGCGGTAAGTGTGTAATAAGCAGAGACGAAATGGAATGAAAGGAGTTTTTTGATTTTATCCATATTTGTTTATAAATTTTGGGTCAAACGTCACTGTCACTTTCAATTAATCATGCGTCCATTGTAAGCAGCTAACCTCGACGTCCGTTTTACTGCGTAAATTTGACATTTCACACCGTTCAGTTGCGTTCCGTTGCGTCCATTGTAATTCAGCCTTTAACGTCTCATATTAGTGTCTCTTTTCCTCACTTTATTCTATGTATTAGCTATCTCAGATCTTGTTCTTTGGTTCATTTTTATACAAATTTTATTGATTTCTGTAGAATTTTGAAGAACAGGGTAAAGTTAAAATTAAAACTTTCTACAAAACATGAATTTAGTAAAAACCCGGAGAAATGTGAGAAGAATTTTGACAAAGGTAAAGTGATAAAGGTAGGCATGATTCGGTGGCGCCATTCACTGAGACAAACCTTGAACTCAGCAGCTGTAAGGAAGAAGTTTGAGAGAGAACAGACCTGAGGCTTGTTTAAATGTGTTTGGATGCATGATAACTCATAACTGTTAGAAACATACAGAAAAGAATTATCTTTCATGCATACTATATTAACACTTTTCCAAGGAATATTGACTGATCAAACATGCTACATTCGCAACTGAATAGCTTGACACTTAAGCGTTAACTTTGACAAATAAATAAAAGACGCCAAAGATGACATTTTAACATAATTTCCTTTAGCTTAACTTGACATAAAAATTTATAAAGTTTTTAGCAATTTTTATGTCGATAGGTAATTTTTTTAGGTTAACGTGTGAACCATTATTGTGCAATAGCTCTAAGGCGATGATGTTTAAGCATTTGAGAAGAAATTTTAACATGGGTATTTATTTGGAAAAATCTTAGAACTTATTACATTATTCAAATGAAGTTAATAACACTATAAAAATTATAAAATGAATGTCATTAAAATCTTGAACTGATGCAGCCTATTCTAATAATTCTGATTATCTTAATTCAAATTTGGATTAGATATATTTTCTTTTCTTACTTTTTTACAATCTAGGTAGTTGCTGCTGATTAAAAATGCACTGGAGTCCCAAGCGTTAATTGGATTCTGTTATTTTATTACTTTATAAAACATCCCGTTTAAATTATGTACTATAGCTAATAAAAGTTGATATATACCGGGTGTCCCACCAGACTAATATGACTATATTTTGCCAAATGATTCCTCTCGTCTAAACAAGTAAGAAATTGTATCGCAGGGGGAGGCATAATGTCACTTTGTCGTGTTACAGGGTGATTAATAAAATATGCTCTTTCTTCATTAAACACCATATATCTTCCAAAGTACACCCTGTGCGGCATTGTATGCAGAGCTTCATGGCATTTCCAACGACTGCTCAACCACCCCCGTACCTCTCCCCTCCCGAGATTTAATTCAAAACTTCGTTTTTATTTTTTTATTTTTCCGTTTTTTTAACATACACTTTTTTTAAACAAAATTTCGAAAGCCCAGAGTCTCCTCTTTAATTTAACCTATTACACTTATGTTGTATCTGTGACGGTTAACTAGTTATTAGCTCTTAAGCTATTCAGGCCACAGGTAATTTGTTCCTTAGTAACTGAAAACACGTCATTTAAAAAAAATATCGTCTAATTTCGGTACAGGGTGTACTCTTGAAGATATGAGGTCTTTAATGAAAAAAGAGCATATTTTACTAATCATCGTGTAACTTGTAGGGAGACATTTTGCCCCCACCCCACCTGCCATACATTTTTTTAATTGTTTGGACGAGGGACGAAAGGAATCATTTGGCAAAATATAGACATATTGGCTGGGACAACCTTTAAACTACCAAGTAAACCTAGTAATAAAAATTTCTCACATCATAGTCACACATTTTAAATTGTACTAAATTCATCTTCAAGAGTTAGGTACAGTATGTATCTGCATAAATATTCAACAGACATCACTAAAGATTTGCATAATCCCGCAATCCCACCAATATAAGCAAATCTTTATTGCCTCTTAAATATAAACGAACCCGCCAATGATATTAAACAGTAATTACGTAAAATCTGTGTTAATTCGAAAAGAATAGACTTAATTTCCGAAAAATGTTTTTGGGTATATTAATATCCGATCAGAAATTTAATACGTGCTATAAGTATAATGAAACCCTATGGAATTTAGTTACCTTTTCGGGAATTCCGGAAGGATCAAGAAAACAGATTTTGTATATTTTGTAAAAATTTCATTGTGCTTTGGGACACGACCAGACTTTAAAACAGTTCTCAAAGGTTGCTGTTTTATGTTGACGTAAGCAGCAGCGTGAATATGGTGAATCTTATATATATATATACCTTCCAGTCCAATTACTTAATCTGGATACAATTTCAAAGTAATTTTGTAACAGGATGGAATAAGATTTCTTCCGATTAACAGAGAACAAGTTGTAACATGTCACCTTTCATATTTAACGAAATTATCATAACACGTTGCCTTCTATTTAATGACATGGGCCGTTTCTCGTTGCTCTGGAGTGCACCGCCTCGAATGTGTACCTATGTATGTACAATGTTCGTATATTGTAAGCGCGTGAATCATAATACTCGTATAGCGGACAGCTACACCGCCCAAGCCCACTTAAGACAAGACTCAGCTTCTGTCATCTATCTAATAAGAATGATTTTTTTAAAGATTATTTTTAACTTTTTTCTCTGAGCCTCTGACTTTATTTGTTTATTATAAAAATATCTGCAACTTAGCTGCATGACGGAGTTTATCTTGAGCACGAGAAGACTATATTGTAGGAAACAGGTTTCTGTCATTGATGATCATGCGAAAATGGTAACGTCTACGCCTAGAACTGTATGAGTAATCATAAAGGTATTCTTACGTTCTTCATTAAGATACATTATGTATATCCTGTATTTGGCTTAGTTAGTATTGCGGACTTGATCTAATCTGGAGATCAATATCAACGGATTTCCGCGATTTCGATTAGGTACCTACCCAACCTGTATGAGGTTGCCATACCTGTGTAAAAATTAAATATGTAGGTGATGGCGAAAATGTGTCATCTGTTCCATAAAAAGCATTACAATGTGTGTCAGATCTTATTTTGTCGGCTCTTTTTGTTGTCATGAGCAAGAATAATTTAGTTTAATTTCTTAGAATGAATGATCTAGTGAAATTTAGATTAATGAATTTTGATTTGTAGGTATAAGCACTTTGAAGTACAATAACCGAGTTATGCTATGCACGGAATATTTTTGATGGTAGGAAGACATTTTCTTTATTAGTGAAATATTCAGTTTTGTAATAAATCGAATAAGTAATAAAATTACTTTTCTAATTGTGTATGATGTAAGTAATTCTCTTGTACATATGTATGTATGTATGTATATACATTAAGATTTTCAAAACTTATTACCATAAAAGCCCCAATGTGAAAAGTTGATAAACGTAATATGAAATTGATTTTTGATAAGTTTGCCAGAAAAAAGTTCGAACTGTACAAGAAAATAGAGTCCAACTGATAGCAACTTTTTGTATTTTGTATTTTTTTTTTCTAAATAAATTTAATTTAATCAGTAATTGCATTATTGCAGATTATTGGCAGTTACAGCTGATGATGAGTTCTTTCTTAGTCATCTTCATCACTTATTTTTCTTCAATCGAGAAGTTGATAGATATTTTTCGACTTTACGACTCCCTATAAAATTACATTTCGTTGCTGTTAAATTTTTTTATATCCTAGATGAAATTATAGGGTATACTAAGTTTGTCATTCCGTTTATAGCGCACAAAAATAATACTTGTAGAACAAAATGGATTGAACACGCACGTATAATATTAAAATTTATTTTGATATTTGCATGTCCTTCTGTCCGTCGGTTTGCCTGTCTGTCCATTGTCACGATAAGATGAGAGCGCGTTCACTTACGCGGACTTTTTAAAACAAAAATCAAAAGGAAAATTAAGTTCGAAATGGGACCAATCGGGCAACTTTTCGTGTGGTTGCTATACAAAAATTTCGTCTTTCACTATATATTTGGACACTGCCTAAGAATGTAGACAGCTGAAAATTTGTACACGGCGTTTTCATAAAAATAGTAAATATAATTTCAAAAATGGGCTAATCGGGCTATCCGTTCTTGGTGTTACCATATAAAAATTTACCATTTTTATATATACTTTGACTAGACCTATTTCTTGTACTGAAAAGTTCTTCAGAATATTAAATTCTATGAAATTTATTATAACCATTTTTACTATCCGACGAACCGTTCTAGAAATATTTGCGAAAAAGCAAATGGGTGACCATACGAAATTACATACGTATGTAAAAGATGTACATATATAAACAACAGGGCCGCCCAATAGAATTCAAGTACTCAAGATGCCTCTAATAGCGCATATAAATTGTAAAAACAAAATCGCACTTGGTTTTGGTAAGTTGTTGGTGGCGCATAAAAAAAAAACAGCTACTTCAAAATCCGCACTAAACAATAGAAAATTTTTTTTTCCTTACACAGATCGGATCACAACATTTGTTTGGGAGTTTTCCCTACATTCTTTACTAATTTACTTTAATATTTGGATAAGCATTATGGGAGTTCAAATTTCAACTTCGGGAAGTTATTATTCACTGTAGTGTTAAGATTTCAATTGCCCAGACTTTCCCTACTCTAGAGAACTTTTGTGATCCAATAAATAAAGTGAAGTGAAAAATTATTTATTTTTTAGTGCTGATTTTGAAGAAGTATTTTTCAAAATGCTTTTTTTTTCTTAAATTCTCAAAAAATTTAAAATTTATAGTACGTTTTCACTAGGTCTGAATTAAGTAATTTCGAAATTACGAGGCCCTGTTATCGCTATGTTTTTGATAATTTCGTTGACAGCAGTTCACTGCTTATTACGTTGTATCCACCTTGTTCTTCTTCTTTCTTACACCAAAATACGAGGTATGGAAACTGCTATAACCAGCTGTCAATCATTTTGAAACGAATAAAATGCCAATGCTCCGAAGCCAAACCTATTCAGAAATTTGAAATTTGAGATACGTGCGTCAAAAGGTACGAATTTCGATCCTAATTTTGTAAAAAACGTAGTAAATATTAAGGAATTTCAGTAGGTAAAAAAAAAACGTATGATTATTTCAATGATTAAAAAAAAAAAGAAATCTTGTCCTACGTGGGGTTCGACTCAAGATTAAAAATTTCAGACTATGCCGACTGAGCCTGCCGCTCCATTTGTTCGTTCAGAGCGATTGAAACTTATAAATGTTGATATTAAATTGTGTTCGTCCTCATAGACTCATATATCCAGTAAGTTGAAGTAATAAGTCAAGGTCTTAAAAAAAAATGCATATTTTCGCTCTTAAATATGTTAAGTAACTCAGGCGGCCAGGCACCCAAATCAATATAGCTATCGTTTGGATTGGACCGTTATCGAATGTTGACCACTAATTCCCACTCGTTGAAGAAAATCACCATTACATATACAGTCCCATTCACTTATTAATACCCTGCCGGCATTTATTATACTAGCAGGCTTTAAATATCTTATTACTCTTGCTGATAACCAAAACGCGAGACTGTTGTAATATACTCAAAATAAGCCCTAAAAATTAGAACGTACTTCTGTACCAAACCAACTGCGTAGTAAATAGAGATAAAACTATTATTGCTATTATCAAATGTGGCACCAATTTGTCTAGCTTTATAGCTTTTTATCATTCCATCATTTGGAACGTATATGTTGTTGTTGTTATTAAAACATACCACGAAAATTAGTTTTTAATCATTCTTAGACAGTTTTTGCCCCAGAAATAAGATGCCCTTTTAACGCTGTATTGAAATGCACTTTCAGCGGAAAAAATTAAAATTTTCTGTGGACCTATCTCAATAATCGACAAAGTCTATATGGCTTCGCATTGCAACTACAATAATACCTTCCTATTAAAGCCTCTCTAATGATTATTCAATTTCATTCATTTCGATTACTTCGGTTATAATTAAACAGGAAAAATAGCCGCTATTGGGACACTCTAAATCTATAAGTGACCTATGGCGACCATTTGTACATTCCCGTAGAGTAACAGTGTGGAATTTGGTTGGCAGTTGTAATTGGACACTATTTGATTTGAGACCATCTAGCCAACATTATATTCTATAAATAGTTGCAAGTTTCAAATAAAAAATTTATGAAATGTTTTTGTATTTATTATAGGAATTATTAGTTTCTTGGTTAACTTGTATAAAGAAAAGTTATGCATATTTCATTACGGATTTCTTGACGTCCGTCGTTGTGGATAAATCAATACAAAAAATATATAAACAGGCTGAAATTCGGTAATGGAGTCAATGTATTTTGTGTCTACTTATTAATGAGTATTACTATTTCTAAGGCCCTTCTTTATCATCATTTCTCTATACGTTTGAGAGCCCAGCCTATTTGCTTTGCTAACACCATGGCTCATTTTTTAAATTCTATGTTTTACATTTGTCATATTTAGTTACATAAAAAAGCCGTTAACACTTGCACCTGCAAGACCTGTACTTACATATTGATTTCATCCCATAAAAAAATTTCAACGATTAATACTTTATAAGATACATTCAAACTAGGTTAAGAACACAAAGTCCCACATTTTATTTAAAACGCTTCAATTTCTTCACATCTATTCAAGAAAAATTATGTAAATAGACAAAAGAATACATTTTTTTTTTTTGTAACAATGCCGGCATTGTTAGACACCACCATCAACGCGAGAATTGCAAATATTAATATTCATCAAGTTGCTTCAGGAACTTAACCTAAATAAACTGCGTAACTATTTTCCTAAAAGCTTACTCATAATAATTAAAGCAATATATTTAGCCATATATATATACTATATATATACGAGGGAGAGGAAATACTCCCGTGGGTAACATAAACTTTAAAAGCCAAAACACATTTTCACAGCATGCTGCAACCTTAAAAGGTGTCGAAGAACAATGCTCCATTCAAACAACAGTTGCGAATATCCGCGCTACTATTGAAATCAGCAAGCAGAGCTCCATCATCCTAGTCGGATGCTAACACGTACATATATAAAATAGTTAAAGCACTAAACTCAGGCAGCCAAGCCTATACGGATTGCGAGTTGCAAGGCGAAAGAAACAATTCATTTTTCTAGATTTCAATATGAGCCTATTACAGCAAATTAATTGTTTATTATTACGCCTCGTTTAATTATAGGAATTCCGACCGTAAGTAACGCCGCACGCCGCGTTCCGGCTCCAGGGAGCTTGGAAATTTCGGACGTGTGATAAGAATGTGGCATCAATTCATTTCGGGTACAAATTTGAATCGCAGAGGTCTGAATTACGCTGAGCGAGTTTCTAGACGCGAGCCGTAAATCAGAGTTAATTAAGGCGACACTTAGTGAATTGATCAATAGGGGTGGTCGTAGCGCAATTGAAGTGCTTTTATTGCAAGCAAATGTCGTCTATGAAGACTGTCTGAATCGTTAGAGTCAATAATTGCTAATGTTGTCGCTTTTTGTTTTATAACCTTTAACTTGAACGAACAAGCAACCAACTGTGCTATGTAAATAAATAAGATTTTCTTCTCTATTTTCCTTAGTATTTCACAGGGAAGAACTTCTGCGATTTTAATGTGTAAATCGTTTGGTTCTGATTTTTAAGTAAATCGTCCTTGAATCAGCTAAGCGCTAATTATTTATTTTCATTTTAAAAGTTGACGTAGAAAAAATGTTACTTTCAAACTTCAAAATATTTGCGACTTTTATCGTTTTCTTTTCGGGAAGAATTTGTGTCTTAATAAAAATTATTCTTGTAGTTTGGAAGGTAAAAGTGAATACAATATGCCCACCCTAAGTAATTTTTTTTAACAACATAATGTTAAATACAAACGGCAATTATAATGTACAACATGTATAGAATCAACAACAAAATAATTGTCATTGGACATATTGTCAACATGGGGTTGATAATATGGCCATATAAGAAAAGTCTATTATATTATAAGTTAGGTTATGTTTTTATCTAATGTTTTACTGCAAATCAATCACTTTTTACCACAATGTATGGATCACAAGATATTGCAATACAATAACACTTTATTTTATTTACCTCGTACATATTATTGTGTCTTAAAAAAACAGTTTTCGCTGACACAACTCGTTTAGCGTCATTTTCTAACCCGATTTTTAGTTCAAATATTCAGCCTTATTATGGTTGTCACCTCACTTCAAGTGACACGACTGTGTAAAATTCATAGGAAACAAAGAAGAAGAGATAGATTTTACCTGAAAAAATTAAGTGAGATTTGTCAACAGGAAAATGCAAGTGACAAAAGTTGAGAGCTAACCGCATATTTCTATCTGCTTTTGCTGCTGCGATTGTCGATTTTTATTTCGTTTGTTAGGTGTTCCTATGAATTTTACAGAGTCGTGTTACTGGAAGTGAGGTGATAACAGTGGCATAATGGCAAGCTATGTATGCTTAGAATATAGAGCAAACAGGAATGGTGATAAGCCAGATTTTGCGTAATGAATTCCTGGTTGTGTTGGTAGTCCATTTTTACATGTGTTTACACTCCATCCCTATTCTAAACAACTTGTCAATTTGCAAAAAGTAAACAAAGGTTTTGTGCGGAGCATCTGTGGTAAAAAATGTTCTTTTTCTATTTTATTTTGAAACAATTCACATAATTAATTTATATAAATCTTTGCTTCTATTAACAAAAAAGATAATTTAGGTAGTGCAGTTGCCTCAAACAGGATTGCCCTAGTTTATAATCCAATTTAAATTTACAAGCACTGACCGAACACTTCACTTCTGTTTTTTTAATTGATATGAAGATTTTTACAGGCACTAGTGCCACTATAAAACTTTGCACTAAATAAAGTTCAAAGATAAATAATTTTGAAAAGAATTGATTCGGTATTTTTGTTAAATTTCACAAAAGAACTTTAAGTTGACCAAATCTGCTCACAAAACAAAAGCACATTTGACAATTAATCTACAGCTTTGACAATTTCTCCATCCAGCATCTCACTTACTCCTATGTATAGTCTCCTGCTCTTAACAAATTACGCTATGTACACGAATTTTACATGATTCAACCATTCCTGTTTGCTATATATTCTAAGTATGTATGTTATACACGTGCTGTCATCTTTCGTGAAATAACCAAACTACGGCCAGTAGGCGTATTGTCAACATGGATAACATGCGCGTATTGTATTCACCTATCTTATTCGGGTTCATTCAACTCATAAGAATAATATAAGAACAAAAACATGAGCTCTAAAGTCTTGCGCATAAATACCTTATACATAGGAATAGGCAGAAATGAAGGGGTGCAATTAATGACTGAAACTAACGAGTACCAACTTTGTATGTATTTCTTTGATAGCTGCCAACCAATTTAGAATAAATTTAGAATTCCAAGTATTCGATTGGGTTGTCTTTAGACGAGAATACTGTTACAGTCTTTGATTGGAAAGCAAGTTAACTTTATATAGCGTATCCCGTCTTCTATATGAATAAATTGGGCCAGGTAATTTCTTTCATCGAGACAAGCGAAACAATTTTGTAGAATGGGAATGCTGGTGGTCAGAGAAGACCTTATATCAAATTTCAGGATGATTGAAAAATGCTGTAGTTTTTTATTAAATACCTAAATTATAACTAAGATCAGTTGTTAGATAGTATTTGATTCATTCTGACGGATTTTTGAATCAAAATATAATATTTTGATGATAAAGGAGAAAGAAAATAACTGAAATCCCTTGGAGACTATTACAGTAAAACAAATTGATAAGAAAATAACAACGTCAACTCAATGATTCAACGTTCCTGCCAAATTTCCTGTTGTTTTTACTTGTGGAAATCTAAAATTTTTCACGGTTGAAGCACCTCTGAGCTTTTTGCTCAACTTCACTTTACACACCGCCATTTATTCTGCTTTTTCTTTAATATAATATCAATTCAATACATAGTCAATTGTAATCTGAATGATGATTAATGAAAGCGACTAGAATCTGTAATCTGTAGATTAATAGTATTAATAAAAAAAGTAATCAATTTTGGCGTTTATTGATTGATCAAATGTAATCTTAATCATGATTACCTGATTAAATTTTTAGATTATACTAATGAAAATTTTTAAGAGATTTTGATATTGTAGTTAAAAGAAATCAAAAATTATTGTATCTATTTCTATTCCGTAATATTTTATTGACATCGGTAGTTGCACATAAACTAATGTTTGTAAGCGCACTTCTCAAGTGGGAGGTAATTGAATATCTGATGTCTGTGAAAACTGTAATAGTCAAATACATCAATACATACATATATTGTTAATTATTTTCCAATCAATAAACTAGGGTTCAAATTCAAGTTGTTAATCACAACATTTTGCTATAATAAAAATTTTTACGATCACAGATTGTTTGTTTTCTTAAAACTACAATTTTAAAATCTCTTGAAAATTTGCATTTGTAATCTAATAATGTAATCAGGTAATTATGATAACGATTACATTTTACCCAAGCTTATACCTTAGAAACACATTTCGATCTAATGAATCAATAGCACTTATTATTAATTAAGATGGCGTGTGTTATATAGTATTCATAATTATGGCTCGAAGATCAGATCATAATGATGTACACTAATGAAATGTTTTCTCCTTCATTAGAGCACTAATGAGCAAAAATGTACTAAAACTGAATGTATTTTGTAATATAAGTAGTATAAATCTAGAGCTCCTCTGTACATCTGACCTTTTGAGAAAATAAGAAGAAGAAATTAAGGCAGGATGAAAATCTACTCGCAAGAAACTAAAAGAGAGATCGTTGCGTGTATATGTTATTGCGCGCCGAACGATGTGCTTTTTCTCACTTTCTAACATATGGTTGCATCTCTGTCTACATGTACCCTAGACAAAGTTAACTTAAGAATAAGTTAAGAAGCACGCGAGATTTCCGACTGTTTTACATTTAAAAAGCACACGGCTGGAAAAGGAAAGGAAAAAGAAGAAAAAATAACAAAAAACTCAAACTTTCTTTAATACTTTTAAGAATAAAGATAAAAAATGTGAAAGCGCAGATTGCATACAACGAAACAGAATGGCAAATGATTCATTTTCGTAAATCAATGAGAAGGGGCGGAGTTTTCAGATTTTACTCTCATAAACTATTCCGCCGCTTTTGTGAAAACGGGTTTTTCTGAAATATTGACAGAGTTTGGTCGCATGTTGTTGCTGTAATGGACACATGTTGTTGCTGTAATTCTAAAATATTTGAACAGCAGGTGTTTCTGTTTACATTCGTTTTACTCTCAAGAGATTAAGTGGGAGAACTCATGCTGGATTCTCTGATGTTTTTGGGAGAAATGAGAATTTCATTTGAGAGGAATTTGATATCTTCTTTCAGCACCTTGGCCAAAGCGAAATTTATATTTTTCTTAAAAAAGTGAGGTAGTGTGACCCGAGATACATTATTATGAATAGTTTGACATGATTTTGAGGGTTTCAAGAAGATTTTGTCATTCGGGTAATCCTACGTTCTCTCGATTTTTGTTTTTAACTCGTTGTCTCAGTTGCACTACAATAGTATGTACATAGCCAAGTTCTTTTCCCTCATTCATGCAAAATACGAAAGTATATGATATTACTTGTTTCTTTCTAGAAAACGCGAAAAATTTCCAATTTCGTTCGGCTGTGTTCTATCTTCTAGGGTATAATACCCTAGACACATAGCACGATCTAATGAATCATTAGTACTAACTATTCATTAAAGTGTCGTGTTTCACACAGTATACGTCATTATGGCTCGAAAATCAGATGATAAAGAAGTACACTAATGAAGTGTTTTCTTCCTTCATTATAGCTATAATGAGGAAAAATGTGCTAGATTTAGCATATAATTTAAGTATGGAGCTCCGCTGTGCATCTGCTGATTTGAAAAATAAGAAGAAGAAATGCAAAACACGAAGTAATTATGTCAAAATATTTTTTAATAAATTTTTTTTTCATTTCTCAATCGTTAAATGAAATAAAATAAAAATAAATAAAAATTAAAATTAATAAAAACAAAGTTTATCGCGTTGATTCCATCCATATCGCTTTTTTAATGTCGTAAGTAAATCAAAACTAGTTTGACAGTACAATTTATATATATAGACTAATGAGTGCTTAGTTATTTCTTCATTAAGAGCGCTATGTGTCTAGGACAGTACTTTTTTAATAATTAAAATTAAAATTCAAAGGTAAAGCGATTTTTGAAAAATTCAAATACGAACGAATGATCATTGATTTTTCCCGTCTGTCTAGGGTATTATCCTTCCTTGCGGGTAAGATAACGCAGGACAAGAGAAATAAAAAACAAAATCAATTCACATATTTATTTTTATAAACAAAAGTCGCATACATAGGCTTTGCATAAGGTATATAGAATACAACGTATTCCCATTAAAATTCTGGCACATGTTCTGTGACGTAATTTCGTGACTAATGAATATACATTTCTATAGAAAAGACAGAGAGCGCTGAGAGTACCATACTTTCTTATACAGTTTGACGATATTTCGTCACTAATGGCGGAACCTGGTTCGTAATGGGAATATCTTGTATTCCATATACCTTGGGCTTTACTCTTCGCTCTGCCGGAGTGACCTCACACGGCATGGGCCCATTTACGACATATTGAAGAGAAATACCACGTCTCATTTTTACCAGTGCCATATAGATTACTCAAAGTTCTGTCGCCACGAAATTATTCTTCTCGTCTTCTTCCATATAATTTCAATACATAAGGTCACAGCAAAATTTGTGAACGATTCGAGTGAGATAAGGAGTTCGTCATCTTGAAGTCGTTAACTTATCCGAAACGACCATTTATAAATTAAAGTGGAAAAAAATATTGAAATAAATTTTATTTGAAATTTTCTTTATTAATTCAGGTAACAAAAAACATATAACTTAAGATAACACTTGGGTGGAAATTCAAAGACCTACCAAATTTGATGATAACTAAATTTTTTCGAACCTAATTTTACAATGAACTTGCGTGTAAACACATAGACGTTATTGCCTGAATAACAGATGGTTGCTGATGTTAGTTTCTCTTTTAATGTGCAAGCGGAGCCGCCTTAATCCTGTATAAATCACAGAATTAGTGCCATCGGTTGGCAATCTCATGTAATTAACGCTTCTTCATCTTACCCGACTCATCATCTTATCCTCCCTTTCACTACGCCTGAAACTGAAATATACTGTAAGTTATTTTCTGGAAAATATTTGCCTGACTTCCTTAGGCTAGGCGTACATACTAGATGCGAGAAGAGTATTACTTTAACTTTAGAACAATAGTAAGTAAGCAATGAACAAAAATTAAAATATGTATAAGATTTTTGAAATTCCCTCAAGCTCCCAACACTGTTGTGAACAGTGGACTCGAACTCTCACTTTAAGTAATTGGATATTTCCGGCTACTTATGTGGGAAGCTTTTCCTCTTTTGCTTTGGCTTGCTTTAACGTTTCTCTCAGATACTAATCGGTTTTCCTTTTATTGTGCTTTCGTGAGTATTTGCTGGGGCTGTCAGTGGTTTTTTAATAGATTCAATGATGAATGTAGAGCACGGAGTAAATCTAAACAAATAAGTTTGGCAACGAGATCTTGGCAATAGTAGTACCCACGAAACCTTTTTATTTTTTTTTTTTGCTCAACTCTGGCTTGGAATGAAGGCACTGTTGGGAGATCGTAGGAATTCTCCCATATTGTGGGGATTTCTAGTATTTAAAAAGAGAGAGGGGATTAATTTCGTCTCCCGTACAAAATTATGGGAAACATCATACATCCGAAGTTCAGAAAATATTTCCTTATAATTGACACACAGAATTAAATTTTCCTGCACAAGTATGTCAATTATGCGCGGGGGACCCATTCACCCTTAGTTACGCCACTGATCGCTTCATTTTCATCTAACAAGCTGACAGTCCTGATTGTCTGTCCTGCTTGGAAGGAGAGCCTAAGACAACCGAACACTTTCTGTGTGATTGTCCGGCCTTTGACCGGAGCAGTTTGAATACGCTTGGGTCTGCCCTCCTATTTGTGGATGATCTGAAAAACTTGCCTCACCAAAACCTGATGCGCTTCATTAAGAAGAGAGGAATGTGTTGGTAAGAGGGTTCCTAGCAGGTTAGCAAGATGGTCCACCCTGGCCTCCGTGCTTGAAATCTGTCGTCCCCCTGCCTAAAAAGAAAGAAAAAAAAGACCGCTGTGTGTCTAAGGTACTAATCGATGTTATCGTGATTAATGTTTGTTGCGGAGTGTTGTAATTATGATTGATTTAACAAAAGTAGCTGATTACGTCCAACACAGTTAATTTCAAGTTTCACGAAACAAAACAACAGTTTCTTTAATTTGAAAAATTAAACATAATTATCTTCTAGAAATTGTTGTCACGCCTTAGTATCGAATGGCAGCCAATATGGCGCGGATAGGTCCAAAAATGATTGCACAAACATTGCACTAACCTTCTCATCAACTCTCTTTGGCGAAAGATTAACATTACAAGCAATTAAATGCAGCATTGAGGGTAGGACTTTATCCAGGATGCTCCAAAATACTCTATGTGAAACATTTCGTGTTTTTTCTTTTCTTATCATATAAAATTAAATTCAGGTTGAATTTAAAAATATACATATATGCTATAATTTTTATTTATTTTCTTAATTTCAGGTGTAACCACACAATAATCGTAAGTCATGGGATTAAGCAGGAAATGTGAAATTTTCATGGAAACATAATTGCCAATATTGGAAGAATATTAATATTCGCACAGAAAACATACCTTCAATTTCGAAAAAAATTGCGCTAATCAACCAAAATCTATTATGTTCAGCTTACAGCACAGAGTTATCCCTTACTACCCTCCCAACAGCAAATGATGTCAGATATTAGGAACGATATAATTAAATCCGCCGATATGCCAGGTAAATATATCTTAAATTTTTCTTTTTTATATCCTAAGTAATAGTCATAAGTAAAAAAAATGTCGGTCATAATCAGGTAATATCGATTTGGTGTCGTGCACAACAATTGAACATTTCGGGAAGCTCTCTGCACCGAACTAACGAAAGAGGAAAGACCTACACCTGCATATAAGCCACTGTTTGATGGAGTTTCTGGACATGCGCAATGATTGGGCCGCATTTTTTCCCGAAAATCACGCCGGAAATATGTTCTTTACCGCATTATGATAACTGAGTTTTTGTGGCCTTACGCGATTCTACATATTCAGCCCGTGAGCTTATCGTAGCTTGAGAAAAACTGCGTCCTAAGTGTATCCACCGAAAGAACGAAAAAAAAAAAAAATGGCAAACAATGTACACTCAATTCGCAATCTAGTATTTTGGTGTATACATGATGGATGTTGCGTCCATGTAGATCGCGTGCTGCATGCAGTCTGCTCCCTTGGACGTTAATTCCGTTTTCGCTAATCACTTGCGAAGATGTCTTCTGAACATGAAGTCTACGCTGCTGTTTATTATTTCAAGAAGCTTCTAAGAGAGCAAAGTCCATAAAATAGCTGGCTGCTTACTTCTGTGAATTTTTCTTTTCATATTTTGTGAAATTTTATTTAATTTTTCTCTCGTCAATCTAGATCTCTCCATCTCGACCTGAAACTTAGAATCGACTTCTCAAAAATGGGCCGTTTAAATAAATATGAAACTAAGAAAGTGGAACACGAAAAACGAGCCGCGCGAATATAGCGTGCGTTAGAATAAGAGCTAACAAGATGCAGGAATGTGGTACTTCCTTCGGTGTAGGCACCCAGAACGCGGGGTGCGCTCTAGTAAATGTCCGGTGGATACTTACCTATACCCTGCATGAGAAACAATTTATTTATGGCGGCAATACTTACTTTCCAGACGGTATTATCTCGTGAAACACCTACATCCATTGTCCAGAAAGATCGTGCGACTTCTTTTGTGGGAATTGGTGAAATCTCGGGTCTATGTAAACAAGTCTCAGACAATTTCCGAACTCAAGATCGAGATTCCTGTGCATTAAAAATGTCATCAAAAGAACACAGGTATGCAAACAGAGTCATGGCAGAGATTAGTCATGGTTTAAAAATTAATCGCAGTTTGTCAACTTTGCAATGAAACAAAAATATTGTTCACTCATTTTTGAATTTTTTCAATAAAAACAGTAATTTGATGGAGGCTACTGATGGGACAACCTATATATACATACATATATGCATATTTGTCTTTTTTTTAGATTATTGAGCCAAGCTCAAAGGATACTCTATAATACAAAAGCCTAACAAGGAAGGAAGGAGATAGGGAAAGGATACAGGATGAGGGTGTTGGAGGTGCGATAAATATCATTCTTAAATCTTCGCAGATGGAAAGATAGAGGATGGTAGACTAATCTGCAATTCGTTATAAGGAAGCATCTCTGAATTTCACTCTATGGCCAAAAGTATTTTGTAGAGTGAAGGGATGAGCACGACTTGCAGCGCGAGTATTTCGTGCAGGGAATAATCTATAAGGGATTAGATTAGATATTTCATCAAAATACTGACCATACGTGTAGCGAAAAGTAGCGAAAGGCATCCGACATTGCGGCAAGTGAGTCGATATGATAAATTATTACGACATCTCCAACGAGCTTGATGGGTATCTTTCGATCAGTATCTAATGTAGCTAAGACAGTACGACCAACGCAAGCCCCGCTTTTGGAATTCTATTCCACTTTGAATATGTTGGCTTAAATTATTTAAAACGGTCGTGTTGTTGCCGTTTTTCATAGAAAGTCAGGATTACAAAAAGTGAATGAGACCATTATTTTATACAGGTGAATAGTTCGTTATTAATAAACTGAAGAATAACCGATCAATCAGAGCACCCTGTGGAACACCCAATGAAGTAGAGTACTGTCCAAATCAATATATGTACAAGCGTTAGTATGTTTTGTAACGAACGATAAAAACGATATTTTCATCCCTTAAAACTAAGCAGGAAAGTAAATTCAATTATTTCGTAATATTACGAACGAACGTAGTCAATAAGGCCATACTCTAACACAACGAAATACAAAATCTCTACTTGAGAAGCTTAGATAGAATATATATATATATATTTACCAATTTTCATATTTGGATTCAATCTAAAACTCTTGACTTACATTTAGTTTGAATCATCGCTAATTATTATCGCATTTATTATTTTATTTCAGTGTCTGTTTCTGGTTTAAAGCGTCAACGACAGCTCGAATCTCTTATATTAGAAAATGGATCAAATATCTTCCTTGGATCTGGAGATGGTACAACCGAGCTACCATCAAATCCAGGGAAATCAATATCAATTGAAGCATTGCTCGATTGTCTATTGGTGCTGTATGATGAATGTTGTAATTCATCATTGCGTCGAGAAAAGACTGTTTCAGATTTCATAGAATTAGGTAAGCTGCCCAGCCCATAGAAATAACATTTTTGAGAATTAATTTATGATTTAACTTTTTTTCATCCATAGTTAAGCCTGTTATACAATTAATAAAGCAACTACGTTTATCTCGGGATGACTTCGAAGTGCTTAAAGTTATCGGTCGTGGGGCATTTGGTGAAGTGTGTGTTGTTCGAATGGTTACCACTAATCAAATATTTGCCATGAAAATACTTAATAAATGGGAAATGTTAAAGAGAGCGGAAACTGCATGCTTTCGAGAGGAACGTGATGTCCTTGTTTTTGGTGATCGTAGATGGATTACAAATTTACATTACGCTTTTCAAGATGAAACGAATTTGGTGAGGCGATAAATAATTTTTTTAATTTAAACTGTTCTCAATAATTGTTGTTTGTTTTGTTTTAGTATTTGGTGATGGATTATTACTGCGGTGGTGATCTCCTCACTCTACTTAGTAAATTTGAAGATAGACTGCCTGAAGATATGGCGAAATTCTACATTGCGGAAATGATCCTGGCGATAAATAGTATTCACGAATTAAAGTATGTACATCGTGACATTAAGCCTGATAATTTGGTTCTTGATGCCAGTGGCCATATACGACTGGCAGATTTTGGATCATGCTTAAAATTGGGCCCGGGTGGTACAGTACAGTCAAATGTTGCGGTGGGAACCCCAGATTATATATCTCCGGAAATTTTACGTGCAATGGAAGATGGTCAGGGAAGATATGGTCCAGAATGTGATTGGTGGTCATTAGGTGTTTGTATGTATGAAATGTTGTACGGTGAGACACCGTTCTATGCTGAAAGTTTGGTTGAAACCTATGGAAAAATTATGAATCATAAAAATTGCTTCGATTTTCCACCAGACGATGGTGGTGAATTTCAGGTTTCGGATAATGCAAAAGATCTAATGAGAAGGCTGATATGTTCACCAGAGTATAGACTCGGACAGAATGGGATTGAAGATTTTAAGGTATTTATTCGATAGAATTCAATTTTGTGAAATTTTTATTTTTCAATATACATATATATTTTTTACAATTTTTAGTCACACCTTTGGTTCGAAGGTATCGATTGGGAAACCATACGCCTTGGTCAAGCGCCTTATATTCCAGAAGTTTCAAGTCCAACCGATACATCAAATTTTGATGTAGATGATAATGATCTCCGTTTACCTGACGCTGTACCACCGACTGCTAATCCAGCCTTCTCCGGATTACATTTGCCTTTTATTGGTTTTACATTTACACAAAACAGTTGTTTATCAGATGTTGGTAAAATTTTCCGTCATCTTGATATTATGATGAGTGAAGCTGAAGATGTTAAAACGAATAATATATCATCAGTACCAGAAGAGAAACGTTTAAGTCCGGATAGTACAAGGCGATTGCAAGATGAAATCAATATTTTGACAAAGAAAAATTGTGAACTAGAAACCCAAATAAAAAATTTCGAAAGACAGGAAATGCAATCAAAATCAAATATATCTGGAATGGATTCGGTTGATGGACAACTTGAGGCTAAGGTCAAGGAATTGGAAAGACAAATTCGTTCGCTTAAGCAAGAAAAGGAAGATACTAACAAGGAAAAGGTTGATGCACTTGAAAGACTGAAGATACAAGACATCGAACTTAAGGATGCACTCAGTCAAAGAAAATTAGCAATGACTGAATATTCTGAAGTAACTGATAAATTATCAGAATTACGAAGCCAAAAACAAAAATTATCGAGACAGGTAAGATGATAATAGTATATTTTATTTTTTATTTGTTTAGTTTTTGAATATTTTTACTATAAAGAAGTATGAAAGTACTTGGTGCTCTATGTAGGTAATATCACATTGATTCGTTAATGTTTTAGGTTTGCTCTCAAATCATTCATAAGTTACGATTGTGTTAAATTCAATTTTTCAATTTAGTACTCTTATTCACCAAGCTATTTAATAAAATTATTTATAACTCACGTTGAGATGGTTGGGGCATATTTAAAATTAAATTAAAGTTGAATTTTCGTTTCTGGATGTCAGTATAATGCAAATATAACTTTAAGTTATTTTAAGTAACACGAAAGGAACTGTAGATTCGGAATAGGTATGCGAATTAGAAGAATTTTTAATTTTTTTTTTGTATATCCATTACCATCTACCGACGTCTTATTTTGCGAGGATAATAAATTCAGTGTAGTCTAACCCACTAACCTGTAACGTAGGCTAGCTATATTTGCAATGGTCAGAGGATCACCACTCGCGTAGGGTTGCACAAGACCTGTATGAGAGCTCTGTGAACTGTATATGCATATCTTCGGTAATACTGCATAACCGCGAAGTTAAAATTAAAATTAAGCTTTCAGCAGACATTAAAATTATTTTTTTTTTATTATAATGACAAAATTATTGACGAGCTGTAGGATAAGAAGAGAAATAGCATATTTTTTGATTTTAGACATCAAATTGGCAAAAGAAGTTGTAGTTTCTCAGATACTTTGGCGTTACTATGGCATTATGTTGTATTAATTTCAAAGTGTGTTGTTGATTTGGCGTTGTTATGGCGATTTGTTATGTTGATTTCAATGTTCGAATTTTACTCTGCGCTGTATTGTGAACAGTTTCGTAAGCTAACTCTGCTCCACTCTGCATTGTGAATGCGGCATTAAAATCAAAATACTTTTGTAGTAAGTTAGGTAAATCCCATTGACATTTATATAAGTAAATCGTCAAATAATTTAAATATGGCGCCAGTTTACGACATAGAACATATGAAATTTACTTCATTATCATGTTGGTGTTATTGGAGCTTCAAGTATAAAATTAGAAATTTGCCTAATATCAGCTACAGCTTCAATTCACCATGTAGCTTGAAGCTCTCTATATAGCAGTTTCTACGGTATGCCATATGTGCAAACTAAAATTTGTAGCTTAACTTAGCCATTCAGGTCCTTGGCGGGACCAGAAAGTCCTCTTTTGAATCTTCAGCTATTTTTACTTTTAAACTATCACTATACTTGGACGCTTCCATTTTAACTTCCTACCTTCCAAAACACAACTGAATCATCAATTGCATTAACAAACAAATAAAGCTGTTTAACGTTAAAATAAATGGTTATTATTTCTGTGAAATATTCTTGCACAAATTTTATAGAAAAGTTAGTGTACCAGTTTACACAAGTGAAATTAGCTTAATTTAAGATTTTTATTTAATAAAAATTAATTTATTTGGTGTTTTCTACCAAAATGGTTTGATAAAATGATTACCCAGGCAACAGCTATGCTCGGAAAAGGGTAAACAAAAAGGACAGTTCTTTTTTAAAAAGACTTTTATTACTTTTTAATACTGGGAGGAGCTTCCTCTTCCTTCTATTACCTCTCCCATTCATTTTGGAAGAGATTTAAACAATGTTAAGTATTTTCTAGGAATTAAGATCCAAGCCTGCTTACAACATTTTTTAATTCATTTATGGATGATATTTTATATTATGTTTCCAGAGACGAGGCGAGAATAATTATATTTTTTATTTACCCTTCTCACGAACATAACTGCTACCTGGTCATCATTTTGTCGCACCATTTTTATAGAAAACACCAGATAATTACTCAAAATTAATTTGAAAGAAAAAACAATCTATATACTAGCATTTTTCAAAAATTGTCTTTACATCAAGCAATAAAATATACGTCTGTACGTGCTCCTTTTCAAGAAACAGGTAAAATAATTCCGAGGAAATTTATATTATATACATATACATACATACAATACATACAATAATAAGAAATAAAAAACTGCGAATTTTACATTACATCTAATGTTTTGTGTGCGTATAATGATCAAAATAACTGGGCATTAATCAAATTTAATTAATTAGTAATAAAAATTAATATTTTTTTATATGCATCATCTCTTCTCCTGGATAACTAGAAGAAATAAACCTTACAAATGTTTTTTTTTTTTTTAAATTCATATAAAGTTTTGAATAAAAAATAATGAGAGTAATATTCTTGTTTACCGCTTCAATATGATGTATTTAAAAATTCTGAAAAGAAAAAATTAGGTAGTTGTTAAGAATTAAAATTCAATTTTTAGACGGTGTCGTGGAGTGCATGGTAACGTTTGGTAGTATGAATTTGGCGATTGCGAGTTCGAATCCCATGTGGGAGAATGATGCAAAATAAATTTTATTTATTCTCTATGTTTTCTCCTGTCTTTGGCCGGACTTTTCTTCTTATTTAAGGAAAGTTTGGAATGCTTAAACAGGAGTATATAAAAAATGTGGTGACCTTCGGTGCTAATGCTTGATGTGGCGTTGGTACCATCCTCTATCTCCACTACAGAATTTTTTACCGTAATTTAATTTTTCACTACAAATAACTTTTTTTTTTAAATAATTTTTATTTTGTCTTAATAATTTTTTTATTAATTTTATTTTGCCACTACAAAATAAAATGTATAATCCAAAAGGAAATGAAAATATTCAAAGAGAAGTTGAGATAATTCTTTTACTGTTTAATACCTACCTGTTATTTTACTACCATCTGCAAAATCATTAAACCAGAACATCCATCTGAGCACAACGTCACTAGTTGCCAAATTACCAAGGAAATGTATGGGAAAACATTTTTTGCAACCTTTTACTGCACAATTAATCATTTTAAAATTTAAAAGATTTCATTTGCCTAACTTCTATTAAATATGCACTTACAAACTCAACTCGATTTATTCGCTTACGATTTCTTAACAGCTGTAAAAACTTTGGCAACTGATAGGCAATGAAAAATGAAAGAGTGTTCCTCTCATACTGAGATGGAACATATCTACCTTCTTTCTCTTTATACTATGCTAGAACGTCAAGTATTGGGATGTTACATAGGTTTACATTAAAGATTCTTGATTATACAAAACAAATGGTGTGAATAGAATAAAATTTTATAGTTATATCAGAAGATAAATTGAATAAGACTCTAAAGGAATGAACATGAACATAAATGTCGATATAAGATATAAAAGATATGAAGATATACGTTAACCTCGCATAAGCTACCAAAGTATTCGCTACTAGATAGATAAATGCCTCAATGCACTTAACATAATTAATACATTTAATAATTTGTGGACAGTAAAACTTGAACATCTATGCCAGTATGAAATTACAATGCAAAAATTAAATATCAGGTATGTTAGACTAAGATAGTTGGGTAACAACTGCTATCTAGAAATAAGTAAAAATAATAATATGAACAAAAACCTACAATGTAAATAAAGCTTGATATATACATATATCTTTTGGAGTATAATATAATATGAGACAGCAAATTGAGTAGGCCGGATGGCTTGGATACAGACTCCGAGATATGTGAATGCACCATCACAGCCGTCAATATCACAGTGACAATAGATAAGAATAATTTTATAAATTTTTTAAATTTCACCCGTGAATTCAATTTATTTATTTTCTTTTTTAATTTAATAATCAATGTAGTTTGGAGCACATGACCTAACATCGCAGCAACTAATATCACAGGCACCAAATAACATAGTATTAAACTTAATTTAAACTTAAGCCCATAAATTCAATCGTCGGAAAGGATTAAACTGGCTAATTAGTAATAGAATCGCTAGCTCTTTAAATTACCAGTCGAGTCAGCTGACCTGACCTGGCTTGGTAGAGAATTCCAGAGGTTCGCTCCAACTTGCCGCCGATGTTATAACTTTATTCGTACGCTTTGCAACATTATTAACATTGTTCTAAGGAAGAAATGTGCAAAACGGAAAGAATGGGAGGAATGTGAAAAGGAAGTATCCATGTATCCAAAATTAAAATTCTTCAAAAAGTGTTCCCAAATGGATCCATTAATAACTAACATATAATAACTATGGTTCAACCTCAATACTCAACTAAGTTACTTATGTTAATCAGGACAAAAATAAATCAGTTGCAACTTCCTGACTTTTTGTAAACTAAATCTGAGACTAAGAACTATTCACGAACGCGATTTATCGCATGCGACAGAGCTCTGATTGGCTGCAGCAATGTGGCTGTCGCTACGTTTCGTGCGATACAAAAATTTATCGCAGCAATGCTCTTAGTTTGGTGCGATTTTCACCTTAACCTCAACATTTATGTTTGTTTACATTTGTACTAGAGTGCTACAGTTCTCAGTAATGTCAAAATTTACTGTTATATTTAAATATAAAAATATAAATATGTGTAAATTTCACAATAATATTTCCTTGCTACCAAAAAAAAAAACAAAACAAATTAAGTTGTAGCCGCTGTCAACCTTGTGAACGTATCACGCGATAAAAACCAGTCGCAAATAGAGATAGATATATGGGAAGAGTCACCAAAATATCGCACGGTATCGTATCGCGCAACAGGGATTAACGCTCGATACTCTTGCAGGACCATTTTGCAAAATGCTTTGCCCGGGTGTATGTACATATCCTCTTCTTCTGCTGGATACATGTAATATGATACTGTTTCTGGTCTCTTGGGTCCTTTTCCTTAGGGCGCCTGACCCAAAAAGGATCGCTATTAACGAGGCTCGTTGTGTCTACTTAGGCTGCTGGTATACGCGTGTGATTTGATGGAACTGGACGCTCGAGGATTTTCATCATTACCGATGTAAAACTTATGGCTTTACATTAGTCACGAGGGATTATAGTTTCCGTACGATATCAATTTTTCCTGTTCAGCGATATCCAGCAAGAATTTATTTGAATAATTATGTTATGAGTTACTATTATTGAATACCTTCCGCTATAATTATAGAAATCCGGGTCTAACTTTTTCACATTGCACGCTACCACATCACCAACTTGTGCACTTTCGGGGCAATTCTCAAGATTTTTCTTTCTTAACTGTAAAGTACCTTTTTCCTCCTTGTGTTATATAGATGATTGCAACTAAATATCGTCCACATGGGTTCTAGTATTTGATTCTTTTCTACTCCCGTCTTTTTTCACTCGATCTTATTTACTCTTAAATTCGTACAAACGCTAATCACGTCTTATTTACTGGTTATCACTTGGTATTTTTATTTTTCCCTAAATTTCTCTTTTACTTTTGATTTAGAGATTGCCGAAAAACTTCCTCCCCGCCCCCGTCAGGTATTACTCACACAGCATGGTACAATTGACAGCACAATCGCAGTGCGGCACACTGTGAGCACTGTTGATAACATTCAGTGGCACAAGTGTAACAGACTGCCTCGTGTGATCCTACGACCATATCAAGGAGAACTCGTTTTGAACTCCGAAACGATCAAAACTGGAGCTCTCGTTTTTAGCTCAGAATGATCATAGATGGAGGTCGCCTCTTTAGCTCAAAATGATCACAAATTGAGTTCTTGTTTGTTTGTAATTACCCTACTGAAAGAGAAATAATTTTATAGAAAATTCATTTGTAAAAACATTTTGCAAATTAAATTATAATTAAAAAAAATCATTTTTACAGATAGATGTATTATTTGAAGCATCGTTTAGTTTGTAAAATATTTTCATAAATAACTGATTTCGTCTTTTCTTAGACTTTAAACGAAAGTCTTGTCAATTTTTACATATAATGAACAGCACATTTTTAATAATTAAAATTCAAATTCAAAGGTAAAGCAATTTTTGAAAAATGCAATTACGAACGAATGTTCATTGATTTTGCCCGTCTGCCTAGGGTATTACTATCATACATAGAATAAAATGGGACGCTGGTAAAAAAAAAATATGTAACTCTTCTTCAGAATTGCTCTCTTAAACCAATACTGAATTTAACCAAGATTCTCTGCTTCTAGAACGAGCACTCCTAATTTTTCCTACTGGGTAGGTATTTTGTGGGGTCAAATATTGCTTGTAAAGTGTTAAGCCTTGCTCTTCTTTTTATCAGATGAACACATCTGTCAAATTTCGGGTTTCTATGAGAAGTTATTTGGTCAGTCACAAATTCCTACTAAAATTTGAAAATTATGATTTTCAATATATGTAATTCAGATCTTGGTTCCCCTTTTCTTTTTCTCCGACGTTTTGGAAGGTATTTAAATTTAGCTAGTCTGGTTAAGACCTTCTTTCACAATATTTATAATATCTAAAGAAGCATTGATTTTTATTTACTTTAAATAACTCACACGTAAACGTATGGCATCACTGCAACATCGTGATGCGCTGTTGCGTATGTTGTTGCAGCATTGTATATCTGAAGTTGATGCTTTCTCCGGACATTTTTGAACGTCAGTTGAAAGTAATCATCACAGCAAAAGCATCATCGCCTGCCATGATGTGTTAGTTGCTTGATTCTGATGCATCAGCTGTGATCGTGATGCAAAACTGAACTTTTGATTCAGTGGATTATGATATTATGATGCAGTTTTGAACTCATGATGATGCAGATGTGGCATCAACAGTGCATCGGTGCATTTATGTATATCTTTCCGTTTTAAAATTTACCTAATTTTATTTAAAAAGAATGGATGTAGTGTTAATAGGCATAGATATCGTTTTTCGCCGGGTAATAAATGAGCTCCGTGTCTTCTAATTTTCTGCTCTTATCGCATATTGCATCTAAATTTATATACTAAAATTAGAAGCAATGTAGATTCTAAAATGCGTGCAGCTAAGCGAATCTATTGCGAACAAAAGCTCGAAATAAATTGGCCTGTTGTATAATCTACGATACACTGGCATGCACAATAATGAAACGTGAATATGTGACCTGGTCCCAGGTACAAAAATTAACAAGTTGTGGCCTTTGTGAGCTCTCAATTTATATATAATTTAAATTTATTTATCAATATAACACAAAAAAAAAAAATTTTTATTGTAAAAAAGTCCACCAAGTAATGTACCAAAAAAGAAAATGGTGCTGATACTTTGATCTAGGCACTAATTTTATTAGTTCATGGAGAGATAAAATAATTACACGCTCAACTAATGGGCTCACCAAGTGAGGAAGCCTCGCGCGACATGGTAGAAATCAGGGACATTCTTTAGTAATAGTGTATGTTTCAGTTTTCATGGCCTTGATTGTGCGGAGCTGATAAAGGCAATATTTTCCATCATTTTGGATCTAAAAAAAATTACCATTTTATGTTTTTTGTTAAAAGTATCCGAAAATTTGGTGCTATTTCAGCTTTCAAAGCATGTTCTGCTTAACAATTTCTTAGTTTAAACCCTAGAAATAGTCGCGAACCTGCTCTACTAAAAGTAATAACTGATATTCGTAGATCCTTGAAAAATATGAAAACAGTTTTTTGCTGTTACTAGTTTTCTCTAAAACATTTAATAGTGTGCCACATAAATTATAGTAGTTATAAAAGTAAAACGCTACATCAACATTAACGGCTAATCTATATTATTATATTGGTATGTAGATTTTTTCCTATTAAATTTTTATGAGAGACAAGGAAAACAAAAGCCTTCTGCCAAAGTCCGGAGATCAACGAAAGAACTATACTATACATATACATTACATTTAGAATTATGACTGTCATCTGCTGTATGGTACTCATTTTCCCTTCAACATAAATACTTTCTTCATCAGTAATTTTAAGCTCTAAGCGAACATCCTGCCGTTGATTATACTCATATACATGTATATATGTATGTCCTCAACCCACAGGACCTAATTCTAGAGCACTAAGTACTATCCTGTATTATTGTAGATCACATTTAAATTATTTTTTTTCTCATTTTAAACAATATAAAGGTCCGTGATAAAGAAGAAGAACTAGAAACTGCTATGCAAAAAATTGATAATCTTCGAAATGATCTTCGAAAAGCCGATAAAAATCGCCGAGAAATGGAATCAAGAATAGAAGATACAATTGCTGAAGCAACGAAAGAGCGTAAACTTCGTGAACGTTCAGAAGAATATTGTCGTCAATTACAAGCTGAAGTTCGCACAAGAAGTACATCTGATTTAGGTTCATCATCATCTTTGGGTTTATCATCATCAGATGCATCTCGGTTAGAAATCGATCGATTAGAAGTTCAATATAGTGAAAAATTGAATCAACAACAATCAAGATTTAATATCGAAGTTGCATCACTGCGTGAACAATTAAATGAAGCTGAAAAGCATCGCGATATATTATATCGAGAATTACAACAAACTCGAGAAAAGTTCGATTCTAGTCGTCTAGAATCATTAACAGATTCAGAAGAAACAATTTCTGAAATGAAAAAGAGATATGATCGTGAGAAAAATATGTGGATAGATGAAAAACGAAAATTTTTGGCTGAAATTGAATTAATTAGTGATAATAGTAGACGAATGCAAGCACAACAACTACAGGTTGAAAACGACTATGAAGAATTAAGGTATTTATTGAAGTACTTAAAATCGTTACGATAATGTGTTATGGATTTTGGTTTGATTTGTGATTCATTTTAGAAGTAAAAGACAAGCTATTAGTCAATGGGAGCGTCAAATGGCTGAAATTATTCAATGGGTATCTGATGAAAAAGATGCTCGCAGCTACTTACAGGCTCTTGCCAGTAAGATGACGGAAGAATTAGAATATCTCAAGCATGCTGGTATGAAATTTTATCAAGAAGGATGACAGAGATATAACTGAAAACAAATTATATGACATTCTAAAATGTATTTACAGGCTCCCTTCATCAAAGTAACTCTGATAAAAATTGGCGAAATAGAAGATCACAAAAACTCGATAAAATGGAGTTATTGAATCTTCAAAGTTCGCTTCAGAGTGAAATTCAAGCGAAGGCAGCTATTTCAGAAGAATTGAGTCGTACTAGGGCTGATTTGGTCGCAGCACAAAAGTAAGTAAAATATATTCTTATAAGAAAAAGAAGAACTAAGAGTACTAAAGTAGAGGATAGGGACTAGAAATTTACGTTGGCTCTCATTAATTCACCCAAATGCCTGTAGGTTGTGTGGTTTATAGACCATCTTACATAATTAATTTTTAAGTCGACCTAAACAGCATATTTCCATACAATAATTCCTTATCTTCCTTAATCTCGATATAATCCCATAAGGATAGGATATGGGGCACATAGAAAGACATTTGTTTATCGACACACGCTCTTTCATATCGTTGAAACAAGATCATTATTTTGCAACTACCATTTCGCTTCATGAAGCCTTGACTTTGACATTAACATTTCCTGAAAGGTAATAAGGACTGATTGCATTTTCTTTGTTGCTAAAGAATCATGGAAATGTTTTGATTTTGTGAAAAAGTTGTATGAAGTAGGACTAGATGATTGTTTGCATTCTCTGGATTGTTTCCTTTAGCTAGAGTCTGACTCAAATCCTATTAGTACATTTACTTCACTTTCAACCATCAAACTAGAACGTGCTAGGACCTTAAATTTAGTAAAAAAATGTAAAAAAGATTTACTGAGCTGAACTGTGTGAACTGATTGTTTTCTTCGATCAGGTTATTATTTGATTTCAAAAATTAGAAGTTATGTGATGACTTCAAAAAGATTTTTCAACTTTGATATTCGGTCATAGACTAATTGAAAATATTTATTCTGTTGAGAAGTATTTTTCTAAAACTTCTTGCTTATGGAATTGAATTACTTTAATATGTTAACAGCTTTGTCTCGATACTTCATTAATCCATTTATATGTATAACCTGGTACCAGATTCTAGTACACCACCATTCGCTTGACTTGAATTCGCGATATTTTATCAATTTTTAGCGGTATATTATTATTCAACTTACTAATTTTCAACTCGGTATATGTGTCTGTAAAGACGAGCATAATCACAATAATCTAATTGTCAGCAAAGCAGATAACGAAAAAGGATTATCGATAAAAATGTATGATTGTTTATCATCAATGTCGAAGAAATTAATTTGGACCCAAAAATTAAATTTAACAGAGATATTTTTAGAGCAATTAATAGCTTAACACTTCTTTTTGATAATAAAGATTAGTTTAGTTATACATAGTTAGTTATATATAGATTAATTCACTTTCAATTAATCTGGATTTTTTCCATTGTTCTAAATTTTTTTATTATTTTTTTATTTTTTCTATATTTTTTCCATTCTCATTTGTTTTTTCCTTCAATTGTTTCTCGAATTACTCAATTTTGTTGTTTGGGAACTGTTGATGAGTCGAACTAAGACTTGAAACTTTGTCGCCCTAAATAAAATGATTGTGTGATAGAATAAATAAAGTTTACGTTTGTTTTGCTGTTTTTTTTCTTTCCGTTTGTACTCAAAAAGGCATACTTGATCAAATATGAAATTAGGTAATAAGAAACTAAATTTCTCAGATTTGACAATCTCATTAGAGGGAATAATAAACTTCAATTTGATATGTACATATATTTAAAAAAAAATACATTTTGTGATAATACAATTCCGGTATTCCACACTATGCTAGATTGTTGAATGTCCCATTGGATAAAGAAAACCTCATAGCAGAATTACAAGCCATTAAAAAAATAGCCATCATATATATAAGGGTAAAACTAAGAGAAGATGCTGTAAAATCTGCCTTTCTTTTTAAAACAGCTGAAACTAGTATTGAAAATAAGTGGAAGAAAATTCCATATATTAACTAATCGGTTGAGCTCCTCAGGAAGCTCAACGAAAATATTATAAAAAATTTAATTTTCAACAAAATAAGGTTTAACTTAGATAAATAAAAATGCAGTGGAATTATGATATAAATTGTGAGCAATCTACGTATAGATAAAAGTAGAAAATCTTTAAATACCAGATTCAGTGCATATATTAGATCTTCTAAGTCCGCTAACCCTGATTCGGGAGTTTCAAAACATTTAAAAGAGATAGGGCACAGTTGCTCTATAAATGATCTCGAAATTTTACACAAATTAAATTCTGGCCCGACCTTAGATAAATATGAAATTCTAGAATTGCGAGAGACAATATTTGTTTATTCGTTAATGACCAATTAGATTTAATTGATAGAAGTCCTCACGGTTCAGAGAATACATTATTATCTGTACCGTGGATTTAGTAGTATTTCCATTGATTAATTGATTAATTGATTCTTCTTCATTTATAAACTAATAATGTCAGAGTATGTTTGTATATATGTAAGCCACTAAGTTTAGCCCACTGACATGTATATAAATGGACTGCTTGTTGAATCAAAAATGCATGAAAGCAAATGGCACCACTTTCATATTCCTGTCTCTTTCCGTGAGAGCATACTTTCCCACTGAACTGTAATGATAAGGAACGAGAAATTGTTTGTAAATATCCTTGTAAAAAACACTTCTTTCGACTCATAACTAAAATTTAACGATACAAATAGTCCCAAATACCTTTGTGGTAAACTCGGTAAATCCCACTGACATGTATATACGTAAATTCCCAAATAATTTAAATATAACGTAAGTTTACGACAGTTGGTAGCATTGACAGTGAGAGCATACTTTCTGAAATCAAAATTGGTGCCACATGAAACAGGAGATCAAGCAATCCATTTATATATATGTTAGTGGTTTAGCCTCAAGCGTCGGCCTTTCTGAAAATTTTATTAGTTTAACTTAATTAAAAGTTTGGTGGAACATATTAATTAACAAGTGTTTTCTATCACGATTAAAATGTTAAAAATAATTTATCAGTCTCAATCGATCTGAATTAACGGTTAGCCGTCATAGTGTGACGCTCTTGATCTTGGGGGTCGTGGGTTCGATGCCGCGGTAGGAAGTTTTTTTTTTATTTTTTTTTCATTTTTTTAAATCAATAAAATAACAAATTAATGTAAACTATAATTTTGTGGATCAAGCCTCGCGTTGGACGCACATTTCTTCAA
This sequence comes from Dioctria rufipes, assembly GCA_963924295.1. Lineage (NCBI taxonomy): Eukaryota > Metazoa > Arthropoda > Insecta > Diptera > Asilidae > Dioctria > Dioctria rufipes. The sequence goes on along the minus strand of OZ002740.1, from coordinate 63,260,627 downwards.
AAATTAAATAAATAAATTTAATTAAAATTTTGGTGAATAAAGTCTTTTTTAGGTATTTTTTAAAATATTATATCTGCAGGATTGACATTTTAGTTCATATTTTGTACAAGATTTTGATATAATTTTGTGAATCGATTAGACATCTTCACACTGGCACAAAATCCCGTATGCATGCAAGAAATCAAGTCAAGCAAATGGCACTGCCCTGAATAAGCTAATTCAAGTCGATGGATCAAACACTAGATTCTTTTAATCAATCAATCAAAGTCCTTCACACGCGATTAACGAAACAAAACCAAATATTTGAAAAAGATTTTACGTACAGGCTTTTATTTTTGCCTAGGTTTGACTAATGTCGTCTTTAATACATTTTTACACTTTAATTGTTCAAATAACATAAAACTCTTGATTTCGCGATGACGATGATTATCACAGCTTGCTGCGCGATGGCAAGCTGTATTTTTGTCTGTTGTCTTACAATTATGGGGTGTGTGGATTTAATTGAATGGGGATGTTGGATGGATACGGGGTTTGTGAAATGTTGAGATTTCACTAACTTGTTTTGAGTTAGTGTCTGACGTTTCTTCCTGCAAGGCGAGAATTATCCCGCAAGTCCTGAATGGTCCAGCGTTGATAAGTCCCACAATGGTGAAGCAGCGCCAGTAATGCTGATGAGTTTCGACCAGGATGTTGTCCTATCCACGATGGTAGTCTGCCGTGCTAGTGAAAAATGTAAATCTTTCGCCCAGGTAATAAATGTTCCTCGTTTCCGAGTTAATAAAGTGAAGAGTTGATAAGTAACCTGAAGTTGCGTTGACAGCTGACTAATGAGGGGATTTGAATTTTGAGAGATCTTCTCAAGTTGTTTGACCGAGAGATTTAGGTGGTAGTCTTCTATAGGAGTGATCTTTGCACTATTGTACAAAAAGGTGTTGGAAAAGTAGCGTCCGTCGGGTTTTCTATACAGTCCTGTACAGGCCCGTAGGATCTTTCTTTCGAGAATGCTAATTTGTTTCATATAGGATGGCGAAATGTTGTGCCAGATGGGAAAGCAATAGCAGATAATTCTGCGGATAAGCTGTTTTATCAGCAGCCTTGTATCTTTCGGGAGACTGTTTCTCCTTCTGATAATAGGGTTAAGTAGAGAGTAGGCGTAGTTAGCTTTCCTCATGATCAGCTTGGCGTGATTGTTGAATTTCAACAGATTATTGAAAGAGACACCAAGATATTTGGTATTCTTTGAAGGCTGAAGCTTTCGTTATTGACTTCGATTTCGATGTTGTTGGCTCTTGTGAAGATATTGGGTCTTGCGGAGTTTCGCATACAAATCATTTCAGATTTGCTCAGATTGATTTTGATGCCCTACTTTCTTTAGGACTCGTCGAGTTTGAGAACATGCAGCTCCACTTCGGTCGCTGCTAAGTTGGCTGGCATGGAGTGGGCGTAGGTAAGAGAGTCATCAGCATAGAGCAGTGTGGTGGAGTTTGTCTAGATTCTTTGGAAACTTCCGAACTTTATAAATCGAAAACAAAGTTAATCATTATAGACTCTAAATCGAATGACCGAACAATTCACTACAGGTCAGAAAGCCAATTTTTATTGTGCCATTGACTGAACCCACCCATCATTGTTAGCCATGTGGGTTCGTTTATTTAATCAAAAATGTAATGGAGTGCGATTATATGTTTAGAGAAATGTTCCATTGGGCTGTGTAAAGTATTCGCGAGCACTTTCCAAATGGAACGCTAATTTGTGTTGTCAAGAGTAAAACATAGCTGGACTCAGTAAAAAATCATGTTTGATATGTACATAATAATGTTAAAAATTCTGTATTCTGTATTTATTGCCTTTTATTCAGAGGTAAGGTCGTTTTAAGCAGAATTTTAGATATTTTAAAGTCTTAACGTCCTTTTATGGAAGCCAATCACTTCAAAATCAGTTAATGCTCTGAAAGCTAAACCTCTTTGGTGGAGTGGAAATTAACATTATTTTTGTTGCAAACTAGGTTAGTCCCACCTAAGTTAATTTTACATAACTCAACAACAACTTTTTGTCGATTCGATTAGTCGAGTGGAGATATCAAATATTGGGCAAGTATTTATTGAATCAGTAATTTACAGTTTATTGCAGCTATAGTGTATTTCTCATTAGAATATCATCTAGAAATAACTTTTTACTATTTTGAAATAATATTTAAATATGAAAAATTTGTTTATAGAGACCTCCGAGAGGCCCGACAGCGGTGCGACTCATTCGGTCATGAATTGAAAAGAAAAGAGAGCCAAATTCGAGATCTTCAACAGCGCCTTGAATCCAGTGAAGGATGTAAGTCGAAAAAATTTTCATTATTTTACTTGAATTTGCTATATCAGTTTCTAGTCGATACCTTCGATTATTTATTACTTGATGTTTGGTGATGGACTTTTTTATGTTTTCTATAGTTATATTTTATAATTTATTTTTACACTCTCATTATACTTTTGTTCTTATTGAGGGACGGAATGAGTTTGAAAAGAAAGAGAAGCGTACAGAGTTTGTCTGCTCTCTTCTTATTAATTTATTTTCTTTTTTCATGGATGTTAATCTGTTTTCACACTGTTGTTGTTCAATATATTATATGTATATATATATATACCTATGTTAGTAGAATTGTTCCGCTTTTCTTTTTATTTGTTCTTTACTTTCATTTTAGTCCTGTCTAGAAGAGAAATGTATATTTCTTGATTGTTTTTTTTAATGGTTTGACAATTTGTTTTAAGTGATACTATATGGAAATTATTGTACTTATCCAAAAAGCACAAAGATAAAATGCTGTTTGATATTAACTTATGATGGTTACGGATGAAAAATTCATTTATTTTTTACCTCAGTGTTGTAGGCGATCTGGAATATTCATTATTTTAAAGTATGTATGTAATTTGATTTAAAGCCGCCTTACAAAATTTAGTCAGGAAATTTAATAAAATGTTGCCAGGGTTTGTGAAATTTTAGTTTTGTTTTTTTTTTTTTTTTTCTGAATTTTTGGTGCCTTGTAATAAGTGTTACCATTTTTATCGACACAATGTAGTAAAATATAGCACGAAACACTGCTGAAATAATGGGATGCAACTTTAATACATAATTTATTCACAATGTCATCTGATTTATGAAAACAATATAAAGAACTTAATCTGCACCAACAGTTAAGAAAAAGCACACAGTTAAATAATTTTACCTAAAAGCTACAAGAGAGCTTAAAATAAAACCACACAATTATATATAAATAGTATATATACGTTTTGTCTATACCCAAATATAAAAAATCCTTAAGAATGAAGTCGAATATTGTAACGAATTTTTTTGCAATAATCTTGCAAGATGTAAAATCTTTTCTGGTATTACAAAAAGTCTAATGTTATGAGAAGTTGTTTTTTTTTTTTTTCAAATAACAAAAAACGAAATGAAAACATTAAATCGAAAAATGTATTTTTCTATATCCTTCCATTGTGAATATTTTTTAGCTATACCCTAATTCAAAACAACGTGCCGTATTTGTTTAAATGAGCCACAGTATTGTAAAAGATCCTGAGGCTGCAAAAATGTAAGCATATCCATGATTTCGATGAATTTTAGTTAAAGAATTAAGACTTAGTGACACTGTAGATTGTAGCTGATAAGATTAATCAGCCCTAATTCAAACAACTGCGGAAATCATGCACCCAGCATAAATAGAGATAAAGAGGAGCATTTTCATCTCCGAAACATCTCAATTACATTATCATCAAGAGATAATGATTTCGACATGGATCTAAGTTAATTAAAGTAAAATATTTGCTTAAATAAAATAAAATCAATTAAAAATTAGTTACATATTAGAGAAGCTGTTAGTTACAAAATATGGATATTGCCTTTAAATTTTCTCAAAATTTTTTTTAAATAAAGTTGAAAAGTTTTCTCCAACATATATAAAATAAGCAAATGTAAGTATAATTGAAATGGTGGCAACGGTGTGCTGCAAAAACGGTTTAGATTCACTCAAAAATTAAAAGGAAATAAGAAAGGCGCAATGTCTCATAAGAGCTAATGCTGAAAGTCTTATTGGTACAGGCTTGAAATTATTATTACTTTAAATTTGTTTTAAAAATTATAATTAAATGCAAGAGAAAATAAAACAGTTTTTTTTTATCTGATTTATGCTCTTACAACTGTGTTAACGAGGCAGATGCTTTTCCTCTTGTATTAAAAAAAAATTTCAAGAACTGATTTCAGAGCCAATTTCACAGTAAATTTCATCTCGTTACGTCTGGTTTAATACTAAAATTAAACGCAATTCGAATTGAGCGAGCGATTACACTGTAAAAACAATAAATTTACAAATCCCACAGATTCGACGCTAGGCGATTGAATTGTGACGAATTTTGTTCATAGTTTCGATAATTTGCCGTAACGTTACTACTTAGTACTTTCGTATGGACTACTAACATTTGAATTAATACTACCTGGATCAAGACACATTTTCATTATTAGCGATAGTTCTGAGGAAATAGAGAATTTAACCAACTAAGAGGGCTATAAATAGTAAATGTGTTAGAATTATTACGGTAGATAAATTTTTAAATGCTTGTAACGCAGAATCCTCATCATAATTCTCAGTTTGTTAGAGGAATTTCAGTATTTATGAGATTTTTTAATTTTCCTGTAAACAAAGATTCAAAGGATACCTCTTACATGGTAATATTAGCAACAAGCAAAAAAACAAAAACAAGAAGCCTTTATACTAAATTGAACGTTTCACCAATGCTGCGTACTTGAATCTTTGTTTCATTGTTATTTTACTGAAATTTGTTGAAATTAAGCTTGCGTAAAATAATATTTAAGTCATTATTATTATTTCAATAAATAATAATAGACTAGGTCTGTTTAATGAGCTGCTCTAGGTTACTCTAGAGCAGAAAAAGGGCAGAAAATAGCACAAAACCGTGTTTCATTAATTCAGAGCACTGTTCTAAAGTACTCTAATATGAACAAGTTTTCGAAAGTTAACTGGAGTGGCCTAGCAAGATTTGCTGCTTTAACTTTTTCGAAGCAGTAACTTAGAGCAGGCATTTAACAACTGTAAATTTGTTGACATTTCTGATAAATAATTCAATTAATTTTTTTTTTTTTTTTTCTTTTTTTTTTTTTTGTGCAAAAATAAGTAATCTTTCAGAAATTTCAGAAAAGTGTATTTCATGAGCTTCATGTTCTTTTCTGGTCTTTTCTATTTTACTTTTAATTTTACAGTTAAGTTAACCTAAGGTAAACTGCTCTGCTCTGAACTTTTTTCGACTTCATTAAACAGGCCTATTGCTTTACATGTGAAATTGGTTCTGCTTAGAATGTGTGAATTAAAAGCGTCATTAGTAAGCTAACATTTTTTTCACACTCATTCTACTTCGAAAATTGGGCAGCTATCCTTAAAGGTTGCTATTAAATATTTGGTTTTTACTCATTATTTGGAAATTTCTTCAAAATGCCTTATTTTCGTCCGAGATATGTTATATTTAGTAATTTAATTACAAAAGTGGATGAAAATTATGCAAATTAATAAAATAATTTTTCATGTGTACTGAAGATATTTTTGATGTATGAACTTGAAGTTATTCGGAATGAAAAAATAAAAAAATCAATTTAAGAAATTTTTTATACGTTTGAAACATTCACAAGTTCAGCGTATCGAAATAATTTTAGACCCTTTCTATTTCTGCAGTTTTTGTCTTAAAGAATTTCCTGTCAATCTGCGTTCAATAGTGATTTTGTTTGTATCGTTTCATACAGGATTTCATAGGTTTTTTTTTTTAAATCAATAATTTTTTCTTGATTTCATCCTTGTATCATTCATTTTTCTTTATTAATAAAAACATCACAACATTTACTTGAAATTACTTCATTTTTACGTCCGTAGTTCTGCATCCAACCCCTGTTCAAGTGAAAAACAACTTTTTATAAATTATATTCGTTCTGACTAAATTAGCTCATTCTTATTTAGACAGTTAGAATTTTTGTTTAAAAAGCAAACAAAGTAAGTTTATTTTGGAAAATCGAACTAATACTGTGCATCGCATATATATACATTATGCATACGTAAGTGTAGTTATTGATAGTGAATATAGATTAGCTTGTTTTGTTTATAGCTATTTTCATACGTAACGTTTTTTAAATAAAAATGTGTATATATATACATTATTTCATAGCATTTTATCTTGTGCTAATGCATAACACCAGAAAAATAAATGAAATTTCGATAAAGCAAGAACTCATTGCCACTTGCGTATAACTAGTTCCTCGCAAGTCATGCACGCCCAAACATAAAAAAACAAATTAAAACTCTCAACTCAAAACAAATGAAACGTAAAATTTTGAGGATTTCTAATAATTTGCGTATACATATTTATATTTACTATAGCGTTTTTTTAAATGAACTGTTTTGATTTTTCCCAAAAAAAATTTTGATCATTTTTTTAATCTCGTCCTAAATTCCAAATTTCTGATTTTTTATTTTACTTTTTGTTTCATTTTTAATTTCTTCTGTTCAAATTTTGTATTATTTTTTCTTAAACGTCGTATAGTGATGAAGACAACAGCATTAACTGATTCTTCATTACATGATGATGAATTAAATTATAATTTTATTAAATACGACTACGTCTACGACAATGACGTTGATGATGATGGTTATGATTTCAAGCGACAAGACAGAGATCATCAGAATAAATCGCCAAAGAGAAATTTTAATCAAAGAAAAGTTTACCCGAAAAAAATAAAGGAAGATGAAGAGAAATTTGTTTATGAGGCCGTTGAAAAATGTGCCATAGAAAAATCATATGACAAAGATTTTGGCATGAAGAAAAATTTAAATCATTTTGAGCATAATCAAAATATTTTTGATGAAGAAAAATTTATTCAGAACATCCTAGAGAGTGAAATAAAAAAGTGTGAAGACAATAATAATAATAATGAATTAACTGAATTCGAAAAGGAGATTTTAGCAAAATATATGAATCAATTAAATAATTCTGAAAATGAAAGCAGCAACAATAGTTGCAACACCACAAATATGGCATTATTGAATCAAGAGATAAGAGTTGATGATTACAGTGATAAAAACTCCATATCGAATACTATTCGAAAGTCAGAAGATGACTTAATGAAACGAAATGTAAATCTTGAACGAAAAACTACTTCTACTAATAGTAAAAGTAATAATAACAAAAACAGCAACAATAATAGTACTGGCAGCAGTATAAAAAGTAGTGAAGATAGCTATTTAAATAGTGAAGAGGAAGTCCTATGTAGAGGATTATTAACACAACAGAATACTCTGGATGACATTGAGGATAGTAATAGTTTTGAAACAGATTTTTCTACTACAGCGGAATATTTTGGCACACGTGATCAGCAACGTTTTCATGATGGACATATTCCATCTAGCCATGAAGTTGATAGTAGCTATCAGGTGCGTCGAAGTCAACCTAAATTGACACGGAACATATCTGTTTGGGTGGGTGTTACTTCTTGTGTGTGGGGTTTATTATTATATTTTGTACGTTCGTACTTGTGATCATTTTATTGTTTTATAAAATAAAATAAAAACATCATAGTCAGGACATTTTTAACAATAGCAACAAAATTAAATAAAAATTATATATAAACATTTTATGCAGTATTTTGTGGTTAAAAGTGGTTCGTAAGCACTCTCAAAACTCTCTTTTGCTTAATTTCTTAAGTGTTACATATTTTACACTTAGAAGTTCAGATTTCTTTCTAATTTTAGTTTTTTTTTATTATTATTTTAACAGATAATGAATAATAGCGCGTCGTAGTTTCGGAAATTATGGGTAATGTACAGACTTGAAAAAGATTGGGAGCTTCTGTGAGTCTGAAAACTTTTCTTTCATAGGACAACAAAATACTTTAAAATAAACATATGCGCATATACGGCATTTCACTAGTATATACACATATATTTTAAAGGATGATTAGAATTAAAAATTTGTATGAAAATTCGATCTGCCAATAATCCTGCGGAGAAATAAATATTTCTTAATTTAATCTCTGCTCAAAAGAAAAGCATTTAGCTTAAAGGAATACTCAAATTGCGTCGTACAATATTATGCGCATATTGACTAAAATTAAAGTAAATTTCTTAAACAATCTATGATTTTGGCAAACTAGTTTATTTTTTTTCTCCATTTTTGGATATCTTCAATCAAGCCGTACGTTTTTGAAAAATACGTTTTAAAATCTGATTTGCGAGCATACCACATCAACACAACTCGTCTTTTTCGAAATAAATATGTCTCATCTTCTTCGAAATAAAGATGTGGTTATTACATAAATACTATAAGATCATCACAAAGCAGATTGGCTTAAGATCTTTTGAGTGTAATAGGCCCAGGGGAGTAGTTCTTGGTAATAGTACAGGTGGCGATCATAACAGAAAACAACTGTCATTGAAATTTTCATGTGATATTCATGTTAATGTTTATGTTAATACCACTAAATAAAACTCCATTGACATATTAAACCTGAGTACTGACTCATACCTCATACCTCATACGTTCATACCTCGAATTACATCATGATGGTGAATATGCAACTGCAGTCTTACAAGAAAACTATTTTTTTTCTCCTCCATATGCGAATGCAATTGATTTTAAGAACCAATCTCATAATTTTGTATGGCTCGAACTCTCGATTTACGCGCTGATATAATGGATTAAATCTACTGTCTAGATTTTTACTACATACATACATTCAGATAGTCTTTAAACTACTCTTACTGCAGATCATGAGAAAAGGCTGAAACAAAAGTAAATAATTTTTCGATGTAGTCATCTATTACAGTAACAAACTTCGGCCATAGTGAAAAAAGTTTTCAAAATCTACAGAGGATATCCCCTTTATTTGTAACTGCAGCTTTACAGTTATATTCACATCATCATCATCATCATCATCATCATCATCATCAGGATCAATACGAGGCTTCTTTTAAGAGGGGAATGACCAGGTGACCAATCTTCTTCAACGTTTTTTCACTGCAAGGGACTGTACATTGTAATAATGAAACAGCAACAAGTTTCTATGAGATCTAATGGAGCAGATTCTCGTTATTAGGGCTGGCAGTGTTTATGTAACGGGTCAGAGTTATATTCGAAAAGTTAAAAAAAAATGTATACATAATACTCTGATTCGCAAAACATATTGAACATCAGTTTCCGCCTTGTTCTAGTCTTAATATGAGTCCAGTTATCTTCCTGCAGTAGCAGGAAATTATTTCATTCTCTTTATATTATCTCAATTTGTTGCGTGCATAAGCGGCCATGGCATCCAGCACGCTCAAAATTTGTAATATTGAATATTATGAGACTGATAAATTAGCAGATTTTTTTCAACTTCCTGTTGATGCATCTCATCTATCTATGTGGAGAAATAAATGATCACTAATAAACAAATAAGATTACGTTACAGTATTTTCTGTTGGAGTCCTTCAAGGCTCTTGACTGTCTTCTCTTGTTTTTGCTATTTTTATAAATTATATTACAGGAGCTGGTTTCTATGTTAAGTTCCATTTAGTGTATTGCTACTGTTCGGCGTTTAAGTTTAATGAGTATATTTTAATGATCAATTCCGATAAGGATGCTTAAATATTTGGTCCTCACATATTAATTTGAGGTTTAGTCCTACAAGGTCTATTACATCGTAAATAGATAACCTAGTTTGTCATTTAATTAAACAGTTACATGTCATGTTCAAAATGCACCTATAATTCCGTATCAAAAAATAATGATTCCCCATAAAACGAAAAGTTTTAAATCTGCTCAACTGTATCGCAAACAAATCACTCTCCCTACCAACACTGATGTAATAGTTGTATTAAAATTTTCACAATTTAATTAATCAACGTTTACACTATTTAAAATGTGAACTTATTTAAATAAATGAATGGAGTATTCGTGTTCCGAAGCTGAAATAAATGATGAGTATTTCTGAAAAATATCAGAATGATGCGGTAATTTATCTTCAGCGAAAACCGCAAATTCATAACTATTGTTTTTTCTGCATTAATACAGTCACGAATATAATTAATATCATAAGCACTTCAAATAAGTAATGATTGAAAATAATAAAATACGCATTCCTGCTATTTGTCCTTTTTGAAATAATGTTTATTAGGTTTTCAGAATATTTAGTTTTGATAATAGTTTTGAAATGAAAGAAAAATCATGCACATTTTTTTGAAAGCCTTAGCCTAGGCAGCAGCTATGTGTTAGCTCAAGCTTTCGACAACGATTTTTTCAGCGGGATGACGGCAGAATTTATATTAAACTAATTAATTTTTGTAAGAAGCGACATACCTGCAAGGGTTGGTTGTTAAATAAAAGCACATTTACTGATGGACAAGAATACAAAGATTTTGCTAGCTTTAGGTTTATAAGAATATTAAACCCCAATAAAGTCATTGATTAAAACTTTCATTTCTTAAACAATAAAAATTTGAACTTAACCAATTCACGTGCTGCCATACTATATACTGCACTGAGGCGTTTATATAATAAGCTGCGTATCGGTATCAGATAATAATACTATGATGCACCCTGTAGTATATGGTCGAAAACTGACAATTCAGCCAGTCAGTGATTTTTTTGTAAAACGAACAACTGGTACGATTTAAGAAGAGGGGGTGAGGATAAATTTTAGATACTCGCAATTTCAACAATAATTGGATGGAAAGAGTCTTGGTTAATCTAACGTCCTAAAATCTATACTTGAAATTTCAATAATGACATGCAGTTTCTTTTTTTTTTTTCATATGGTACTCGTAAATATTTCGTCCATCACTATTTTAACTAACTCACCTTTACTAGCAAAATAAAAATGGCTTTCATTAAATATAAGAAATTCTTGTAACTTACTCTATCCTGTAATTTAATTATTTCTGTCTCATTATTTAACAGATTTGAATTTTTATAAAAACTTAAAAAGTTTATGAACCACAATTTCCACAAAATTCAAAAATATATTTGTTTTTCAATTATACTATAATGGTATACTAAAAAGTATTTTTTATTATTTAGTAATAAATATAATTTAATCTTTTGTTCAGATTTCCATTCCTTAAAAAACATTAAGAAATATAATTGGCCAATAACAATTCACATCTTCTGTTGTTGTATGTGTTGTGTGTTTCCGTGTTCTTTCAATTAGTCGTGTATCGTTTAATTTTTTGATTTTTGATTAGAAAATAAAAAAAAGTGCTATCAGTTTTTTGTTGTTGTTAATTTTTTGTATCTAAAGTTTCGATCTATAAATGTATAATTATTTACCGTTAGGGAAAAATGACTAATCAATGTGGCGTTAAGCTTCTACTAAAATGTTGATAGAAAGCTATTGGAATATTACCTAATCGAGCGCTGAGAACTAGAATAAACAATCAATTTTGTGATTTTTAGATAGGTACATTCGAGAATAATAAAATTATTTGGGAAGCGAAAATATTGTAAAAGCTTTATTTTAAAGATCACGAATTTGAAAATAATCTGATAGCACAAATTTCTGATCATTGTTTCTTGAATTATTATTTATTTATTTTTTATTTATTTTTTTTCAATAATAATGATTTTCATTAAGTTCAGTTGTTTTTTGTTTTATTAATTTGAACATTATTTTTCCTTTTTCTTTTCTTCTTCTTTTCGTATATTTTCAGATGTACGAACAATAAAGTTATTGCAATTTAATTTCAATACAAATATATCGCGTTGCTCACGATCAACACAAACAACAACAATTCTTCAAAAGGAACACTTAAATCTGATCAAATCTCATTCACATCACACTTGCAGTTGTCCTAGACTTAGTTGTTGTAATGAAATTATTGTTCCTAGCAATAGGGGTAAGAATTTTCGTAGGAAAAAATCTAAAAAAAATCGAAATTATAAATAACTGTTACTGTTATATAATAATAAATAAGATTGAAGATTTAATTAAGAAATTAAAGATTTTCAATAATGAGCGTGTGCATATTGATTAATGGTGATAGGTGAGGGTCTCAAAATCTTCATAGAAATGATCAAATATTTCAATTTTCGCAGTCCATTGAGTTTAAATTGCAAGTTCTTATAGAATTTTACACATTTTTCTAATTAAATGCTTTTATTTAACTATTTACATTGATTGTATACATATCATATTAAAGTCAAACTGCTGTCTTCGAAACTTTAAAAATTTGTTATTGTAAAATTACAAAATTTTTGTCTTCATGTAAGACCGTACCTCATCCTCACCAGAATTAATTGGTCAAGGCATTCATTTAATATTTCCGCAGAAAAATGAACGACGACTGCGACGTTGCTTTTATATACCTTACCGAAATCAAAATTCAGCCAAAATTTGCGCCGCGTTCCTTTGTTTACAGTATATGATGTATATATATATATATATATATATATGTAAAATTGTTGTCAAACAATCTGGTTAAGGTCTTTGAATATAATTAGGGCGTATTCCAATTTATGTCTTGTTATAACAGGTAAATAGTGATATCACACAACGATATGAGATATTATCTCAGATATATAGAATGAGTTAACAACAAAGTTAACTTGTTACAACAGTTTTTAGATATTAGATAGATATTGTTTTCATTATTAAGTTTGGAAATTGATAAATTGGGACTACACAATTATGTATATCCGAAAGAACTGTTTGTTCTGAAGCTCTCTAAGAGCTTTGGTAGCAAGCCACTGAAATATTTCGCATATTCAATATTGTCCTTAAAGAATACTCATTTTAGCAGAGCTTAGCTCCTTTCATATCTATATATTTTATTGTGGAAATTAACTATGATGCTGGACCTAAGGCCCTTCTCTCTTTCGCAAATTCAGTTGCTCTGTTTCTACTTCAATTGTCAACTTGAATGTGACTTGGTTCAATGGAAATTGTCTGCAAATCTTAAATAATTCTAATAAGCTTTGAACATTTTATGTAATTTATGCTACACTCACTAGCGAATGTCGATCAGTACTTTCATGGCAGTGACAATAGCTGACTACTTACAACTTATTTGCCAAATCAAAATCAAAACAGCCAACGGGTCCAATTTGATTTTCTTGTTTAGCTTAAAGCCTAGTATCGAGTTCGGGCAAAGTAAAATTTAACGCTATCTCCAAATATTTCACATTAAATTCGCTGGTAAAACTTGGACATCTGTTATTTTGGAGAAATCAAAATGACAGTTATCCAAATTTCCAGTTTTTCACGAACCAAACCTGCAAAGCTGTAATTGCGTACATTTTTCCCCTATATTGGAGGCGGTTTCAACCTCTTTTTGGCGGCTAAGGAAACAGAATTAGTTTTTTTTAGGTCTTTTGATAATTTTAGACTACCAACTTTTTACACTGCTACAACGCAGAGTAGTCTTAAATTTAAAAGGTTTGAAAATGTTCAATGAATCGGCCTTAGAGATAAAAAAAAGAAGTGAATTTTAGATCAGGAAACAGATAACACGTTAGTAATAGATATCTAGATAAGTAAGCCAATAAATAAGTCAATTAATGATTGGATTGAATGAATGAATAAAACATTTCAATCCTTCAATCAATTAAAACACAATCCAAAATGTGTCATAGAAATTAAATCCTTCAATTAATGAAAAACACAACCTGAAAATTGTCATAAAAGCAGGCAATGTCAAAATTTTACCAGCATTTTAATGCTCCGCGCATTAAAATGTTAGTAAAATGAGTGGCGATTTACAAAGCCGCTATCTATCTGATAATAGTGAAATTTCACTTTTTGCCAGTGAACTCCGTACTGAACTAGTAAAATCATCAGTAAAATTTTTGCTTCCGATTTTACCAGCGCTAAAATTTGGATGAAAATACATATATATTACCCAATTTTCTCATCTTTATATATTCACAATAAACGATTTATTACATGATTATATTTTTCAGTTATCTTCATTCTAAGGGTTTATCCTTTTAGAGAAAGGGCAAAGAGGGTATCCTTTATTGTTTCAAAGCAGCAAACGATGTTATCTTTATTGGGCTGTTCAACTAAAAATTACTTTAATTTTTTATGTATTACATATATGTATCACGTCCGTTTGTGCTGTCATGCCGATTGAAGATTTTGATGCATTGATAAATTATTGACTTATTGAGATATTCACTGAAATTATGAATATACTCATTTTCATTTGTCATCATCATCTAATACTCATCGGGAGACTCATCGAAAATACCTGATCTCAATAGTGGGAAAATTTACCCATAAATACATATATGCGCCATTCCAGCTGCACTTCAATAGTGTAGTATACATAGAAATCTGCTCGAGTGCGGAAAAGGGTTTTTCAAACATTTCTACTAGTGAATGGCTTGTATAGTATGTAGTACTTATGTACTACTTGTATTCCGGGGTTTACACTTCACCCTCAGGTCAAATAACTAAAAACAATTCTTTGGAAATTTCAACATTTTTCTTATTTTGCTTCATGTAATTGCCAATGTATTTATTTTTGATTTGCACGTATTTAAAAATTCATGCTTCGGTTAAGGGGGTCAAATACATTTTCACATTTGCAGCTGAATTGTGCTTTGGAAATATTTTTTCATTGTCATCTTCTCAGCCAGATGTTTTGTTGTTACGAAAACATTTCAGTGGGAAGAAAATTCTAAAGTTGATCGTAGCAGGGCATGCGGTTTGTAGACAAGTAAGTTATCTTATTAAAAATGTATCTATTGAATACTGAAAGAATGGATTAAATTCGAATCGCATTCCTTATCGTGGCTCCTATCAAAGGGGAAAAATTGAAAAATTTCATGGGCAAATTTTTTTTTATCTTCAATGTGACTTCTCAAAATAATATATAATATTAGTGAAAATAGCCAAGATAACTGTTTCCGTCTCTCTCACAGATTAATCAAAAACAAAAATTGTAGTTATATCTACGGTTTCTACACACGATGCAATTCTGGTTAAGGTAGGTGTTCTTTGTCGCTAATCCTAATGAGGTGATGCGTAATTTTAATATTTCAAGTATGTAATGTTATATTGCAATTCAGCACAATTCAGTTGCGCGATTGGAATACAATTACATTTTTCAACAGAAATTATGTCAGAAGATCCGAAACTGATTACTATGCTTTGTCCCACGTCCCCCGAGAATTAATGTGATCTATGCATGAGTATGATTTTCTAAATCCAAACTAGTCTTTCTAATAATGTATTTAATCGACGACAGTCTTATTTTTTTCCGGGAGCAGGGGTGGTTCTAGATATGGATCTAAAACACATTAGACAATAATCAGATCACTCTCCATTTAAATCAGTCTAGTAGATCTTCTCGGGTTTTTGGATATCTGATTAAATTAAATGATTGGTGTAACAATTTTCTATTTACGTAATTTTGTTTTATTTGTGAAATCGAAATACCTACTATGCGTTGATTTAGGCTGTTTGCACACTCGTTTGTGATGTCGCTGGCTGTTGCGGTGTCGTCGTTCGTTATAGTCATGTAATCTGATCAGGGAGGCATGAATACATACTGCCTGCCTTATTTAAACTGTATATAGCTTTAAAAAACCTGAAATAAAATTTTTCATAGAAATTTTAGTAAATTGTAAATTTATAGATTGATTATATTACATTTTTCTGAAAAAAACATAAAAATTCAGTTAGTTAATTTTACTAATTCTCATTTGACATTGAATGCACATTGCTCAACGAATCTTTAATTTCTTATTTGAAAGATTGATTTATATTAAATTTTGATTTAAAATCTAGGATAATATTGTGCCATCAAGACATATTCTTTAATTTATCGCACAAAACTTTATTGTTGAAATTCAAAAATTTCAATTGCAACTTACACAGTGACCTTTTAGAGCTGTTGGCGTTAATATTTCGAAACTTGTTATCTCAATAACAAATGAATATTTACTTACAGCCAAATGAATTCATATTTATAATAAATTTTGAGTATTCAAACCAAACTTGGATTAATGTGTATTTTTGGTTTTGAAATATTGCATCCAGAATTTAATATAAACACAACAGATTAAACCAAAGTAATCAAACTATTAAAATATATTTCAAAATACTTAAAATAAATCAAATAGTGATAAAATACTGCAATTATATAATAATAATTTTGTGTAATTTCCCGGAAATCTCAAATTGTTATGTTTTTGTACAATAGGATATTTGTTAAGATTATTGTTATCTTTATTAATTTGTTAATTTTTTGTTTTCTTGTTTTTTTTTTACAAAAGTATAGGTACTCGTCAGGATTAAGATTTTTTTTTTAAACATATTGTTGCTGTTATACTTTTTTTCAAAGGAAAAACTTATTTGTTGACATTTTTGTTTTGTTTTCTTATTTCACTTTTCCTCCCAAATCCCAAATTAAATTTATAACCGTTTTTTGATGAAAGTCGCAGTTTTGAAAAGTTGCATGCGTTACATATTTTACATATTTACTATTTTTATATAGCTAATAGTTCAAGCTGTAAATTAAATTTTTGCTTGAAATATAATTTTTATTTTGTGTTGTTTTATGCATAACCATATATAAACAATATAAAGTAAAAACTTGATTGATGGACTTGGTGATACGTTGTGAGGATTGCAAATTCCTAAAATTTAACATATTATAGCTAGATAGAATTTCACTAAAACAGAAATCCAGGATAATTATAATAAGATGAGATGCATTTAACTTATTAATTGATTTCGTTCAAAAACCTCCCCAAAGCTGAGATTCGAGTTTCTATTCCAAGAAAACAATAACCGTCAAAAGAATGACATGACTTAGATATGACTGCTGCTTGGGATATGGGTTATTTTACAATTCACTCGTATTAACGTAATACGTGAAAGATTTAATAGAAATATATACATATAAACCCTAAACAGCTTTAATCTGTATAAGTAAATAAATATCCTTCGTTTTTGACGACTTAACTCGGGATCATATACTTCTAACCTCGTATCAATAGTGGGTACATAAAATAATAGTCCAAAACACGAACGGGAATGGATGCTAAACAATATTAACAATTTTATTTTAGTTTTAAATTGGAAAAACGTTACTATACAACTTAAAAGTTATTTTATGTCTTTTCACTGATTATGAAAATATTGGTGAATTAATACTCTCAAAATTACTGTTTGTTGTTATGATTAACATAAAAAACGTTAGTATTTCTGATAATAGTGCCACCAACCACGATTTATGGAGTTTTTCAAAAGTTTTTAACGCCATGGGGGCAATTATAAAAACCTACTGTCATACACATATGTCGAAAATAATCGGTGTAAGGATACAGTATCAATAAAAGCATGATTTTGTAAAAAAGTGTGCGAAATAGAGCTTTACGAGCATTTCTTAACATTTTGCCATCTAACTCTAACTCTTAGTGGACGGTTTCAGTATCTCTCACCAGAAATCAAAATAAATTTTATTTATGGATAAAACTGCTTAAAGAAAAAATGTATAAATTGAATATTGGTGGCAACTGATATGCAGCTTTTTGTGTATAGAGTCCTCCGGTAAATGAAAGGTTGTTTCGTATCTCTTCTTGCATGACATGAAGCGAGCTTTGAGAGAAATTCCTTAGGCCCATCAAGAAAAAATGTTGTGCATCTTCAAGTACTCAGGTTCGCTCATCACTGCTTATGTTTCATACGAACATCCGCTTTGATGAGAGATCTGATCACCGAGACGGCCACGCCTACTGCGGGTTCCGGTCCATGGATAGGAGACCTAGAGCCAGACCTGGCTATAAGGTCATCCCTTTTATCCATCATGACCCCCAGGAACCCATTTAAGGGACGCATTTTTGAGGGCCACTCAAAGCCATCAAGGCTGCCGCACTATTCGAGAGGATAGCAATGTCCTTACCCTTGATTTCTATATCAAGGGCTATCTTCGCTACTGTTGTGATGGCGAAGACTTTAGCCTGGAGGACAGTGGTGTACTTTTCAATTGAGTACTCCAACCCAATGTCAGGTTCAAGAAAGTAAACACCAGCACCTACCTCTCATTGGTGAGGGAGCCGTCGGTGAAAATTTTTAGAGAGGACCAGGGAAAGCGCGATTCCTTTTCGGGAAAAGCCACAAAGATACGACGCTCAAAACGAAGCTCTGGTACCATCGCATCAAGTGGCAAACGGGCCAGAAGGTTTCCCGTTGCAGCTCACAAACCAATGAGCAATGGGAAGCACCAGTCCAGTCATACTCCTAGAATCCCTATGAGCGCAAACTACACACAGCCCTTTTGACATCTGTTTAAATGACAAGATCCAGGGATGGCAGATTGAGTAAGACCTCAAGGGCAGCAGAAATGGGTAAATTTTCCTATTCCTGCCTCAAAGCAGACTCTAAACCCTTCATCGAAGTCACGCTGTTATCTTTTACCATTTTTTTTTTTTTTTTTTAATTGACCACAAGTGCTTGATGGGATTTACGTGTGGAGACTGTGCTGGCCATTTAAAACCCGGATTTCCTTCCTTGTAAACCAATCACTTGTGACACGGACACGAGAAGTATGTATAGTAGGAAGCGTTGTCCTGTTGAAATATTATCAAAGAATGATCCGTATTTTCGAATAGTTTAGAAAATTTAATGTCCAGCGTGGCCTAAAGGACTTAAATGTATCTCCAAGGCCTCCTACCGCCATATCAACCTCAAACAATTACACTGCCGCTGCCAGTTCTCCTGCAAACGAATGCGCGCAAGGCTATTTTTTAGAAGAAAATATTATATGAAAACTCACTTCAAATCCTCGTCAGTCCAGTCCGCTCCCGGGACCATCCAACAGTTGTTTCTGTTACTCTCTGAAAGTCGCTGTTTGTTCTAGCTTTCAACCTTTCAAATTAGCTGTGAAAAGACTCGTCCCAACACTTCGAGCATAAATTATAATCCCTTGTTGGTTAGCGAGGTCAGTAGGCTTTTTTCGGATCTCCAGTTTGTTCGAGTATCATTTGCCGATCTTGACTAACCGAAGTGACACAATTTCTGCCTGGGGTGCCTTAGAAGCATATTGCTGAGTCTTGTTTTAATGTAAATTGAACCGCATAACTTAACACTTTAGCGGCTTCCCTATACTCACTTGACTCATTCTTTGAGAGTCTAAGAGGACAATTTGGACCCTTTCACATTCACTAAGCTCTCGCATTCCTGGCATATCATCACTTCTCAACACTATTTTAATAAAAACTTTTAACAAAAACCACTATGAAGTATTTCTTAGTTTCATAAATACCGACCATCGTTCTTTGAGAATTCCAGAACCCCTCTTGGTATAACAAAAATCTCACTAATAACTTCAGAAAACAAAAATAATCAGACGAAGAAAATTTTTGCATACGTGTGTTACGTTTTGAGACAATGCTAAAAAAATTAGGGTGCTTTACACTTTTGGCCAAGGCTGTAGATACTTAATTGAGCTGCAGTCTAAAAACAATTCCCTGAAATAAATATAGATTACACCAATTGCAATCTATCCTTGAAATACTGAAACTTAAAACTTTGTTGATGAGCGGTCAAAACTTCTACTAATGTTGGAAATGTCTATTCTAGGTTGAGTAGAACGACATTTATTTTTGAATCGAAGTTACAAAGCATGTTGTGTTGTCAGACGCTTCAATGAACAAGCTCTATATTAATCATAACACTAAGCATTTAATTCATACTATAATACCTTCATCTCATTTCATCAATTAACCGATGATGGCTTGCTTGAGTGATAATTAGACATTGATAACAATCCTATTAAGCAATTCGAATGGAATTCCGGTCATTTTACTTATCATTTTTGACAAGTTTATCTGGAAATCCGTACTATTTGCGCACGGATTTCCGCTTCTTTAACCGTACGGAATTGAGTCGAGATTCCAAATCTTTGATTGTATTGGTAGTTGGAACTGAACGTGGAAACCTCATGAATTTTCATGTTTTTCCCTTATTATTTTCGCATGAAATTCCCAGACTTTTCCATGGCATTTCTATGTGGAGTTCTTAGGGACTTCAATGCTTTTTCTGCATTTTTTATAAGTTCAGATTCTATGCAGGTAAAAGTGCCGATTTTGCTCAGTGAAAAATAAATAAATAAATAAAATAAGAGGAAGTCATAACTTCCATATCACCTCTTTATGGAAGTTATGACTTCCCCTTATTTTACGTCCATTGAATGTGGACTTATAATTTCACTACCAAAAAGTTCACACATCTGAAAATGGCGTCCTGTAAGCGTGTAAAAAAAGTTGTGTCTGTGAGAACGCCGTCACTGTGAGAGAATTTCACATCTGGAATTTTTTCTTATTGGGATAGTCCCAAGAAGAAGACATTTTTTCAAAAAAAAAATTAATCTGAATGAGCTCTCTATGAACTTGGAGGTATTATTTTTTGAATTGAAAATGTAAAATCCTAAGAGTACTGTCAAGATTATTAGTATTGTGGTAGGAGTAATAAATATAGTTCACCAAGCATTTGGGAAATCGGAAATTTACGGTAATCAAAAATTAAAATTTGGCTAACTTTTTTTTTTAATATTTATTACGAGCATATTTGATGCAGATTTGGCTTAAATAAATGTATAATTAACAACTTTGCATTTTGATAGTGTGATATTTTTTTAAAGTTTTTGAATTGTAAACTATTTTTTGAGTTTTTTTATGTACGTATATTATACACTCCCATTTTCAATATTTTTTGTTTGTTTTCATTGAATATGTACATATTTATCCTCTTTATACTTCATATTTACTAAAGTTGATCGTCTATTATCATTTTATAACTTGTTCATATTTTTTTCTTTTCTTCCACTCATAAAAAAATAATAAATAAACCAAATCAAAACATATATGTTACCTAAAACAAACCAAAAAAAGCACGCACCGTTTCTGGGAAATCTATCAACACCTGGCTAAACAAAGCCATTAATGGTTCGTTCGTAATTTCTATAATTATTACTTAACTATATATTTTGTAACATTCCCAAAAAAAAATTGTTGTAGTTTTCAAGTAGAGTGCTTTTCATTTATTTGGTTTTCTAAACAAAATATGTATTCATTCTAATATCGTTGAATCAAATATCGTTGAATTTAAATGTTTTTCATATTATTATTCAAAATGTCTACTTAAAAAAAATATTGTTTTTTTTTACTGAGAAGCGTTGTTTTGAGTTGGAATTTGGTATTTGAAATTAATTTAAAAAATGTCATTCATCTTACTTTATTTGTTCGGAATGTTTTTAGAGTAATTTAAAATGTTGAAATTAATATTTAATAAAAAAATGTTAAATTAAATTAAATTAACTCTTGAAACGTTGTTTAGAGGGTCTGTTCAAATTGAAAGTCTCCATCTTCGTATCGTTACAATGCAACAATACGCTCGCAGCAGTTTATAAAACTGTCAGGTTGAAGAAGCAAGGGCGCATGGTCCAATCGGTCCAATTATTAAATAATTTTTCCGTGTATATATTCAACTGTTTGGTTTTGTTTTTTTCATGCTTATGAGAGTTCAAGAAATTGCATTTTAACGAAATGAAGTCGAAGAACTTCCGACTAAGACCACTTGCAAAATTTGTCGAATATAGGCTGGCAGTTATGATTAGTTCCTACTAAAAAAAAAAATTGAAAATCAGATTTTGAAAAATCTTAGTAATATGCACTTGTATAATATGTATTATTAGGCTCTAAGGCATTTTAGATTTACACCACGACTGTGCGCCAATTTTACGTTACGATTTTTTTTTTATTACCTCGACTACGAAAGGGTGATTAATAAGGGAAAAAGCAGCTGTTAAAGTTAACATCTTCTAAGTATGGAATCGGCAGGAGAGGCCTTGTATGTCAATTGTTTTTCTCATAAATTTCAGTAGCTCGAAACTAAGTTAACATAACTAAGTTTAATTTGTATAACATTTTATGAAAAAAAAGCAATTTAACTACTTAATTAAGGAGTAAGAAAGGTTCAAATTATGTAATGATTTTGTTGCATCACTACCTGGAAACTTCTCCAAATGTAAGAGCATATATACTAGGTTTGTTTCTTTACTTTAAGAAGTTATAATTCCTGAATTTTTTCTTATTTATGTGGTGGAAGTATGTACAAATGTCAAAGTAATTCGAACCACTTTTTAAACTTACTGAAAAATCAAAATGAGTATTTTGAATGACAGTTGTCAATCAAGACTAATACATAAAACCTCAAAATCGGTATCACACAACCTCTTTGTGTCTAGATTACAATATGAATCCAAATGCATTTCTATTGTTTGGCTGCAACGCATTTGAGTGTAACGTGTCTTATGATCTTTTGCTTGATTCATATGGTTCGTTCACAATCGATTATTGCATATCATTTGTTGAAATCCAATTATATGATAACTTAAATACAATTACGTAATACATAATGCCATATTTAGTGTGAAAATCTCAGATTTGAAAGTTATAATTTCGTTTACATGTATTTACTGCGAATTTCATTCACGAAATGAATAATAATAGGTTTTAGTAATAAAATTATTTCTGGTTATATGCTTATGCATAAAAAGATGCATAATACAAACAGATGATTTTTTTGTTCTATCCATTGTTAGAAGATCGGAATTCCGCAGGAAAATGTGAAATTTATATTTTCAATTATATCAGAATGACAGCTAATGGCTACTATAAAAATATCATCTTCACGACTTTCATTTGGCGGAAAAATAAAAGAACTCTTACTCCTTAGAAAAACAGAACTTAAAATGATAACAGAGCTCTTCTCAGGCTACTCACATAAACAAGATGGGCTTGACTGAGACTTCATCCTGGAGCTTCTGTCAGAATGCTTATGAAACCTTGAGCACCTGCAATTGCTAGGCATTGGCTAGGTGGAAATTGCTCCATCTCAAACATGCTTTTCCTCCACCAAACTAAGTGTGGAATCTCAATCCCAGAATGATTCTGAACTCTATTAACAAGTGTGGAATCTCAATCCCAGAATGATTCTGAACTCTATTAACAGTCTAAACCTAGAAAGGGTATAAATTGAACGAGGAGTCACAATATAGCTTTCAGGTCGGTGTGAATATGAGACTAACGCCCGCACACCCCTCCGAAAATCTAATCTACTCGTTTATGATCTTATTGGTTGCACCGATTGTGGCCGCTGGAGTCAAATAGCTCAGCTGAATTTCCAAACAGATGCTTACTTTTTGGCTCTTGTACATAAATTTAAAAAAATACAAATATAATTGAAAGAAATTTATGTGCGTTCTGATATAATATCAACTCCAGATAAAAAGTAGGCATGAATTTGGTCGTATCTCTGAAGGCTGCTTTCAT
The DNA here is from genome assembly GCA_963924295.1 of Dioctria rufipes. NCBI lineage: Eukaryota > Metazoa > Arthropoda > Insecta > Diptera > Asilidae > Dioctria > Dioctria rufipes. Next base: position 63,237,270 of record OZ002740.1, on the reverse strand, counting down.
CAGTTGGCAGTTGAGTCGATTATAATTTTATGCTGCGATTACTTCTATAGTAAATATGTATATACAAAAAATTCATTAAATAAATATTGAAGCAGTTCATAAACTCCTTTAAATACTCCAGAGACATGGGGCTAGACAGAATAATTTTTCTATTTTTTTTTATAAAACCTGTAATTGGACCTACAATTTGAAACAGTCACTCGTCAATATTTCAACACTGCCAAAGCCCCAATTCACTAGATTAGACCAATACGACGTAAATGCAAGCCACTGTTCTTACATGAATGTAAATATTTCGTCAATTGAATTCAAGTTAAAAAAATCGGTGCTGTAATATATAGATGTTACCTTGGCTCTAGCTCGAATGGCGAATTGGTTCAGATATTCAGACAGACTATTACTCATTATAAAGCCAATCAAAATTATGTAATGTGCGAGTAAAAGCTTAGTCGTTAGTTCGAAACTCAGCTAAACTTAAAGATCCAATTACAATATTTAGTCTTCATATGCATTCGATAGATTAGAATTTACTTCTTGATATTTTTTATTTGCTTTATACTTTTGTATATCTGTAAATTAAATTGACGGTAGAAATTTGAAAGGTGGGAAAAAAATTATTACTGATTTGAATAGTATTTAAATTGGATATATATAAGTATTTACCGTTTGAGACATTAATTAATTAATTAATCAGATGAGACCTTTAATTTTAAGTCTAATTTGATGAATTTGAATATTTAACGTACGTTTATACCTAAATATTTCGAATAACTCCAACATAATAGCTTTGATCGGTAATCTAAATAGATAACATAGGTAGTACTCGTGAAAAGATTCTAAAATGAAAATTTTTGAACATTATATTAAAAAAAAAAAAAACTCAATTTTAAAAGCAGTAAAGAACTAATCATTTAAGAAGCCTTGACTAGGCAAAATAAGTTTCTATATTTAAAATAATAAATTTTTACTAATTCTGTTTGTTTTAAATTTTTTCTCTAATTTTTTTCACCTTTTTTTTCTTGTTTTATAACAACAAAGTTCAAGTTATATATCTAACAAATTTTTGTTTATTTTTTTTTTTATTTTCTCTGTCGCTGTTGCTGTTACGCTGTACATACTCGTCTGTCCTGCCCCGCCTGCTGCTTCCGCAAATGATGTGCGAATTTTGTGAATAATGTTTTTGTGCTCACACGCTTTATTGCGAAAATTTTAAATTATTCGGCTAAAAATTATGCGCATCAACAAAAATAATAATAAAAATAATCCTACGCTTGATTGTGATCGCTATGATTAATTGGCAACAAAATTTTTTTGGCATTGTACCATCATCATCTATCGTCCTTTCAAATACACATACGCTATTATCGGATATTCATTTTGATATGAAAATTTGCTTTGTGATTACTAAAAATTATGGGACTACTCCATACACATCCAGTCCTGGAAAGACCGTCATCTCAAATGTCATATTTAGATCATTTTCTAAAAGAATCGGGCGGAGGTTCAAAAGCGGCAGATGCTGGAAGTATTGGAGGTGGAACTGGTTCAACAACGCATACCGTCTCAACATTAGGAGGAAATATGGTAAGGTGCACATTATATATGCATATATAATATATATACACTATTTCAAAGCTATAAACCGAATTTGAAATTTTCCGTTTTCTCGAGAACGAACTTGTGATAAATCGTTTTCAGTAAATGAAGTGACACTAAGCCTGCTCTAACGTCTAATCTAAATAGTATTTGAGCTCTGTAGATGAAATTTCCAGAAATTGGCAAAAATTACAGATTGTATTCTTCTCGAGAAAACGGAAAATTTCAAATTTGTTTATAGCTTTGAAATAAAGTGTATATATACCTACATAGATGTATGTATGTATGTTTAAAATTCATAATCAAATATGTAATTACTTATTTTTTTAGCATCCATCTTCAAATTCGATATCTCAGTTTTCACCGCATCAACAAAATGCACAGAATATTTCATCAACCTCATCGTCTTCAAACAATATTCATAATCAGCAACAGCAAATTATATCTCAACAACAACAACACCAACAACAACAAAAAGAACAACAACAGCAGCTTCAGCAACAACAGCTACTTTTACAGCATTCAGGTTACTCAATGGAGAGCGAAGAAGGTGATGTGGAAGACAATCGAGCACATAGTCTCTCAAGTTCTAAGAGCAATCTTAGTGATAACTCAATGGATCAGCATAGCATGCATAGTTCAGTGCTTCCAAAACAGAAAATTCATCAATTCCTTGTACGAACTTTTAGTAGCCCAACAAAATGTAATCATTGTACATCCCTTATGGTGGGTCTTACACGTCAAGGAGTGGTGTGCGAACTCTGTGGATTTGCGTGTCATACAGTCTGCTGCCAAAAAGTTCCTACAACATGTCCTGTACCATCGGATCAAACAAAACGACCCCTTGGAATAGATCCAACACGTGGTATAGGTACTGCATATGAAGGATATGTTAAAGTTCCAAAAATGGGTGCCGTTAAACGTGGCTGGGTTCGACAATTTGTCGTAGTTTGTGATTTTAAGTTATTCTTATACGATATAACGGCAGATAGGAGTGCTTTGCCTAGCGTTAATGTTTCCCAAGTGTTGGATATGAGAGATCCTGAATTCGCAGTAACCAGTGTCCGGGAGAGTGATGTTATTCACGCAGCAAAAAAAGATGTTCCTTGTATATTTAGGGTAAGAATTTTACGAAAATTTGTGCTAGAAGTTATTTTAGTGAACTGTTTCATATTTTTATGTAGTTTTCTGTAGTTTTTCCATACGTCGGCGCAACTATATACATATACCACATCAAATTACGTGTGGTCTAACATTTTTTGTTTTTATTGCGATATATTACCAACAGAGTCTACTAAAACTACACTTAAAATACAAATTAAACATGCACCGCTAAATGATAAAAATATATTACTCGAAAATATTTTCTTAAACTCAAGCGAATATAAACCAAAGTTGAAGCCAGGTTTATACATTTCAGGTACGTTGACCCCAATAGACGCTGGAAAGTATGACCTTCTATCGGTGTTTCGCCCTGAATATTCAAATAAATTGTACTTGAACTTTATATGATTATACTACAGGTGCATAAGTACTCTAGTCTTCTCAATACATATAGTTTAAGCAGACAGCGATATCTTATATCTAAACTATTACTTGCTTGGAAGCTTGCAAATGTTCAGCCTGTTGCAACCAAAGGAGAGGGATGTGACAGAACTTCTGGTTCTTCAATAGTTGACCTAATAACAGACCTTGGAGCCTTTAACACTATGTGTCGAAAATAATTCTCCTTATGCTGCCCTTTTAGTAAAACACAGAGCAGTTTTTTTCTGTCCACATTTGTGTAGTATAGGATTAGACAGAATTACATCTGATCACCATAACGTTCATGTCGCTGTCACAAAGGATTGTTCTCTCTCTAACGACATTCTTAGTATTGTTTATTAATGTCTGTTTCTTGTTTTACCGAAGTAACAGGGCAGCATTACTAAAATCCTTGCTTTAGGCAAGCCTATGCTTCCTGTTTTGATTGATGATGTGAACATTACCAAGTGATTTTCCTTGAATGTTTTTGGTAATCAAATTTCTTGTAATCTTATATGGCCTGATTATATCTTCAATTTCAAGAACGTAATGAAGTGTCATTAATTCTTCTGCATACATATTTATGTATGTATGTTAAAGATTCTTCTTACTTATGAATGTTGCGCTTCTTTATGAGTACAATACTCTCATTAGATCCAGATATAATTCTCCAGCAGCAGCGTTAACCACATTAGACTCAATCAAAAGATGTGCGCTATGTTCTGTGGGCAAGTCAATAAAAACAGCAATTGAAATCATCTTATTTCACAGGCACTTTGATCACTACTCTGAAGATATATTGAGTTTGATTTGTGATGCAATACCCAAACATCAGCTGTGTCGTAAGATTTTCTTTATAAGTCGATCTGTGCTGATATGGAACTATCTATCATCCTATTCATATTCCTATTTCTTACACGCTGCTAGTGTGATTGAAAAACCATTTTGAAATGTTGGGCTTCCAATCTTGGAAATGCCGCTATTTTTTTTTTTTTTTTAGTTAATTTTTGCGCACCAAAAGGAAATGAATAACTAAAGTAAACTTTTGTCATAATTTTCTGCGTAGTTATTGACATAAATAATTAATTTTTGTTTCAATAATTTCAACAGATAAAAACATCATTAATTGACGGCGGTCCGTCATCACACACTCTTATGTTAGCCGATACAGAATCTGAGAAGACTAAGTGGGTTGTTGCATTGAGTGAACTACATCGGATACTGAAACGAAATAATTTACCTAATACTGCTATATTTCGTGTACGAGAGGTGCTGGACAGTTCATTAACTGTGATAAGAAGTGCTTTAAGTGCTCTTATCATTGATCCAGATCGGATATTACTTGGGACGGAGGACGGGCTCTTTTGTTTAGATTTGGATCAAAGTGGTAAGTTTTACCGTTATAGTTCTATTACAAACTCTGGCACTAATGCAATATCCTTAGAAAGAAAGCCGAAAAAAATTTGTTTTAGGAATATTTCCGTTTTTCAATTTTTTAATTTGAGGGTTTGAAATTTCGATTATTTTGTATAAAGTACAGTTTTCGTAATATTTATCCAGAATTTTATTTCCATTTCCAATTCTCAATTCCCAAATTCTTTTTTTCTACCATTTTACTCGTGTTACTTCATTTTTTATTTTATTTTTATCATTCTTTCAGCACTTTCAGAACTACATCTGTTAGTGTTGTTTTGATTCTCTGTCACATCGTCGTCTTATTAAGTTAATAATTTCTGTGGCATTCAGCTTGGTGTTGTTCGTTTTTTGAAACTAACTCACCTTCCATATGTTTTTTGTTTTCGAAACATTTAATATCCTCTGCTTCAATACAGTTTTGAGTAAGAAATGCTCAGTAACAGTTTGCTATTTGCTCTGCCATTTATCCATTCGATCAAGTGTTTTACATATTCTCACAGATTAGGTTCAAATAAGAAGCTTTGTCTCACCTTTATGCTAGGATATATATTACTATCTTCTCTAATCCTCCTCAAAATAATAATAGATATTTTACATGGCGAGAGGGTAATTCTGACGTTCCATGTCGGTACTTTAAAATCATGCATGATGCATTCTAAATTCACATAAACTCTATAATTGTGTTAGTTGAAATTGAAATTGAAAACGCTCTTTATTGTACAATATTAAGGTAAGCCTAATACAATAAAGGTTATTTGACCCACGGTGACTAGGCCATTTGGGCTCTATAAATAGCCCTTGTTTGCAAGGCTTCTTTTGAATCTATCTTTAAACATTTTTCTTAACTCTAATATATACAAACTATGGCTGTTTTTACTTCTTCAGTTGTGTATCAAGTACTATGGGCTAAGTAGCTTAGTTCTAAGAAGTCATTCTAGTGATATTTTATTTTTCGTAAATTATAAGTTATGTTATTAGAACTAGTATCCAATTGATATTTTGCTTTTTCATTTCTTCCCTGTTTCTTTTTATTTTTATTTTTTTTTATTTTCTTTTATTATCGTATATATACAGGGTGTTTCCCACTAGGAGGTCAGTAGAGCGGGAGGTGATAGTACTCAGCTAGATGAACAAAAAATTGTATGGCAGGGGGGGGGGGGCATATCAACCGTTTACGATTTACAGGGTGATTAAAAAGAAAAGCTGGTTTTTCACAAAAAACCCTGTATCTTAAAAACTACAAAGTGCATGGTCATAGTTAGGAGCTCATTGTATGCAGAACTCCATGGCCTTTCGAACAACTGCTCAATTAGCCCCATAACCCTCTCCCCTAAAATTATGGTTGTCTAAACTCAAAATTTCGGATTTTCTTACCTTTTTTTTTATTTAACCTCTATTATTTTTGCAAAAAGGCCGTTAAGATAACTTTTTTTTTTATATAAACTGTAAACTGTAGACTCTCCTCTTTAATATGACCTATTACACCTAATGTGCTATATCTGAAGCCCTTTAAGAGTTATTAGCTCTAAACCTATTCTCAACGATAATTTGTTCCCTTACCACGTCATTTTACAAAATATCGTCTAATTTCGGTGTGACTTGAATAGGTTATGAGTTAATTACTGTTTAAAGGCTGGTGTGAACACATAGGATGTAATAGGTCAACTTAAAGAGGAGAGTCTACAGTTTACAGTTTTTATAAAAAAAAGTTATGTTAACGACCTTTTTGCAAAATAATAGAGGTTAAATTAAAAAAAAGGTAAGAAAATCCGAAATTTTGAGTTTAGATAACCATAATTCTTGAGGGCCATGGAGTTGTGCATACAATGAGCTCCTAACTGTGACCATGTACGCTGTAGTTTTTAAGATACAGGGTGTTTTGTGAAAAACCAGCATTTTTTCTTAATCACCCTGTAAATCTTAAACGGTTGATATGCCCCCCCCCCCCGCTCTCCATACAATTTTTTGTTCATATAGCTGAGTACTATCACTTCCCCCTCTACTGACCTCCTAGTGGGAAATACCCTGTATTACATATATATGTATATATATATATTTTTTTTATTATTCCTATAGCGCACAAGAAAGATTTTTTTTATTTCAGTAGGTCAGTTAATTAAGCGCTATTTATTTTGAATTCTAAAATCGAATTTTCCGGTGGGTATGTTTGCTGACTTTCGTATAAGCGACCGTTTCTCCGTTAAGCAATTATTAGTTACCTTCATTTTCATAACTCTATGAATGCAATTTGAAAAAATTATTTTATGTAGTGAACTTGATGATATGTATTCCATAGTAGCAACGTACTTATATGTAAAATGTTGGTAGGCAGCCTAGCAGTATCAGGTTAGGTTGAGGTATGAAACACACAGCAATTTCAAGATTTCTAATGATAAATTGTGTTAATTGAACAAACTTTATCGTGATAGAACTTATATGAGACGTTTAGGCATACATACTTACATATACAATTAATTTTTCTCTTCAGAAATCGCTCGAATTGGTGAAAGTAAAAAAATTATTCAACTGTGGCATATAGTTGAAGAGCAAATTCTAGTCGTATTATGTGGTAAGCAGCGGCATGTGCGCTTGCTGCCAATAAGGGCGCTTGAAGCGACCGATGTTGAGTGGATAAAAGTCGCAGAATCTAAGAATTGTATTACTGTCTGCACAGGTATAATTCGTCGAAGTCCACAAATAGTCTATTGCATTGTTATTGCGCTGAAACGACCTAATAACCAGTCGCAAATTATTGTTTATGAAATAAATCGAAATCGAAGTCGCCATCATAAAATGTGTGAATTTACTGTTGCGTATCCTGTACAAAGCTTACAAGTTTTAACAGATATGCGTTTAGCTGTTGGTCACCAAAGTGGTTTTACAGCCTACTTCTTACAGGGAGAAGCTCAAGCTATGTGTAAGTATCTATACTTCAAATATTGAATAAAAATGATTTGCGTTTAATTGAATAAAATAAACAAAAATTCAGCTCTAGTCCATCCAGAAAACCAGTTATGCGCCTTTTTAAATTATTCTGGAGTTGATGCTTGTCGAGTGATAGAAATCCAGGGACAAGGAAGCAACGGCTTCGGAGAATATCTTTTAGTTTTTCAAACTTTAGCTATTTACGTGGACTTACAGGGAAGAAAATCACGTGATAGAGAAATAATGTATCCAGCTGTTCCAACCGCAATAAGTAAACAATGATTTTGTGTTAATTGTTTTTCTTATCATCATTTCATTATAAAAAAAAAATCTTTTACAGCATATTGTGATGGCCATCTCCTAGTCTTTTCGGAAACACATTTAGATGTATTCAATACGCAAACTGCCGAGTGGGTTCAATCAATTGGTCTTAAACGTTCACGGCCACTTAGTAATCAAGGAAACGTTGCAGTTACATTCGTTAATGATTCACCTATTGTTATATATTTGGCTAACATGCATACAAGTAAATAAGATATTTTTGGCTTCCATTTTATGGCTATAACCTCGAAATTTCTCTCACAGGAGAGCTACTCAATACACAAATCTGGGAACGTGATGGACGTGTTAAGCCCAAACGGAGATTTTCAATGAGAGAGGGCAATAGGACTATAAGGACGTAAGTTATTTTGAAAATAATTCCGTGATTAAGATATATAGAAAGAATTCGTCATAGCAGAAGTACGGACAGGCGCTCAAAAATGATATCAGCTCCAACAAATTTTAATCATATATCACATATGGGACCTGGTGATGGTATTAAAAATCAAAGACTACTAGATTTACCAACAACAATAGAAACGGCAGATCAAACAAGTCAACAGCAGCGAGTTTCAACAGTTAGGCATGCTCCGCCACCACCAAGAGCACCTCCAAGACCAGTACTGCCGCCTTATAATGGTAGATGAGATTTTTTTCGTCATATTTTTATTATCTAGTTTTGTTTTTTTATAATTTTAATGTTTTTTTTTAAAGGTGCTAAACGAATTGCACCAACACGTCCACGGGAACAACCACCATCGCTACCACGTTCGCCTAGCCCATTAGGTAGCATGTCGTCATTACATGATGTTCTTAAGGTAAGTTCGTTGTAAGGCAGATCCTTTTGGGTCCCCTGTAAGTATTGGTAATCGAACTTAGAACTTTTGATTTTTTTTGTAAATTCTTTAATGTATTTATGAAAACTAGTTCTCCACTTTTACTAGATTTTTAAATATTATATAAGATTGCAAAATAATTTGATAATAAAATTATTAATAATGTTGTTGCGAGAGAAAAATTGTGCTGAATAAATAAGGGTCGATTCACACTTAATGACATGCATGAGATGACATAAATATACAACGAAATTTAATAACAGCTCTAAATCGAATTCACGGAGGGTAAAACCACCACAAAAGAATTAGAATCCTTATCGGTTTTATGGATAAAAGCAATGCTTAACTGTCAACAAATCCGAACTAATGTAGGAGACGAATCATTAATAGTAGCTGCCGCCAAGGAATGATCTTCAAGTAGATATCATAGCCACTCTGGTATGGTCCTTGATTATTCATGCTTTGCTACAAAAGCTAACTAACTCTGGCTGTTATAATTAAGGATAACACCCAATTAGAGGTAAACACAATTGAAAAATCTCTGGTCTAATGGAGAATTTCATAAACATAATCAATACATTGTGCTAGTGCAATTAGACATGCCTTTGTGTCAACTCCCGTAAAACACTGATCGTTGTTCAATTCACTACGAAAAAAAAACATATAAGCACCATATCCTGATAGAACAATGATTCAATTGTCAAAGGAGCTGAAGCATCTTTGTACATACATATATAAAATAACATTGTCATTCAGATATAATCGCGCCGAAAAACTGTTTCATCTTTAAACGATTCAAAACTAAAGAAAGTTGCAGATTCATTGTTAATTTGCAAACAAGTGTGAATTCACCCTTCATTCCAATTTTGATTATATTATAGAAACATTGAGCTATATGTATATAAGGAGCTAGAGTTGATTAATTTTATATTCATGCAACATTGGAAAGTGGTAAAAAATTACTAACAATTTCATATAATAAAATTAACAACGAACAAAAATTCAAAGTTCTAAGCTTTGTATTTGTATATAAATTTAAATATTGCAATAGTATTATTAAAATAAACTTTTTTACAAATGCTTTTGGCCATATGAAAAAATTTTTCCTTTTTTGACTGAAGAACTGTTGTAATTACCACACAGCAACAATAACAACAAAAACTAGATACACAATATTATAGCACATTAATATAAATTTTAAAAGAAAAAAAAATATTGTAATTTTATTACTACATTGCTGAATTTATTTTTCCTATTATAATTTATTTTTTTTACTGGTAATTTTCGTTCTAAAGGTCGTTGATATGCAATCTGGATCAAGGCATAGTGTCGCTAGCAACAATTCTAGTTCGGTTTCAAGTCCACCGTCTCCAAGTGGTGATCGATTAAGCTCTAGCTATGATTCGTAATTATATTTTATTTATAATTATTTATTTTTTATTTTTATTTTTTACATTCTTATTTTCCATACCTATTATATTTTGTGTTTTTCAAAAAATGCAAATTTTTGTGTTGATATTTTTCATTAATTTACTAAGAAAAAAAAAACAACAAAAAATTGTTTTTGTTTGTTCTCATTTGTGAAAAAATGTGTTGCTTGTTTTTTTTTGTCATATGTCACAATGAGCAGCAGCAAAATATTCGTTTCGTTCATATTTTATTTTTAGTTTCTTTAATTTTTTATGCTTATCAAAACATATGACCTTCATTTGGGCTCAAATCATGAAAACTGAATAGCTGTAACACGTTTGTTCATCATAATATGTATAACGAAAACAAACATGGTGAATAAATCTATTCGTTTTTCATTTCCACCTTTTTTTTACTATCAGTATTAATTGCAGTATACACACTCACTAATCCGATTTACTGAAATAATCTTATATAGTCACACAAATAGCATTAAGTTATGCTAAAATTTAAATGTGGATTATGCGTCATAATTTGTTATTTTAAATCATTTCTTTAAATTTACACAACATTGCTGTTAATCTTGCAAAGGCAAAGCTGAGCTTCTTTTGTTTCTTGACAAAGAAACACATTCAAATAATGTCGCCAGTAGTACGATGGTCACCATTTCTCTTTGCTCATATTTTTACACTGACTACCTAAACCGTTCAAGCCCAGGACAGCTATCGAAATGTTAGGAGTTCTTGACTGATAAACTTATCACCACCTACTAAAAAGTTAAGCAATTCTCATTGGTAAAAATGCAATTACTTCTTCGATCGCCTTTATTGATAAATTTTGTTGATATTGTTGAAATTGCTGAAGACCGAAAGTAATCTACAAACGCAGTCCCAAAGCTACTGAGATTAAAATTCATTAAACTTATGATAATTGTGGTCGCCTGAATTTTTATCTTCACATGTATTTTTCAGAGTTTGCAAGTAATAGCAGACAACAAGCACAGCACAAAAATACCTTAAATTTCGTTGTATTATAGCAATCGACAGTTTTAGCACTGTTTTCCAAAGCATACTATAGCAACAGCAATGGAAAAGTGAACTTCCAATAGCAAAACAAGACCAGCAGTGAAATTTCACATAGCAACAGCAAGCATAGCAGTTGCAAAATGAATTTTTGCGATAGCATAGCAAGTACACATGGCTGGCGCTTTTAAACGCTGGTATTTTTTAATCATTAGAAGAATCATATATGTTGCAAGATTCGAACTTGTATGGTGGTTATGGCATAACACTGTCATTTTATTCCAGAAAGGAATTAACAATTTGTTCTGTATATTTATTGACTGGCATATATATAATCCTAGTTTTTGAAATTTCATATCTCTTTCGTTGGACATGTTTCCGTAGTTTTATCAACATATTGACATTGTACCCCAAATTATCAGTAGTTTTACGCTGTACAGAATGCTGACATTATTTCTTTGCTATCGAAAAAACACAATGATAACAATTAAATTTAGGTAGGAGTATGTTAAGTCGGGCGACCCTTTCTTGTTGTTGGTATATAAAAATTTAGCTTTTTTACGTATACTGTGAAAACTATCAGTCCTATACAATTTTAATTGTATCGGTTTGTAAATAAAAGTCTTCTTATTTCTAGTGGAACAATAGAAGACTTTTATTTACAAACTGATACAATTATAATTAGTTTCACAGTGCTCAAACAATTTAAACAAAAGTGTGTTTGTTTAAAAAATTTCTATACGATTTTATTTCACTGAAAAGTTCTTCAGAATATGAAATCCTACGAAATTGGATTTAACCGTTTTAGGAATATATGCGAAAAACCACTTCAAAAATCAAACTTGCACAGATGGGTGACCGTACGAAATTACGTACGGGAATTTATCTAGGGTATCATAAAAATTGGTCTTTTTACTTGTTACAACTACGTTTGTTAGGCGAATATTTTTAACATCGATTTAAAGAGACTCGCAAGACGACTACATATTTACAGTGCATAATTGCTCTTGTCATGAATCAAGCTGCAATGCAATCAGATAGATAAAAAAGTTATCAAATTTAAAAATTTTCTTAAACGCGAAACTGCACTCTTAATATATTAAACATAAGTTGACGGCAAGTACGGAAAAGCAAATTCGACTTTACGTCGCTGTCATTCCTCACACAGCGTCTACACATTTCATATCTGTACTGTATCAATCGCCATCTACATAAATTATGGCTTGAGCTGTCAAATATAATTGGGGTGGGCAAATTACTTGAATAAATGGCACCGAAAAGAGAAAAGTTGTGTTGTGTTTGTACAAGAAAGCATCCTTTAAGCAAACACAGAAACCGAATTTCTCACTTCACGCAATTTTTGTTGTAAACAAATGTCAAATTTATGGACGTTAAGATGGGCTGGTCATAATTGCCTTCCTTGCCGTAAGAAATGGCTATGGCTGAGGCAACTACACTGTCCATGCCATATGGAGATGGCAATGGCCATGGTATATGTAGACACTATGTGACACTACCAAATTTATAACTACCATAACAGTATCTCCTATCATTTCATTACGCAAAGTTGATAATCGCCCACCAAATGGAATGAATTCAACTGATTTTCTCTCTTTCTGTCAACAATCTTATGACGAACTTTGTATACTTTCCTTTTGATGCAAAATCATATTTTTGAAAACGGTGCATATCATTCTTATTTTGTTTCATGTGAGTAAAGTTCCAGCATATTCTTAAAGTATTTTTGTCAACCATATTAAGCGCTTCGGGAAGAAAGCAAACAGTTAATTTAAGCGATATCAATTTATGTCTTAGGTGTCTCTTATCTGATTTAATTTTGTAATACGTATGATATTAATCCATAGGTTGTGAATTTGATGTTCATTTATTCAGCAATAAGACACCGAAAAGATATTTATATCTTCATTAATCAATTCAAATTGAAAAAAGCATGTTATACCAATAAAGCTATTAGTTCTACTCGTGGAAGAAAATTTAGTTCTAACTTGCACGTAAAACAATTTTGAAATCAGTTCTTCAATAAAGTTCAAATTAGAATTGCAGTTCTGATTGCAGACTTCAATCGTATGTAATAAACGTTATGTAAAATTTTCGTCACGAAATTTGCTCCTATAGCTGGATCAATCGAAGTCGCGATTTTGGTTAGAACTCAATTCCGTGCTAATCTACCAGGGGCCGCATTCATTAACATAGAGAGTTGTGGAGATGAGTGTTCTTAACTCTCCACTCGGGGAATTTGTATTGAGAATTACTAAACTCTCTATTCCACTCAACAGAACTTTCGGTTGTTTTAGTTGTGGAGAATTAGAAGAATATTTCTCAACTGACTGTATTGTCCGTTTTTGTTGTGTTTTGTGAAGGTAGCTAGGTGCCTAGGAATTTTTAAATTAAATTATGGATTCACCGCATATCCTGGCTATATTTACAAAAACAAATTATGAAAATTCTTGCCATATTTACAGAGAAATATGGATTTTGGTGTTTCAAGGTACTCGCTAAAAATTTTAAATCTCGTGAAATTGGTCAATTTGGTCGTCTTCCAGTACAGGAGAGATGCTATAAAAATTTTTAATATGCACGTTAAAGCATGTATGTATAAAATCGCATCTACATTATGTCGCATAATTAGATATGTAAATAGTTTTTGAGTCCGATAAATGGTTTTGGATAGCTGCAAAAAAAGTGAATCACCCTTCTTCACAAATTGTTCATCTATATTTTTGTAGACCATAAGTCAGTAGGAAAAACAGCGTTAATCGTCCTTCAATATTGCGACACTTCTCACGTTTTCCCTAACTTCCCAAGTATGTTAGAGAACCGCGAATGAAGAATTAGTGAGTTTTAATAGGGAAAAACGAAAATTCTCATCTCCTAAACTCTCCGTGTTACAGAATCCGGCGACATGAGATAGAAGACTTTCATTTACATATTTCCCCATACTTTTTTTTTGTTCTAAATGGTAATTTGACAATTTTCCTTAGTGTATTAATTTATACAATGTATACAATTTGTGTATTCATTCATTGCTTCTGTTGAAGTTTTTCACCATATCCATTCTAAGGAAAACATCAGCAATTTTTGTGTTAAAAGATCTAAGATTCTGTAGATTTGTACCTACTTGGCTTGTTAAACTAATATTGCGTTGTGAAATATGTACCTGTATTTCATTGAATCTGTCAATTATTTGAAGATATTCACTTTGTAGCCTACATCCACAAACTCTTATCAAATGAAATTTTCAATGCCGGCTTGAAAATCTAATATAAATTGATGTTAGTACAAGCATTGAATGGCTCAACATACGAATCTTTTGGATACATCCATCTTAGTAAGATAAATACGATTTTCTCAGTTGCCCCAGAGTTTTCGGTGAACTATCTCAATCTCAATTCCAAATTAAGCCGCAATATTTAGGCAATGCCAATGGTAATTCCCAAGAAGCAGAATTATAGATAATAATAGATAATCCCAGTCATTCAAGGTCTGTATTACAGACCTAACTACTAAATTTCCGTGGAACCAATTTATAAGTCACAAAAATTTGCAGGCATTATAAAATGAAAGGTGCTAGTAGTAGTAGATTTTGATATATAAAATATGGGTCTCACCAAAATGCATCAGGTATGAACATCTGGGTTTTATTTATCTGTAGTTCAATGTACCGTTATTTTTCTGATTGTAACAATACCTGCATATTTCCCTCAGACTAGAATTAATTCCATGTAAACTTTTGGCTATCCACTAAACATAGAACTCATAGTTTTGTAAATCCGGATTAGTAAGAGTGTACTGTATTTTCAAAATGATTTCATGTTTTATACAATAATTTTTCTTATTTCATTTTAAATAAATATTTATGAAAACATGACATATATATACTTTTTTTTTAATTGAGAAAAAAAATATACAACAAAAAAATAAAACCAAAAAAATCATGTTAGGATGAAGTGAGCGATTTGATTGTATGGAGTCAGGAGATGCAAGTCTCATCAGAGGAAATTCGTCAGACAGCCAAAAAATTGTGGAATTTCAATAATTTTGATAATTTACTAACTTAAGTTGTATGTCTTTGTGTATTCCCATTCAATAACTTAAGACAATTTAATTCAAAAATATGAAAATTTATAACTTTAAATATTTTGTAAATTTTTACGTGCCTAAGAAGACGAAAACTTTTATATAAATGTTTGTGCGTTGAAAAATTGCCAGATTAATTTAATTTGTTTTTTTTTTTCTAATTCACTTTCCTTTTATTATGGCATCACAAATAGTAATAATGATAAAACACAACTAAAAATGAATTGTTAATAATAACTTATTTGTCGACATCACAGCATGTTATTTATATTTAGCCTTGATTTGATAAAAAAAAACACAACTAATGCAGGCCTACATTTTTTTTTCTTTTTTCTTTTTTTTTTTTAATAAGTCCCCACTAAGCCATCGTATTTATAGCTTTTAGTAAAACAAAAACTTGTTGTTCTGTCCATTGGTGCAGTATTTTTGTATTAATTATTATTAGTATGTTCAAATTTTCGTTCGACGATTTTATTTTTATGCATTTATTTATACTTAACTCTACCTACATGATTTGCAGCAGTTAATATTAACTCCGAGGTCTAATTTATATACATACATATGTATGTAAATCAGTAAAGTGACGTAGAAACAACAAATGAGATTACTAATTAAGTTATATAATCTGAGAAGTAGGAAGAAAAACAACTCAGAAATAAAAAATCAACAAAAACTTTACTGAAAAAATGTATAATGATAAAGAAAAAAGCAAAAAAATAACTGACAAAAAGTAAAAAAGTACGTTTATAATACTAAAAATAAATAATTATAATTTTTCGACGTAAAGCAAAAGAAAATAAGGAGTAAAAATCAAATAGTGCTGACAAAAAAATATTATTACCTTTCTTATTTAATTGCGCATTAGTTTAATTGATATGTATACATAATATACGAAAACAAAAACACACTATACATAAAATATAAAGAAAAAACATATATTGTATTTATATATTTGTATTATGTAGTTTTATTTAATATTTCGTGTAATATTTTTTTTTTTTGTTTTATTTTTATTTTTTATTATTAAGAATATTTTTTTAAGTTATTAAGTTCAAAAGTTTATTTTATACGATTATTTTAAAATTTTATTTTATTTGAATGAAAGAAGAGTATACAATTGGTAATAAAGAAATAGAAAAAAATAATTGAAGAAAACAAAACACCTTTTTTCGTCATCCTTTTGTTTTACTGTGTCCACCCGCTCCTCGTCTTTTTATAATCAAACTTAAGTATACTTAATCTAGAGTATACCTTAACCTTCAAAATTATTTTAATAGTATGTTCTAGCAAAAATTATTACATGAAAGCTGTCAACAAGAGCATGTTATTTATATTCATAGGCATATAAAAGAACTGAGTTCTGTTAAACCATTGATTACACAAGAACTAGATGTCGCATGCAATTCCAGAGCAGAATTTTATATGACTGTTGGTACATTCCGGAATGGTGGACTACAACATTTGAAATTATTCATACATCGAGTGATTCATATTTTCTCACATCTGCCATGTTGAGGAATTCTATTAAATCTATACAAAATTGCTGTTAAAGTAAGGTAACATTTGCTCTCCGGACGTGGTAAAACATGTTGTGGTCTATTCCGGAATGGATTATTCATATATACGCATAATACGAACAAGAATAGGAAATTTTTCAAAGTCCAACAGACAATAATAAAAAACAAAAATAAAATTGCATACATAGATACGAAATTGAAAATTCCTTTATCATTACACTACATTATTTTTAGCTAGTCCGATAGTAGAATGAACAAAGTAATGATCAACCCCGTTCTGTATTTTGTACTAAATTTGTTTCTCTGAAAAAAATCCAATTGGCCTTGTGTGTACTTGACATCGATTTTCTGATTAGGACTCCGTATATCTTAAACGAATATTAAAACTAATCACGATCAATGCTTTTTATACTTTCTTAAAAATTTTGAACATAAAATTCAAATGTTACCCTCAAAAGCCCACTTAATTATCGTTTGTCATCGATTATTTTGGGTATCGTTTTAGTGACTGCAGGCAGAAATTTTCGAGAGTTCCGGAGGTCATACATTTTTAAGAATTCTTAAATTGCATGCATTCATACAAGTATTTGTCCTCAAGAATTTATATTTTACTTCAAAAAATTTTTATTTTTCTACTTCTGTATATTTATCGACCAAACTTGTCTGTAAAACATTTTACGGATGATTTCATATTAAAACTAGAGCCATACATACAAAAATCTAATTATTAGATTTTCAGTAGGAATTACTTAAGTTTATTTTAATTCCAGAAATTTCGAAGTAAAAAGGAAGCATTACCTTGAAGACAATACTTAATACAATACAATACAAAAATGTTTTATTAAGAGACCTTGGCCAAGGCCACGTCCTTAAAAGGTGGGTACATAGATCGATAGTGGTTACTTAATTCTTAGCATGAACATTAGCAAACACTGAAAAAGGAAGGTAAATTAAATAGTATAACACTTAACGCGTTAAGCAGGTACTCAAGTAGGTAGAAACAACACATCTCAAAGCCAGACATGGCAACTTAAAATATAAACATACAAAGGGTTTTTTTATAGCTGTGGGTTTCAAATCCAGGCTATGAAATGAACTAAAGACTGTTAAATAGATTCAAAACTTCAATTGGCCCAGATTCAGGCCTTGCATCAGTTTAATTACACTGTACAGCTAATACTTTAATTACAAAGAGAGATAAATAATCAAAGGAGTACTTTAGATTAATAACATCGATAAAAATAAAAAAACAAATAAATACTCCCAAAGACGCTTACAACAATAAAACCGATAATTGATCATCAAAATGAACTATAACAGTCGAAACAATACAGGTACTAATTTACAGTACCAAGTAAATATAGAATACATTCATAGTAAAATCACACTAGCAAGTCATAGAGATATCAAAACTACCACAATATAACAGCAACATTTAATACTCGATAAAATGGGACAAAAATCTCACTATTAGTATAAAGCAGCCTTGAGATTCACCAAATCATATGAAAATATTCGAATTATCACAGCCAATTAAGCCACACTAGTCAATTCAACCTTAACACTAAGAAACTTTAAATAACTACTGTAGAAACACCAGAGCAGTCCGACCACCACAGAAATAACCATCGAAGCAACATGTCATCACAAGCAATACTGAGATACAGAGCTTAATACCACCAGGAATTCATGCATTCGAAGACCCCGTCCCTGAATGAGCTCATGGAAAGTGATTCCCTAATCTCCTTTGGGAGAGATTTCCAGATGACCACACCCTTAGAAAAGGCCATTCTTCCACCCAACTGACTCCAATCAAACTTTTCGCTAATGTAAAGAGGCATCAAGCCAAGTCTAACACGAAAAATAAAACAGAGTTCTGAGCTCAAGAAACTTAGATAGAGTGTAAGATAGAAATTCCTCCGCTAGAGCAGACACATGCGCCCATCTATTCAGACGATAAACATATTTCACACGAGCATTAAGCACACGAGACATTTTCGAGATTTCAAGGGCATGAAAAGGGTAGGCAGCAGCATCCGCATATAGAAAATTGAGAAGAATCAATGCTCGCACCAGACCAGCCCGAATCGCCTCGGAGATAAACCGACGCAGCATAGAGCGTTCGAAGACCAAAATAGACTCGCGAGCAAGTACGGTTAACATGGGGACCCCGGTGAGTCTCTAGTCCATCAATAACCCAAGGTTCCTCACTGGATCTGCGGATATTGCAATGCCCTGATCCAGAAGAGGTATGGGAGGGAAAACAGCTGAAGAGACAGCATTATGCCCACTAGTACAGATTATTGCTTACGTCTTCTCAGGATTTAGATCAAGACCATTAGCATTTCACCAGTTAGATACTCTGGAGAGAATTACTCCAGCATAGATTTGTATGTGATCAGCATAAAGATAAAAATGAGCACCACGTAACCTCCGAGTGATATCATTAAGACTGTGAACAAGAGAGGAACCAATACCGCCCCTTGCGGCACTGCCGATAAAACCAACTTAGAAGAGGACATTCTCTCATTGGACACCACAGTCTGCGTTCTTTGATTTAAATAGCAAGAGATTAACCTTCATGCAGAAGAGGAGAACCCAAATTAACTTCACAGCTTATTAACCAGAAGCACATGCGGGACTGGCTCAAAGGCCTTTTTAAAAACAAGGAGAATATAAATGACATCGAATATCTGAGACCACCGATGTAAGAGCAGTACAAGTGGAGTACATATACATGAAGCCAGACTGAAACTTCGAAAGGAAAATATTTATTCTAATAAGCTTTGTAATTTGGTCAGTCATCAATTACTCAAACGTCTTCGAGATCGAGGGTAAACCAGTCACCCACCGAAATTGGCGAGGAAGTCTTAGAGATCGGAGTGATGTGGCCAAGCTTCTAGCAGATCGAGAATTATGAACATGTGAGGAACTAGTTGAATAACTGGGTAATCACTGTTATTAAATGAGACAGGATAATTTTGAGAAATTCGATAGAAACACCATCATACCCCACCGCATTAGACCTAATTCGCGAGACAGCAAAAAGAACTTCCTGCTCACTAACATTTCGGAAAGCAAAGGCATCCCCATCAGTCTGAGTTGCAATACCACGGCCAACATTATGCGAATGTCCAAGCACAGGTCCACGGGTGCCAGTAGTCGATGCGGAATGAATGAACTCACTAAACTCCACCGGATCAGTACACGAACTCGTTCCAATCTTGGATCCAATGCTCAAACTCCTAATTTTCTTCCAGTTAATTGGACTCTCGAAGCTGTGCAATTTTTTTTTACTTTTTTTTTTAAAGTTCGTGTACAAAATTTCAGCTCTCTAAGTATACGCCTTCTCGAGTTATCGTCCGCACAGACAGACAGACGGACGGAAAGAAGGACATGCAAAAATCAAAATAACTTTTTACTGTTTTGATTATTTTAAAGCAGTCGAAACTTATTAATGTCTGTAATTTTTCTTTTTATTATTGCATTAGCAGTACACTATAATATTCATGTTCCCAAAAATTTATCTCTCAAGTACTGCAGAATTTCTTTGTGAATATAACAATTTTTTGCATTTCATTTATTTGTGCATAAGGGGAGAAATACAAACATCATGCAAAACAACTAAAAAAACGTCAAGTAACAAGTTAAACAAACGAATTCAGACAGATTAACTTCGTTTTCACCTAACTCATATAATAGTTGCGCCTTTTCGTGATGCCACTAGTTCTTATAACACGACAAAGGCTTGGATTCAGACAGTCCTTCAGATCATTACACTTAACTATTATACTATATTCCTCAGCTTGCTGATAGAGATGTGAACTAGTGTAGAGCTTAACACGGAAGACATCACAAACTGTTATAATAGGATGACGTCGAAGAAGATCCGTATTCGCATTGTATTTAAGAGATGGACTTGTAAACCTATTATTTTGGCGATCATTTGATGGTGAGGATCGTATATGTATAATAATTGAAATTGTTAAAGGATTTTTACAGCAGGAATTAGGAAATTTGCAAAAACTTTCCATTGGCTTTCTCCATAAAATGTACTTTTCAAAATGACCCTACATGAAACATATACTGTTCACCTTCAGATCCAGTATTAAAAGATCTGGATTGCAAGACAGACCTGTGGGTCGCCCATATGCTATTTACCCAGATCTGTCAAGATCTGTCAGATATAGAACTGCATATGGACTTGATTATTGCAATTATTCAATTAAATTAATGCAGTTAACCGAAAAATAGATTTTGGGTTAATTGGCTTGTTGATAAGAAAAAATTGTCGCAAATGAAACTAATAACAAAATTAACAGATTTTTGTACAAACCATCTGATATCTTCGTATATCTTCTTATTGGAACATTTCGTCTAATTCATTTCCACCGTAATTACTGTAGAAATCCGACAAAAATTTTCAACGAGTTTAATACGCGAACTAACGCGAAATCAGATCTTAAGATAATTCAACCCACTCTCATTTAGTTTTCTTTAAGATTTTGTTTTTTATTAATGACTACCTCATTTTTGCTTCTGTTATTACCTTGCCATTAATTTAAATAATTCTTCAAAGGAAAATTTTAGAAATCTGAAAAAGTTTTCGTGTTTTATTGTTTTTTTAATAATATGTATATATATATATATTTTTTTTACAATTTTAATTACATTTAACCGAAAAAATAAAACACAACAAACAATTACAAAATTAATATTAAAAAAAAAAGTAATAAATAAAACAAGTACTTCCATTATATAAAACAGAGGGTTAAAATTACAAAATTTTAAAAATAAAAAGGTATATGAAACAGAAGAAAGTAATAAGATTAGATATAAATATCAAGTTCATATGACAATATGTAGAGAAGATGAAAGTGTTGCGCGATATTGTAGTTAAAAATTATAAATAAAATTATTATTATTATTATATATACACATATATAATTATACAAGATTATTAAACCATAAGAAAAGACACTGTAATAATTAGCAAGATTGATTAAAGTATAATATTGTAATTAAGTTAATATTTATGATGTAGCTTTTTATCAAATTTTTAAATATTATCCCCTCGAAAGTGGGATATTGTAATAAGTTTTATAAAGACAAAATATGAAGAGAAATATTTGAAATAATTGTAAATGAAATAGTTTCCTTTTTGTACTTTTCTGTAAGTATGCACGAATATAATTTCTTCTCTTTTTGTATAGAATTACACACACAAATTTTCAATCCTTAATATTGTAATGGAAAAAAAATCTATTCGTTGCCGATCATGAAAAAGTTATTCAAAACATATGTATAAATGCAACTTATTAATTTTATCTCATAATTTTACTATGTTTAAAATAATTGACTCTAGTACACTTTCGTGTGCACAAATATATTGAGAAATTTTTGCCAAACGCACTGTAGGTAAGCTTCCGCAGGATCATTTTTAGTCTTTATATGACAATCTAATCGTTACCAATCTATTTTTTAAATTTGATGAGGATAATCAATTGCTTCGTACGTAGAAGATAACCAGGGAGAGCATCTTATTCTTATAAATGTTTTTATTTAAATGTCCCTAAAAAACAGGGACTTTTATAAATTCTTTAATTTTTTTAAATAATTATTAATGATTTGGAAGTAAGTATTGAGCTTCATTGCATTTCGCATGCCAAAATATTTTGAGTTATTCATGATATGGATGGATGGATTGGAAAGAGGTTGAGGAACCTAAGGGGGTCTCTGGAACGTAGGCCACCAAAAGGCCCAGCATTCACCCTCTAGATCTATGAGCTCATAAGTCTCAGTCGGACGCTCTTACAAAGTTTAGTATGTGGTGTGAACCAAGGAATATATAACGCTTTACGTATCCTCTGCATACAGGATTGTCAACAAGTCCCATCCTGTGTAGGTGAACCCTGGGAAATGAGTGTCCAATAATCATTGACACTAGAGTTTTCAGGGTAGGTTTTTTAAGTCTCAATAGCTTTTCCGTTAAGTTTGGGTTAGGTATACCCCACAGTTCTTTGTAGTTCTACCGGAAGGGTCATCTAACCGAAGACGACGGCAGTCGGTCCAAGCAAATATGTTGGAACGAGTACCCCGCTACACTGATAAAGAGAATTCAGGGTGGTTTTACACTTCAATACAAGTTTAGAGGTTGTAAATGGCTTTGACAGGGCCTGACAGCCTCTTGGCTATTCGAGCAGGTGACAATCTCCTTGTTCTCAGTGGTTGAGTTGAGGCGATACATGCCCGCTTCAAGGGGCCTTGACTTCCGCTTGGAAAACCGTAACGTATTTGTCAAGGTGTATGACCATTTCTACATGAAGGTCCTCGCAGAAAACGTCTGCTCCGGTGTTTTCTTCTGATTTGGCGCTATGGGGATAATAGGGTCTGCCAATGGCTGAAGCACAGATTATTATCTCCCTTCTGCTTCAGATAGAATTTTGCTTTGAAGTTGCCTTTCAGTCTCGGGGAGGTGATCGCTGTCTTCATCGATGTCAGGAACGATTGCTTGTGGAGTTCTTGTTCCAGGGTAAATCCAGCTATCATTGGAATGCAGCCTTAGTGCTACGATTGACGCATTCTTCTTGTTGTAAATTTCACGGGATGTATGTTGAGGATAACCTCGAGAGCCAAAGTGCTAGTTGACTTGAGTGCGCCACTTACACTACGGAGGTACAGTCGTTGAAACTTTTCCAATATCTTAAATCTTAAATACAATTCCGACGAGCCACGAAAAACGACGACGAAATTCCGCTGTCAAACTTCTAAAAGCACAGCGTCTACGGCCCGATATTGGAGACCCGCTAAAATTTAGCTTAGCGCGGACCTTAGTACTAGGCTTTATCCTGAATTTTAGCGAGAGCGGTACTAATGTCAACGCGCTAAATTTGTCCAGTAAGTCTCCAAAAAAAATAGTTTGAGTTTATCCGCCCGTGCCGTTCTTTAGCGTGCTAAAAATATTTATTGTCAGAGTTCTAAGATTTGATAAATTTATTGACCGGATTTTTGTAGTTAACGTAGTTTTGTACGTTTTTTCTGTAAGTACGGATGAATTGGATTTCTTCCCGTGGCCGTATTTTCAATATCGTTGTGATTTTTTTTTTATTGTATACATTATAGATATTATTTTTATATGTTTAATATTTCCAAATAATTTTAACTACCCGTTATTAGAAATATTATGACCACGCGTTTTATTTCCGTAAAAAAATTTTAAAATTCTTCTTTTTCTTGTTTTTAATATATCTTTTCTCTGAGCCTCCGCAAATTACGACGAGCGACGAAGGTTTCGTCGGGATTGATCAGTTTCTAATTTTGTTTTAGAATTTTCCGCTGTCGTTTGTCGCTCTGTCGTAGCAATTGTGTATAATCCTTTTCGATGATTGGCGAAATCGGTTCCTTTCCACCACACCACAGAGCCGAGGTTAACATGGGTTGGATAAAGCTAGTGTATATAATCATCCGCAGTTTGAGTCCCCACTTCTTCCTTATCGTTCTGAGACACATTGCGAAGGCTAGGAAAGCTTTGTTCGCTCTGTCCTCTAGGTAAGGTTTCCAGTTTAACTTTTTATGTAGTATAATGCCTAGCTATTTTTTCCTGTCCTTAGCTCCAAACGTATGATGTCAATAGAGGGCAGGTTCAATCTAAATTTAGGAGTGTTCCTTTTCTTATTAAAAAGACGGAGACCGGTTTTCAGTGGATTGATGCACAAACAGAAATCCGCAGCCCAGTCTATGACTAGTCAGATCGCGTTAAAATTATGTGACTAATGTATTGTATATACATTTTTATAGAAAAGACAGAGAGAGGAGAGAGTATTGTGTTCTCTGTACTGTACTTTCCTATACATTTTCACAATATTTCATCACTAATGGCGGAATGTGGTTCGTAATGGCGAATACTTGTATCCTATATACCTTGGCATAGGCCGTAACCCCCGGAATACAAGCCATGAACAAAGTCGAAAAAAGAGAGCAGCGGGCCGGTCAGCAGGCGACATCCACAGCACAGTATATATCATACAGTAGAATAGCTTAGAACTAACTACTGAAAAGTGAATTTTAGAATTTCAATTAAAAAAACATAACCTTAAAATTTCTCCCACAAGAGGGAACTATTAAGTATGATACGGACATAAATGGGCGAACAGTAGCTAGCTGCACGACCGTTGACGGAAGTATTAGTTTTATGTATGTACACATATCGGCAATCGGCGACAAATGTATTGTTCCATTACTAAACAGCTGTTTGACGGTAAAGTGGTGTCATTTTGCCTCTTTCCCTCTAGTAAAAGTTTAAGAATGCCATCAGTTCTCTTTCTTCCACTTTAGATTTACATAGGAATCCATGTATTAAAAATTGACTAGTGTGTTAGTTAAAACTGTTGAAAGAGAAAGTATAGTCTCTTTATAGAAGCATCCTACTCACTTGACAGTTTTGACAGAGCTGGGCTACTGTATGATATATACTGTGTCCACAGTCTTCTTGCCTTGTCCTACTGCAGGAGTTTTTCATATAAAAGTTGCTTGTATTTTGCTCAAACGCTATAATTTCCATAATGTTGTTCTACATGCTATTTTTTTTTAAACCATTAGAAAGAAAACAGATTTAGCTGCAATTTGTTTTAACTTTTGGCTGTGGGAGCGACAGTTTTGGGCTTTAGGACCTGTTTAAGATGAAATTTTAGTTTTTCCTCCATGACGAGTATACAAAAAGCAGTGAGAGTGAGCTCTTACTGCATGCTGTACCCGTCACGTTAAGGCCTTTTAATGTGTCGGTGCCTTCGGCGACTTCATGGCTTGTATTATATTCCGGGGGCTACGCATAGGCCCTAACGTCAGACTTTGTAAAGAAGTCAAGTAGAAGATTTAGGCGTTGCATTATAGAATTTGTATCTGAAGAGACAATATACCTAGTCCGTTATCTAATAAGAGACAGAGTCAGACTTGCAATTTCAATATTGCAATTTTCGCTAAACCGCAAGTCTGCTCTATAAACGTAAACTGCAAGTGTCTCTGAAATTTTATTTTACAATTGACATTATTAATATATCTATATTGAAATTGCAAATCTGTCTCCGAAATTCATGCGACAAGCATACTATTGTCAAAACATTTTTACACATTTTCATTAAAACAAGTCTGTCAATGAATAGAATTTGATATATCCATCCTTATATGTATGTATGTATTTCAAATAAAAGAAAAAAAAACAAGTCATAAAATTATCCCCAAACTAGTTAGCAGATTTTTCTTCGCCAAATAAGCAATAAATAAACTATATACCTACCAAAAATAGAGATTTTAGTAACTACTGGAAGAACTAATCATCACACAAAGGAAGCATCACATTACGTAAAGAAAAACTTTTAAATAGGAAAAATAAACAGATTCCCTAAGACACATAATATGTATGTAATATAAATGTTTGTTGAACTTTGTGTTTACCATCATGAGCATGAAACGTCATGTATTTCGAACATGAACAATTTTACAACATCAAAGAACTGATTTTTCTAATAGACGGTAAAAATAATAAAGAAAAAATATATTATAAAATACAAGCGAAATGTGAAATGGATAGAAAATATATATATATAACAAAAAATAATAATAAAGAGCAATTAAGTAATGTCAATTTTATGTTTTTGGTTCCCATTCAAGGAGAATTACTCATAATTGTACCTCGTTTAAGTGAGTTCATTTGAATTCGTAAGATGTTTTATATTGGGAATAAAGCTCATTTTCTAACACCACCGGATCTACACAGGTTTTTTTATAGTCTTTAAGAGTAACACTATCTGCCAAAAGATCAGTGTGAACAACCTTGACGCTGCCGGTTTCTTGAAGGAACTTTCGTTATCAAGGCAATTATGGCAAGCCAGATATGTTAACAGTAGAGCGGATTTTTTGTGGGCAAAAAAATGACATTTGTGAAAAGAAAATGACAGATTTTAAATTAAAAGGTGCGACACTGTTAAATTAAAAAGTAGAACCGTAACGTGATGGAGATGTCGACATGAAAAATGTAACGACAAATTGATAGAATTTGCCGGCTCGTAAATTTAATCCAATAGCAGGGTGACATTTATGATCGCCCTCTTGCCAACATAAAAAGCCTGTGTAGATCCGGTGTAAAGATGGAAATTTTAAGCGCGTACTTACCTCGTTTATGTAAACTCGTATTTTTTTAGATTCCTTATTGTAATTATACGATAAATGTTATGACAAAAAAAAATGGAATGATAAAATCGTGTATAAATGATTGACAAAAATAAAGAAGCATTATTAGAAGCTATTTTCATTTTTTCATGTTTTATACTTGCTACCATGAACTAAATTTGTTTTTGTTTTGAATTATAGTCAAAAGTCAACATTTAGTGAATATCCCATAATACGTTGTCGCCTTGCCTTCTGTTGTCATTTTGTCAACAACTTTTAAGGAAGAGTTATTGGAATTTTGGACGCGAGACTAGCGTCGTGTGCGACGAGTTGAAAAAATATGCTATCAGATTGAACGCGTTGACATTTGAGTTTCGCCAAATTTCCTTTACAATACAATATAATAAAAGACAAAATTATTTTATTGAAAGACCCTGGCCGAGGCCACGTCCCTAAAATGGTGAGTACATAGATATACAGTAGTTTTTTTTGTTTTTTATTAAATATAAGCATAAACTCTAGAAAACAATAAAAGTGATTGAGCACAGGTACTAAGAAGTAAGAACAACCATTTTGTTTTTTGTTTTTTTTTTATGAAACGAAATTAACAATACAACACTTGGTTTCAAACCTTGACTGAGAAAAATAAAAATGAATATAAAAATATACAAAATCAGAAATAAGTACTCCCGAAGATGTTTACAACACGAAAACCTTAAATCTAACAAGTTAAATCAGGTAAGTCAATCAAGTACCTTAATATTATTCAAAGTAATTCAACTATCCAGTCATAAGAGATATTAAAAACTACCACACCATTCATATTTAACAGTTAACTCTCAATAAAGTGAGGCATCAGTACAATTAGTAGTAAATCAGCCTTGATATTCACCAGATCGAATGAGGACGTTCGGTTTTAATATACTGCGGAATCACCAGAGCATTAAGACCACCCCTAAAGGGATCACGGGAGCAAACATCAGCACAAGCATGACCAAGAGGAAGGGAAAGAGCTCAATAATCCAACGCAGCCCGGTCTCACTCAAATTTTCAAGAAACCTTTCCCTGAATGAGCTCATAGAAGCAGATTCTCTAATGTCCTTAGGGAGAAAGTTCCACCCTACGCCTACCTATTCAGATGATAAACATATTTCACACAAGCATTAAGCACACGAGACATTTTCGAGAATTTCAAGGGCAGGAAAAAGGTAGACGGCAGCATCCGCATATAGAAAATGTGGAAGAATCAACGCTCGCACCAGACCAGCCCAAATCGCCTTGGAGAAAAACCGACGCAGCATAGAGCGTTCGAAGACCAAAATATACTCGCGAGCAAATACGGTTAACATGGGAACCCCGGGTGAGTCTCTGGTCCATCAATATCCCAAGATTCCTCACTGGATCTGAAGATATTGGAATGCCCTGATCCAGAAGACGTATGGGAGGGAAAGCAGCTGAAGAGACAGCCGCCTTTACGGCACTGCCGATAAAACCAACTTAGAAGAGGACATTCTCTCATTGGACACCACAGTCTGCGTTCTTTGATTTAAATAGGAAGAGATTAACCTTCATGCAGAAGAGGAGAACCCAAATTAACTTCGCAGCTTATTAACCAGAAGCACATGCGGGACTGGCTCAAATACCTTTTTAAAATCAAGGAGAATGACATCGAATATCTAAGACCACCGATGTAAGAGCAGTACAAGTGGAGTACATATACATGAAGCCAGACTGAAACTTCGAAAGGAAATTATTTATTTTAATGAGCTTTGTAATTTGGTCAGTCATCAATTACTCAAACGTCTTCGAGATCGAGGGTAAACCAGTCACCCACCGAAATTGACGAGGAAGTCTTAGAGATCGGAGTGATGTGGCCAAGCTTCCAGCAGATCGAGAAGTATGAACATATGAGGAACCTGTTGAATAACTGGGTAATCACTGTTATTAAATGAGACAGGATAATTTTGAGAAATTCGATAGGAACACCATCATGCCCCACCGCATTAGATATAATTCGCGAGACAGCAAAATGAACTTCCTCCTCACTAACATTTCGGAAAACAAAGCCATCCCCATCAGTTCGAGTCGTAATACCATGGTCACCATTATGAGTGTCCAAGCATAATTCCACGGGTGCCAGTAGTCGATGCGGAATGAATGAACTCACTAAACTCAACCGGAGCAACACACGAACTCGTTCCAGTCTTAGATCTAATGCCCAAACTCCTAATTTTCTTCCAGTTAATCGAAGCAGTGCTGCACGAAGTCTCTGGATTTAGCCCTAATGAGATGACTTGCCGAATTTCGAAGTCGCTTGAAGTCTCTGTAAGTCTCATCAGTTTTCAACCGTTTTCAGGCTCCATACACAATATCACGCATCTGACAACTGAGCCGTACATCTGGTAGTAAGAAGATCTTGGTCATCAAAAGCCTGGATCGAATCAATTTGAGTGGTACATGTGTGATGAAGACAGTAGGTCTATTTGTTTGCTTCGGTGTAAGTGTAACTCAGAACTGTCAAGTGTTTTTCTACACCAGCACCAGAAATCAGCTGTTTTTCAGTACTGTCTTCGCAAACGAATGAAGTGGTGGTAAAAAGTATAGATATAAATTATTTTGGTTCAGAGAGCCGTCCATCGGGTAAACTAATATCACAGTATTTATTTTTTATTGTTTAGAAATACTTGATTATATTTATCAAAATTCAATTTAATTGTTTGAGTACACTTATTTGGTTGTTTTATCACAAATCAATTTAATTATTTAAATTACTGAACGCACTTGTTTCTACTCAAATCAATTTAAAGACACTTTCACATCAAAACCGAAAAACTCAATTTATTCCACTTTAAAACAAGATTTTCGCTCCAATGATTAATAAAATCACGGGAAATAGGATAAACTAATAATTTTACTAATAAAATAGTATATGGCCGATAAACGAAATTTCGGTTGCATCTATCAATTTCTTTTCGGTTTTCACATGTGGAACGTTTCGGGACGAAAAATTTTTTCGGTCGTGCTAATCCTCACATTTGTGTTTACATTGAAAATTATACATTACATTTATAATATGGATAGTCATTTCGAAATAAAATTAAAATACGGTTTTTCGAATGAGCTCTCAACATACAACTTTTATGATAATTAAATGTTATTTCTATTTAACCGTTCGGATTTTGATGTGAAAGCAAAAGCGACTTTTCGGTGTAGAACTTATCGGTTTTCGGTTTCGATGTGAAAGTGCCTTAATTATCTAGATTACTGAGCGCACTTGTATTTTACTCAAATCAATTTATAAATTTCAGTTATTACGGTTGCTTAAAAATAACCTTATAGTCTAAGCAAATGACAATTGTCAAATCATCTTTTCTACACAGCTTACACCCATAATTTCGATGGTGCAGAAAAATTACACTCAGTGTACACTACACCACATTTTGACAAGCAAACGAATGGCTTGGTGTAATTCAATCTAGTGTACACCTTACCAACGAATGGTTTGGTGTAGTTGAGTGTAGTTCCAGACTACACCAAGCATGCAAACGAATGGACCTAGTCTGTATAGCGCTATTAAACAACTGTGCTGACTCCTCCGGATCAGGAGAATTCAGCATTGTGGTCCAGTCAGTCAGGAGTATGTCGACTTTGAGAGCATCGGGCTGAATCGCTGCAAAACTTCTATAAGTGAACCAACGGGAGGGTTGAGCACAGGGGTGAACGAAAGAAGCGAACACAGCCTCGTGGTCAGAAACTCCAGGAGCCTGCCCATATCTGATTGGATGAAAGTCAGAGGATGAGATCATAAGGTTCAGGGCAGTCGCTGAAGTGGGGCCATGACGAGTTGGGAGGCAGGCCACGTTCAGAGAATAGATCTCGGAGAAATACACTAAGAGCCAAATTACTACCAATATGAACATTGAAGTCGCTACCTATAAAAACCTTCGAGTATTGATTGACTAGATTATCCAAACAGGAATCAAAAAGGACCAGACTGTAGTCAGAAAAGGTGTGGTCGCAGCGGTACAGCGACATGAGTATAATCGGATCACTGTTGGTACTGTCGTCAAGCCATAACAACCAGAATCTCCCAACTATTGTTACGAGAATGAAAACTTATCTTAGATTGGAGAGTGTTAACAATATAAACCGCCACTCCACCGCCCCACCGAGCAATATGGTCCAGCCTATGTAATTGGTAACCAGGAGTTTCAAGCATTTTGTCAGTGTGGTGGGGCTTAGCCCAGGTTTCGCAAATAAGTATAGTACTAGCATTGCAGTGCCGAGCAAGAGCTTGATATCTTCGAGGTGTTTAATGGAGGAGCGGGCGTTAAGTGAGACTATCAATACGTTATGAATACTTGAGTGCTTGACTTGAAATCCACTTGAAGCGTGTTCAAACTCTGATATACAGAAACACAATAATGAAATAGCAAATCGCTCCGTCCATTGTTATAAGTTAGTGGTATCATTGCAGCAATAGAGGAAATTCGTATTCTGCTTCTATTGCACAGAAAATGAAGCCAGTGTTTTGGTCGCAGGACCACACGATGCAGTATGCTGCATCATCGATGCCACGATCCAGTATGCTGTATCGTGTAGCTCTGTCACTTAGCGACAACTAGGACGAACCCACACGGCGAATGTGCTGCCACTTTTTACACAGCTGCATGAGTAAAGCTGGACTCAGATTGAAAATATCAAACCCGTAACTCGCGTAAGTGGCTCCATAAAGTGGGCCGGTCAACTTTTACTTTTGTATTTTTTGTTGTACATATTGGGCCATCCGACCCGAGTATTCCTGATGTAGGATGAAAAGAAGTTTTCTGGAGAAGAGGTGAGAAGAAGCAGAGGGAAATCTCTACAATTGTGCTGTACTTTGGAGAGAAATGTTGCATCAAAAATCAAACAGTATTCACTTGTTGTGCCGCACTAATACAACAGCAATAAAATATTTTTTGTTTAAAGGGGTCCGAAAATTCACGTCCTAGCTCTCAACTTGAAATGAAATAATGCACGCACACATTCAGTGCCCTATTCCTATATGAGTGAAAGCCTGTAGCAAAATACCCGTCTGGAGCACTGACATATATAATATGGACTGACTACGTTCATAGAATTGCATTGCAAAAAGTGGGGGCTCACTTTTATATTCTGACTCTTTCGGTCTAAGCACCAAGTACCAACTGAGAGAGAACTATAAACAATAACTGGGTTCGTCGAAATAAATGTTTTTAAATTAATTATTTGGGTTAATTAGTGATAAAAAGTGTTTTACCAAAAGCAATATATTCAGAGATACACTAAATTGGAAAGGTTATATTATAATCGCTTTTCCAGCTGCACGCTCATTTTTTCAACTTCCCTAATTTGTTCAATGTTGGCACTGGCGTAAGAACTTTTTTTTACATTAACAATTGAGCCCACATGAAATAGAACTGTAATCAGTGCATATTATATATGTCAGTGATCTGGAGACGTCTACTCTGTTATTAAACCGATATGCATAATGCATCAAGAGTACTCGTCTGGGATGGACCATCGATTGTTGGCTTAATTTAAACATTTGTTTGATAACAGTTTTTTCGAAAATCTAAAAAGAAAATTAGCCATCAAGTTTGCCGGAAAATTCTTATCTTTAATTTAATTTAATTTAATTTATAACTATCTCAATCAATGCGGGTTAGCTCTGGAGTTACGCCGGGGTCAATGCGTTCAACGACGGGGAAGAAGAAGAAATAAATACCAGGTTTTGACGTTTTAGAGGTGAACACTTATTTAATGTGATACTGAACAAATATTTTTATTTCACAATAAAGAATTAAATAGACTGCATTGTTTTTGTATTTCTACAAACTTAATTCTAATGCACAAGCTATGTTTACCCTTTTTCCATAAGGTAAACTTGTCACTTTATTGTCTATGACAATTCAAAATCTTAGTACTATACACTTTGAATATTTTTATCTTTTCCCACTGGGTATTATATAAAACTGTCAAATTATTGTCTGTGTCACTTACACAACCTTATAATCTTAACTAATACACTTTATTAATAGCCTTTTTGTCAGAAGGTTTTACAAACTTAACCTAATACACTTTTTGTTTGTAATACTACACAATTTTAACTAACACACACTTTAACCTTTTGTCCATAAGGTGTTTAACTTAACACATACTTTAACCTTTTGTCCATAAGGCGTTTAACACTCTTAATTCTAATACACATTTATTTTGAGGTTGTTTTCACAAAATTTCCCTTTTTTTCTTGGTTGTAGCTTTTGCAGTTTACTTATTTTATTTACAGTAAATATATAACTAGCTACAGGAAGACGGGTAATCTCAAATGTGGACAATCTCACATTCGGTCGGAAATAGGTTTTCTAAATACACAGGAAGACGGGTAATCTCAAATGCGGACAATCTCACATTCGGTCGGAAATAGGTTTTCTAAATATAGAGGAAGACGGGTAATCTCAAATGCGGACAATCTCACATTCGGTCGGAAATAGGTTTTCTAAATACAGAGGAAGACGGGTAATCTCAAATGCGGACAATCTCACATTCGGTCGGAAATAGGTTTTCTAAATACAGAGGAAGACGGGTAATCTCAAATGCGGACAATCTCACATTCGGTCGGAAATAAGCAATTCTAACTACAGGATTTGATAGGTAATCTCAAATGCGGACAAACTCACATTCGGTAGGAATTTGAGTCGATTACTTCTTCGCAGCTTAAGTTCAGTAAAGTACCTTAGCCAGTCGAAGCTTGATGATCGACTGATTTATCCACGCCATCAGCTCGCCTTTTATAGACCGAAAAGTGTTACCGTTCTGATGATTCCATGTGACGATTGACATCTCAGGCATCCTGAGTTACCATCAATCATGGAACGTCAAGAGGGTTTGTTTATATCGGAGCATTTAAGTGATTTACTTCAGCGGACACAAATCAATCAGTCAATCGGGTTAAGCACTACTTGCTATTATACGGCATGCATTAACGGGTATTTAAGAATTTAAATTCTAATTTGTAACTTCGTTACAGCTTATATTAGCCAAATACTAATTTTGTAGCTGAAGCTGCAAGAACACCAACATGATAATGAAGTAAAAGTCAAATTCACAGTTGAGAAATGGTATTTTAATCAAAAATTTCTTGAATGAAAAATTTTAAATAAATTTAATAAAAATTCAGCAGTATAATTGACAGTTGGTTGTCAATGCATGAAACATATCATATCAGCATATGAATTTTACTTCAATATCATGCTGGTGTTGAGGCCTGAAACACAATTGGAACTTTTAAGCCAGTCTTATCGCCAGCTTTCTGCTGAAGCTGACTGAAAAAGCCGAATTGAAAACAACTGGCGTTTTTGATATTCACAACTTTAACTTTTTTATGTTGAGAGCTTTTATTAAGGAACAACAGTTAATGCATCCGATTTACCAAAATTACGATTAATTCATGCTTTTTTGAATAGTTTCGAGTTAGTACATCTCGTATATGTAAAAATAATACTGAGTTTTTTTTATGTCTCACAGGAACTGCTTATCTTTTACTCACTATATAAAATTTCTTCCATTTTAATATTTTTGGTAGCTGTTTACTTCTTAAATGTGTCAGCAGAAGCCATTCTCATCTGATATTCGACATTGGCACAGTTGGCAACATTAAAAATTCCCTCAAGTTGGCGGTCATTGGGCTTGAAATTTGCGATTTGATCAAATCTCAAGCCAGCTTGAAGCTGGCAAAAAAGTTAAAGCTCCAATTGTGTTCTTCTACATTGATTTACATTGTGAAAAAATCTCAAGCTGGCTGAAAATCTCCAATTGTGTTTCAGGCCTCATGTACTGTAGCTTCAGCTACAAAATTAAAAATTTCTTTAATTTCAGCTACAGCTTCATGTGTAGCTAAAACAATCAATCAACATTTATATGAAACAACAACAGCTTCATTTGTAGCTAGCTTCATGTGTGGCTTAGATAAATTATTTTTGCAAGAACGAAGATTTTCTACAATGCATGGTAAAACTACGTCGTCAAAACGACATGGCTTTTTGTGTTTGCTTCCCACTCTTGCATTTGCTTGCAAAAATGTCTCTTCTCTTTCATTCATTTGACGACATGAGCACGAGCTTATGTGTAGTAGTTAATCAGCAAAAACGATGATTAATACCTCAGGTGCATTCAGCATAATTTAGAACCATGTGGGGGAATTTAGAACAAAACAGCTGTAAACTGGAACTTGTAGGTTCAGTCTTGAAAGCAATATTTTATATTATTCGACTTGTCCCAAACAATTTCTTAGTTTACTATACTATAGTACATATAAATTATTGAGACCAAATAATTCCTTCGATGTAATTCTGCAATGAAATCCAGAAAGCATTACATTTATGATAATTGACAGGTCAACAGCTGTTTAATTTGGCAGCTTACCACTATTTACATATTTTCTCTATTCTGTATTCTTCCGCAAATGATTTCCTTTTGACGACGTGGCCACCTAGGGTATAATTAGACAGAGATGTACCCATATGTTACAAAGTGAGAAAAAACTTCACGCTCGCCACGCAAAAATGGCATATAAATATATACACGAAATGGCCTCTCTTTAGTTTCTTACTCGTAGTTTTGTTGTGGTTTTTATCTGGAAGGATATCAAATCCACAAAACATTGTTGTAGAATGTTTCGACAACGTAAACCATCATAGCTGAATTTGTTTATAGTCGGAACCGAGAATAAAAATCAACGTCATACCATTTCTGGAAATGGTACGGGTGCCTTATAATTTTTTCACGATATTATGTTATATATTTCTTCGTCGCTTATATCCTCTACATCGGATAAATAACTCATTTTTGCTTAAACTGTTTGGTTTCTTCCTAAAACGTCACATGGAATACTGACACTAGCTGCCAGACAGTACTCAAAACTGCTAACTAGATCACTATTTTTCGGTCGGAAAAGCTCAATTTAGTTTTAAAGTATAATTTTTGAATTATGCACGATCGTTTAATAAAAGAAATTATAATATTTAGGCAAAATATATATTTAGCAATAATTTCCTGTGTTTCACAGTAACATCTGAGGCTTAAGCCTTCGAGACGACGGGCTTAAGTTAAGCTTGCTTTAAGCCAGTGATATTACTTAAGCCTTGACTGTGAAACCGAAATATTTATTAAGCCTTGGTTTAAGCTATCGCTGGGGCTTAAGCCTTGGGTTAAGCCATCGCTGGGGCTTAAGCCTTGACTGTGAAACCGGCCATAAGCCTCAGCTTACTGAGTACTGTGAAACCGAGTTGGCTTAAGTTCTGGGATTAACAATCGATATGTGCAATAAAAAATTAAATAAGTAAAAGTTGACCTGCCAGCTTGATGGAGCTGCCAATTTTATGGAGCTACAGTTGGTTCTCAATGCATGAAATATATGACTTTTACTTCAATATCATGTTGGTGTTACTGCAGCTTCAGCTACAAAGTAGAATTGGGCTAATATCAGCAATAGGTTCATGTGTAGCTTATAGTACGTTTTTACTAGGCCTCAAATTACGAGACGCTGCTTTCCTATGCTTTTCGTGATTTCGTTGACAGTTCACTGCTATTTTCCTTGTTCTTAAACCAAAACACACGCAATCATCAAAGCTATGAACCAGTCATCATCACTATGAAACACTGTCGGCAAATTTGAAACTACTAAATGCCAATGTTCCCGAAATTTGGGATGCGTTCGTACAAAGTACGTAATTTCGATGAATGTGGAAATTATGTTAAATGTGCTGAAAAAAATGTTTGGGAAATTGCAATTTTGAGCTGATTTCGACGATTTCATCGAAATTACGTAATTTCAGCCTAGGGTTAATGCCATATTACGGAACTGTGAATTAATAGAAGGCATACATTTTCAATTAAATCAACTTTCATTTGTTATTTTTTGTTTTGTTTTTACCACTTTTTAAAATTGAAACCTTTAAAAATCAAGATAATAACCCTTACGGAATGTGATATCTGTTTAGGCTAAAATTATCAATTTTTTCGTAAGTAAACCGCAATTTCGTTCAAATTCGTAAAATTCACTTCAATTGTAGTTGATCCACTGATTAGATATATATTCTAAGATTTATATAGATATATCTAATCTGTGGTTGAGACTTTTCCGTTACTATTTACGTCAGTCAATGTAAAGAATACCAATGCTTAAATATAAAACTCTCAAATAGAAATGTTTTATAGAACTGGGGAAGAAAGAAATTTCAATTCACGGCAGTTGCATTTCTGTAATTTGACAGCTATTTGATGTGTCTGGTCTGCAGTGAAATGAAATTTCTTTTACAAAACTTTGTCGTCTCTCTTCGGTGTGTATAGTTGTGTAAATCCAAATTTTCCAATTATCTTTGAAGCAATAAGTTTTTTTAGAAGAAATCGTTACGACAAGGTAAATGACAAGAAATTTATGAATTTATTTTATTTGATCATGCCCTTATGGGTAGATTGCCATAGCCGGCGAAGTTTTCCTTTCTGTTGCGGCGGGTATACTTTCTCCAGCATGCCCACTACTAGAAATAGAACTATCAAAACTAAAATCTTTCCATAATAAAATCAAATTTTCATTATTTCAGATAATTTTATTAAAAAGGATATAATCATCTTGCTGAAGTTCTGTAATGTCATCTGCCCTACTACGTTTCAGCTTTGGTTTATGCACAGCTAGGAGGTCTTCCCGTGCATTATATTTTTTGACCGAAAGTCAATTCGCGGCAAATAAAAATGTTTTCGGAAATGGATTTGCAACAAGTACAAATCCTCAAGATGAGAAGGATAAGGTATGAGATAGTTATAAATATGTACATATTTGCTTTATCCTTGGATATTATTACATCATTAATTTTCTTGTTTATTTACTCGCATTGCAACATGGTAGTGATAATTACTTTATTTGTGATAACAAATTTTGTAAATACAAACCAAAAATATATTTCATTTTTCATAATAGGCATTTATCAGTTGATTCTTCTAGGACCACGCGGGTCGGGACGGGTAGTGCTTCGTTAAAATCTTCGGTGTATGCGATAACTTAATTTTTGTCATTATTATTTTACTCATGTTACGTTACGTCGGCTGGAAAATAAATCGTCTCCAATCATCAATAGCAAACCACAGTGATACCACCAGGTACCACAGACTGACCACAATCGAAGGATTGACTGTACATTCATTCCTACCAGTATCTCTTAAAATTAACTGTTAGGCAAATGGGTAGTGAAAAAAATAATACTATTCCTCTGCTAAGACTCTACTCATCTTAAACACAGGAAAACTATTTCTCTAATTCGTCTTTCTTGGTAAGCGGGTACAAATTTTGTCTCACTCGAATAATTTGACTGTAGTACTAGCACTACACCGTGAACTAGAGGCACCAAACGAATAGACAACTGTGGGTAGATTATAGGGTACACAGGCGAGACAGAGGCCTCTGCTGTATTTCTACTGTGTGCAATATGCGGTCGGTCATTTATTTGTGTATATTAGAAAAACCTCGGCAAAAAAAGGCGCCGCTAACGAAGCCTGCGGGACGACTGAACGTCTTGTGTGAAAACACTAGTTCACGATGTGCTATCACAATGCGACAACGTAACCATTGCTATTTTAGGAGGGCAAACTACAGCACTCCCACAGTGGGATGAGTGAATTGTGGCTGCGTTTTCTTATGCAAGTGCTTATTTAAAACTATTTTTTTCTGTGGTGCGATTGCCATCCGTATGGTCCTACGGCCTGTGCTACCACTGTGGTTCGCGTAAACGAGGTCTAACATAAATCACTACATTTTTAAGCTGAGACGAAGTCAACATTTTTCTGAGATGATCCAGTAAAATCAAAATTTTTCATACCAACGCAGAAGCAGAACCTCTGCCTTTGCTACCACATCTAAAAAGCTATATGTGGTGGCATCTCAGAGGACAGTTTGGAGACTTGGGTCATTTGCCTCAAATCTGTATGCAATGAGTAATAAATAATTTTGTTTGTTTGTTTCAATTCGAAGGCTTCTGTCGCTCTTAGTTCTCTGTTTATAGTCTCACAGAATGGAGATCATTTCATTGAAGGCAATCTACAAATTTCTTGTCATCAATAATGCGATAATACCACCACTGCAACTCTATTCCTGGTGTTTCGGACCGAGAGAAATGGGCAATGAGTTCTTAAAGCATTAGTTTTGTCTGCATATGTCTACATTTCCGTCCATTGGAAAATTTCGTTTGTGTCAATCACCTTTCCGAATAAAAAGTCTGAATTTTTATACACTGAGGTCATTAAGGATTGCTATATAGTACTTATATTAAGAGTTATCTCTGCCACTTAAATCCTAAAAGATTTTGGGTATGATAAAATTTGTGACATTACTGAAATTGTTTATACTAACATGGGATTGCTTTTCTATAGTTTTCTGTTGAACTTCAAATATGAATATATATAATAGAAATAGATTGCAATACAATATTTTGTAAACCTTTCTCTGTCCCACATACATACTTTTAGGGTTGAACAAACTAAAATGGCTTAATTTGATTTTTTTAAAATCGAGTTTGAGAAATATTTGATGTTATAGGAGATAAGCTTCCAATAAAAGCAGACCTGTAAAGTACTTAAGTACATTGGTACTTAAGTGCTAGTATCAGTACCAGTACCTGGACTTGTACTTGAAGAATTTCAAGTCCAGGTACTGGTATTTATTCTTGGAATTTTACAGGTCTGAATAAAAGTAATAATGTATTTGGAATTTATTGAAGTTTTTATTTAAATATTAAAGCAAAAATGAAACTTGTAATTATGATGTTTGTTACGCCACTGCCAACAATATTGATTCCATATTAAAAGGAAATGAAGTAGTCTATGTTATACATGTCAATGAACCAAACATATATTCTGAGTTTTACTTACTCATTTGGTCTGTTCGCGTACTTACTCAGTTTTGGGACACAATGCATTGCAATGAACTTGCACGAATTTACACATTTTCCGTTCGTTTACTTTCTCGTGCACACAAAATTACACGAGTTTTGCGTATGTAACAGCTTCCCCTCTCGCATGAATTTACCCGAAGTTTTTAGTTACTGCACCATTCTTGCAAGGAAAATTGACAACTGTCATAGGAAAGTTCTATTTTTTTAATTTTCTGAAAAGTTTTTAAATCGCAATCAAAATGCGAATGAATGCTCTCGTGGGATCTTGCAAGAGTGTAATAAGTTAAAAAAAAAATAACAATACTCAATTCGCAAATGTTATTCCACACTTCTTCTTCTTGTTTTTCACGAAGTTGCATTTTACATTCTTCCCCCACTACACGAGTAAGTTTTTACCTAGAAAGTTTTTGCACGAGAAGTACGCGCTGAGAAATGCATTTTTACTTACAACTATTAACTGAGCAAGTCAAATACATATATCCATCTCTGCAGTGGTACAAATACGCTTGGCATTTGGTGTTCTCAGACTTAAAACTGTTGTACACTTTGACCAAAATTCAGGAAAGGTAATAGGTAACCATCAACCTACCGAAACTATTGCTATATACTCTAGTATGTCATTCTCATTATATGTTCCCAAAACTTTCCAAGAAGCAGTAGTAAGACATAGAGGAGTTATTAAGGGAGGTATCCCTTGAAGGAATTTCGAAGTTCCAATGTCCAATTGGTGTTATTCTATGGCTATGAAATAGGAAGATAACTTTGTTGTTGCAAGTTTTTGTTGTCTGATTGCGTTCTTGATAAATATTTGTAGATAAATATTAAAAAAACTTCAATTAACGTATAAATTTAACGATATACGGGGTAGTTACTCTTTAAGGTAGGAAAACACCTAATTCGCGCACCAATCATAAGGCCAGAACAATTACCATTATGTAATCCGAAGAATTATCTAGACCCAGAGTTATCTCTGTATCACTCCTTAATTTCTCTGTTGCTGTAGTTTAGTACTAAGGTCCTCGCACTCCCAATTCCTGTAGATTCATTGTGGTCTCTGCCGGGTAGATCGAGATATTTTCAGGGTTTCATATCCAGGATAGTTGTGAAAATCAAATATTCTTTTATTTATATGTTTTATTCTACATATTTAATTCTCGGTAAAGTAAGAGACTCAGACGTTGTGCACAAAATTCAGGTGTGCCCTTGTTCGTTATGTTTAGCAAATCTTGTTTACTTTTATATGCATTCGTTGCATGTAGCTTTATCTAAAGCTTATATAAAACGGTATTTTCTTTTTCAGCTAAAAAAATTCACTGTTGAAGATGAAAATGATATTCTGCACAGACTTAAAAGCTTTTTTGATGAAGAGGAAAAGTTTGGCGATGTTGTTCCCATTTTTAAGAAAGCCTTGCTTCACGGCCATAAGATAGCAATTAAAGATGAAGTAGGAGAATACTCGTATATAAAACTTTATACAAGCGCCAAAAAGCTTTCCATTCAAATTTCTAATTTTTGTGGTAAGCTCATCGTTTATTTATTTTTAACGTTTTCCTTTCCAATTCATATTTAATGAACACAATTATTATTTTTCAGGAAGTGGAGCAAGCGCTCGAGTCGCATTTTTATGTCCCAATGATGCAGTTTATCCGATAATCCAATGGGCTTGTTGGTTTTCGGGGCAATTAGCAGTTCCACTCAGTACAAAACATCCTCCTGAGCTATTAAAATATTTCATAAATGATTCAAATGCGACCATAATTATTACAACTCCTGAATATGAAACAATTTTGAGACCTATCGCAGAAAGTCTAGATAAAATTCTAATTGTTATTGATCATTCGTTCATTCCCGATATTGACGCCCAAATATCTTGGCTGGATCCAAAAAGTGAAAATGTTTTACATTTTGGCGAACAACTAGTTATCGAAGGATCATTGAATTCACATTTTTATACGAATTCGAATGCAATGATTTTGTACACTTCAGGGACTACTGGTAGCCCTAAAGGTGTTGTTCTTACTCACAAGAACATTAATTCTCAGGTCAAGTGTTTAACGGATGCGTGGCAATTTTCAAATAAAGATTGTCTTTTACATGTTCTTCCACTTAATCACGTTCACGGATGCATCAACGCATTAATGTGCCCTCTTAATGTTGGAGCTAAACTTATTATGCACGATCATTATGACAGTCACAACGTATGGAGCGCTCTTCTTAGTATAAATACTCCAGCTAAGGAGCGCGTCAATATGTTTATGGCAGGGCCAACTATCTACAACTTTTTGATTGATGAGTATGAGAAAATATTTGCTAAAAATTCCAGAATGGTGGAATATATTGAAAACCATTGTAAAAAAAACATTCGATTGATGGTTTCCGGTTCAGCGCCTCTACCTGAAAGTGTTTTCAATCGATGGTTGGAAATCTCTGGGCATAAACTTTTGGAACGTTATGGAATGACTGAAATTGGAATGGCATTAAGTAATCCTTATGTAGAAGATAAAGTTCGTATTAGAAAGCCAGGCTCAGTTGGTCAACCATTGCCAGGAGTTGATGTTCGAATTGTTGATTCTAATGGTAAAAGTCTTTATGAATGCAAGGGACAGAGCAACAAAGGATTTTGGTCTAAAATCGAGCAGCCAATTTATGAGAGTACTACGCCTAAGAAGGCAACAGCAACACCTATAAGTGGTGAATTACAAGTAAGAGGCCCGAACGTATTCCAAGAGTACTTCAATCGACCAGACGACACAAAGAAGGCGTTCGATGGTAATTACTTCAAAACTGGTGATGTAGTTAGTGTTGATGATGATGCTGGCACCTTCAAAATTCTTGGCAGGTCTAGTGTTGATATTATTAAAACTGGAGGATATAAAGTATCCGCACTCGAAGTTGAAACCCAATTACTGAATCATCCCAATATTAAGGATGTGGCCGTTGTTGGATTAGAAGACATCACATGGGGTCAGAAAATAGCAACAGTCGCTGTACTTAGAGAGAATTCTGAGCTCGATTTAGAATCACTAAAAGTATTCTGTTCTGATAAAATTGCTAGTTATTCGATTCCTTCAATCTTGAGAATAGTCCCCGAATTGCCTAGAAATGCAATGGGAAAAGTGAATAAGAAAGATATAATTAAGGTGTTCTTCAAGGATACCGAAAACGTTGTTAAAGATAATTTAAAGAGCAAATTGGAAAGCGAAATGGATTTGGAAGCAAACACTGAGACTGGCTCGAAACCAAAATAAATAAAATTGTGTGATTGCTTGATCCAATTTTGTTTTAATGTTTTTTTTTTAATGGGGATCGTTTGAGTGGTGAAAATGTTTTACGATAGAAATTCCGTGGACAAATTGAAAGAGATGAGAGAAGATTGGACTGATGTTGTTACTAAATACTCTTCTTTCACACTGTCGCATTTGAGAAACTATGTTTCATGTTTATCATATTTAATTTCGCTAAAAATCAGAATATTTTGTTTACATTCACAGGATGAATTTTAAGTTTTTCTACTTTTCCAAACAGCTCGTATTATAGTTAATGATGATTCATTGTAACTGTTTTTATGTGAAGTATCACTTATTAATAAATTTTAATGGCGTAAACAAATTTTTCACTACTTAGCTTTCTATTGCGGGGGGCGTGTGTCATATTATTACAAATCTTATATTTTTACACATAAATGTCAAGTGTTCGGGGGAAGTCGCAAAACTAGACGAAAACTAAAAACTTGTTAACAGTAAAGACTTTGAAAATAGTGTCGAAACATTGACTTGGTTGTATGAATAAATATATGGTATGTATTTCATTAAATTTTATTCTCGGAAAATACACAAGATTATTAATCTTTTAAAGTACATTATAAGTTGGAAAATAAAAAGAGAAAAGCGTGAGTTCAAAATCAAAAAACAGTTCAATCAATGTAACAATAAAATTTACAAAACAAAAGAAAAAAAATTATAAAATAAAATAACTATAATTAACTACTAGTCATCAGAAGCAATTCCACCACCACTAAGGTATATGGGAGTAAAGCAGCGTTCCGAACTCTCCAGATGTACCCGCACTCCTCACTTTATTTGGAAAATTATTCTATCTACGGAATATGAGCAGCGAAATAATCCGGGACACCCGTGCGTACTAACTTATAAAAAAAGAAAAGTGCCTTGCGCCTCTGATGTGACTCCAAAGAACAGCCGAGAAGATCTTTACTGAAAGGGGAGATGTGATCAAGCCTGCGAAGACTGAAAACAAATCTAATGCAGTCTTTAAAGGAAACATTAATTCTTCCGTTGGGAAAATGGGGTATGATCAGGGTTTTCAGTTTAATGGTGCATCTTGAAATCTAGGCAGAAAGCCATAATCGCCGCAATGCACCATAAATTTTGGCAATCAGGAAAGATGTGATCACAACAGCTCAATCTTAAATTGATCTTTATCCCCAAATTTGTATCCTGCTCAAGATAGGGTAAGACACGGCCGTCGAGAAAGAAAGGGGGGGGGGATATATGCTTCTAAGGAGTCATGATACGACAAGGCATTGAGACTTGTCTGGATTAATCATAAGATCGTGTTTTACTGCCCAGCCATAAACTCTTTCTAAGTCCTCATTTAGACGTGCAATACAGTCTTCTATGAGATCAATTGGTCTGCTAGTGTACAATTGAACATCATCGGCATAGAGGTGAACGTTAGTATCACGTACGGCATCTGTCAGATCATTAATAAATAAGCTAAATAATAGCGGTTCCAGAACAGAGCCCTGAGGTATAACGGAAGACAAATGATGCCTTTCAGAGAACATTTCATTAATGCGAACATGCTGAGATCCAGAGAGGAAGCTAGAGACCAAATTAATAGCCGAGGGGGAAAAACCAAAATTCGAGGATAATTTATTAATTAGCTTAAAATGATTGACAGAATCGAAAGCTTTGGTAAAATCTAGCATTACAAGAACACC
This sequence comes from Dioctria rufipes, assembly GCA_963924295.1. NCBI lineage: Eukaryota > Metazoa > Arthropoda > Insecta > Diptera > Asilidae > Dioctria > Dioctria rufipes. Next base: position 63,192,519 of record OZ002740.1, on the reverse strand, counting down.
CACTTCCCCTCTATCCCAGTTATCATCTTATCGATAATTCAGTTAATTTTGTGTATTCTATTGTATGAAGATGTCAACACGTTCGAATCATTTTTAAAAATTACCCAATTTTTTTTCCATGAAAGTAGATTACAGATTCTATATTTTTATTTATACAATATAGAAAATCTAGTACCGAAACCCAATAAGTCTTGCATCGAGAATGAATATGGACATTCTGTTTTGCTAATTTAATTAATTTTCCAGAATAATTGGAAACGCTTAAAACTATCCATCCAATTAATAAACCCGCTATAATGGATACTGTAGTAAATGTAGTACTATACCAAATGAATATTTATAGCTTCAGGACGATTCTAAGAAGAAAACAGCAAAGATTTTGTTATGGTCGTAGCATATTGCATATAGCAATATGCCACCACGGACTGAAGCGTGTATGCCCGGCTTGTTGTCGACTACAGCATGAAACCAAAACGCGCCCCGACCGAGAGAAATGCTTCCTCAAGCTCGGTGTCATGTTCAGTGACAGAAAGAAGAAGAAGACCATCGATATCGGTCTGTCATAGTTTGCTAGCAGGAAAGTAAGGTTGCTAAAATTGAAAATCCCGCAAAATCAAATATTTCTCGCCGCAATCCGACGAAGAAAACCAGACCCTCACGTAAGTTCGAAGAATATTTATAGTTATTAATAAATTTACATCCCCACCTGGTACTTTATTCGCACAGTAACCAAAGATTAATCCGCCAACGGCACCCCATAAAACTTGGTTTCTCCCTCCGGAGCCCCATTTGTGAGGTGAGAAAAGGGATCTGTTGGAGTTCGAATCTGGTGTGGCGTACGTCAGGAAAAACCTCGAAAAGGTAGTTAAAAGAACTAATTTATATTTCGTTTTGTGTTAAATAATATCTCTTATTAGAGAGACGAGAAAACGATTGAGATTTTATTCTTAAACGGAAAAAACCAATCGTAGTTTATATTTTTATACGAAAATTAATCGAGTATATTTTTAAATATAAGAAGCTGGGGAAGTTCGTCAGAGGTAAATAGTTTCTAACTGATAAAATTTGCGTTACGCATGGGAAATAAGAGTGGAACTATTAAATAATAAGGCGAATTAAATCGGATAATAACTGAATCATCTCCAGGACTCATGAAGTCCCTTATGGAAATTTGTGCATGCTCTCAAAGAAAAGGCTGCCATTTTCTTTAGGAAAAACAGGGAGAACAAGGAGACCAGAAAGTTGTTCAGTGACGAATATTAGTCCCATCGAAAAGAAAGAAAAGAGATCACAAGCAAAATCATCAAGTTCAACTGTGTTCTATGAAGACTTTAATACCGGAAATTCCTCTTTACAACACGGTAAAATCGTCCACTGACGATAATATTATTAGTATATCGGAATCATCATGACGAGGTGTCGTTGTCATTTGTCCAGATAGCTATTCAATTATGATTATAATAAGCATAGTATATTACACACTCAGGGAAGCCGTGTAGTAGCCGTAGAGTAGCTTAGTGTAACTACGTCACATGATTCAACCTAATTACTTTATTAAGTTTAAAGTTTTATGTAATAGCAGCAGCAAGGCGGAGCATCACGGAGGCCTCTGCGATGGATTGCCCAGCAATAAAAACGTAAGTTGCCCTTTTTCATTTTATCATTTTATTGGTCTTCCATGCATATATATATTTTGCGCTTTCTTAAATAAGCAAAAAAAGAAAACTAGAAGACGATTAAACACATAAGAGTGAGGAAAGCGCCTGAGAAAAGAGTTGTATTTAATTAATTACATTGAGTCTAGTTGATGAAATTATGGCACAACACATGAATTTTAAATTTAAGTGACCTTAATAAGGTAATTATACGTTAAAGCGTTTCGTGAAGTTACGGTTCAGAATATGAAGTTGAAATTTAAGTTGTTTGAATCAATTACTTAAATATAGACTAGTTGGTACAACTAAAACGACATTTACTTTAGACAGGCGTTAGGCTTTTTGAATAACGAAGTATCTTAAAGTATTTATATTAGTGTAAGTAAAGTACAGTAAAGTAAGCAGGCATAGTATAAGCAAAGTTCATATTGCATAAGTATACGTAAGTACATATACGCAAAGGGTAAGGTCGTAGAATACAATTCTGCTACGAGGAACTCTAGGTTACTATTCTGTTCGAACTCAAGAGTAAGGCAACAGAAAGTGTATAAAATTCATTTCAATAGATAGTAGCAACTTTTCATAACAAAAATATCTTAGTAACATTTAGTCAGACTTTGCTTGGTAGTCCTGAAAGAAATAAAATTTTCTGTTATGCACATAGGTCTCCTGATCTTTCAGGAAGTTGTAACTACTAAATTCACCCATTAATATAGTATTAGGATTCAAACGTGCGTAAAGCCAGCAAGTAATTATCTTCAACCATCAACTCTGCAAATTGTTATGATGTACCGATGATGATATTACGTTTAAAAGTGATATCCTAGATTAGAGAACTGGGTAGGATTCTAGTTTGTGTTAATAAAGGCAAGTTTATAACGTAATGCTGGCCTAACGGTATTTAAATTTTTCTCCTTCCAATTTCCTGGAGCCCTCTCGCATGAAGGTCGCATAGGTCCGCTCTAATTCCTTCCACAGGTCAGCCAAAGGGACTTTGCAGATAGTGCCGAGCAGAGTCATAGGGAGGATGGGGCAAGGCCATGAAGGCAGAACATCTGCGCCTTCCACAGTAAGTAGGTAAGTGACGTAAGGGTCCCTTCAGGACCGAGTGTGTGCCGGCTCTTTTGTATGCAGGCATGAATTTTTTTTGATTATGGATGATGACAGCGGCAGGTATTTTCGGGAACTCCCCCACACTCTCCGCCACCCTTAGCCGAGGTGCTAGCATGCCGCCCTGTGCTATCGTTGTCATCAGGCGATCTGTCAGCCCATGCTGGCAGTTTGGACTTAACGTCCTGGTCAAGTCGCCTTCTACATACTTCCATAACAAAATGGCGCCCAACGTGGGGCCACCTCAGTTAGACTTCGGTGGTCTAAATATAAATTTTACTGGGGACTGAGACTTTGAGAGAGATGATCATCTGGTATCTGCCAGTTGATTGACCTCAAGTCTCCCATCCAGTAGAAGATATGGGTGGACCTGAGTCTAATTGGTTTTGTGAAAATTTTTTTTGTAAAGTAACGTAATATTTTGAAAGTTTTATTGGAAGTCTTTGATATTTTGAATTTTTGGATTAAAGTAAAGTAACGTTTTTTTGAATTTAATGAAAGTTTTTGGGAGTTGAAATCCGGCTTTAGGTTTGACTTCGGTCAAGCCTCAAGCCTGAACAGTTGTTGATTTTTTTTGAAAGTTTTTTGAAATGTTTTTGGATGATCTTTCCCGCTGGCCTTCTGCCATGGAAATGGTAGGTGGCCTCACGAAATCTTTCGTTTGAGCTCTTGTGGGGACATGTCTCTGTTGGCCAACTGGCTGGACAGAGTTATGAATCTGCGAGACAACTTCTTGGCTTCCAGCTAATTAGTTGACCAGACTCATGACTCTGCCCGGCTAGCGAACTAGCTGGACACGACGATTCGGTGAGGAGGAGAGAGAGAGTTCTCGGAGGATGGGATTGATGCTGGAGATCTTCAGTGATCAGGAGTTGGCATACTGCTAACTGCCTGGCTGAAGAATCTCTGGCAGCATTCTCAGCCTTTGATACCTCCGACTTTACTCTTCCCAGATTTCTGCAAGAGCTCCGACTTTTTCAATGCACACACTCACGTCACTTGCTTATATCTGTATTATGACCTTGGAAGAGAGAGAGCGACCTGACCTCTTATGTGGGAGTTAGCTTCGGGAGGTGAGGGAGAAATTGTCTGATCTTTGAAAATTGTTGAAACGTTTGACCTGTCTTTGCGATTTTTTTTGGATTCTTTGTAGTTTGCAGAATTTATGAGAATTTAGTCGACGAAGTTATTGACGCTTCCGGACATCGGTTTTTGTTCTGGGGATTCAATCCTCATATTATCTCGATTTAAGAAGCTTAAATTAACTCTTCGAATCCTTGTTTTGCAAAATTTATTTTTTAAAAAAAAATTTCTTCGGACGCTTGGGAAGATATTTCCTTGGATCATAGTATCTCATCCCAACTTTCAAATTTAGTAGCTCGTTAGCTTCGATCCTGTTTGAGCCTGTGATCTCGATTTTTGACCTTTTTTTTATTTCTCTGATATTCTTCTTCGAACCTTTGGTTTGCAAAACGTTTTCAATTTTGACTCACTATGGGTACAGTGAGAACGCCACCACCTGCGACAAACGGTATGTCAATGCTACCTGAACCATGCTCCATCTGTCGTGATGCAAGCTGGTCAGTCGAAAGGAAGCCTGTAATAACCAAATGTGAACACATTTTTCACCAGGCATGCCTGCAGCATTGGATAGGTGAACATGCTAGTTGTCCTAACTGTCGGTGCCATATTACACAACAAGACTTTATCGAATATACAGGTGCAATCCCAAAGAGACCGAAGAAGGTGAAGCCTGTGAAGTCTACTAACCACGATGTGCCGAGCTTCAATCTGCCTACTTTCGACCTACCACCACCTAATAGACGCTCTTTGTCTCCAGGAATGTTCAATTTGCATTCCCGGACGTTCACTAATCCCAACTCACGGCAAGACAGTCCATTACCACCAGCCCAAGGCCACACCTCAGCTGCTACGGATGCGCTGTTGGCAGGCTTACGCTTACAAATGCAGGACTTGGTACGTGAAGGTCTCGAACACAGCCTCAGTACATTACGGTCTGAGTTAGTAGATAGTGTCCGTCAGCAAGTAGCAGCCATGGTGCCACCAATAGATTTTTCACGTCCACCCCCGTCTATGGGTAATCCAAGAACGTCGAACGATTTTCCCAATACAAGGAGACAATCATTCCATAGACCGCCTTCAGCCTTTGGTCAGCCTATGCCAAACCTCGCTCCACCTCAACCAACACCGCCTATTCGTGTTCCTGCACATGTAGGACAGCGACGATCCGGAAGTCCCATCCGTAGATGGAACCTGACGTACAATGGAAATAACGCAGAGCTCCCGGTAGACGAATTCATTTTTAGAGTCGAAGCGCTCACGCACTCCGCTCTGGAAGGAGATTTCGATCTGCTGGTAAGGAACATGCTTACGTTATTAACAGGACCAGCTAAAGATTGGTACTGGTCAATATTGAGGAATAACCCTTTCCCAACTTGGGAATTCATCAAAACGGGATTGTCCATGGAATGGGGAGTGCCCAAGGATGATTTAAAAATACGATTACAGCTGATGTCTCGAAAGCAAAAACCTGGCGAAATATTCGCTATGTATCACCACCATTTAGTATTGCTGCGTGACCAGCTACAGACCGCCATGCCAGACCAAGAGTTTCTAGAGATTGTTAAATCCAATTTGTTGCCTGAGATCCAGGAAAAAATATGTTTGCACCCCACTTATACTATAGGACAGCTGAGATCGCTGGTTACTCGTATCCAAGCTACGCAGACACGCATTGCTACAGCTGGTAGTTGGAATCCGTACCGGAACCAACGAGTGCACGCAGTTGACAATTTTCAGAACTTGGACCCTGAACTGGCAGCAGCGACAGGCAGTGACCACGGCCTAGGTGAGCTATCGAGTATTTCAAACAAAAATGCTATTGTCTGCTGGAATTGTGATCAGTCTGGTCATTATTATCAAGATTGTAGACAAGCGAGTCGAGTTGTGTTCTGCTATGGATGCGGACGCAAGAATGTTTTCAAGCCTGATTGCCGCTACTGCAGACAGAAAAACGAGAGACGGGTCGGGAATACGAACACCTCTTCCCGACCAGCGTCAACGTCGCAAGCAGCAACTGTAACGAACAAGGAGGAAAGCCCGCTCCATTAGTAGACACTCGTGATAACTCCCTAACGTGTCCTCTGATATCATTCAGTGACTCTGGTGATATCAGAAAAGCACCGGATTGTACAATTACTTCACTGGAAGAGGCGGAGAACTTGATGGATTTCTCTGCAGATCTTCAAGCTCCCATTTCCACTTCTGGGGAGCCCATGACAATACTAGACACTTCCTTAGAAGAGTCTTTACTCTTCGATGTCCCGTTGACACCTATAGCACGTGTAGCTGACAAGGTTACTGAGCAGGAGATTTGGCCTCCTGCCATTTCTATCTTAAAACGGCCACCAAGCTCTGATATGACGAGTGGGCGTGAGCCAGTTTTACATCCGCTGACGCCGTATCATACGCGTCTGCAGAGATACAGAGCAGCAAGAGACCGAATTTTCTCCTCAGTAGCAGAGTTAGCTGAGATTATGTTTCCCGACCGGGATATGAGACCGAAAAGGAAAAGATCAACCGTTCGTTGGCGAGAATACTGTCGACGAATGAAACTGGAAAGGAAAAAACTAGCACAGATTTCCGTGTCGATGCCAGACGACATTCGACCGTACGCAGAAGTAAAGCTGCTCGGGCGAACTGAGACTGGATTACTTGATAGTGGTGCCACTGTCAGTATTCTAGGCCAGGGAGCTCTCGAGAAGCTTGCTGAAGCAGAGGTTGAATGGAAGAAGTATCGGACACAGGTCCAAGTAGCTAATGGTGCCATGACGACTGTTCATGGTCATGTGAACTTGGACGTCACTTTCCGTGATAAGACCCAAAACGTGCGTTTTTACGTGGTTCCTGGGCTCACACAGGCACTATATCTGGGAATAGACTTCTGGCGCCTCTTTGGGTTAGCTCCGGATGTCCTAGGTATAGTCGCAGAAGTGAATCCAAGTGGAATAGCTACCTCTGACACCGATGGGCATATCCTTTCTAGTTTAGAACACCAACGCTTAGAGAGCACAAAACAGCTTTTCCCCTCTTTCGCCTCTTTAGGCCTGGGAAAAACATCATTGGTCACTCACAAGATTGATACGAATGACGCCGCCCCGATAAAACAGCGCTTTTATCCGATTTCCCCGGCAGTGCAAAGTTTGATGGATGCAGAATTAGAGCGAATGCTATCGCTGGGTGTGATAGAGGAGAGCCAGAGTCCTTGGAGCTCTCCAGTCGTTCTGGTAAGGAAGCCTGGAAAGGTCCGGCTTTGTTTTGACGCCAGGAAGGTCAACTCGGTTACGAAGAAAGACGCCTATCCGCTACCGCAGATAGACGCACTTCTGAGTCGACTTCCTCCGGCAAACTACATAACGAGCCTGGACCTGAAAGATGCATTCTGGCAGATCCCACTGGACACTGATTCCAGAGAGAAGACCGCTTTCACAGTACCTGGTCATCCTCTCTATCAGTACACAGTGATGCCATTCGGCCTATGCAACGCTCCCCAAACGATGTGCCGCCTCATGGATAAAGTCATTCCTTTCGATCTTCGTGAGAACGTTCTCGTCTATTTAGACGATTTATTAATTCTATCATCTGACTTTGACACTCATCTCATGCTGCTAGCCAGGGTAGCGGATTGTTTGAGGAAAGCTGGCCTTACTATAAACGTCGAGAAGAGCAAGTTTTGTATCAAGGAGACTAAATACCTGGGATTCATTGTAGGAAGGGGAGGTATGAGAACTGACCCTGACAAAATATCAGCCATAGTTGACTATCCGTCACCTAAAACTGTTCGGCAAGCCCGACGCCTACTAGGTATGGCAGGATGGTACAGACGGTTTATTCCGAACTATGCTGATTTGACTGCATCCATTACAGACACTTTGAAAAACCCGAGTCAGTTCAAATGGACATCTGAAGCCCAGACGTCTCTTGATCTACTCAAACAAAAACTTACTTCTGCTCCGTTGCTAGTGAGTCCAGACTTCACCAAACCGTTCGTCATCCAGTGCGATGCGAGCCAACAAGGTATTGGAGGAGTGTTGTTTCAGCTAGATGACGATGGCCACGAGAAGCCAATAGCCTACGTCTCGAAAAAGTTGAACTCCGCTCAACGAAATTACACCGTCACAGAGCAAGAATGCCTAGCTGCAGTCTTGAGCGTACAGAAGTTCCGGCCCTTCATAGAGCTTATGCCGTTCAAGATAGTGACGGATCACGCGAGCTTGAAATGGCTGATGTCTCAAAAGGACCTCAGCGGAAGACTTGCTCGGTGGAGTTTGAAGCTTCAGGGCTTCGACTTCACTATTGAACACAGGAAAGGAAGCCTGAACGTAGTCCCTGATGCGCTGTCACGCATTCATTGTGACAGCATGAACACAAACGAAGATCCTGGCCCGGAAGTTGACCTTAGTTCGCCATATTTCAATTCGTTGGAATATGAAGAACTGAGGCATAAGGTTAAAACGACTTCTGGCAAACTACCAGATCTTTGCGTCAGGGATGGCTTCGTTTATATTCGGACTGTTCCGAGAACAGGCGATCCGATCCAGGAGGAAGAAGCGTGGAAGCTTTGGATTCCACGTGGGCTTGTCACCGACGTCATTTCGAGAGCGCATGATCCGCCGCTAGCTTCACACGGAGGAATAGGGAAAACCCTAGAACGTCTGCGAAGACATCTGTACTGGCCACGAATGACAGTTGATGTCAGAAATTACGTAGCCGCCTGTGACGTGTGTAAAGAAACGAAGGCTCCTAATACTATTTTGCGACCACCGATGAAAGTCCAGTCTGTGATAGAACGACCATGGCAAAAGCTGTACGTCGATTTCTTAGGTCCATATCCTCGGTCAGTTAAAGGAAACGTCTGCATTCTGATAGTTCTTGACCACTTTTCTAAATTCCCACTTCTCAAACCTATGAGAAAAGCGTCTACGCTCAATGTATGCCAATTCATTGAGACTGAAGTGTTTCACGTGTTCGGAGTTCCGGAGACCATAGTCTCTGACAATGGAGTCCAGTTTTGCTCGGCTCAGTTCGCCAGACTACTGGAAAAGTATGGGGTAAAGCATATGCGAACGGCAGTTTACTCGCCGCAAGCAAACGCCTCAGAGCGAGTAAACCGGTCTCTGTTGTCAGGGATTAGGGCCTATATCCAGAAGGAACACACCAGATGGGATGAGAAACTGAGCCAAATAGCTAGTTCCCTCCGGAGCTCTTTCCATCAAGCTACTGGTTTCTCTCCCTATCGAACACTCTTCGGTCAACAAATGATAGAACATGGCAGCTCCTATTCCATCTTGAGGAGCATTGGAACTCTTAATGAGCCACTGAGAGTAGACGCAGAAGATAAAATGAGATTGATCCGTGCGAGAGTGCAGGAAAATTTACAACACGCATTCGAACAGGGTTCAAAAGCCTACAATCTCAGGGCAAAACCCGTCGAGTTCAAAGTTGGTCAGGAGGTATTTAGAAGGACTTTTGCCCAAAGCAATTTCCAACAGCAGACTAGTGCTAAACTGGGACGAAAATTTGTTAAATGTCGGGTTAGAGCCAAGAAAGGAAACTCACTATACGAACTTGAAGATCTGCGGGGAAAACTGTTAGGTGTCTATCACGCTAAAGACATCAAGCAGTGATCATCAGTATGAAAACATCTTCGATACTTATTGTCGTTTATTCCTGGTAGCCCTAAGAAGGCATCCAGCCAGCTTAACTGGTAAACTATAGGATATCACGAAGCCCTCCTATTGCCCCGTCAATGGTGGGTGATATACCTGTTGAAAGTCAATCTCATTATAGCACCCCTATCGCTTGTGAGTAGATAACCTTTTATAGTCCCTTCCAGATCGGCCTCATTAGGAGGAAAATTTTTCCTTGTCTGTCCAGCTGCAACATTTCGTTAATCGTCGGACATAGTAGTACTAGATCTATTCCTGGTAGCCCTAAGAAGGCATCCAGCCAGCTTAACTGGTAAACTATAGGATATCACGAAGCCCTCCTATTGCCCCGTCAATGGTGGGTGATATACCTGTTGGAATCCATTCCCATATTCGGCTGTCAACATGTCACTACTTCGACGACGCCTTGGAGACACACCCTTGAACAATCGCAGTCTGAGATCAGGGTGAGAGGTTGCGCCGGGAAAGCTTAGCGATCAGTTCTTTAGGTTACTGATCGCGGGGCTTCCTCAGCATCTCGGTGAAGGAAGGCAGAGAGGCATCGACCGGCTGGATTTTTTGGGTTACCAGCTTGTCGATGTAGCTTTGGCTTCCCCACACGGAGAAGGATGTCGAATTCTGATCGAAGACTGACGAGACTTCAAGGATGTGTCCTCGACGTGTCATCGGAAGTAGAGTCTGAGGATGAGGAAAGCATAGGGTCGTGGGCCGTGACACACATTGAGCGCCCGCAGTGATGAGGCCTATGTGTAAGACCGGCTAGCTCAGTCGACCATTTTTCAGCGTCGTCTGAACCACGGGTGGCGCAGACCACTCTGCCCTGTTATGGTCGTAGCATATTGCATATAGCAATATGCCACCACGGACTGAAGCGTGTATGCCCGGCTTGTTGTCGACTACAGCATGAAACCAAAACGCGCCCCGACCGAGAGAAATGCTTCCTCAAGCTCGGTGTCATGTTCAGTGACAGAAAGAAGAAGAAGACCATCGATATCGGTCTGTCATAGTTTGCTAGCAGGAAAGTAAGGTTGCTAAAATTGAAAATCCCGCAAAATCAAATATTTCTCGCCGCAATCCGACGAAGAAAACCAGACCCTCACGTAAGTTCGAAGAATATTTATAGTTATTAATAAATTTACATCCCCACCTGGTACTTTATTCGCACAGTAACCAAAGATTAATCCGCCAACGGCACCCCATAAAACTTGGTTTCTCCCTCCGGAGCCCCATTTGTGAGGTGAGAAAAGGGATCTGTTGGAGTTCGAATCTGGTGTGGCGTACGTCAGGAAAAACCTCGAAAAGGTAGTTAAAAGAACTAATTTATATTTCGTTTTGTGTTAAATAATATCTCTTATTAGAGAGACGAGAAAACGATTGAGATTTTATTCTTAAACGGAAAAAACCAATCGTAGTTTATATTTTTATACGAAAATTAATCGAGTATATTTTTAAATATAAGAAGCTGGGGAAGTTCGTCAGAGGTAAATAGTTTCTAACTGATAAAATTTGCGTTACGCATGGGAAATAAGAGTGGAACTATTAAATAATAAGGCGAATTAAATCGGATAATAACTGAATCATCTCCAGGACTCATGAAGTCCCTTATGGAAATTTGTGCATGCTCTCAAAGAAAAGGCTGCCATTTTCTTTAGGAAAAACAGGGAGAACAAGGAGACCAGAAAGTTGTTCAGTGACGAATATTAGTCCCATCGAAAAGAAAGAAAAGAGATCACAAGCAAAATCATCAAGTTCAACTGTGTTCTATGAAGACTTTAATACCGGAAATTCCTCTTTACAACACGGTAAAATCGTCCACTGACGATAATATTATTAGTATATCGGAATCATCATGACGAGGTGTCGTTGTCATTTGTCCAGATAGCTATTCAATTATGATTATAATAAGCATAGTATATTACACACTCAGGGAAGCCGTGTAGTAGCCGTAGAGTAGCTTAGTGTAACTACGTCACATGATTCAACCTAATTACTTTATTAAGTTTAAAGTTTTATGTAATAGCAGCAGCAAGGCGGAGCATCACGGAGGCCTCTGCGATGGATTGCCCAGCAATAAAAACGTAAGTTGCCCTTTTTCATTTTATCATTTTATTGGTCTTCCATGCATATATATATTTTGCGCTTTCTTAAATAAGCAAAAAAAGAAAACTAGAAGACGATTAAACACATAAGAGTGAGGAAAGCGCCTGAGAAAAGAGTTGTATTTAATTAATTACATTGAGTCTAGTTGATGAAATTATGGCACAACACATGAATTTTAAATTTAAGTGACCTTAATAAGGTAATTATACGTTAAAGCGTTTCGTGAAGTTACGGTTCAGAATATGAAGTTGAAATTTAAGTTGTTTGAATCAATTACTTAAATATAGACTAGTTGGTACAACTAAAACGACATTTACTTTAGACAGGCGTTAGGCTTTTTGAATAACGAAGTATCTTAAAGTATTTATATTAGTGTAAGTAAAGTACAGTAAAGTAAGCAGGCATAGTATAAGCAAAGTTCATATTGCATAAGTATACGTAAGTACATATACGCAAAGGGTAAGGTCGTAGAATACAATTCTGCTACGAGGAACTCTAGGTTACTATTCTGTTCGAACTCAAGAGTAAGGCAACAGAAAGTGTATAAAATTCATTTCAATAGATAGTAGCAACTTTTCATAACAAAAATATCTTAGTAACATTTAGTCAGACTTTGCTTGGTAGTCCTGAAAGAAATAAAATTTTCTGTTATGCACATAGGTCTCCTGATCTTTCAGGAAGTTGTAACTACTAAATTCACCCATTAATATAGTATTAGGATTCAAACGTGCGTAAAGCCAGCAAGTAATTATCTTCAACCATCAACTCTGCAAATTGTTATGATGTACCGATGATGATATTACGTTTAAAAGTGATATCCTAGATTAGAGAACTGGGTAGGATTCTAGTTTGTGTTAATAAAGGCAAGTTTATAACGTAATGCTGGCCTAACGGTATTTAAATTTTTCTCCTTCCAATTTCCTGGAGCCCTCTCGCATGAAGGTCGCATAGGTCCGCTCTAATTCCTTCCACAGGTCAGCCAAAGGGACTTTGCAGATAGTGCCGAGCAGAGTCATAGGGAGGATGGGGCAAGGCCATGAAGGCAGAACATCTGCGCCTTCCACAGTAAGTAGGTAAGTGACGTAAGGGTCCCTTCAGGACCGAGTGTGTGCCGGCTCTTTTGTATGCAGGCATGAATTTTTTTTGATTATGGATGATGACAGCGGCAGGTATTTTCGGGAACTCCCCCACACTCTCCGCCACCCTTAGCCGAGGTGCTAGCATGCCGCCCTGTGCTATCGTTGTCATCAGGCGATCTGTCAGCCCATGCTGGCAGTTTGGACTTAACGTCCTGGTCAAGTCGCCTTCTACATACTTCCATAACAATTTCTACATAGAATAGGAGAAGCTTAGCACTATTTTGATCGCCTGAATGACAGTAATGAAGGTTTAAGCAGATTTTCGATGTATAAAATGGATATTAAGTGAAATATTAAGACAAAGCGGGCGTGACACATCGATTTAAATGAGGTTAATTAGGTTACTATTACTCACAGGAAAATGGACAAAATCAATGGTCAGTCATTCATAATTAAATTTTTCAAAAATGTAGTTAACCAAGATTTTGTGAAATAAAATTAAAGTCCTGTCAAGTTTTCTATGTAATCTACAGCACATTTTTAATAATTAAAATTCAGAGGTAAAGCGATTTGTGAAAAATTCAATTACGAACGAATGATCATTGGTTTTGCGCCTAGGGTATAAAACAACAAGTTCAGCAAAACTACCGAATAGAATCGTTTTAAAGAGCATTATTTTGGGAAAGAGAAACTGGTTTCCAGAGGGTTTAGAATGGTTGCACATAAGGATCGATATAAGGCGGATAAAGCACAATTTTGTTCAAACTTTTAAATGTGTGACTACAAACGAAGCGTGGAAAAACGAAAAGACAAAGAAATTCATTTGTTACTACAATTGTATAAGTTGGCTAATCACAGATGGGAATGCGCGATTTCAAGTCAGCTATGGCCTAATATATATCTTAATGACATGCGGAGTCTTACTGCAGCTATCACGATCACGAGACACTGCTTCTTTATCAAACATTCAGAGCGCATGCAAACTCCACACAATGACTACTGCAGAAGCTTTATGAGCGAGGAAGATGTTGAGAGCGTTCAACACTTGCTATATGAATGTCCCAACCTTGTCCAGCGTAGAAGCAAAGATAGCGTAATAAGAAGATAGGAATCAGCCGAACAACGGATTATTATAGTGCGATTGAGACAACGAGGTAAAAACAAGAATCGAGAGAACGTAGGATTACCCGAACGACAAAATCTTGTTGTATATCGGGTCACATTACCTCAATTTTTAAGAAAAAGATGAATTTCGCTTTGGCTAAGGTGCTGAAGGAGATATAAAGTTTCTCACAAATAAAATTCAAATTTTCCCTAAAATATAATAGTCCAGTCAGTAAGGATTTTTGCCTTATAAAATGTGCGGTAGTTGTGATTGTTGTGATTCAGTTCCGGGCCCCGATGAAAAATCCAAGTTTGGACCCTTGAGGGGGGTCCACGCTGTTCACATCTTGGATTAAAGGTACCAAAAATTGGTTTTTCCAAAGTAATTCCTCAACGGTTGATCCTACGATATAAATGTAAAAATATAAATTTGAAGAAGACTAAATTCCCTACATTTTTTGTAAAAACCCTTTTTATAAGTCTGATGTGTAACGACTTATAGAGGTGGAAACGTGAATATTCTTCAAAAAAAAATGTATACATATAGTACCATTTATACAGGGTGTTTGGTTCATGGTGCTCCATGAAACAGGAGGTGATAGTAGTCACCGCGTCAAACAAAACATTGTATGGTAAGGGGGGAGCGGCATCTCAACCGTTTTGAAGTTACAGGGTGATTAAGAAAATTCGGTACTCTTTCACAAAGTACCCTGTATTTTAAAAAGTACAAAGTGTACTGTACGGTCACTTACAGAGCTCATTGTATGCAGAACTTAAGGACCTTTCCAACGACTACTCGACCAGCCCCGTACTCCTCTCCCCTAAGAGTTATGGTGAGCTAAACTAAAGACAATTTGTTCCCTTAGTGACTGAAAACACGTAATTTAAAAATAATATCATCTAATTTCTTCAGAGCAAAACGAATGTAAACGTAAGCACGTGCTGCATAGGAAAGGAATTACACCAACAAACATTGGATATTTCTCACAATATTTCAGCAAAGTTTTCACAAAAGCGCGGCAACATTTTATGAGAGTAAAACCTGAAAACTTCGCCCCTTCTAATTTATTTACGAAAATGTTGTCTTTATTCGTAAAAGTTTTAAAGAGAATTTAAGTTTTTTGTTATTTTTTCTTGTTCTCCCCTTCTTTTATCTAGCCGTATACAAATTAAATGTAAAACAGTCAGAAATCTTGCCTTATTCTTAACTTGTTGTTAAGTTAACTTTGGTAGAAGATAGTTACGTATTTTGCGAATTGGGGGAATTTCTACACAAGGAGTTAGAAACTTTTTGAGGCTTATCAACTGTTGTGGCTGGGGTTAACGCACCTTAAATCAAACAATATTTTTCAGGAAAGGTCTTAATAAGGTGGTATCAAATGGACCATCGATTGTTAGCTTAAATTACCATATCAAATATAAGATCTTTAGCTTCGTTTAGTGCGTTGACCTCCCGATTCTTAATTATGCTTAAAAGTACGGTAAACAGAGTAATGCTTTAGACACAGTTGCGACTACCAGAGCGTCCGACGACATATTAGGAATCTGCAGTGGGCATCGGCCATTGGCCGCTCTATTCATTGCAACTGTGTTTAAGGCTTAACAAGGCTTACATAAATTTACAAACAAATGGAAACTTTATTTTGCTCTTAGAGGGACTCGATTCGTATGACGTCGAACAACACAAAAAGATGTGGGACAGTCACAAGTATATCAAAATCAGTTTGACAGTACGTACACCTTAATTAAAGGAATGGCCGTGTGTCTCCAGTTTATAATGAATCATTATGGACTAATGAGTCGTTAGTTATTTTTTCAAAAAGCGCTGTGTGTCTAAGGTATTAGCAAAGATAACCTAAAATTTTTCGTGTTTTCAACAAAGAAACAAATAATGTCATATACTTTCGTCTTTCGCATGAATGGGGGAAAAGGTAGGATTACCCGAACGACAAAATCTTATTGAATCCCTCAAAATCCTATCAAACTATTCATAATAATGTATATCGGGTTACATTACCTCAATTTTTTAAGAAAAAGATACATTTCGCTTTGGCCAAGGTGCTGAAAGGAGATGTAAACTTCCTCACAAATAAAACTCTATTTTTTCTCGAAAATATCATAGAATCCACCATGAGAGCATCCCACTTAATATCTTCAGAGCAAAACGAATGTAAACAAAAGCACATGTCGTTCAAATATAGGATTACAGCAACAACATGCGACCATTTCAACATTTCAGAAAAGCTGTTTTCACAAAATCGCGGTAACATTTTATTTTATGAGAGTAAAATTTGAAAACTCCGCCCCTTCTCATTTTTATACCCTAGATGAAATCATAGGGGTATACTAAGTTTGTCATTCCGTTTGTAACAGCTCGAAATAATGATGGTAGAGCAAAATGGATTGGACACCCATTCATAATATTAAAAGTTATTTCGATTTTTGCATGTCCGTCCGTCCGTCCGTCCGTCTGTGCGCACGATAACTCGAGAACGCGTATACTTAAAGAGCTGAAATTTTGTACACGGACTTAAAAAAAAAAAGTAAAATTAAGTTCGAAAATGAGACAAATCGGGCAACTCCTTCGTGGGGTTGCCATATAAAAATTTCGTTTTCCTATATTTAGACATGCTTGAGAACGCATCGACGTAGAGAGCTGAAATTTCGTACATGATGTTTTTACTACATTAGAAATTAAAATGTCAAAATGGACTAAATCGGGCAACTCCTTCTTGGTGTTGCCATATAAAAATTTCGGGTTTTTATGTATACTTTGAAAACGATCAGTCCAAGACATTTTTATTGTACTAAAAACTTCTGCGGAATACGAAATCTTATAAAATTGGTTATTACCATTTTTTCTGTGCGACAAACTGTTCTAGAAATATGCGAAAAACAACTTCAAAATCAATACTTGAATAGATCGGTGACCATACGAAATTTAATACGGGCATTCATCTAGGGTATCATAAGAATTGGTCTTAGACCAACTCTAGCTTTTTTACTTGTTTATTTACGAAAATGAAAACTGAATCATTTGCCTTTCTGTTTCGTTGCATGTAATATGCGCTTTCACATTTTTTGTCTTTATTCGTAAAAGTTTTAAAGAGCGTTTGATTTTTTGTTCTTCTTTCTTTCTTTTTCTAGCCGTGAACATTTTAAATGAAGAACACTCAGAAATCTCGCTTGTTTCTTAACTTATTGTTTAACTTTGGTATCTGTATATCGTGTTTAAGAGTACTCTTCTGAAATTCTTACTGCAAGAAAGTGTCTTAACGGCATATTTATGTTTTGGAAATCAAACTTTCACTTTTCACATAACATTAAAATATTAACTTTGGGCGAACATATTTTAGCCATTCAAAAAGGGGTGCAGGAGAGGTTTTACGGAAAAATTGCTTATCGTGAACGCTAATCACAAGCCTTACAGTAAGGAATCGACTGGGACATGTTGGAACACTTCTTTACGAATCACTCTCTATAAAAAGTATTAAGGTTTTATATTATTATCAACAGTTATTTTCAAGAATTCATTATGGTTGGTACAACTTTAAATGTAGGGTAGAGTCGCTAGTGGTCAGCACCTTAACGCATTTTCTTGAAATAATAGCTTGTAAAAAATTTTAAATAATTAATTTTGGGGATGCAGACACAGTAACATTAACCTCAATATATATATTTTAAATTTACAATACTCAAATATCGCAATTTTTCATTTATTAATTAAAATTGTCATCAAAATAGAAAATCGGGAAAATTCTCCTGAAGTCAGCACAAAGAACCCAGTGCTCGGCATTCTAGTTTCCTTTCTTCAGCATGCGGCTTGAATTTAAGTTTTATATGAAAACAAATTAATAAAAGCAGTTAATTTTTGAATTTTGATATCATTTTATTAAATTGTCGATTCAAATTTGCTTTCGGCATAGATTTATAAAAAGTTATCTCTCTTATATGTTTATTGATTAATAGGCTGCATAGGTATATCACATCAAGTTTTGTTTTTTTGGTACAATGCAGATCACTTTTTATTTAGACGTTTATGATTGGATTTCAATATTTTTTTAATCCACTAACAAAATAATATCTTAAAATTATAAAATAAAATTAAATTCACATTATGAATTATGAACTAAAAAATAGGAACTCATTTCAGTCGTTCATAAATAAATTTCAGGTTTTTAAATCACATCGTAAAACTAAACTTATTTCAGTCATGAGGAATAAGGCAAGTCTTACACTTAATTATCGCAATTGCTATTCTTGTCCTTCACAAAAATTACAGAGAAAGTCAGCATTTTGAGCCTCTGCAAAAGTTAAGTTTGACAAACACGTACATTTTAATGAAACCACTTTTCACATATGTCACAGTCAATATTCTTAAGTCCATCCTCTTCAACATCTGTAAACAACTCACCCTCACAACTTGGACAGAAAATTTTATTCCGCTGATTTTTCTTCTTTTTTGCACCTTTACGTTTTACGCCAGATTTTTGTAGAGTATTTTCAGCCTTTCGCTTTAATCTATTAATTTTTTTTAGTTTTTTTATCTGCCTTTATCTTTTCTTTCTTATCAAGTTTACTTTGTCTGTTTGTTTTCTTTAAGGTGAAAATGGTTTTGGATAAAACAAATGCCTTTCAAATGTAGCTGGAAAAGTTGGACTCGAGTCCAACAACATATTTAAGGCAGATTGTACAGACTCTTCTTGATTACTTTCGACCATATCTTGATCAATATCTCTTTCGGTTGGGCCTTGATCGTCAATATTTTCCTCCAAAGAAGGAGGGTTATTTTCCTATGCTTTTTCAATTATTCGAATAACTAAGTTGTAGTCAATATTTGCCTCTGGAAGGTTATCTTTAATTGATTCGACTACTTTAATTCCATTATTATATGCGTTTGCGGATAGGCCGCTGGTCCGTGTATTAATGTGCTCATTTATCGTCTCCAGAGCATTTTGGACGTACTTGGTGTAGTCAACAGCATTAGGGTTAAATGGGTATATACCACATTTCCGGAACGAATTTTTGACTACTTCTATCCTTTTTACTCAATGTAGTTTGCAGCATTACACAAAAATTTTCTTTCGTGATTGCTTTTCCATGATTTCCTGCATGCGTTGATACTCCCTCACAACCCCTTTGTAACCATTCTTAAGTTCTTTAAAAAATCCCACATCATCTGGCTGCAAAATATGTGTTGTATTTGGCGGAAGCGAATAGAGCACGATTTCATTATTTCTGCAGAAGTCGCTCAGTTCAGCAGTTAAATGAGATTTGTGGCCATCAACCAGAAAAAGCACTGGTCTTTTAATATTTTTAGTTGTAAGCCAGTTATTAAATCCATTCGCGACATACTCGAAAAAAGTTTTTCTACCCATCCAACCAGTTTCCGATTTCCCCAATCCAATCGTTGGGCATGCTGCTGATGACTCCTGCTGGAGGCCGAACTTATGGAAACACGACCATTGGAAGTGTTTGACAGTCTGCTGTTAAAACTAGTAGGACGTTAAGCGTGTCCTTTTCATTTCCAGGCTTAAATTGGTAAACATTTTTCCACCCCTTCGGTGCAATAACTAAACTGAAATTAGTCTCGTCTCCATTAAAAATTAGCTTCTTCTAAAATATCAGAGACATTTATAGATGTCAAATATTTCTTCATTTCTGAAAACCACTTTCTGATTCCTTCTTCCGTAATTATGGCTCTCCCCTTTGACACGGTTTTTGGATCTCGCAGGCTAAGCTCTAGATGATGTTTTAAAAATGCGTAACACAATTTCTTTCCTGGTCTTCCATCCTTGAAAGGTGTAGATTTTTGACCTTGCAATATTATTCTTTGCACCGTATTGAGGAGATCATCAGGTTTCTGAGGAAATCCGCATTTAGCTAATCCCATAAACCACTGCACTAACTTCGTTTCTTCCTCAGGAGAAAGAAGTGTATGTGGGCCCATTCTTCTAGGACCTTCTTTGACATGTCCGTGGATTCCATCCTGCAAAGTGCCCCGGGGAACATTGAATTCTTTACTAGCCTGCATGATATATTATGGATAATACGTCTTTTGGAATTCATTGTCCAATATACCTATATAGAAAATATAACACGATTAATTCCTTGCGATGTATGCTTGCAATGAACTAGCCTAGATTCGAAATAAGGAACGATCCCTGCAAACATAATGAAGCAAAAGAGATGCACAAGCAAATTGCAAAAGCGAGATCTCATTACGAAACAAATTTCGATAGCAAATCGTTTTCAGTACTGAAAACGATGAAAACAGAGCGCTGTAACGGCATTTTCGTGATAAAATTCCAACAACCATAACACATTTATAAGCATGAATGCATCATTTATGTATTGTAGGAAAATACTCGAAACTGTGAGCAAAGAATATGTTAAGTGTACTCTGCGGCTTGAAGCAAGGATTCTCGAATTGAAGATAATTTGAGGAAAGAACCCTTCGATAAATTATTTGCAGGGGTTAGTGTCCTATTTCGAGTAGCACCACCAAGGACTTCATTGTCAAAAGGGTGCTGACTACTGGATTAAACTAATTTTGAATGAGATTCAGTCTCCAGCATGCTGTGCTGGAGATAGACAACTCAATGAAATATCGTTTCCTTAACACAGCACCTTTAAAATTAAATGTATTTTTGTAGGTACATTTTCCAAATGTATTAAAAAACTCGTAAATAAACACTATTTGTATAATAGAATACTTTTTTCATTAACTTACCACTTATTTCACAAGAAAATAAACAAAATTTCAAACCTTTTCCACTATTTATTTTTTAACAAAACCTGTTCATTACCAAATTCAATAGGATCCCTAAGGATACTGACGATAATAATACAACTACGAAGGATAAGTGCAATAAAATTTTTTAAATTTCTTGAGAACAGGTTTGAGGGCATGCGTAATTAGTTGTTCGCAGGAAAATTTGTGAGATCATATTCGTATTTAAGGTATTTTTGTGTAAAAAGTGTTGAGCACTGGGAACTGCTGACTTTAGGCGCTACTACCCTACCATCCATAAGTCATACTTGCAATTGTCGAAAAATTTGCAAATTCCTAATTACACTTACAATTACAATTACATTTTTGTTTATTTTACCTTCCACAGTACGCTGGAATATTTATTTCTTCAATAGTTTTTGGTTCTTTCGTTAAGCTAATTTTAATTTTTTGTAGAAGTTTTTAGATTTATATTATAATGGATCATGTACGAACTGAGAAAAGTACCGCCTTTCATTTGTACTCAAAGCAATAAATGTATGTATACATATAAAATTTTCCAGAAGAGCAAGTAGTAATGAAGTTCATTTTTTTGCAATTATATTATTATAATATTATATTACTTTATATAACGCAAACGCCATGTAAATAACCTTTGAATAAATTTAAAATTTAACATATACCTAGATCTAAAACGCCTTAAGGGTGATCGTCTGCAAGAGAAAGAAAGAGTTCTTGTGAGTAAGACATACTCAATGGGTTCTTAATTTAATCTACCATACTTTATAAATCCTAAGCTAACACACTAACATCTAAATTGGTAGCGGGACGTACCAATGCAAAAGGTTCTTCATCTTAAAGGGGCAGTCTAGATCTCAATTAGGGAATAAACCCCACTCAAATACATGACCTACTCACGTGATACATACAGCCCGTGTGATGCTTCTTTTGGTTTCTTGGGACCCACCTGCGTTTCACCGAGTAAATATTCACTTAATAATATTGTTACATACACTCTAATCTAATCTAATAAGAATCTACATTTTCACTCAATTATCTTCTTAATGGAACCAACTGTACTGTACTTGTCAAGAAATTCAATCCCGATTTATTATTTTTATCACATTATTTTTCACTCGAACTACGTGCATTAACCACTTGCAACCGATTAGGAAGGGAGAGGGAAAGGATCACGTTAACGATCCCTTCTTAGCCAAATGTTTTATTTTATATTTTTATTAATCTAGGCTTGCAAGTGAAATCGTTCACATTCCTTAATAATGAGGGGTTAGTCAGCCTTGAAGTTTCCGGTTAGTGCTACCTATTTTCTAAGACTTTTCTACTGTATTTTTTAGCTAGCTAAAACAGATGACTATTGCGTTCTTTATCATAGAGTATTGTCATAGACAAACTAATAACACACAAAGACTGCACACGTAGAATAAAAATATGCAACGCTTTTCTAGAATATAAAATTAACGATGCCTCGATGATGCCTCGACTTGGTACTTGATGACGTGCCCAACTGTAAGTCACCAATGCCTCGCTCCATACAAAATCACTGTTACCTTGCCACGATCCGATGAAGAGAAGGCCACCAGTTTTTCTTAGAAATTTACTGAAAATTCTTCCTTGGAATTTTAATGCATTGGCTGAAGTCGAGAGCAGCGCCTCGCTCGAATATAAACTCTACAACGATGCCTCGACCTAATGTAGGGAAGGCCGCAATTGAAATTTACTGGAAGTTTTTTCTTAGAATTCAGACGCACTTTTGGAGGGCGACAACAATTTTTATGAGCGTAGACGCCAGACAAGTAATAAGCAATTTTTTTTTAGAAATTTACACAACATTTCGGTAGAATTTTTATTCATTATGGTGGCCGGCTAGACTTTTTTTTCAGGTACAGTATGTACATCGTTGTTAGATTTTATATTCCAGCGAGGCACTGCTCTCGACTTCAGCCAATGCATTAAAATTCCAAGGAAGAATTTTCAGTAAATTTCTAAGAAAAACTGGTGGCCTTCTCTTCATCGGATCGTGGCAACAGTGAAGCGAGGCATTGGTGACTTACAGTTGGGCACGTCATCAAGTGCCAAGTCGAGGCATCGTTAAATTTATATATATATATTATATTTTTATTATTATTATATATTTTTATACCCTAGATGAAATCTATAAGATATAAAGGGTTTTTCAATAAGAGGTGTTATTTTAATTAGCCCGCTATTTCGGTAGATGCACTTTTGGAGCTGTCATTTTTTGACATTTGACAAGTAGAAACTACGCCATGAATAAAAATGGAACAATACACGATTCAATAACGCATTGAAATTATTAAAATTCACTATAAAAATGGTGAAAATGTGGAAAATGTCGGACCGCAATACAGAAATTGGTAGAAAAATTCGAGTTGTCGGGACAAGTTAGTGATGTCAAGAATAAAACCCGTGCACGTCGCTCAAGAACAGCCGAGAATATTGCTGCTGTAGCCGAAAGTGTTGAAGAAAACCCAGGTATGTCCATTCCTCGTCGTTCTTTGGAATTAGGCATTCCACAAACGTCATTACACCGTATTTTGCATAAAGATTTGTATCTTAAGGCTTATAAAGTTCAGTTAACATAAGAACTCAAGCCGGCCGATCATCAACAACGTCGAGTCTTTGCTGATTGGGTCCTTGAAATGCATGAAAATGATCCGGAATTCCATCGAAAACTCATCTTGAGTGATGAGGCGCATTTCCACCTCGAAGGCTTCGTCAACAAGCAAAATTGTTGCATCTGGGGCTCGGAAAACCCAAGAGTTATTGTTGAAAAGCCTCTCTATCCTCAACGTGTGACTGTTTGGTGCGGTTTATGGTCCCGCGGGGTCATTGGACCTTACTTTTTCGAAAATGAGGCTGGAGCAACAGTTACGGTGAATGGATTGCGCTATCGACAGATGAATAATGATTTTTTATGGCCGGAATTGGATGGTATTGATCTGGACAACGTTTACTTTCAACAAGACGGCGCTACGTGCCATACAAGCAACGAAACCATTGATCTTTTACGGGAAAAGTTTCCGGACCGAGTTATCTCTCGAAGAGGTGATCACAATTGGCCACCGAGATCTTATGACTTAACACCTTGCGACTTCTTTCTTTGGGGCCACGTGAAAGAGAAGGTCTACGCCAACAGCCCAGCGTCGATTGAAGACCTCAAAGATGGAATTCGTGAGGCTATCGAGGACATAGGGCAGCCACTTTGCGATTTGGTTATGGAAAATTTCATGAAAAGGATATGGTCCTGTAGGCGTGGTCGTGGTGGTCATTTGGCTGATGTTATTTTCCGTTGTTAACGGCATACCTTCCTCTTTATAATGAAATAAAGATCCGATCATTTGTCTCAAAAAATGGCATTTTTCTTTGAATATCAAAATAACACCTCTTATTGGAAAGCCCTTTACTAAGTTTGTCATTCCGTTTGTAACATCTCGAAATAATGATGATAGAGCAAAATGGATTGGACACCCATTCATAATATTAAAAGTTATTTTGATTTTTGCATGTCCGTCTGTCCGTCCGTCCGTGCGCACGATAACTCGAGAACGCGTATACTTAAGGTGCCTGCACACGGTGCCTTTTTACACTGGGGTGAATTGCGCATGAATTTTATAGTAAAGTTGAAAGAATTTTTCCACCAAAGCGCATGCAATTTTACGCATCGCCTGATACCATTTACACGAGAGCGCAGCGCATGTTATTTTCGCACTTGGGTTTAGTTAGTCTAGTGGAGTACCTACGTGAATAAGTGAAAATGCAATCGCACGAAGTTTGTGCTGCTGCAAGTGCTATTTTTGTGATTCTTGAAGAAGAAGGAAGACCGAAAGAACGACGGGAAATAAATGGATGCGAAAGTTTTTTATGAAAAGAAAAAACAACGTTTTGGAAGAACTGAGAGAAGATGCAGACTGGCTATTCAAAAATTTTACAAGGATATCTCCGACAGATTTCGAAGTTCTGCTTAAAATACTTGAGCCAAAAATAAACAAGTAAAAAAGCTAGAATTGGTCTAAGACCAATTCTTATGATACCCTAGAATCTAGGGCCTAGATGAATGCCCGTATTAAATTTCGTATGGTCACCGATCTATTCAAGTATTGATTTTGAAGTTGTTTTTCGCATATATTTCTAGAACAGTTTGTCGCACAGAAAAAATGGTAATAACCAATTTTATAGGATTTCGTATTCTGCAGAAGTTCTTAGTACAATAAAAATGTCTTGGACTGATTGTTTTCAAAGTATACGTAAAAAACCGAAATTTTTATATGGCAACACCAAGAAGGAGTTGCCCCATTTGGTCCATTTTTGACATTTTATTTGCTAATGTAGTAAAAACATCATGTACGAAATTTCAGCTCTCTACGTCGATGCGTTCTCAGGCAGTGTCCAAATATATAGCGGAAAACGAAATTTTTATATGGCAACCCCACAAAGGAGTTGCCCGATTTGTCTCATTTTCGAACTTAATTTTACTTTTTTTTTTAAAGTCCGTGTACAAAATTTCAGCTCTTTAAGTATACGCGTTCTCGAGTTATCTTGCGCACAGACGGACAGACGGACGGACGGACATGCAAAAATCGAAATAACTTTTAATATTATGAATGGGTGTCCAATCCATTTTGCTCTACCATCATTATTTCGAGGTGTTACAAACGGAATGACAAACTTAGTATACCCCTATTAGCGTTGTCAGATTGACGATTTTATCGTCATTCTGACGATTTCTGCATCGAGAATTTTAATGCCGGTTTTGTTTCTCCAAACGACGATTTTATAACAATTGTAAGCTTTGGTCATTTTTGTACAAGACAAATTTTTGACCTTGAAGTATATAGCGAAACAAACAATCTTTGACCTGCAGTTACCGTACGTACATGCCAAAATGTAAAGTTTTTGATTTGGAAATACATTAGAAAAAATACATAAGAAAAATTTCGACCTAACTATAACTGCATCTGCATAGCATTTATAATTACGATTTAATCTACCATTTTGTGAGAAACAGTAGTACCAACACTATGTCGAAGGGAATAGAAATATGTTTCAAAATAATAGGTAAATTCTTAATTTCTATAACTTCTGATATTCTCGAACTACGTTTTTAAAATAAGAATATTACGACGACGAGTTCTGAAAATGATATGAACACCTCTTCTATTGGTATTATATTCTGTTGTTATTCTTTTATTATTCTTATTTGTTTCGTTCCTTTAATAAAGTGCATAATACAAAGGATGCATTTCATTTAATATGTATGACGATTTTCACTCTCATTTGACGATTTTTTTAAATGCAGCTGCCGATTTAAAATTATATTTTCTGGCAACCCTTGATTTCATCTAGGGTATAAAAAGCAGGATACAAATATGAGAGAGGCTATCCCTGCTCATATAAGGTTAGCAGCAACACAGCATCTAAGAGGCCATAAAATACACACATTGACAACTGGCGTGTCTTTCTTGACACACTGTATTTGTGACACAATTGGTCAAAAGTGTCCAGACCACTTTTGATAGAGATACTACTAGATATGTACAAAAACCAAAATAACTTTTAATTTTATGGTGTCTAATCCATTTTGCTCTACCATCATTATTTCTGTAAGTTACAAACGGAATGGCAAACTTAGTATACCCTATAGATTTCACCTAGGGTATAAAAACATTATATTAAAAAGGATTTTGATAATATAGTTTGTGCTTCTAATTTTTCAAATTGGTAGATGTACAGTGGTGCTTCAGATTTATATTATATGTCAAAATACATTCAGTTCTAGCACATTTTTCCTCATTCTCTAATGAAGGAAATAAAGTCTTCATTAGTACCTCATGATGATCTGAATTCCGAGCCATAATTATGAATACAATGTGACACACGGCATTTTAATGAATAATTAGTACTAACGATTCATTAGATTGTGCTATGTGTTTAGGGTATAAATCAGCAAGATAAACTTTAAAGAAGTTGAATATGTCCAAATCTCTAGTCCTTCAGCACAGTATTTCGGGATAACTGAAGATTTTTAACGGCACTGATGATTTCACTCTTGTTGTTAAAATCATTGAAAAGTGAATCTAACATTTCCATAAATGTTTCTTTTATAAATTCCTGTCCAAAAATGTTTTGCAATTGTTTCCTGTAATTTGGCTTGCCTTGAATGAGATTGCCTTTGATTTAATCAAGAACTTTTTAAAATACTTTGCTGAGTTCTTATTTGCGCTTTTAATTTTATTTATTAATTAATATTATTTTTTTTAATTCACTATCTAGTGGGTAATTTGTTTGATATTTGCTATGCATTTAATGTATTTCAAGGTTACCCCATTGCAGAGACATTGTATATTAAGTAACCACATTTATCATTCATCATGATAAAAAAGTAATCAAGATCCCGTTTTCATTAAAATGATAAGTCTTCGACTTTTTTGGTTTAACACTCATTTAAAGCTGTATCAAAAAAATATTTATAGAAATAAAGAGATCTTAACTAAAATATAGAAAGAAGGTACTTAGATTCAGATGCTGTATAAATTTTTCCTTTTCTCTTCTCCGATCTGAATTTATGGCTAAACACAGTGAAAATTTCGGAATTTTAACACGATTTTTTTTTTTTTATTTAAACTATACGCTTATCAAAAAAGACGGAACAACATCAATTTTTCATACTCTGTATACAAAATGTAACCCGTTCTGCGTTTTTTGTAGTTTTTATACCCTAGGTGAAATAATGATGGTAGAGCAAAATGGATTGGACACCCACGCATAATATTAATATGTAGTTATTTTGATTTTTTCATGTCCGTAGTCCGTCTGTCTGTGCGCATGATAATTCGATAACGCGTTCACTTAGAGAGTTGAAATCTTCTACACAGCCTTTAAAAAAAAGTAAAACTAAGTTCGAAAATGGGACCAATCGGGCAACCATGCAAAAATTTCGTTTTCCACTATATATTTGTACACTGCCTAAGAACACGTCAACATATAGAGCTGAAACTTAGTATATGATGTTTTTATAGTAATACCCAATCAAATTTCAAAAATGGACTAAATCGGGTAACCCCTTCTTGGTGTTGCCATATAAAAATTTAAGATCTTTACGTATTATGTGAAAACTATCAGTCCTAGATATTTATATTGTAACGAAAACTTCTTTAGAATATGAAATCCTATAAAATTGGATATAACCATTTTTACTGTCCGACAAACCGTTCTAGAAATATATGCGAAAAACCACTTCAAAAATCAAAATTGCACAGATGAGTGATCATACGAAATTCATTCATCTATCTAGGAGGTCTTAGAACAATTCTAGCTTTTTTGCTTGTTTTGTTTTTGTTGTTTACCCGGGTAGCCAGAGACGATGATTTTGTCAAACTGTAATAAATAGTACAAACCCAAGTAGCCATTTGTGAAATTTGTAGGTATTACGAATTATCGACAAACCCCAAGTAGCCAAAATATGTGATGACAGAAATATGTGAACTTACTTACTGTATCAGTACGTTTACATGAATACTTGACTACTTGACTTAAAATCTACTTCAAACTCAAGTAGGGTTTTTGGTTGAATTAATTCCAATTACTTGACTTGAAATTTTCTTGAAATTTACTTGAAGTAACATGTTACCTTTGACAACTCTCCATTAAGTTCAATACATAATTGCGGATTTTTAGATAAATATCTTGAGAAAAGTGTTAAAAATCACAGCCTGAACTATCAACAATAATTGTTTTCTTGTTCCTCTTTCCCGTTTTTATATCTCGCACAAATGACAAATTTTCAAGTACTGAAATTGCGTTTACATGAATTTTTTCAAGTATCAAACAAAATTTTGTGATGACTCAAGTATACTTGAAGTCAATGCGCGTTTACATGATATTTTGATTACTTTATCTCTACTTGAATTATACTTCAAGTATTCATGTAAACGTACTGTACTGTTGTTATATATAATGTGATTAGCAATGTTGTTTCAACTAAATGTCATAAATTTTAGACATTCCTGACAGACCTTTTGGGTTGCTATTTGGTGTAAACAATGTCACGAAAATTGGTGGTCACAAATTATAACCAGAAAGTGAATGACATGTCGACATGAAAATGTTGCTGTCCGGTTATCGCCATTTTGGATATTTTGTAGTGAACGCGACAGTTGTTAGTTGTTTTCGTTGTTTTTGTGTTTAAAAGCAGGTAAATTAAAATGAATGAGAAAACTATGTTAAACAGGCAATATAAATATTAAATGAATAAAACAAAAAGTGCAAAAGCTGTTAAAAACTTAAGTGTTGAAGAAACAATTCATATATGGGACAGAGAAGCAATACAGTCAGCGTCTTGTGATTTTTTATGTTTAGAGAACTCTAATTAACAATTTGAAATATAATTTTATACATACATTTTATAATAAATACATATATAGCTTTTGAACTGAAATAAGATTTTAATTTGGATCCCCGAAAGTAAATAAAAGCTGACATAAATGTCACCAAGAATCAGACAGATTAACGACAAAAATAACAAATTACTTGGTTAAAAATGTCAAAAATTTTGTTATCAGTTCGTGTGAAGATTTTGTCTCTTAATTATGTCAAAAAATATTGAAACAAATTATGACAAAAGTACCCACAAAGTATGAGAAATTTGTTGTGATGAATGTGATATTTGTTAGACGAAATGTGTAAATCCTGAACACATTTCCTGGCCATTTTTGCCGCATGATTCTGAGTCTTTGTCGATAATTTGTCGTAAAAATTTTACAAGTGGCTACTTGGGACACTTGTCATTGGTCGACAGAATCATGTGATAAAAGTGTCTGGGAATTATGTTCAGGGTTTACATATTTCTTCTAACAAATGTCAAATTCATCACAACAAATCTGTCATACTTTGTGGGCACTTTTGTCATAATTTGTTTTCATGTTTTTTGACAAAATTAAGAGACAAAATCTTTACGGCTTTTATTTTGTTTCAGGCATCCAAATTAAAGTCTTATTTCAGTTCAAAAGCTATATATTTATTATAAAATATATGCATAAAATTATGTTGTATTATGACGGTAATTCTTCTCTGCCTCATAAGTGATTTGTTTGTTCAACAGTTAAGTTTTTAACTGTTTTTGCACTTTTAGCTTTATTTATTTTGTATGTAAATATATTGTCTGCTTAATATAGTTTTTTTATTAATTTTAATTTATTTTTTAAACACAAACACCAAAAACACAACAAAAAAATTTTTGCGTTCACTACAAAATATCCAAAGTGTTTACGCCAAATAGTGACCCAAAAGTTTGTCATAGGAATGTCTAAAATTCGTGACAGATATATACTTCTATCGTCACATATTTTGGCTACTTGAAAAGATATTTAAAATTGAAAAAGAACTGAAAAAATTCACCAATTTTTGAAATTTTTTTATTTATTTATGATAAGTTTAAAACTTTTTCTATCTAGCGCAACGTCTTCAGCAGTATCTTTACTGCGGATACTTTTACGATATCTGAAAACTGGGAAAAATAAAAACAATGAAAACTGGAATTATGGATAAATTATTAATATCATTGTATACCTATATTTTTGCCAGAGAAATTTATTTTCTTTGCTGATTTAAAATAATCGGTTAATAACACGACGGACGCCATTTTTAATACTTTTCCTTTTGATTAATTTGCTACATGTAGCATGATTACATGCAGGGTTGAACCATGGTTCAATTTGGGTTTAACTTCATGCTCACTTGGCTCGAGTTGAAATTGGATCGACTCAATCACGCTTTGCTGGTGTAATCGAGTTAAAATGGTGTCCCATAAACAATGACTGACTATTTTGTTTGTTTTTTACTTGTAATTTTTGTTAGTTTGTATATTTATTGTGAGTTTATTTTATTTATTTAAATAAAATTTATAACTTTTATAACTCTATTACAAAAAATATCATAAATAAAATGTTTTGTTTAATAATCACTTCATTTGGACCCGTACACACTTCAATCAGGGTTAGCTCAAAAACACGATTCGAAAACTCAACTCAATCCTTCAACTCTGCATGCAAACATGGTAATAATGGGGGAAACCACAATCACCCAATCAATCCCACATTATTCTTTCAACATTAGTGATCATTACAACGGAATTTTGTCACACTTCGTTCACAGTTTCTTGTGAAATTTTTCTCAATAAAAAATTTTGTGGTATCACAATATAAATGTCAAACATTTGTGTGACATTTCGTTTTCACTATAATTTCTTCTATTTTGTGACAATTTTTCGCCATTATTTTGTGATGACATCACATGGCTACCTGTGGATGCTTCCAACCGAATACTATGTACTTTCATTAATTAATTGTTGATGTGCAAAGACATCTTTAACCGTCAGCAGCTTGTACATAATATTTGAATCTAGTATAGTATTCTTTATTCTGAATCGACTTTTTAAACATTTTCAATCACCCATAAATTCATTGAGCACATTCCTATTTTGTTTGATAAAAGTTGAGATGTCTGGATATAGTGGTAATGATGGTTTGTGTCTAGAATTCTTCATAAAATTTCAGAAATTTATTAATTCAGATTTTCTGCTTGGTGAAGGAGGTCTTTTATGCAATTGATTCCAAAGAAACGTAACTGACTTCCAGATGTTAAGGAACTAGAGACCAAATATCCTATGCAATGTGGACTATAAAATCTTCTAAAATATTGAAAAAATTGGATCATCAACTGCCACTTACCATATTGCCAAAATAGGGACTATTTTAATATTTTACATTTTTAGATATTTATTTTAAATTAGTTAGTGTTTTTCCCTTTTTTAAGTTCGTTACCATTTACTTTAAGATCGTCACAAACACGATGAAATATTAAAAAGGTTATTAAAAAAAAATTATTGTAAAGCATATCCGATCACTAATTTAACTGCTCTTGAACCGCGTAATGAATGATATTTGAAAATTGGATCTGTGAAATCTGGAGTTTGACAAATTTGTTTTCGAAGTTGATAGGTCTCTTTTAGGATAAGCTTTTCCTATCATACAAAAAACAAAAACTTTGCTGAGAGACCTTCTCCCGTTTCTATCTTAATCCTAATACTGAATATAAAATTATTCTCCTCATAATGTTAAAAGCTCAACTTAAGAGATTTACGTTTACAAGTCTCTAAGCTCTGCAAACTTAAGTACACAAACACAAGTATATTTGAAAGTCGAGTCGATACTCATTACTCGGTTCGGTCGGACTAGTTGAGGAGCAAACAAATGATTGTGACAGTGTGTCCGTGTTATTGCATTATTGCAATAGTACAAACATTTCTGTAATACACACTATAAAAATACAAATTGCTGCTGTGTAGGCAGCACCGAAAGAAAAAGAAAACAAACGAAACTTAACTTTCTCTATACTCCCCACACTAGAGTATACCGAGAGACAGACGACTACATAACAGCAGACTATACACACCATACCATATACCATCGCATGATGTGATGAAGATTTTGTGTCGTTGTCGTTGATTGTCGGCCATGTTAGTTCTCTCGTAAATTTTCCCCGAAATTCGCGACCATTCATTATACGACAAAAAATATAAGAATTCCATAAGAAAGGTTGTTTTTAAAATAGTCCACCACACAATTTTCTCGGTTTATTACTTGCTCGAATCCAAATTATTTGAAAAATTATAGCAACAAAAAAAGTAAAATATCTATTAGTTCCGATTTTAGTAACTACTAATGATAAGAGATAAGTCTTTTTTTCGTCTTGGAATATATTATAGTTTTTCTCTCCCCCTGGTTGTTTTGTTTTGTGCCGGATCGTCGAGAAGAAAAAGTGGAAAAGTTCTGCTGCTGCTGTGCTGCCTCGAGAGTTTTTTTTCTGTTCTTGGAAAATGTAAATTTATAATATATTATTATTGATAGTGAACTTTAAATAAAATTCAAATAAAAATAAATACATAAAAAAAAGGACTTGAGTGGAATTGATTTATTTCGGTTTCGGGCTTCTTCTTGTGGTGAAATGTAAGAGAAAAGCAAAAAAAAAAAAAATTAGAAAAATGTAAGGAAATTGGTTCAAGTGTGTGCTAAAAATCTTTTTGATGGAAATTATTCCTTTTTTTTTTGTTTTTGCTTACTAGAATTTCTTCGAGTGAATCTAGTGATGTTTTTTTGTTGGGTGGACAGTATCTAATAAATTAATAAGAAAAAAGTAGTTTTTTTAAAATTTTTTTTTTTACATTTATGTGATTGAAAGTTTTAAATATAAAAAAGAGATTGATATCAACCGAGTGCAAAAATAAAAAATAAAAAAAAATTAAATGTTCCATAAAATAAATTGCAATGTGAATAAATTCTCTCAAGTCTCGATTTAATCGATTTGTGTATATACGAAACAACGTTGCGGATTAATAATAATTGTTGTCAATACAAATATTGTGTACTATGTTTTTTATGAACAATTATTAAAATTTGCAATGATCCTCTGCGCCACCCGGATGTCAAGAAATGAAACACACTAATATAAAGTGCTTTATGCAATTTTATGAGAAAATTGAATCAACTATAGCAGAGAGAAATATTCTGGATCTATTTGCATGCCTTCCATCATCATCTGATTTTATCAATGGGGGCAAAAGAAAATTTCCTCGTTGATATGACAACTATAAAGTATTTCGTTGGTTCAATCTATACAGCTTGATAGATATACAAATGTAGATAAATTTAGAGTAGGATAATATAAAATAATATTAAATTCGATTTGTAATAATAATTTATCGATGCAAATTAAAATTGAAATAATTTTGCTGCCAAAAATGTCTCCACCACCAACTAACAACCCCCATCCATCTATCGTATCTATTTATCTATCTAGTAAAGCTGTATTTCGCGAATTCTGCTGTTTCTAATACGGCAATAAATTTTCTATTTTTGCCAATCCAGGCATTAATAATTTCTTCTACAGATTTATAAAATCCTAGCATTGCATACAAATTGAGAAAATTGACTAAAAGTATAAAATTAATATAAATTCAAAAACAAATGTTTAACAAAAAAGTTCTTAAATTTCCTTCTTTCTCTCCTAGAGGAACACAATCAAGAAATCTCCTGTTACCTATAACAAGAAAAATAAAACCTCATGCCATCGCAATTTCGAAGTGTGAACGAGACTTTACATTGTATCGATAGGCAAACAATGTTGCCCTGTACACAAACAGTGATAACATTTTCCTAAACACGCGCGCGTGTACCCATACAAGTACTTTCTAAAGCAAATGCCATCGTTTTGATATAGCAACTTGAATGCGCGCAACAATTTTCCATTTGTATTAGTTTAATATATTTAATTTTTTTTTTGGATATGTGCGTGTATAGTGTCCATGCATAGAAATGTGTGCGGATTTTTTTCATCGAACTAATACATTCATTGTTATCATGATCGTTATATTACTACTGGTGCTGCTGTGAGCTCTGGTTGCGAGAATTCTTATTAGCTGTCATGTCACACCAAATATTCTCTCCAAAGACGGACCAACTAAGAAAAAAAAATTCTAATTCCATATACTTTTGGAGAATTCCTAAGAATCCTGTCTGACTAGGAAAAGGGATTGTATGTACCAATTTTTTACTGTACTCTTTTTTTTTACTCTACTCGGGATGCATCCTAAGAAATTTAGAGATGACAGAGAAATGCGGGGTGTTTGATAAATAATTTCATCGATGAAAATATTTTTATAACTTTTGTTGTTGTTGTTGCTCTTTTTATGTGATATTTAGTTTTCATTTTCGTTGACTTGCCTGTTCGGTCTACACCTACTGCATGCACTCTCTGTCGCCGCCTTCATTGCTGCCGCAGCGTTATTTATTTTTCCCGTTCTCAATGTTTATTTTTGGTTTTTGTGTTCATTAAACTTTATTAAAAATAGATTGGATTTTTTTAAATATAATTATTATTGGGAATCGCGATTTGTGTTTGAAAAATATAAAAAATTATACTCTATAGTGTTTCGAATGCTGCTGGTGTGAAATTGGGTATTTTGTTGTTAACATCAAAGTTTTGTTTTAGAGCAAAATTTTGCATTGATGTAAAAAAAAAATATTAAAGAATTGAAATTGGTGAGTGGAAATATTTTAGAACTTCAATGTTACAGTTGTAATTTTTGTCGTAGGATAATTATCTTGTTTATTTGTGGCGTTACTTATCACTATACTATCGAGGAATTTTAATTTTACAAAGCCTATTCGTTATCCAACGAAGAAACAGGAGGTGCTTTAATCATCTTAGTGACTGGTTAGGTTAGATTAGGCTCGATTGCCTGCTACTAGTCTAACGACAGGTCAATTTTTCATATACCTTGAATTGTCCATATCGGTGGGATTTTACCTGAAGACTATGTATAGTTACGATGGAGGATGCACTAGGATTGAGAGTTATGCCAGAAACATAGCTAGCCACAGCTGTTTATGAATCTAATCAGTCATAGGCCCTTCGCACACGGAGCTACTCAGTTGTGACGGAATGGTTGGTGATCGATGTCTCAAACTGATTAGAAACTGATGATTCGCACACGGAGCAACAAAAATGATGGAATTCGAATCACTTTGCTTCAGTAGCAAGCCAATTCTCAACTTTTTGAAGTATTTATAATTAATATAATTTCCAGGGAATCAAGTGACGAAGAGCATTTCCTCCTATATTATTATTATCAAGGTAGGAGACATAAGCAAAAAGGATTTTGGATTCATCCCTACATTGAAAGGAATAGAAACTGTAGACTATTCGTCGCGACAAATGAGTTGCATCAAATAGGTGCAAAGTTTTGAGCATTCTATAGAATGTCTAAGGAGTATTACCTTAATTTGGTACAAATAGTTGCTGCTCGCATTCAAAGGACCAGTACAAATATGGGAGAATATGTGAGTGTTGAAGAAACTGGTTTGCAATTGATTGCTTGGAGATCGGCACGACGTGTCGAAAGCGACTAATCACAAACGCGTTGCAAATTGATTACCAACTAGTAGCGCCGTGAGCGGATTTCCATTGAACTTTATAAGAAAGTAATAGTATTTTTTGAGTAGCTCCGTATGCTAAGGGCCTTAGTCTTGAAATTTCTAATCGAGAAACCCATACAAACTGCGAGTAAGCGCAGGATAAAGTTGTATGTTTTTGTGTATAAAGTTGTATAAAAAGTAAAAGCAAAAGACTAGCCAAACTTACACTCACACATCCTAACCATCATAGTTACTCACTCATCCTAACCATCTTGTTTGAGCAGTAACTACCTAGTTACACAGCTTATTGAGTTTTTATACATACAGGGTTT
Organism: Dioctria rufipes; assembly: GCA_963924295.1. NCBI lineage: Eukaryota > Metazoa > Arthropoda > Insecta > Diptera > Asilidae > Dioctria > Dioctria rufipes. Next base: position 63,156,646 of record OZ002740.1, on the reverse strand, counting down.
GATAAAATTCTATTATCGAAGGTATATTATTCGCTCAATAAGCTAATAGAGAAAAATTGTGCAGAGCTCGAATATGCAAGTATTCTGATGAAATCACTAAATTTGTAGCACATTTTAACTGTATACATGATTATCTAAGGAATTTATACTCTATGTTGAGCCTCAGATGGTATACCTACAAAAGTTATTGTTTAATGATATTATCATTTTTCTAGCTAAAACACGTTCTCCCAATGTCAATCAGGGACAGGATTTAGGCGTACTGCATGAGTCGGATTCATAGTCTTTTCGATAGCTACCGGTTCTTGATAATACTTTCAGGCGTTTAATACAGATTCGCTGAAATTTTGTACATAGTGTTTTCATAAAAATAGTAAATATAATTTCAAAAATTTACTAAATCGGGCAACCCCTTCTTGGTGTTGCCGTATAAAAATTTAGAATTTTTACGTATACTGTTAAAACGATAAGTCTTATACGGTTTTAATGTACTGAAGAGTTCTTCAGAATATGAAATCCTATAAAATTGGCTCTAATCATTTTTCTTTCCGACGAACCGTTGTAGAAATACCGGCGACAAACCACTTCAAAAATCAAACTTGCACAGATGGGTGCACGAAATGACACACGGGCAGTCATTTAGGGTATCATAAGAATTGGTCTTAGACCAATTCTACATTTTTTACTTGTTTCTTGAAAGCTTGTGGGCACAATTTCAGATCACTAAGTGAACGCGTTTTCGAGTTATCACGAGGACGGATGGACAGACCGACATGCAAAAATCAAAATAACTATTAATTTTATCCGTGAGTGGCCTATCCATTTTGCTCTACCCGAATTATTTCTATGCGTTACAAACGGAATGACAAATTAAGTATACTACCTTATTATTTCATTATCTAGGGGATTTAAACGCGGGATTTAGTTTACTAGAATCTTATCATTTTATTATTTCTTATTTCCTCCTGATTTACTGACAAACTATCATATCTCTCGTTTTTTCAACATTACTGGACTGTAAAGACCATATCACTCACTTGATCAGTATCTTCGAGTGTAATGTACCTACAATAAATTGCTATTACTCCGTGAACGGTATGATAAAAAAGATGACTAAAAACTTTGGTGTGACATGCTAAATATAACCTTTAATATTTTTGAGTAAAAAGAAGGAAATGGAATAGCACATATCCAAGAAAAAAGAAAATATTAAAAATTAAAAAAAAAAAGAAAAAGTGTTTTCATCTGATCGTGTTTCAAACAAAATTAGTGTAATAAAAATAAAAATAAAAATATTTTAATTCTTCCAGATATAAAATGATGAGAAAAGTTAAATTGTATTTTTAAAAATATAAATCTCACACGCACATAATTCGGTATATAACAAATAAAGAAAAAATAACAACAATATACGCGCAAGGAAGCAGGATTAATTAATTTTCCTGCCGATTTTGTTTCCTGAAATTTCACTGATTGGATCGCACAAATATTTCTGCAACTCAAATAACTAAATCTCCCAACGATCATCATATTTTTAATAGTCTCGAAATTGGATTTAAGCCTCCCGTAATAACGCTTTGAAAGTGAAAAGGATTTTCTCTCCAATTCAAAAAAAGGTTTGTATAACAGTTATTTGAATTATATTTTACTTTTTGATTCAAAATAACAATTTATTTAAAGAAAAAAAAATTACTGGAATAAGTTTTATAATTGTTTAGTGTAATTGAAAAACCGATTAAGGCTTAATAGCAGACGATAAAGCTGCTGAATTCGACTTTTGAAATCTTGTTATGTATTGAAATGAAGTGAAGCTTTTCTGTCGAAAGCTTTTAATTATGTATCCCATGCCACAAATTATAAAACAATTTAGCAATAGCAAAGACCGTGTATAAAGAACCCCAGAGCCTTTCTTCTCTGATTGGAAAATTTGGAAAAATTTCAAAATAAAAGGGTCAGAAATATGGACTTTGGGAGGAAAATGAATATCGAAACTTAAATGCAAATTTATAAACTTATTATCAAGAATGAAACAGAACGTTTTTGCGAATTTTGCCATTAATAATGACCAAAATCTTCACATTATTTCAATACGGGAGAATCTGATTGAAGAATGTACCAAATTAACGCTCTTCGTTTTGATTCTCATGATTACAGTATAATATAAATTTGGTATTTTTTTTCGAGGAAAAATTACAAATTTAGTCGGAAATGGTGCTACATGTTAGTAAAGTTTTTACAATTTTTCTAAAAATATGTTCTCAAGCTTACGGCAATATATGCCGATAGAGCTACCAAGGAAGAGGGGAGGATGTTAAATGGGTGGGCGAAAAATCGGTTAGTGTAAGGATCAGATGAATTAATGATAGTAGAAATTAGCAACGTTAGGCATTAAGAGCAAAAGAAGCTACAGTTATCTTAGAAAAAACATCCACTACTTCGAGAACAGCTCAAGATATCATGGCCATCAATTTTGTGCTAATAAAAGTGATTTAAGTTAAAGTACGCTATTTGATGGTTATTTAAGGCAGGTGAAGTTAAGTGGTGCCAGGAAGGGAGGTAATAGTGGGCTAATGTACTATACTACCACATACATTCATTCAACTTTTAAGCTCTTCCCGATTTATTCGAATGTTTATTCGTTGACCACTCCCAGAGATTTTAGAGGATATACTTTATAATAATTCTTATGTCAAGCGTAAGTATCGCTGCCATTATAGTAATGAAAATTTTAGCTTAAAGAGTGAAGCTGTAGTATATATTCGAAGTGAATACCGAACTTTAACGCCCAATAACAGAATACTATCAGCGGCCCATTAGTTTTTGCTGGAGCTATTTATGCTAGTTCGTAGAACTGATCAGACGGTATTCGAATGGTATTCGAATGTTACATTTCTCTGCTAGGAACGTTCATCGAGAATAAACAGTAGGAATTGAGTTGTCAAATTAAACTATTAGTTAAGAAAAGTATTTCAGCCCCTTCCAATGTCCAAATGAATGCTTACTAAAAATTTCACCTCCACTTGAATGATCAGATTCAGAAACGAGAGATTAAGTAAAACCTGAAGAGTTGTCGTAACTGCAGGATAAATGGAGCCCGTGATCCTCGATAACCACACACTGGCTCATTACCTTTTCACGGATCTTAAATTATTAAACTGAATATCCAATGCACTACCCTCTGTTTTATATCATATACCCCAAAGGTTAATTTACATTAGTCAAAGACTTAATAATAGCCACTTCAACCTTTTCATTCATGAAACTTCAGTGAAACACCAGTGTTGCGCTCTTCCTGCAGTGGAGCACTGAAAATGTTCGATGGGACGAATTTTATAGCAGAAGTGCAACACTAGGTTTGTACTGAACTTCTACTTTGCACTGGATATTTTCTCGGTGTTACAAAGCATATTGAAGTTCAATTGTCACCTGCTCTGAAAAAGTGTAATGTCGCGATTATATGTGAAATTTTTGAGTTAAATGAAATTAAAGATTTTAATTGGGTAATTTGCATAAAGTTAAAGAACATTTATTACGTACATAAACCATCAGCATAAATCTGTGTAAAAATGTTCCCCATGCTTTGGTGCAAGTGCAATTGAAGTTCGTCATCAAGCTTAATCTCAGTTCTAAATAACGAACAGGGACACTTATATAAATCCTCCGAGGGAAATTCGCAACCATCTATTTCGTTCAAAACATCGAGTCTAGAATGTCCAGAAGGCTTTGTTGTAGCAATTGTGTAAATATTGCACCTTTACGCAATGAATGGCTATGTTTGATTTTCTTTGTATCACCATATCCACGTGTAGCGCCAATGACAGTAGAAACTTTTCCATCGCTGCTTCGAGGGTAGTAGTAATAGTTAGTAATAGGTATGCACAAATATTATTTAGCAAAGCGCCTTATCAGACAGAACATTATTGTTCTTTTATATTTTTAAATACATCGATATGTTTACACATAATTTACATAAATATGAATTATAATTACGTCTGCCAACAAAAATAATTTTTGAAAAATATAATTGAATGGAATACTCCACGCGGGCGGAACGTTTTGAAAATCTGGTATACCTATGTACATGCTGGGTATATAGTAAATGACTTATGAATATTCTTCACTAAATTAACTAAGTCATAAATTTATTGAGATAAAGAGCGCATGTGCATGCGGACAAAAAACCAAAAACGAATAAATGAAAATTAACTCGGCGGGGTTTGCTTTAAACCAGTTCAGTTGGGCGCTTGCGTAATATGATCTGGTGTTAAGCGCCTTTTCGTTAACAAAATTTGTCATTCACATTAGAAGGCGTTGCATACAATAAGCAATTCTCGGAGACGAAAATAAATGTATCTACAAAGAAAAGAAAAGAAAAAACAAAAAATACCACAGGGGAATATTATTAAAAATAGAATTTTACAAATTTTTGGATTAAAAATTTAAAACAGAAGCGAAACAATTGAGTTTTCTTTTGTCAGACACTATAGAAGCTCTATGTTAGAAATAAAAAAGAAATGAAAAAATAAAAAATTAAAAGTTTTGTTGTTGCTGTGTTTTCATCATATTTGCTTAACACATACATATGAGCCTATCACCGCTTCGACAAAATTATGTTTTTTTGTGAATAAGTGGTTCCTACAGCAATTCCTGAAGTATTTTACCGTCAATAAAAATTATGAAGAAGGAAAATATTTATAATGTGTAGGCCAGATGTAGAGTTTACCTGTGGTAGCTATATGGTATTCAAAAAGAAGACTGTACCGTAATATTTTTCGTTTGCATGCGTTTTGTATTTATTGCACATTTGCTGACTGCAGGTATTTGCAAATGCACCTTCTTAAATGTAGTGGGCAGTGATAACATTCAAAATATTCTCGAAGTATAGCCGATATTTGAATATTTTGTTGCCCCAACTATGAGTATAAATTTTCGCCTTCTTTGGATATTGATATAGGATAAAATCAACGTATATAGAAGACAAGGTATTCTCATTAAAATTTTTTCACAATTTGCAGCTCCTAGCCTGTGACGTAATTCTGTGACTAATGTATATACATTTTTATAGGAAAGACAGAGAGAGGGGAGAGAGTATTGTGTTCTCTGTACCGTGCTTTTCTATACATTTCACGAAAATTCGTCACTAATGGCGGAACGTGGTTCGTAATGGGAATACCTTACATTCTATACACTTTGGGCTAAAATCATTCATATCACCCTTTCGTATATTTTTTATTCATTTTAAAGGCCGCTACACACGCTCAAGCAAATCATAATACTCAACCATGCTAGGGCTGAAGATTGGATCCGGATTTGCTAATATCTGGATACCCGGATCTGCGAACTATCCGATTCCTCCAGATCCGGATCCGAACTATCCGGATCCAGACTACGGAAAAAAGCTTCAAAATTGTGTTGTTTATGAGAAAATGAAAATATCATGAAATTTATATTTTCCCAATGAAAAAATACAATCTGAAGGAAGTTTTGACCTTTTTTTTGGTTACTGTGGATCCGGATGACTTGGATCCAGATCCGGATAGTTGGGATCCGGATACTAGGATCCGCATTATCCGGATACCCGGATTTGAGTAACCGGATCGTAATTATCTCGAATAATCCGGATGGTAAATTATCCAGATACTATACATACTTTCAGCTTTAAGCAATGAATGACCCAGTCGTATGATTTATATGAGAGTATAGTATGTAGCGCAATTAGGAGCTTGAGTAGAGACTGAAGTCTGCCATGAATGAAATCGGACGAGCGTACAAGCAAACCTGATGACCTTGCTATAGAAATAGAAATGAATTAAAGTTTGAATAAAATTCATTACGAGTGGAGCCAAAAGTTAATATCCGATTTTGTCTAGTTCAATTCTATAACAAAGTCATATAAGTTTTTGCTTGTATGCAATAGTTGCCGGCGATTTTACTCATGCTTCTGAACTCAAGTTCCGACATTCGCTACATACGCTTATGCAAATCAAACGGCTGGGCCATGCACAAGTTGCAAGATTTGCTTGAGCGTGTGTAGCGACCTTAAGGCTATTTCTTGCGAAGAATGAAAAGCTACTGAATCTTAAAACTTCACATGTAGATATGAAACTTTGGCCCTTATCTATACTGATCCCACCTGGGAATGCTATCCTGAGAATTACAATTTTTTTTAAATAAACCTGAACTCTAAGAAGATAACATATCAAACCAGTACAAAATTATAGGATAAGGAATTAATACTTATTAATATTATTATGATTCTAAATTATGTACGGAGGAAAAACATCGCATTATATGACGTTTCAACCGATACCTTTTAATCATCCCCACTGACCTAATAGAGCGGTTGTTTCGTTGGGAAAACAAAAGGTTCTGACTTGGAAATTGTTTGTAATTTTGTAACTTAAATTCATCATTTTCTTTTTATCGGAAAATTAGTTCTAACAAATTTTTTTAAAGAAACACTTATGCATGAAGAGAGAAAAATTACCACCACAGAGCTTCAAGTTTTTTTTTATATTATTAAGACAGGGGATACTCTATTATGCAAAGCACAGAACGGAAGGAAGAAGTTAGAGCTAAAGTATTACGGGATTAGAAGCAATCGAGTTTTTTTTTTGGTCATTCCAGATTTTGGTCATCATAGTTGCATAGGAAGTCATCTGCAGGAATTAACGTTTCGCAATTTCTATTTAGGGTAGCATTGGTTCGAATTTGGTATAAATTTAAGTATATCCGATCTAGAAAATTGACTAGCTCTGTAGTAAACAGGAGAAAATGAAGAATTTCAAACAGATTAGTCGTGGACAATTTAATCTATTCGAAATCTTGCTGGAAAGAGTCCAAGTCCAAAATAAGGCCAGAATAGGAATGGAGAGCATAATCGAGGCCTGCAAGGTCTACTATACCATATGACCTATATGTTTGATATGTCAGAATTTTAGCCATTCTTATATAGTGGAATAATCAGATAATGTTTCCATGAATTAAGCAAATAACCACTGGACTAAAATAAATTAAGTAAATATTTAAGGTCAGGGGGTAGCATTTCTTAAAAAAGAAACTGGGATTCATGATTGTCAAACAAACTACCAGGAAACTTGGGAAAATTTTTAGTAATAGGTTATCGTTATAAGCATATAATCTATGGTTTTAAGCGAAGTAGTATGAAAAAGTAATACTAATTTAAACAAGGAAAGTATGAAATTTCGTGTGGTCACCCCTTTCCGCTGTGATCGTTAAAATCGTTTTTCGTATCTATTTCTAGAACGGTTCGTCGGACAGAAAAATGACTAACCAATTTGATAGGATTTTATATTCTAAAAAACCTTTCAGTAAAATAAAAACGTCTAGGATTGATCAATTTCACAGTATACGTTAAAACCTTTTTGTATGACATTATGGACAGGTTGTCAGATTTAGTTCACTTTTGAAATCGTATTTACTGTTTTCATGAAAAGGTCGTCTCTCTACGTCGAAACGTTCTTATATAGTGAATAACGAAATTTGTGTATGGCAGCACTACAAAGGAGTTACCTGTGGTGACATGTTCTAACTTCGCATCGAAGGCAATCTTCGAAGCGAAGATTTCGCTCTGGGACGGTATGTTATAAGATTTTCGTTCGACAGGCGATTTTGCTTATTTCGAAATTATTTCCGAATTTTTCCCCTTATACAAATGACATTATTATTTTCAAGTTGTTGATAAATATTAATAATAATAAAATTGGAATATATGAATATTTCAACCGCAGTGGCTTTATTTGTGGAGGATAACGAAAATGACGAAGAAATAATTAATTATCGAGTCAAAACAAAATTTTTAAGGTAGCGGTATAATGTTAGGATATGCCTAACAAAATATACTGCCTTACTAATTTTTGAATTCAACAAACATTCTTACAAGTTTTATAACTTCAGGTTTGAAGAATCTATATAATTAATATATAAAATCATTTATATTGAATAAATTTAAAAAAATGTAACATTTAAATGTAATTTCTTAAATTTTACATACATTTTATAATCCTCGCTTGTACTATCACTCTTAGCAAAACTTAGTGATGTTCTATCGAAATTATCGCCTGTTGATAGTGTTACAAGACCGACTATATATAAATTGTTATAACATCTTGCCCCTGGTTTGTCTCTCTAAGTAAACGTATTCTCCGACTTATCGATAGGAGAGACGGACCGATAGACAGACAGGCATACCTACGCACGGACGGACGGACAGACGGACATGCAAAAATTAAAATAACTTGCAAGAGTGTCCAATCTATTTTGCTCTATCTGCATTCTATGTATGTGCTACAACTTAAATAACAAACTTATATCAATTTCGATGGGATAAAGCCAGTGCTCCATTTTTCCAGCAGTGCTCCACTTATTCTAGCAGTGGAGCACTGAAGCCCATTGAAAATATTTCTGTCATATTCTATATAGGAAATTGCGTAAGCACTGTTTTTTATTGCTATATAGAAAAAAAAAACTATCTTTAACTTTACAAAAATCACAAAAAGAAATCTTTTAATTCATTTAACTCAAAAGTTTCACAAATAATCATGACAACCCACTTTGACAGAACAGATGACAATTGAACTTCAATATGTATTTGTGACACCGAGAAAAAATCCGGTGTAACGTAGGGGAAAGTTAGTGCAAAACAGTGTTGCACTACTGCCATAAAAGTGGTCCCATCGAACATTATCAGTATTGCACTATTGGAAGTGCACTACTGTTTAAGTGAAGTTCCATTGATATCGCTATTACTATTATGAGATTTCCTCTAGGGCAGGGGTGGCGAACTTTATCATGCGTATGATCGACTTTTTTCTGAAAATGTCTCGCGATCTACCTTCGTGAAATTTAATTATTCAAATATGTTTCTTGTACACTAATAAGTATAATAACAAGGAGTTTATACAAGCATATATTTAATTAATTTAAAATTAGGTGATGAAAAATACTGATAAAATTCTTTTAACTTATCATTAATGAAAAGTCTGTTTCTGCATTTATCCAACCAGGTGTTTATAATTTGAATCGTCAGTATTAGTATTAGTAAGTAGATAATGATGTTCAGTCCTTGTTAAAGAAAAGACAGGTTCACATAAGTATGTAGTTCCGAAACAAGAGTAGATATATTCGCTATATTGAGTAATATTTGGAAGCTTTTCTCGATTATGATATTTATAAAAATTATCCACAAGATCTCTGTGTTGCAGTTTCAAATCTGTCTTTGAGTTATACAGTAGAGTTCATTTAACACGAAAACTGATTACACGAAATATTGCATAACACGAATAAACGGTCAATTACCACAAAATAATGGTTGTTGTGCCATCGAACACCACCTTATGTCTTCATTAAGAACCAGAAAACCTTCCACAGAAAGTTTCCGTTCAGGAAATTCATTGCGAGTGTTGAATCTAAGGAAAATACTAACGGAATGACAGTTTTGGACTCTTTACATCTACTGCCTGGCGATGTGCAACAACCACAATAATTTAAAATTGTCTCAAACATCTAGGTTTTTCTTAGTAATGCCTTCCTCACAAGGTTTTGTTCCGAAGACGTTAAATTATACAATTGTTTACGCGATGTCTACAACTATCTGAATTTAGCCATAGATATTACACTCGAAGATTATATGAACTTGTATGACCATATTGAGACTGCTCCCAAGTTGACAGATCATGAAATTGTGGAACTAATGAGACCATCAGAAAATTCAGATAACGACGAATAAAAATATAATGCAATGCCTATACCCAGATTCTTAATAATATAATTTTTTTTGCGTATGTATATAAGACAACGCTTACTAAGTCCCCATGATTGCGCGTTAACCAACTTCCACTATAATTTCATTTTCTAACATGTTTTTGTTAAGGTTTAATGTTTCAGATAATTTGACAGGAATAAGTTTTACATTTAAATACTTTTAAAGGAAAACGACACATATTTCACATTATTTGAACTCTTTTAAAACCAGGAACTATCACGTAAAAGCTTTCAACTAATAAAAAGGATGACTTTTTTTTATGAAAGCTAATAAATGTTACCACTTGTAACAAAAAAAGACGGCGTGTCGATAAACCTACCAAAATTTAGTAGAGACTAAGTGGTTTGTTGCACAACGAAAGAATTATTTGGTCGATTATAGGTAAACTGAAAAATTAAACTATGACCTAAAGGTAAACACATTGTTTGCTTTTATTAGTTACAATTGTTTGCTGAAACAAAGCACTGTGTTATCGTAGAAAGTCTTCATATTTAAAAAAAGGTGGGTTTAATTAGATGGGTGCTGCCAGATATACAGCCCACTTCACTTAAACCATCATTGGGTCCATTGTGCCCTATAGAGCTGAGCTGAGCTCTTTGCATTGTAGCTCTTCGAACTCCGGGAAGAAGCAGCTATCAAGTAAAAAAATTCTAAAGTATCGATACTGTACTAATTGCTAGTATCATAAGAAATGTATTGATATAAAAATCTTAAATAGTGCTTTATTATAGGTAACAGTGAAGTATCGCTATCAAAAGTAATCGACTATAAATATATTCGGTATCATACTGAAAGTTCGACGCTAGTACAGTATCGATACTTTTTGTGTACCACTACTATCAAATAGTACTCGCTTTCTGATCGTTATGGTTAGACACTTAGAATTAATCAATTTCCAAAACGTGTTTACCTACTATATCTAAGGCATATGTATATATAGTAAAGCCTAGTACTAAGGTCCGCGCTAAGCTAAATTTTATATAAAAATTTAGCAAGCTAAACAATATTGGTGAAAATTTATCTTGAATTTTAGCGAGAGTGGTACTAAGGTCAACGCGCTAAATTTGCTTTTGGGTTTTGATTAGAGATGGCACCACCAGTAAAACTAAAAAAAATTTAGCTTGAATTTATCCGCCCGGGCCGTTGTTTAGCACTCTAAAAATATTTATTGTCAGAGTTCTGATATTTGATAAATTTATTGACCGGATTTTTGTAATTAACGTAGTTTTGTACGTCTTTGCTATAAGTACAGATGAATTAGATTTGTTTTCGTGGCCGTATTTTCAATATCATTTTTAATTTTTTTTTATTATATACATTATGCATATTATTTTTATATTTTTAATATTTCCAAATAATTTTAACTATCTGTTTTTAGAAATATTATGACGGCGCGTTGTATTTCCGTAAAAAAATTGCAGAAATTCTTCTGTTTCTTGCTTTTAATATATCTTTTCTCTGAGTCTCCGCTGTCATATTTTAGCTGCTAAAGAACGGCCCGATATTGGAGACCCGCTAATATTTAGTTTAGCGCGGACCTTAGTACTAGGCTTAATCATATTTCGAAGAAATGTACACTCCAAAACTAGTTTTAACCAGCTTTATGGCAGTTTCACAATTTAGTACTGTCCAGTTTCAACTAAAATTAAGAAGAAACTCCTTCTGTACAGCGCGATGGCATATACGATGAATCATCAATTACATACTTAATTTACACTTTGATAAGATCTGTCGCCATAGAGAACTACCGCACGGTATCTGTAGATTCATAGTTTTACAAATTTTACATTAATGTTATGTAATTAACTTATGCTTATGTAGATATATATGAATACTCATATTGCATGTAGATCGTATTATTATTAGTTCGTGGTTCGTGCCCTCAAAAATGATTATCTTTTTCACTACGTAATAATATAATAATGTTCAGAATTTTATTGAATGCATTCAGAATAGATCATCATTAGTCTTTTATGAAATTGGTACATATACTCAAGCATATAAGGGCGCAGTATAGAAAAAAAATCTTAAGAAAAGTGCACGAAAATGTTCTTGCTGCTTATAATCGATCAAAGGTGAGTGGTTATCGATGTAAGATGGACCAATTGCGATCAAATTCTTTCTTTGAAATCCACTTTCTTGATTTTCCTTCATAAAAGCAAAGGCATTTTAATCTAATCAAAGTATTTGGCTACATAATGTCTACCGAAATAATATGTAGAGGGTTAATAATGACTATAAGAACCAGCTTAAAATAAGCTCCTTGTAGTGACACGTTTAATAAATAAACGGTTAACAATACATGCATTTCATCACTTAGTCGATTTTAGTATTAGTATGTTAAACTAAACATAAACCAAACACCAGATAAAATAATATGCAACATGACTTAAGTACATATTATATAGAGTTTTTTAAAATATAATAGAAACGTCAACAACAAAATGCTCAGCCATATTATAAAAATCAATGCCCATGAGATTAATAGGTTTATACATGCCAAAGATATATCTTGAGGAGTTAACATGCAACAGAGGTAGCCTTCTCAAATTATGCCTACTATCACAAGAAAGAGTAACAAGGGAGAATCAACCATTCACGTTACACAAAATTTACATCGGTAACCACAAGGTATATAGAAAAGTATTCCCATTAAAATTTTGACACATTGCAGCTGATAGTCTGCGACATAATTCTATTAAAGTTTTTCTAAAAAATTATTTCTTTTAAGTACATAATTAAGAGATATTTCGAAAGTTTATAGTGTATTTTAAATATCGAGGGCTATCGATCAGAAATTTAAAAGTGTTCTGAAATTAAATGTCGATTTTAAATAATACAAATTATTTTAAGCATGAAAGAATTTAGTGAAATTGAAGACAATTTTATAAACTAATTGAAAATATTTTATTTGGTCTTCGAACATTATTTACTTTTTAGGCAGGACTGCTATTTATTACCTCAATTATCTTTGATTTTGTTTATCGCACAAAGTGAAACTGTAATAATTATTATTGTTTAAGGAATTCGAAATGAAAAGTATTAAAAAAATACTGAAATATATTTTCTTATTTATATGTTGCTGTAGTTATTGACTTGACTTCTCCTAAATTTTGATTGTTTATTGAATACTGTCATATATCGCAATATTTTTGCAATCTCATTATGGTTGATAATTCAAAGAGAATTGTGATTTATTCTGAAATATTTCCAAAAAGGCTTATCGTCCTCCATGACGGGCCCTCAATACTATCAAGTCTAATGGAGAACAATGACTATTTTAGTTAATTATGCAGAATCATAATCACAAAATAAACAATTAATTCAGTGAAAGAATTATTGAAATCGGATAAAAAATGACGAAGTTATAGCTATTTTAGCGCCGCATTCTCAAAAACGCGCTCTAGCATGATGACGTCACTATACACAATACAATTCGCGGTCTAACGCAGCGCGAGTATAGTTGCTGCGCCGCCGTGATAGTAAGCGCACGGGATTGGATTTGTTTTGTATTTATTTCATAAAATATCGTCTTATAAATATTATATTGTGCAAACTGGCATCGTGCGTGTTGTGTACCGTGACGTCATCACCAGATTCGCCGTTTTTAATTTCCGTTTTTTTAAACTTCAATAACTTTGTCATTTTTTGACGGATTTGAGTCATTCAAAAAGAAATATACTCAGAAATGTACATTGCTTTTGATCTGATATATTAAATTTGAATATCTTGTAGTAAGATTGTTCTCCATTGTGTCAATATATTTTTTTCTTGTACCAAAGAAATATTTGTCAATGCAGAGAATTTTGACACATTTGCAGCTGGTGAAGTAATTCTGTGAATTAATAAAAAAGGAAAAGAAAATTTAAGAAAAATGGCGAATCGTGATCCGTAACGGGAATACCTTGTATTCTATATACCTCGGGTAACCATGCGACGTTTTTCAAGCGAGTGCATATTTAAAAGCTTCATATAGGGTGGAAGAACAATGGTATAAAGCGTAGGAAGTTCCGCTGAACAAACTCGATACGGTCGATGTGTGTACCGTAAAAAGGAGACCAGACCTAGCTAGCGTATTCAAAGTGTGGTCTCACATAGCAAGTGTACAAAAGCAATGTTATGATAGGATTCGAGAAATCTTGGGACCAACATTTTATAAAGTCTAGCAGAGAAATACTTTTTGATATTATGAAGTTTATGTGAGAGATAGAATTCAATCTTTGGTCACATTTGACACCCAAGTCACAGACAGAACAGTCACAGAACAGACACGTCGAATCGAGGAATCCGAAAACCATAATCATAAGTGATTGCTTTCTAATTCCTATGGAAGGTCACAACCTCATATTTTCCGATATTGAGTACCAAATCATTGCTGTTGCACACATCGAAAAATTTGTTGTTGTTGTTTAATTTCTATTTCCACATGCAGTAACTTATTTAGTTTGAACGTTGCGCAATGTACCTAGTTTATGATTTCGGTGTTTATTATCGCCACCATTGTGTTTATTTGATTAATGAGTAATTTTGTAAAATCTTGTCATGGGTGTAATAAGGCCCACTGGAGTAGATCGTTGGCCTTATTACCCTACCTAACCTAAATTCTCCATGAAACTAATGTTCCTATATAGGATTATGATTGTGACATAATTTTTGTTCCAAAGAATGAAGACTGTTTGGATTTACTCTCTTGTACGTTAGGAAATTTATAACTAAAGCTGTTAGGGCCCTATTATCCCCATGGGGGGTAAAAAGACCCATTTTTAATTTTATTCGAAATTAATAAAAATAATCGAATTTTGTTGATTTTGTTAGTTTTAGAAAGTTTAAAGGGAATTATTCCTCTTCTGATTAACATTTTGAAAAAGGTAGTTTTTGCTTTAGGCTTATTATACTGTGGTAGTTTAATAAGGCCTTTGGAAAGGGTTTTATAAAACTGAATTATTTTTTGAAATACCCACTTCTAGTATTTCTATTTTGTAGTTGTGCAAATAAATAAACTTCACGGAAAACTTGTTTTTGTAGTTCTATATCACCAAATACTTGATTTATTGCATTTTCAAAGTAGGTGGGCCTTATTTGACGTAGGTACCTTAATGTACTTCGGGTCACACTACCTCACTTTTTTAAGATAAAGATAAAATTCGCTTTAGCCATAGTGCTGAAAGGGTATGTAAAATTTCTGTCTAATAAAATTCTCATTTTTCTCGAAAAATCAGAGAATCCAGCATGAGTTTCTCCCACTTAGTCTCTTCAGAGCAAAACGAAATAAACAGAAGCACGGGCTGTTCAAATATAATACGAATTACACTAACAAACATTGCTTTTGCTATAAAAAATATTGGATAATTCTCACAATATTTCAGAAAAAAACCGGTTTTCACAAAAGCGCGGGAACATTTTATCAGAGTAAATTTGAAGACTCCACCCCTTCTCATTTATTTACGAAAATGAATCATTTGTCATTCTGTTTCGTTGCATGTAATCTGCGCTTTCACATTTTTTACCTTTATTCATAAAACTTTTAAAGAAAGTTTGATTTTTTATTTATTGTTTTTTCTTCTTTCTTCCTTTTCTTGTCGTGTACATTTTAAACGTAAAACACTCGGAAATCTCGCCTGATTCTTAACTTGTTCTTAAGTTAACTTTGACAACGGGCCCAAGTAGATCCCTTCAGGTTCGCCAGATGAAGCCTTCAAGGCTCTAGAGATGGAATGGCGGAAATAGGTCTTGTATGTTCTATTATCTAAATAAGACTCCGTTAATTTTAGAAATGTTGGGGGAAACACATACTTTTCAATATTAAACATTATCACGGAGTGAGATAAGTTCTCGAAGGTTTTGCTAACGTTTATATAAATACAATCTGTCTAGTAGACTTTTACAAACCTGCCAATGGAATTCGAGATACATTCCAACAAGTAGGTGGTTGTAGACCTGCCCAAAAATAACCCATGTTGATTCTTTACAAAATTTTAAAAAGAAATCTAAAACCATATACATTTACAAAATAACCTTTCTACCGTAATACCGTCAAAAATAACCTTACCGGAATACCGTACATTTTCCATTATGCCAATTTTAGTACAGTTTGTTTGAATTTCTTACCTCAATAAATTATTTTAATATCTTTAAATTTCTGATTTTGAAAAAGATGTGTAAAACAATATCTTGCAATTTTTTCTAAAATACAGAATCTAAAAACAAACAAAGTCTAATTTGGTCATATCAGTGATAGCTGCTGAGGCATCATTTCTCTAGATGTATGATTTGTAGTTTGTACCCCACTAAATTTCGCTTAATTTTGAACTCCTGTGTTCTTATCCCACTATTAAAATAAGTAAATTGGCTTTCTGTCCCATAATATGGTAAGTAAAAATATTACATAATATTATTATAAAAAATTATAAGAAATATACAATTAATTCCGCTGATTTTTTTTTATGCATTTTCCGGTTGGATGAAATAGTAGAACTTTTATATCTTAGCCGGGGGTTACATGAGATAGTACAACTGGCATGTAATTTGCACTGCCGTACAGGCCATGCCGGCAGATCAGCTTTCAGTGAATTTGAATGATGAAAAATCATGGAAGCTGAGGCGTGAATTAAAATTACGACTGATCAGTCGACTACGACTTTGCCCAAATGGTAAATGCATGTGGCAATATACAATTGCAACTTCGACTGCGACTGAAACTAAACTTTGCTCAAAGTGCAAAGTTGGTGTTGGCTGCGGCCAACTTCAGTTCAATCACAGAAGTCGTGACTTCTGGGCCCGGATTTACTAACTCGGAGAGTTGTGGAGATGAGATTTGCAACAACTCTCCACTCGGAATTCTGTAAAGCCTAGTACTAAGGTCCGCGCTAAGCTAAATTTTAGCGGGTCTCCAATATCGGGCCGTTCTTTAGCAGCTAAATTATGACAGCGGAGACTCACAGAAAAGATATATTAAAAACAAGAAGAAGAAGAATTTTGCAATTTGTTTACGGAAATACAACGCGCGGTGATAATATTTCTAAAAACAGGTAGGTAAAATTATTTGGAAATACCTATTAAAAATATAAACATAATATGCATTATGTATACAATAAAAAAAAATTAACAATTGATATTGAAAATACGGCCACCAAAAGAAATCTAATTCATCCGTACTTACAGCAAAGATGTACAAAACTACGTTAACTACAAAAATCCGGTCAATAAATTTATTAAATATCAGAACTCTGAAAATAAATATTTTTAGCGTGCTAAAGAACGGCCCGGGCGGATAAATTCAAGCTAAATTTTTTGGAGACTTACCGGTGGTGCCATCTATAATCAAAACCCAAAAGCAAATTTAGCGCGATGACCTTAGTACCGCTTTCGCTAAAATTCAAGATAAATTTTCGCCAATATCTTTTAGCTTGCTAAATTTTCATACAAAATTTAGCTTAGCGCGGACCTTAGTACTAGGCTTAACTCGTGAAATTTGTACTGAGATTTACCAAACTCTGTCTGCTTTTATTGTCCTTTGTGAAGGTACCAATGTACCTAGGATTTTCAAATTGAATTATGGACTCACTGCATATCCTGGCTATGTTTACAAAAACAAATTATGGACATCCTTGCAATACTTACATAGAAATAAGGATTTTGGTGTCTCAAGGTACCCGCTAAAAATTGTAATTCATGCGAAAATGGTCAATTTGGTCGTCTTCCAGTACAGAAGAGATGCTATAAAAATTTTAACTATGCACGTTAAAGCTTGTATGTAGGATGAAATCGCATTTAAATTTTGTCCCCTAATTAGATATGTAATTAGTTTTTGAGTCCGGTAAATAGTTTTGCAGATAACTGCAAAAGAAGTGAATCAGTCCTTCTTAAGATGAAAAAAAGGCAATTTTTTGGTACAAAAATGGACATATTTTCAACTCATCATTATGAAGAACTGGTAAGTCGTGGAAATTCACTTTCCATGCAAAAAATGTTCACAACAGAGTACTAATGGATGTGAAATAAAGAACAGAAGAAATTTATGAAAAATATAGGAACTGGGGTGTATATGACCCAAGTGCAAAAAATCCGTCTTTCGGCGGCATAAAGTCAGTCATGAAGTTAAAATGATCAAAAAAAACTAGACCACTCCATTACCGGCTTCTCTCTCTTTAATTTGATACCAAACATGACGTATTTTAGACAACTCCCAATTGGGGTTGGTACGACCCCAAAAGATCCCCAAAAGACCCTCGCGCAGAAATTATTCACCTATATTTTTGAACTCTAGACCCTAAATCCATAGAAAAAAACCCCAATGCTCTACGATCCTCCCACACAGAGTATGCCGTCTTTCAATATTTCGATACTTCTCACGATTTCTTTAACAAACTCCTAAGTATTTTAGAGAATCTCGAATGGTGAGTTGGGAGTTTTAATCGGGGAAAACGAAAATTCTCATCTCCCAAACTGCCAAACTCCCCGAGTTACAGAATCCGGCCCCTGGTTTGTTCAAGCAGTTGAAGCTTTAATTTAATTACAAATTTCACCTCAGCGTCGACTTCGACTTAAAATCAAGTCGCAATCGACAGATCAGTCGTAATTGTAATTTAGGCCTAACTTGACATAATACAGTTTTCAAGATGGCGGAAATGAATTGGCTGAGAGAAATTGATAAATTTATATTGGGAAAAAGAGATTTTCTGGGATCATTTGCATTACATCATTTACCAACATATTCCTCTTAATTTTTTCTTAGGTTTTTATCATTCTGCTACTTCCTTTATTTCTATAATTTTCCAATGTAAAGACTTTACGTCTTAATGCCATTTTTTAAATGGACTTTCATGCAGAATGATAAGACATCAACTAACTGCCTACTGCTGTCAAGGTCAAGTTTAAAATCGCGTTGGAATTGAGGCTTGCATGCAAGCTGTACTATCTCGTGTAACCCCCAGATTACGCAATGTTTTGAACGAAAAAATAATGTTATTTGGAACGTTCTAATGGAACCTTGATTTAAATCTAAAATTTGGTATGTACGTACTCAGGGACGCACGCACCGACAGGGGAGGGTAGGGGGGTTTATCGACAACGTTATTTACAAATCAGGAATAAAGTGTAATCTGTATATTATTACAAAGTTCGATTAAATAAGATAAAATATGAAAATATGATTAACAGTCATGATTCGGTGGCATGGCGGCTGGCATGGAGACGTATGATCGGACTCTAAAGGCGAGACAGTATATTTCATATAATAGAACATTTTATAATAATATTATGTAATAAACGACTGAAAAGCTACTTTAAAAAATTACTGAAAAAGATAAATTTCATAATTTCTCCCATAACAGAGGAACTAGTATGTATGATACGGAAGGAAATCGGCGAAAAGTAAGTAGTTGCCGAATCTTAAATTTTTATCAAGAACGTTCCGAATAACGCCTTTTTCGTTCCAAATATTACATTCCAATCTTTGTTGCGTTGCCCAGATATAAAAGTTCTACTATTTCATCCGACTGAAAATGTATAAAAAATTTTCCCACTGGATTAATTGTATATTTCTTAACTTTTTACTCGCTACGATGACTATCTTTTATATTATGTGACAAAAAGCAAATTTACTGCTTTTCATAGTTAGATAAGAATACAAAATTACAAAATTTAGAGAAATTTACTGGCATCGGTACTAATCACATATCTAAAGAAATATTACCTAGCAGCTATCACTGATCGCCCATACGATCAAAATAGATTATGCCTTTTAGAAAAAAAAATTGCAAGTTTTAGCGAAATATGGACTCGAAAGATATAATTTCCCACATTAGAAATGTTTTAAATATAATAAAGAATTTATTGAAGTAAAAATATTATTGAAAGTGCATACAAATTTTCAAGTAAGAAAAATGTACAGTATACCGGTAGGAAGGTTATTTTGTAAATTTTCTGTCAGTTTCAGACGTACAATACACGTCGACATTTATAAACGCCATCAATTAAAAATTTGTATGGTTTTTTAGGTTTCCTTTGAAAATTTTGTAAAAGCGGCCCAAATTGCGTGGTTGTGAATAAATAAATAAATGGGTTTAATTAGGATTAATTTATTGAAGATAAAGAAAACGCAGTGGATTTATGCTCCATGAAGAGATATAGGGATTAAAACTTGAAGTTCAAGACCTTCAAAAAAAGCATTTGACGTGCTTTTAGAGCCCTATTTTTCTGAGCTTTCCCTGAACTGGGGACAGCTATGGTCCCCCCCGAAACCAAATCTTGGGTGCGTTACTGCTTACTAACACGAAACTGATACATTCGCCGAGTAAATGCTGCAACTAATTACTTTTCACGGATTTCTTTCCGTATCATACTCAATAGTTGCCCCCCTTATGAGAGAAATTTTAAGGTCTCATTTTGGTAATTAAATATTGAAGTTAACTTTTTAGTAGTTTATTCTAAGCTGTTCTACTGAATGATGAAATATACTGTTCAGTAGCTATGTTTTACATTTTTAGCCAGCTCATGCTTTGCGAATCTTCACGCTCGCCGCCATGCGCGGTGCTTAAACTAAGTGACTTACGGCGGTGGAGGTTTTTTTTCTCAATTTAATTTGTATATTAGTTGTGATCTTTTATATCCGCAGAACAGAGCAGAACAAAAAAAACACAAGCGAACGCCTCAAGAGAAGTATCTCACAATTTTTTAGGATAGTTTCATCTGTCACTTGAGTTTTACCAATTTCCACAACTAAAAAAATTGGAGAACAGTGTCCGTACCACTTCGACCAGAACGTCCAAGCGAATTGGTTAGGTTTTTTAGAAGCGTCTATTACGGGGTTTTCTCAATTCATTAGTGGCTAAAGTGAAATACAAAGTTATTTTCAACCAGGGAGAAGAATACAGGGTTATATATAAACACATCAAGCAGTGGATTCCGGATCTTTTGCCCTACACTAATAGAGACAAAGGCCTTTACTGAGTCGTGGTCACAAGGACTGAAGACAATGCGAGCTCGGAAGAAAACAGAGTCAGGTTAAGCGATATTGCTCTTGTCATCATTTTGGAGAAAGCCAAGTTCGTTTTGTAAAAATCGAGCAGCAGTCTTTCAACTCTGTCAAAGTTTTCTTTCTAGTGGCGCAACTGCTAATAACCTACTCACGAAAGGGCTTCCGATGGCAGATCTAAAATGTTTCATTCCACTTACCCACGTACGCAAGCAGGGTATTGTTAAAAATGTACCCACTGATTTATCAGATGAAGACATTCTTCAATACATCTCGTCGCTGATCTAGGCTACACATGCTTTCCGTTTCACAAAAAGAATCAATGAGAACAAATTTATCCGTACTCTTGTCGTAAAACTCACTTTCATGAGCTCTGAAATCCCAAAGAAGGTAGCGATTGCAGTAGCAATTCCCTCTGTAGAATACTTCACCCCCCTTATTCAACACACTTAATGGCTGACCATTGCTGATCGTAAGATCCGAAACCCAATCAAAGATGCCAATATAGTGCTTATCAAAAGGTCATATTCTAGTGTGTAGCCAAAGGCTTTAACTTTCAAAAACCCGTCAACCCCTTTAACCTACACTATGCCAGCTTCCAGAGCATGGAGAGTGGAAGAACATGCGCTGGCATTATGGCTGATAAGTTCAGAGTATCTGAGCTGGAACGCTTTTTCTCATGGCTAAGTACAGAGCTGAACAAATCCTCCACAACTGAACCGAACTCTGATTTTCTATCTGATCTTAAAACAAAAACCAACATTTTCAACATATCAATAGATATCAAAATTATAAACAGTGCATCTCTACCTGATAAACCACCCAACCTTAGCACATAGATGCAAACACTTTCTGTTTGATCTATTCAACACCCCATGAAATTACTACATCTCAACATATGAAGCTTCAATGCAAATAAATCGCCCCTCGAACTTTTGCTAACTCTGGTACATACGACATCTTTCTACTTAATGAAACCTGGTTCAAGGCCAGTCTCTTCGCCTCCCTAAGAGGATATAATCTAGTTAGAAATGGCAGAGTCGGCGGTTATGAAGGCTTTCTAATTGCCATCAAGTCACACCTCAGCTACAAGCGTATTCCGTTTGTTTCTAGCATGGACACTGTCGTAGTTCAGATGACTGACTCCGGTTCCAGCTTAGTTGTAGCGACTGCCTCCTCTGCCTCAGCTCCCACAATTGATCCAAATAGGTTCAACAGTGATTTTCTCATCTTCATCTTCAACTTCAGCTCAGTAATTCTAAGTGGTGACCTAATCGCGAGAGACTCCCTGTGGGATAATAACATTCTTAAATCTGACGCTTCAGTGAGAAACGGACCTCTCCTGAAAAATGCTGTCCTAACTGGCCTGTCCATTATCTCCGACCCCTCCCATACCTCTCTTCTCAACTGCATCCTCGGTCAGCTCAGGGTCCACGCATGACTTGGTGATATCCTCTCTGCCGCCCGCCCAAATTTCATCCAGGGTAATCCAACAACAAGTTGGAGGCTCACACCACTTTCCAGTTGCAATTACATCATCGAACCAATCCGTAACTAGGCCCGAGCCCCTAGGCGCTTTCTAAATAAGACTCAAGCATCAGAAGATCTCAAGGCGCTCGGAAGGTCTGATTCCATTGTTGAGGACATCGAAGAAAAACATACCTTCTCATTACCCCACAGCAAATTCTCCCCAAAGTCATGGTGGAATCCAGATATTCAATGTCTTTTTGAAATCAAAAAGCCAGCCTTTTTTGTGCACATAAGAAGCCTATCAACTACTTCACTTAACAAATATCTAGCCATATCCAGGCTCCTGAAGAGATCCATCCGTAAAACAAAAGCCTCACAGAATACTAAATTTGTTGATAACCTAGAACAGCTAGACTCTAGTAATTTTTTCAGATTTTCCCGAAACCTGTCTACCAAATTTCAAGGTTCTGATGCCTATCAAAAATGGGGTGACTACAAGTCTCTTGAGTTTCTCGATTCTCTCATCAGAATCCCTCTCCGGACCAAGCGTATGCACTCACCTCCCTCATCATCAGGTTAGCCTCAGAGTCCCAAAGCCCGCTCAGATTCGCTGAGCTTTCGGATGTCCTGCGAAAGAAGCCGAACTTTTCAGCACCAGGCTTAGATGGAATTCCCTTCTTTGTTATCAAAAACCTCAATGAGACAGCCCTCTGCTCTCTACTGGACTCACTAAATGATCTATGGCTTTCAAACACAATCCCACCTAACCTAAGGGAAGTCAAAGTGGTTCCAAAAAGAAACAAAGCTGGAAGTGCCCCTGATACTTTTAGACCGATTGCTCTGGTATCCACCTCACATTGTATCTGACAGGTTGAACAAACATCTAAGGGAGAAAAACTCAAGCTGAGAAACTCCTTCGCCTACACTAAGGAAAAGTCTTTGAATTAGTGTATTAACACAGTCTTTGACCTAATTTCCAAAAATATTCATAAAAAACTCAAGACAATCGTACTTTCTGTAGATATATCCTGCATATGAGTCAGTCTGTCTGAACACACTCAAAGAATTGATCTTCTCTCTAGATATCCAGGGCAATCTCGCTGACTGCATTTTGATCTTCCTGTCTTGTAGAACGCTCACGCTAAGCTCGGTCAGTGTGCGTTCATGCAGTGGGGTCCCACGGGGCAGTTCGCTCAGGGCCCCTCTCTGCAACATCTACACTAGAAAGCTTCATGACATTGCTAGTGGTCCAGTTTTCACCTGGTCTCATCTTGTAAAACTTTCAGTGATAGTTTAATAAAACTAGGAGCAACGCTACAAAACTTTTCGCAGGCAGCATCCCGTCTCAACCTTCGCTCTCACTTAATTTTCTAGGCTCACAAGTCCCAGCTCAAAAACATCTACAGTTTCTTGGCAGACGTTTTTCTTCAAACCTGTCTCTGATTGAACAGGTATCAATAT
Organism: Dioctria rufipes; assembly: GCA_963924295.1. Taxonomy (NCBI): domain Eukaryota; kingdom Metazoa; phylum Arthropoda; class Insecta; order Diptera; family Asilidae; genus Dioctria; species Dioctria rufipes. Next base: position 63,132,956 of record OZ002740.1, on the reverse strand, counting down.
CCTTCACGCACTACTTCTATACCCTCAGAATGATCTCTGCCAGAAGCCACCCCATTCACTCAAAGTCAGCGCTGAAGACTTTTCGGGGTGCAATTAGACCGAAAATCAAGCTGTCCAGCACCACAATGGCGTGTTGTCCCAAAATCATTAAAAATAAGCTCAGAACGCTCATTAACTACTGTCTAGGGGCTTCTCTTGCGGCCCCACCTACTACACCTGTCCACATCCTGTATGGATTGGCCAATGAGCTCCCGCCCAAATACAGAGCACAAAATATGCTTGCGAAGAAATTTGGCAAGGTTGTCAGTACACGTGACATCAGAGTGCCAGATACTAGAAACTCATCTTACGCCTTCATAGCTAATGCTTTTCAGGAAAATTTCTCTCAAGTTGGCCGATGCACGCTGACTCTCTTTCCCGTTAACCTGTCAAGATCATGGTAGACTTGCAAGGGCTGGTAAGACCAAGTCCACCATCTCAGATGAAGAACTTCTGCAAATGTATCTCGATGTAGTAAACGCTCCCTATTCAAATGACTGGGCTATAGTTGCAATTGATGTTTCGTTCAACCAACCGGACACATGTGTGTGTGTGCGGTTGAGTTCCCATCTCTAAACTCCGTCACTAAGAGATACAATGTGCTAAGATCCTCCACGTAAGGTGAGCTACTGGCCATAAAACTGGCCGCCGAGCTGGGAGCATCATTCGCTCGAACAAAGACTCTCATGATCACGGACTCAAAGGCTGCGTGTCTGCCCTAACTAAAGAAAGTTCAAACTACTATGCGAGATCAATTTCGACCTAATAGCTCAGAGCCACTACCGCTCCTTTCGCATTCTTTGGCCTCCGGGCCATAGCGGTCTAGCTCTTAATGAACTGGCGGACAAGAAGGGTAAGCAAGCTGCAGTGTCAGATCGGTCTCTGAGACCTCCTTTTCCATTGGACGCCCTATTAGCTATAAATAGCTCTATACACAAAGACTGGGATGAAGAATTCACCCGTATGTCTACCTCTTCTGGGTACTTCTACCAAATTTTTTTCCCTTTACCCCGAAATCCTCCGGTTTGACTGGGACTTCTCTCACCGAATTTCATAGAGCACAGCATTCTAGTGTGCACCCGGTTCAGTTCAATCAGAAATAGCTTTGTCACTATTCTAGGCGCCAGTTCTCTGGAGAGCTTACTGGAGCCCTGTGAGTTCAGTGGACTGAAGGAACTAACACACTTTGCTGCAGGTGTAAATGAGTTATTAATTCAGTCAATCAATTCATTCAACCTATTTCATTCAACTCATTCTTTTTAACTCATTGATGCCTTTGAATAGCAAACTGCTAATAGATCTTCCTACTGCACTCCTCGAGTTGTGATTGTACATCCTTCTTTGTAGATGCGTTTTGTGCTTTCTTCATCACGGCTTGATTAGTAGTCAACACATTCATAACCCACCGAGAGCATCAAACACCACTAAGAACATCATCAGCAACAATTAATACTGACTACATAAAGTCATCAGCTACACTTAGGAGTAAGCACAATTAAAATGCTGTCGCAGCCCGACATGGCAAGGCAATCTTTTTTGGCGATATACCCCATAGGGTCAAGCCATTGTGAAGGAACACCAGCTCGCGTGTCGAGCCCACAGTTCCGGAACATAATCAATTGAAGAAGAAAAAAAAGTGTCCGTACATTTTCATAGTTCACTTCAATCGACAGAAGAAGATGTTCTCTCTAGTATATGGGAGTTTTACCTAAACAAGCTGGGCTTGACTGAGACTTCATCTTGCCGTTCTATCAGGATGCTCACGAAACCTCGGAGCATTAGCTCTGCAACTGCGAAACATTGGCTAAGCGGAGACTACTCCACCTCGAACATGCTTTTCTTCCACCAACCTACGTGTGGAACCTCAATCCCAGAATGGTTCTAGACTTTATTAACAGTCTGAACCTAGAAAGGGAGTAAAGGCAACGGGGACTCACAATGGATCTTTCAATTAGCAGTGATAGCGAGGCTAACGCCTACACACCCCTTCACAAATTTAAATCTAAATATGGGAGTTCTAGAACAAGGTACACAACAGAACATAGCTTGTCGCCATAAAACGCCATAATTACGAATCTGATTTTTTGACTATTTTGAACTACCGCACTCATGAAACTCAGGGAAATCAATTCTATGTTCTGTAAAAATTTTATATGTAGTATTACTATACTATGTTCGTATATATATTAGTATAGAAACACACCTTTCTTTCTTTTTCACAAATGAGTTCAAATACTAAAAAACGTTTGCACCTAAAATCGCTATATCTCAAAGAATTTTGAAGTCAAAATGAAGGCAACAATAAGATCTATTAAGATTAAGAGACCAAATTGTTTGACATAAAAATTTTACTTATGATGAATGCAAGGACCAATAAGTAAATTTATGACTTAACTGTTGAATACTTGATATACATGGAGGTAGTAAACTACGATTTTTTTTAAACTGGGTACATAATATAGCGATTGAAACTTTATTAAGTATTGAAGAAATTCAATAGAAGAATTTCCATTATATATAACAAAATTTTTAAATTAATTTTAAATATATAATTTCATAATTTTTTTATATTTTTAAGAATTGTAGTGCCCCATTTATCTTCTGATAATATATCTTGTCGTTGCCTTTGTATGGCTGCCATTATATAAATAACCCTAAACCTTCCGTGAACTAAAAATGACAATTCAATTGTAAACATACAAACCAACATTGGAAAATATTAATATTTTTGCCACGGCTGTTTATTTTCATTACTAATTTAACTTCTATTTTATTTAAAACACTACATATTATTTATTATTGAAACAATTAAAATTGTCTGAAAAATGATTTCCTATGGCATAACTCCAGTTCTTTCTGCATCACAGCACAGCGCACTTCTTCACCATAATTCGAGACTATGGAGTCTCGATTATATAAAATCTCTTACAGAGATACTTCACTACTGTTTCTCACTATAATTGAGTAGGGTAAACGCACCAATTCCAATCCATTTAAGGAAATGCCATCCTTACAAGAAGGGTTCTTAATAGAATTTACTTAAGGTCGATGTTTAAACTTTTGTAGTACAATAGTAATCTGAATATTTTTTAATTTAAATTAAAAACTTAAAACTGGTTAAAAAAAGTTATAAAAACTGCTTTTATATGGGGGTGTTAAATAAATGTCGCTTTGAAAGCTACGACTTTATTACGTTTTCGTTATTCCTGATTTGAAAAGCCGTTACAAAATAATAAGTTGTGATAAAATTCACAGTAACACAACGAGTAAGAAACTAAAGGAGAGGGCCATCAACAACAATTTTCGTGCCAATCTCAAAAATGTGTAAGTTTATACACATACTATAAAAATCATTGCAGGCGGATGGGAAAAAAGTTTATGCAAGGGATTCTGGCGCGGTTTTTGAAAGTATGAGCCAAAATTGTATGCTAGCAGTAGCATAGTGAGCGCTTGTAATACAAAACAACTTTTTGAGATTCCTGGTTCCCCAGTAAGCTTATTTCCATCTTCGGTTGCCAAAAAACTTGCTATAAAATTTCATTTTTGGTAAATCCATAATAAGAAAATATATTAAATTCTTTTACTTTTATCAAAAGTACAAACATTTACTAATAGGTATTCTAATTCCCAGCTTATTATTAAAAAATAAACAAGTACAGTATTACTAAATTTCCACATAAAAGAATGTAAATATTTTTCTATTTAATACCCTTTAAATCTTAACCTTACCTACGGCTTTTGTGCTAAGGTAAGTTTCTTTACCGAACATAAATAAAAGTGACACCTAGGGTATAGGTAGACAGAGATGTAACCATATATTAGAAAGTGGGAACAAACATAACGCTCGCCACCAATAATGGCATGAATATACACGCAATGGCCTCTCCTTTAGTTTCTTACTCATAGATTTCCCTCTTAATGTATATACATTTCTCACTGTCATATAATAAGAATGGACTGAGCGTTCTTGCTTCAAAAATGGCACAAATATTGAACAGGCTGTGAAAATCCTTCATTTCGTACAATTGTACACCGATTCATAATTAATTCTTATTTGTCGATTGGAAACACTAAGGATATTAAAAAATATTATTGCAATAAATTAAAATTATTTATGGAGTTAAACTTGTTTTAATTAACACAAAAATTAATTTTTAATGTTACTGAAAAATGTGCTCCTCTGAAGATTTGATGTCAAACTTTATTGAGCTTGTAAGAGATAGACGTATATAAACAATATATTTGTCTGAATTTTTATGTTAATACCAATGCATTCCAATTAATACAGTTGTACTGTTTCCAAATTAGGTTACAGTTCAGTGTACATTTTGAGCTTGAAAGAGACAAACATATTTTAGCCAAAATTTGTGCCATGTTTTACTATACGAATTCGATAGGAAGAACCAGTCCATTCTTATTATATGTCACTGTATATTTCTATAGGAACGACAGAGAGAGCGCAGAGAGTATTGTGTTCTCTGTGCCGTGCACTGACATATAATAAAAATGGACTGCGTGTTCTTGCTTCAAAAATGGCACAAATATTGAACAGGCTGTGAAAACCCGTACAATTGTATACCGATTCATAATGAATTATTAATTGTCGATTGGCAACACTAAAGATGTTGAAAAATAGTAATACATTAAATTAAAATTTTTTATGGAGTTAAACTTGTTTTAATTAACACAAAAATTAATTTTTAATGTTACTGAAAAATGTGCTCCTCTGCAGATTTGATGTCAAACTTTATTGAGCTTGTAAGAGATAGACGTATATAATAATATATTTGTCTGCATTTTTATGTCAATTCCCATGTATTCCAATTAATATAGCCGTACTTTTTCCAAAATTGGTTACATTTTTGACTATAGGAATTAGATAGGAGGCTCAGTCCATTCTTATTATATGTCAGTGGTACCGTGCTTTACTATACATTTTCACGATATTTCGTCACTAATGGCGGAACGTGGTTCGTAATGGGAATACCTTGTATTCTATATACCTTGATCTGCTATAACAGAAAATATTGCTTAAACTCAATTTTTAAGGAAATAAATTTTTGTCTGCCTATCCTTAAAAGTAATGATGGGGGACAGAGAAGAGATTACAAATGTTGCATTGCCATCTATTTCTATTCATTTGGAAAATCCACTGAACTTAAACTAAACTTTGATGGATTTCGTTTAGTATAGATCTTATTAATCGAAATTCAGCGGAATATAGTAGGTACTTAAACCAAAAAGAGACAACTATAGAAAAGTGATCCCATAATAATGTAAGCGAGTGTTAGCGATCTATGTTATTTATGTGAGTGACTACGACATACAATAAACCTTATTAAATATATTATAAAACGGATGATTAACGTATCCAATTAAGTCTTGAATAAAAGCAGGTTTTCTAGATATTGAGAGTGCCAATATGTCCAAAATGCTTCAAATAAGTAAGCTGGATGATTTCTGCAAAAAACTTAAAACCTATTGAAATGTTCGAAAAATCCTGAAGTAGACATTATGATCGACAGTTAAGAAACCCGTTCGAAATGAATCTGTGCCATAGTGATTAAGATGATGTGCCCCTAAAAATGTTAATTACAAAATTCAAAAATATTCGAGTGGGGCTAAACACCATACACCTATGGGGTGGAATTTGTAATCTTCATTTCCCCATTTATATAGTACCTACCTTATGAAAATTTTATAGCATAGCCGGAGTTATTTTTAACTTTACTGTGCCTGTTCAGTACACTTTACATATATGTATGTAATATTTTTTTTCTCTTAACATTTCATTGAAAAAGTTAATATTCCCAGGGGTTCTTATTATTTAAATATTTTCATCTGGTTCTGTATATTTTCCAGCAACTTTCCCTTTCGTGTTAATGTCAGAGTCAAATACTCCAATTGTCATCAGCTATCAGTTAACAATGTGACTTTCAACCTTTACCTGCCTTGTCAACTTTTTTTCTTTATATATATTTTTTTTTTTAAATGAAAACCTTGGTTAAGGTTAACCCACTTCCGGATCGCTATCTACTTATAATTTTATATACATACCTATTACCTACTCTCTCGTAAGAACGGTGACTTTTTATATGCCGCATCTCTTCTTTTACGCGCGTTCATGTTTATATGATTTCCACTGGGAAAGAGGAGCCCATATTCCCAGTCCGTAACTCACCGAAATATTTTCACCATGCAAAGATATTAATATGAATACACACCTGACATGCATGTACCTCCCCCGGAAAAATGTAGTGTAGATAAAAATATGAGCAGAGGATAGAGGATGATGGTAGATTTCCTTGGCAGGAAAAAATCCCGGCAGTCAGTCATTCGATCTGGGCACAAGAAAGGGCAAAATACCAAGCAGACAACGGTAAAGTGGCGAGAAGGTAGATGGATGGACGGATGGATGGATGGGTATATCATCAAAAGCCAAGCAGCTGGTGCTATACATATATACAATATATACATATTAAACGTATGGAACACCTGTATACATACATATCTCCATCCGCCCGCGCAAACTGGATGTAACGGAGCTACATATGTATGTATGTATGTATGTATGCATGTAGTAGATTGAAGGAATCTCGTGTTTTCAATTGAAATTCTTCTGGCGATAGTGTCGATGTCCTTTAACTTGAATCTACTGTCCTTCTTTTTCTTTAGACTTTCACATAGGGTACTTATCCGGGTTTAACATTCCCTTTTTGTATGAGAGAATGTATCCTCTACATGCTGATTGTATACCAAACCAAACCAGCCTTCATCTCTCACGGGAGAAAACGAAAAATATTTTCTACCAGCAGACCGTGCGCCAAAGGAGGATTAACCGGAGATATATCGATTTTCCTCCTGTGTGTATCCTTCTATATGGGGTGTTGCTATAGGTAGATGGTGGGTATACGTATACGGACGTATATATCCTGATTCTACTGCTGGAATTTTTCTTGCCCTCACATTTCCCTGAATATTGTGGGCTCGAATGAATGTTGTTCTTTCCTCGCGCTTTATTCGAATGGAATTTTAAATTATGCAAAAATGATGGTACAATTTTCAACTTTCAATTCGTTTGTTAGCTTCCCCCCCTGCCCTTAAAAATCCTTCATCGAAAGACTCAACCCAACCAGCTCCAAAAACTTATATCTCTTTTCAGTGTTGTTTTGCCCAAGGTGAAACTAAACATTTTCCATTTTACCAACCTACCCACATACCATTTTTATTGACTGTCGGAAGGGTCTCAAGCTGATTGTGTTTTTTTTTCTTGGGTTTAACTGATTGTAATTTAAAGGACTTGGAAGCATGCATACCATAGATAATTCTCTGTAATAATTCCATATATTATACATTCATACATTACATATTTACATACATATATACAAACATCCGAATTATGTATATAGAAAATTTCCCTTTAAAGGTATATTCTTCCGGCGTTAATCAATATTTATACCTTTTACATTAAATGGCTTTCGAGCAAGCAAGTACTTTGCAGACTTTTATTTATTAAAGCTCAAATCCTCTTTTAGGAAAAGAAAAAAAATAAGGTTAGGATATTTGTAAGGATAGCAGATGATGAATGTCATCCTTGAAGGGACAATAAATAAATTGTGATTGTAGAGAGAGATAGAGAGAGAGAGAGTTTTTGGGCTAGACTTTAGAGACCCATCTACATATATAATTAAAGTGGTTGGTATAGAATACCACAAGGACTTGCAAATAAATTATTCGAAGACATCACTGAACAAACGTTTGCTAAAATTTAGGTTTCGGATGTGTTAATGCAGGGGAGAAGTATTTAGGAAATTATTTTTGATATATAGAATAATAATAAGAATATATTGCCAAATTTTTCCAAAGGCACAGCCTATTGATAATGACGTACATTTATATACGTGGGATCGAGGTTTCTACATGAAAAGTAAAATCAAAATGAGAATTGGACAAGGAAGTTGAGACTCGTGGGAACGGTACTGAAATTACAAAGTTACAGAGTATCAAGGTTCGAATCTCGATCGTTTGTGACTAAATATGTTTTCCGATTCTTACAATATGGGGACTCAATTGGGATGGAGAAGACTTCACGCGACATCTAATCTTACAAAGCAATTTAATTGAAAGTGTAAAAGACGGACATCAGAAGACAGAATAACTTTCAGAACAGTCAAGTTGAAATTTTATTTATTTATTGTTCATTATAGCCTTAATCCACTTTTAACAAATAAAATTAATTGTCGTAAAAAGATCTAATACTTACATAAAGATAAAGCATTTTCGAAAATCATACTTTTAAATTTTTGTCTAGACACAAAATCATCTGCAAGTGACGAGAATAAATTGTAATTAGATACACAATTTGATATTGGTCCATAGTAGTCAAAATTGGTTCTATACTGAGAGCATACAACAAATCCCTTGAACGTATCGGTCTTTTAGGAGCATAAATATTAATTAATAAAAGCAATTCGGACGATTTTATTTTAAACGAAACTATATATATCTTTCACCAATAAAGCACAGGAAGCTTCGCAACGAGGTTTCAAACTTAACAGACCAAGCAATTTATGTACATCTCACAATGTATGATGCTAAGTTGTTATCTTAGTAATTTATTTTCCATAAAACAAATCTTGTAAATGCATTTTGAATGGATTCAATACTGCCCTGAAGAGCTCCCGAGGTGATCGTTTTTACATCAGATATACTCGTAATATGCCATATTGTTTGATGTTATATAAATAGGCCGTAATCCAGTTTAAAAAAAAAGGAATGGAAGCCTATAATTTTCTACTTATGCATGAGAAGAGGAACGCTGATCTTATCAAATGCCTTCGAGAAATCTGTATAAATAGTATTAACTTAAATACAAAAGCACTTATACATAGTATGTATAGTTCGAAAATAATGTAAGATTAGTTACATATGACCTTCCCGTAATAAAGCCATGTTGCTTAGGTACTACATATTTCTTAACTAGAGAACTAAGCTTAGAGTTAACTACATACATATATAATAAAGTAATTTTGGTATGATTTTCATTACAGAAACTTGCCTGTAATTCTCTATAGTACTTTTGGAACATAATTTAAATATAGGAGTGATAAATTAGAATTTTCAACGGATCAAGAAAAGTACCTGTATTTAAGGGCAGGTTAAAAATCCCACATAAAGCAGCGCAGTTTTTTAGTAGCGAATAACATAACCAATCAGCATCTGGCCTTGTAGTGGAATCAAGATCATTGAGACCCTTCAAGACATCATTAGCATTAATCAATAAATGACCAACATTCAAAGGGGATGTATCAGTGTTAACGGTCCGAAGTAGTATGAAAAAAGATTGCAACTAGTGCGCAAATCGAACCTTAGAAAAAGAAGAAATCGTACGCTTGGATTTTATAAACGACCAAAAGGCCTTACTTCCAGAGGTAATGCTGTTTTCAATTGAACACATGTATTGACCAGACAAATACCTATATAGGACCTCGTATTTCTTTCTAAGGCTGTGAAGTCACGCCTCATCAGCGCTGTTTCCAGTAGCCCAATATTGCTTGTGTGTCTTCGCCTTAGCCTTCCATCTTAAAAAACCGTTTACAAATCATTTTGGTGTAATATTTTGGTTGATTTTTTTAAGGAAAACACCGATCTTGACTTTAGTATTGTTTATTTGCTATATGTTTCGCGCCTTGATTAGTACCCTTCTTCAGGAGCTATCTATATTACAATATAAAATTGTATTAAAGTTGTATAAATAAATAAGAATGATTTCCTTTACCTTTGTTTCTGTTATAAGATTCGTTTAAAAATATTAAAACATATTAAACAAATGCACATTAAAAATATATTAAAGTCGTTGACTGAACACAATCAGCTGTAAATTTCGAATCAGCTGTAAACCATCAAATCATTTTGGATGTTTATTACAACATTTACATTTTTTAGCGACAAATTTATGTAAACCTTCATGGAAAACGTCAAGAAACTTGTTGTATGTTCTCAGCAGATCACAATATTAAAAAAAAAAAACCAATATTTATGTGGGAGAAAAGTTCTTAAGACCTAGATAATTAACTTTGTTAAAATTAAATTCAAATTTATCGATAGAATTCTGTTTAGGAGTAAAATAATAAAGAGAGATATTAAAGCTAATGGCATTATGATGAAAATCAACTCGCATCAAAGGATTTTTAACATCACAACTACTACTAAGTCAGGAATAATCAATATCAAATCTAGAATTTTACCACACAAATATTATTAATATTATTTAATTGAATTAAATCTAAGCTTAATAATTTATATATAACAAAACCTCTGCTTCAGAGACACATTAATAGATGGAGAATAGAAAAATTTTAAGTACTTTTATTTTTAACGATTCTAGATCTAATCATAAATACAAGATGAAAAAACAACCGCCTCGTCTGGGTTTGAAACGGTTGTTTTTCCTCTTGTATATATGATTTGATTTAAAATCATTAAAAATAAAAGTTCTTAAAATTCCTCTATTCTTCATCTTTGACCGATTCTAACAAGTGTGGGTTCGATTCCCGTCCGGGTAAAATAAACACATTAATAGGTTCTAGCATCGCGTCATCATCATTTCAGGTCAAATGTTAATTACTTGAATTGAATCACCCATATAGCATATGCGGTGGTCCTTGATATTTTCGGGCAAACTTGAATTATTGAATATGTGCTACTTGTAAACCTCAAGTGAAGAGGATGAAGGAATATAACTGCTGCAGATATCCAGAAAATTAGATATATTGTGGTTTCTTACGCCAACACAAAGTTGTTGAATGATTCCCGACTCATTAGATAAGTGAAATTAAAATGAGGGTGATGTAGATCAACTAATTGTTGTCGTAATTGTCTGGTAACTTTGATTCAATTCTGGCTGATGTTTCCCGGGTTGTGATTATATCGATTCTAGTCGTATTTGTGGATGATATTCGATTACTTTCTTCAGATGTCCAACCAATGTTCTGTTGAATTATGCTGGTTTTTCTTATTTTTAGTAATTTACAGATTTGCTGCAGAGTCTGTAATTAGAAGTCCTTGATACTAATGAAGCTCAGGAGGCACACCCAAGCCAACCCAATTCGATATTATTTATATTTATTTCTTGATTAAGACTAGCAATTAGGGATGTATAAACCTCTGACCATTTTGAAATATATAAATAAATATATAACGCTTTCTGATATCCATTTTTGCAAATGGTCTGGTATATATAAATAGTATCTACCTCTATAGGTATCCTTTCAAATGTGATCAGCAACATAGTTTCCTTCTTGGACAATCTATAGTTACTAACTTAGCTCTGTTTACTGACACTATCGCCTCTTCTCTTGATGAAAACAAACAGAGGATTCCATTCACACTGACATTTCGTAGGTGTTTGATAGGACTTGTCACCAGCAATATCTTTTAAAGGTGTTGAAAATTGGTTACTGTTCTTTGGTTTCTATCCTATCTAGAGAACTTTAATAATTCCAAAAACAAAAAGAAAATCCTTCGAACAAACATCAGGCGTCTCTCATGGTGCAATACTTGGTGTTTTCATCTTCCTTATTTATACAAATGACGTACCATACCTTGATTTCTTTGCAATCTGCTGACGACGACACTAAGGTTTTTAGAGAAATTTATGATTCTAAAATGATTGTACCCAGATGCCTGGCAAATGATATTGTTAAGCTTAAAGGTTGCTATAAGGAAAGTTATCTTGATCTCAATATTGATAAATGCAAGATTATGAATTTTTCTAGAAAGTGTGAACTATCTTCTTCAACTACAAAATTCATAGTATTTCGATTTCACGCGTTACTGAAATTAAGGATTTAGGGGTTACCTTTGTTACGAGCTACTATTTGCTTCTCATGTAAATCTTATTACTACTAAAGCTTATCGCATGCTGGGTTTCAGTTTTCGGGTCTGTAGATCCTTTAAGAACAGTACTGATTTCATTTAACTTTATATCTCACTGGTGAGAAGCACTCTGGAATATTTTTTAAATTTGGAGCCCTTTTTATTCATGCTTCAATAATCAAGTTGAATATGTTTACAGAAAGTTTACCAGAATCTTATAGTTTAAATTAAAAATAAATGTGATGGAGTATAATTAGAGATAAACGTTTTTTAACTTGCCATCTTTAGAACACTGTCGCATGTATCTGGCCTTTTATATAAACCTCTTAATGGCTACGTGCATTGCCTGATTTGCTTTGTAAAATCTGTATAAAAATTCCAACAAGATATACCAAGATTCCATATTCCGTTTAGAATCCCCTTCTGTAGAAGCAATCTCCGATTAAAGTCACATTTAGTAAGAATGCAGAAAACTTTTAATTATGAGTTTAGCAAAGTTAAGATATTATACCTGAGTACATATGTGTGGCTTCTCATTGCCAGAAGTACAAAAAGGGCATCTGTAACCCTGATCTTTTACATTCGCCCGCATACGTAGCCAATTCTTTCTCACATATTTTAACATTCACTTCCAAAAGGCCTCTAGATATGAATTTATTCTAGAAATTTGTTGACTTTTGATATTGAGACGAGTGTCTGCATTTCCTACTTGCGATTTAATATACCCACCCCATCGTATTCAGCCTGCATAGAATTCCTAGAGGACAGTTTTAGCTTCTCGGTGCCCTTTGTAAAATTTTCCTATGCTAGTCTTACCAAGCTAGCATCGATTTCAGAGTCATAAGCTTGGAATCCCTCTATGCATCTCAAAACTTGTCCCTCAGGATTCAACCGCAAAAGGAACTTAAATGCTGTGTAATCAGTGTGGAAGATAAATTTCGGTACGTAGAAATATTTATGAAAATTCTCTGTCGAGTAACAATGGTAAGTATAGCTCTAGTTTCTGCTTTATTTGGGACCAATACCAACATTACTGGCATCTTTGCCCATTATATCAGACGTTTTCGTCAGATTTTAGATAATGAAGTATTTATGGTTTTGACAGAGTTGTCGCTTTAGATTTGAAAAGCTCTCGTTACCCGACCATATATGAACGGCTTTGTGAATTTTCTACAAGTTGATGCAGACTTTTTGCTATATCTACGAAGCCTTTTATGAATCAAGAACATTGCTCAATTGATTTGTGTCCTTTGGAGTTGGCAGGGCAGCTTTTATGTTCTATTTACTTCACATACTTAAGTAGAGCACATTTGTTTGTACTGTTTGTACTGAATTTCATTCTCGCATCCTCATATTTCAGCTGGCAATAACCACTCCATAAATCCTGTATAGTAAATCATTATGTCCCGGGCAGAGTATTCAATGTGTCATTAATCTCTAATGGCCGGTTTTACAGTCAAGGCTTAAACCACAGTGATGGCTTAAGCTAAGGCTTAATAAATATTTCGGTTTCACAGGCAAGGCCTAAGTGATATCACTGGCTTAAGGCAAGCTTAGGTTAAGCTCGTCATCTCGAAGGCTTAAGCCTCAGATTTTGCTGTGAAACACATAGGAAATTATTGCTAAATATATATATATTTTGCCTATATATTATAATTTGTATTATTCAACGAACGTACATATTTCAAAAGATATACTTTAAAACTAAATTGAAATTTTCCAAGCGAAAAATAGTTATCTAGTTAGCAGTTTTGAGTACTGTCTGTCAGCTAGTGTCAGCATTCCATTTGACGTTTCAGGAAGAAACTAAACAGTTTAAGACAAAAATGAGTTATTTATCTGATGCAGAGGATATAAGGGACGAAGAAATGTATAATATAATATCGCAAGGTGTGACCTGTGAAAAAATTATAAGAAGGCGCCAGCAACATTTCGAGAAATGGGATAACGTTGACTTTTATTCTCGGTTTATGTTGTCGAAACATTCTGCAACAATGATTTTGGATTTGATATCCTTCCAGATAAAAACCATAACAAACTGGTAAATAAAAAGTTCTTCTTTTCGCTTGGTTTTTAATCCAGAATGGCAATTTTCCTTAAAAAAAATTCAAAATTACAGCAGTGCTGACAACTTAAAAATTACCATCTGCGGCTTAAGTAAGCCTCAGCTTACTGAGTCGAGTAGGCTTAAGTTCGTGGCTTAGCTAAGCTCCGGCTTAAGCCTGGACTGTGAAACCGGGCATAAGACATAATAATCCACACAGAATCGAGACGTGCCATCTTTTCTTCTGGATAGAACAACCGGCAATATCCAACAACTGTTGAGTTACTCTATTATACCTTGTTTCTTAATGGAGTTTATCATATTAGAAATTTCTAGTCTCATTTTGGTTGTTTGTACTCTTCTTTGTATTTTTCGAATGCGTCTGATACGGTGTTAAATAAGTTTTGTTTATTACAAATATTTTATAAAATTTATCAATCAGTTTCTTCACATTATTGTTGGATGGATACGTCTCTAAAAGACAAGTAAATTAAAGCATTTAAGGCAGATGGTTGGAAAATCACAGCAACCATCCTCCATCAGATATACAAAGCTCCTTATACCTAGCCTCTCTGTTTCCTTGAGAAATCTCAAAATGCTACCGAGCTCTACTCTCTGCAAAGAGTATTTAAGAAGGTGCGCAGAAAAAATACAAGAAGAGCTATATTTTGGGCAAGTAGAATCTGAAGGCTTAAATACCATTTAAAAAACTGGTGTTCATGAAGGGTTTTTGAAAGAATATTTTTAAAAGCATTCGCAATTTTAATTTTGTTGAACCCGAACTTTGAACTTTGAATTGAGTTCATATCTGAGTTAACGGTAGTGTACATAGACAGCAGGCAGTTCACGGTTTCATTGCTGTCCTGATGAGATCGGCCTGCACTGCTGATCGAAACACATGGAATGCTCTCAAAATTTCTTCATGAAATTTTGATTTTTGGTTTTAAGCTAGTAACTTACAGTACCTCGGTATATATATATATATAAGTATAGGTATATGTTTCCTCTTTGAAAGATTATATCTTTTCTAATTGTTCATATTCGGCGTTCAATTCAATTACAAACGTTATGCCTTATTCTACATTAATGCACCCCAGACGATGCCTTAGTTTCTCTAAGCCAGTTCTGTATGTCCCATAAAAACACCAGGAATTGATAATGTAATGATCGTCTATATATATGCGCATATGTATTATTGGTATTATTGCTGTACATATTACATGGGTACCAACTGCACTAAGTTACACAATATAACGCATCAAACACGCATATTAAAATGGGAATGGAATTTTTTCACTGCGAAACTCCCAAAAAAGTCTTTGATAAAAATCTCAAAAATATCAGGAATAGTCGCTTTTGATGAAGCTATCTGGGATGGTAAGGATAGAAAGGAGCTTTGGATGTTGCTGAATTTATGTAATTGACGAGGTTGAGTCCAAAACCAAACAATAAGTAGAGATAAATTATGGTGGCCGCTTCCGTGAGTGAAATTAGGCTTTGATGAGAACACATAATATAGTACGTTTATGGAAATATACAGTTTTGTCAAAAACCGTTTCAGTTACAGTAAAGATAAATATTAAGAATTACCGAACTGAGTAATTAAGTCACTGTTGCTTTTTACTTGGTTTCTGGGAAGCTGTATAGATACATACAAACATCTAATCCAAATATCCAAATCATCTGTGCTCTCTTTTCCTAAAAAAAAAAACACAAAACGACCATTTACAAAGTATTACATGTGCAAAAAACTCCTATACTTTTTTATGAATTTTTATGAATTAATTATCAATTATATTGGAATTCTATAGAACATATAACATTATTTCAATCATCTTGTACTCGTATACCCCGCACCTTATTTAGGATCATATCAGCTTTCAAATCCGATAGTGCTAAAAATTTGGATCAGCATCAGTAAATTTACATTTTTATACATGTTTCCAATACATCGAAAGTACTGTGGCTACAAACAGAAGACTTTAGTTGTTTCGTAACATCCATAAATCTCTGAAAATACCCGGATAATCGAACCACAGATGTCAACAGATGCGCGAACTGTTGGTATGTTTTTGCAGGAAATATATGTATGTATATAAAAAAAGGGTTTGCTTAAGCGGGGGGATGTTATTATTATAGTTAAAAGGGATTGCATCGCAAATTCTCTGTCTGTATCATTAGAAATGTACAGTGCGAAGAAAATGCCCGTAGTTATATAACAGAAAGGTTTATGGAGTCAATGTCAAAGAGATTATTTAAAAATAATTTAAGAAACTTGATATTTACATACTGTAATTAGATTTATGTATACACATATGTATGTATATACCTAAGTTGTACTCCTACCTTTCGTGCCCACAAAGAAAATACTGAACTAAAAATGTCCAAGAATTGTAAGGGATAAGCCAAAATTGGAGCAAATATCCATTATTACTGGATATAACCACCCACATCATAATGTAAAGGTACCTTTCTAATTATATTTATTTTATTTTCACAAAAAGGTTAATTTGCTAACAGAAAAAAATATCAGAATAATCTGGAATTATTAAGTGTATACGTAAATTTTGTATAGATGGCAGTTAAAATTAAATTAAATTATTTATTTATTTTTCATAGAGTATGACAGATTTTAGTAATTAATATCTTTACAAAATACATAGTGTATCAAAAGTAATGCACAGGATTTTTTCAAATCGCTTTCTTTGAGTGCTTCCCATCTAGTAGCAATTAACAATGGGATAGAATAATTTTTGAGAAATTTTGTGTTTAACGATTCTAAGTTAAATTATAAATACAAGAGAAAAAACAACAGCCTCGTTCCGGTTTTTGAAGCCATGACCTTCTGCATTCCGGGCGTTACCACTGAGATAACGAGACAGATACCCTTTCCTCTTGTATTTCGTAATTTATCTAACCTCTTAAGCCACACAGGGACTGGGTTTTATCGTCCCGGGCAAGTGACGACAAATCAGTCATCAAAATTTTATTTTTTAAGAGACAAATAGCCCTAAATATTAGGCTGATTTCCTAGTGAACCGAGCACAAAGAGAGCAAGACAAAGTTTTCTATAAATGTTAGATTCCATAATAAATACCGAATCACTAATCATGAATAATTAAAATTGGCTTCTTCCTAGAATTTGCAAGATCTAATAAAGAAAAAGATGCAAGAAATTTATACAGGAAATATGTATGCACAAAATATGTGTAAGATTGGTTAGCCCTTTCACCCTTAAAATTAAAACTAAAACAGAGTGGAAACAGTATCCGAAACCAACAATTTTACTCGTGAAGCAGAGCTGTAATACGACTGAAGCAAGTCAGGTACTTATCTCAGACGTTGAAGCGGAGGAGCGCCACCTGTTGAAAAAAGAAAAAAAGAAAAAAATTTATTGTGGGTCAAAAATATAATATTAACAACATTTGACTTTGACAAATATGAATTATTTTTGAGTTTATTTAAATTAATTTTTAGTTCTCGATTTGAATCTACTCGTTTGACAAGGCTAATTCTGACATGGCAGAAATTTTTGCCAGTGCTACAAAATTTGCTGAAGATATGAATAGCAAACGTTATAGAAAATAGACAAAGAAGCGACTCGATCGTTTTGAATCACAAGATGATGACCCCAGTATGTCAACAAAATAAAACCTTCGTACACAAACTTTTGAATCGATTGATGTTCTTTTGTTTTAACTGACGTGGGGGTACGAAATATTAGATCAAGTTTCCGAAGATTTTGCATTCTTTTCCGGCGATCTTCTTAGCAAAATGGATGCCGATAGTCTGATAAAAGCCGCTTTTGGATTTATGTCCATCACTTTACAACTTCCAAGAATCCTATCTAACTGTTGAAATCACGCTCCGAGTTTTTCTGACATTGCCAATGACGAGCTTCATGTCAACGAACTTTTAACAAATTGAAGTTAATTACCTCTGATCTACAATGGGTTAAGAAAGATTGTCGAATGTGGCTGTTTTATAAACCGAAAAAGAAATAACAAGCATTCCGAATTTCGAAAAAAGCTAGAAAATTTCATCTATAAAATCTTGCAAATATTTCTATCAAACTGTTTCACCTCAATTTTTTAAATGTATGTACGTTACTCGTAAAAAATGAATATCAACTACTAAATTTATGTGCAATAAATATTACATGCTATTCTTCTCATGATCAATTGTTGCTCAACTTTATAATTGCTGACTGTAATAATTTTGCTCACTGACCATTAGGGTGGAACAATTTAAAAAATATTTTTATGTTAAAACCCCCGGGGTCCTTAAATGTTTATTTTGAGTTAATATTAATTTCTAAAAAATAAAAATGTAAAAAGAAATTTTTCTTTCATGCTGCGCAGCCCACGTCATGTTCAGAAGTAAAAATGGCTTTAAGTTAGTCAGTAATAATCTAAAGAATTGTATTTAACTAAAAATAGCAAAGTTGGCGGATGAGGCAAATCTGAAGAATACTACGATAAGTATACAGAACGCTTTTCAAATTTTCTGAAGCTCGTAAAAAAACTTCAACAGATATTAGTAAGGTCAAAAAATTTGAGGAAGAATCAAAACTACTTTTGGATATTGCTACTTCCAAATGCGTCGAGTTTAGTAAAAATTGTAAACGTGAAAAAGTTGCAAAGTTCCACCTATGAAGCAAGAATTTTTCCAGATCAGCGAATATCCTGAAAAATGGTTATAAGCACAGTTGATGTGACAGTTACAAACAAAAATCTGATAAAAATTGAAAAACAACTGCGCAAAAATAAAACTGTAAATATTGAAATTGATAAAAAAGCGACAGAACACAATTTGACAGCATTAATTTCCAGCTCAATCGAAACGTCTATGGTGATGAAACCAGTAATATTTCACCATATCGTCGGCCAACACCGCCCTCGCGTCGTCAATTTCCATCATTGGCTTTAGCATGTGATCTCACCGGTTTATCTGATCATTCTGCTGCTACAATTGTCAACGCTTTGTTAGAGGATATTGATCCGGTTACAAGAACTACCACCTCAAATGTAGTCGAATGACAATAAGAAGAGCAAGGAAAGAAATGCGATTAGAATTAGGCAAAGAATTACTAGAAGATGAAGATGATTTAGGTCCATATTTTGATGGCCGAAAGGATAAGAGCTTAAAGCAAGACTTATATTTATGGAAAATACTATCGCTAATAAGATAGGAACATATATCCCTGATAAAGGAACCGCGATCAATTTATCTTGGCCATGTTATGCCAATCTCTGGATCCGGCCTAAATATTACAGCAAGCATTAAAGTCATCCTAAAAAAAAACAAAAATTGCGATAAATACTGGTGTGAAAACCGGTGTCTTTAGACTTTTAGAAGAAAAGGTAGGAAAACCGTTACAATCGCTCGTATGTCAGTTCCATGCGAACGAATTACCACCTGGACGGCAGAACAAGAAAACTCCTAGGATTTTTAAGCCCCCTTGGAAAACAGTTAGAAAATTGTGAGAGACTTCCTGTTGTAGTGTTTGCTGAAATTGAATTTAAGGTTTCTGTGAATTTTGATAAATATAATCTCAGCACCGATCAAAAATATATGTTGGAAATGTGTCAAGCTATATCTGTGGGCTATTGCCCATCAGCCCTCATGCATACCTATTTAAAATTATAAGTTTGTCCCGGTATCTTAATGACTAACTAAAAAAAGTGGCAGATTCTGTAATCCAGCGCAATGGATTTTTCAGCCACGCTGAAAACATCCTTATTGCTATGCTGTCTGAGGAAAGGCCAACTATTCGAGAATTGGCTTATAGACGAATACTTAAAATCAGATTTTCAATAAAGACAGATTCATAAACAATTAGAACTTTTACCATTCGTAATTTTAAATATAGAAGATATTCTAAGGACCGTCAGCATTGATAAGTTATAATTTGATAGCTTTACTTGACACACACTCAAAAATCAAAAGCCCTGATGCTGTTTAGCACCGTTTCAAGCTCCACGGTATCCAAATAAAAAATATTTAAATATTTCCATATGAAAATCTTCCACCCTACTGACCATGTATATATATACTCTACTTCAAAATTGATTTGAATGACATGAAATTACTTGATATATATAATTTATATATAATAAAAACAAAATTTAAAAACTGTTTTATATTTGTTTTTTCATTTTGAATTTGTTTTAAAAGTACAGCTTTGAACCTTTCTGATCAAAAACACATTTCCATGCGTTTTTTGAAATAAAAATGATATGATGCTAAAAATAATGCCAAATGATTTATAAAAAGCGAATGCCTTTAAAACCACGAGAATGCCAAATTTGCCAAATGCTATCTTGGCAACACCCACCCCCACATCTTGTCTGCATTTATAACTTGTGGGACATTTCTGAGTATTCTTAGCTCATAGCTCTTCTCCCACCACACTCGCAACATTCGTTCAAAGTACGTAGTAAGTACGTATGGTCGCGTTTAACGCGGAGACCACCGCCTCCCGACTCTGAAGCAGTGATGCCAACCAGACGCTTGGGAAAATCCCTAAGTTTCGATAAAAAAAAATTCCTAGAATTCCCTAAATAATTGTCTTAACTCTAAAATATAAAACCACAGTATTATTTTGTGTGGGTTTGATACAGTACAACGGAAAAATTTAGAAAATATGGACATTTTAGTATTTTGGCACTTTTTGTATAGTATGGAAAGGTTTTGCTAAGGGGAATACAAATTCAAAAACATCCGGAACTTAGCCAGACTTTGTTTAAGTCTACCTCAATCAAATGCTTAATCGGAGGGTATATTTTCTGTTTAACCGATGTAAAGGCATTAAATAACAATAGAGTCACAAGCTGTTTTGAGATATTCAAGTAATAATTGTTGTAATAATTTTACAATAACAGATGAGCATAAAAACCCTTCCTATACAAAACTAATTAGCAATATTATTTAATTAAAGATCAACGGTGACCAATTTCCTGGAGAAAATTGAACTTGTTTTTGTTATTATTGGTAGTCTTCGTCTGACCAAGCTGCATATCTCTTACGAGAATCAGGGAAATTTTCTTTGATAAGGCTGATAATGATCAACAATTGAAAATGCTGCATTATCCTGCGCACAAAAGTTAGCCAATTTTATTTCAACTTCAGCAGCTTGTGCATTATGTTGAGCGCACCAGAAAAATACTGTGATATTGGTTTAACATTCTGAATTCCAACAATATATATCTGCCAAACTAAAACATGTCAAATCATTTTTCCCTCTTGTAATCCAACCTTTAAATGGACTTATATAAAAAATAAAAGTTCAGGCACAATAAAAAAATTAAAAACTTTCAGTTCTGGATCCAAAGCTTTTCGTAACGATCATTTCTAAATTTTCGTTTCTTTTTTGGAGTATCTTGGTGTCGAAATAGCAAGCTTTATTAGCCATAATATCACTTAAAAAAATCTGAAAACGAATAATCTGAAGTATGCATTTTTCCAAACTGGAAATTTTCATTATGCAACACAAGAGTAGAATGGAGGTGGGTATTAAAAGCAAATTAGGTACGTGACATTGACATGAAAATTAATAAACTTTTAATGGACAAAATATCCCAAGATATCGGCACTTTTGAAACTTTCATCCCTAAATTTCTAAAACCGAAAATAATCCCCATATCTAGGGATAAAATCCTTAAGTTGGCATCACTCCAATAGTTGCTTTCAGTTTGTAACAATGAAAGCGCAAAAATAAATTGTCAACATTTGCAATGTTATCAATTTTCATCTTGTGCCATATGAGACTAGAACTCGCAGTTTTTTGAATCGATCATAGATGCAATTTTTTTTCACTTTTATTTATACTTTAATTTAGAATGGTTAAAAATAAGAGTTCTCATAAATTCTTCTATTCCATCTATGACCGATTCTAAAAATTGTGGGTTCGAGTCCCGTATGGGACAGGCTAATTTTAAATAAAGGTATGCCTATTACAAACAATCGTTCGCCATAATAACGTCACTTCAGCTATTCACATTATATGATTTCTGTTTATTTGCTCAATTTTTTTTCGATATATGTAGCCCTGTAAAGATCCTCATAATTTTAAGAACCTATTAAGCATATTTTATAGTATTCTGTATTTTTGACATTTAGGTCGTGACGTCACTTTGGCTAACTGGAGAAAAAATGTGAAGTCTATTTATTTATTTATTTTAGAACTTCATCAAAGATCTGATTACTAAGTTTACAAAACAAAAGAACAAAAAGTATACATAACAATAGTAATAAAAAGAAAAGTAACATTAACTAAGCTGATCTCTTATTTGACTTTTTGAATGATAAAAATCAATGCAATCAAACTGGTTGTTAAAAAGACGAGGCATTGATGAAATCGGCTCGTGCAACCCATAGCTCGTACTATGCTGAGAAATGACGAAGTAGTCGTGGTTCTTCAAGGAGAGGGAATTTATCGCTCCTTCTATACACTGAAACGCAAAAACATCTGTGGAAGCTTTTCGCCTATTTTCAAGAGAATCCAATGGAAAGAGTTTAAGACTCTCAACATATGGATGTAGAATAATAGGGTTATCCCAATGAAGTCCACGCAGGGCAAAACGAACGAATCTCCGCTGCATAGCCTCAATACGATTACAGCATAAAAAGGAGACCAGACCGGATTGGCATACTCCAAAATAAGTCTAACGAATGTGCAGTAAAGAACCTTCGTTATGAATGGATCATTACACTTTTTTTACCATCTCTTTACAAACTCCAGAGTAGCATTAGTCCTGGCAACGATTGTATTAATATGATCCTCGAAGGAAAGACGAGTATTAAGGAAGACACCCAAATCTTTGGTTTTGTCAAGTCTAGTTAATAACCATCCATCTAAAGTATAACTGAAGTTCAATGGCTTCCTTTTACGAGAAAAGGACATAGCAGTACATTTGTTAAGCGGAAGACAGTTAATAACACACCATTTATGAACGCTGTCTAAGTCCAAACTCAGAATTCCACAGTCGTTTTCTTTAGCAACAATGTGGAAGATATTGGCATCATCAGCATAGCAAAGAATTATTGAATTAGTCAAAAGCAGAGATATATCATTAATGAAAATAATAAAAATAAGTGGTCAGAGATAGCTGCCTTGAGGAACACCAGAAGTATTATCTACTACATAAGAAAGAGCTTCACGAAATATAAATCGCTGTGTACGATCCAATAAATAAGAATGAAGCCAAATGACAAAGACAGAAGGAAAACCAAGAAGAGTCAACTTATGATTGAAGATTTTATAATTGATTCGGTTACTAAAATCCATGAAAATTCAATCCACTTGCTTTCAGCTTTCAATTGAAGGAATGCAGAAATTAGTAAACTCTAACAAATTAGTCGTAGTAGATTTACCTTTCATAAAGTCATGCTGAAAAGAGTCCAGGAAAGGCTTGCAGTGAAAATACAAAACATCGCAAACCACGGATATAATTATCTTACCAATACAACATAAATTAGCGACGGGTCTGTAGTTAGAAATGTCGCACTTATTACTCTTCTTGTGCAAAGGAATAATCAATGAAAGCTTTCACTGTTTAGGAAAAGTACCACCACAGGTTAAAGATAAATTAAATGAATAACACAAAACAGAAACGATGAATGCAGCACAATCTTTTATGAGCGGGGAAGGAATGCCATCCGGACCAATAGAAAAACTATCAGCTATGCTTGAAATGTACTTGAAGACAACAGGTCTTTAGGTTGAAGAGAAGTCGTCGGAAGCTTCGTCAAATGGGCCAAATCGTTATATAGTTATCACTATCTATGTTTCCAAGACGCAACAATGAAGGAAATCCATCGCTTAGAGCTCACAAACTTCCAAAATTGCTTAGGTTCCGTACGCAAGGCTGACCTCATTCTATGTACATAATCATTATAAGACTCAGTCAAGTAGGAAATGTACTGAGTGCGCAAATTAGAATAAGTTACGTAATCAACATCGCTCCTCGAAGAACAGAGCCTCATCCAAGCTTTATTCCTCAATTTTTTAAGATGCTTCAAACAGCCATTGATCCACGGTTGACAATGCGAAGTATGATTCGAACTAACTTTATCAATGTCACGTTCCCCCAAAAAACTGGTCCAGTCGCAAGCGGATAGCCATTCATTCATTTTATTAAAATCAGGTTTTTTAAAGTTATAGTAATAACTACTAGAAGCATTAGATGATCACGTGACAGGATCGTAAAACAAAACTATATGTAGTGTCGGATGAAGACTTGTTTCAGGAGCCATAGGAGTTCAACAACGGTAACCTAATGAGAGTACCATTGGGATTGGATGAAAATACCAGGTCAAGAGATTTTCCAGAGTCATTAGTCACGTTGCTAGACTGCATGAGGCCTGAAGAAATAATGTTGTCTATAAACGATATGGCATGTTGCGGAGTCACCAAAAAAAGAGAGTGTATCCAACTCACTTTAGGCAAGTTAAAATCACCAAAAAGCAATAATTCGTCGGCAGGCACCAGAACTTCAGTAAGCCTATACTTTTTTTGTCACTTATCGTTGCTCTGAGGTCACTATGAAATTTCAAATTCACCAGTAGTGTTTTCTTGGAAATAATAGGGTCTTTTTTCAATTTTGAAAAATTATTATTTTTTTAATTTGGTGTAAGTATGGGAAAAATATGACTGAATTTCGCAATACTATTTCAAACTAGTTACGAAGATACCCGTACACGAATTTGTCTATTTCTTTACTATTTTCGACACTCTCGTAGACCCACTTTTCGTCATCACAGCGCGCTGAAATTTGGTACACAGGTTCATGTCGCGTGACAATTGAATCTGTCAATATTTGAACTGGAAATTTCCATGGAAAACCCGGAAAATCGGGAAAAATCATTTGAAAATTTGGTACAAATTTGATTAGTGATAAATCCGTTTCAGGAAAAATGCAGCGTTTGCCGATTTTTCCGAAAAATTTTCCGGAATTTTCCGACTTTTCCGGAAAATTTTCCTGTAAAAAAGTTTTCTAAATCATACAGGATCAAGTTTGCTATCAACTGGCATCATTACTTTCTCTCCGACAATGGTGAAAACTTGCAGAAAAAATCGAGCAAAATTCATGTAAAACGCTTTTCCGGAGTTTTTCCGACCAAGGAAGAGTTTGAGCGTTTTTCATCTATATGATTAGTGATAAATCTGTTTCAGGAAAAATGCAGAATTTTCCAATTTAGTTAACATGAAAAAGGCAGAAAATAAAATAAGTAAAAAACGAGTTTTCAAACAAAACTGAGGCCAAGTCGCATGAAAAAGTAGAAAATAAACTTTTCTTCACACACAGAGGTGGACTCAGATTTTATTCGCTGACAATCACCGATATACTTCAGTATGATCAATCAGAGGTAATAAGTGATTTGATTCATGAAGAGGAAGAATATTCAAGAGAAATGTCAGAGGTGGACTCAGATTTGATTGGGACATTTCTTTTGAATATTCTTTCTCTTCATGAGTCAAATCACTTATTACCTCTGATTGATCATACTGAAATATACCGGTGATTGTCAGCGAATAAAATCTGAGTCCACCTTTGTGTGTGAATAAAAGTTTATTTTCTACTTTTTCATGCGACTTGGCCTCAGTTTTGTTTGAAAACTCGTTTTTTACTTATTTTATTCACTTGCAGTCGCTTTAGAGTTATAAAGAATCTAAAAATTCCAAAGCAGTTATTTTTAAGGTACATTGAAACCTTAATGTCTGTTTTCAAACACTACCAGGTTTTTCTAATACTAAAATTTGCTGTGTTTTTCGAATGAGTGAAAAAGTAACTGAGAAGCCACCATTGTTTGAAAGAAATGCTAGTTATTTCGTAACCTCGGTCACAGCTTGCTACTTGGGTAACTATATATGAAGCCAAAAAGTCAAGTATTTGAGCAGATGGGCATGTAGGGATATAAACTGTAGCAATATATACGGTTTTGTGTGAAATCCTGACAGCCACACATATAAACTCCAGATCACCGGAATCAACAAAGTCGAACAACATGCATGGATGGTCGCGACGAACAGCACAAGGCACTCCACCTCCAACAGGAGCATCCAGAGACAGACGATGGTGGTCACGGTGAAACAAGAAGAACTCGGGACCAAAAAGCTCTTCACTGCGATCTTCCCACACAGCCATGTCTCGGTCAAGCAGACCTCGTCGAAACAGGAATTACTCGAACTTGTAAAAAGGCGAGTCGTCTTGGAGCGAAGACCAGTAACGTTGGCGTAGTAGAAAAAGATTTCGCTAACAAGTTTTTTGCTATATAATAGAAGATCCGGAAAGTCCCTTAGGAAAAAATTCACGCACAATGGAATTGCAGGGCTATATATCAGGAGAAAGCACCGCCTGAAACAGATTGTCCGGAACTGGAATCCTGAAGGACGCAGAAAATGGGCTTTTCTCGTAAGCATGTCGAGTAGATAACTTTTTGTAGGCAATCAAAGAGTCTAACCACTTCTTAAAATGTAGGCAGATAGTGTAACAGTTTGCGCTTAATGAGTTTTTACACGATTTGCTTGATATGTCGTGGTCTGATAAAATCGAATGTAGCTGCCTACATATTCGGACTCCGGCTGCACATACACACATGCAATTATTACTCAGCCGAGATTTATTGAGCGTAAAATGGTAACGCACACATATAGATTTTTGTTTCATGGCTTGGGAAGTATTCTCGAGGGTTTTGTATATCACTGAGAAAGAAAAAAATATATTTATTTTTTAGTGCAATTTATTTACGAATTTAATTTAAAAGTTTGTTTAATGTATTTTTTCAAAAAATAATTACGTACAAAATTTTAGCTAGAAACCAACAGATGGATGAGCAGACGGAAGGATAAGGAACAAAGTTAGCATATCCAATATTTTTATCATCCAGATTCTAGAGTATGAAAAGTGGCATGTTTGTAGAAAGGAGTAGCATATAAGAAACTATGCGCGCGTAACTTTTTCTAGTTAGCGTGACGAATTCTTTCAAATATTATGCCGAGATTCCATATAAAAAATATTTTTGAAAGTTCGCTAGTAATGTTATTAACTATACCGAGGCCATGTTTTTTTATTAGATACTTTTAATGTTCAAATTTGAGGACGAAAGGACCTATGTAATTGAAGAGTGCCAACCTCTCATGGTATCCACAACTCACTCTATTTCCATGTTAACTCTTTGGTGGGAGTCCTTGTTTTCAGTTGCGATTTTTTTTTCATACATAATATTTGAAGTAATTGATTAAAAAAGCTTTTGGGTAATTAACAAAATTAAAGACTTAAAAAGGAGACCATAAAAGCTTTATGATGCAATTTGTAACAGAGAACTAGAACACCATCTTGAAGAAGCTTTTATTATCGGCGAGAAAACATATTTTTAGCTTTATATGCGCTCCGCAAAATTTGTCAAAGTGTATATGTATGTTTCTGCGAATGTGCTAAAATTATAATTTTATTTGCGATTTTCGACGTAAAAATATAAGCAAAAAAAAATTACTTATAGTTTAAAAATGATCTGAAAAGACTGAATAATGGCACAGAAATAGAAATCTGTTTAGAATGGATTTTTTTTTATCTTACTATATAATTCCATTGACCGGCAAATTTTTTTCAATTTTTTTGTTAATTGTTAGAGACTGGTTTACTCGACCAGAGACTTGCATGAAGCTGGCTGTCTACACTTATCGACTGTACATATAGTAAAACAAGTCCAACAAATTTTTATTGCACGAACAATTATGTTGTAAGTCTTCGTAGAATTATAGAAATTTCCTATCACTTGTTTTGTTGAGATCCATTTTGGGGGAAAGCATTTCTACCCAGTAGCGGAGGGGGTTAACAAATTTGTATCATGATTGTGGTAGCGAAGAGAAATTAGAAGTTCTCTCAGAGGCCTTTCGATAATCCATATCTAATGCAATTTCAATTTAGAATATAAGAAAGCGTGTACTCAAAATGTATTTTCAAGTTTAGCACTGAACAGATGAGATGAAAAATAAAGTTGGCAAATGAAAATGATTGCGGCACGTGCAATCATTGCTCTATTTGGAATTCTTCAGGATATAAAATTTGATGCACTTTATTAGACTTACATTCTATTTTTTTTCCTTTCGGAAATTTTGAAAGGACATTTTCATAAATTTAGTCTTTTATTTTCCAATTTGAAAGAAAGCATCTTCTGAGCAATTATTAAATCTGTTATGGCATATGTACCTATGTTTGTCGCGGAAGATCATATTAAGGTGTTAGGTCCACTAGTTATACCCATATAAAATTGCCGATAAAGAGTCAGTCGTGTATAATAATATGGCGTACCAAACGTAGTATCAAGCTAGGGCTTGCTCTGCAGCTACTTTTAATTTTCTGGAATTCATAAAATCCAAAGTAAATAAGCAGGTCGCGATTAATAAAATGAGGTAGAAAGAGTGATTATAATATTGGCTAAGAGCTTAGGGAAGAATTATTATTATTATCAATCTCCTCAAATCCTCCGAGGAACATAGAGCGGCAACAGTAGATTTCCATCAAATTCTTACGACACGACAGAGATACTTATTTTCATAATTTTCTAAATAGACCTGTACGAATTGGCGAAACGTTCACGTCACTCTGACTTCATATTGAAGTTAAAAAATCGAATTTTATTCTTACTGAGATTTCACTAGTGTTTTATCTAGAAAAGCCACTCTTTAATTTCTTACATCAAGAAATGACATCATCTTCTGTATCACCAGATTTAGTAATTATCTTACCCAGATAAGAGTAGCTGTTAGCGCAGTTGTATCGTGATTTATCCATCCGAAGCTTGTATTAATCTGCATTTCCTTCGTGATGAATTAAGTCTCACATCAGCTTGAGAATATATTTGGCGATTATTTGAGACGTGCAGAAGTCACTGTTTAGAATTCATGTGATAAAATATGGTAAGAAATTTGTTATAGAAATTGTAGATACAGGAAAAATAACGTACCTACGGACTTTTCTGAAAGTCTTTTTGTTTTTGTTTTAACGCAGGGGTACGAAAAATTCCAAGAATGGAGGCCAAAGCGGCCCATTATACTAACCTGCTAGAAGACCATGTCACCAAAACTTTCTTTCCTCACTATGAAGCATGTCAGCTCTAGGTGAGGTAACGTTTTCAGCTCATCCACAGATAGGACGGCAGACCTAAGCGTATCTAGCTTACTCTGGGCAAAGGCCGAAGAAGAATACAGAAAGGGTTCGGTTATCTCAGGCTCTCCTTCCAGGCAGGACAGACATTCAGGGCTGTCAAAACCTTCCATCCTTGTTAGATGAGCGTGATGCGAGCTGTGGCCAGTGCTGATGCCAACTACAGTTCTTCATTGTTTCCTTCCGAGCCCCAAGAGAAAGTTAGAGAAATTCTTAGGGCCATCAAGAAATAGTTTTGTACTCAGGTTCGCCCATCGCTGCTGATATTTCATGCGAACATCCGTCTTGATGAGAGACTTGACCATCGATGCGGCAATGCCCTTTCATTTCCATGATCCTTTCATGTCCCGGAACCCACTGAATGGGCACATTGTTGCGAATTCACAGCCTATTCACAGACGTCCTGCAGTCCCCCAGTAACTTAGATGTTATTTGAGGGCCACTCAGAGCCATTAAAGCGGTCTAATTATTCGAGAGGATAGCAATGATCTTTTCCTTGATTTCCATATCAAGGAGCGCCGTCATTGCGTTGGCGAAGACTTCAGTCTGGCTGATAGTGGTGTGCCTTCCAAGTGTGTATTCCAATCTAATGTAAGGTTCAAGAAAGTAAACATCCACGATTGTTTTCAGGAAAACCCAAAGCGGCGGTCAAAATGTAACCATCGCATCAAGTGGCATGCGGGCCAGAGGGTTTTCCCGTTCCAGCCCAAACGCCAAAAAACAATGAGAAGAGCCACTTCATAAGTCCTCTCTGAAAGTTAGACCTAATAAAAGAACATGTGCACCTCTATTGTATGGATTACGAAGCAGGGGGCTCAAAAGCTGTCAGCGTTGCTATCCCTGACTAGATTTTTTTTTATCATAAATTTAGTTAAATTTTTATTATTTTTGCTGGGACCAAAATAAAATAATTTTGAATTATAATTGTTATCACATTGGTTCCAAAAACCTCCTAAAAACAGAAGCCAACATATTGTAATTAGTCACATGACCAGATAATGAGTCGCAAATTGTTGCAATACATATAATGTAAAATTAAAAGAAGAATTCTTCATAACCAGTTTCTTAGTTTACGGAGCATAAATGACAAATACCTATGTTGAAATGATTTACTATTGGATAGTTGAAGAATTCCAATTATGTGCAAGTATGTTTCGTTTCTCATAAAAAATGCTTTTATACTCTATTTATCGATTCCCAGAAATCTGTTTGCAAATAATTAGAGTATATTTCTTTCTTAAAAAAATTGTTTAAATTTTCTTTTCCATGCATTAAGTACATAATGTTCTCGATTTTATTTCAAGGACAGAAAAGCCTCAAATATTTATTCTCCCTACACAAAAAAATTTTCCCACTCCTGATCTGATCTGGTCTTGGACCAATTAACGTTTTTCTTTTTTGTTTCTTTTAGACGTCGTCTCTTTTAGCCTCTTCTCTTGCCATAAAGAAAGAGGAGGTTTTTGTTTTTTGGTTCACATATTCAAATTTAAATGATACAAGCGAGAATAGAATTTTATGATATTATATGTAGGAGGTAAAAAAAAAAGAAAAACACACCAAATAAATGAATGATAAATATAATTGGCATCGGAGATGGGCATTTTTTATTCGAATAAAAATAAAAGATAAAAAACCGAATAAAATGAAAAATCGAATAAAAATTTATTTGATTACAAATATTATTCGTTATTTGGTGAATTATTCGTAAATAATTATTTGTTATTTGGTGCAAATTTTTTGAGTTTCAAATAATTATTTTTTATTCGATCGTGTGTTTTTTGAAACTCAAATAATTATTCGTTATTTGGTGAATTATTCGTAAATAATTATTTGTTATTTGGTGCACATTATTTGAGTTTCAAATAATTATTTTTTATTCGATCGTGTTTTATTTGATAATCAAATAATTATTCGTTATTTGGTGAATTATTCGCAAATAATTATTTGTTATTTGGTACAAATTATTTGAGTTTCAAATAAACATTTGTTATTCGATGGTGTGTTATTTGAAAATCAAATAATTATTCGTTATTTGGTGAACTATTCGCAAATAATTATTTGTTATTTGGTGCAAATTATTTGAGTTTCAAATAATTATTTTTTATTCGATCGTGCGTTATTTGATGAATTATTTGTGATTTCTTATTATTGTGATGGTCATTATTCTAATTTCAAACAATTATTTGTCATTCAGTTATTTTACGATTATATCCTTATAACCCTTGAGTAGACATAAATTTCAATATTTAGGAATTTTGAAAAAGAAACCTCTTTAGACGATGATAAGTTTTTTTATTTTTGATTGTAGCCACATTTAGACCCGCTTAATATTGTGGCTTGCGAAAAGAGCATTTAGCTGCCAGATCATCATAAATTTTCAATAATATTGATATTTTTTACAATAATATTATCTATTGTAATTTGCCAACACTGTTACCAAATAATTTTTCTGAATTCTTGATATGCGTTTTGATGTCGTAACGTCACAACTCAAGTATTAAATAATTAGTTGGTATGGCTTGAAGTAAAGTTTTCACTTCAATTGTATTGTCTTAAGCACAAACTCACTTGTTTTTTATTTAATTGACTCGTAAGATTATTCTGAGTAATCAAACCCATTTAATTTACTTCTAAAGCTTCACAAATACTTAATTGAACAAAATTATTAAATTCCTCCTAAACTTTAAGTTAAATTAAGCAACGAGACAGCTTGCAGAAAGAAATGCTTGTGCCAAGAATTAATTATTTGAAAACATATATCCATAATCGAATGACAAATAATTGTTTGAAATTCAAATAATGACCATCACAATAATAGGATATCACAAATAATTCATCAAATAATGAAATTATTTGATTATCAAATAACGCACGATCGAATAAAAAATAATTATTTGAAACTCAAATAATTTGCACCAAATAACAAATAATTATTTGCGAATAACTTAAAATAAATTGACACTCATTATAAAAGATTAAGATAATTCTGAAGCTGTAAGTACATATTAGCAGGGAAAAGAAAGATAAATTGTGTTAAAATCTAATAGTATCTATGTATCCATACTCATAACTATAATAAAAGCAAATACTAAGGATCTATCACAATACAGGACTAATAAGAGTTTATGAAAGAATGCACAACAAAAAGAACTCGCATGTAAGGCACAAAATGTCTCACAACATGTCTCACAACATTTATTCTCTGGGTTCTTGGCCATGTGACATCCTGCGAATTCAATTTGTTTTATATATTTTTTTCGTATAGTTGATTTGATTATCAAATCATTACAAAATATTTGCCTAGGGCGACAGATCAAAAACAATTGTTTTTAGCTTACCCTGAACCGACCAACAACATTCTAAAATATTTTATTTGAATGTTTTAAAAGTCTTGTACCTTAGCTCAGTGAACTGTTCAATATGTCTATTAACCAAATAACTTTTCCTACAATATTGAAGCGCTGCTTTATCACATCCATTTTCAAGTCAGGAGAACCAAGACTAATTATTAACAAGTAAAAAGCTATAATTGGTTTAAGACCAATTCTTATGATACCTTAGATCAGGTGAAGTGACAATAAGCGCTGTCAGGCTTAGAGCGGGGGTTGGTGGACGGAGAGGGGTTTTGGGCATTCCAATATACTCAGGAAGATAGACTGCAGGAAAGAAACTTACTATCAAATACCTTACCCAACTTTTGGTAGGGATGTCAATGTATTGATGCCCACCAGAAGTGACTGGGATGTGAAGGAGATGGTGATAACATCCGACGGTCAGTGGCAAGACTGCCGGATAAATGTAGTGTGTTTCAGGCAGAGTTCATAGCGATTTACCAGGCGGTAATATTGGCACCTATGTGCAGAGTCCGCACAGTACATCTGTATATACACGGACAGCTAAGCAGCCATTAAGGCGCTGGATGCTGTGCTGCTTAAATCAAAATTGGTGCAGTTATGCAAGACTGGCCTTGAGGAACTGACTACACGGCACAAGGTGACCCTATGCTGGGTACTTGGCCACAAGGATATTACAGGCAACGAGTTGGCGGATGAGTTGGACAAAAAGGGCTCTAAAATGGATAGCTCCGCAGAAATAGCTTATGTGAGGATCCCGAACGGGCCCTTAAAAGAGGAGATCATTCAGGACGCCTATAAAAAGGCAAGTCTACGGTGGATCAACAGGGAAACCTGCTATATCGCGAGGCAATTATGGCCTGCATACGACAGGAAGAGGACAACAGAACTGCTTAATGGCAGCAAAACATATAACGGGAAGCTAGTAGGGTCATTACGGGATTATTGGGCCATAGTATACCATGCTAGAAGTAAAGCAGCGAACGATTTCTGCAGGAGCTGTAACGACTCGGAGGAAATTAAATCGGTCCAGCACGTACTCTGCGAATGCCCCGCTCTGATGGACAAAAGAGGAAGTCTACTTCTTTTCAAGTCTGGGGGAGCTGCAAAATGAAGAGTGCAGATGCATCCTAAGCTTCCTAAGGGAAGCAGGATGGATCTAGGAAACATTTTGAGAGTATCCTATTAGAGACGCGGAGACAATGGAACCACTGGTGGTCTAAGTTAAGCAGGCTAGATACAGATAGCAGCACCGCTGTTACCCAACCTAACCTAACCTACCCTAGATCAGGCATTTCAAACTCATATGATATTACGGGCCATATGATCTATTTTGTATTAAGTTGGGTGCTAATTATTTTCAATGTTCAAAAAATTATTAAAATGAAATGATTATATTATGTATTTTTTAGACTCAATGTTGTCCATTTTTGCCTACACGGCGAATAGCATTCATTACTAACTTCTCCATATGCCTGAGCAACAGCTTGAAATATATTATGTACAAGGCCACGTACATACATGTATTACGACTGATCAGCCACTCACCTAGTGCTAGCTAGCTAAATCAGTCAGCGGCATTGATAGCCGTCGCCCGCCGGTGGCAACTAGTGTTGGGTTTTTCGCCTGCCGGTGGCACCTATTGCTATAAAAAGCGAGCCATCAGGCCATTATTTTGACAAGTCAACCAGACATGATCTCGTACTGTGATTGCTAAGTCAGATAAAGTTTTTTGAGAGTGGATCTTCTACCAACCATCCGCCAGTCTAGTTAGGTGAGACCATCCAACTAACACCACTGATTCTGGTAAACATGAGAATATCCGTGTTCTATATTTTTGAGATGTGTGAACATCCACATCTCCTCTAGTGAATACGAGGCCATCTGTATTCTAGCCACCGAGGCGTATGAGTATCCACGTCTATTTGGATAAACACGAGACCATCCGTGTTCTATATTTTGAGATATATGTACATCTACATCTCCTCTAGTGAATGCGATGCCATCCGTATTCTAACTGCCGAGGCGTGTGCATTTCCATGTCTATTTTAGTGAAGCACGAGACCATTCGTGATCTATAGTTTGAGACATCCACGTCCGATCTAACCAGCACAAAACCGTCCGTATTTTATTCATTGAAACATGTGTATATCCACAGAGAGGAGACTACGAGCCCGCGTAATCTATTTACCGAGATGTGTGTAGCCCCGTGCCTAAGTTTGTGAATACAAGACCATCCGTATTCTAGTACTGAGATGAGTGCACACCCACACCTGCCTTAGTAAATCCGATCAGAGTTCGAAGTGCATAGCTGCGAACAAAGGTACGAGAACATCCGTATGCCGATATTTAAAATTAACTAAATTTAACTTAAATTAACAACTAATGATAAATATACGTAGATTAGAAATGCAAAGAATTCCTTTAGTTAAGTTTTAGTTAAGTAGACAAAACTGGCTCAGTTCTAATAGGGCTTTAGTGAAATCAATAAACAACCATTGGAGTTAACGTTAACATATATCTTCTTATTTATATTGGACAACCTATTCACCCTGATGTTACATTTTGATACCCGTGGAGGGACTTGATTCGTTTTCTCATCGTTGGATTACCCATTTTCTCTGATGTACTCTAGAGCTGACCCGCAATCCAGTCCAACCACGTTACAATGTCAAGCTCAATGTATTATATATTATACATACATAGACAAATTATATTTAATGTTATATTTTAAACTTAAAAGATAAATACTTTAAATTTTTTTTATAAAAAACAAAAATAAAAGTTATAATAAGAAATAAACAAAATCACAAAGTAAGTCATCAAAATTTGGTTGAACATATTGAGGTGATGTAATTTTTAAAATTGATTATAAATTTGATGGGTTAATCTTTACCCTGAATTTTTGTTATTTTTCATTAAAGAAAATAGTGCGTAACAACCGATAACATTTTAGGAAACGGATCTACAAATAAGTATATGTATAAAAATAATTCTGAATTCCATATTCCATATATTTTTGCTTCAGCAAAAATTAACATTGGATTTCAATTAATTCCATTTGTAAGCTTCCAACAACAATTTCAATATCGAGATATACATAGAGGTTTAGTAAAAAGACAAAATTGTAATTTCCAGCTTTATTAATTTAATTTGGTGAGCATATTCTGTAAATTTTAATTTAAGTGATTTAGGCAATAGATATTGATAGCTTTCAAAGTGAGACAAGTTTTATTCTGTTTTCGCCAAAATAATAAGCGTTAATATTATCAAATAGCGTTGAAACAATATGATTTTCGCATTGAAGCTTAAGATTAACTTGATTAAAATGAATTGTAATATCAACTGAGAAAGCCAGGTCTTTTATTCATTTTCCATCTTTTAAATCAGCACATTCATAACTTTTTGTTTCCAAGAAAATTATGATTTCGTCCTACAATTTCAAGAATCGTTTTACCAATTTATGACTCGAAAGCCATCGAACTTCCGTATAATATGGTAGATCGGATTATTCACATTTTGCAAAAATGAAGCAAATTGACGATGATTAAGTACACGTCCTCGAATATAATCTACAATTTTGGTGACTATTTTTAAAACATGTCTGATATTTTAAACTATGGAGTACAGTACTTGCTGGGGAATAATATAATGAAAATGTTCAAACTTATTTTTAGCAGGTTGTATTTGCATATTTCTTTTAATCCTGTATAATATCGGTCATAGTAGGTGCACCATCAGTTGCAAGACAAATCAACTTTTCCAATGGTAACTTATACTTCTTCCAAACTTCCAGAAATGCATCAAAGATATCAGCTCCAGTGGTTGTATTATGCATAGGACTGATTTCCAAAAGTTGTTCATTTACTTTTAAATTAACATCGCATCCGCAAATAAAAACGGCCACTTGATCAGATAATTCGAATATCTGTACTTTCATCAATTGCAATGGAGTAGGCTTGAATTGTTATTATTGTTGAATTATGCTGATTTCTCAAATTCTCGACTATTTCATCAATTCTTCTAGCTACAGTATTTCGACTTAAACTTACACTTTAAAATTCTGACCATAGTACTTCCGCCGCTTTAATTAAGCATTCCCTAATAAACTTTCGTTCAGTAAATGGTTTTGATCTGCTTGCGATTAAGTGTGATAATATACAGTGTTGGGCGTAATCAACTAAATTTGTAATCAGACTAATAAACATGATTAAATCAATCATGATTACATCAATAATGATTACACATCAATCATGATTACCATTAATCATGATTTCATCGAGTAATCTTAGGAAAATGTGACTGTAATCATGATTACATGATTACATGTTTTTTGATTACAAATGAAACTTTTCAAGAGATTTTAAAATTTAGTTCTAAGAAAACAAACAATCTGTGATCGTAAGAATTTTTATTGTTGAAAACTTCAAGACACTGTTGAATTATGTATTAATTGAAGTCAGTGTAAAGAATGTAAGTGCTTCTATTGATAGAGACTCACACTAATCTGATCATCAGCTTAAATTCGAGGATCTTGATTATATGTGAAAAAAGATTAGATTTCTGGGGCTTCCTATACGTTGAGCATGGAAAATGCAATAATGCCTTTTAACGCTTTGATTTTGCTACATTTTTCATATTGCTCCACATTGTTATATGCTAGTTCGAATGAATTCAAGGGCAGAATGCAGCTGTTGTGGAATAAGGCAATGCGAGTTATTCACTACCGACTTCGGGATAGAAATACAACAATGTTTGTTTTCTTTTTAACTACAATTTTAAACCTTTTGCAAATTTGTAATCAAAAAATGTAATCATGTAATCATGATTACGGTTACGATTGATCAATCATTAATCGCCATAAATGATTACTTTTCTGATTAATATTATCAATCTGTAATCATGATTACAGATTACAGATTGTAATCGTAATCATTAATCATCAATCAGATTGCATTTTGCCCAACACTGATAATATATAACTAACTCTTAGAGCAGCTGTATTGTCTTCAACAGATTTAGTGAATACATTTTGTTGTTTTTGAAGAATTGATTTCAATTCCGAAAATTTGTCTTCATGAAGTTTTGCAACGTATTGGTTTTATGTTTTGTGTCATAGAGCCTTTTAAAACTCTCCAATTTCAAGCGTCAAAGTTGGATATTAACTAAGTAGAGACAGGTTGTTAATCGAAGAATCCCGAGGTAATAATTAATATTACTGAAATTATTATTTTGTTAATAAATCACAAAAGCTTATTTAGTTAATGACTCATATTTATCCAATTAATATGAAGCGAAGACATTAAAGTTAAAAAATTTTAACTGTTTTCTGGTTGACGCTGGTGTCACGTGTGGCCATGTTATCGCTCAAAACGTTAGTGTCAAGTATCAAATGAAGAGGTGCCTTCGAACTTTCCTCCACACTATCCTCTCCGCAAAGCGTTCGCTAAATCGTAATAGCACATATATGAGATTTACGTATGTTCGATTTAATTTAATCATCTCTTTTTCAATCACTAAATTAAAAAATATTGAAAAGTAAAATTTAACTGCATACTGCAACTGCATTAAACTAAACTGCATATAAATAAAAATAAAATTTACTTTAAAATAATTAATAAATATTTTTTAAAATGCGGGCCGCAACCTATTTATTGGTGGACCGCGTGTTTGACATGCATGCCCTAGATGAATACTCGTATGATTTCGTATGGTTACCTATCTGTTGAAGTTTGATTTTTGAAGTGGTTTTTCGCAAATATTTCTAGAACGGTTCGTCGGACTGAAGAAATGATTATAACCAATTTTATAGGACTTCATAGTGAAGTTTCAGTACATTAAAATGTGTAGGACTGATCGTTGTCACAGTATGTACGTAAAAATCCTAAAATTTTATATGGCATTAGCTCATTTTTGAAATTGTATTTACTATTTTTATGAAAACACTATGTACATACAAAATTTCAGCTCTTGATTTTGACGCGTTCTCAGGTAGTGACCAAATATGTGGTGAAAAATGAAATTTTTGTATGGTAACCATATGAAGAAGTTACCAGATTTGCCCCATTTTCGAACTTAATTTTCCTTTCTTTTTTTCTAAATCACATTTAGGTAAAATTTTAGCTATCTAAGTATACGCGCTCTCGAGTTATCCTAAAGACGGGCATGGACATGCTAAAGTCAAAATAACTTTTAATTTTATGCAAGGGTGTCTAATCCATCATTATTTCTAGGTGTTACAAACGGAATGACAAACTTAGTATATACCCTTTAGATTTCATCTAGGGTATAATTATCGTCTTGATTCCATTTCCATTAGCTTGGCATTAATATTTCAGAAAGTTATTTATAACCAACTACTCCCTCTAACGAAAGTACTTATCTCGGATAATCAGCACGGTTTTTTCCTAGTTCGTTCCACTGTCACTTTTTTACAGATTTCGTAGCCTCCTCCCTTGACCAATGTAAGCAAGCTTACTATGTTTACACAGATTTTTCTAACGTCTTCGACAAAATAAGTCACAAAATAGTTTATTCAAGATGGCGCGTCTGGGGTTTCATGCGAATACTATATCTTGGTTTTCCTCTTATCTTCTCGGTAAGGATTGTTTGGTTGCCTTCAATGGACATAACTCTAACCCTTACAAACAGCTTTCGGGTGTTTCGCAGGGAACTGCACTTGGTCCATATATCTTCTTAATATACAGGGTGTCCCGTAAGTCGACGTCAAGCCGGAATCGGGTGATAGACCAAATCATAAGAGTTACGAGAAAACTTAAAAAAAAAATCTAAGTCCTGTATTTTTCAAATTATAGACATTTCTTTTGTTTTCGAGAAAATGTACACCCTGTGATGGTTTTTTAGCTCCTGTTGCTACAAATCTTTATTTATTTTTTTTCAATTTTATTTTTCTTATGTAATCCCGAATAGTGCTTATGTAACCTGTTGCTTTAAGCTCTAAGCCAACTGCTCCAGCTTGGAAGAAAATGTCACATTTTGCCGAACCAACAATATAAAATTAATAATTCGTTGAACTTTAACTGAATATACTGAAAAAAAAAAAATGTACTACGCCAGTTTGGTAAGTAACTTTAAAGTTGACGCATTTAATAAGGACTCTAAATTGGTATAACACTTGCTACAATATCTCTTAGATTAAGGAAAAAAAATTTTTTCCTCAAGAAACCCAGTTTCGAAAAATTCCTTTTCACCTACTAAAAATGCTTCTAGGGTACCCAAAGCTTGCCGTAAGACCGTAACTTTAAGATCCTAGTTTAAGTGAGACGGAGGGTCATTACATGAAGTGTGAGTGAGACAGATAGTGACACTTTCTAGTTAGAGTCTAAACATTTTGTTGAATGTATGACAAATTTTCCTTAAGTTTAAAATTAAACACCAATTATTTGGGTGCTAAGATTTATTATTTATAAAAAATGTTCAAATTGCCATCCTTCAGCTGCAATACAAGCTCGACATCATCTTAAAAAGAAATATTGTAGCAAATATTATACCATTTTAGAATCCTTATTAAATGCGTCAACTTTTAAAGTTACTTGCCAAACTGTCGTAGTACATTGTTTTGTTTTCATTACAGTTAGTTAAAGTTGGATGAAATATTAATTTTCTATTCTTGGTTCGGCAAAATGTGACATTTTCTTCGAAGCTGGAACATTTGGCTTAGAATTTAAAGCAACAGGGTACATAAGAAAAATAAAATTGAAAAAGAGTAAAGATTTGTAGCAACAGGAGCTAAAAAACCTTCACACGGTGTACATTTTCTCGAAAACAAAAGAAATGTCTACAATTTGAAAAATACATGACTTAGATTTTTTTTTTATATTTTTCTGGTAACTGTTATGATTTGGACTATCACCCGATTCCGGCTTGACGTTGACTTACGGGACACCCTGTATATTAATGTTCTACCATCGCTTATCAAGTCAAATTGCTTACTATATGTTGACGATGCTAAAATATTCCGGAATACAGATTCTATGAGTGATTGTCTCCTCTTACAAGAGGACTTATGTACCTTTCATAGCTATTGCACTAAAAACAATTTTAAAATTAACACCTCTAACTGAGATATTATAACGTTAGTAAACAGTATTTTGGAATATACCTCTCAAGTTTGGAATCCCTTCTACTTAACATATTCCAATCAGTTGAAAGTAGTTTAGAGGAAATTCAGGCGATTTCTGATTTACAAGTTTGAATATTCATGTATCGAGTATGGTACTAGACTTACTAGGTTTGACCCAATGTTCCTTGAAAACCGAAGATTATATTTGGATATAACGTTTCTCTTTAAACTTTAACTAAATGGTATATTGATTCTGCGTATTTATTGTCTAAACTGAATTTTAATGTCCCTTCCAGGACCCTAACTCACCAAGATTTGTTTTATTTACTTACGTACCCATAGAACTAATATAATAGAAAATTCTCCATTAGTTAGACTTCAAAAATCTTTTAATAATAAATTTTCTGATATTGACTTGTTCCGTAATAGTCCTCTGACATTCAAAAGATATATTTTAAATAAGATCAGACAGCCCAGTTTATGCAAATCCTTCATATCTTCCACTTTCTCTTGTTTATTGCCCTTTTCTTTAATGTTTGAATTTGAATTAATAATGTGTAATCTTCTTGTGTAATTAAAATTAGATTCAGACCATGGATTTAATTATTTAGCATTTCCGTTAATATTTAATTTTTCCACTTGGACATTTGCCTTATGTATTAATATTTTCTCTTAGTTTTAATTGTATTGAATTCATATTTGATAAGTACATAGTTGTAGTTTATTTTAATCTTAACA
Source organism: Dioctria rufipes (assembly GCA_963924295.1). Classification (NCBI taxonomy): domain Eukaryota; kingdom Metazoa; phylum Arthropoda; class Insecta; order Diptera; family Asilidae; genus Dioctria; species Dioctria rufipes. The sequence goes on along the minus strand of OZ002740.1, from coordinate 63,091,652 downwards.
GTATTGTTAATTTTTAATCTTATTTTATATACTGTTTATATTATATCTCTTTAGAAGCACCACGAGTTAATAGCAGTGGTGTACAAATGCATCACAATTACCGGTAGAATATAATTAATTGGATTTGTAAAAATCTGTAATGTATCGAATGAACTGGCAATTTAAGTAAATAAAATAAATAAATCTTCTATTTGGTATGATGCCGGAATTCTTGGAATAAGGTTAGGAAAAGGTTCAGGGTAGGAAATAAGATTAAAATGGATCCTAAACCATTCTGGCAGTTTGTCAATAATTAAAGTAAAACTAATGACTTTCCTGATTCCAATGTTTATATTGATTCATCTAGTCAAGACCACTTTTTTAGTAAAGCATTTTTATTTAATGACGTTCAAATTTATACTTTTTTTTTTTTTAATTACTTGACGATTATATTCCCTGTCCATTTATTAATTAGAAAACTATTAGGCCTTAAGCTCGATTACTCTACGGGACCTGATGGAACTCCCCCTATTATACTGAAACAGTGTTGTATTCCATTGAGGTTTGCTTTTAATATGCCGCTTCGGTTGGAGAAATTCCTTGATTTTTGGAAGAGATCATTTATAATTCTAGTTTTTAAGTCTGGGAAAAGGGAGTTTGTCACAACCTACCGTATTATATTGCTAAGTTGTCGTGTATCCCGAACCTATTTGAAGACTTTGTTTCTGAATTGAATTTTTATATTTCCACTGTAAAAGAATTATTATTCTTAATCAGCATGGCTTTATGAAAGAAAGAAGACTAAAACCACATAAAATTTGCTTCAGTTTTCGTCATTTTGTATTAAAACCTTAGAGGAGGTAGATCAGACTCACTGCATTTACACTGACTTTAGGAAGGCTTTTGATAAACTATCCCACGAGATAATGTCCTACAAGTTGTAGATTAGCGTGGTTTTCCTGTGTGGCTGCTCAATTCATTAGTTTCCTATACCTAAGTGATGGTAAGTTATTGGTGTAATCTCGTTCCGTACAATCCTATGAAATAACAGGAAATTCTAGTGTTCCTTAGGGAAGTCACTGGTGACCCCTTCTCTCTATTGTCTTCGTTAATGATGTCACCGATGTAATTAGACTCTGAGCTTTTGATCTGTGCTGATGATTTAAAGTTTTACAAAAGTATAAAGTCAGAGCTGGATAGTACCGAATCGCAGAAGGATCTGAACAGATTGTAGATTTTTCTCGCGTAAACGGGTCTCTAGAGCATTTTACTGCAGTACATACATATGTATAGTGCAACTGTCAATAACCTAGCAAACATTTCAATTCGAGATCGAATCGAAAGCGATTCGTTTTAGCGAGGTTTGACTTCGATCTCGAAGTCATCCTCGATTCGATTTCGATCCGGCCACGACTAAAATGAACATTCGATAACGACTCGTAATAACGGTTCGATAACGATTCGTATAAACTATTCGATAACGGTTTGTAATAACGATGCGAAACTGATTCGCTTTCTCAAATTAAATTCAACGGATATTCCTAGGGGATTTAAAACATTTCAATAAATTCACTATTAAATGAAATCATGTTGGTCAAATAAGAAATAGGTGTAAATGGAAATTCTACTCATATGTTGCAAAAAAATTCTTTTCAAATCTGATAAATTTAATACTTTTCTGAGGGATTGAAAATAAATATTGTTTAACAAATTTATCAAATTTAGAAGGAATTTTCTTCAATATATTGAAAATATTATAACTGGCTGATAATGTGATTTATTACAAATTAATAAAAATAAAAACAATTCTTTAAACAAAAATAACATAAAGCCTCTTCAGAAAGAATTAACAGAAGAAAATTAAATGGGTTACAATTTGCTTTTTTGTCAGCCTGTCTTTCGCGTAATGAAAATAACGCATTGCCGTTTTCTCGAAGAATTCTTCGGGAAGGCTAGAAAACTTTTCGTGAAATGTATCTATAGAAAAGGAACAATTATAAATGCAATCTATTAGTGCATTGTGTACATTTACTTTTTATAGCCGTAACTATTCTGACTTTCCGCGATAATTGGTTGTCCTTTTTGCCGAGCCAAAAGAACTCCTGAGCAATGTCGTGTGTGAATATCCGTAGGAGATGTAATATCAGACAACTCACTACTTCCTTTTAAAACTGTATTGGCAGTGGATTCCGCTTCTCGTCGGATTTTTTTTTAGATCGATTCATTGGCCGAATCTATTAAACTGAAATGAGCGTACCGACGACAGATACACATCGCTAAACGAAGAATTCTCGAAGAAATCTCAAATTTCGGAATTTAGGAATATTTCCGACAAATAAACACCGCTAAGCGAAGAATTGAAATTCGCTAAAATGTTTGCTGGGAAGGCTCATAAAATAATTTACTTAGGTGTGTTGTTTCACACTAAATTTATCTTTAACACCCTATATTGACCTTATTGTTAATAAAGTAAACTTCATATTGGGATTTATAAAACGTTGGGCCTGCGAACTAGATGATGCTTATACACCAACGCTTTGTATACCACTCTAATTCGGTCTATCTTGGAATATGCCAGTTCTGTTTGGTCTCTCGTATATAAATGTCAGCCTGATCACTTCAGAGAGTGCAGAAAAGATTCATTCTCTTTACTCTAAGGGGACATAAATGTTGAGTGCTTTTCATCATCCGCCATACATTGAAAGGCTGACGGACAATATTTGTAATTATTTTTGTTTTTCAGCTTCTGAAAGATGAGACTGACTTGCCATTGCTTCTTGAGTAGGTATGTGAATTGTGTTAATATAAGCTCATGACCTCGAAACTTAAGACTCTTTAAATTTATTTACTTACCGCCACATAATACCAAATATATGGAAATACAGAGCCGATTTTAGCTCTAATTATACCCTAGATGAAATCATAGGGGTATACTAAGTTTGTCATTCCGTTTGTAACACCTCGAAATAATGATGGTAGAGCAAAATGGATTGGACACCCATTCATAATATTAAAAGTTATTTCGATTAAGCATGTCCGTCCGTCCGTCCGTCCGTCCGTCCGTCTGTGCGCACGATAACTCGAGAACGCGTATACTTAAAGAGCTGAAATTTTGTACACGGATTTTAAAAGAAAAAGTAAAATTAAGTTCAAAAATGAGACAAATCGGGCAACTCCTTCGTGGGGTTGCCATATAAAATTTTTGTTTTCCGCTATATATTTGGACACTGCCTGAGAACGCATCGACGTAGAGAGCTGAATATCGTACATGATGCTTTTACTACATTAGCAAATAAAATGTCAAAAATGGACTAAATCGGGCAACACCTTCTTGGTGTTGCCATATAAAAATTTCGGTTTTTTACGTATACTTTGAAAACGATCAGTCCAAGACATTTTTATTGTACTAAGAAGTTCTGCAGAATACGAAATCCTATAAAATTGGTTATTACCATTTTTGGTTATTACCATTTTTTCTGTGCGACAAACTGTTCTAGAAATATATGCGAAAAGCAACTTCAAAATCAATATTTGAATAGATCGGTGACCATACGAAATTTAATACGGGCATTCATTTAGAGTATCATAAGAATTGGTCTTAGACCAATTCTAGCTTTTTTACTTGTTTTAATTTTAATTACGATTTGATAGATTTTCATTTTAATAAGTCACAATTGAAGAATGTTCTTTTAGGTTCTGAAGTATCATGTAACTTTTTTGTTTTTCTTGATATTTTTTTAGTTATTACACTACTTTATATATACATGCATTGGCGAACGGGAAAACCATATGATGCGATGGTTCGAGGATTTCCTTTTTTCCCCGGTGCACTCTAAAAATTTTCACCTACGTACAGTATGAGAATTTGCAAATCTAGCGAGATTTAATTCAAATTATCAGAGTCAAATAAAATGCTTGATCGCTCTCTGTTTTATTTTTTAACAATACCGTTAACTGTAACCTGGACGCCATTTGTTAATATCGGTCGTCTATCAGAAATAATAAATCTTGAAAGTAGTTAGATGTGATAATTGCTCAGAGGGTGCGTTGCAAGTCATTCTTTGGTAAAATATTTTTAAATAACGGTGATTGAGTTTTGTTTTTTTTTGTGTTTATTTAAAGTACTTCTTCTAGATAAATTTGACATATTTTTATCGTAATGCATTTATTTATTATTGTATAAAATACAAATGAAGTCTGAGGTATAAAAGAGGCAGCACTTTAGAGAATTTCTTTATTTAACTCCTGATGTAGTAAGGTATTTTATGTAATTCCAATGCAAAACCACATAGACATTAAACTTTGGCGTGTTGGCTTTCAGGAAAACCAAAAATAACTGGCACGTTTTTGACATTTGACGTTTTTTGTTTTTTGCTTTTCAGAATGAGCTCTAAATTAACGCACAGACAAATTTTTGATATTTGATTTCGATCGGACAAAGACGGTCATATGGAAGCAGTTTTTGAATTATTATTAAAAAGCGAAAGGTCTTTTGGGTTCGAAAAGCCCTGAGAAAAGAAGTACAGCCAACCAGATGAACATTCGCAAAACGGGTAAAAGAGACTCAGCAACATTGGTCCAGGAACTCTCTCTAACTTCATCTAATACGGGTATTGATATAAAAAAGCTGTGTAAAAGACTAAACACTGAGCCTACATCTACGTGTATATCTTCTGACGAGGCATTGGCAGTAATAATTGATGCCAATATATCTACAATATTAAACAGGACAAGAAAAAATATTATCCGGCAGAAATAGAAGTTACTGAGGTATCTGCTAAGTGTAAACTTCAGTATTTGTTTAACCATACTATACAAAGACTATGTTTAGCTCAGAAGGATGATTTTCTTAGACTGGAAGAACTTAAAAGTGGTGAAAATCAACTAAATATTTTACCATTATCGGTATCTTTAGGGATACATTGTAATAGATTGATTTCAGTAACTCGAAATAGTGCATCTGGCACAACGTTATTTTTTCCTTTAACTTGTTTTACCTCAAAGTTGAATTGTTGTAGTCACAATATCCAGTAAGTCGACCAGACACGTTTTGTTGGCGAAATAGCCAAGTAAGAGGAGAATGATCTGTGAGGATAAAAAATTGGTAGCCTTCCAGATATCCTCTTAGTTTTTCTATGGTAAAGATAATGCTTAAGCATTCCTTTTCTGTGACAGAATAGTTTAATTCTGCACCTCGTAGTTTCCTACTTACATATGCTATCGGGTGTTCAAAATCATTTTCATCTTTTTGGAAAAGTACTCCTGCGATTGCATGACTAGATGCATCGCATTGAACATAGAAAGGCTTTGAAAAGTCGGGTGTGGTAAGTACTGGGGTTTCTATAAGTGTCTATAAGTGTCGATTGTTCAGCTTTACTGTTCCAAATAAGTTTTTTACGTTTACCTCCGCCCTTAGTAAGCTCTTGTAATGGTGCTACAATTTCAGCAAATCGTGAAACGAAACGTCTATACCAAGGCAAGGCCTATGAATCGTCTAAGTTCCGTAGAGTTTTTCGAGCGAGAGAAGTTCAACATTGCCTGAACCTTTTCAGGGGCAGTTCTCAGCCCTTTGTAGACGAAATGAACCATAGATATTTTAGACTACTTCTTGATGGAGCTCAACAAAAACAATACAAGCAGACATTTTCATCACAGGGCCAAACGGACGAAAATCTTTTTAGTGTATCAATGGTTCCCATTCATTTATATTTAAATACCAGTGAAGGAAAAAAAGGTTGTGTCGCAAAGCACAGCTGCATCTACAATACGATATTGCCGCCCAATTAAGTTTATTTGTGCAAAAGAGTCCTCTGGCTTAATTTCATAAGAAGTGAATTAAATTGAAGAAGAAATCAATGGCCTTACACCTATAGCTATTATTGACAATGAAGTGCATTTCACGGATAAACCAATTTTTATGTTAACTACGATAGATGGCAAGATTTGCACTGCACTATCACCAATGACTACGTCATCTCAAACCTGTTTTATATGTGGAGCAAAACCAAACGAAATGAATAATCCAACAGCATTTTCGAATAAAGTCATGGATAAAAGGTTATTGTCCTTTGGAATATCTCCATTACGTTCATGGATATGTTTTATGGAATGCATATTGGAACATAGCGTATGGCGTATAGGCTTGAAATGAAGGCCTGGCAAGTTCGGGGATCTGAAAACAAAGCCAAGGAGGCGTCTAGGAAAAAGCATATGCAAGAAAGATTCCGCAGTGATCTAGGTTTATTGGTTGATATGCCTACACAGAAAACTGGCAATACCCATCATGGCAATACGGCCTGGCGGTTTTTCCGGGCAGCAGAGACGAATGTCGGCATTACAGGAGTCAGTCAAGAGCTTATTTCGTACCATTTTAGTGACTTTGAACAGTGGCTATGCTATATAAATGAAGTCGCCTTTGAAACATATGCAACCAATACAAGAGATTTGTATTTAAAGAAATATCCATGCTACAATATGCCGGTTATCGTGCATAAAGTGCTTTTCCATGGAAAGGATATTATTACCTCTTGCATTCTCCCTATAAGACAGTTGTCAGAAGGAGCGCAGGAGGCAAGAAATGAAGGTATTACAAGAATACAGACCTTTTTAATATATTGTTGGTATCATTCATTGCCAGTTTACATGTTCCCAAACGAAGCCATGCTATTATTACTTTCTTGAGCCTGACATTGTATAGCATTTGTATAGCACACCACTGTCTTCCAGACTGAAGTCCTCGCCATCGCAATGGCAGCGACGATAGCCCTTGATATCGAGGTCTGGTCTGGATCTGGTTCTCTGTTCCTTGTACCGGAACTCGGCGTAGGCGTTGCCACGTCGGTTATCGGGCCTCTCATCAAAGTAGATGTTCGTATGAAGCATCAGCAGAGATGGTCGAACTGAGCACTTGCACGTGCACACAAATTTTTCTTGATGGGCCCAATAGGAATTTCTCTGATTTTCATTTGGGGCTCGGAAGGAAACAATGTACAGTTGTGGTTGCCGTTATCACCGGCCAAAGCTCATTTCAGGCTCGTCTAACTAGGATGGGAGTTGTTAATAGCCCTGAGTGTCTGTCCTGCATAGAAGGTGAGCCTGAAACAACCGAATACTTTCTGTGTGCTTGTCCGGTATTTGCCCGGAGCAAAGTGGATACACTCGGGTCTTCCCTCCTATCTGTGCATGCACTGAAAAGCTTATCTGACCAAGACTTCATGGGTTTCATTAAGAGGACAGCAAGGTTTTGGTGAAAGGGTTTTCTAGCAGGCTAGCATAATGGGCCGCCATGACCCCCGTTCTCTCGGCCGCCCTGCTTATAAAAAAATTTACATGCATATGTAATTGTAGAGCATTTTGCGAATTCCACGTAAATAAATAAAAATCTGTGTATTTTAAAGCAAAATATTTTTGCTGTTCCTTGGGCTGCAATAACGATAGAAACTTTTTTTCAATTTTTGTAGCTGCTCGTTTGTTAATTGAGGTATGACAGAACGATTAAATTTATTTAGCGACAACTGGCGGGTCTTTGATCCACATGCAATCTACTATGATCGATATTTATTTATACGTGCCGACCGAGATTCTTCTTAGTCTTAGACTTAGTTTAGTTAATCAATCTATACTGCTGCTATACTTATATTATACTTATATTATAGCATGACCTGGTATTATTATCAAAGGCACAATCATTTCAAAAATTGGCATAAATACGTTAAAATTATATCTTAACTAGGAATTCCGTACATTTTTGAGCTACATACAAAATATAACGCCCTTTTGCTCTTTTGTGTTCACGAATTCAGGCAATGTAATCTTTATCTATGATATCAAGAAAAGAATCATTTATTTTTTGTTCGATTTAACCTCATTATATATTGAAATTCTTAAGAAAATCATTAAATTTGTAGTGAAATGCTTTGATAAATTTAAAATTCCTATCACTGGAATTGAACGAATATTCGGGGAAAAAGGTTGGTCTGCTTAAAAATAATCAATTGCATAAAATCACGTTTGAAATAATATATGATGATGAACAAATCATATCCAAAGTCACGTACTTTTGTGTCAGGCAACAGTTGTCTGCTATAATAGCTCACTGCTGTGAATACAAAAGAGATCGAATTATTATTATTGCAATAGTTAAGCTATCAAATATCCCCGTACTGATTTTGAATTTGAGCCCCATTATAGGTTTTGGTTGGGGGAAATGTGTACATATGCTATAAGTAATAATAAACATTAATTTTTGTATACTTTGTGGATATATTTATGTTGCTTTTACTCAATGCATATATCATTGCATTGGGAAGGAAAATTAATTTGATTAAGTCTGGTATCTACATATGTTGATCAGAGGAAAATTTTGACTTGTCTGCTGGCCATTGGATGTATCTCTGCATGGAAATTAATTGTAGTAGGTACATCAAATGGCACAATTGTAAGAGAAAACTTTAAAATCATTCAATTAAAATAATTAAATAGATAAATTTCAAAATGTGTGGGTATATAAAAAAAATATTTACCGGAAAAAGTTTCAACTTGATATCAACGCCATCTTTATCTCGGTTTTATTTTATTTATTTTATGTGAACGGAAATCTAAAATTCCTACCCGAGTTTTTGCATAAGCTTCTTATTAAGAAATGAAATTTCCGGCTTAAAATCATATAAGAATATTTATCGAATATTTCATTATATAAATACACTCATACATAAAATAATAAAATGCCACAAACCAGATACATATGTACATAGGTATGATCCCATTAATTATAGAAAATCTGAGATGATTTCAGGTCATCTTGCAATTTAAATTCACAGCTGTACTCCTTCATAATTCGTGCTCAAGGGAGCTTTATTAATTCAAAACTTATTGATCTACCTAGTAGTGTATACACAGCAAAGACTCAGAGAGTTTTCAGACTCTCATTTTAGTTAACTGTAGCTATGGGGTCAAATTTTCTAACAGCAAAACTATAAATAGAAAAAAAAAACAAGCGTAAAGGTCAGATGAGACGACTCCTTCATCCACTTTAGTTGCAGTGAGAATACATGTCTCTAAGGTTTGTTTCCCTCTACGACACTCATTCATAATTCATGGCCAGAGATGTAGTGTAGTGTAAATAGAATGCTTTGAGTAAAATAAGAAGTCTCTGTTGTAACTTAACTATTTAACGCGCAATCTTTCTGTGTGGAAAAGAACAAACACACAATCAGCCTATGGAGAGATATTTAGGAAAGACATAATAATTCGCATTCAAGATTATAATGGATATTTGTGAAGCTTTTATTTCTGGAAACAATTGAATTTGTTGTTGTTATATTGTTTTTCTTTTTAAGAAGAATGGAAGATATTTCTTGACTTGAATTTGATTCAGAAGTTAGGAAAGTCAGGGAAAAATATTTTTTTTTATTACAAATGGACAAATGCGTATATATATATCTGTATAAAGTATAAGTCTCAATTAATAGTAAATAGGTATAACATAATTGCTGTTTCTATGCAAGTATATTAAAGGATATTTAATTAAAAATTAGACTTATAAGTCACCAATATCTTTGTATACCAATATCTACATATATGCGTCTGTTCTTTAGATAAATCTTCGTGCAAAATATTTCACCTATTTTATTTATCGACATGAACACTTTTCTACGTTCCAATATCAAAAGTTAAGGTAAGCAACCCATCAAACTATAAACCAATTCTCCTTACTTCGATTCTTTTCAGGGCTTAATCAAAGCTTACCGCCAGTACAGCTTTAATATTGGCCACCTAGCTTGACATTTACTAACCTTAAAAATAGATAGACATCCTGCTCTCTTAGCTAAACAGAAGGCGAAAGTTTCCTTTCTGGCTGTTTAAATTCAGTGATACTGAACGGATTCACATCTGACTGCTTCGCAACTAACGCCGGTGTACCACAAGGTTCAGTTCTTTATCGTGGCAACACATAGAAATTATGATGGCGGGGAAAAATGGATTGGAAACCCACGCATAGTATTAAAAGTTATTTTGTTTTTTTGCATGTCCATCTGTCTATATGTCCGTCCTCACGATAACTCGAGAAAGCGTTCACTTGAAATTTTGCACGCAGTCTTTTTTCAAAAAAGAGGAAATTTGAGTTCGAAAATGGGACGAATGTGGCATCTCCTTCGTAGGGTTGCTACACAAAAATTTTGTTTTTAACTATATACATTGTTGAGTACGCGTCGATATAGAGAGATGAAATTTTGGTACATGGTGTCTTCATAGCAATAATAAATAAAATTTTAAAAATGTTCTAAATCGGGACACCCCATCTTGGTATTGCCTTATAAAAATTTAGGGTTTTTACGTATGCTGTAAGAACTATCAGTCCTAGACGTTTTTATTTCAAAATATGAAATCCTATGAAATTGGTTATGATCGTTTTTACTGTCCGACGAACCGTTCTCGAAATATGTATATGCGTAAAACTGCTTCAAAAATCAAACTTGCACAGATGCACAGTAAAAAATTTGCACAATTGTTGCTTTGGTATTTTTTCCTAAAATGTAGGGAATATTCCCTAAATTGTAGGAAATATTTCTCCAAATTTTAGGGAATATTCACTACATTTTAGGGAAAAATACCTAAACTTTGTGCCAACAATTGATTGATGCATTTGTTTTAGTGTGGGTGACCGTATCAAAAATCATACGGACATTCATCTAGGCCCTAGGGTATCATAAGTGGACTTCCACAGGAATCATTATGGCAAACGCTGACACATGTTTAATGCACTAAGATATGACCTTTGCAATAAGCGCGTCTAGTCATGTCTAAAGTTAATCACTCAAATGTACCTCAGCCCTCTCTAAATGCCTTTTCATCTATCGTAAATTCGCTATCCGTAAATATGTTTAGATATTAAAATATTCAACAATCTTGGCTGGTTTAATCAAATATTCGATATCGTCAAAAATGTAATGATTTTATCTGGGCTTTTGCAAATATATAAAATACATTTTACTGTAGCAGAGCCATTGCTCCATTGCTAAAGAAATTTTTACTTTTATTCCTTAAAAAATTCTTCCTACGCTTGCACGTGACTTATTCCAAGCTCATCACCACGCTTTTGAAGTAAAATTCGACTAAACATATAAATTGTGTGAATGCTTCGTAAATAGTATAATCGGGACATGGAATAAATAATTTACCATCTTATGTTTTCAAGCGAGGCATGCAAGTCTTCTATTTGTTCCAATAAGACCAAAAATAAGCGGAAAAATTTAAACCGAAAAACTCAATTTATTCTGCTTTAAAACAAAATTTTTGATCCAATGATTAATAAAATTATGGGAAATAGGGTAATATAAGTTTTACTAATAAATAGTAAATTTATCTCAGATTTTTAAGAAAAATACAACTTTCTTCGGCCGAAAAAGTTTTTCTGCCGATAAAACATAACAGTTGTGTTTTTCTTAAAATTATGAAATAAATATACTATTTATTAGTAAAATTCTTAGTTAACCTTATTTTCCATGATTTTATTAATCACTGGAGCTAAAATCTTGTTTTAAAGTAGAATAAATTGAGTTTTCTGTTTACATTTTTTCGGCTCTTGTTTTTGATGTGAAAGTACCTTAATGCTTATAACAGACATGGGGTATCGATATCTAGATATCAAGGCACCCCTGGCAGACATAAAAGGGGATTAATGTGACAAACCGTACTTGACATTTCAATTCAGTTCACAGATCTTTAAGCGTAACAAATTTGGAAATGGAAGTGACAAATATATGAGCTTTAACGCATGCTAAACGGCAACAATTAATTGTAAATATACGACAAATTCAAGCATTGCAACGAAAAAAGAAAAAAATGCGTTATTTTTCAATAGGCTCCTGATTGAGGTGTAAAATGTATCGGCGGATGTGGTGTCTCAATTCACAAATTTGTTTAAAATGAAGAAAAGTTTGGTCGACGTTTTGTTTAAAAATAACAAAATCTTAATGGAATAATTTAATTTAATTTAATATTTGCCTTTTTTTATTACTTTTCCCGGAAAATATTTGGTTCTTTTTCTTCTTTTCCGCATTTTTAGGTACGCACAGACACAGTTTTGCTTAATTAGATACATTATCATATTATTATCAACAACAAGATGGCGCTGCGCAAAGTAAGAAGTGCCGATGATCAGGGTATATCCAGTAATTTTTGAGGATATTGATATCTAGATATCGAGTCTATACCCACTAGGTTTTCTGGGTATATTAGGAATATTTGATGACACACATGGTGTATAAACGGGATATTCCGAATATCTAGATATCGATACCCGTCTGTCATTAGCATAACTTGACTTTTCATCCTTATTCTTCTTAGGATTCGCACATTTCTGTTTCCCTGAGGGTTTTTTTCTAAAGTACATCGTTTGATTGCTTGTTGAGGTTTTCTAAGTGTGTGGTCTATAATATAGACTCTATATATGAGGCATTTATTTCTAGTTTAAATTCATTTAAAAAATAATTTAAAAATATTTATAGGATCTAACGATGACTTTTGTGGGTTTTGAAGTTAAAGACAGTGTAAATCTATTAATCAATTATGTTTACTAAAGAATTGTAAAGAAAATGGAAATACTATACCCAAATGAACTTATTCCACTTTCAAAATAAACGGCTCATATTTTAATTTCTATTCCTTTTCTGAGTTATTAGTAATCCTTGGCGTTCGCGATTTCTGTCGCTCAGAATGCTTTACGAATAATCCTTGACCATTTGTTTGGGTTATACTTATACACTATTTATGCTGATTTCTTTTCCTGTAGGAGGATCTGATAATGAAAAGAGTCATTAAAAGACCATTTTGGTGGCTACAGTTTTGAAGTTTTCTCTTAATACGAGCAAGATTCCACAGAATCATTTCTGATTTCCTATATTCTTTCTATCATGAACCTTCATTTCATGAGACTTCAATTCATTTAATTAGACCAATAACTTAATCTGAATAGTCTAATGTCGATATTGGTGGCAAGACCGCCAACACTTTTCCTCTGAATTTTAAAATTAAAGTTGAGTGCATATCAATATCTAACAGTTGAGGCGCCAAACCAATTAGGTATTGTTCATGCGCGACAAGTTATGTATAGTAACTGCTCTAATCTCGTTGGTCATTGAATTTTATGTGCCCAAGCTAATTGTATTTATTTTATAAATAAATAATTGGAATGTTTTTAGACTTAAGCACCTAAGTAATTTCTAACTTAAATTATCGATTTTAATAGAAATAATTTTTTCTTTTTTTTCAGGCTAAAAAGGCTAAAATAGCTTTCTGCAAAAAGATACCAAAGAGATAAACAAACACATAAAACAAAAAAAAATGAATAACACTAGTTAACAAATTGAACTATAGAGAGGGGAAGAGTGTGGGCGACGTACTTGTCGGCGCACCGTAAAAGAACATTTATTTTAGTCAAAATTATTCGTATAACATCAAATCAATAAAGAGAGATTCAAAGCTGGAGATTAATTAAACCGGAGCTTCTTTCCTGAGCTCAAAAGTATACAAAGGCAACTCTACGTAACTACCAACTACCACATAGTTCCAGAAAGATTTTTTCTTCAAATTTCTTCACCCAGAACTGTAAAAAGAATAGCAACAAAACGGCGCCGTATAAGCATTTGGATTAACCCAAAAATTTAGAAAAATTTAAATTTAGGCTGGCTCGTAACGGTGAAACAAGGGGGGCCGAGTCTCCCGACGCATCACCGGAGGGCGGAGCCACCTGCTGGTGGGCCCCCTGGGCTGCTATGGGCTGTTTTGGTTCAGCCGGTTCTAAACAAACGGATGCTGCCAGCGGTTCAGAGGATTCAAAAAGTCAAAAACGTCGCAGCGATGCTATTACAAAACAATTACAAAAAGACAAACAGGTCTATAGGGCGACGCATCGATTGCTATTGCTGGGAGCTGGTGAATCTGGCAAATCAACGATTGTCAAACAGATGCGTATCCTTCATGTTAATGGGTTTTCGGAACAAGAACGAAAGCAGAAAATCGATGACATCAAGAAGAATATACGAGATGCGATTTTGGTTAGTTAAAATTTTCCGTTTAATATCAAGGTTGCATTTTATTTTACTAATCCGCTTTTATCTTTACAGACAATTACTGGTGCTATGAGCACACTTAATCCACCTGTAGCATTAGAAAAAAAAGATAATGAGGCTAGAGTTGAATACATTCAAGACTACGCTTCAAGTGAGTGTCAAGTGCAATGCAATTGGATTTTTGAAAAAAATTATTTACGCTCCACTTTTATCCTCTAGGTCCTGATTTTAACTACCCTCCAGAATTCTACGAACACACAGAGGAACTGTGGAAAGATCGTGGTGTTCAACAAACATATGAAAGATCAAATGAATATCAATTAATTGACTGTGCTAAATAGTAAGTGGAAATGTTTCGTATTATTTTAGCTAATAGAGAAATAGATCTTCATTTTAGTCTTACGCATCTCAGTTCTTTTCTCCGTGTAAATCTTTGCTAATCTCTATTTATACATACAAATGGGGTCTTCATAGCTTTAAAGGAATTCGATGTTACCAACTCTCCTGAATCAAGAAATATGTGGCCTTAGCTAAACTACTGTGCAACATTTTTCATATTACCAATTTAAAAGCTTGATAATTTTCTATCTGCACCAAAGAAAAAAACAGCTTCGATGCCACTCAACTGCCATAGCTTCGATTTTTGTCTATGTATTCGGGACATACGTATTCGCCTTGGAAGTTGCGATGTTGTTTCTTTAGAGTTTGACACGCCGTCCTTTTATCCAAAGTCACATGTTCACAACTGGTGGCTTCCGGACGAGGTCCATCTTAATGACCGTCAGTGTATACGGTACGAGCTCAGAATGAGTTTTGATAATTCAGTTGTTTACAGAAATTCCATTAGAACAAAATGTTTCCAACCACACAATACAATACTCTTTATTGAAATGACTGAAGGACGGAACACTACTCTGAATCTTTTTGGTTGAGTGGGGAATTCAAGGTTCAACGAAAAACGATAAAGCCGAAAACTCAAATGGCGAAAATGAGTGGTGAGTACCACAACGCTCTTCGTGAGTACAAATCCGTAAATTTAAAATACGATTGTTGCGTCAGCTATTTGAAAGTCTTTCGGATTTCCGAGGGATGATTTTTGAACTATCCTGGTGATGTCGGTTGGTTGAATTCTTGGTTCATTAGTCCCTTAAAGAGAAGTACGAAGCGCTGCTTATTAGTTTAACCTTCTCATCTCTTTAACCAGTTAATTTGAAACGGTTTAGAAGGTCACAGGATACACCTGTTATTACCTAGCATACTACACCTTGCTATTGTCGGAAATGACAAAAGGCATTAAGGCCGTCTTATGATACCTTAGAGAAATCCTACAGTTAGAAGCAAAATCAAAGCCAATTGAAAATGTGCTTCTTCGGGGGGCAACCCGTACAGTAACTCTGGGCCAACATGGGGTTGGCAAACCTTGACTTCGTCATAATACCGAAACTTATCATCTCAATATAGCCTACTGAGATGATGAGGTAAACTTCATTACCACTCAAATTCACTCAAATTTCTTCGCAGGGACGAGATTCTTCCCGCTCAACTTCAGAGCTACTTCTGCTTTTTGCGCCTATCAATTGCACGCATGTAGGATTGAAACAAGTCTACAAGACTTCACAAAACATATGTAAGTCCATTATCCGGAGATCTGATCCATGGTTAAAATCATCAGGAAAAACTTCACCAATTCCTCTATATCTTCACTACTAAACAATAGTGAAGTGGTTGTGGACTCCCTGGATAAAGCTAATATTTGTTTCAGATTCTCGTATTCTATCCACTTCACAGACAACTGTTTTGCATCTTTCGTGTGGATGGGTACAAGAGCCAATACACATCCGTAAGAGAGATGTATTTAAGGTCCTAAAGGGGATCAATGTCTCTAAAGCAGTATGTCCTGATAGTTTCTCACCCCTGTTAATTAAAAGCTGTACCTTATCCTTGGATAAACCTCTGCGAAAACTATCCTACTTGTCTTATTCAATAGGAAAATTTCCAACTGCCTGGAAACTAGCTCACGTTCAGCTAAATCCCAAGAAAGGAGGGGGTGGCGATCCCTAAAATTATCAACCAACTGCTATCATTTCGATTCTTTCAAAGGTTTTTGAATTTATTATTAACTCCAAATTAATGAAGTATCTGGAAACCAAACAACCCATCAATGATAACCAATATGGCTTCCGGATTAGACGCTCATCTCTTCACAATTTTGAATAGTCCAAAATCGTTGCCCTAGATATATCAAAGGTCTTTGATGGAGTCTGGCATCCAGCTATTTTAGTTAAACTTATAGTACTTGGTCTCTCCCCCCGTCTTCTATTATAGATTGAACGTTTTTAATCTGATCGCCTAATACCGGTTGTACTAGATGGCGTTTCACCAGAACCTCTTTCTATAAATGCCAATGTCTCTGTTATCAACTCCATCTCTCTTCTTAAATTTCTTTAATGATCTTCTTTCCCTTACTTTTAATCCTATCCACAGTTTTGCCTATGACAGTACCCTTGATTTCGCTTACTCATTTGACACTCTCACGGACTCTATAGGGAATTCCATATCTGTCAAACGATATTGTATGATTAGATCATTGAATAACGATCATGATAATATCCTCGCTTGGGGTAAAACGATTCGGGCCGAGT
The DNA here is from genome assembly GCA_963924295.1 of Dioctria rufipes. Lineage (NCBI taxonomy): Eukaryota > Metazoa > Arthropoda > Insecta > Diptera > Asilidae > Dioctria > Dioctria rufipes. The sequence goes on along the minus strand of OZ002740.1, from coordinate 63,074,959 downwards.
TCAACTTTTACATTCTTTTACATTAATACATTAATATTTCCAGTAAATTAAGCTGGAAAATCACATTTTCTCTGTTGGCAAATAAGCATCGAAATGTATGGTATTTCTGAAAAGGTGGAAGAATTATTTCTACAATACTCACATCATACAGCCTTAGCTTTATTGGATATTGTTCAAAGAGAGGCTTCAAACTCATTGGCGAGTTCTAGTGGGTCGATATTACAAGTTACCGTAATATCGACTCACTCGACTACCGCCTTAATGATGGATGCCTTTCACTCCTTTATCGCTACATGCATGGTCAATGTTCTGATGAAATATCTAGTCTGATCCCTTGTAGAATAACAGTAGTAAAGGCAAATTCCGTGATGCTTTTTATCCTGCACTATGCGAATGTGGAACAGTCTAGCATCTTCTGTCTCTACTCTGGCATACAATCTGCGAAAGTTTAAAGGTGACATACGTCAGCACCTATGTCTTCGTTGAGAGTGGTAGCTTATCTGTGCGGGCCGAAACTTCTAAATGATAAATTTTGTGCAGTTGATATTTACGAGTGGTGGCGAGTGTCTGCGAACTTTTTGATCTGTTTCCAGCCATTTTTAAACCATAGTTGCCCCCCCCCCTCCTGGATCCACCCATGTGCTGTAGTGTATTCAACTTCCCTGATACTCAACAGCTTGGCATCAACTTTAATCTACACCAACTTTCAAAATCTACATTAAAGAGCAAACGATAACCAAAGCTGTCATATGAATCCATGTTCGCGTGTGATATTAAGTGTGATATTAAGGGAGACAGGGGTTAGTTCCTTGCGACCGTGCTAGCCGCCAATTTCAAGACAACAATTCTAGGTAAGCTAGAATGGGAATCATATTTACTACTACAGCCGTGACTATAACTACACTCTTTTTACTTAAAAACTATGTCACTGTTTTCCAAGTTAAACTCAAGGCCATCCTCAAATCAGAAGGATATTTGTGCATAAGCAGAAAGGTATCTACCATCTGCTCAGATAGTGAAGCCGCTATCAATGTCTGAGCATAATGTTTTGTCATATCCACATTGGTAATTGAGTGTAAAATCATTCTTAACTCCTTCTCACACTGCAATAACGTATATGTTCTTTGAGCCTCAAGTCATAGTAACATCTCGGGAAATGGCAAGGCGAATGAACCCGTATGAATCAAAGCAAGATTAGAAGCTTATTTTAGCTTTGTTGGCTTGGGCCAACTGCCATCTTAATCGAGAACGAAAAAAGATGAAGTAAGTACAATTTATCTTCAATGAGGAAAATTTTGAGGTTAAACCAATTTCCCCTGATTATTCAACCAGAATCCCAACTATTCGAGAAGGAGATAATGGACACAGTGGTTCTAATCTTGCCGATGATCAATTTATTTTTTTCAACGCCCATATAAATGTATTGCCAGAAAAAATTGGAAAATCATTCTTAAATTCATAAATCACACGAGAATGCGCATTAAGTCTAGCAGTTGTTTAAGCTCTGGGGAATGCTGAGACTCAAGTCTCGCCTCAATCCATTCATCCATCCATACCAAAAAAAACTGTAAAGCTGGATGAATTCTTTCATATTATCCTGCAAAAAGCATCAGCTAGTTGTGGAGCCAAACTAAGTTTCCTATAATATCTCCACCAATGATTAGAAATCCCCCAATGAGTAGAAAGCTTTATACTTGATATAAATTATATCCTATAGACGTAGATAGCTGGGACACGTTTAATAATTGAACAGCTGCCAGACTATCAAAACTGTCTTCGCTTTACTGGAGGTAGGCATTTTATATATTGAAAAGTTTTCTATGGCGGGTCGTTCTATTATGACCCGCTCTCACAAATTGTTGACGTTTCGCCACTCACCGGTGGAGATATTACGACCTGCTCTCACAAATTTTACGAAAACTATCTCCTTTGAATAGACAACCCACTGCCAGTTGTGAGTGGCGAATCCAGATGGCGTATCGTCAAAGCACCAACGCTCAGCACAGCACCAGAGCCAGAGCCTGCACTCCGCATCAAGCCCCCCATGCCCCAATTGCATTGCGTGTTCTCGTTGCTTTTTTTACCTCTTCTCTAAGAAACCGGTTTCATCAAGAATACTTTATTTGAGTATTGCAGTAGAACAGAGGGAGAATAGTAAGATGAGCGGATGGAATAATAATGGTGGGCGACAAGCAGTCTAGTCACACTCGCAATCGCAGTCAGCTGCATTGATACGTGTGCTTGGGCCAAAAATTTTCATGAATGTAGGTAGCCAAAATATGCTGTGCAAAAGTTCTTATGTAAAATTTTCGAATATTTTCATAGATTAATAGAAAAACCGGTTCGCCACTTCAGTCAGGTAGCGGCAGCATAGGGAAACATAAAACTGTTCATGGCTGCTGGCGTCAGCATATGTACAGCGTGGGGGGGGGGGTGGAGAAAGAGAATAGAGAGAACAGAGCATTATTCTCTCAGTCTCAAATCTTTGCTTCATCCCGTCGTTACCCTCGACCGCAACCACAAATCATCGTACAATTTGTGCATTTTTAGAGGCCAGATGAAGCTTCTTGTTAAGTTAGATGTTCTTTGGTTATATCCAATGAGAATGAGTATATGGAAAAGATCTAGGTGCATTGCTTAGCCATACGTACTTAACAAAATCAAAAGAAAAGTCATTTTCAAATGAATCAATATCGTCATTAACACTTTCGAGCAGGTAACTTATTCTGATTACTTTTCTTTGTTTCATCATTACTTCCATAGCTGTTGATTTGAACTCACGAGCAATGCCCGTGTTCAGGATTTCACACTTTAACCTAAAGTTAGCGGTACCGAGAAAGCTTGTGCTTCGTGTTTTAAATCGAAATATCCGAAAATGGAAAAAGTGGAATCATCCTCATAGTATTTTCGAAGTTTGAAATAAGCTACTGGTGTTTCGGAAAAAATTTCAGCGAGAGATTAAGCATTTTGTGATGAACTTTTTTTGAAAAAGGCACGGAAGTTTTTGAGGTATGAGATATCAGAAGTCAGATGTAAGTATTTTAATCCGCATTGATTTAAACTCATGCGTACCCATTCCCCTCTTATGAGGAGAGTTGTGATTCAAAGTCCGATTCGCAAAAACTTCTAATAGATTAACTTAAACAGTGTCAGTGCATGCGGCGGTCTTATGTCAACTAGCACTCGGTCTCCTGAGGTTATCTTCAACATACACCCTGTACAAATATATTTCAAGACGGGGACACTGGAACAAGTGTTCTATATGTATCCATCTTTCAATTCGTGGAGTCTCTCGCACCTGGCATCGACAGGAACAGCGACCACCTCCTCGAGATTATGCTAAAAAGTAATTTTAAATCTAGAATTCCATCTAGGGCAGAATGGGAATCACATTCTATGCTTAAACTGTTGACAAAACATATTCTATTATTATCTGCACTGATGGCTTCAAATCCGAAGAAAACACCGGAGCAAGCGTTTTCTGCGAGGAGCTTCACATGGAAATTGTCATACACGTTACGGTTATCCAGGCAGAAGTTAAGGCCATTCTTGAAGCGGCAATGCATCTTCTTAACTCAGAAACTGAGAACAAGGAGATTGCCATCTGCTTAAATAGCGAAGTAGCTGTCAAGGTTTTATCTAAACCCTTTACAACCTCCAAACTAGTACTAGAATGTAAAACCACCCTGAATTCCTTCCATCGAAATAATTTCAGTGGGTCCCAAGGCACAGTAATATTAGAGGGAACAAAAGGGCGGAACAGCTTACTTCTATTGGTGCAGTCTCGAAGAAATCTTCCTTCATAATCGGGATTGCACCAAAACACCTTGTTTCAATTATTTCGGTTTGGGCTGACCGCCAACACAGTCGATTAGACACTCTTTTCTCAGAGATCACCTTTACAGGATGATTGATCTTGATGATGCTATATGCAGGAGTTGTGGAGGGGAATATGAAACGGTGATTCACTTTCTTTGGCATTCTCAGGAAAGCGATACAGAACTCTTGGCTCATACCTCCTAGATGAGCTGCACGAAGCCGGAAAGAGGGTGGGGGCCAATACTCAGCTTTGAAAGAGCGTCCGGTTGGGACCTACAAGTCTGGAGGGTAAATAATGGATCTATTTTGTTCTACGTTCAAAGGACTCCTTGGGGCCCCAACCCCTTTTCAAACTAACTGACTGAATAAGTTAAACTGGGTGAAACCTACAGATCTTCGATGATGTATATAAATATGTAAGTCGTTCTATATTCTTCTTTTGTAAAAATATACAAAGTGTGTAATAAAAGGTGGATAAGCTATGGAAGAATGTTATGAGTATGAGTGGACGCGAAGTCCAGTCTATCAGCCTGAGCTGACTCACTCTGTGAACAGCGTTGACACAGGGCGGCACGCTAGCACTTCAGTTATTGCGGAAGAGTAGCTCAGTGGGTTACCCAAAACCTACCGCTCCCACAGTCCATATATAAAAACACTTGTGCCTAACACACAAGCGAGCACACTATTCGGTTCAGAAGGGACTGTTACCACAACTTACCTTAATACACTTGGAAGACGTAGATGACATCGTCTTCGTTGCCGTACTCGATCCACCCAATGACACTGGTGGCAATAGTTTTACACTGTCCCTATGATGACCTGAAAGTAGCGGAGAAGCGGATCTATTTAACCTTCATAATAAAGAGGGCTCTGGGAGAGAGAAAGAAAATCAATACGACCTACAGTGCCATGACGTTATAAAATCCTTATATTCAACAAAATTATATACATCGAATGCATACAACAATAGAGATCATATAACATACTGTAAGGCAAGATCATGATATGTTCCATTAGTTTTCCTTTTCGTTTTTGAATCTGTAAATAAATTTCTGATTGAATAGTTCAGTAATATGTATGTAATTAGTTACCGAGTCGTTTCACTAACGTAAAGAAAAGATTTAAATTTTTATTTGTTTGTTCTCTGTTTCTTATTAAGATTTCGTAGGGCTCAAAAAATATCCTGTACGGTTGGTTTATTTTCCTCTTGTTTCTTTTTTTTCTAAACGAATTGAATATTTGTTTACTTGGTCGAGAGTTAATTATATGAAATATGAGAACATAAATTTATAACTATGAGAGGAAACAAGTAATCAATTACACTCTGTACCGGAGTCCACCGCAGAGGCGCCTCCTTGGATATTTCGCTATGCTGCTTTTGAAATACGCAATATTTAATTAGGAAAAAAAAAAGACTAAGCAACCTCCGAACCCTTAAACGAACACACCGTGATACCGGCAAAAATATTCTACTAAATTTTCTCTATAAATTACCTCCGCAAGGGCGTTTAACTAGTTGTGTCTACTAGTCTTTCATTTAATTCAGAAAATTATGATTTATTATTGACTGATCACAATCTATTCGAGCAATGGATGCCAGTAAGCTATCTTAAGACATTAATCCAGAAGTTCTTTGAACCCTCGATTCGGGGAGACTGTTATTTCCGGAAAATATTCTCCCAGCTGATTTCAAATTACTTTAGCAAATTAACGACGGAGCTTCATATGTGAAACAATGATTCTCAGCAACTATTTTAAGAAAATATTCGTCAAATATGTAGATAAGAGACTGTGAGATTTTCTCACAGCTGGTCTCAAGGTATCTATTGATCTTTGTGAAAAAAAGGAAAAAATGGCTCTCAATAATTACATTGGGTAATGATTCGCTATACTTAATTAACTAATCTGATACTTCAAAAATTTGTTTATCAATTACGATATCTACGAAAGACGAAAATGTTCTTTTTGTCTATGACCTAGGAGCTGTATTATGCTTTTGAGGCTATTGTAGCAAAAAAATTCTTTTTCAGATAATTCCACATCATTTCAGGCAATCGGGGTTGCAAAAGAGTATCGGAAATTTCAATGCTGCCCATAAAAGTAGACGGTTAACTTCTTGTATCAGCAACACCTAATTAGAATTAATTTTCCGTCCGTCGTCTTTTCAGCCAACGTCATTATAATGAGTCGTTTCAGCATCCTTGTGAGCGAATATAATTTTGGATAATTTTGCTGTAATTCTAATAAAGATATCACATTGCACCATGCCGTTTAGCAATTTACTCCATATGTCAGAAAAAGCTATGTTTGCGCCTTCCTTAGGCACGATGTTCCACAAAAAAAGAAAAAGACGCAGACCTTGGTCCAAGGATGTTTAAACCTACTAAACTTCGTAATTTTACCTTTTCACCACGCCTGGGCACTTTTATATTGCCGTCTTTCGGTCCACCGTTCTGTTGCTACCTTTTTTCCTAACTTCCTGACAGACCATTCAGTGGATGTCGCCAATATTCTCATATTTTGCTTTAACTTTAACTTTGTCACCCCACTTTTACAAAATCCTTTCGTTCTTGATAAATTACGCTCGACCCCTTCGTGTCCCGCTCAAACACTTCTTCTTCTTTGTCTTCGAGCAAAATTTCGCGCATTCTGTTCCAGACAGGGTTTATTCATGTGAACGTGTGACAATTGGTAGCACATTTGTCGAGTGGGCTCGACCTAGTTGTCGCTAGAGGACAGAGCCACGTGATGCAGCATACTGCCTAGTGTAGACCTGTAACCATACAGCACCATTACAAATATCTCTTCTTCCAACGTATTCTCACAATGAGTCCTAGTGTTAAGCTTGTAACACACCATTTCACGGAAAATCCACACCAGGCAACAATGAGGGTTTTGTAGGAAAGGTTAGGTTAAGAGTAGGGGTAACTAGTTCACTAGGACCCTGCGGACACCGTGATCAGAGTTGATCAATTTTGTCGTCTCATAGAGTGGTTAAGGTCAATTTACCCTTTTTACGAGTTCGATTATTGCCTTTGGAGTTAGTTTGCCAACCTTATTTGGTTAGGTAAATGCTTCTTCAGTGATTTGCAATCTTATGGCTGTAAATGTGCGATACTCACATACATATGATATGCTTCGAGCTTTCATCTTCTTCTTCGCACAGTCGTTGTTGGATTTACATGTCTTTTTCAATTTATAACGGAAGCGGCCGTTTTATAGAAATTTCTATTAGTCCTAAAATTTAATATTTAATATTCATTTATCAAACAAGCCCCGTTGTAAAGAAGGGCATCGAATCCGACACCCAGGCATATCATTGGCGGCTATGATTATAACGTTCTTTATATGACTAGGTTACTCATAAATTATTTTTGCACAACACTTGGAAGAACCCTATGTAGGATAATTAGAATTGCCCTTTTCACAATCAATCATTTTAGAATAATCCTATACAATAATGTAATTCTCTACTGGAGAGCTCTCAATAAAAATTATTACTTTCACATGCCGATTTGATTTCAAAGTGAATTATATAATTAAGTCAATAATTTTTATACCCTAGATAAAATCTAAAGGGTGCAGTAAGTTTGTCATTCCGTGTGTAACACCTAGAAATAATGATGGTAGAGCAAAATGGATTAGACACCCAGGCATAAAATTAAAAGTTATTTTGATTTTTGCTTTGCCGTTTGTCCGTCCGTCCATCTGTCCATCCGTCCATCTGTCCGTCCGTCTATCCGTCCGTCCTCATGATAACTCGAAAACGCGTGTACTTAGAGAGCTTAAATTTTGCACATGGGTTTTAAAAAAAGGTTGCCATATAAAAATTTCGTTTTTCCCTACATATTTGGACACTACCTGAGAACGCGTTAACGTCGAGAGCGTATAAAAGTTTAGAATTTTTACGTATACTGTGAAAACGATCAGTGCTAGACATTTTAATGTACTGAAAAGCTCTTCACTATAAAATCCTATAAAATTGGTTATGATCAGTTTTTCTGTCCGACGAACCGTTCTCGAAATATATGCAAAAAACCAATTCAAAAATCAAACTTGCACAGATTGATTATACGAAATGACATACGAGTATTCATCTAGGCCATCATAAGAATTGATCTTAGACCAATTCTAGCTTTTTTACTTGTTATTTATAGAAATTGGACTAGGTTCGATCCAATCCTAGTTTTCATGTTATTTTAGTCGATCTAATCCGTTTTAATAGCTTTCAATCTGGCAAGTCGTCAGCCAAGTAACCCTTTTTCAATAGCAGAGTCTACTCTTATAATGCATTTTTAAAAGTACTTATTAATAACTAACTAAATTTGGAATTTGTTTTCTTCCCTATTCTAGTTTCTTAGACCGTGTGAGTATAATAAAACAGCCTGACTATACACCAAATGAACAGGACATCTTACGATGTCGTGTCTTGACATCGGGTATTTTCGAAACTAGATTTCAAGTGGATAAAGTTAACTTTCAGTAAGTCTACAGCTCCAAAAAAACAACATACGTGGATTATTTTCAATACTTTACGTTTTTATTATTTTTTTGCAGTATGTTTGATGTTGGCGGACAACGTGATGAACGCCGAAAGTGGATTCAATGTTTTAATGATGTAACTGCAATTATTTTCGTAACTGCCTGTTCTAGTTATAATATGGTTTTACGTGAAGATCCAACCCAAAATCGGCTTAGGGAGTCACTTGACTTATTTAAAAGTATTTGGAATAATAGGTAAGTGCATATCCGGAGAATGTTTTCCATAGTTACTTATTTATTTATTCCCATTCTCTTATCAATTTCAGATGGTTACGTACAATTTCAGTTATTTTATTTCTTAATAAGCAAGACTTGTTAGCAGAAAAAATTAAGGCCGGTAAAAGTAAACTATCTGATTACTTTGCCGAATTCAATAGATATCAAACGCCAAGTAAGAAGTTTCAGTATTGCTTTATGATTAGATGATGATTGTAATTTTATATTCTAGATGACGCACTTATAGAACCTGGGGAAGATCCAGAAGTAATTAGAGCTAAATATTTTATTCGTGATGAATTTCTGGTAAATTTCATTAATGTAATTTTGGCTGCGATTTTTTTAAATATTTTTTTTTTTCATAGCGTATTTCAACGGCCAGTGGTGATGGAAAGCATTACTGTTATCCGCACTTTACGTGTGCTGTAGATACAGAAAATATAAAACGAGTGTTCAATGATTGCCGGGATATTATACAGAGAATGCATCTGCGTCAATATGAACTTTTATAGGTAAGTTTGTGCTGAGTAGGTAGATTATAAGAAAATTGTGGGATTATTGATTCTTCTACCTATTAAAAATCTTGCCTTCCATTCCTTAATGTTTTCAGAGAATCTTTTGATTTTCAGTATCTTGGTAGAACTGTTTAGGGGGAATTGTTTTTGCATTCTTTGGTGTACCTGTATATGGTCGGGGTTTCCCAAAATCATATGCTCGAGAGCATTCAAGTGGCTGACCGCTGGAGACGGTTAGATGAGGAAGAGTCCGTCTGGACTTTCGTTTTTTGTATTCACGGGCAAATAGGTGCTATTTCATAAAACATGAATGTAAAACTCTGCTTCAAACTCTAAGAAAAAAAAAAAAGATAGTAAGTAGCTACATACCTTCTGCAAAATAAAAATAATCAGAAAATAAAGCAAAATTGTCTACAACACATGAAGACACATCTATTTCTTCATACAAATTATAAAAAGGAACCATTCAGAACAGGTATTGTCTCATCTGTAAAGCCCATAATCGAACTACTCCGGGTATGACAAAATTTTCCGTATAGACATAAACGACAGGTAGGTACGTATGTAGCCGAGGCGCGATATGAATACGTCAGTCATACAGAAAGTTCCTTTGTGGTTTTACGTGAGCACCTGCCAAGTATGGGTTAATCCCACGGCATTCTTCATGCTCGAATTGTTATCGACAATCAATGTCCTCATGTGCGAAACAACGAGTTCCAGTGTGCCAATAGAGCATGACATGACATCAACTTACTGGTAGAAGCGAGACCTATCCAATCTGTGCAGATCTCGGTTCACGGCACCCTATACCACAGCCACTACGATGCTCCCATAAAAGGACCATCCCAAGTTGAGGTGGATAAAACCTTGTTATCCAAGGCTGCTCTAACCCTGTAGTACCAAGTTAGCCAAAGTCGGGCCGCCCATTTGGTATAGCTTTCGAAAAGCATGATCAATGGCCCATGAATATTCCCAGTTTCATATCTTCATGCAAGATATTCTTTTTTAAACGGTACTGGTAACTCCGTTCGGGCCTAGATCTTATTTGCAACGTCTAAAAGAATTGTACTTGCCCTATACAGGTAATACAACTCTTATGGGTGCTATCAGAGGGGACCAAGTGAAGGTTAAGATATGTCCGATTCAGTCTGGATAGGCTTCGAGATTCACCATTTGGATCTTATAGCTGACCATGTATACTAACCATATAAGCACTACTAACATACATACCTGATTTCCTTCATTTATCAACTTCATCAACTAAGACATCCTTTTGCCCCCTGCTCAAGAGGTTATGTCTGTCTTTCTCCTTTCTCCATCAATGTCTGAGATTTTATTTTTCTGACTTACATGAGCACATAACTCTTTGCCACTTGGGCCATCTGCCTAGCATTCCTATAGTACGCACACAGTCAAAAATCTTAATTTCAATTTCACTAAGATATAGTTACCTCGCCGTGAGAAGTACCAATTCGTGCATCTGGTATCTTTCACCCATACTACCTTACTGTACGTACTTTCGTGGTAGATGCCAAAGCGATCTTCAATACAACTTAAAACACCTAAACAACAAATTTCTTCCATCAAGTATGCATCCTTTCCTCTTATATAGCTTTCAACTTGTTCAGCATTGCGCTTCACAGACTACTTTCCACCCACGTCAGTCATACAGTGGAATATATATGTTGTTGAGCATGCATATCATGAAAAGATAATTCGAGATCGCACGTTTTTCAAAGAAAATGTTTCTGCCACAGCTACCTTTGTAGAAACGTGAACCCCGACCATAGCGATAATAGAAATTATTGAAGCTGCTTTTTTATCTGCAGCTGGACTATGAAAAATTGCTAACATTCACAATTACCACCACATATTAAAAGCCTAGAAAATAGCACCTGTGGGAAGAAACTATAGTTATTCTTTGTTCTGAAAAAGTGGCAGTGAGATGGTTAATTGGGCTATGGAGAGTTCTTCCTCCTTGTAAGATCGTATAATTATGGATTCAGTTAATCAGCTCTTTGAATGCTTTACATAGCTTTACATTGGCGCAGTTACAGATAACAGATGCTCAAGTACTAGGTACTACAAAAAGCAAATGTTACCACAGAAACACAAGATACTAGAGCGTAATGCTCACCTACACACTGGATATACTATGTTTGGAGCGTCTTTCACTCGCAAAACACACTTTTGTCTCTTAAAGATAAACATATCTTCCAAAGATATATTTCCTCTATTGACTTCGTCCTGTGGAAGAAAAGTTTAAATGTGGTTTATGTGTACCTACATCATTAGTCCATGTGTAAATTTGGGGAACCCTAACACTGAAATAATATTTGGAAGTGATTTCAGCTGTACGTAGATACTGCAATTGATTGTTATTGTGGGGCTAAGTTTAATCCTATAACTGCCACTCGATTGAGGCCTTCGTCAATTAATATACATTTTCGTATATTTTTGTCAGTGGCTTATTCCCACGTGTATATTGTATACGAGAATCTCCAGGGGCATCATATGTTATGGAGACCTTTCATTCCAGACAGTCGACAAACCTTTTGTTCTGTCCAGCATTCTCAGTAACTTTGTGAATGAATGCTATCACACATGAAATGTGCTCAATGAGTGTGGCGATCACTTTTTTGTTGAAACGACAAGCAACCTAGCAGAAAAGCGGAATAATTTCTGCATTGTCAACAATATTTTGTTGAATTCAGAACACGTTATTGAGGAATTCACTAAATTCTGGCACAATTATGGTGAGAAGACTTTCCGAACTTTAGTCAGCGGTTTGGTTTTATCATTTGTCGAAATTAGATTTAACAGAAGTAGGTACCAAGTCTACCGCAATAGCCCTGATTGGTGTGCATCTCTTTATCCCTATTCACATGAAGTTTCTAGTTAGCTATAAAAGATTGCAAGAACAACTGGCAACGCAGTCGTACTAGGGGGGGGGGGGGGGTGAATAACCAACCGAACGGACAATAAGAAGGCAGATTGTCAAAGTTGAGCTCAAGTCGATACTGGACCAAAATGAAGTAATCCTAAACGGAGTAGAGCTTTTATAAAACATTCAAGAGTATTACAACGAACTGTATTCTGAGCAAATGTCACTAGCAACCTTGTCCATAAATGAGTAATAAAAGTGTGAATACATTGGACAGGGATATCAATTTTGATGATATTCTCTACGAAACTAGGGATCTTATCACACATCGCCTGGTATTGATGGCCTGATTCGAGAATTTTACATAAGTTTCAGGTATCTTTTATGATTTCTGACCCTCCAGAAGCAAAATTTAAATTTGTCGGTAGTGATGCATGCTAATTATATTCCTAGTTAGAGTAAGGATGGGGAACTGCAGACCAGTAACCCTATGATATGATAAATAGACTATAGTTCTCCGTTTTTTTATTGCTTTCATTATACTTCCGAAACAGTCATACTGCATTCCTAGTTATGTGTTCTGCTGTAGAGACAACTTAATGCTTAGAAATTATGGCAGAATTCACTATAGGGTCGTAGAACAACTCCTTCTGACTTGTATCCTTAGATTATATGTATAGCAAAACTTGTATGTACCAGGATCTGATCTCCACGACTTAGATCTGGCGCAGAATTTGGGCAGGATTTCATCTAAAATAGGATAGGCATAAAAATTTGTCGAATGTGCTTCATGCTCTTTTCGGACACATTATGACATCATTTGCCGGTTACTATAACATTTAGTTCATAAGAGGAGTTCTACATGGTCTGATTGATTCTGGATGAAAGAGATTTCGTCGGTTTCGCAACAGTGACTGAACCTTTAGAAGGTTTCGCATAGAATCAGCTATCAAGTAACACTACTGATGGACAAACGACTCTTTTTCACAAGGTGTTTGATGGATTGAAAACATAAGAGTTACCCTTACAATTATAAAGCCGTAGTTATAGTATTCAAGGTATTGCACCACATTCTTCACATGTAGTCAAGTAAATGACTTGGTCAGTTTCATCTTGATGTTGAGAAGTGAACACTTTTACACAGTAGGGTCCGTATAAGATTCGGAATTTCTGTCTACTTTAGAATTGCAACAAATGATTTTGGCAGGTTAATTGTTACATCAGATATTGTGCCCTGATCTTGCAAATACGGAGGTAGTTTTAGCTCGGCCTCAAAAGACTCTAACGGTTACGCACTAAGTTTTTTATTCTCTTGGCACTGCTATCTTTATTGGATTCGGGTTAGGTTTCCACCAAAATACAAAACTCTTGATGTATATCAACAATTAGAATATTTTCACTATAATGAAATTCAGATCTGCCACTTTCCGCGCTTAAACGAAGACTCTTCTTAATGAAAGAAATGCTGTGAGGATTTTTGAATTTGTATTTTATTTACGCAATATTAAAAATTTTCGGTTTAAATAAAATTTAATATCTCGGATGGAAATCATCTTTTCTTTGCTAAATATATAAAAACAAAAAAAACGCAGTACCTACACACCATTCAAATTAACTTTTCTAGTTCAGAATTGATTTGATATCTACTAATATTTTTGTTTTTGTTTTTGTATTTTCAGATAACATCACAGAACATCTCACAAATAAAAAAAATAAAAAATATTGTCATATTGTCGTCGTCGTGTCTAACTAATAAATTACCGCTAAAAATACAAAAAGAAATAAATATAAGGAACATTTAAGAGTATATAAGTGAATAAAAAAGCTGAAACACGCAAAAAATAAATGAAGCAGAAAAAAGGAGAATCTATATAAAATATAAATAGTAAAAAAACATTAACAAAAACAAAAACAAAAATCCATTTAAGATTAAAAACAAAACACACAAAACATAAAAAAAATTTATTTTATTTCACTTGCATGATGATTACTGTAATTTATAAATATAATTTAAGGAAAACAAAGAAAGAAAACAATTTAGCAGAAGAAAAAAAAGAAAAAAATATTTCCTACCAAATAACGCAAACATAGTCGAAATTTGAATAACATAAAATATATATATAAAAAAAAAAAAAAACAAATATATAAATATATGAAAATGTGTATTCTATTTAATTGAGAAGAAGAAGAAAACTTAAAATTGAGTGCTTTTTGAAACTATATTTAGTCTCGAAGACAAATTTTTTGTATCTCATTTTACTAGTTTCCTTTCTTCTATTTTAAATTAACTCTAGACAATTACCCCTATAATGGCACAATAAGAATTAAGTTTTTTTGTATAAATAATTTTTGTTCTTTTTTGTTTTTTTTTTTTACTAAATTAATTTTCTAGATTTTATTTTGCTAAAATCAATGTATTTTTTATTGTGTTTATTATACAATTTATGTATAATATGAATCAAAGGCAAAAATAATAATGAGAAAAAACCGAAAATCTAAAGCAAAAACTAACTAAAGTGAGAGAAAGCACATCATTTTAATATTTAATAACGAGCGCTGCAAGTCTTGTGTATAATTAACATTAACAGAAAACCTCTTTGTATGTATTTTTGTTCATTATTTTTCCATATGTATGTATATGTAATTTTTACTATATTTAATTTGAAGGAAAAAAGTGTCTGATTAAACAGATTTTGTTATTTAATTTTTAGGACATTTTGTGTCACCAGATTTAAGAATAAGTACATAAAAAAAAAATTAATTATTACTAATGTAAAGAGAAATGCTTTAAATTCTTAAAGAATTAAAAGAGTAAACATTTTGTTCAATTTGATTTTCTTTTCGTTTTTTTTATTATTTTTTTTATTTTTGTTTTTTCTTTATATAGAATGCTGTGACATAAAAAGAAAATAACCAAGTAAAAACCAGAAAAGGAAGAAGAAAACATAAAATGATCCGAGTAAAAAAATTGTGAAAATTATAATCGCCCTCTGTTCAAGTTATTATTGTTTTTTTTTGTGCCTTTCTTTAAATAAAGTAAGCCAAAGGATTAAGATCATACACACACATACATATTTTATTAAATCCTATATGAAATTCGAATTCGTCCAGGTTAATTTACTGCTCGTTTTTTTCCTTATTTTTTAATCATGAGATATCATTGTAAATTGCTGAATAAAAGAAAATGAAGGATAATAAGATCGTAAAAGATTTATTATTTCTAATGTGTGCATATTAATACATATATAATTGAGCTTTTCTTTTTGTTCCGCCTGGGTTTTGATTGAAATGAAAAAGATATGACTACTGGAAATGGCATTGGATTGATAGTGAAGATGAGTGTGTTATCCTAGAAAATGTAGGTTAGTTAAAAATTTAAATCGAAATAGTTAATTTTATTTTTACCTAAATAGTTTTTCTGTTTTGATTTTATAAATTAAATTTTTAAGATGTTAAAAGGAAAACGAAACAGAATTAACAAATATAAATACATAATATACATATACCAAAGATCCTTGTGAAACTTTTGCATAGAGTAAGATAATGAAAGTCACTAAGGTGTTAACTAATAGTTTTCGTAAAAATTATCCAGATAAATCATAACAGTCATTTGAGACTTCTGAGATTTCTCTTGCATACAATTTATGCTTCACTGTTTATCTATAGTGCTCAGCACTAATATGATTATATTTCTCTACGTGATTCCTATCATCGAGACAAGTAAAAAATTGTACCGGTACGAAAGTATTTCAGAAATTGTTTTATAAAATACCCAGAATTTTGAAAACCAAAGAATGTATGGCGTATATAGAACCTCTAGACCATTCCGTAAACAACGCTTTACCTTATACTCCTCCCTCCACGAATTTATGCCCCCTTAAAGTTTAAACTTCTGAATTTCCATTTTTCTACTATTTTTTTTTAATTCGTCATCAACACACGTTTTCTTTATTTAAATTCAGCGAAATATACGAATAAATGCCCAGGCACATACTAGGCATAGCACTACCTAGCTGAAAGTGAATTAATCCATGAAGAATTGATAACTTCCTGGCAGTGGCCTTTTATGGCCTGGTTATGCAATACATACCTAAATATGCAAATGAGAATTTCTCAAATTGTTGTCTCGTTATTGTCACAACTAAATTTTCGCCTCTATTTTCCACCGTTTAGTTTGAAATTGGCAAGAACTCATTAGTCACTTTTGTGATAGAATCTTTTCGGCATTGGCTTCCGCTCCTTCAGTCTAACAGAGAATAACACAGTGGTGAGAGAGAGGACCGCATCCAACTACCTTTCCTTGAATGATTATGTAATAAGTAGCACCGCAATCTTTAATAGGAAGAAAGCGATACGACTCATTATAAATCTCATTCTTAGGAGCAGGGCAACAATTTCAAGTGAATTACTTCATTGAATAGACGAATTTTAGAGGACTTAATAAAAGAAGTAATTGATTCAGATATGATTCAAATAAATACAGCATTCTGTAAAGTACATAGGAGCTTTCTCTGGGATTACGAGTATATGATTGCCTTCAGTAAGAGATTAAATATAACACTATTTTAGCGAAATACCTTGATTTTTGTTCCATATATGTGAATGATCCTTTCAGGCCCTGAATACGTTTAAAAACAGATGCAAAAAACCTAGAAAGGGTTGGCTTTTGATTAAAGACTGTAAGTTAAGAGTAGAGGTGTTGATAACATGTTTCATAAAAAAAAATGGAATTAGAATTCCGAAAATTGTATATTTGAATGAACTCATTTGAAAATTCATTATTTGAATTTATTTTTGAGCAATTTATAGAATAGCTTTATGCTGTATCGTGAGTTGTTTCATAAAGTTAAAGGGGCCTGGTTAGAAAATAAATGGGTTAAAGTTAACTAAGAGGTATCAAAAGAGCCCCAGATATTAGAATGATAACTCAATCTGATTTTATTTTCGGGAGGGAGTTCCGACGTCCTATAAATTAATATTCAGAATATTTTTATAAACTCATAGCTTATTATTAAAGTGGTCTTGATATGATTTCGGAAGAATATGTTTTTCTTATCTAAGACTATATCTCATTCCATTTAATTTTTGCGTCATTAAGTTGAAAGTTTATCAGAAAAAGTATTTAGCAAGGATTTCTCTTTCTACTGAAGTAGATAGTTTAAATTACCCATTTGTAAATAAAATTATTGACTTCGACGACAGATTTTCTGAGTATTGTTGATTACTATATTCAGGTTTATCGCAGGGGCTAAGCTTGTTGTGTGATCAGCATATAGGGCCTTGCGGCACGCCTATTTTCATAATTAAGCTAGAGATAGCTTGTTGTTATATTGAAAATTTGGAATTTTCTTCATATAATGAAGAAAATGATCACTTATCTTAGTGAAAATAACTAAAATTATGACAACAGGGAGACTTAAGGGAAGCATTATTGTTTTAGTGGACAAATATTATAAGCAAAGGGAAATTTAATATCGAATTGAATTGAAACGAATTGAGTTGAACAACATTAAAAAATAAAATTATTCAGATCAGTTAATCATCTTAATGATATTTGAACTTGATCTCTTTTTAAGAATTTTCTAGACTTAATTTTCCATTCAATTTAAAGTTTTAATGGCAGAATTTAATTGCCATTAATTCGTAGGAAGGGAGCAGTAGTAAGATGTTTCTGAATTTCTTATTACTAGCATTAATATTTAGTTTTTCGAGGGCATTACTTACTATGAGGAAAGGGAGTACAAGTAAATAAATAAGTTACTACTATTCACTGTCAGATTTAACTGTGACCATAATGAAATTAAATTAGTTGTAAAAGGGATCAGGACTTCGACTGTCAAAATTCGCTTAAGTTAGCTACTTGAATTTTCGTATAGGGTGTTAAATTCAGCAAAAGTTAGAGAAATAATTGTAGTATGCCCATTAATAGTTATATAAAGTGAGCTAAATGCTTTTGTAGTCAAATTTGTTTCCAGTCACTTAATCTCCTTTTGCTGTTGATAGTACATATCCTTTGAAGCACAGAATTTTTGTGATGCAGTGCCAGTGAAATTTCAGAAGTAAAAGATCAATTACGAAACTTTTCAAACAGAAAACCGCAAAGCCACACCACTAAAAAAAAAAATTGTGTTCTAAAAATTTTAACTGCTGAGTTGAAATCTAAAAATAGTTTCATGAGTGGATGTAGGTACCTATCCTCACTAAGATATGGTAGTTCAAATACTGAAAAAAATCTAGTCAAATTTGTTCAGTAGAAAAAAGTAAAAGTGCAGATCGGCAGATAATTGCTAATCGTCCCCAACTTTCATGGGCGCCATTTCAAAAATCTAAAGTTGATAAAATTAATGCGTTTTTAAAATTGGACAAACCATTTTGTATTTTCTTCTCAAGTTCCTAATATGTTAGGATGTGTATGAAGAATTCATATGGACACAAAGATATAACGCATCCCATTGCTATTTTCATATAGTATATTTATGGAATAATAGTTAAAAAAAATTGAATTCGCTGTTCTCTGCTTGATTTAGCTGCAAGATAGTTAAATTTAAAAGGCTTTTGTTACTCCATCAAAATGTTGATTATTCTGACTAAGTACTGAAATACATAGAAACTGTATAATTGTGTATTTTATTTATTTCACACACGGAAGAAGTTCTTATTGCTTTACCCTTTAACTTAATAATAATTGATTGTAAATTACAAAAATCTGCAGTCATCTTTATTTATTCAAAATATAAGTTACATTATTTCTCCAGCCTATTATAGTGTAAGATTTTGTACAAACGAATATTCAACAGAATCTTGATTTGCTTGTTGTCTGTTACCCTAGCTTTTTACGACAGTTTTTATCTTAGAATAAAGTCAGCAAGAGATTTTCTTTGGATTGGTGCATAGAATAATCGCTTAAAATTTTGAAAAACTGATATAATCTAATTGAGAAAATACAAATTGTAGCTAATGTTGTTCACCTGTCCATCACAAAATGTTATAAAAATGAACCATATTGTCTTCCTGAAATTTAAAATTTCATTAATTATATTTAAAATTTTATTTATAAAACTGGAATATTATTGAAAGCTAATTTTTAATTTTTATGTTTAGTGCATAGCATTTTGCAAGGGGTGTGTATAAAAAAAAAAGCTCCATGCATACGATAATAATAGAGTGATATTTGATAGGAATTTAAGGAATTAAAAATTCAAACGATAGCTAAGTGAATTTTAAAATCAACTCAAAACCAAAAAAAAAAAAAAAAGAAAAAAAAAAAAACAATCTCGGATGAGCCTTTCTGGATCCTACCAATACTTCTTTCATCATTGTGAAATGAAATTCTAAAAGTATGTGGCTAAATGAAATACGAGAAATGTATGTAAAATTGGAAATCGATGAAATCATAAAAATCCTTGTGTAGAAACAGAAATATTTTAACAATGCAAAAATGTTTGAAAAACTTAACATTCATTTGTCAATCACATACTGAAACACAAAAATGATTTTAGTGTATTTTATCATTTTGGAATCACGTAATAACAAAAAAAAAAAAAACACATTGTTTTCAGTGAATATTAATTTCCTAAATTTGTTTGCTAGTACCAAGCAATAATGTCATGTGTTCGTTACTATATAGAGATAATTAAAATTATTTAGAATATAGAATTAGAAAAAAGAAATATATAGGGACGAGTTTATCGCTCAGATTCTAATGTCTATAGTAGTATATAATATTTATGAATGTATGTGTGTATATCAATGAAAAATTCTTGATATCATAGCAAGCAAATATAGAGTTATTATAACTTACATCAAAATAACGAGCGTGATTTTTGCGCTTCATATAAAACAAGCAAACAATTTAGAATTTCTTAAATATGTAATAACAAATAGAAAGCATTAATTATTGCTATTTTCAGTAGTCAATCGAAATATGTATGTTAAAATGTCATGTCTAAAAAAATTTCCTTCTACATTCTGTTTCACTCACACACTAACTTATATTAACAAAATTCCCAATTTTTCAAATTATTTTCTGATTCAAAAAATACTTATACATATATTTATATATATAATAATAATGATGATGGGCAGCTAGAAAAATTATTAGGTAAAAAAAAAAAAATTATTGCTACATTTGTTGTTCAGTTATGTTCTGTTTTATATTTTCCACATACAATCATGTATTTTGTTATTATATAACTAGAAAAATATTGTAAATATTCACCTATGTACATAAATACATGTACTTTTTGGTAATTATTTTCTATACAAATATTCTATTTCGAGCGGTTTTTTGATTTTCATGTGTAAATGATTAAGGAAGAATGTTTTGCAATAAATATGTATATTCTTTTCTCTATAAGTAAATTTATAGAGTTATGTAAATTTCTCACATATTTAAAATTTATTTAATATATACATAATTTTTAATATTTTTTTTTGTCATGTATTTCAAGTATGTTTGAGCTTAATAGGGTTTTTTATTGAATATTTATGTAGACAATGGAGATGGTGAACAGTATAATTCTGTAAGTACAATTTAGAAAGAAAATAAACTAGAACTTATCAATTTCTAAGCCTTAACCTTAATAGCAATATATACCTTCCATTTAAACTAAATACATATACAATTATTGGAGAGTCTATTTATTTTCATTATTTTGTTTTTTTGTTTGATAAAGCGATTAAAACATAAATCTAGCTCCATGGTTAACATCAGTTACTGTGTATAATTAGCTATATGTTTGTCCAGATTTATGATTGATATTGTAGATATGTATATAACTTAAATGTATGGTATATTGGTATGATTTATACAGCGTTTAAGAAAGGAAGAAAGTAACATTTTGAGAAAGGCGAAAATAAACAGGCAACAAGTAGGTGAAGTTTTTGAGGCATTATCAAATTTTTTTAAAGTAATTTCGAAATATTTTGCAATATAGGAAAAACGACAATAAATTGAAAATCTTAGAATTCAAGTTATCCTCCTCAAAATTTTCTTCGCTATAGCCAACTGTAAAGTATCACGTTTTCTGGTATTATCTTCAAGAAAGAATTCAATTTAGAGAAAATATATGAGCAAAAATTAGACAACACATTTTAAATAGTATCGTAGAATAATAAAATACCAAGATGTGATAAAAGAGCAAAGAATTTCTAAACGAATCCAGTTCAATATCATGACCAGTAATTGAAAAATAAGAAAATTGTTTCTGTCTTAGGAATGTCGAAAATGTGCAGTCTGGAAACACAGATTTTTTATTATCTCATCGTAAAATTGTTATACATCCTTATTATTATAATTGTCGACTCACCAAAGTGACAAGCTACGCAGTCATTCTTACTTCACTTTACTTTTCGTATTGT
Organism: Dioctria rufipes; assembly: GCA_963924295.1. NCBI lineage: Eukaryota > Metazoa > Arthropoda > Insecta > Diptera > Asilidae > Dioctria > Dioctria rufipes. Next base: position 63,053,623 of record OZ002740.1, on the reverse strand, counting down.
CGTTGTCGAACGGTGTGACGTGACATTTTTCTTCGAAGCCTTATTATCGTTGTCACTTAAAGTGATAGATAGTGTCAGGGTATGAATTACATTTGTAGACAAAAGTGAGGTTTGTCTTATTTTGTAGTAATGTTGTTATTTTTGAAAGTGTTTAAAAGAAAAAAATAATATAAACGCGATGTATTCTGCGTATTTTAGCACTTTAGCTATAAGAAAATGCTTCACCATAAAATCTATCATGACGTCAAATTGTTTTTTTTTGGTGTAATTTTTACACTAAAAATGCAAAAAAGAAAATTTAATTTATAAAAAACTATTGAAATTTATGTTTTAATGAACACCTTAAAAAGTCACCATAAAATTTATCTTTTTCCGCTTGGATTTTCCTTTTCCTTACACACATTTAACATCTGTCACTAAAAAAAAACCAAGTAAGTGAAATTGTTACTTAAGTATCACTTACATCGAAATTTTACATTTTTGGGTCGTAACGCCATTTCTCACAACATTAATAAGGGTGATATAGTTTAGTATAATACGGAAATGCTAATACATATTTTTTTATGACCATATTAAATTCATAAGATTTTATACTTCAATTAGTGACGATCGGTTATGCACAATAAAAAAGGAAAATTAAGGGATATAATTCAAGGTTCAAGTGCTTGGCTCTTCAGCCCAGGGTTTCCAATTTAGAAGATTTATCCACCGTTCTGGCTATTTTTCATATTGAGTTCGGAAAGGATTCGAGGTTTAAATGGATAGCGGAGAATTCTATTATTTTATCACAAAGTTAAAAACTTTCTAACTGTGTACAAGGGAACACTATGATTATTACGATCTAATATGGTTTTATCTTTACATCCACTTCTCTTTTTTCATCAGTTTTATTTATTGTTTATTTTTTTATTTTTTTTTACTTATTTTATTTACTGCTTAATTTGCATACAAGATTACAAATCTTATAATAATTGTACGTGTTTAATCGGTAGGGAAAATTGATTTGATGAAAGAGATAATAATAAATATACATTTAAATTTGATAGCTAACTATACACCTATATGGTCTACATAGATAATGAATATAAGAGCTAAAGCGTACTCTGGAAAAAAAAAACAACTACTAAATTGCGAATTTACGTTATGCGAGCTGATGCCAGCAACGTTTAAAATGCGTGTTGAGATCCGGCGCTCTGAAGATTGGGCGCTAGAGAATTCCAGCAGCGGATCACTGGCACAAAGTAAGAGATCTGATGATTGTGCAAATGATCTCCTACTTCTTTAATAACCTAGACACACAGCACGATCTAATTAATCATTAGTACTAACTATTCATTAAAATACCGTGTGTCACATAGTATACGTCATTATGGCTCGAAAGTCAGATGATAATGAAGTACACTAATGATGTGTTTTCTTCCTTCATTACAGCTACAATGAGGAAAAATGTGCTAGATTTGGCATATAATATAAATGTGGAGGTCCGTTGTGGATCTGCCGATTTGAAAAATAAGAATAGGAAATGCAAGTCACAACAAAATATTATTAATATTCTTTTTAATATAATGTTTTTCTCATATGTAAATTGTTAAATTGAAAAATAAAATAAATGAAAACAAAGTTTATCGCGTTAATTCGATCCATATCGCTTCTTAATGTCGTAAGTAAATCAAAAGCAGTTTGACAGTACAACGTAATTAAAGAAATGGCTGTGTGTCTGCAGTTTATAATGAATCATTATAGACTAATGAGTCGTTAGTTATTTCTTTATTAAGAGCGCTGTGTGTCTAGTGCATTACGGTCTTTATTTGAATAAATTAAATACAGGGTGATTCTGATCAAGATACCTTCCGGTATACCACGCGATTCCTTGAGGTAAGCCGATCAAAAAATTGTTCCACATACCATACACATACCACTACCTTCAGAAAATTATAACCAAAGCAATTTTGGGTCCAGTCATAAAAGAACCTACGTACCTACCTATTATCTGGCTTGTATCTGCCAATAAACCTCCAGTGCTAAAATCGATTCATGGCATGCGTTTTTTTTTCCAGTGATAGAGCGTAGTAGGGGCATTAATAAGAAGCAATAAATTTGGGTTACATGGAAGAAAGTTTTTGAAATAAATAACGGTATTTATGAAATTTGTGTGTAAAAAAAACAAAATTTTGGAAATATTGGAGAATAATTTAAAGATGTTTAATTAACAAATACAGAGAAATACACTTTTCGACAGCTACTATTCTTGGCTATTTAATAAGCCAACAATAACCAAAATCTATAGGGTAGTTCAAAAGTTATACTCATTTATACCCATCAGGGTTCACGAACATTGGCGAAATCTTCAACTGGCCACAACTCCTAAAGAAAGGTTTCTAGGGGGGGGGGGGGGGGGGGTATGTGGAACAATGTTTTGATCAGCTTACCTCAAGGAATCGCGTGGTATACCGGAAGATATCTTGATCAGAATCACCCTGTATATATAGGTAAATATTATGTACAGGGTATTGCAAAAAAACCCTGCAATACTGAAATAAATTGAAAGTAGAGGTGATTTTCAGTCGAAAATTCTATATACAGTCAATATAAGTCGTCGCATTTTTCTATTCATACAACAAGTTATTAACAAGTAAAAAAGCTAGAATAGATCTAAGACCAATTCTTATGATACCCTAGAGATGAATGCCTGTATGTAAGTTCGTATTGTTACCCATCTGTGCGACTTTGATTTTTGAAGTGGTGTTTTGCATATATTTCGGACAGTAACTAATTTCATAGGATTTCATATTCTGAAGAACCTTTCAGTGCAATCAACACGTCTAGGACTGATCGTTTTCAAAATATCGTAAAGAATCTAATGTTTTATATGGCATCACCAAGAAGGGGGTTGATCAATTTAATCCATTTTTGAAAACATCGTGTACAAAATTTCAGATTTTTACGGTGACGTGTTGTCAGGCGGCAATGCCCAAATATATAGTTAAAAACGAAATTTTTGTATGGAAAACATACAAAGGAGTTACCCGATTTATCCCATTTTCGAATTTAAATTTACTTTTTTTTTAAAGAGCCCTTGTGCAAAATTTCAGCTCTCGAGTTATCGTGAGGGCGGACAGACCAAAAATCAAAATTACTTTTAATATTATGAATGGGTGTCCAATCCATTTGGCTGGACCACCATTATTTCTATGCATTACGAACGAAATTACAAACTTAGTATACCCTATAGATTTCACCTAGGATATAACAAGGGTATTTCCTGATGCTATTTTTTAAACAGCAGGTTATTTGGTTTATTCTCGAAAAAAATTCTCTTAATCCAGATTTTACCAGCCGAGATATCAACTTTCTAGGAAAAATATTATCAAAAATGGTACCTGAGTTAAGAAGGGAATAAAGGCTGATTATTAGTTGTCAACTTATAAACGAGAAAACAAAACAAAAAACAAAAAAGTTTAGGTTCAAAGCTATTCAGGAACAACCAAGCGCAGGCACTGGAAAAAATTAACATTCTTCAAAACTATACCGAAATTTAAAAATTCTATATTGGATTTTCGATTGAAAATCACCTTTACTTTAACCTGTTTCAGTATTGTAGAATTTTTTGGGATACCTTGTACATATGCAGAATAGTTAGTTTGATGAATTAGTATGAAAAATAAGTACACTGAGAACATACTTTTGTAGGTAAATAACATAACCTGAGCGAACGTGCAAAGGAAGATTATTACAACCACATTGCTATAATGTTTTAGTGTGATCAATTGGCCGGTGTATGGCTTGAATTATAACAGAGGGGCTCAAAAGCAAAAGGAGACAAGTATACTTTTTATACTTTTGAGATATAACACTTTAGAATTTTGGGTATCTTAAATTCTGTTTAAAGTTCCAATTTTATGCAATTATAATAAAAATAATCCGCATATCTTAATATATTTTTGATGTAGTTAAAATAATGTTCGGTGGTTTTAAGTTTAGTTAAATGGTAATAATTTAATCACTTGCAATCACTTATACCCCTTTCCGTGTAAGAAGTGCTTATGAACAAAAGCGCTTACTTGTAATTGGAATTTAGTTAATATTGTGAGTGTATCTAGTTGGCATTTATGCACTTATCTCAATTTTTAACAAAATTTTACTTTTACTCTTTTGTCTTTGAGCCCCTATATTATAAGCTGCTGTGTTCTTTATTTACTGATCTAAACTATGGTTAAGCTCAGATTTTAAAGAGAAATGTTTCGATTTTGTTGATTCAATCATCATGATAACGTCAAAAGAACTTTGAAGCAGGAAGTTAATAGCTGTTCATATACTTAAAATGATTTTGAAACATATTCCAATTGAAATTTATTAATTCTGAGGTCGGGGCATAAACATACAAACAAATCTTATAACAGACCCCAATCAAATTAAAAAAATTACACTAATGGAGAGTGTGCTTAATACAAACTGAGACTATTCCGACAGAAAGTTAAAAGAAAAATATTATAAGGAATTAATAGAACTTCATCAAACTGTAGACGAAAAAGCAACTGCTGATTCTATTATGAAAAAAATTAATATCCTCATAATATGTGAGATATCTTGTCTTTGAAGCAACCAATCTTTAACCCAAAAACGTTTTTTTCTATTCACTGGGACTTCTGATATGAGAATTGATCTAATAATATCAGCAGCAATTATCTTTTAGATGGAATCATTTTAAAAATTCAATGAACAAACTAATTATGATATGGATTGAAGGCCAAACTGTACGTGTGTGCTTTTTTCAGTGTATCTAAAGTTTTCTTTTTGTCAAATTATAAATTTAAGACGTATCTGATAATATGAGTTGACAAAAAAAAAACGGAGTACTTATAAGCGTAATGTTGCGTCCGACGTTGACGTTTTTCTCAAAAATGACATGACGTAGCAATTTGAAATTTGGCAGAATGATGTTAGATTTTTATAATGCGCACATATTTCGACAGTCAAAAATTATGAATATTTTTTTGTTAAGATTTTATGGGGGTATTTTGGGCCTCCTAAAATATTTTTTTTTTTGGTTACCCAACACATCTTTCAAGGATTTCAATTTTTTTTCAAAATTTTTGGTGCCTTGGTTATAAAGATATATCCCAAACTGTGCGAAAAAATACCGTTCTCCCGAAATGATTTTCTAGGTTTCAAAAGCTAACATTTTGATATTGTCTGAGTTAGTAAGTATTGAAAAACTACCGCTTTTAATATGTGTTAATTTTTACGAACGCTTAATAATAATAACTAAAAATTAAATTCGGTTGATTTCTACTGTTCGTTGATAAAGTTGTGGTACGGAACCCTGAGAATAACCCTAAGAATAATGTGATTGCAAGCGATTAAAATAATTCTTAGAAAAAACAAATTCAATTATGTTAAACTAACAGATCAATAAGTGAGATCGGCAATACTAACACGGTATTTGATAAAAAGTACGCTAAAATTGCTTTTTGTAATTTTCTTCCCTTTTCTCTTTTTATATGGCAACCCTACGAAGGTGTTGCTTGACTTAGATAATCTTCTTTACAATTTCCATGTTTTATTGATCAAATCCAATACCCATGTATCTAAAAAGAAAATTTCATACACATATTGATAGAAATTTTCATTGACAATTTGATAACAAGTCTTGTCAAAAGAAAACAATCAAAGTAGGGCACCCACGTTGAACATGGTATGTTTACCAGTAGACGTGGATCTTAAATATAAAAAATGGCTCAAGTAATGTGGCTAAACCCTGGAGAGCACCAAACTTCATAAACATCAAAATGAATTCGCGATAATTGAGAAAACCAAACCATTCACGCTTAGACAAGAAATTAAATATTAGTTTGGCAAATCTATGGCTAAAATGAATTCATAGCAAAAGTATATCGATATCTAGTAATCTGCAATGAGCTGATCAAGCTAAGTCCGTGTGCGATTGATTCCAATAGAATTTGTTTTAATAGAATCAAAAACCTCAGTTTTCTTTTTATATCAAACTAGAAATTATATATCTCCGGTCACAGATCAATTGGTAGTAGATCCAAAATTAAAGGTTTTCATTATAGTCATTTAAATATTTGAAATATTTTCGCAAATCAGATTGCGCCTGATAAGGTCAACACTTTCATGTAATCTACTTTATGGCAGTAGGTAACTAATATAATATTATTATTTTCATGATAAGTTAATGTGTAGTTGATATCAGTGTTTGATCAAACTACTACCAATACCTAGTAGATAGAAAAAGGAGTTATCATTTTATTACCATAAAAAAGAACTCTAGGAAAGATAAGTAAAACAATGAATATACAGATGATTGATTCATTCATTTTCAACAAATTAAGAACTAAAATAAATGATTCTTCAGCAGATTTGAAATCATTCCCACTATCACTAACTGTTGCAGTTAATCTATTGTCATGTCTCAAGTTATGATACAAATCGCGGTATACTGGATCTAGAAATTGTATTAGATCTAATTAATCTTTATATTATTTTTCTTCAATTACTAATGATTCCGGATATGCCAGTGGCAATTTCATCGCATACAGAAGTCGTCTCCTTCTATTGAGCGAACACATCCTAAATGTTTCTTGTGAAGTCATGGAGTATTTGAAATAAATTTTTCTGTATTTACTAGTGATTTTCACTCAGAAAATGTGGTTCCACTTGAATGGCTACCGCTAGCTGTCAATATTTCTCTTAAACAAAATTTTTGTCAAGAGATTAGAAAATGAAAAGAAGTCATTCATACTTTGAACAATGTAGTTCGAACTAACCATTCGCACTAAATTCATCAAATACTGGGGTATAGACAAAACTGCGTTGTGCTTTTTCTTGAAACATTCAATAGTAACGTGGTCCGTATCATTTTGAAGATTGGTGTGCCCGGGAACCAAAAACTTGTGATGTATCTTCTTTAAATTGTGTGTGGGATGGCTCATTGGTGTATAAATTGCGAAGACTGAAATGAGATTATGAAACGCGTGAAAAGACTGAATCCATAGACGTGCAAATACTTTTTTTTTTTTGCGATAAGTGATAAGTGTGGAGATTAATCAAATAGTCGTTTGATCAGAAGTATGTGATCTTATAATGATATGACAAAACAATAAAGTTAAAACGCCGGAGTTAATAGTAACGTCCGAAGGGGACCCCCCCCCCCAGAGCGACATTTGTTTTTAACTTTTAACTTGCACCACTTTCACAGATAATATTTACTAACTTTCATGAAATTTTCTAGAATTTGTTATGAGCTCCTTGATCCCCTTAAGATCTCCAATTGAAATTTTGTTAAGTTTTAGTGAAAATAAAACTAAATTAATGAAATTAAAATTACGTCTTCCAGGATATTTAAGAATAACGGAGGTAATCCTTATCTTTGATATCCCTTTTCGTATATATTTTTGAGGTGGAATTTTTTTAGATAGCTTGAAATCATTACTTTTAAATGAGCCGTATTTCATGAATATCAAAGTTTGTATGAATTTTTAAAGAAGACCAGGACAAAAATTTTAAATGCAATAATTTGTATTTTGGTTTTCAGAAACTATAAAAAGAAACTCTCCAAGTACGTAAAATTTCCAAAAAATTGGTGATGTTCATGTCGCACATGCGTCCTATTTGATATGGAATAACCCATCACCGGAGATGTTATGTTGCGGCACTGCACGTCCATATTGCGTTCACTTTCTGCCGCAGATTCTTACGGTATCTACTTCAAATAAAAACAATAAAAAAAAACACTACTAGATAAATTTAAGATTAAAAAATAATATTCTATATTCACATACTCTACAGCAAAATACTAAAAAGTTCAAAAAATGCACATGCGTCTAAATCAATTTCGCATTAAAAATGCAAGTCAAAATTGGTTTTGCTATATAAACACATACTCGTGTCTGATAACAATGTGTAATGGTGTGCGATATTACTGAAGATTTAACTTAATTTCTCCTGCAATAGTTTGAAAATTATAAATGGGGCTAAATTAATTTCGCTCACTGTACTATATGTCACATATAAACTTGAACCAAGAATTGATTATTTTTATGATTTGGGTAAACAACTGTTTTATGTATGGTCTTGAAACTGGCTATATAGTTTTGTTTAATTTATTAATTTTTTTATTTATGAAAATAAGAATTTTGTTCTTAGCTGTCCATACGTCCGTCTGTCATAGACGTTTTTGGCAGAATGTTAGGTCTTTGTGATGTGCACATATTTCGACAGTGTGAAATTATTAAAATTTTAATTTTTAATTTTTAATATTTAGTGGGTTGCGTCCCTCAAAAATTTTCTTTTCTTTCATTCTTTCAACGATTAAAAAACAATATAGCCCAAAACGTGCGAAAAATACCGTTCGCCCTGATCTTTTACGTTTCTAAAACTAAAGTTTTGGTATTATTAGGGTTAGTAGGCATTGAGTCATAGATAACAGGACAATTGCAGCATTTTACGTATGTTTCAATTTCATAGTTCCTGAAAAAAAAAAAAAAAATATTTATGTTAACTTATAAGATAACTCTTATTACTTATTAAAACTAACTCTTATAAAATTACTCTTTCGTCCATTTATTTGAATATTATTCAGTTATTATGGGCATATTTGGATTACATTTGAATATACTTAAACTCGATTGATATAGTTTTGGTACGGAACTCTAACTGCGCAAGCCCGACTCGCTCTTAACCGAACTATTTATAAATTACATTAACAGTATTCATTTCAATATCTGTACAGTTAAATGTTACAAAAGCTCATCTAATTTATTGAACTGAGTCCGTCCTGTTCAGACCGAAGTATTATACACAAAATTTATCTGTTCAGCTTATTTATGATTTTGGTTCACGTTCACATTCTTGGATTTTAGACTTGATTAAGAGCTTGTTTTCCATAAATAATTCAGAAAACGAATTAATTTTGAATGCGCTAATTTTATTAGATGTTCCTATGACATACATATATACACATACATATGTATGTACACATTATGATTTTTTGCAGTAAGAAGCTTTTTACCAATTGATTATGTCTTGTATAAATTTAATAACAAAAAAATATTACAACTCTTTTTTTTTTTATAAATAAATATACACACCATCTTAATGTCTGCATAATTTTAATTTATTTTTTAAATCCATTTTTAAGCAGCGTAATCAAATAAAGGCAGCAAAAACAATTTCGAAAATTTTATGTATTACTTACAACAAAATACAAAATACAAAACAAAAATTATTAAAATATCAAAAATAAGTTTACATATATACCTATGCAAAAAATATCTAGCAAAGCTCAAACAATACAAAGAAAAAAAGAAAAACTGTCAGCAGCAATCATATAAAATTAAAAAAAAAAAACGTACTAGCAAATAAAACAAGGAAACAGTAGATGTATTTAATGAAAGTCCTCATGATCTATTTTTGTAAAATATACGGAATATATTCTTCCTTCACTTATTTTTCTATCTAGCTGGTCTATTTTTTAAAGTAAAACCATGAAAAATATAAAAAAAAAAACAAAAAATACAAAAAATGAAGAATTTTTAAAACCAATCAAAGCAAAATTTAGTGAAACTAATCATTATTAAAACTAAAACTAAAACGCAAAAAAGAAATTTACCCAAAAAATGTAGTCGAAAATATAATTTCCTTCTATATTAAAACTAAGAGTAAATATAATAAAAATTAACAACTAGCACAATGCTTTAAAGACTTATAAATTTTAAAGGAGTAATGAAAAAAATAAAAGCAAATATTTATAAATAAAAAGAAAAGAAGAAAAACTTTCAGTTGTTATTAATCTTATTTTCTACCATTTAACTGTTAATAAAAATTATGTAATCAATTCAAACAAAAAAGTGTTGTTCAATTTCTGTTATCTGATTTGTTTTATATATTCAAAAGAAAGAAAAACTTATATATATATATGTATATATATATATATATTATATATATAAAAAAGTCATACGAATAAAGTGAAAAGTAACATGTAAGTAGCGTAAATATTTGTTGTGTTATATACATATATTTTTTTCTAGTGATGATTGTGTTTTCTACGTTTTAATGAATTTAACAAGACAGTAATAAACGGAAATATTGAATAAGTTAAGTTTATAATAAAAGCAAAACAAAGAAGAGGAATAAAATTAACGTAATTTTTAGTCGCTCAAATTAATCGTGTTTACATTTTATTAAATAAGAACAGTTCTCAATGAATTTAGAGAGCAAGTTTTTTTTTCGATATTCTGATTGGAAAACATCAAAAATTTGCCAAATTAAGTTTTCTTTGTTCCATGCGAATTTGAATTATTCGTCAATATTACAACGCTGCGGAAGAAATTCTCTGTATTTGTGGCCAAATTATTCAGTTTCATTTATAAGCTTTTTTCCATTTACAAAAATTATGTTTTATTCTGCTGTCTATTAAGCTACGTCACTTCTATGAAGCAGTGGGCTATATAAATTTGCACCTAATCACAGTGGAAAATCAAAAGTGTGTCCTCTGACGATAGACAAGATCGATGTCCTGAGTACAAAATACTACCTGCTCTGATAGGACTATAAACGCAGAGGCAATTTTGAAACAACTGTTTTTTTTTGTTAAATGTAATTTTTTTTCCCTTTTCAATTGATTATAAGAGAAAAAAGAAGTAGTCACGAACTTCTTTTCTTTTGCATTATATGTGTTAAATTTTGCCTGAGAAACACGTTTTTTGCTCATTCCAGATTGACCTCAATCTTCCGCAGAAGTAATCATCTGAAAGTGTACCTGAAGAATCCTCATGACACAGATTTAGTTCCAATACAGGATAGATACAGTTATTGGTTACTTGAGTGATTAACTAAAAACAGAAGAAACAGTGTCTTAGACACTGACTTATAACAATGGACTGAGCGTATTGTCATTTTCCTATAGGAAAGAATGGCGCAAGCTTTATAGTTTTCTCATTCGGGCTATGGCAGAGTTGGAGCTACCAACACATAATATCGCTTACTGAACGTTTTCTAATGCCATTTGATGTTTTTATGTTGGCTGCAGATGCAATCACCGCAGGAAGAATAAGGTTAAGATAGTGCTTACCAAGATCCGTCACTCTTGCCCATACGCAGGATTCAGATAAGAATAATATTTTAAAAATTAAAGTCGGAATGAGTTTAATTTCTTATAAGAGTGCTTATAAACGATTAAAATAAAGGGTTTTCCAATAAGAGGTGTAATTTTAATTAGCTATTTCGGTAGATGTCACTTTTGGAGCTGTCATTTTTTGACATTTGACAAGTAGAAACTGCTCCATTAATAAAAATGGAATGATACACGATTCAACAACGCATTGAAATTATTAAAATTCACTATAAAAATGGTGAAAATGTGGCAGAGACGGTTCGTAAAACTTGAACATTTTTGGGTCGTCGTGAAGCACCTTGTCGGACCGCAATACAGAAATTGGTAGAAAAATTCGAGCTGTCGGGACAAGTTAGTGATATGAAGAATAAAACCCGTGAACGTCGCTCAAGAACAGCCGAGAATATTGCTGCTGTAGCCGAAAGTGTTGAAGAAAACCCAGGTTTGTCCATTCCTCGTCGTTCTTTGGAATTAGGCATTCCACAAACGTCATTACACCGTATTTTGCATAAAGATTTGGGTCTTAAGGCTTATAAAGTTCAGTTAACACAAGAACTCAAGCCGGCCGATCATCAACACCGTCGAGTCTTTGCTGATTGGGTCCTTGAAATGCATGAAAATCATCCGGAATTCCATCGAAAACTCATCTTGAGTGATGAGGCCCATTTCCACCTCGATGGCTTCGTCAACAAGCAAAATTGTCGCATCTGGGGCTCTGAAAACCCAAGAGTTATTTATTGTTGAAAAGCCTCTCTATCCTCAACGTGTGACTGTTTGGTGCGGTTTATGGTCCCGCGGGGTCATTGGACCTTACTTTTTCGAAAAGGAGGCTGGAGCAACAGTTACGGTGAATGGATTGCGCTATCGACAGATGATTAATGATTTTTTATGGCCGGAATTGGATGGTATTGATCTGGACAACGTTTACTTCCAACAAGACGGCGCTACGTGCCATACAAGCAACGAAACCATTGATCTTTTACGGGAAAAGTTTCTGGACCGTGTTATCTCTCGAGGAAGTGATCACAATTGCCCACCGAGATCTTGTGACTTAACACCTTGCGGCTTCTTCCTTTGGGACCACGTGAAAGAGAAGGTCTGCGCCAACAGCCCAGCGTCGATTCAAGACCTTAAAGATGGAATTCGTGAGGCTATCGAGGACATAGGGCAGCCACTTTGCGATTTGGTTATGGAAAATTTCATGAAAAGGATATGGTCCTGTAGGCGTGGTCGTGGTGGTCATTTGGCTGATGTTATTTTCCATTATTAACGGCATACCTTCCTCTTTATAATGAAATAAAGATCCGATCATTTATCTCATTTTTCTTTGAATATCAAAATAACACCTCTTATTGGAAAGCCCTTATAAGTAAATTCGCAAGTAATTTAAATATATCGGCAGTGAGAGCATACTTGCTGTAATCAAAACTGATGCCACATGAAACAGGAGTTCAGTCAGTCCATTTATATACATGTCAGTGGGTGGTGCGGAAGATTGTGCGGAGTTTCTAAGAAATGTTTTTGAATTTTCGCGCCATTAATTTGTTGTGATATTTAAGGCATCAACAATTTTTAACGCCGCCTCTGGCACCTCGACAAAACAAGAAGAAGAACGATAGTTGCTATGCTTTTTTCTTCACAAGTCGCCTGGTTTAGTTCCTTCCTCGAAGATAGCTGGGTATTTCTTGTCTGTGTTACTACTCTCCAGGCGGTTTTTAAAACATCTCAATAAAAAAATTTAGTCTAGAAGACCAATTTGCATGACTTACAATTACCATAAAACTATTTAGCAATAATAAAGGACAATTTACCAAATTTTTGAATTTGGAGCTCCATAAATTTAAAAGTTGAGACTTGCAACGACTGCATTATGTGTGGTGTTTTACGAGTTTTGAATATAACTAAATACATATGTACTACACTTCACTAAAATCAAATTAATCTTTCTTTACCGTCTTGATTTTTTCTACAGCTTTGCGCATAAGCACGTAAAATTTTCACTTTTCAGTTCACGTTGAAGTGGTTTTGAATTTCTGAACATATTCATGCATACTATAAATATAAACATATGTCTTCTTTATACAGGGTATTTCATATCAAAGTGCCCAAGGGCTGATGATTTACAAGTTTTCATGTGAGACGATTGTTGATATAATTCTTCATTGAATCCCTATTAAAATTATACACAATACGCAAAATATATAGGTAGAAAATTAATCTTATAGTTTTAAAATATTGAAATCTTCCCGATGTCTGTGGTATTCATTTATTAATTGATAAGTGGATATCAAGCTATAAAACAACAAAACACCCAGCAACTTTGTATCCGTTAAAAATAATGTCTCCTTTCAGAATTAGGAATAGAAGATTTTGAATCGGTTAATAGTAAAAATCACGAATACAAAATATCCTACGAATATGTAGTTGTCAATTTGCTGACTATGGATAGATCGATGAGATAAATAAAAAATTATGTGGTCTCCCAAAAAGCAAAATTATCAAACTTAATATAACTTTCGAATTATACATTCTATGAAGGTAATTCATACATATTGTTGCGAGCGTGGCTTTTGGTTCGTTATTTAAAACATAATATTAAATATTTAATATACAAGTTCTTTATTTCACTCTTAACAATTCACAAACTTTCACTTTAATCAACTACACTTTAATTATTGCTTAATACTGTACTTTCAATTATCGCAATATAATTACAATACTTTCGCACGTTTATTACTTTCGCTTGTTAACACTGCAACGTCTAAGACAAGACTCTTCCTCTGGCGGTGACAACTGTTATATTTATACCCTAGAAACTCTCCAGATTATTCTGGAGTGTTCTCTTCCAGAACCATCTTGACTCTTCTATTCATTCTACTCCTGAACCTTCCCGAAGATTCCGTCAACGATTCTCCGAACCTGAAGTTGTTTACTCTCCATTGCCAGTAGATGTCACCAGTTGTCTCTTTCTATTGCTCGTAACAATATGATGAAGTGTAACTTAGCACTCTAATTATTTTCTCCCAAAATCCAAAATTTTAGGATTAATAGTTAATTTGTTGAAAAAATCCCAAGATAAAAAAGGGCACAACAAAATAGACACAATGGAACCGATGAGAGAACAATACAGACTGTAGACATATTGAAATATTAAGGGATTTTGTTCCTTGAGGTATGCAAATAAACAGAATTGAGAATTGATTGAGATTAAAGCTGGAGTCAGATTGAAAATTTCAGAAGCGTAGAACTTGTTGACAGGTATTATCGAATATACGCTTTTTGTATAGGAAGTGTTAGATTACTACCGCATGCGACGCGCGCGATGTAAAAATCGGGCGAACTTCTACTTTTCGTCGCGTACGCGATCAATTTAACCTAACACTTGGGAGATTGTATTGCTGCCTGATTTGTTTTAGATTTTATTTTTATTTCTGAAGGTAAAAAAGGAATTTGAGAAATGTTTATATGTTTATAAATGTGAGCTAATTTATAACAAAAAAATCAAAACAAATTTGGCGAATCTAAAATGTCAGCGGATTCAATCTGATAGAATACTTTTTCCAACTCGTCTCACGCGACGTTAGCCTCGCGTCCAAAATTCCAATCTAACTCGACCTTTAGATTGGATCCAAGATTTTAATTGGACAAACATGTAATGTAGCTGGACTTTGGCTTAAATGCAGGTTTATATGTTTGTGAATACGGCATCTACTTCTCTTTCAGATTATAGTATTTACGAATTCCAAGCATCTGTTACTCTTAAATCAAGATAATACAAAAAAACTATAGAAAAGATGAAGATTATTAGTGGCGCTAATGTTTCGATAACAGGAAATACGCTAAATTGAAAACTCAATAGCCACAAATTACTAGAGATGCAACAATAGACGAATGCATTTTTTTTTCATTGCTATTGCCTTCTTCTTCTATTTAACGATTGAATGGAAATATGGTTTCCACAAGCGAAATTACTATCCGAAGTAACACAGTTTTCAGCCCTACATCTTCTCTTTGTCTGACCCATTACCACCAGTCTACTTCCGCTATTCCAGACACGAGTTCCCAAATTTCAAGGCTTCTTTCCAATTTTTAGCAGAGTGGAACATGTATTTTCTGCATCCTAAGAAATATCTAGCCAAATATGACTATTTTTTAACTATTTTTATGGTTCAATCTGGGATAACCAAAAAAATAGATACTTTTCCCACTATCGGTATACACAGTATGTGATCATTAAATTAGATGCACTCTTCGATTTCAGTAACTCACACCAAAATCTTCCTTTATTTTTATGGTTTTTCATTGAGTAGATGATTTTTTTTTCTAATTATAATAGACGTATTTGTCTGCAAACTTCCAGATCCTTTATTATCTCACATTAGTCGTGTTGTTGCATTGTGAATATTGGATTTTATGTGGAAAAAGAAATACGAGGAAAGAAATTAAAAGTGATTAGTTGATACACAGTAGTTATTTGCTTTGTTTTAAAATAAACTAAGATGGTGCACTTATACAATAAGAAGAAGTGGCACAGTGTTTTGATTTTTAACGAAAATGGGGCGCAAAAAAGGCATTTCTAGTGAAAAAAAATACTGTTATTATGACATTATTCCATTCGCAAGGTCTTCCAAATAGACAAATTGCTCGCCAATAAAACGTGTCGGCATCAACAGTCGACAGAATATCGAAATCTTTAAAATTAAATGCTTCTTTGCCTGTTAGTAAGCGTGCAAATTTGGGAAAAACCGAGGAAAACGTCTAAGAGGATAGATCGAAAAATTACTCGAAGCGCATTCTACAATGCCGGGCACCATATAGGAACATTTACCAGCAATTTCAGGAGTAAGGACTGGAAATATCATTGGTTACATTACGATGGCGGCTGTACGAACAAAATTCTAAATGCAGGCGGCCAGCAAAAAAGCCCAAATTAACGGAATTAATGAAAAAAAAGAAGAGTGCAATGGGCCAAACTTCATTAACACTTTTCAGTTGATGATTGGAAAAAGGTAAAGCGAAATTTATTCATACAAAAATCGTTATAACCGAACTTACAACAACAAATTACATGAGATTAATGCATTTGTTAAATATTGTAGGTAATCTTTAGTGACGAGTGCCGTCTAGAGGCAGTAAACGAATCGGTGCGTTTTGTGCGCAGGCGTCCTGGGAAACGGTACAATCCAGACTGTATTAAGCAGATCGCGAAATACTCACCTTCGGTGATGATATGGAGATGCATTAGTGGAGAATGTCCCGGTCCCATATATTTCGTCGAGGGAACTTTACGCCAGGACCAGTATAAAACAATTTTGTCAGAGATGTCCTCTTACCACATGTAAATTCGTTTTCATACACAAGAAGCAATTTTACATTTATGCAAGATAGAACGCCTTGTCACACCTCGAAATTAATTAAGGATTTCTTAAATCGTGAAGAATTTGAGGTTTTGCCATGGCCTGGCAATTCTCCGGATTTAAATCCGATTGAGAATTGCTGGGCATACCTCAAATCAAAAGTTTATACCAGTCCCAATCCTACAATAAAAATTCTAAAGGAAAATATAACTCATATTTGGAATAATGATACAAATTTGCGAGCAATGATAAATGCATGTATAAATAGTATGCCACGAAGAATTAAGGAAGTAATTCAAACAAAAGGAAATGTAACGAAGTTTGAACAATTTGTCGTTGAAGTTAATGTAAACTAAATACCCCATTGCACAATAAATTGTTTTCTTCTAAAAAAGTCTTTTAAATTCTAGAATTTACGCCTTTATTAGAAAATTTCGTATTTTGCAAGGTGCGTCTAATTTAATGATCACATACTGTACTTAGTATTTATCAGCACAGTTTTTAGTTGACATCTTCAAAATTTTCGTTTGTTAATCTCTTTCTGAGTTTTTGCATTGTTTGAATGTTATTTTATTTATTTACTTATTTATTTTAAAATGTTCGACTTGTACTTATAGCAATTCTTTGACTATCAGACATAGTATTATTTTGCAATGACTAAAATGTAGTTATTTTGATTTTTGGGACACTAACTTCGCTTGTAAGAACCATGCCTTAACTAAAAAGTCAATCAAATATCAAAACTTATTATCAGATAAATATTAATTAATCAATATATGCGCTCATTCTTGTTTCCAAATCCGACTTGAAATTTCTGCCCATTTCCATTTAAATATCGATAGACAATGAAATGGGAGATAAAAGATTTCCAAAAATGCAGGTAATTCCAAAATACTTCAGATTAAGCGCGTGGCGTCAATCAAATCTAAATATAATATTATCACGAAAATATGTTTGGAAAAAATATATTTAAGGCTCAAATTAAAGTGGAACTAATCAGTGTTACTCCAATAACTGTTCACCATGGAGGCTAAAATTATTTCAATTTTCCTCATAGTTTTCTTGGAATTGTTCAGTGCATTTCCCATTTCGGAAGATGGAATTAATAAAGTCGATGATGGACTAAACGCAGAGTACGGAGAGTACTTTGAAGGTGATATGGTTCTCAATTTTGAACAAATGAGTTCTATTTTATATCCAAACAAGAGGAACGGTGCAGTTGATGAAAAATATCGATGGCCTGGAAACATTGTCTTCTACGAAATCGATTCCGTATTCGGTGAGTATATTTTAATTTATTTACATATTAAAAAATTTCTAGATTATTTCCTTTCTCATTCACTCTCTCTCTCTCTCTCTTTGCCTCTATCACTCATAGACGAAGAGCAAGTCGAACACATCAAGAAGGCTATGCATGAAATTGAAGAAGTATCTTGCATAAGATTTAAACCACGCACTAAAGCTACCAAGGACTACATCCACGTAACGGTATGTTTGCATAGATTTGAAGATCAATTTTCAACTATTACTATAACATTATCTTTCTCTTATTTGTAGGGTGATAATTCATGGTGTCACTCAGCTGTCGGCCGACATGGTTCAAAACAGAATTTGAATTTGACTCCATTTCCAATTGGTTTTGGTTGTTTCAAACTAGGAAGCACAATTCATGAATTCATACATGCGTTGGGTTTTTATCACCAACAAAGTGCTGCCGATCGTGATGATTATGTAACAATCATTACGGAAAATATCAGTAGCGGTCATGAGCATAATTTTAATAAATATCCAACAAGTAAGGTAACCGAATTTGGCATACCTTACGACTACGGCAGTATTATGCACTACGGTGAAAAAGCTTTTTCGAAAAACGGAAGAGTTACGATTGCTACTCGTAATAGAAGTGCCAAAATTGGTCAACGATCGAAAATTAGTGATAGTGATATTAAGAAAATAAATCTTATGTACAAGTGTCCGCGTTCGTAAGTAAATATATAATATTAAGAGTAAGGCATAGATTAAGGCGTATAATTTATATGTTTGAAAATATACTATATACAATAAAATGTTTAAAATATATATAACGGCCTACATATTTGGTTATTCGCCATTAATCCCTTGAGGGACATAGGTAAGAATCCGTAACATCCTGCTGCTTGGACAGTTTTCAGTTCAAGCTATTTTTGACAAGCATCTTCTTCAGATGATTATGAGTCTTTGGGACTACTACAAAAGGGACACCTCCAAAGAAACTAAGGGAACCGCTAACTGTAACGGGCATGAGCATAAATCTGCTAAAAACGTGCAAAAAATCAAAAGCCTTTGATGTTCTGGTGCTTCCTTTATTATTATATTTTTAACGAAAGAATTTTTTGGGATTCTCCGGTATAGCAAAAGCTAAAAAATGTTCTAATTTGTTATTTCATCACACAACCCATTAATTTTTTGTGACAAGTTTCAAGTCTTGGTTTGACTCATCAACAGGTCCCAAATAGCGAAATTGAGTGATTTGAAAAACAAATGAAAAAAATGAAAAAAAGAAGAATGAAATACAAAGTTTGAGAAAAATAGAAAAAAAACAATTTTTTTATTTATTAAAAAAATTTTGAAAATTCTTTTAAAGAAACAGATTCATTCGAAGTGAATCGCAGTGGGCTGAAAAATATAGAAGAAAAGGAAGAAGAAGAAGATGAAGCGTTTCGTGTCAGCAGAAAACCTTACACTCATCGGTGCAGCTTGGTTTTCTGCCTGCTGCAGACGCTTGAAAATAGATCAAACTGATCTCTTCTCATATAAACTCGGAATAAATTCTGGGTGTGAGTTATATGAGGAAAAAACACTCCTATACAAGTCCAGGAGGAAAAATAAATAAAAAGATTACTAAAAAATGTTCTAATTTGTTATTTCATCACACAACCCATTAATTTTTGGTGACAAGTTTCAAGTCTTGGTTTGACTCACCAACAGGTCCCAAATAGCGAAATTGAGTGATTTGAAAAACAAATGCATTTTACTATTTGGGACCTGTTGATGAGTCAAACCAAGACTTGAAATTTGTCACCAAAAATTAATGGGTTGTGTGATGAAATAGAAAATTAGAACATTTTTTAGTTTTTGCTATATACCGGAGAATCCCAAAAAATTCTTTCGTGAACAAAATTAAGTTTAACCCAGTAAAAAGTCCAAAAGAGTAATCTTTTTATGTATATTTTCAACAAAAATGATAATCGTTGTAATACTGCCCAAAAGAAATTTGAGTTTACAAAATCTGACATGAGAATCATTTTTTTATTTTTATTTTGCTACCTTAAAATCGAGGCCTACTATCTCACACCCTTTTTAGTTCGCAAACTGGCTTTTCGCTGTACATAGCGTAAACCCTACAAATGTGATGTGGTCGCCCAAGGTAGTTCGCAACTCGTCATCGAGTCGCCACAAGTTTTTCTACATGGTGCAAACGCGGATTCTTATAGGGTCATTCCACAGTATTTCAATTCAAATTCTTGTACAATTAAGATACAAATCGTTTTAATTTGTACAAAACATAAGACAAACAAAATGGCTAAATAATGTGTACTAGAGAGAGAAATAAAGAAAAAAAAATCAAAGTATTTATACCTAGATTAGATTAGATTAAAAAGATTAAGCGGGGCGAGTGGTCTTTGCACTGGAGCCATTCATTGGTTTATTGTGCACCGCTTTCTTTATACTTTATCCAGTAATCACACTCTCACTAGGAAGAGCGGTATTTTTTGGGTAAAGTTTCAAAGTCGGCGGGCTTTAAGAAATATGAACCAAAAGCCTGGAATCTAGAATGTGCAATGGTTTCGCACACGTATAAAACGTACCTACTCCGGTGTTTCTTGCTCTTCGAGATAGCCTACATACATTACAGGGTATGATATACCTATCCGATGCATGTGTTTGTACAGGGTTTTCCAATAAGGGGTGTTATTTTTATATTCAAAGACAAATGCCATTTTTTGAGATAAATGATGGGATCTTTATTTCTTTATAAAGAGGAAGGTATGCCGTTAATAATGGAAAATAACGTCAGGCAAATGACCACCACGACCACGCCTACAGGACCATATCCTTTTCATGAAATTTTCCATAACCAAATCGCAAAGTGGCTGCCCTATGTCCTCGATAGCCTCACGAATTCCATCTTTGAGGTCTTGAATCGGCGCTGGGCTGTTGACGTAGACCTTCTCTTTCACGTGGCCCCAAAGGGAGAAGTCGCAAGGTGTTAAGTCACAAGATCTCGGTGGCCAATTGTGATCACCTCTTCGAGAGATAACACGGTCCGGAAACTTTTCCCGTAAAAGATCAATGGTTTCGTTGCTTGTATGGCACGTAGCGCCATCTTGTTGAAAGCAAACCTTGTCCAGATCAATACCATCCAATTCCGGCCATAAAAAATCATTAATCATCTGTCGATAGCGCAATCCATTCACCGTAACTGTTGCTCCAGCCTCATTTTCGAAAAAGTAAGGTCCAATGACCCCGCGGGACCATAAACCGCACCAAACAGTCACACGTTGAGGATAGAGAGGCTATTCAACAATAACTCTTGGGTTTTCCGAGCCCCAGATGCAACAATTTTGCTTGTTGACGAAGCCATCGAGGTGGAAATGGGCCTCATCACTCAAGATGAGTTTTCGATGGAATTCCGGATCATTTTCATGAATTTCAAGGACCCAATCAGCAAAGACTCGACGTTGTTGATGATCGGCCGGCTTGAATTCTTGTGTTAACTGAACTTTATAAGCCTTAAGACCCAAATCTTTATGCAAAATACGGTGTAATGACGTTTGTGGAATGCCTAATTCCAAAGAACGACGAGGAATGGACAAACCTGGGTTTTCTTCAACACTTTCGACTACAGCAGCAATATTCTCGGTTGTTCTTGAGCGACGTGCACGGGTTTTATTCTTCACATCACTAACTTGTCCCGACAGCTCGAATTTTTCTACCAATTTATGTATTGCGGTCCGACAAGGTGCTTCACGATGACCCAAAAATGTTCGAGTTTTACGAACCGTCTCTGCCACATTTTCACCATTTTTATAGTGAATTTTAATAATTTCAATGCGTTGTTGAATCGTGTATCGTTCCATTTTTATTAATGGCGTAGTTTCTACTTGTCAAATGTCAAAAAATAACAGCTCCAAAAGTGACATCTACCGAAATAGCGGGCTAATTAAAATAACACCTCTTATTGGAAAATCCTTTATATAGTTTGCAGTATCGAATTAGGACTCCTGTAATGATTCTGACTTGATTCCTAGATAGTCTTAACAGATCCAGGCTCTTATTTGGTGAAAGTCCTTTAATGAATCTTTGGGCTTGACTGGAGCCTGTCATTGAAGTCCATCTCTGGTCCATTCGCTTTTGCATTAAGTTTTGCATGGTTAGTTTTACGGTAAGAGATATCGCAAAGTGTTTCCAGTCGTATGAGGGGCATGGATGCTTCTATTTTGAAGTGTAAAGCGCCAAGGTTTGTTAATGCTTGAATGCACTCCGACATTAACTTCGTTTCGACCTCAGTTGATGAGGTGGCTTGCTATGTCACTTAGCTATCTGTATAGTATATACTTTTTTGTTAGTGTAAGATCGGCTGAGATTTTTGTATGCACATCTAGTGATGGCATACACTTTTGCCTGGAATATCGAGTCGTATTTTCCTGGACTTTGATAGAAGTAAGCTCTTGGCTTTATACCGTATATTCCTCCTCCTACTACGTTCTTGGATTTAGAATCGTCGGTGTACTAGATTAGGGCGTTATTATTAAATTTGTATCAATTTCCTCCCTATTAGGTATGTTTATTTTTATAGGCAGATAATGGTTGTGTCTAACAAACATCTTGTTTGATATCATGGCCAATATGAGATGTGCTTCTATCCGTTTGGTAATAGTGCGTAGAGTTTTGGAGTTGCATTCACTATAACCATCTGACCGAGCTCTGTATACCATTAGTCCAGCCCACTGACTTATATAACAATGGACTGAGTGATTTGCTATTTCATGTGGCACAAATGTTTTGTTTCTGTATATCACCGTTAAAGCACCCTTTAAAACGTTCACTACATAAAAAACATGTAAAACTGAGAAATAGTCAAATTGAGTACGTTTTTTGCAACTGGTACTTTTTTGATTTAAGTAGGTCTCGTCGAAAAAGATTAAAAAAATTAGAATATAATAAAAAAAATAAAAAAGCTGGAATTGGAGCAATTCTTTCGATATTCGAGAAGAAATCCCGTATGAAATTTTTTACGGTTGTTGTGTAGCCAACTGCTCGTGCTTCCTGGCATGCCCAGAAAGAAGCAATTGGAAGGCGCCAGTATATTTTAGCAGTTCTGCTGTATTTTACGTTAATCTTTATCAATTTCACATAGATTAGTTTCAATAACTCATTTGGTTTCTTAGGTATTTAGAATAGATTTAATTAAGAACAGATTTCTAATTTTTCTTCAATTTCACTTCATAATTCTTAGATTTTTATTTTACGATAACTCCTCCCGACGACTTTAAAAAACGGACTCTTGAGGTTTGGAGATCTTGCACCCAGGTACCCATGATTGCTTCAAAAGCTCTTTTTTATTTTTATTGTTTTCTCACGTATTGCAAACTGTAATCCGATATGCACTTGTGCGCCCGTCTTGAAATATCAATTTTAAGAGGGCGCGAATAATTCTGATAATTGTATGTATGTATGTACATACAATTAGATTGGAGGAAGTAAGTAATGTACGTATGTACCGTGTACATACGGAAACAAAGTAAAAAGACACTGTATGTAGGTAAGTATGCATATCGTGTGAGTGGAATGTGTACCTGATAATAAAATGCAATTTATGCTTAATTGCATTTTATTACAATAAGAGAATGAATTTTAAATGAGAATGGAATGTATGTTTTAAGAATTTTATGCTTTCAGGGTCAAATACATCAATATATTGCATAGGGCAATATATTGATGATTGACCTTATGGTTGTGATTCGGGGCATTGGGCTCTTGAGTCACAATACGGTCACCTCTCTGTAAATTTGATTGTTGAAGTGGTTTTTCGCATATATTTCTAGAACGGTTCGTTGGACAGCAAAAACTAAGCAAAACCAATTTAATACGATATCACATTCTGAAGAATTTTTCAAAAAAAAAAAACACATCTAGGACTAATCGTTTTCACAGTATACGTAAATAACCTCAATTTTTGAATGGCAACATCATGAACGGGTTAGTTCATTTTTAAAATTGCATTTACTATGTTTATAAAAACTTCGTATACATAATTTCAGCTTTTAACGTTGACGCGCTCTCAGGTAGTGTTCAAATATATAGTGAAAAAAGAATTTTTTTATGCCAATCTTAGGGCTGAAGTGCAATTGACGCAATACAACGCAACGGAACGGAGAGAAATGTTAAATTTACGCAGCAAAACTGAAGTTTAAGCCAAAATTGAATCGAAAAAATATGGATAAAATTATTAGACTCTGTTGAATTTGCAGTTTATAATAGAAAGGCTGCGGGATATTACAACGTTGTCTTCTGGAACATGAATAAAGAATAGACTTACAGCAGTTTTTTAAACCAACAAAAATGAAAATACCAGTCTACGTATTATTGTTGAGTTTGTTGAAATCCTTCTTCAATGGTCGTATTTTCTCATACTTTTCTTACTTTTCTTTCTCTTATTTTATTGCACACTTAATCTGCACAGTTATTTATCACAGGAGCGAGATAAAAAATCTGTAAATACAAATTTGATGTTATGCTTATTTTCATACTTTACCAAACTTGTCACGCGTAACTGCGACTTTCTCCTTCCACTGTGCGCAGCATTTTGACATTTCTTTCGTTCCATTGCGTTGCGTTGTGTCCATTTTCATTCAGCCTTTACGAAGGAGTTACCCAACTTATCACATTTTAGAACTTTTTTTTTAAACGCCGTATACAAAATCAGCGTTTCTAATTCAGCGCGCTCTCGAGTGAGGATGGAGACAGACTGAGAGACGGACATGCAAAAATCAAATGATTTAAGATTTTGCGTGAGTGTCCAATCCATTTTTCCCTACCATCAATACAATGCAATTATGAGGCGCTGTATTCTACAATTAGGTGGAAAAAAGGACCTTAAAATAAAAAAAATAAGATAAAAATAAAAAATTGATAAAATAATAAAGAAATAAATAAATAAAAAGATCAAAAAGAAAAAGAGAACTTAAAAATACATAGCTCAAAGAAAGGAACGAAAAAAGAAAAGAAAAGTACCACAAATTAAAAAGAACATAATTAAGAAAATGTAGGAAGAATTTGAAGGTCTAAGATATAATACCAATTAAAATCTAATACATATTGAGATAATTTTTAATTAGTTTGGCAAAAGTTAGGCACGGGTTCTGTGCGCTGAATCAAATTTGGAAGAGAGTTCCGTTCGGGAGACTTGGACGAAGTAAGAGCGGTCACCGTACCTAGATGTACATCTCGGGATGAGAAGCTGAAATTTAGCTATGAAGGAATATAAACCTACGACGAGTCAAATAGGCCTCTATAGTGCTTCGAGGTAGTCTATACATATAATGTATGACGTCGTTAAAGACTAGGAGGAAATAGATAGTTGACGAAGACTACCATAAATTTAGAATTGAGTTGAATTCCTAAATTCTTAACTGACTCTACATATTCAATCGTGCAATTATTCTACCGGACTAATGGCAAATCAGATATTGGGAGAACGCTTCTATATACCGGCAGACATTAAGACTTGTTTGGATTAATTGCAGGCATGCAAGTGCACAGAAGCGCTATTAACAATTGAAGGGAGGTAATTTATATAGAGCGAGTAGAGGGCAGGACTTAAGACCGAACTTGAGGAACATCAGCGAAAAAGGACAACGGAGCGGAGACAGAATTCCGCTCTTTTACAATTTGTCCACAATTCAAAAGGAAAGCAGAAGTTAACCTAACGGTCATATTTTATGTCAAGTTTGCAGATCAATTTGTGGTGACTCATCGAAACAAAGGCCTTACTAAAATCGAGAAGGACCAGTACTGCTAAATAATGGATATCCGATGTGACATTTAAGAGTGCAGATTCACAACTGTGACCTGGGCGAAATCCTGATTGCCAGTCAAACAATATATTCTCTGCCATCACATACTCCATGATTTGTGTATGCATAATTTTTTCAAGTGTTTTAGCAAGGAAATTGAGTACACTAATGTGGCGGAAATCACTGGGTAGGGAGAGACGATATTTCTTTGGAATGGGAGCAACTACTGCTTGCTTCCGTTGAGAGAGAAATTGTGAAGTGGTAAGACACAAATTATAAATATGAGCTAAGGGACACGACCGGTAGTTCGCTAGTAACTTCACGAACTTGGGTGACAAAGCAGCAGGTACAATAGAATTAAAATTAATGGAATACAAAATCGAAAGAACCTCGGGACCATCTGCACAATGTAAGGGGAAACCTTGATGAGAGAAGTGTTCGTGAAAGTTGTAAGTAGGCGTAGTTGTAGCCACGGAAATAGAACCAAAGTAGTATTTCTATATGTTACAAACGAAATGACAAACTTAGTATCATCTAGGGTATAAAATAAAAGAAAATTAAAAATATTGAAAAAAACAAATTAAAAAAAAAACTTTAAAAAATAAATTTTTTTACAAAATTAAGAGACAATCTCCTTCTATGAACGGACAACTTTAGCTAGTTCATTATTTCACACTTGTAAAACAGGCTATAAAATTTAATCATATTATTGGAATAGAACAATATGATGAACGATTCAATTTAGTACAAATACTATAGACTTTCCAGTAGTAAATGGAAAAAGCTTAAAGGTTACGGACTTGCAAGTCAACAATAATAAAATGCAATAGATTTGCCGCCGATGTTATAACTTTATGCGTTTATAAATTCGCAAGATTTGCTATATTATTTCATTATTTTAAGGAAAAAATTTGCAAAAGGCTGTATCCATGGCAAAAAAAAGTATCCATTTATCCAAAATGAAAATTCTTCAAAAAATGTATCCCAATGCATTCATTTGGATCCAAGTTATCAGATACACCGTACACGTATAGTACACACAAAAACTAAATTTTGAATTAATTGGTTTCCACAATTAATTTTAAAACTCAGACGGTATAGAAAACCCCGTCCACACGCTAGGACAAATCCGGGGAAACCCGAACGGATGGCAGCTCTACCTATAGGGTATGTGGGACTACTGACAGTACGATATTATTTTTAGGGAGAATAATCAACGGATCTTACGACCATAGTCTCCATTCTTGAGTAATGAATAGTTTTTAGGAATTCGGTAAATAATGAAAGGTTGATAACGAATGGAATACTCCGTACGTATTTTTCAAGCTCATCGTAGTAAAGTCAAATTGGTGAAAAAGCTTTCCAACCAAACGAATGTGGTAAGACTAAATTTGCTAATTTACAAAACATATACTGTCAACTGTGTCAGTTAATTAAAAAAGGTTTTCTTGCGCTTATTAAATTTGCATGATATTGCTTTGAAATATAATTTCTATGATTATTGTTGCTTTTAAAAAATGTCTACCTAAATTAAAAATAAAATTAGCCATAAGAAAAAGAGAAAGAAGGTGTCTGTCGGTAGGTCCAGTGACTCAGATATTAGAACATTAGCCATTAAAAGTAAAAACTGGAGTGTTCGTGTCACTCGCAAATAATTATTTTTTCCTTCTTCAGCGAAGTTTCTATTTCCTTTATTTTCGAAATAATTAAAGAAATTGTATAAGTAGTTATATTTTATCTTTTATTTACTGCCAATATAAAAGCAGCCAGCAATTATTGCTAACAGTCACATTCATATACAATTACATTGATAGTTTTGCCACTGCGCCTATATCTCTTCTTCTCCCTTTTTCAGCCAGAGAATTTTAGTTGAATCGTTTAACCCATTTCTTAAATAACGAATGGCTTGCATTCGGTATATAACGGATTCGGATTTCAAGAATACCACATGTGTGTATTCCGAATGGTTTTATAGACGAATACGGAACTGCACTCGTTATTCAAAAATTGAGCGCCATGTCTTGCCTACCTGAGCATTTTTCAATCGTTATTAAAACACTTAATTAAATTGATTAAATTTTCAATCGATCAGAACGTTATTAACGATTAACCGTTTAAAAATGTAATTAATTGACAAATTAAAGTGACAAGAGAAAGAATCTCAAGATTTTGAATGATTATTCATTAATTAGGCAGATATTCGTAAAAATTAACATACCATTGCAATCTTTAGCTCCAATTGAAAGAATGTTCTTGTTTGCAAGAATGGTAAGCGTAGGAGTTTTGCTTATGAAATAAATTAATAGCGTATTTAGTCAATATGAAAATTGACCCAGTTTACTGCCAAATCCGAGGCTCGAGAGTTGAGTGAAAAAATAAAAAACCCTTTACAAACGTAAAATCCTTGAAAAAGAAATTTCTTTTGTAAAAAAGGGTATTTCGTATCAGCTGGAATCGTATATACTCATCAGTACGGCTTAGTTCCTGTTTGCCGTACACGCCAAAGTTTTAGCCAAGCTGATCTCATGTCTGGGCTTAAAATAATTTTCAAGTGTGAATTATATTTGAGGTGAAATGCTAAGTATTTACTTGAATGCGTAGTCAAATTAGCCCTATGCGGGTCTAGCATTTCAATGGAGCTTTACTATGAAATAAATTCATCATTCACTGATACAGGTCGGCATGTTAGTACCTCGGCTATAGGCAGAGAGTGTGGGGTGAGTACACCAAAAGAACCCTGCACTACCACGCAAAATTTAACAAAAATAAAAATCGTCCTGAAAGGACTGTTTCACACACTTACCTTGACGATTTCATGAGATATGTGGTATAGTCCTCCTGTGCCTTCCTCTGCCTCCAAATAACATCGCCAGCACTTTATTACGATGCTTCTTCGAACCTCTAATGAGCGGAAGGGCGGACCAAATCAACCTTCCATAGGAGAGGAGCTCCGGTAGAATGAGGAAAAATAAACGATCTTTAGCACATAATTCCGTTACGAAGGAAACTAAATGTACACACCACAAGTGGGGGATCAATTACGAGCTAGTACAATAACAGAAGTGCTCATGTTCAGTCCACATACTGAACTCGAATCCCTCGATGAAAATATTTCATAAAAAGATAAAAAACAAACTACAAAGAATCATTCTTTAAATAAAAACACTTCTACTTATCTAAACACAACCCCGTGTCCACTTCATATTCCCATATTCAATTCCACCTGAAAATAAACAAAAAGCTCATTACTAATTAGTAAATAAAACAAATAAATAGTAAACTCACCTAAAATCCGTCATACATCCCAATATTTATGCTCTGCTAATGTCATCAAATGACATTTTCACGACATGACGTCAGCGGGTGTCGCCGCAGTCAAAGTTAAATGGAATGGAACTTTGAGAACGAGAGTTGCCAGGGCAACCCATCATGAAGCAGAGACGTAACGAGTCACGGCGGCTATAAAAAGGCGACAAGCCACAGCAGAGTTTACTCGGAACGTATCCTCCACCAGAATTTAATCGGTTTCCTACCCTTTGCAAAAAATCTAATTTTTGCTTCCATCTAAGTAGGACTTTACTCCTACTGCAGAAATTTACTTCTGCTTCACTTTTATCCTACATCTAAGGAGGAATTTACTCCTGCTGCAGAAATCTACTTCTGTTTCATTTTTTTCTTTCATCTAACTAGGAATTTACTCCTGCTGCAGAAATCTAATTCTGTTACTACTACCGTGTTCACACGGGCAGCACAAACAAAAATTCTATTTTTGTTATGCCTACACGTAGTAGTATACCTTAAAAAATCATATTCTGTTGAATTAATTCATGATTTTCATTGTGAATTCTCTTCTTTTTTACAGAATTAAAGGGAACAAAATCACAGTGGGGGCACTGAATCTATTATTGAATTTTATTTTAACTTGTTTCTTGAACTTTATTGAATTATTTTACATGGCTTTAAGATATTTTGGTATTTTTGTTAGAAAACTGATTTTATGTGTGATATTAGTTTTAAGCAGTATACTGAATAAAAGATTTTATATTTGGATTTTAAAGGTTGAGTTATCTTTTACAACCGGCACCCCCTTCGCTTGAGCACAGATCTTACAGCTCATTTATTTGTAATGTCTGAGGAATACTAAAGAAATCTTATACAAATGCGATCTATTTCACCTGCGCAGGCTTCTTGCCACTTAAAAATATAATGCGGATCATTTCAATACCTTCAACTTAAGGCTAACCCGTGCTGAGAACAATGGTTATTGATAATTTATCTTAAATTCTTAGCCGCAATGTTCTATTTAAGTAGCTAATGTCTTGAAAAAAAAAAAATTATGCATGTAAATGAAAATTTAAGTAAGAAAAGTGACAGTTTCCTAACTTCAATTGCAATAAAATGAAATATCTGAATCTCATATGGTAGCACATAATTGGACTTTTACAGAAATCGCGGTCTTTCCGCGGTGAAATGTTGACTCAACCACAAATTGATTACTTGGATGGGTGCAGAGTTCGAGCATAGGCAGGTGTCAGCTCGTGCATGTTCTTTAGTTCAGTTTACGCAAAGATTTCTGTCATCTGGAATGCCATTTTGTTTGTTCTGGTCAGCGTATGTTTTGGAGTCACGATATGCTAATCAAAATTATAGGCTTGTCCACTACTGGAGGTGAGCTATAATTAATCAAATATGATAACTGCTACTCGAAGATGTTTTTTTACATACTATATGTATTACTTCTGGAACGCTAGCCAATATTCGAAGTAGCAATGAGTGCACAAAGTGACGGATCTTCTAATGGTTCCTGGGGAGCTATGTTGATTTCCGAGTTCACTTTTGGCGACTGAAGGAGACTTGGATCTCTCTTGGATTACCACTATTCTAATTAATCATGAGGTCCGAATTACACCCCGTTTTAATACATTCCATAGCAAATCGACCAAAAATAACGGAAAGTGTAACATGACCATCACTAATTTTTTGATATATTACATATTTGGAGGGTTTGTAAAACAAAAATACGAATTAAAAAATTTCCTTCTACAATGCGCATTAAGCGAGTTATGACATTTTCAAATTTTCGCAAAATGTTGTCCTGATCATCTTTAAAAATTCATATATATTTTTCTATTTATGCTAGGACAGTGAAATTTAGCTCATTTGAAAGATAGGACTTCAAGCTATCTAAGAAAAATAGAATCTTAAAAATATATGCGAAAAAGGACATCAAGTATAAGGATTTTATCGTTTATCCTTGAATATCCTGGATATCGTACTTTTGATTTTGTTCAGTTTTTATATTTTATACCTTATATTATCCACTAAAACATAGTAAAATTTCAACTTGGGATCTCAACGGGATCAAGGAGAAAAATTCAAGAAAGTTTCACCAATCTTACATTTGCTCATAATGTATATCCTTTTGCTAGTTGTTTTGTGATTTTTTTCTGATTTTTAGCATATTTTGGCTCTCCTTCTGATAAAGTTGCGAAATTTTATTTTTGACGGTCAAAATTTTGTCTGAAAAATTCATTTCGAAATGTTTTTCTACAACTTATCGATTAATCCAATTTTTTGTTTCTTTTATGGATGCGCTTGTATTAAGAGATTATCTCTACAAAATTTTAGGACGATCGGATGTCATTTACCTATTAAAAAAAAACTAAATCTCTAAAAGTTTTGTAAACCCCTTTTTTCGCTATCTACTGGCCATCTTTGGAAACGTACGTGAATATATATTTCTCCTCTATGGTTGACACTTTACCCAAATGAATTTGACGCTTTCGTTCAAACGCTATTGCAATTTAACGGCGACATCTCCCGCGAAAATTTGCAAATTTGAGCATTTTCCAAGGCTAAGTCTTCAAAACTCCAGGATCCTCTACATTATGCATTATTTCGGTTTCGCTTGGTCACCTGGAGCTTCCACTTGAGTAATTTTCATCTCTAGTCAGGCCCTACATATACTGGAATTTGAACGAAATCGACAATGACGAGTATGGACCTTCTCCTTGTTAGACCAATTCTAGCTTTCTTTATTATTTCATATTAATTTGTGACACCCCTTTGGCGGAAAAATCATAGAAACTTGAAAAAACAGAGACGAATTTTCCAAATTTTTGAATTTGGTGCTCCATGAATTTATGGGCTGAGACGTGAAGTTCTTTTATATGACAGCATTTCTCTTTATGTGCTGAGTTTTACAAGCTTTTTGAATATATATAAATACCACACTTCATTAAAATCAAATCAATCTTTGTTTACCTTTTTCATTTCTTTTACAGTTTTGAGCTGTAAACTTTAACTTTTTAGTTCACGTTGAAGTGGTTTTGAATTTCTCAATATTTTCATGCATACGGAAATATAAATATATTTTATTTCTGTATACAGGGTATTTCATATCTAAGTACCCAAGGGCTGATCTCCACATAAACGAATAACGTGAGGATAAAATGAAAGAAGTAACAGGGTGATTTACAAATTTTCATGAGAGACGACTGTTGTAGTATCTTTTAATTTTTAAGGAAAAACCTGGGAGCAGTCGTGTGACTTTGACTCCACTGGAGCGGCTATTAACAGCTCAGACTCCGAGATAAAATGGGGGTATGAATAGTAGGAGCAGCTGTACAGCTTAGTACTCCTATGTGGAATAATACACGACGGTTTGTAACTTTCTCGATAAATCAAGAGAACTGAATGAATTCAATTTATTGATCGTTCTTAGCCTATATATACATAATTAGTAACCTATGGTACCCTATTCTTACTATTCTAAATGCTGACGCTGGGCGAGTAAGCAATGTGCATAAAATTATGATGACATGCATTTACGCGTGAAACCCCTTGACGATGAATCGTTTGGGTCAGTGGTGCAATCGCTTGCTTGTTGCAGATAAATGTATGTCATTATTATCATCAATTATTTTCGATTATGAATGGTGTTGTAATAAATTTGTGCTGATTAATTTTAGCGTTTTACATTTGTTGTGAAATTTGTGTTTATAGCTTTTTAGTGTTTTATATTAAATTGCTTTTTGTTGTGCAATTTGTATTTATGGTATTAAATGTATATCACACCTTTCCCCCTTAGGAAAAAAAAAATTTGTGTTTACATAAATTTTTTTTTTTTTTTTTTTTTTTTTTTTTTTTTTTTTTTTTTTTTTTTTTTTGTATAGTTTGTTTACGTTAAACCTTAATTGTTTGCTCGCCGCAATGAAGCATTTTATCGCTTATGTATACTAATAGTTCATATGGTATGTTTTTGTATGTAGCTGATTATAATGAGTCTTAATTCCTAGTCGTATTTACATATACCTACTTATATATAGTTTATTATTATAGCTCTTAATTGCTCAATGGCATTAGTAATTGGGATCTTTATTGTTTACGTTTACTTATCTAGTTGATTACAATAATTCTTATTTGTCTACACCGGTGTGTAATCTAATTTAACATGCTAGAGATAGTTAGAATAATAGTACATAATTTTTAATTTTCTATCTTTCTTAGCCTATTCTTATGTATTTTGATTTTGTTCTTATTTATATCTTCGATAATGCAATTTACGTTGTCTATTGATTTAATTATATAAGGTCCGTTGTATAGAGGATCTAGTTTTCGTCTATTTTGTACTGTCATTAGTACTTTGTCGCCTACTTTGATTGATATTGGTTTGCAATTAGCATCCTTGACTTGCTTTCTTCGCACTTTAGATGCCTGGAGGTATTGTTTTGCCTTACTTATGGCTTGTTGAAGTCTGTATTTCATCTCTTTACTATACAGGTCATAATTATACACGGGATCTGGTCTATCAATTGTGAGTTCTGAAGGTAGGTCTATATTTTTGGCAAATATGAGTTCGAATGGTGTGTAGCCATGTACGGTGTTTGGTGTGGTGTTGTAGCAGAATGCGTAATATGGAATCCATGTATCCCAATCGTCTCTATTGTCATTAACAAAACATCTAAGATATTCATTTAGGCACTTGTGGTTTCTTTCTAGTGCTCCGATCGTTTCGGGATGTGCGGCGGTCGCGAACAGTTGTTTTATTTTCAGTATATTACATACTTCCGCAAAAACCTGGTTTTTGTATTCCGTTCCTAGATCAGTTTTAATTTTGCTCATAGGTCCGTATGTTAGTATGAACCCATTCACTATGGCTCTTGCTATGGAATTTGCTTCCTTGTCCTTTGTGGGTATTATTACTATATACTTGCTTAGATCGCATTGCATTGTTACTGCGTATCTGTTATCGTTGGTGGTTTTTGTAAATGGACCGACTGTGTCAATGGATACAATGTCGAAAACTTTTGTTGGTGTTGTAGTTATTTCCATATGCTCTTTATTATGCTTTTGGTGCTTATTTTTCGCACAAAGCTCGCATCTGTTTATATATTTCGCTATTGTTTTCCTCATTTTCTTCCATTTGTACATTTCCTTCAGCTTTTTATACAGTCTTGATTGACCCAGATGTCCTCCTGTAGGTGTGGAGTGATAGTTATGTAGGATTTCGTTTATTTTCGTTGTTTCTGATATGTACCGTTGCGGTTTGAAAATTTTAACGTTTATATTTTTTAATACTTTGTTTCCTAGGATTTTAAATGCGGTTAAATTAATTATTTTAAATATCTCGCTTTCTGCAGAAAGTTTCAGAGTCTTGGTCTGAAATTGTTTATATATATCATTATCCAATACTTCGAGTACCTGCTCTAGTGCGGGCTCTACTGGTTGGTTGTTTTTTATATTTATATACCGCTTATATTTTATTTCATACTTGTGCACTATATTTATTTCTATTTGTGTTTCTTTATTACTGCAGTTCTCAATTTTTACTTTTAGTTCAGGTAATTTGGCTATCTTTGTTGGAGATGGTATCTCCCAAACGCGCAGTTGATCAGGCTGCGGGACTATAGGAGTATTTTTCATTTCATCGGACATTATGTTTTGTTCTTTTTGTTTTTTCATTGCTCGGGTTTGGACGCGTCGGACATTGATTTCCTTCAAATCATTAATGTCAAGTTGTATTCTTGATAACGCGTCGGGTCCGTTATTTCCTTTTCCTTTAATGTATTTGACTTCGAAATCGAATTCCTCTAAATCTAACCTCATTCGTGTTAGTTTAGATGATGGGTTTTTCATGCCAAAAAGATATGTTAAGGGTCGATGGTCTGTTCTTATTGTGAATTTTCTGCCATAAACATAAGGCTTAAAATGTATAATTGCCCAATGTATTGCTGCGAGTTCCTTTTCAATTACTGACTTATTTTTTTCTCCGGCAGTAAATGTTTTACTAGCGTATGCGATTGGGTGTTCTGTTCCGTCGACACTTTGTGATAAGATTGCTCCACATGCAGCATTCGAGGCGTCTGTGGAAATGATGAATTGGGTTTTGAAATCAGGGTGCTGCAGTATTATTGGGGATATCAAACTTGATTTGAGAGCATCGAAAGATTTTTGTTGGATTTCTGCCCATTCAAATTTTGTGTTTTTCCGGAGTAGTTTGTTTAACGGTAGTGCTATTTCTGCAAAGTTGGGGATGAAACGGCGGTAATAATTACAGAATGCTACGAATCGTCTGACTTCGTCGGCGTTTTTTGGGATAGGATAATTTTTAACTACCTCGTATTTTGAACTGTCTGGGCTTATGCCTTGTGCTGATATTCGATGTCCAAGATAGGTGACTTCGGTTTGGAAAAATTTGCATTTTTCAGGATTTAATTTGAGATTACGCTCTCGTAATCTGTTAAATACTGTTTGCAAGTTTTTTATATGGTGTGACTGTGAACATCCGACGACTATGATGTCGTCAATGTACAGAAAGGCTATTTCCGGTGGTAGACCCGTCATGGCGATGGTCATCATCCTTTGGAAACTATTTGGACTTATATTAAGTCCGAAAGGAAGTCGTGTATACTGGTAGTGACCTTGGTTAGTTGAAAAAGCTGTGAACTTTCTAGAAGATTCCTCTAATGGTATTTGGTGGAATCCGGACATAAGGTCAAGTGTAGAGAAGTATTTGGCTCGGCCCATTTGGTCGAGTATCTCTTCT
The DNA here is from genome assembly GCA_963924295.1 of Dioctria rufipes. Taxonomy (NCBI): domain Eukaryota; kingdom Metazoa; phylum Arthropoda; class Insecta; order Diptera; family Asilidae; genus Dioctria; species Dioctria rufipes. Next base: position 63,018,025 of record OZ002740.1, on the reverse strand, counting down.
ATACGCGGTAAGGGAAATTTATCTGCCAGAACTTTTTTATTAAGATTCCTAAAATCAACTACTAAACGCCATTTTTTATTTTGGTTGTTGGATTTTTTGGGTACTAGTAGTATTGGAGAATTAAAATGAGAAACAGAGTTCTCTATTATTCCGTCTACTAGCATTTTGTCTACCTGCCTATTAATCTCGGTTTTGTGTGCTTCTGGTATTCGGTAGTTTTTTGTGTATACTGCTCTATTATCAGTTAGTTCTATATTTTGTTTGTAGAAGTTATTGGTTGTTAGATGTTCACTTTCTAACGCAAATATGTCTTCATATTCTCGGCATAATTCTTCGAATTGAAGTTTGGCGTAGTTTGGAATGCTGTTTAAGTTTAATTTGGAGATAACTTGTTCTGTTCTTTTTGATTTTATTGTGTCTGTATTAATGACGTTAAAGTCTGAGAGTGGTTGTGTTATTATGTCGGAATGTTGTAGTGTGGTGGTTTTGTTTGTAGTGTTTAGTATCCTGACTAGTGGGTAATTTTGTGAAGTTACTGATCCTGCAATGAATATGCCTGGGTGGATTTCTTGTCCAATGATTACCATATCATTGGCACCTTCTTGTTTTTTAACCTTGAACTTTCTTATTATTTCACATCGGGGTGGTATGATAATAGAATTTTCGGATGGACCATTCAGTATTGGGATCTCTGCCGAACTTTCAGGTGTGTTTAATGTAAGGGTCCACGTATCATAATCGATAGTGGTCTTGAATTTTGTTAGGAAATCTAGTCCTAAAATTGCATCAGCCCCGAGGGAGAAATCATCTTCTACTATCTGGAATAAATGTTCGACCGCAAACTGGTCGTTAAAATGTAATTTTGTGTATGTTGCCCCAATCGACTGCCTCTTAGTATCCGTAACCCCTTGGATAATACAAGTGTTTTTAGGATAGTAAAGTTGGTCTTTATTAATTTTTCCCCTCTTGAATATGGATATTTCTGCCCCTGTGTCTACAATCAGAGTACATACTGACCCGCACATGTCGACATACGCTTTAATAAAGTTTGTTAAGGATAGGTTTAGGCAATGTATTCTTGGCTTGAATTCGTCGCAGCCCCCAACCGTGTTGTTTCTTCCTCTGGTTGGGGGGCTTGGTATTCCCCCGATTCGAAGTAGTTTACATTTCTTCTTTGATTATAGGTATTATTATTATTTGCTCGCAGATTATTCTGGTAGCGACTACTGTTATTTGGTGCAGCATTACCGAAATATCTTTTATCGCGGTGGTTATATTGATTTCGTGGGTGGTTTTGTCTATTATTGGCTGCCATATTTCTATTGTACTGTTGTTTGGGCCAGCGCTCCCTGTTCCTGTTAAAATTATTTTGATTGTTGAACCCTTGCGTATTATTATAATGAAACTTTCTTGATGGGTTGGTATTATAATGCAGGACACTGCTTGGCTGCGGCTTATCTACTGCTATTGCCTTCGCTGCTAATTCTGAAAGTGTTCCTAGGCTACTAGCTTTTAGTATAATCGCTGTTTCTGTATTGGCAACATTGTTCATAAATGACTGTATTGAAAATTTTTCGGCCAATTTTTCAGCTGCTTCTCCAGCTGCTACTTTCTCTGTTATAAAGGCTCTAGTCAGCTGGCCTGATAGATTTTCTATCTGATTGGAAAAGTCTGCAAGTTTTCTGTTACCTTGCTGGCATGATCGCAGTTGTGCCAGAATAGCATCTGACGATAATTTTGCCGAAAATTTTTCTTTTAATTTGGCTTTGATCGTTGATACTGTATTTGTGCCCTCCGATATTACGTACTTGGCTTTTCCAGTTATACGTGTCTTGATGAATTTGATCATGATGGTTTTATGTTCGTTTGCTGTTAACTCGTCTAGTAGTTCCATAGACTCGATAAAAGAATCAGTTTCATCCAGCTTTCCATCGTAGGGTTGTATGAGCGATGTAGCTGTTTTTATGTCAAAACCCATCTTTGTTTGTTTTTGTGTATTTATGTTTTCTAAGATTTTGTTTGCTATACTTTCAATTTCTTCGTAGATAACTTTTATCTTCAATATTGTTTCGACGTCCGCTTGTTTAAGTGCGTTTTCTTTTGCCTTGGCACAGAGTTGATTTGTTAACTTTTCTTTCTCTTGCAGAGTTTTCTCAGAATATGGACGGTTTTTACTTTTCTTAAAATTGTCCAGAATATTTTCTAGTTCGTCCTTAATCTTTATAAGTGCTTCCATTTATCAGACGGTTGATATGTTTAATTTTGCTGGGGTACTGAGGTATCTTTTTCTTAAACCCCTCCTATGATCTTTGTACAGTATGTATACAAATTCAACGATTTTAATTGCAACCAATATGCATAAAATTATTATTATCTGATTATTCTCGACCGAAACTGTATCCTCTATAATTAGATTATTAACAATTTCCCCGTTGTTATCTGAAGTTTTGGATTGCGTTTTACCCATTACTGAAAATGTTTCGCTTATTTCCAACAACGTCAAGCAAACAGCAAAAGAGAAAAAAAAAAATTTTTTTTTTTTTTTTTTTTTTTTTTTACATATTAATTATTTAATTATTATTATACCTTTATACTACGCTACTTCTACTTTATATTTTAAAAAAAATAAATTTTAAATTAGATCATTAAACCCTTATCTCTTCCTTTTGATGACGTTCAGTTGTTTTTTTGTCAATATTATTAGTTTGTTGTATTTTTCCCGTTCCTCCTCAGTTGCTGCTAACTCGACAAGTACCTTGTAATTTTGAAGTTCCTGTGCAATTTTTTGTCTCTTGCCTCCTCTTTTTCGTGGTTTTGTCTCCTGAGTTTTTACACTGCTTGTGTTTCTGCTTCTATACTCCTCGATGGTGATTCTTTTTGGACCCGCTTCGTATGGTGGAGGATTTTCGTTGTCCAGCCTTGATTTGGGGATGTACGGCGTCGGCTTCTTATTTACTGGATACAGTGTTATGCCTTCTATATTCCTCTCTGGTATCTTCTTAGTTTCTTCAATAGTCTTGAAAATGTGATTGAAGATGGCATCTATCTCGTTCATACTAAAATTTCTTCTGATTGGTACTGGTAGTGGATGTAGTCGTCTTCGCAGTTTTTTGGTGGTTGTTACTATGTCACCGTATAAGTTTCTATTATTTATGAAAATTCCCAGCTGCACTTTTGATGATGATATTATGGTCTGCAGATTCGCAAAGTTACAAATTTCGCAGTTTCTACGATGTCACGGTCGCCATGTAGTATCTTTTAATTTTTAAGGAAAAACCTGGGAGCAGTCGTGTGACTTTGACTCCACTGGAGCGGCTATTAACAGCTCAGACTCCGAGATAAAATGGGGGTATGAATAGTAGGAGCAGCTGTACAGCTTAGTACTCCTATGTGGAATAATACACGACGGTTTGTAACTTTCTCGATAAATCAAGAGAACTGAATGAATTCAATTTATTGATCGTTCTTAGCCTATATATACATAATTAGTAACCTATGGTACCCTATTCTTACTATTCTAAATGCTGACGCTGGGCGAGTAAGCAATGTGCATAAAATTATGATGACATGCATTTACGCGTGAAACCCCTTGACGATGAATCGTTTGGGTCAGTGGTGCAATCGCTTGCTTGTTGCAGATAAATGTATGTCATTATTATCATCAATTATTTTCGATTATGAATGGTGTTGTAATAAATTTGTGCTGATTAATTTTAGCGTTTTACATTTGTTGTGAAATTTGTGTTTATAGCTTTTTAGTGTTTTATATTAAATTGCTTTTTGTTGTGCAATTTGTATTTATGGTATTAAAGGTATATCACACTGTTGATATAATTCCTCATTTAATCCCTATTAAAATTATACACAATAAGCAAAATATTTAGGTAGAAAATTAATCTTAGTTTTAAAATATTGAAATCTTCTCGATGTCTTTGTGGTATTCATTTATTAATTGATAAGTGGATATCAAGCTATAAGCCAATAAAACATCCTGCAACTTTGTATCCGTTAAAAATAATGTCTTCTCTCAAAATTGGGAATGGGAGATTTAGAGCCGAATAATATTAAACTTCACGTATACAGAGTATTCTATGAATATGTAGTTATATGGTCTCCCAAAGATTTGGAGCGAAGTTATCAACCTCAATATATCTTTCGAATTATACATTCCATGAAGGTAATTCATACATATGATGAAGTGTAACTTAGCACTCTCATCAGTTTCTCTCAAAATCCAAAACTTTGAGATTAATATTTAATTTGTTGAAAAAATCCCAAGTTAAAAAAGGGGACAACAAAATAGACACAATGCAACCGATGACAGAAAAATATAGGCTATAGACATATTGAAATATTAAGGGATCTTGTTCCTTGAGGTATGCAAATAAACAGAATAGAGAAGATAGGAAGTTAAACGATAAAGCTAGTTTTCGATGTAAATATGTATCTTTTGTTTATTTGGATGACGACTAAAAAAACCCAGAAAAACTAAATCCTCTTTCTGACCTTATCCTTATCCAAGATTTTAATTTGACATATATGTAATGTAGCTGGACTATGGCTTAAATTCAGATTTACATTTACATATTATTTACGAATTCCAAGCATCTATTACTCTTAAATTAAGTTTGCCTTCTTCATCTACTTATGGCCGGTTTCACAGTCAAGGCTTAATAAATATTTCGGTTTTACAGTCAAGGCTCAAGTGATAAAATTATAAGAAGGCACCCGCAACATTGCGAGAAATGGGATGAAGTTGACTTTTATTCTCAGTTTCGACTGAAGAAACATTCGGCTATGATGGTTTACGTTGTCGAAACATTCTGCAACAATGATTTTTGGGTTTGATATCTTTTCAGATAAAAATCACAACAAACTGGTAAATAAAAAGTTCTTCTTTCGCTTGGTTTTTAATGCACAATGGCAATTTTCCTTTACAAAAATTCACAATTGCAGCAGTGCTGACAACTTAAAAATTTTCATCTGCGGCTTAACTATGCCTCAGCTTACCGGGTACTGTGAAACCGAGTAGGCTTAAGTTCTGGGCTTAAGCCAAACCTGTGGCTTAGCTAAGCTCTGGCTTAAGCCTTGACTGTGAAACCGGCCATTAACGATTAGATTGAATTGAAACATGGCTTTCACAAGCGAAGTTATTGTCCAAAGTAACCTCGTTTTCAGCCCTTCATCTTCTCCTTGTCTGACCCATTACAGTCTACTTCCGCCATTCCGGAGACGAGTTCCACAACTTCAGGAGTTTTTTAAAATTTTTAGCGGAGTGAAACATGCATTTTCTGCATCCTAAAAAATTTCTAGCCAAATATGACTATTTTTTAACTATTTTTATGGTTACTTATAGTAATTTTTTGACTATCAGACATAGTTATTTTGCAATGACTATAAAGTAGCTATTTTGATTTTTGGGACTGTAACTTCGCTTGTAAGAACCATGCCTTAACTAAAAAGTCAATCAAATATCAAAACTTATTATCACATCAATATTGATTAATCAATCATTAATCAATATATCCGCCCATTCTTATTTCCAAATCCAACCTGAAATTTCTGCCAACTTCCATTTATAAAGATCGATCGATAGATAATGAAATTTGAGATAAAGGATTTCCAAAAATCAAGGTAATTCCAAAATTTAAAAACCACTTCAGATAAAGCGTGTGGCGTCAATCAAATCTAAATCTAAATATAATATTATCACGAAAATCTGTTTGGAAAAAATATATTTAAGGCTCAAATTAAAGTAGAACTAATCAGTGTTACTCCAATAACTGTTCACCATGGAGGCTAAAATAATTTCAATTTTCCTCATAGTGTTCTTGGAATTGTTCAGTGCTTTTCCCATTTCGGAAGATGCAATCAATGAAGGCGATGACGGCCAAAGTGCAGAATACGGAGAGTATTTTCAAGGTGATATGATCCTCGATTACGAACAAATGAGTTCTATTCTGTATCCAAACAAAAGAAACGGTATAATTAATGAAAAATATCGATGGCCTGGAAACATTGTCTTTTACGAAATCGATTCCGTATTCGGTGAGTATTTCTTAATTTATTTATTGAAAAATTTCTAATTATTCTCTATCCCTCTCTCTCACTTTCTCTCTCTCATAGACGAAGAGCACGTCCAACATATCAAGAAGGCTATGCAAACAATTGAAGAAGTATCTTGCATAAGATTCAAACCACGCACAAAGGCTAACAAAGATTACATTCATGTAACGGTATGTTGTCATATACTATTTGCCGATTAATTTTCAACTATTACTAGGTGTAACAGTATATTTCTCTTATTTTCAGGGTGATAGTTCAGGATGCCACTCAGCTGTCGGCCGACATGGTATGGGTCAAAATTTGAATTTGGCTCAATATCCAATTGGCTTTGGTTGTTTCCGACTAGGAAGTACAATTCATGAATTCATACATGCTTTGGGTTTTTATCACCAACAAAGTGCTGCCGATCGTGATGATTATGTAACAATCATTAAGGAGAATATCAGTAGCGGTCGTGAGCATAATTTTAATAAATATCCACCAAGTATTGTAACCGAATTCGGTATACCTTACGACTACGGCAGTATTATGCACTACAGTGAGAAAGCCTTTTCGAAAAACGGAAAAGTTACGATTGCTACTCGTAATAAAAGTGCCAAAATTGGTCAACGAAAGAAAATGAGTGATAGTGATATTAAGAAAATAAATCTTATGTACAAGTGTCCGGTATCGTAAGTAACTATATAATATTTATGTAGATATGATGTAAGCCATAGAGTAAGGTGGATAATTTATTATAATAATAGCTGTGTTTGAAAATAGCTATAATAAAATATTTAAAATACATATAACAGTCTACAGATTTATTTATTCGGGATTAATCCCTTGAGGGACATAGGTCAGAAACTATGACATCCTACTGCTTCGAGTTTTCGGTTCAAATCTCCTTTAGATGGTTATGAGTCTGTTTTCGTGTTCAATGGCGGATCCTTATAGGGTCGTTACACAATATGCGAATTCAAATTCAGATTTACTAATATAACTTAATTGTACAATTAAGGTACAAATATTTTTTGTTTGACAAAAAAAATTTAAAAATAAGTAATAGAAATGTAACTAAGAAGAAAGAAAAAAACAGAAATTCAAACAATTTATACCTAAATCAATATAATACGTATAAATAAAAAGAGATTACTCTTTTGGACTTTTTACCGGGTTAAATTTAATTTTCTTCAAGAAAGAATTTTTTGGGATATCTCCGGTATATAGCAAAAGCTAAAAAATGTTCTAATTTGTTATTTCATCACACAACCCATTAATTTTTGGTGACAAGTTTCAAGTCTTGGTTTGACTCATCAACAGGTCCCAAATAGCGAAATTGGGTGATTAGAAAAACAAATGAAAAAATGAAAAAAGAAGAAAGAAATGAAAAGTTTAAGAAAAATAGAAAAAAAAACAATTTTTTATTTATTAAAAAAGGTTTTCTGCTGACACGAAACGCTTCTTCTTCTTCCTTTTTCTTCTTCATTTTTTCAGCCCACTGCGTGGCGTATACAGGTTCGATTCGCTTCGAATGAATCTGTTTCTTTAAAATTTTTTAAATTTTTTTAATAAATAAAAAAATTGTTTTTTTTTTCTATTTTTCTTAAACTTTTCATTTCTTTCTTCTTTTTTCATTTTTTCATTTGTTTTTCTAATCACCCAATTTCGCTATTTGGGACCTGTTGATGAGTCAAACCAAGACTTGAAACTTGTCACCAAAAATTAATGGGTTGTGTGATGAAATAACAAATTAGAACATTTTTTAGCTTTTGCTATATACCGGAGATATCCCAAAAAATTCTTTCTTGAAGAAAATTAAATTTAACCCGGTAAAAAGTCCAAAAGAGTAATCTTTTTATTTATTTTTCCTCCTGGACTTGTATAGGAGTGTTTTTTCCTCATATAATTCATACCCAGAATTTATTCTGAGTTTATATGAGAAGAGATCGGTTTGATCTATTTTCAAGCGTCTGCAGCAGGCAGAAAACCAAGCTGCACCGATGAGTGGAAGGTTTTCTGCTGACACGAAACGCTTCTTCTTCTTCCTTTTTCTTCTTCATTTTTTCAGCCCACTGCGTGGCGTATACAGGTTCGATTCGCTTCGAATGAATCTGTTTCTTTAAAATTTTTTAAATTTTTTTAATAAATAAAAAAAATTGTTTTTTTTTTCTATTTTTCTTAAACTTTTCATTTCTTTCTTCTTTTTTCATTTTTTCATTTGTTTTTCTAATCACCCAATTTCGCTATTTGGGACCTGTTGATGAGTCAAACCAAGACTTGAAACTTGTCACCAAAAATTAATGGGTTGTGTGATGAAATAACAAATTAGAACATTTTTTAGCTTTTGCTATATACCGGAGATATCCCAAAAAATTCTTTCTTGAAGAAAATACGTATAAAGTAAAATAATTGTCCAAATTTGGCACATTTTCTGATGCGACCATAACCGATCTTAATAAAACTTTGATTGATTGAAGGAAAACGAGGTTGAGATCCCGATGGGGTCCCTGGAACGAAGGTACAAGTAAAAAATCACCCAAAAACTTTCATACAAAAATGGGAGAAACATATGAAATATGACCAACAATTTTGGTCGATTCTTCATTTTTTCGTCGATATGTCATTGTACGTACTTGGGTTAAAATGCTATGATGTAATGGCAAATTACTTTTAAATGATTAACTTTGGGCAAGTTTTCATTTTTATAATTTCAGTAAAAATCCAACATTCTTTCTACGTTACAACTGTAATTTGCAGTAGCGCAATAATTTGGTAATAGAATTGAGCTTTTTGAGTGTTGTTATTCATTTGTTATTCATTTTAATTAGTCTGTGAGAAAAGAAAACATTCATTCATCAAAACCCGAACTATTTACTTGATGGAACTTTTAAAATTGTACATCATTGCTGTTTTGAACAACTACTTAAATACATATAGTGGTACCCATTCCAAAAAAGTCGAATAGTTCTCTGCCGAGTAATTACCGTCCAATTAGTCTTCTCTGTTTCTTTGCCAAAGTATTTGAAAAGGTGCTCTATTCGCAAATCACGGAATATATAGACCACAAGGGTCTCTTAACCCACCGCCAATCAGGTTTCCGCTGTAATCATAGCTGTGAAACTGCGATGCTTAAAGTAACATCTGATATTCACGAGGCTTTAGATAATGATCATCTATCAATATTAGCACTACTAGATTTCAGCAAAGCGTTTGACTCTATTGACCATCGTCATTTGCTGCAAAAGCTCTCTCGCCAATTCTCTTTTTCATCATCAGCAGCTAAACTAATTTGCAGCCTTTTAAATAGGCGCAGCCAAGTAGTAAGAGTACATGACCAGATCTCAGATATAGCATTCTTACACCGCGGTGTTCCTCAAGGATCTATATTGGGTCCATTATTATTCAGTCTTTACATAAATAACCTTCTTGATGCCGTCATGGAGACATATGTATGCTGATGATGTACAGATATACTTAACCAGACCCATAGGCTTAATGGAAGACTGTATATGCCGGTTAAACGATGATCTACAACGCATTTATAACTGGTCTTTGCTCAATAAATTAGACTTAAATCCTGACAAATCTACATGCCTGGCAGTTTATAGGAATAAAATCGATTCTCTATCTTTACCAGCCATATTTCTCAATAAAACGAGACTTGTCTACGTTGATTCTGCTAAAAGTCTGGGCTTTGAACTCAATTCAAAATTTTCTTGTTGTGACCACATTAGTGCTACCTTTGGTAAAATATATGGCTGCTTAAGAAGACTATGGCTAAATTCAGAACTACTAGCACTCCATGTTCGGAAAAAGCTTGTCAAATCCCTAATTCTTCCCTACTTTACTTATGGCTGTATAATATTTTCCTCGCTTGACTCCGTCTGCCGAAGAAGGCTCCTAGTGGCTTATAATGATGTACTTCGCTTTATATATAAACTATCTCGAGGTAGTCATATCTCCCCATATATTACTTCTTTGCTTGATTGCCCATTAGAAGCCTACTTAACTCAATATAGGCTAAAGTTTTTACATCGGCTCATTTTCAGCCAGCAGCCCGGATACCTATTTGAAAAGCTGAGTTTCTTGCAGTCGAATAGACATAGGAATCTCCTAATACCGCGATGTAGATCTCAATACGGGCAGCGTTCCTACTTTGTCCAATCTGTTCGCAAATGGAATCTGTTCAGTAGACAATTAAAATCAATCGATATAGTATAAAAATCAGATCAGCTCGTTTTGGATGACCTTGCTAAGTAAATATTTACCACCTTAGTTTTTATTGGATTACATTATTTAGTTATCTTTATTTTTATTTTTCTAAATTTATTATTTTTTTTTCTCTTAATTTTCTTTTTGTTTTCTATTTTCTTTTCACTTAGCATTATTTTTATTTTACTCATTTCTTCATTTGTTAGTACATATAAGTCTCTTGCTTTAACTTTTTTTTTTCCACGTTGAATGCCTACATGTAATGTACATTTAAAGATCTTGTTATCTTAGTACTGTTCCAAATAAATGCATTATTATTATTATTATTATATATAGTATACAGGGTGTTTATAAGGGCTCACTATATGCAGAACTTCATGGCCTTTCCAACGACAGCTCAAACAGAGTTATTAGCTCAAAACCTATATTGAAAGCTATTCTCAAACCCAAATTTGTTCCCTTTCTGACTGAAAACACGTAATTTTACACAAATATCGGCTAATTTCGGTATGACATGAATAGGTTAAGAGCTAATAACTCTTTAACGGATACAGATAGCACATAGGGTATAATAGGTTAAATTAAAGAGGAGGCTCCGCAGTTTACAGGTTTTATAAAAAAAAGTTATGTTAATGACCTTTTTGCAAAAATAATAGAAGTCAAAGTAAAAAAAAAGGAAATAAAATCCGAAATTTTTAGTTTAGACCTTCATAACTTCTGAGGGGAGAAGGGTACGGGGCTGGTTCAGCTGTCGTTGGAAAGGCCATGAAGTTCTGCATATAGTGAGCCCTTAACTGTGACCATACGCCCTGTAGTTTTTAAGATACAGGGTGTTTTGTGAAAACTTAGCTCTTTTTATGAATCACCCTGTAACTCCTAAATGGTTGATATTGCCCCCTCTCTGCCATACAATTTTTAGTTCGTCTAGGTGAGTACTATCACATCCCGCTCTATGGACCTCCTAAGGGGAAACGCCCTGTATATATACCATATATATACCATCACTGTGCTATTTAGGTTTTACATTAATAAAACGAAAATAATGAATATGAATAATTGATGTGCCTTTTCACTCAACTTCATGCAATCATGTGGTCCCGGCGTTGCGTCGAGCAACGTGGAAGAGCTGCGACGCGCGACCGTCCCGCAACACCCTCCTCTATCTAGATCGTATTAGTGCACGTAAATTAATAATTAACTAAGAAAAGTTACAGTTTTCCAGTTCTTTAGTTCAGTTGACGCAAAGATTTCTGCAGTCTGGAATGGCATCTTATTTGTTCTGGTTAGTGTATATGTTTCGGAGTCTCGAAATGCTAATCAAAATTATAGACTTGTCTACTATTGGAGGTATCACAATTAGGACACAGATATGGCAATACTGCACGTTAAAAGTTGGCTACTGTCTCAAAATACGAAGTAACAATAGTTTATTCGACAGAATACTAATCGGCACTATTCATTTGCACGTTGTTATCTGTATCCACGAAATAATAGCTAGCTAATGTTTTATTAAATGTATTTAAATGTATTGTTGAAAACGAGAATGTTCAGCTTCATGCTCCTTGTGTTGACAGAATATCCAGCAGCAGAAATTTATATCAAGCAAAATATAATCGAAAATGTTGTACCCCATTTCGAACGCAGGTAGGTCGTTCTTCACTAATAGGAGTCGTAATCAAATATATCTAGTTGGAACGGTTTATCTTTACACTGTCTGCATCGACAGAATATTCGACCATAATAGTTCATTGTCAATTTAAATTTTGATAAAATTTTCATTTGCACGCTTTTTTACTTGTATTACTTCTGGAACGCCAGTCAATATTCGGACTAGCAATGAGTGCACAAAATGGCGGATCTTCTACCGGCAGGGAAACTGAATGCGGTGGGGGGAGGGGACAATTTTGGCAACCCCTCGCACATAGAAACAACAGCGCAAATTCAGAGAGATCCCGAGACATTTATCTACACATGCAGCAATAAATTAATTCGTATCCCCGTCCAAATTAATAAAAACTCTTTAACGTTTTCTTCGCCTGTCGATATCTGCTTTGCTCCAAAACTGACGTTTTTAATTGATGCAGGACCAGAAATCAATTTAATAAACCCCTTCTATTAAAGCCAGATCGTATCTGCTACAGAGCTGCTGCCTGTAATATCAATATGTTGTTCACAGAGTCTACTTCAACAGAAGGACTCATTTTTGCGAAATTATCTCTGGAATCTATAAAATTTAACTCCATCTTAAACACACATTTCAAATAACTCCATCTTCTCATACGATGGCCTATTTGGTTATGACTTTTTTATCTCGATACAATGCGAATTGAATGAATTTTATTCGTATAACCAATATTACGTTAATTATCCTTATGTTTATTTGAAAAGCGAAACTCAGATCAGAAGTCTCATACGAAAAGTCTATTGTATAAGGAGATAAAACTGTCCAATAAAAAAACTGATAAAAATCTATTTCCATCTAATGCTTCACAGGAAGTGAAGCCAAAAGGTACTTTAACTAAAACGCTATTTCCATCAGTAGTTCCAAACAAAATGTAACCAGTAAGTAATGAATATCGATCCCCATCGCTAGCTTAAAAAAAAAAAAAAGAACGCTCAAACATATAAATGCTGCAGAAAACGCTGAATTAATTAAAATACTAACTTCTACATCAGTAGATTCACAAAAGGTGAAATTTAAGTATAAATTATGTTTGAGGATTTTATATAAATTAATATCTCCTTTAATTTCTATCGGGTCGGAATCATTAAATAACTCCTTCAAAATTCCATAAAAGTTGGAATGATATATTCGTTCTACTAAACATCCGACAAATTCGAATCAATTAAAATAAATTAAGATTCCGGCTAATTGTGACGCAACATAGCAATGGCTCATATATGAAACGAATGAGTAAGGTGATAAGGTGATTGGCCGGAGAAAGCTCTGCGAGTTGTTATTGATATCGGAAAGAGTCAAGTTAAAAAGACTCTCGGTCGTGCGGCTTCGAAAGATACGCCAGTAAAGGGAAGAAGTTTTAGAGTTGAAGAAAAGGTTTTTTGAGTGGTGAACTTCCCTAATTGAATGAAATCCAAGCAGATATCGAACAGGTATTAAAAGATTTTCATTCTTTACCAAAGGGAGGCCATCAAGGCATTTTCCGTACAATTAAAAGAATTAAAAGGCAAATCTGCTGGCCTGACATGTCGGACAAGGTTGTAAAATATGTAAGGAAATGTCAGGTAAACAAAGTATTTACCCAGAAATCCAAAAATACCTATGAAAATCTCGAGCATTAGCTCCAAACCTTTCTAAAGAGTGTAACTAGAAGCCGTAGGACCTCTCAATTCTTATTCTGGAAATAAATACCTCCTTACATTTCAACATGATCTTTCCAAATTATTTGAAGCTATTCCCAAAGTCAACACTGAGTCTAAGACATTAGCCGAAGCCTTCACGACAACAATAGTTTGTTGGCATGGTATTCCAGAAAGTTCAAAATTCAATTATACGAGTCAATAATAAAAACAAAATGACCTAAAACTTTTCTTAGAAGAACAACTTCATCCTCCTCAAAAAGTTATTCCTCTAATCCACGACTAAGGCTAAATCAGCTATATGCTAGTACAGGTAAATTGGCACAGCCAATCTCTACACCAACGAGTGGAAGATACTGGCATTCTACTACCTGGCGAATTTCAAATCCGAATTCAGTAATATCCAGTCCATCGCACAGCAAATAACAGCGACTTGCCAGAGACTTAATAGCAATTCAGCTATGGACCACACCTGCATTGGTACGTTGCTACAAATTACTCTTATATTAGCAAACATCTCTAAAGCTCTTTTCGGCATATCTCTAAAGCTCTTTTCGGATCATTAGATGAAGATGATGCCAAGGTTTATGATGAGCAAATCCGTAACATCGCCTTACTGCGATAGTCGAAGCAATCACACACATATTCAACAAAACCAAACCCGCAATTGACAAAGAATTCCAGATTATGCATAAAAAACTAATATCGATACAAATGGTTACATAATTAATGGAAAATAGAACACTTGATAATAAGATATCAATTGAACTGGAATCAGCCAGGCAGAATTAATAGATATTCTAAGAGATTCACACTTATATCACTTAGACAAATTGAAGAAATTTTATTGAACATCAGGCATGAGTTGTGAAACTCAATGATGCTTCCCATCAACTCCAGAGACAATATATTAATACAAATTTACAATTTGAGTAGAACAGCCGCGAATATCTTCAATAATAAAATAATAATAGAACTCAAAGTCCCCCTTCCTTTCAAGGAACCTTATCCTTAACGAAACTTTCGTATACATTAATCCATCAAACAAATATATACTAATAGACTACAACGCTAACATTATTTGGAACTGACTGTCCAAGATATTCAAAATTGGGTAAAGTTGAACCATATGCATTTTTATTGCAGGATATCATCCCCTATCCTTAACACAAATGCAAAAACAAATCAATGCAAAGTAAAGTTGATAAAAAAGGAACCTGTACAATTCTCTTACTTAGCAGAATGAATAATTACCAGAATCAACCTTAAGTTAATTCTATTAAGGTAAGTGTATGACGCCTCGAAGAGAAATTGTATGTTAGAGATCGCGTAGTATTAAATTAACACTCCGTTTTTTTTGAACTCTGGAAAACTTTATTTCGTGCGCTTATTTATATACATAAAAATTTGCTGGGTTAGGTGAATAATTGATTGAATTAATTGTTTACGAAAGAAATTAAATTGGTTTGATTGTTTACATTGCTTAATGCAATTGACCCATAACATTTATTGCGCACTTGCTGTGTGAGCAAATTGTGCCGCAGAAATTGTTGCAAAACATAATCGAATTAAATTTCTTTTCATGTTATGAGTCAATTGCATGCAGAAAAAAATGCTTATGCTAGTTAAACAAAAAAAAAAAAGAAAAAATAGAAATATGTTGAAGTATTTTGAAACCTTAAGAATATGACGATAAAAAATAATTGTTCACGTGTGAGCATGCTGGGGGGCGGCGGAAGCTAAAACTCGGTCAAAATGTTGTCCAATCTGGCTAGTGGAATGACTTTCTTCATGTGGCTCCTGTTCGCTTTTCTGCCGTGACTTGAAAATCCTTATGATGCTCAAGCGATATTTGAATGCCAGTACTCCTAGTCCAAGTACAAGTAGTATTCCCGAAGCTGATGTGATTGAGTAAATGGCGACAGCCCTCCTCAGGCTGTTGATGTGTGGTACCTCAGGAGGTTGGGTGTATTCTAATAGTTGTTCGTCAGCTCGTATTAAGGCTCCTGCCTTTAAAATTAATGGTGGCTCATTAAAATGAATATCAGCAATTGTTGGAGGTACTTCTCTCACGTGACTGGTAACAACTTCTATTGATTGTTCCATAGTGGCCTTTAAGACTAGCTCCTTTGTTTGTAAATAGCATTGATTATTGAGATGTATGATTCCAGTATCGTTGAGTTGTAAATCGACCCTTTTTCCCTTACAAATGACTGCCACGATCTTCGGGCTCATTGTGATGTATAGCCAGCTATTCTTTGTTGTAAGTTCCTTCCAAGAGGTACCAAATAGATGAAACTTCTTCGTCTGGCATTTTGTTTTTTCGTAGCGATCGTAAATTATATCGACAATGCAGGATGGGCTATCTTCTATGTTGTACACAATGATGGATGTGCAAAGATAGATATTTTTGCTTACAATAGAGCATGATTTCCTTTGATGTTCTTCTAGAGTGAAGTATAACTGCTGATTGTAATCGATCGCAAGTGTTGAAACTTCTAAGTTTATAGTTGTATAGTTGACGTGTATCAAATCATAAACATTAATCTCTACTATATTTAGATACCCATGCAGCACTATTGTATTATTTTCTGCGGCTATGTCTAAGTGTAATTGTGGTGAACTTTGAACAAAAAGGTTGGGTCTAATAAGTTTGAAGTGTTTTGCGCTATTTCGTTGATATGACGCGAAGTAATGAACTCTGATAGATGTCCATGCTGATGAATAGCTTTGAGCCACTTTTCATATTTGTCCTGTAATTCTGTGTAGTATTCCTCGGCGCTAATGTAGGTGGATATGACCTCGACACTAATTCTATTGTGGTCTACCTGAGAATACCAGGTCTTCATTTCGTTTATTGAGGCGATGACTTGTGATAGCCTGGAGTCGAACTGTTTTAACTTTTCCCAAGTGATGCTTGCTGATTGATTTATTTTGGTGTTGAACAATAGCGTTTGCTGATTGTACGAATGTAGCAGTCCTTGCTGATTGTGCTGCAACGTTTCCAAATCTGCATATACTTCGTCATTCACTCCGAAGATGGTAGTTAGTAAACGTTCGAACCAAATTGACTCGAATAAATTTTCATAAACAGAAAACTTCTGAAAGAAAGCATGCTGAAAACAAAGCATAAAATTCTTATCTCTAATTTGATTACTGTTAAACAAAAAACATGTACACCACCCAGCATAGCCATGTATTTGTCATCTTCATAACATATTGCACAAATACAACATAAAATTATAACCTCAACGAGCAGATCAAATAAAAATTATTTCCATTTGTTAGATTCGTGATAAAAAACAATTCCTGAAAAGGGAACATATGAAAATATACCATGCTAAAATTAAGTTCTGAAAAGACAATAAATTCAATCTAATTACAATTTTCCTAAAATATAGGTAAAACATCTAACAAAAGCATGTATATAATCAGTCAAGCCGATCAATTTGCATCATTATCATCATTACAAGTAATATCCAACGGGAATTTCTTCGCTGCGTGATAGACAGAATATTTTTTGCAAATTTAATTCAATTTAACATAGCAGCATGTGTTGCTCTAAATTTCTTGTTGCTATGCATTTTTGTTCGTTGCTAGGCAAATTTTATCGCTAGTGCCGTAAGATCACAGCTGCACTGCCAATTCTTGTAAACATGCGTCGCTGCTACTCTATCAGTGGTGTCGTGTGCAAGCAAGGGCTATATAAACGACAAGCTGACTGATAAAAAGCCTGAGTGTTAAAATCTACCGTACCATAAATCCTAACACGGAAGTTAGGACTACACATTAAGGACAATATATATTAAATGCGCAAGAAAGACTCTGACTATGACTATCTCGATCTCTTTTTGTACTTGGCATCGCTTGGGGTAAGTTGGCTGTTAGGGACTAACATTAATATCGGGTATCGACTGATATTTCACTTTTAACAATTAACAATCATTTCTGGTCTCGACGGAAATAAACGCATCTTATTTCGGGTCTCGACTGAAGATAAGATATTTACTAACAATCATTTCTGGTCTCGACGGAAATAAACGCATCTTATTTCGGGTCTCGACTGAAGATAAGATAACACTTTAAGCCGGGTCTCGACTGACTTAAAGAATATTATCTCGGGTCTCGACTGAGATAATCTTTTACTAACAATCATTTCTGGTCTCGACGGAAATAAACGCATCTTATTTCGGGTCTCGACTGAAGATAAGATAACACTTTAAGCCGGGTCTCGACTGACTTAAAGAATATTATCTCGGGTCTCGACTGAGATAATCTTTTACTAACAATCATTTCTGGTCTCGACGGAAATAAACGCATCTTATTTCGGGTCTCGACTGAAGATAAGATAACACTTTAAGCCGGGTCCGACTGACTTAAAGAATATTATCTCGGGTCTCGACTGAGATAGTATCTTATTAACATTAACACTTTACTTCTGTTATAGATCGGTGAGTACCAGTCACTTGTAACAATATAATATTTATCATATATCTATTTTATTATACATTTACTCATATATATATTTACATTTTATACTCCTTTGGTGCATATTTATTTAATATCATAATTTGACTTTATTCTATTAATTTTACATATATATATATATTGACGATCTTATATTGCAATTTTTGCCAATAAGTGTTTTTCAGTGTGATACAAAATTCTTTGACCCAAAACTTATATATTGAGTTTTATCCCAATACAACTTTTCTTGATAATCGTATATTCTAAGTGTGTGGTAATAAGTGTTTTATAGTGTGTGTTGATCTCTGACCTAATACCTTATTATATAATCTGATCTTAATATAATTAGTGGGTAATCTTAAAAAAAGGTGTGAAAGTTTATTGGAAGTTAAAACGAAGTGAATAGTGTTTGTTTTGATAAGAGATTCGACCACTGACCTTGATCCAAATTTACCAGTGCATCCATTTCAGTTTCACTAAGTTCAAATTTGCGTGTACGTTCTACTAACGGACAGTACAGTAAATTTCCTAAGACACCTCTTCTTGGCCTGTCCTTGCGTTTGACCGTTTGGATGATTTCATCAGTAGCTTCTAGGAGATGGCTTTATCTTAAGGACATATGCTTGAACAGCACGTCACAATGAGTGATTTGAGTGAGCTCCTTTGTTTGCTGACACATGTGCTGGATCTGGTTCCACGTGTTGTTGATCATTCTTTGATCTTCAAATATATCCTCTATTGGGAAGGATAATTGTAGCCGGAGCTCACCTTGCTTAATTCGTGCATGACCCAAGCTTTCTATGTAAAGTCCTGACCTTGGCTGTAGGACAGTGTAGTCCTGAGCAAAGACCAACTGTAGGAAATATAATATAACTAGTACTGATTTCAATAAATTGGAAGCCCAAGTGCAGGGCGCCACTCTTGCCTTCCTTTTTAGTTGACGATTTGGAGATGAGCTGGCCTTCCTTTTACTACTTTGCCCTTTTATTCTGTTGAAGTGTTCTGGCTTGGACCAGAGTTCTTGCTCGCAATTCGCAACTGAACGATTTTTATTTTTATTCCTCTTATTGTCGTTGCCACTGTATTAAATTCCGTAGAAGGATTTTCGGTACTAGTGATGCTGATAGGAAGTTGACAGAGCTTATTTACGGGAACCTTTTTGGTACCATTCTGGGTTTTGACAGACACTATTCGCACAACGCCATCTTCTCCGGGATGGATTTCCTGAATCCGTCCTAAAGACCATCTTTGAGGGGGTTGAATGTCGTTTTTAACAATTACCAGCTCGTCTATTCTTGGGTTTCCCTTCTGACACATCCATTTACTGCGTTATTGTAAGAGTGACAAATACTCCTCGAAATGTAAAATCCAAATATTAGAACAAGATTATCGCAACAAAATACTTGGGTTTTATCCCTAAAAGAATCCCTCCGTGAAGATTTCATTAGTTCACAAACCCTACAAGGAACAGGCACAATGTATATTAATCCAGTTTGTAATGTGCGCAGGATAAAACGTAAATGTTGTTATGTTGGCGTAAGGCTGGTTGCCAATGGATTAGTGTATTCGCCGATATCCAATATGATGATTAATTTAATAAATTACTATGCCGCGCTGTAATTTGATGCACTTTTGTTTTACTCATTCATAACGAGATATGAATGATTCACACAAAAATGATTACATACAAATCTGTATGTATGCAAATAATGTTTTCATTTTTGTTTATTCGAGGAGTTAATTGAAGTCCGAGTTTTACCTTTTGAAATGATTTACAAACTTTAGTTGCAATCTTGGTTTCTTATTTCTTTTAGGGAGATGTGCATATGATTTATATGCAATTACATGCTTTAATGAAGCATGATTACAGATGCATTACAATGTTTCCAAATTTAATTCAAACTTCATCGCGATAATTAACATTTCCAGTAAAATAATGTAATATGACGTCCTCCTCTATGGAAACGCATATAGCACCAAATCCCTTATGTATTACAAACAACATGTATCTAGAGAAATTTCTAGAATCCATGCATTCCCAAAAAGCGCAAGAATTAATTCTGCTCAATCCAATAAACAATCATCTTATACACCATTATGCACTTTAATATCTGAAAATTGCTTTAATCATCCCTATGATCGGAGCGTATCTGTATATTAAATATAAAAGAAAATCCCGTGAGCGTAAAGGTGCTCCTAAACGATCTGGCAGAATAACAGATAACTGACTGCCCATTTTTGTGGGTAGATACGTGTAATCACGGTGGCAGATATAGACAGATATCTGGCGACAACATCTGGCACTCAAAAATGTCCAATCACTTTTTCTATCTGGCAAATTTTGGAACATCGCCTGTCAATCTGCCCAGTAAATTTTTGAATTTAACAGATATCTGTCCAGCTTACCTTTTAAAAAAAATAGTTTTGTGCACGTAGTGATAGGAGTATAGAACAGACTGCAGGAGACAAGTTTATACAATTGTATGGTATTATATCTACCAGGAGTATATAGTATATAAATAGCATAAATATACATAACTAACAGAATGGCAGATGAAAACAAGCCGGAGTTAACATGGACCAGTAGTGCCGCGTATACAGGGGGAGGGTCACGGGAGTCATGGCCTCCCCCAAAGCGCCACCTCACCTTCGCGATAAATTGAATGTGATGCTGGACTGTAGAGGGAGTTTTAAAAGTTTAACAGGACGATTTTCGTATGGTATGGACACAATCTGTAGGTGTCGCCAGCGATTAATGTTGGTGCTGTAACGCACTTTTCCAATCTGCGACGACAATTAGCGCTAGGTTGGGGGTTTGTTTTTCTTCTTTTGAATAGTAATAGTGTAGTCTGGAGTGGGTATAATAATAGTCATTCGCTCGTACCTCTTCGTCTTTGAAACGTGTACGATTTTCTAAGAATTTTCTTGTGTTTTATGTAGTGTCGAAAAGTCATTTATCACACACCTATCACAGGATGGTAAGTAATTTTGGAATACATATTTATTTTACTATTAGATTGTTTAGAAAAAAGCACGCAATGCTTAGCAGCCCGGTTATTATGATGCTATTATATTTTTGTTGCACCGATTACCCCTATAAATGAAAAAGAACACAATTTCGAGATTTGAAAGTGTTATTGTTTCTAATAAATTGGTCAGCGATCATAAATTTGTTTTTTTTTAACCTATCTGATTTTCCGACATAAAATCGGTAACAGGACAACTTGGTGCAGACCTCGCAACAGAAGCATAAAATCTGACTTAACGAATTTTCATTTAGGGTTCTTCCAGTAGTTCCATGCAATCAACGTCTAGCCACCCGTTGATTTTTCATAGCGATACTGGCCTAAGTAGTTCAAATGCTTTACCTTCGTAGGGAAGCATTAAATTTTTCTTAGAAACATACTTGAAAATTGTTCTTAAGAGTTTTAATGAATAACTATTCACCGACAACAGTTCAAAAGAATTGGTGGATTAATTCTGGTGGTTCACTCTTTCGGACAAGTTTCCTCTGCGGTAGTTGGCGTTGCTTTGCTTGTACTTTCGTATGAATTCAAGTAGTGTTGTTTAATTTATCTTCACGTTTACTTTTAATTTGTAGGAGAAGGATAAATTTGATATAATCAGTTAGCGATGGAAACAGAAATAGTAGTGAAAGTGTAAAGTGGAAGACTGATGAGACTATTGACAACTTTTTCCAGAAGAAAGCAAGATCGGTTAAGTTCCCATCAGAATAAAAAGTCAGTAACATATCATGCACTCCTTTTTCCATTCTGTTAAATGTGACTCAAGGTGCAAGCTCACTCTTAGTCAATTACTTCATCCGTGATAGAATAGCTTGCGTCAGCATCTATCTCTACAATCTTTGCACGAGAGGACGTATCTGGTTATGAGTCCTTAATGTCCACCTTGAGATCGACATTAATGTGGATAATATTATCGATAGGGTTTTCATATCAAACTGAAAATTGGATTTTGTGATATAACGTAAATATGATTAAAAAAAAAACACAATTAAAAAGCGACTTGTTCCGAATTTTTCCTCCTACTCGAACATTTTAGTTGTGACCCCAGAAAACTTAGGTTCAAAAATAACCCAGCACAAAGAACAACCAGAGAAATCGTTTAACTTACGGATATTAACAAACTGTAATCCCTTCCCTTTCTTGATTTTTTTACCGCTTTAATAACTTCCTGTACTAAAAAAAATAGGGAACACAATTTTCCGACAAAAATTTTGATGAAGAAATGAAAAACTTTATCATTTCTAAAATAATTTAAAATAAAGATCAAAATAATAATGAAAATAAACAGTAATATTTTTTTTTAGGTTTTCCCCGCCAAATAACTTTCAATTATGAAAAAAAATATATGAATACCTACTATAATAAAAAAAAAATTAATTAATTAATGAAATGTAATATGTGAATAAAGAAAAAAAATTAAAAATAAACTCTCTAATAACATATTATAGTATATGGTAGCAATATTTTCTTTTAAACATAATAAAAAAATAGCTGTTATGTATATTATAAGGCAAAATATTATGTAAATAAATTTTCTATTCCTACCTGTCTGGAAGTCGCACGAATTTGGAATCCATGGACGCAGTATAAACTTAGTTTGTAAAGAAACCTAGTAACCAAGTAACATAGCTTAATTGAAATAGACATAATAAAAAGTCATACAAAAAGAATCGAAGTAGTCTGAAATAAAACACGAGCGCGACAAATGTGTTAGCCCAGAGAGAATAAAGTAAAAATAAATGTATTAAAATAAATAAATATAAATATTGTAGTAAAGGTTAACGCGAATTTTTCATTATATAACCAGCCCAAAAAAAGCGGTAATTGCCATAGCGCAAACATTGGTCCTTGCGAGTCGAATTTAATAAAATCAAAATTAGGGAAAAGTTCGCATACTCTCTGGTGGCTACGCAAATTATTCAGTGCATCTCGTTAGTTTCGTGAATTCTACCATGAATTCAAACATACAAGCTAAAAAATAAAACGTCTGATTTTATTTTGAAATTAATTCTAAAATACTCCAAAGTTTCCCGTGACATCGTGTGAGACGATTATAAACACATACAGTGATTACATATGATCATGTGGTTCATACACCACAAGCTGGTATAAAGCAGTGAAAAGCATACATTTTCCGTGCATACCAACGCAGGTTCAATTGAACAGAAATAATCACATATATACAGTGTATTCATGCATTCAGTTACACTGTAATTAAACAATTCAAGATTCAATCCACAAACCAGACGGAGCTACCAGTTCAACCGTTGCCGACTGTCAGTGAAATTGAACAGCTTATCACATCTATCAATCTATCCACTTAAAGGACAGTTAAGGACAAAAGAGGTGTACCTGTATTTCCATAATTAGAGGAACACAAATCAAAAATGGACAACCTAACCCGAAAAAGGGGAACAATAAAAGCTGCTGTCACACGTATAGAAAACTACATAAATGCTGTAACAGCTCAAAATATTGTCTGTGAAGAAATCACTCACGTCTAGAAAAGTTAGAAGATTGGTCGGAAAGCTTCGAAGATGTTCAAATGTAAATGGAGTTGGAAAAAACGGATCAGTCAGACATTGAAGCAGAAGAAGAAGAAAGAGCTAAATTTGAAGAGAAATATTTCTCACTGAAAGGTAAATTCATGCATATCATTAACGAACGTTCTAAATCAAAAGAATCAGCAAATGACTCCAAGGATTCGTCGATTGATGACAGTAAGGAATTAGGCAAAATTGCACAAAGCTTAGCAGAAAATCAAGAGTTGTTATGTAAAATGATTTCAAACATTTCAACTCAACCAATAACAAATATAAGTAATAGCTCAGGCGAAAAGTACATGAATACAGTGAAACTTCAACCTATAAATTTACCTTATTTTAATGGAGATTTTAAAGATTGGGTGTCGTTTAAAGATCTTTATAGTTCATTAGTACACACAAATGAATCGTTATCTGCAGTGCAAAAATTTCAGTTTTTAAAAACGTCTCTCCAAGGTGAAGCAAGCTCAATTATAAAGCATCTTCCAGTCACAGATGCTAATTACACAGAAGCTTGGGAATAATTAACATCACGTTACGATAAGAAAAAAATTATTATTGACGCGCATTTACAGACAATAATGTCACAATCAATGCAATCAGGCTTTCTAAAAGAACTTAAAGCCTTTTACAATACTGTAACAGAGTCAGTAAGAGCTTTAAAGGCTCTTGAATTAGCGGTAGATAAGTGGGATTGTTGGTTAGTGTTCGTTATTGTTGGTAAGCTTGATACTGAGTCCCGACAATTGTGGGCTCGAGAGATAGCAGAAATAGATTGCCCTACTTACGATCAACTTACTAAATTTATGGAAAGGCGGGTATTAGAATTGGAAAGCATAAAAGGAAGTTCAAAGGGATGTACAACAAAAATACATGTACCTAGCAGTAGAGACAAACCTACCTCAAAACCTAGGACATTTTCGTATGCATCCACAACGTTCTCTTGTCCAAAATGTTGCGGAAAGCATTTTGCATTTAACTGTCCATCGTTCAGAGCATTAGATGTCATCCAATGTTGGGCTTTTGTAAAGGAGAAATCGCTCTGTATAAATTGTTTAAGCTCAGCACATAGTTTAAAGCAATGCAAATCTGGTACGTGCAGAGTATGTCAGCAACAGCACAACACACTTCTTCACTCAGAACAAAAAATAAATGTCAAGCCTGCGACATCGGCGTCAGTTACACTAACAAGTCAAACAACTTTACCTACGGAAATATTCCTTCCTACAGCAGTTGCATTAGTAAAGGATTGTTCAGGAGCATTTCAAACCTGCAGAATATTACTTGATTCTGGATCACAATCAACGTTAGTGACAGAATCCTGCATACAGCGACTACGATTGCATCGTCAACATGCTCGTATTCCCATTAGTGGAATTGGTCCGGAGAGCTCTTTCACCAAAGGAAAGGTCATACTCACGATTGCTTCGAAACTGACTTCAGAAACATTCAACGTCAGCGTTCATTCTTCCAAAACTTGCTTGTAAACTACCAGGCAATAATGTGGAAACACTCAATGCAACAGAGTTTCTTCATCTACAGTTAGCAGATCCATTGTTTAACAAGGCAAACACAGTAGACATAATTTTGGGAGCAGATATGGTTTTCAAGGTGTTAAGGGATGGCAGAACCAGTAGTACAATGGTAAATTTAGTTGCGCAAAACACGATATTTCGCTGGGTAATTGCCGGGAAATATTTTAATAAAAATATTCGCGTCAATGGTAGTGTGAACTTACATGTAATGAATGACGTTGATCATCAACTCAAAAGGTTTTGGGAACTGGAGGAGATGCCTAAAGTAACTCACTTAACTGAGGAAGAGACTAGTTGTGAAAATCATTACATTAGTAATCACAAACGTAGACCTGATGGACGTTACGAAGTATCTTTGCCCTTTAAAGACAAATGTCAGGAATTAGGAAACTCGTATTCTTCAGCTATGCATCGTCTTTATGCCGTCGAAAGGAAGTTCGCAAGGAATCCAAAGTATAAGCAACAGTATTGCGACTTTATGCAAGAATACTTGGAACTCGGTCACATGTCAGAGATAACTGAAAGTGAAAGGCCATTGAAAGATAATAATAGCACATATTATCTTCCTCATCATGGAGTTTTAAAACCTGACCATACTACAACTAAGCTACGGTGTAGTTTTTGACGCGTCTGCTCCTACAACATTAGGGTCGTCATTAAATGACAACCTTATGGTTGGCCCAGCAACACAATCTGATTTAATATCGATTCTGTTAAGATTCAGGAAACATCGATATGCCTTTGTAGCCGACATAGCTAAGATGTATCGGCAAGTTGCGGTGTCAGAAAATGATGTACATTTTCAACGAATTCTCTGGCGATCAGATCCTTCTCGACAAATAAAAGAATTCAAATTACAGACCATCACTTATGGAATAGCTTCGGCTCCATTCTTGGCTACACGCACCTTAAATCAACTTGCTTATGATGAGGAAAAAACATTTCCAAGAGCATGTAACATTCTTAGAAAAGACTTTTACGTCGATGATTTGCTCTCAGGTTGTGACAGTGTTCACGAAGCAAAGGTCATAATAAGCGAGCTTGTACAATTGCTTAGCAGCGGTGGTTTCGAATTGCGAAAATGGAAATCAAATTCAGACCGCATTTTTGAAAACTTAACTGAAGGCCACTCCCAGAGCACAATCGAATGTCAAATCATTACAGATGAATCCACCAAAACATTAGGACTGTGGTGGCATCCCAACGGAGATTACTTTTCATTTAAAGTAAATCTTTCCGTTACAGTCAAACCTTCGAAACGGGAGATCCTTTCGGACATTTCAAAGATTTACGATCCTCTTGGATGGATTTCTCCGTGCATTATCCAAGTCAAAATCATCATTCAAAGGATTTGGCTCGCAGGCATCAATTGGGATGACACCCTACCAGCGCATTTGGAATTGGAGTGGTTAAATATTCGTGAGGAGCTACAAGCAATTCATCAAATTCATATTCCCAGATGGATGGAAACTTGGAACATGGCACAATTACATGGCTTCGCTGATGCCTCAGAGGCAGCTTATGGTGCTGTGGTATATTTGAAAACTCAAGATATAGCTGGTAAAGTTCACGTCAACATTGTTAGCTCGAAATCCAAAGTGGCTCCCATAAAGCAAGTAACCTTACCACGATTGGAATTGTGAGCAGTTCATCTTCTAGCGAAACTTTTTAATAAAATAAAAACAGCTATGAAGTGTGAAAAGGTCGAATGCTTTGGATCTACTGATTTCACTATTGTTTTGGCGTGGCTGGCAGCGCATCCTAAAAAATGGAAGACATTCGTCGCAAATAGGACTGCAGAAATACTAGAGGAAATATCGTACTCTCATTGGTTCCACGTAAGTTCACGGGAAAATCCGGCTGATCATGTGTCACGTGGATTGTCGCCCTCTCAACTATTGGAATGCAAGGAGTGGTGGAATGGACCTGACTTTCTTCAGTCAACTGAAATCACATCTTGCAGCAGTCGTCCAACGTTTTCTCAAGGTGAAGTTCCGGAGGAACGAAACGTAGTTTTTCATGCAGTTACGAAAGACGGAGATCAGCAATTAATTCTTCAACGGTATTCTAATTTGACAAGACTCATACAAATTGTAGCATGGTGTTCACTATTTATCCGAAATAGTAGAAGGAAAGGTGATAAACGAAGATTGGGTCCACTATCAGTAGCAGAGCTTGATGAATCATTAACGATTTGCATATGACAAATTCAATCAACTGTGTTTGAAGTTGAATTAGCTGCTATCAAATCAAATAAGGCTTTATCTCCAAAATGTTCGTTGAAGGCCCTGAATCCTTTTGTGGACAGTCAAGGATTGCTCAGAGTAGGAGGTAGGCTCAGTGAAGGAGACATTCCGTTCGACACAAAATATCCAATAATCCTTCCAAAGGATCATTATCTCACAAACCTGCTTCTCTTATATCTACATCAAAAGTATTTACATGCTGGTCCACGACTACTACTAAGTTTAATATGTCAAAGGTACTGGATTATTGGAGCACGGCAATTTGTGAGAAATATTATATTCAAATGTGTTACCTGTAAGCGTCATAGAGCAATAATCAGCTCTCAACAAATGGGCAATTTACCAAAACCGAGAATCGAGCCAAGTCGTCCCTTCTCAAACACTGGAGTTGATTACGCCGGTCCATTCAATCTTCGAACATGGAAAGGACGCGGTGCAAAAACAGTCAAGGGATATGTTTGCCTATTCGTCTGTTTGGCAACCAAGGCACTACATCTAGAACTGGCTAGCGATCTAACGACGGAGGCCTTCTTAGCAGCGTTAAGGCGTTTTATCTCACGTCGTGGTTTCTGTGTTAACATCTACAGCGATAACGGCAAGAACTTTGTGGGAGCTCATCTTATTCATTCGTCAGAGTTTGGCGAAGAAGTACCTAGATCATTGAGCAACCTTGGAATCAACTGGGACTTCATTCCCCCGTCTGCACCACATTTTGGGGGACTGTGGGAGGCAGGCGTTAAGTCTGCTAAATTCCATATGAATCGGACTATGGGAAATGCACTACTAACCTTTGAAGAAATGACTACGCTGTTATGCCAAATCGAAGCAGTGCTGAACTCGAGACCCCTCTCGTCTATCTCAGGTGATTCTAATAACTTTGATCCATTAACGCCAAATCATTTTCTAGTTGGCGGTCCCATTATAACAATTCCGGAAGTTTCCTTTGATGACATTAATATCAATCGGCTGACCAGATGGCAATACATTCAGTCTTTGCAACAGAACTTCTGGACACGCTGGCGTAAGGACTACATATCTATTTTGCAAGCACGTACAAAATGGTTTCATCCGCACCCTAATCTACAGCCCCATGCGGTGGTTATCATTAAAGAAGACGGTCTACCTCCAGGTAAATGGTTAATGGGAAAGGTTCTTGAAGTCCATCCTGGTCGGGATAACCTAGTAACCTAGTAACATAGCTTAATTGAAATAGACATAATAAAAAGTCATACAAAAAGAATCGAAGTAGTCTGAAATAAAACACGAGCGCGACAAATGTGTTAGCCCAGAGAGAATAAAGTAAAAATAAGTGTATTAAAATAAATAAATATAAATATTGTAGTAAAGGTTAACGCGAATTTTTCATTATATAACCAGCCCAAAAAAGCGGTAATTGCCATAGCGCAAACACTACCTATGATTAGTAACACCTCTGAAATAATAAAATAGAATAATAATTACTATAAAAAATATTGTTTTTGTTGTATCTCGTGTTTATAAAAAAAAAAAAAAAAAAATAAATAAATAAATATTAAATAATTTTAAGCCATAAAGAATTATGTACCTATAAATCCTATTAATAGTAATCCTAAGTTTAAAAGCTCTAGAACTACAAGTTGTTTTTTTGCCATGCTATTTTACAATCAAATGGTATTGTCAGCTGTCTCAAGACATGTCCTAATTTTAATCATTTATAATATTAAACCTGGTAATAATGTGGACGAGCATTTAGGTAGTGGATTTTCAAAAATTTTAGCTTGGACATGTTGTTTGCTGAGGCGATGCATATTGATTGGAGTGGCCTTTACAATACTGCTGATGTTGAATTAAAAATTTCCTTGGTTAATGACATCCTAGATCTTCGCTTTAATAGACATATTCAACTTAAAACTTTCAGTATTTTAAACGAACATTGCCCTTGGATCACTCCTCAGATTATTACATTGATGAACAAATGTGATAAGGCATATAAAAGATCGAAGTGTTATCGCTTTGAACCACTTAGGGATGAATATCGTCGGTTGCGAAAATTCTTTACAACTGCCATTTTAAAATCTAAAAGAAGCTATCATAGAAAAAAGCTTGATGTCAAGTTAGCAGCCAAGAAACTTTGGAATAACTTGAACAGTGCTGGTATTGCGGCATCAAAGAAAAATAATACGGTGGATTCAGATCCTAATGTATTAAATGCCGAGTTTGCAGCTTCGTCACTAATTCATCTTCTGCTTGAAGTATAGACAGACTTTTTGCCGATCTCACCTTTTCTGATGGTTTCTCATTAATTAGAGCTAAAATGGATGATATTATTGAAGTTATTTTCTCTATTAAATCCAAGGCAGTTGGTTTGAATGGCATTCATACGACATTTATTAAACTTCTTCTTCCTTGTATTATTCATCCTTTGACTCACGTCATCAATACTATTTTATTAACCTCATCATACTCCCGCATCTGGAAGAGAGCAAAAATAATTCCTATAAGAAAACGAACGAAGACGGCTATTCCAATATATAGACCTATATCTATTTTATCTTTCCTGCCCAAAGTGTTTGAAAAAAATTTGTACAAGCAGATGTCTGCATATCTGGAAACCAATAATTTCTTCAATACTTATCAATCTGGCTTTTTAGATCTCCATATAATTGCACAACCGCTGTCTTGAAAGTTACTGGAGATATATGGCTTGCAATTGATGAAGAAAAGTTTACTGTACTTGCGCTGCTGGAGTTTTCTAAAGCTTTGATAAGGTAAATCACAGACTTTTAATCAATAAGTTGACCAACAATTACAATTTTTCACTATCTGCGTGCAAATTCGTGGGATTGTATCTCTGTAACCGAATGCAATGAGTTATCCTCTGAGCTCTTGTTAACCAATTGTGGTGTACCTCAAGGTTCTACTTTGTGATCGCTGCTTTTTTCCTTTTTCATAAATGATCTGCCGAATATGATAAGGTACTCTAAATTTCACCTCTATGCTGACGATTTGCAACTTTATATCTTCATGCCTTTGGGGTTGATTGATGATGGTGTGGATAAACTAAATGAGGATGTCTTGGCAGTCTTGAATTGGTCCAAGTAAAATAACCTTGTCCTCAATCCTAACAAAAGTAATACGATTCTTATATACAAGCATACCGTAGACACTTCATATTTTCCATCAATTTTACTCAATGAATTCTCTATCACGTACTGCGATAATGTTAGAAATCTCGATATTACATTTAACAAAACTTTGGCTTGGAATAATCACGTTAACAGCATCACTGCTAAGATTTATAGAACTCTTCATATCGTCATTCTCTATCCATATGTTTGTTCGTACGCGCATTATTCCTATCATGCGAAATTTTTGCTGGTAAAATGGACACCATATCAATGCGTAAGATCAAAATTGCCTTCAACTCACCTGTTCGTTACATTTACGGACTTCGAAGATTCAGTTATTATATCCTTTAATGTCCTAATTTCATCAAAGAATATTAATCTTTTTATACAATACCCTAAAATATAGAAAATCTGACTATCTATATAATATTTTTAATTTTTCTCGTTCTAACCGAACTTTTAACTTTAATAAGTCCACGATATACTTATGTGATATCAGACCGTTAGTTCCTTGTCCAGGCTATCAGGCTGTGGAATCATCTTCCGTCTGCACTCAGGGAGCAAGCAGCAGAGATAAATTTAGTTTGGAATTAGCTAGATACATGACTACCAGACTACAGGACTTTAGTTTAGATTTATTTTCTAGAACTAATATTATATAGGTAATTTACTGTATATTGCCTGTAGATTTATTGTTTTTCTCTTTATTTAACAAGCTTGTGTGAATATTTGCCTTTTTTTTATTTACTTAGCGTTATATTTAATCTAACTTTAAGTAAATTTAGTAGTTAATCTTTTTCTCATCCTATGCATACTTACTATATAAGATTATATTTTTATGTCTTAATTGTATAGAGTTAATTATATAAATAAATTTAAATTTGAATTTTAAATTAAATATTATATATATTATAAGATAACCTTTTGTATAGCTCCTTCAATTATATAAACAAAGTTTCTTTCTCCTTCTTACTTCTTTTCCCCAGAAGGGGGGGGGGGGTGTTGTGACTCAGTTACCTATGTCCCGAATCACAGCCATAAGGTCAATGCATCAGTATATTGTTCTATAAAATATGTTGATGTATTGCAAATTTGACCAATTTAGCATAAATTGCATTTTGTTATCAGGCAAACATTCCATTCACACTATATGCATACTTACCTGCAGACAGTGTTGTTCCAACAAAGGAATCAATTCAACAAAAATCAATTTCAAGATTCAAATGTCGAAATGACTATAGCGGTATGTGTAGCGGAAATTGAAAGGAATGCAGGTACAGTAATAAATAAATGCGAGCGTTACTTCACCTTTGTTCTTTATTGCGTCAAAAGGACAAAATGATTACTATTACAGTATAAACTACAATAATCTAGGTTTTAATCATGCGGAAAACAAATTTACTGCAACGTCTACCAATTATCTGTAAACTACAAACTGTACTACTAATTATTACCAAAAAATATATATTATAATATTATAAATTACAAAGAAAAAAAAAAAAAGGAAAAAAAAAATTATATACAATATATCGCTTAGGAAAAACAATGATTTTTTAATTTCGGTTTTCACTAATGGATCTCCTTTGCTGCAAATCAAAAAAAAAAACTCCCCTTCGTTTGCTGCAATCACATGTTGAGACACGATGCCCTTCTTGGGATCTTGTGTCTCGATGTAGATTGTTTGGCGTAGAAATTATTAAAAAATTTGATCACAATGCTTTAAATGTAAATTGCACCAAAAAACACTAAACTCGCTCACCATTCACTTTGTTCAGTCGATATTCAACTTTATTTTTACCAAAGATAATTTGGAATAACACCACTCAGAATTCTAATGATTAGTTTGCACCTCAAGAGAAATTTCCACTGTTGCTCACTACTACTTCTTGATCGTATGCTTGTCGAACTTAAAAGAGATTGATGCTTAGGAGCAGCACTCTTTTATAGGCAGTTCCGCCATATTGATTTTATGTTCCACAGTGATAATTTGTGACAAAATTGTAAAATTCATTACCTTAGAGAATGATCATTGTAAATTTATCATGGAATTTACCTGAAACATTCTCCCTTACATCATTTTGTGAATTTAGTTAATTTCTTCCTGCCGAAAATAGTGTGGAAATTCATTCATTCTTTCCTTCCCTTTTTCTCTTTTTCTTCAATTGGATATATGATAAATTATTATTTATCTAATATCTTTTACTGGGGGTGTTTTTGCTAGTTTTTATTACACCCAGTGTATTTCTCGGGAAAAAACACCCCAATTTCGTGTGTCATATGTTGACAGAAATTGGAGAAATGTCAACTCGCGGTTTTTGTGTATTCGTTTACGCGGGTTGTTTACGTCGCGATTTTCGTATGTTTCAGGTGCAAATTATAGGTGAGTATGTGTTAAATGTGATTGGTGAATTAGGTTCTTGTGAGTTTATGTTTTTTCCTGTGATAAACTGCTTAATTTGTAAAAAATTCTCCACAAAAATTAAAAATTGTGGTTATGACAAGTGGACATCTTTTTCTTTATTTATATTGAATTTCCTGACTAAATTGCAACTAATAGCAATTTAACATGTCCACTGACACCTTTGACGTGCTTTTTGTGTATGAAATTGTGGTAAATTGCTATAATTTACCAATTTCTACAATTAATCACCCACTTCGCGCTAGCTGTCAACAGGTGATCTTGCTTGCGATTTCTACCTGAGCGGGAACGCGATTAAATGTAGAAATTAAGTAGCATAAAGTATAAAGGTGATGTTTAGGTAGTTCAAAGTTCAATGTTGTTTGTTTTATTCATTTTTTTTTATTAAAATATCTACAGGCTCATCTGTTTTTTCTTCATTTCAGACTTTTGCGTGGCACGGATTGACCTGACGCTTTTCCCAGGTCCAGGTGTATGATTAGTATCGTTGACCTTTATGCATACGGATCTTATATCTTGTTTTTTATTTCTGTATGTACACTGTACATACGTACAGTATTTAATTCTTCTAATCTAATTGTATGTACATACATACATACAATTGTTACAATTATTCTCGCCCTCGAAAAATTAATATCGTAAGACGGGCACACTGCAATCAGATTTCATTTGTTCGCGATGCATATGCATTGCTACAAAACTTTTCTGCATTCTTTCACGTATGTTTTTTCAAACGTCGTAGGAAGGCCCAATCCTCGAGGAGTTTTCGACCAGGAAAGTAGTGGATTTGGTTTTTTTCGAAAAACATTAAGTGAAAATGTCGATGTTATTGAATACGGCGAATTAATATAGTAATTTTATCGTAAAAGAGAAAAGAAAATGTGAAAATTTTGAAACTGCTGTTTCTAATAGAAAATTAATATTGGGTATTTGTTGTTGAAAATAAAGGAAGGAAAAATAAATATAGCAAAATCGTTTCAATTAAATTAAACAAAAAAGGGATCAGTGAATTTCCAAAAGGAATAAAATTCTTCACAAACCTCTTCTTTCTGGACGTGCTAGGAAGCACGAGAGGTTAGTACCATAGCAACGGTTCCTGGGGAACTATGTTGATTTCCGAGTTCACTCATGGCGACAGAAGGAGACTTGGCTCTCTCATTGGATTACAAATATTCTAATTAATGATGAGGTCCGAATTGCACCTCGTTTTATTATAGCCCTTATTTTGTGGTTGACTTGGAACGATTTGAGGAAAGAAGGACAAAATCCTCTGCCTAGGTCAGTCCACCAACGTTCTTTTTCGCCTGTAGCTTTGAGGCTTTTTTCCACTCCGAATTATGCGAGATAATTTCGATTTAAACTTTTTGTAATTTTAACCTGTTTTACTTTACTCACCAAGTCACACAAATGCTTTACCCTTCTTCTTGTTCTAGCTTTTGGCGGCTAGCTGTCGTGAGGTTCGTTCAGAATATTTCACCTGGAATCTTTAGAGCATGATTACATACGACCATAACATCAACGTATTAGACCAATTCTAGCATTTTTACTTGTTTCATATTACCTAATTTGTGACACTGGATTTGGCGGAGAAAATCATAAAAACTTGAAAAAAACAAAGAAGAATTTTCCAAATTTTTGAATTTGGTGTTCCGTAATGAGAGTTTTAGAACCTCATAATATTAAAATCACGTATAGATACAGAATATTCTACGAATATGTAGATATTTGATCTTCCAAAGACTTGAAGGTGTTGGGAGCGAAGTTATCAACCTCAAATTATACATCCCATGAAGGTAATTCATACATATTGTTACGTGAAACAGAAAGAGACAACTGGTGACATCTACTGGAAATGGAGAGTAAACAGCTTCAGGTTCGGAGAATCGATGATGGAATCTTCGGGAAGGTTCAGGAATAGAATAGTCAAGAAGATTCTGGAATAGAAAACTCCAGAATAATCTGGAGAGTTTCTAGGGTATAAATATAACAGTTGTCACCTTCAGAAAAAGAGTGTTGTCTTAGACATTGCAGCGTTAACAAGCGAAAGTAATAAACAGGAGGAAGTGTTCTAATTGGATTGCGATAATTGAAAGTACAGTATAGCGATAATTATAGTTGAGCTGATTAATTGAAGGTTTGTGAATTTTTTAAGTGTAAAGCTAAAATAAGGAACTTGTATATTAAATATTTAATATTGTGTTTTAAAGAACGAACCAAAAGGCCACGCTAGCAACAATATGATGAAGTGTGACTTAGCACTTTTATCATCTGCTCCCAAAATGTTGAGATTAATACTTAATTTACTGAAAAAATCTCAAGTTAAAAAGGGGACAACAAAGTAGACCCAATGGAGCCGATGAGAGAACAATACAGGCTGTGAATATTTTGAAATATTAATGGGCCTAATTCCTTGACGTGTGCAAATAAGCAGAATTGAGAATATAGGAAGTTAAAAGATAAAGCTAGTTTTCGGTGTAAATATGTATCTTTTGTTTATTTAGATGACGATTAGAAAAACCCAGGAAAACCGAATCTTCTTTCTGATCTTCTTGATTGATATTTAGATGTAATCCAAGATTTTAATTGGACATATATGTAGTGTAACTGGACGTTGGCTTAAATTTAGATTTACATGATTGTGGATGCGGTTCTCCTTCTCCTTCAGACTATAATATTTACGAATCCCAAGCATCTATTACTCTTAAACCAAGATTGCTTTCTTCTTCTACTTAACGATTGTTGATTGAACTGAAACATGGCTTTCATAAGTGAAGTTACTGTCCGAAGTAACCTCTTTTTTAGGCCTACATCTTCTCTTTGTATTATCCATTACCAGCAGTCTACTTCCGCCATTACGGCGGAGACGTGTGCGCCATCTTCACGAGTTCTTTCAACTTCCTAGGGGAACTTTTTTATATACTTTTAATCCCGGAGATAGCGTTGTATTTTAATAATACTACATTTACTAATAAGTGAAGTTGACATCATAGTGAGTTGGAAAACATCGTCAGCTGCATCTTGGAGTCTGAGAACTCGTCGACGTAAAGATTTGAAATTAAGTTCATGGTATTTTCATAACAATAGTAAATGAAATCACGGAAAAGGACTAATTCGAGCGACACCTTCTTGATGTTGCCATATAAAAATTTTGGTTTTTTGCGTATAATGTGAAAACTATCAGACCTAGACGTTTTAATTGTACTTAAAAATTCCTCAGAATGATAATTCCTATAATATTTGTTATAGTAATTTTTGCTGTTAGACGAACCGCTCTAGAACTATAAACGAAAAAGGACTTCGAAAATCAAACTTCCACCGCATAACTATTCCTAGTCGCCCGTTTGTCTTATGTGTACCTTCATATCTCGACAGGATAAAAATATTTTGTTAATTACAGTTTTTTTATTTTCAGTTCCTCGTTCCAAATCTACAAAACCTAGGCGATGAATTGAGAGAGCTGCGCGTTTTTGATTTTAGTCCCTTTAAAAATGTAATGGATGAGAAATTCTTTAAAAAAATATCCCTTGGTAAGAGACTCGATAATTCTTTAGTTTTCCTTAAACTTTTTAAAATATTTTTTCGAATGTTTCTTAATTTTTTTTAAATGTTTGTCCTCATACCTGACCTCTACTAATGTAGAACGGGTATGCTTAGCAATTAAAGCTACATTTACATGGCGAAAGTAGTTTTCGTAAATAAATTTCATGACAAGTACTTTCATGAAATTTTTGTTTACACGTTTACGGGTTAACACGTTTGTTACCGTTTGTTACGTAAGTAGTGCTCAGCACAATGGATGCAAATAAAATTAGGTCCTACTCTCTCGATTTTGTTATCTTCTTCTCACTTTCATCAGTTTCAACTTTCGGGAACTTTACTTCCATGGCCCAAAAAGTGGAAAGCTACTTTCGTAAATAGAAGAATTGTATGGAAACGCCATGTTGAACCTACTTACAAAAGTTATTTACGAAAGCTAATGTCGCCGTGTGAATGTAGCTTAACATTAATAAAACCAAAATAAAACATTTTGTTATGGAACTATGCTGACTGATTTTATGTGCACGTGAAGATCATTCTGTCAGCATGAGCTGACAGCTTACTCTCGTCAAAGTTAACCTAATGGCAAGTTAGGAAGCTGGCGAGATTTCCGAGTGTTTTACATTTAAAATGCACACAAGAAAGAAAAAAAAAAATCGAAAAAAAATCAAACTCTCTTTACAACTTTTATGAATAAAGATGAAAACTGTGAAATCGCAAGTTGCATGTAACGAAACAGAATGGCAAATGTTTCATTTTCGTAAATAAAAGAGAAAGGGCAGAGTTTTCACGTTTCACTCTCATAAAATGATCCCGGGCTTTTGTGAACACAGGTTTTCATGAAATATTGATAATATTTGGACATATGTTGATGTTGTAAAAGGAAACATGTTACTGTTGTAATCCTATGATATTTGAACAGAACGTGTTTCTGTTTACATTCGTTTTGCTATGAAGAGATTAAGTGGGAGAACTCCTGCTGGATTCTCTGATATTTTCGGGAAAAATGAGAATTTCATTTGAGAGGAATTTTACATCTCCTTTCAGTATCTGGGCCAAGGCGAAATTTACCTTTTTCTTAAAAATGGGAGGTAGTGTGACATGATGTACATTATTATGAATAGGTTGAAAGGATTTTGAGGGATTTAATAAGATTTTGTCGTTCGGGTAATCCTACGTTCTCTGGATTTTTGTTTTTAACTCGTTGTCTCAGTTGCACTACAATAGTGCATAGCCGAGTTCTTTCCCCCATTAATGCAAAAGACGAAAGTACATGAAATTACTTGTTTCATTCTAAAAAACACCAGAAATTTTCCAATTTTGCTCTACAGCTTCTTAACTTGTCATTAGGTCAACTTTGCTCTCGTGACTAGCGATAGCACATGGCGGCACGTTAGCACTTCGACTAGTGCGGAAGAGTTATAGTGGGGAGGGGGAGGGTGGGGTTACTTGACACCTGCCGCTGTCACGACCCATAATAAAAAAAATCGTCGTGACTATTTAAAAAAAATGAGCACCACAGGACCCTTACACCACTTACCTTTACTTAAGCGAAGGCGTCGATGGTCTGCCTTCCGTGCCTGCCCCGACCTCCCAATGACACTGTGGACACATCTGTCTCAGTGTCCCTATGTTGACCTGAAAGCTTAGAGGAGGAGTGGACATTATCAACCTTCATCTTAAATAAGGCTTCAGGATAGTGAAGATTTCTTTTATTCAACCGAGCATATATGTGTATCGCTACCTCGATAAATGAAACTAAACAGAAGAAAATCTTATCGCTCATGACCGTTTATCATTCAAATAACTAATACAAATGCCTACCTACTAGTTAACGACAGTGCCGAAGGCGAGAACTATTTTAAAATATATTAGTCCACTTATTGGTATAGAATCAGCAGGCTTATTTTTAGTTTTCTAAAAAAAATTGGTTGTTTTACTTTTGTTTAAGAAAGAAACTTGAACTCTCTACATTCACTCACCATGTATCCTTTCCTCGAGAAGGCCTTCTG
The DNA here is from genome assembly GCA_963924295.1 of Dioctria rufipes. Lineage (NCBI taxonomy): Eukaryota > Metazoa > Arthropoda > Insecta > Diptera > Asilidae > Dioctria > Dioctria rufipes. The sequence continues at coordinate 62,979,555 of OZ002740.1, read as the reverse complement.
GAGCTGAATGCCGGATCTGTCATGAAATATTTTTGAATGTCTTCCATTTAGGCTACTTCACAAATTTAATACATTGTTAATAGTGTGTGTATTAATGGCAATACCATCCATGGGTGTGAGAAGTATACAAGTATATATAAATCCTTGATAATCTTACCAGGACAAGTTACTAGAGGAAATATCTTGCCAAAAATTCCAGTCTTTCGGCATCGTCGCACCCCGGGGGATCACTTCCGCAGGATAGCAAAGCTTTCATTATTCTATTAATATTTATTTCAAAATTTCCTTAGTATTCAGTGCAAAATTTAATGAGGACAATGTGTAGGTGGTTATACCTCCTATTCATGTATATTTGACGTTTTTATGTGGTAATCTACTTTAATTTATATCACTATATACATATAGTATATCAGGTGTGCTAGTTAAATAATCCCTACTTTAATTCCAGTTTCAAATCTAAAACTGCTACTGTGATCGTGGCGTACCTGAACACTTAATTAATTGACATTTTGTCCACAAACTCGGCATTTGAGCCAATCACCGCTATTAATTTGGTACCCAACTTCTAGGATAATGTCATAGTCCATCTGCTTAACTACGTGAGTTTTGTTCACAGCCCTACAGGTACTTGAGCCTGTAAAAATCATTGTCAACAACTTAAGCTAGCGTGCATGAAAGTGTATTTTATAATATCCAAGATAGATAAAACTCTTAAAGATAATTTCTCTTCAATGCAGTGGTATATTATTCTCTACGAATATACGATAAAAGATAAATCGCTGTTTTGAAGATGATGTCGCCTCCAGTTTATATATGGAGCAAAATTAAAATCTTATGAACGAGTGCATGTAATCCACATTGCATAATTATTGTTAAAAATTGTTCTTACTTTTCCTATGAATGATTGGGGGAGGGGGAGGGGGTGCTCCCACGTCTATAATGGAGTACCCTTTTGTTCTCCACAGGGCAGTTCGTTGCGACGGAGCTTCTTACCACATTGCCATCACTTCATTTCATTTCCTTGTCGTTTGTAATTCTTGTGTTTTCATGTTTGTTTTCGTCTTAGACTAAAATTTTTTACCTTGGTTGGACCAGGGAGTCATCACCTGATCTCGCCCACTCACAACATTTTAATTTTTTTTCCACGGATGGAATGGATCTAGGCGGTTTTTCTTTGCTCCTGCGTCGTCTGGTGAATTGAACTTCCACCTTTTCTGGCTTTTTCGGTTGTTTCTCCTCAACGGCATAAACTCTGTTTGTCCTCTTTTTTCTTTTTTTTTTTTCAACTATTTGTTTAATTTTTTTTTAATTTTCACTACTGAATTCCCTTTTATAACTTTCATGGATTTTTCAATCTTCTCCTTCTACACTTCCTGACTGCCAAAAAACTCACAAGTATGAGGAAGCGCTCTTTCGTTTCAATTAGGTGGCGTTCGGTTAACCGAGGAACGTCACACCGTTCACAAAGGCAGTAGCCAACACTTAGAATATATAGAAAACAAGAAGTGTTGATACCTTTGAAATTTGTGTTTATGAGCATGGATTTTTTTCAGGGTATCATGAAATAGGTCAGAATTATATTGAAGAAAGAGACAAATGTATTTTCAGTTGTCAAACGAAGTTTTCTAATTTGAAATAATTTGAATCTTATATGATAAAACTGAAAAGTGAAAATAATTTATTGAAAAGTAGTGCTAAATAAAGTAAGAAAGTAAGTAATTATCTGTTGATATTAAATGAATTTACAGCTGATAGGTTTCCAGCTGACCTTATGTTTTTGATCGGGTTACTTAAAATGACGGATTTTTTTGGAAAGGTTATTTTCAGGAATACACCGATCGTTTGTTGAAAAAATATTTTAATTTTCTAAAAACATTGCTCGACGTTTCGGGTCCAAGTGCGGCCCTTCTTCAGGAGCTCTATACATATATTCACATGAGTTAATTTTTTAAAATTTTAAATATAAATATTTTAAATACCATATTTTTGTCTACGTTATTTTCCGTGAACTAAAAGAAGCATGCCACATATACCTGAACAAAAACAAAGTTATAAACTTAAGGCAGGACACAGAACTAATAAATAAAGACTACAAATATATACTGAACAAACTAAAACCGTAGTATTAGTCATAAAATTTTAAACATTTTTCTCAACGACCACTTAGTTGTATATTGTCCTCGTAGCCAGTTAATTGTCTTTTCTGTTCTAAGTCTATTTTAATTTATTAACAATGTACTTTTCTTTTACTGTAATTTATTTTCCATGTTGCTTAAGTGTTATTTATTTTTAAGAACTATTTATACGCGCCGTAGACAAAAATAAGGTATTTAAAATATTTATATTTAAAATTTTAAAAAATTAACTCATGTGAATATATGTATAGAGCTCCTGAAGAAGGGCCGCACTTGGACCCGAAACGTCGAGCAATGTTTTTAGAAAATTAAAATATTTTTTCAACAAACGATCGGTGTATTCCTGAAAATAACCTTTCCAAAAAAATCCGTTGATATTAAAGTGATAAATTTCTAAGTGTTCATGTATTTTCAGAATGAAGAGTTTGATGGAATATTGCCACAACAATACCAAGGTATAACGTATGGAATTATTTTTTAGGCAAATATAGTTATAAAATATTATTTTGTGTACTTTACATACTTTTTTTATAATAAATTAAATTACAAATACATAATAAAATGAAAAATTCCTTCTTCCACCGAAATTTCTTTACGTTTATGACAGCTAAGAAAATCTCTGGGTATCTTGGCGTAGTGACAGCGAATAAGAACATTTTCGGTGGGAGCTAACGCAATACTTTCAACCATATATTTGGTTACCCCGATCTCTATATTGATTCTACTTCATGGCTGTACTGAGCTTTCACTAGAGCGGCAACAACCGAAATATGACTACGCTAAATTTGGCTTATCACAATTCCTGAATTTTCTATATTCTAAGGCTTACATGTAGTATGCTGTTGCTAGTTGTCAGTGTAGCATACTGCTACAAATAATAAAACCAAAATAAGACTAAGCACAGACCGCATAGAATTTTTCATTCTTTTCGATATTTTTTCTTAATATACTTATCATTTCATTCCCATTCAATGATGATATTAACATAGAAGAAATATTAATAAAATTAAAAGTATTTTTGGATGTGGACTAGTTGAGAATGAAGTGCTTAACTCAAAATTCGATATATTTTTGAAATCAAGAGCTTCATCTTAAAATAGTTTTTGCAATTTGTAAAGAAAAATATTCATGTTTATGGAGATGTGCAGCATATTTAACAACTTTTTTCGGTTTACTTACCTCTGCGAAACACAATTTTTTACCATGAATGCAATTAAAACAAAACATGGCTCCCGTTTGAAAGATGACCATTTGGAAGCATGTTTCCGAATAACTACATATGAACTACAATATGGAAAGCTTGCCGAAAATATGCATAGAACATTGCATTGCATTCCAGTAGATCCTCTTATACCACATAAAAAATAATAGGTTATATGTATTGACAATGACATTGTTCGCATGAATAATAAAAAATAAAAGATCATTTTGTTATTATGTATTTATAATCTAATTATTTTGTGAGTAGAAATCATTATTTTCTCTTAATAAAATAACTTGGTATTGAATATGTATTAGTATTATCTATGGTTGTTTTAAATTAAACTTATTTTTGGCTTCAATTTACTACTTTTCTTATGATCTCTTAACACATACGATGTTGATAGACCGCCGCCTATAATTTAAGAAAACAGGTCGCCCGTAGTGATCAATAGTTTGGCTACTCGTGATCCAGGGTATCATAAAAAGTAGTTAGACACGGATATTTGTATCATAATGCTCGGCAATATGAGTGCTCTTCAGGACGATTTAAAAATTACAATGCACGTTGCTTCCGGGAATTCCAAAATTTTCGTCAATATTACTATATCATATGAATAATTAAAAAGGCTAGAATAGGTCTGAGACCAATTCTTATGATATACCATAGATATATGTAATTTCAGGTGACCCATCTGTGCAGGTTAGATTATTGAAGTGGTTTTTCGAATATATTTCTACAACGGTTCGTCGGACAGAAAAAATGATTATAACAAAATTCATAGGAAGTCATATTCTGAAGATCTTTGCAGTACAATAAAAACATCTAGGACTGATCGTTTTTACAGTATACGTAAAAAACCAAAACTTTTATATAGCAACATCAAGAAGGGGTTGCCCGATTTAGTCCATTTTCAAAATTTCATTTACTATTGCTATGAAAACGCTTTGTACTAAATTTAGACTCCGTACGTCGACGGGCTCTCAGAATATTACTATTACTTTATTTTACGTGTTGTTTTGACAAGTTCATGCGAGCAGCTGACGTATAATGCCCCTCCACGATGAAGCTTATGATGTTTTTCAAACTCACTATGATGTCAATTATTTATATGTAAATAAAACTTTCCATCGGCGTACTATTACTTAGAAAATTTTTTTTTACCACCTTCGCAGTCTCTTTCACCCGCACCCATCGCGGGTGTGTCAGCTGACGATTGGTTCACTTATTAGACATACCATACCATCTATGGACAAAGATTAGAATCTATCGGAGTAAAAACACTACCTAAAATGCAACGCTACCTCCCGGACTATTAGATATAGGTTGTCATTCAATATCAACTGGCGTGAAATTTGTGAAATATCAACACATTTGTTTTGACTTATAAACAAACCGAGTGTTTTTTATTTTTAGGTAAGAAATTTGACAGACCTAAAGCATAATTATTAGCAAAACAAGAAATTTCCTTAATAATCAATATTACATTAATTAGATTACTAGATAGAGCAACTCAATTTGGCTAATTCCCAGATTCCACTTCTCTTAAATGTGTGGGTATGTAACTAGTATCCGTTATGGCTGATTTACATTACTCGAACATTGGTAGAAAACAGAGTAAGTAGTTTCCCCTTATCTGAAAATACTTTAGAACGATAAGGACAAAACATAATCCAGCAAAATTTTACTGAGTTAAATGTCAAATTCCCCGACGAAGGGGAAATTTTTACTGCCATAATTAGCCATAAAAAGTTCTAGCCAGAAGTATATTTTATGGCAGTAAATTTTGCTATTATGGCAGCAAATTCATACAGGTAATTACTAACGTGTACGAATATAATTGTTTACACGCACACCAATTAAAAATATTTCAAGCAAATTGTCAATAAAAAAATTAATTCTGAGATATTCAAGTTGTCAACAAAAATATTATATTCAAGTTGTCAAAAAAAAAATTAATCATATAAAATAATTAAAAATAAATGTAAGTATCAATTTTACTCGAAATTTCTTAATTAGAAAATTCATATTGTGTCATTTTTAAATTAATCTTCTACTGCACATTTTAAATTTAGGCAAAGTTTTATCAGACGTCGTCGTGAAGACACCAGAATCCGAATTTGAAAATGTGGAATATTTGGAGGAAGAATTGGAGCATCACAAGACTCGCCCTGGTTTAAAAAAAGAAAGTGTCTCTGATGGTAATGTATTGTTACGAAATTTTGCTGACAAAATTGCTCTGGCCGAGTAGACGAGGAACGATCTGATAAGGCCAAGATAATGTTTTTTTTTATTTTTCTAGATTTATGATTGCTGGTAGATAGGGGATAAGCTTTTGTGTTTACCACAGAGACATTGCTAACTTTGCGCCTACTGGTCTCTAGAGGCCGACTTCACTCTCACAATATGGAAGTATATCTGTAATTCACTCAATTACCAAATTACGAATGATAATTAAAATTACGATAGATAATTTGTTTAACGGAAACCACATTATTCCTACTTGATACGTGACTAATATTAGTATGTACATGCTGGTCAACATAATCTAAATGTTTCACTGGAAGTTTGAAGCTTATTCAGGATTTTATTGCAATGCTCGTCAACGAGTTGTGGTGTGTTTATATAGCGTAAAAGTATATGACAATTCAATAAGTATCACAAATTCTTGATAACTTATATCATAGATGGTACAAGAACTAGATGTCGCATGGCATCATAGAACAGAGTATTCAGATTGTGAAATGGGTATGCATTCTGAAATGGACCACAACATGTTTTAGAGCATGCCGAAAGCAAATGTTTTTATAATAGCACTCAACACTTCAGATACGAAAAAGTATAAATCATTCGACGTATATATCATTTCACATGTTTTGGTCAATTCCGGAATGGACCACCCAGCCATATAAATTTTGTATACTTTTGTGGTAGTGCATGTAACACATAATTCTTGAGCCATCTATGGTAGTAGGCAGATATGAGAAATTTAACAATTTGTTAAAGCTTTAATACGTACTACGCTAGTCGATGTTGTGTTCTGTTTAAGTTAGTTGGGCAGGGTTATAAAGGACCCTTTTTCCTTGTCCTGATTTGTGGTAGCAAATCAGTCTTCAATTATTTTCATAAAGAAAGTTTCTATTCTGTAACCATTTGAGCATATGAGGTGCTTTATATTTGGGAATATTCACATTTCCATCTTGAAGGTTTTGCGAGTAATACTCTATAATTGGATTTGGTATTGTTTACAATCCATCTTGAAATTTTATTGCGGTGGTTAATATGAAGTTGGCTATGAGCTTGACGGTTTCAAGTCTTCTGTAAAAAGGACTACGAGGTACTTTAGCTGTTTGGTGTATTCTATGTTCTGGTTGTTGATTCTCGTGGATGTTGGGGAATGTGTCTTTTTTCCTTATATTACGATGGTTTGCCATTTTTTTTATAGAGCGTATCCAAATATTTATTCATGACAGTTTTCATGGGCAAGAATTTACTGTGTATTTCTTAAAACAAAATTCACGCTTCAAATAAAGTGTTATTTCCTACATACATAGTACATAAACTTTATTTATTGCACATGCTAGTAGACTTCATATCCTATATAGTGCATAATAATATATTAATCCTTATAACAATTAATTTTTAATTAATATAACTATTCATATTCATATTTTTTATAACGTGAATACTAAGCGTGGCAATTTTAATCATTATATCGGTATTAATCTCAAGAGCTATTTAGTTTCTGATTTTGTTTGCACCCTGAAATGTGTGATTATTGTTACATAAGTTAATTATATTTAGGTGTTTGAAATTAGTAGTCTTGAAGGGGTCATAAATATTTTTTAGATTTAGATTTTGGATGCCTATAGATTTTAGACATAGATTCTTTAGATTTAAGATATAGGCGTATTTAGATGGGTGTTGATCATAATCTCTTGTAATAATATTGTAGGGCTCCATAGTCCATTAAAGGCATGTATTATAATCTCATGTTAGTTCATTTTGTATATTTTTACATAAGCAGTTGACCAGGGTAACTAATAAGCTAGTAAAGTTATCCCTGATATTTGTTATGTTGCAATTTTTCAAATATAAAAAAATATATAAATGTTATTATGTTCAATGAATTTAAATCTATCTCTTTTACAGAAACTAAAAGTGAAACAACAGCCGCAAAGCTAAGGATCGCTCAAAGAGCAATCCATGCTTTGGAAAAAGAAGCAGAGAGGGAGAAAACGTCAGTAGAGTGCTTTGGGGAGTTTTCGGCCCTCAAACTGAAACTTCTACCCAACGGTGATGCTAGGGATGAAGCCTTAAAATATTGCAAGATATTAATAAAAAATATAAAACGTAATTTTAATTAGTTTGTATTTTTTATATAGTTTGTATTTTTTATATATTTTACAATATTATCTTAATTAAAGTTTGAAAAAAAAACATTAGTTTGAAAAATAAAACCAGTCCGGTATGAAAAAAACAGTTAAATTTGAAAAAAAAAATTTACTCTAAATGTACTCCACTGCCAAGGAACACTGCCTTCTGTCGAAAAATATTCCGCGAATTTCTCGCGAACTTCCTTAACACTCCGGTTGGATACTTTTGCATCATTTAGCAATAACTAATGCAAACTATAAGACAGCTTGGGACATCTTAATGAAGAGATACCACAATCCGCGAATTTTAGTAAAATCATATCTAAAAGTGATCACTAATCTTCCAAATATGACAACTGAGTCTGCACATGAAATCAAACATATCTTTGATACAACATCACACACGCGCAATGCATAGAGAATCTAGGTCGGCCAGTAGTTCACTGGAATGACTACCTTGTTCTCATCATCTCTCATAAATTGAATAAGGTAACAAGGAGAGATTCAGAAAATTCAATTAGTGAATCTACAGAAGTTCCGAAATATGAGACATTGCTTACATTTTTAGACGGTAGACTTCGAACTCTTGAAACTATTAAGGTCTCCAGCGACTCTAGCAAAAGGAATCAACCTCAATAAAAAAGAAATTCGTTCATCACTCTGGGTAATCAAGGTCGTTCGACTAATTTTAAATGCATTCTATGTAGAAAAATCATTTGCTACTGTTTTGACCAACCGTTCATTCATAGTTGTAAAATTTGTAATGAGAAGCATCATTCCATGTTACATCCATCATCATAAGAAAATTCCAGACCGTATGTACAATCTCAGTCGAGTAACGAATTATCTATATACCAAGTGTAATCATCATTTACTAATTCACTTATAGTTGAAAGGGTTTTCGCATCTAACCCTGTCCTGCTAGCTACCGCTCAAGTTCTCATACGTGTATCAAATGGAAATGTAGTCCGTGCTAGAGCACTCTTAGATCAGGGCTCGGAATCAAGTTTTATATCAAATTCGTTAGCTCAACTTCTTCAGCTACCTAGGCAAAGAGTTAGTATTTTCGTACATGCAGTTGGCGGGAATAATGCGGCATGTGCAACATCACATGAAGCCTGTTGAAAATGATAATGATAACATCAATTCGTGTAGCTACTGCCTGTCGCATCATTCTGTAGTTAGGCCCAGTAGCACCACAACAAAATTACGTGTGGTATTCAACGCCATTCAGAAAACTTTGCTTGGCATTTCAATGCATATTATGCAGGAATGATTCCTCTGACACCATCAAGATATACAACCTACTAACAATCACCTATGGTATTGCTTGCGCTCCTTTCGTAGCCTATAGAACACTTCAAAATAATCCGCAGAATGCTTCCGTCTTTATAGCGATAATGCGACAAATTTTGTAGCAGCTAATAAAGAATTGGGCCAACTTTCGAGAAGTTTTAGTACCTTATACTGATACAACTTACATCTAGATGTGCAAAACCTCACAAAAACGCGATCCAACTTCAACGAGTTAATGACCCTCTAATAGAAGGCGCTACACATTCTCTCTCTCTTGCTGTATTATGCCACATAAATTCTTCGTAAATGATAGCTTTTTTTGGTGAATAAAAAGTTAAAGAGCTTTCAAAAAGTGTTCCGGGTTTATATGGAGTTTTGTACATCTAGTTGTAAGTTATCTGCTTATAAGTACAAACCCGTATTGCCGAGTTACTTGCCAACTAGAACACAGAGTGGCGCTTCATTCCTCCTCTCTTTCGAACGAGATCAGTTTCCTGGTGCACTTTAATACTCTTGAAATGTGTTCAGAAAAATGAACAAATATTATAATAAACTTCTTACTGCCTGCTAATTAGACCTTGCTGAGAAAAGTCAACTGATTATGTAAGTAAAACAATCTACTGCTTGACGTTCTAATGCTTTTTCCTGCAGAATACTTCAGCTTCTTCTCGCTGGTTATCGCAAAATTTAATTTTCAATTTTGTTCGCTGGTAAATATTTTTGACATCTGATTGTTTAACTGACAAATTGATGAAATGCCAGCGTGGCACTTCGCTATAAAAGAGTGGGAAATAATGTTTTGACAGTCCATCACCTCTTCCTTTTTTTCTTATAGTGCAAAGTAATAAGACCCTCTCACTCACTTTCTCAGTAAAAACGCATGTTCGAGTAATGAAAATCAGCCATTATAACGCAACCAAACAGCAGGGTATGTCAAGAGAAAACCAGATTACTTAGGCCAGTAAATTCACTTGTAAAAACCATGCCTTAATCAAAAAGTCACCAATACCAATCCTTCGCAATTGTGGTTTATCTAAGATCAAAAAATGTTATCAAATCACCTTAATTAATATATCCGCCCATTATTGTTTTCAAATCCGACTTGAAATATATGCTCACTTCCATTAAAACATCGATCGATAGACAATGAAATGGGCGATAAAAGATTTCAAAAAATGAAGGTAATTCCAAAATTTAAAAACTACTTCAGATAAAGCGCGTGGCGTCAATCAAATCTAAATCTAAATATAATATTATCACGAAAATATGCTTGGAAAAAATATATTTAATACTCAAATTAAAGTAGAACTAATCAGTGTTACTCCAATAACTGTTCACCATGGAGGCTAAAATAATTTCAATTTTCCTCATAGTGTTCTTGGAATTGTTCAGTGCTTTTCCCATTTCGGAAGATGCAATCAATGAAGTCGATGACGGCCAAAGTGCAGAATACGGAGAGTATTTTCAAGGTGATATGATCCTCGATTACGAACAAATGAGTTCTATTCTGTATCCAAACAAAAGAAACGGTATAATCAATGAAAAATATCGATGGCCTGGAAACATTGTCTTTTACGAAATCGATTCCGTATTCGGTGAGTATTTCCTAATCTATATATTGAAAAGTGTCTAATCATTTTCTCTCTCTCTCTCTCACTTTCTCTCTCTTATAGACGAAGAGCACGTCCAACATATCAAGAAGGCTATGCAAACAATTGAAGAAGTATCTTGCATAAGATTCAAACCACGCACTAAAGCTACCAAGGACTACATCCACGTAACGGTATGTTTGCATATATTTGAAGATCAATTTTCAACTATTACTATAACATTATCTCTCTCTTATTTGTAGGGTGACAATTCATGGTGTCACTCAGCTGTCGGCCGCCATGGTTCAAAACAGAATTTGAATTTGACTCCATATCCAATTGGTGTAGGTTGTTTCAGACTAGGAAGTACAATTCATGAATTTATACATGCTTTGGGTTTTTATCACCAACAAAGTGCTGCCGATCGTGATGATTATGTAACAATCATTACGGAGAATATCCGTAGCGGTAGTGAGCATAATTTTTATAAATATCCGCCAAGTATGGTAACCGAATTCGGTATACCTTACGACTACGGCAGTATTATGCACTACAGTGAGAAAGCTTTTTCGAAAAATGGAGAAGTTACGATTGCTACTCGTAATAAAAGTGCCAAAATTGGTCAGCGAGAGAGAATTAGTGATAGTGATATTAAGAAAATAAATCTTATGTATAAGTGTCCGGTATCGTAAGTAACTATATAATATTTATGTAGATAGGATGTAAGCCATAGAGTAAGGTGGATAATTTATTATAATAATAGCTGTGTTTGAAAATAGCTATAATAAAATGTTTAAAATACATATAACGGTCTACATCTTTATTGATTCGGGATTAATCCCTTGAGGGACATAGGTCAGAAACTATGACATTCTACTGCTACGAATTTTCAGTTCAAGTTAGTTTTGACAAGAATCTCCTTCAGATGGTTATGAGTCTGTCTTCGTAATCAAACGCGTATCCTTATAGGTTTATTCCACAATATTCGAATTCACATCCAACTTAATTAATATAACTTTATTGTACAATTAAGATACAAATCTTTTTTATTTGCACAACAAAAAAAAAGTAATAGAAATGTAACTAAGAAGAAAGAAAATAAAAAGAAATTCAAACAATTTGTACCTAATTCAAACTAAAAAAATATATTAAAAAATCTTTTAAAAGTTAATTGCTAAATAAGAAATGCTACAACTCAGATTAAATCTTAAAAGTGTAGGCATCCATAACTATAATCGCAATTGTCTAACTGCAACTCATGCCCAACTTTTAAGAAAGGAAAAAATATTTTTTGCTTTTTTGTTTATTTTATTTACAAAAGTTATTTATTATAAAAGTTTTCTTAATTTATTTTATTTTCTACTTTTTAGTCATAAATTCTGTACACTCCCTCGACTGTCGACTCTCGAAATTCTACTCTCGAATCTGGACTGTCATTTCTCGTCTCCCAACTCTCCACTCTGAAATCTCGACTCTCGAGTCATGTATCTCGATTCCAAATCACATATCGACTCTCGAATTTCGAATTTTGACTCTAGAATATCGACTCTCGAATTTCGACTTTCGACTCTAGAATCACAAATATTGACTCTCGAATTACTACTCTCGAGTCTTGACACTCGAATCGCGACGCTCGACTCATATCACACACGACCCAAATTGTGGAACCGCAAGGATGGTAGCCACCACCCCCTCCTCAAAACCCCCAACACGTAAGAAAATTTTACCCCAATGGAAAGCTCTCCATTCACTCATTCTAAATGAAAAAATCCCATGTAAATCCATCTACTTTTACTACCCTAAAACTCAGGGCCGGATTAACAGTCAGTGGGGCTCTAAGCAGTGAATGATTTGGGGCCCCTCATTTTTTTTTGTTATTTAATTTAATTGTTAATAATTTTTTTTTGTTTATGAATGCAAAAGTGAGACACAATTATTTTTATGTTGTATATTTATTGAAAGAGCAATATTCAAACTAAATTCATTTTTAAATTTATTTACAAAAATACTTAAAAACGATCGCTTACAAGTTAAACCTTCTTTTTTCTGCACTTTTGACGAGCAAAATCTTCTATCAATTTGTCAAAATTCATGCGACGCATTACATCCGATTCGATACACAGAAGAGCTAACGAACATAATCGATCTTGTCGCATCGTTGTCCTTAAAGGATTTTTTATTCTTTTCAACTGCGAAAAAGAACGCTCTCCAGAACAATTTGTTATCATTAATGATAAAAATATTCTGAAGCAGATTTCCAAGTTAGGGAAGACTGTTTGAAGTTGATCATTCACAATGATCTTGTAAAAATCAGTGAAATTCGCACTAATACTTTGATCCTTTTCCATTTTTAAACGAACATACTGGTGAAATTGTTGTAATTCATCAGCAAGGTTTGAATTTAAATCCTCAGGATACGATGCGACAAGCGATTCAACCTTGGCAAACAACTCATCGTTGCTTAAATCCATTTTTAATAAAAACGAAAACTTGTCTGCCAGCTTTTCGTAAACCTCGCCTCTCGTTTTCATCTCGACTTGAAGAATGTCGACAATGAAATAAAAAGTCGAAACGCGAAATTTGTCCCTTGCAGATAAAACAGCATCTTCAGCTGGACCATCATTGACTTGTACTCTCCGAGTACGTCTTCGGTTACCATTTCCCCGATAATCACCGTCGGGCAAAATTTCTTTGGACTTGTTTTCGAATTCATCAAATCTTTCTCTGAGATTTAGTAAATAAAAAGTTAACGTTTTATACAAATCACTGCAAACTTGCAAATTAAGTTCTGCATTTTGAAGGGCTTGTGATGTCCTATGAAATTGATGCAAAATATCATTCCACATCGTAACCATGAAAACAAACTCAAACTCTTGCATTTTTTTTGCAATATTCATTGCTTCTTGTCTCGTTTCCCCTTTTTGATCCTTATCTTCCGAAATAGAATCTAACGCGTCGAGAATTTCAGGATACGATTTTAAAATTGCATCTGTGGCAACTGCGTGTGCTTCCCACCGCGTGTTTGAGAGTTTCTTCAAAACTTTTTCATCTTTGATATGATCCTTTAGTACTTTCCATCTCTGTGTGGAAGCAGAAAAAAATACGTAAACTGTTTGTACCAACGAAAAAAAGTTGACAGCCTCCAAACAACAATCGACTGCACTACGACCGACAAGATTCAATGAATGTGCTGCACACGCAATGTATATTGCATATGGGTTGAGTTGTAAAATGATACTTTGCATCCCTTTATAAATACCGGACATGTTTGCTGCGTTATCATAGGATTGCCCTCTGCACTTAGAAAAATCAAGTTTGCAGTCTTCGATCAAAAATTTTAAAACCGCATCCGCAATATCTTTTCCAACGTGACTTTTTAATTCTAAAAATGTTAAAAATCGCTCTACAGGCAAATCATCAAACGGTGAAACGTATCTTATGATGACGCACAACTGGTCAATGTGAGATAAATCAGGAGTTGAATCGACGGACAAACTAAAATATCCAGCAGCTCTTATTTCAGCCAAAATCGCAGCCCGGACTTCCTGACTCATTAGTTCAATGAGCTCCTCGCAAATAGTTTTCGACAAGTACGACACATTCCCTGTAAAAAATGAAAAGTATACGATTATTATTCATCTATAATATAGTAAATTTTCTTGAAAAAGGTCACATATTGACAATACATTGACAATATATTAATACTATATTGACAATACATTAATAATATATTAATAATATATTGACAATACATTGATAATATATTAACCATACAGTGGAAAATTGATCCGAAAATTAAATCATGATTAAAATGTTACCTTTTCCTTTGTTTCCATAATTTGAAATGTGGGAGGCCAAAAACGGATCAAATTTAGCGACAAGTTCTAGCAATCCTAAGTAGTTCCCGTTATTCACGGATCCAAATTTTTCATCTGAACCTCGGAAAGGCAGTCCTCGTTCCGCCAATGTTTGAACGACAGATACAAGTCGGTGCAAGATATGCTTCCAGTATTTAAATTCTTCCTCCATTTGGTCATCAAACTGAGATTTTATGCCCAATCCCTTTCGTCGAATCAAATATGCAAGCATTGCTTCTCTATGAGACTGAGAATTTTCGTGTTGATCAATGACACAAGTGTTACGCCAATCACTGAATCCAGATACCAACCGCGACGAAACATTAGATGAAAAAAGTTTACAAACGAAACAATACACGTCGCCCTTTGACGGAGAATACAGCAGCCATTCTCGAGTATACTTTTCACCGTTGGCCTTGGTACCATTAAAAATGTTGCGAGAGCAGAATCTTGTTTGTTTTCCATCTTGGAAAACTCTCCGCGAGTTTTCCAACGAACTAGAGTGGTGTTGACATTTTTGTGGTCCCTCATTTGTCCAGTAGCTAATATCATCCTCAGAGAGTTCAGTCCACGTTCCAGAATCATTGTCCCTGTTTCCTCGGTGTGCGAGATTTGGAACTGTTGCATCATTGTTATTGTCAACAGCGAGAGGTGGTTCCTGAATTTTTTGCCCGCCGTCTTCTTCCGCCACGCTCGACGCACCAGCAGGATTCTTCGGCAGCGATGTAGAGGGTTGAAAGTATGTCGTTAATTTCGGCACTTTTCTGACGACTTCTTCATCTTTTTGTTTTTTTTCTTCGGCTAGTTTCCGTTTTCGTGATCCACTCGGATAAACTCTCGTCATTTTTACACGTATTTATCACACATTCTAACACTCAATCAACTTTTAAAAACGTTAAAAGCAACTCTGGAGATGTAACGTCTTCGCTCCTCAATTAGAACTAACTTGCAGTCAACAAGGTACAAACATTTATACTTAATTTTTCTATTGTTTGATGAAAACCATATATCCCCACATTTTCGGTTTTTAGTTCTTAGAATTTTTTGCCCGCCGTCTTCTTCCGCCATCATTTTCGGTTTTTAGTTCTTAGAATTTTTTGCCCGCCGTCTTCTTCCGCCACGCTCGACGCACCAGCAGGATTCTTCGGCAGCGATGTAGAGGGTTGAAAGTATGTCGTTAATTTCGGCACTTTTCTGACGACTATAATAGCCTGATCTTAGGGGCCCCACTTCAGAAGTCATTATCCAAACTTTTTTCAATTGAAAAGACTCATTGTATGGGAATTCTGATGTTCTTTTGATCCAGAATTTCCTGTTGAAACTAAAAACAAATAATACTCTTAATCTTTGGGGCCCCCATTTAAAAAGGCATTTTCCCAACTTCTTTTATCTGGCTAAGAAAGACTCATTTTATGGAAATTGAAATATTGTTTTGACTTAAAATTTCTTATTGATACTTGGAAAAAATTAAACGCCTGATTTTCGGGGCCCCAATTTTACGGGGGCCCTAAGCAGCTGCCTAGTTTGCTTATGGGTTAATCCGGCACTGCTAAAACTCTTTCATCACGAACGGCACTCTCAGGCGCTCAGACACAAAGTTTCTGAGTCAGGGGTCTGTAAGTTGATAGGAAGTCATTAAAAAATGAAAACTATAAATCAATAAAATACGTACATATAAAGTAAAATAATTGTCCAAATTTGGCGCATTTTCTGATGCAACCATAACCGATCTTAATAAAACTTTGATGGAATGATTGAAAATGAGATTTCAATGGGGTACCTGGAACGTAAGGCACTAGGCAAAATCGCTAAAAGAAATATCACCCAAAATTTTGGACGATTGTTAATTTTTTTCGACGATATATCATTTTAAGTACTTGAGTTAAAATGCTATGATATAATGGAAAATTTATTTTAAATGAATATCTTTAGGCCATTTTTCATTTTTATTATTTCAGTAAAAATGCAACCGTTTTTCTACGTTACAACTGTAATTCGCAATAGCGCAATAATTCGACAATAGAACTGAGTTTTTTGCGTGTTGTTATTCACTTCATCTTCATTTCAATTAGTCTGTGGTAAAAGAAAATATTCATCCATCGAAACGGAACTACTTACTTGGTGGAACTTTGCAAACTGTACATCATGGCTTCTTTAAGCAACTACTTAACATACATATAGGTTATTTTGCAGAAAAATTAAGTACATACCAATACCATTACAGCGCTATTTAGATTTTATATTAATAAAACGAAAATAATGAATGTAATAATATAATTGAAATATCTTGTTACTCAATTTCATGCAATCATGTGCTCCCAGTGTTACGTCGCGCAACCTGGGCGCACACCACCCCCTATCTTGGTCGTATTAAGCAATTCATGAATTTTATTTATTCTTAGCCGACTTTGTTGAAGCCAAAGGAATGGTTATAATTTAAGCAGTAAATAATAAAAACGCTCTTGAATATTTTTGTGTTTTCTTTCATTTTTCCGTTTTAGGCTTTATTTGACAATGTATTTGGGACCATAATTTATGGATTATGTTTTTTATTTTATATTAGGTCTTACTTCATTTACATTTGGATATTATTTCACTTTCAGTTATTTAAAAATGCAACTTTGGCCAAAGTTGGGTGACTTTTCACATTTGATTTTTGGGCGATTTTGCCCAGTGCCTGGAACGTAGTCCATAATAAGACCCACTATTCCCCTCCAGACTTATAAGTAATCGCTCTAAAAACCCAACCGGACGATATAATAAAGCTCAATTAGTACCCAATCCTACCTACCCGCTTTATGCAGTTTTTCCAAGGTTTGAGCCAACGAATCTATAACGCTTTCCTGAGAGAATTGGACAGTTACAAAGAAAATGAGTTACCATTTAGGATTCCTCTCCGTATCCTCTGCATACAGGATCATCAACAAGTCCCATCCTGTGTAGAAGACCCAAAAGAGTGCACAGTGAGAGGCTATACTAAGCTTGACTTGGCTTACTAAAATTCGTTAAAATTGGGTTAGGTTTGCCACACAGTTCTGTTGTAGTTCTACCTGTAGGGTCAACTAACTAAAGATGACTGCGTAGGTAATCGAACCAATCCGAAATATTAAAGGCAAAGAGTTTTGATGCCCAATTGTGGACAGAGATGCTTCCGAGACTGCACCAAGATGAACAAGTTCGTTCGGCTTTTCGTTCCCGCTGAGGTTCTTGGCAGAAAACGCCTGCTCTGGTATTTTCTTTCAATTTGGAGTCGTCTGTGTATATAATAGGGTTTGCCAATGGTTGAAGCACCGAATGTGATTCCCATTCACCCTTATCTGGAATTTGCAATTTACAGTTGCTCTTCAGCATAGTCTCGCGAAGGTGATCGCTGTCCCTGTCTATGTCAGTTGGGATGGACAGCACGATTCAAAGATGGATTCGCGTGGAACTCATGTGCAGCCTTCTTAATGTGTATTTGCATAGCGTGTATGTTGAGAATGACCTCAAGGGCCCCGTGGATGATTGACGTGCGAGCGCCACTTACACTAAGGAGGCACAATAATTGAATCTTTTCCAATATCTTACGATGATTGGCGAACATCATAGAACCGTGGGTTAGCATGGGTCAGATGACGCTAGTGTCAATCCATAGGATCATCCGCGGTTTAAGTCCTCCATTTTTCCAAGGAGGTCAAGTCGAGTACATTAGTTGTGCGAATTATTAGTGGGTCGCTATACACCAAGAGTTTTGAAAAGTATGAAGCTTACATTTTATTTCAAAGATGCCATATATTGACTTCTTCAGAAATTCATATTCATAGTTTTAAGCAATGTAGATATGTCTTTGAAAGATAATGACTTTGGCTTTATTAAAAAAGTAAGCAGCAAAAGTATTTCCAATTTTTTTTTCAAGAACAATGAACTTATCCTTTGTCCTAGAGTATACAAGGGACAATCCAGGATTTTGGAAAGAGATTTTCACAGGAGTTCCCTTACTGCACATTCGTTAGACCCATCGTGGAGTGTGGCACCCAATGTGGTCTATTTTTTATGCGGTCTACATAAAAATGCATCCAGGCTATGCCCTGCGTGGGCTTCATTGGGACAATTCTGTTATCCTACCTCCATGTGTAGACAGGCTTAAACTCTTTCCATTGGATTCTGTCGAGAATACATGAAAAACTTCCATAGTTGTTTTTAAATTTTATGGTATACAAAGAGAAATACGCTCCTTGAGGAACCACGAATAACTTTTATCAACTCACAAACTCCTGAGTAAAAAGCTTCGTGGCTGAACACCTGAGAGTGCCGTTCGTTATGAAAGAGCTTTACGGTAGTAAACGTAGATGGATTTAAGTACATGGGATTTTTTGATTTAGAATGAGTGAATGGGCAGCTTTCTGATGGGATAAAATTTTCTTACGTGTTGATGGGTTTTGAGGTTTAGTGAGGTGAATGTGATTACGACTACCCTTGGGGCTGTCCAATATGGGCCGTGTGTGATATGATTCGAGACCCAAGTTAAAAATAGTAAAAAAAATTTAAAAAAAATTGAAAAAATAAAAAAAACTTAAAAAAGTTATAAAAAGTAAAACGGGTAAAAAAAGTCAAAAAGAATGGAGTTAAGTTAAAACAAGTAAAAATACAGTAAAAAAAAACTTAAAAAAAGTTAAAAAAACTTAAAAAAACTTAAAAAAGTTAAAGTTAAGTTAAATAGTGATTCGAGATGCGAGATTTGATAGTCGAGAGCCCAGAGTGGAGAGAGGGTATAGAATTTATGACTAAAAAGTAGGAAATAAAATACATTAAAAAAACTTTCGTAAGTTAATTGCACTAAAAAGTAAAAAATTATTATTTCTTTCTCAGTGCTCTAAAAGTTTGGGCATCCATAACTACATATAATCACAATTGCGATTTGAGATTTAATCTGAGTTGTAGAATTTTTTATTTAGCAACGGAATCTTTTCTTGTGTAATCGCTGACAAAGGAAAAATTATATTTTGCCTTTTAGTGCAATTTATTTACAAAAGTTATTTATTTTAAGAGTTTTTTTAATGTATTTTATTATAAACTCAGTAATCGTACCTCCGATAAAGCTCTAAATAAATAGTAGTTTCGATTTGCTTTATTTTGTTTTATTTTTGCCCTTAATGTTACGCAGGATTTAAATTTTTTTATGTTGCAGATATAAAACTGTAGAGAAGGTGAATTTTGAAATGTAAAATGTTAAAGCAAATTATTTAAGCTTGGGAGAATTTATCACGCTTTATACTCAGTTCAAAGCAAAAGCAATTCTGCAGATATTACTTGGACCAGGGAAAATCATGAATGGAATGATATGGCCTTAACCATTTTGAAAAATTTTCCTTCTGTCAATCCAGAGTGTCATTACTTCTGGATTAGGACCTTCACACGTATATCATGTACTTTTGTTTCCTTTACCGCAGCTCAAATATGTCTGATGACGACACGATATTCATATTTGACAATATCTGCAACAATGTTGATCATTTGCTCTCTGTTTGAAATCGTCCTGTCAGGCAATTTTATTGTCCATAACATACCGTGGCTGAGACATGCTTCTTTCACAAGCCTTACAGGCCGATTCGTTGAACTCTTCTGTGAATCTTTTCATTTGCGAATTCCTGATACAGCTGATAGAGCTAATTTATTAGATTTGTTTTTAAAATCTCAACCCGACAAATATTTTATCTTAGTCGGTTCCCCACTTGTTAATTCAGACCACTGTTTAATCACGACTCAATTTACCACCTAAAACCTGTGCAGCCCTACTTTTCCACCTACAAGGAGGTTTCTATGGCACCATAAAACTGCTTATTGGGAATGTCACAATCAGTATCTCAGAGAAATTGATTGGTCGATCTGTTTTGCTTCGAGCGATGTATATCATCATTATTGCGTGAATGCATTCCGTATTCCTACACCAGATATGAACACAGCAAAATCGCTTTTGGTTTAACGATAAGTGCAAGCAAGAAATAAAAGCGACAGAGTCTGCTTTTCGCGCCTGTCGTTTGCATCCATATCCAGAGCTGAAACAAGTCTACAAGACTGCACGAACCACTTGCAAGTTCATTCATTATCCAGAGAGCAAAATTTCTTTTTGACCAGAATGTTAGAAAAAGAATTTTGGAAAGCCGCAAATGTAGCAAAGGTTTCTGGTACCTGCTCAAAACAATCAATCTTACTTGGAAACTAGCTCACACTTAGTCTATTCACAAGAAAGGAAAGGGTAGCGATCCTTCAAATTATCGGTCAATTGTAATCACTTCGATTCTTTAAGGGTTTTTAAATAAATTATTAACTCCTAATTAAAAAAGTATCTACAAACAGATTGAGTCATTGACAATCACCAATATGGCTTTCGGACTGGGCGCTCATCTAGAGACTCGCTGATTTTTCTTACGGAACGTTGGAACCGTTGTCTCCATAATTTTGGTGAGCCCAAATTGTTGTCCTAGATATTCAAAGGTCTTTGATAGAGTCTGGCATGCTATTTTTCTTCGCATGCTGTTCGTAAATGTGCCCGGTCCAACGTCTTTCCGCACTGCATGACAAGCTGTGAATTTCATTATAGTACGACCGACACTTGGATATATGCATTAATGACGTGCAACACACAACATCCAAATCCACTTCGTGCATTGTTTGCAAGCATATTGACCGCCTGCTCTCCTTCATCTCCAACAAAGTTTTGGGAGAAATATAAATCGCGCATTGCTGAAGATATTTTCCGTTGAATACACAAGGCAAATTAAAATATTAGAACGGATTTCACAGCATTGATAATTATTGAAGATTTGAGCTTAGAAATCGCGAATAAAGTTCGCAATCAATTGGGAATGCCATCACCGAATCAATCTGCTGCTCCTTCCTTCAATGTAGTATTGCTTCGTGAACATATAATTACAACACGGGTGAACTTTTGTTGTATGTGCAATCAAATATTCCTAAGCTAATGCTTGAGCAAAACGGCATTTACGATCAAATAATGCAGACTATTAATAACGGAGTTGGAGAAATCTTCTTCTTACATTCGCTAGAAGGAACTTGTAAAACGTTCCTAATTTGATTGATTCTGGAAGCAATTCGATCCCAAAATGACATAGCCTTAGCTCTTACGTCGTCCAGAATAACTGTGACGTTACTAATATGCTCATTCCGCTATGAAATTTCTACTGAACATGCAATTCATTGAAACTCCCACATGCAACATTTCCAAAGCATCCGGAATGTAAAAGTATTGCAGAAATACCAACTTATTGTTTGGGACGAATGCACAATGGCGCATAAAAAATCGCTCTCGAGATTATTTGGGAATGCATTAATATTACTTGCAGGAGGTTTCAGAATAATATTACCTGTAATTCCTCTATCGACGCCAGCGAACGCAATAAATGCTTGTCAAAAATACTCTACTTTGTGGCGACGTGTAAAGACGTTAAAATTATCTACAAATGTGTGTCCAGCTGCAATATGATCGATCAGCTGGCGGTTGATCTGACCTCAGGACGAATTTCTATATCTCATATCATCTGGAATTTAGTGACGTCAAAAGAAGAATTGTTTGAAAATTATTTCCCAATATTCAAACCAATTATAAGAATCATGATTGGGTGAGTGAATGAGATATTCTTGGGGCCAATTACAAAAAAGTCTAGGTATTTACCCGTATTATTCAGTTAAACAGTCAAATCTAGGCATTCACATACAAGTCCGTCGAAAATAGCTACGTTTAGGCCGTTGTTTCAGTTTAGTTCTGCATCAATTCCGCTTACCATGTGAATGGAGTTTATACCGAGAATGCGCTTGTAGTATCAAACTTGTGCTGCAATCATAGCAAAATTTGACAGCATCATTTCCATGGTAATTTTTTGAACAGGTAAACAAATTTATATTTGTAAGATAACAGGCTCTGTATTTCCCGAAAAAAATATATGTATGATATTTCTTACGCATTTAAAAGTTTATGTATTCTCTTAATTACAAAAATTTATTTAAATCTTTTAGAGGAAAAATTAATTGAGGTTATAAATTGGCATAGCATTTGGAAGGTGTTTAGACTGCTTTCAAATTCAGTTATACAGGATAGAAAGGGTCTTGGATGTTGTACCAGCACTTGAAATTCTGCATGAGTATAAACCGAAAATCTTATCCTGCATTAGTTACTACGACCTAAACATACTGCTGCGAGCGTGGCCTTCGGTTCATTATTTAAAACACAATATTTAATATACAAGTTCTTTATTGCACTCTAATCATACAGAATTCAACTCATCAACTTTAATTATCGCTAATACTGTACTTTCAATTATCGCAATTTAATTACAACACTTTCGCTTCGTTATTACTTTCGCTTGTTAACACTGCAACGTCTAAGACAAGACTCTTTTCTGGCGGTGACAGCTGTTATATTTATACCCTACAAACTCTCCAGATTATTCTGGAGTGCTCTATTCCAGAACCTTTTTGACTATTCTATTCATTCTATTCCTGCATCTTCCCGAAGATTCCATCATCGACTCTCCGAATCAGAAGTTGTATACTCTCCATTGCCAGCAGATGTCACCAGTTGTCTCTTTCTATTGCACGTAACATTGCCCCCATCTTAAAATTGTTTGTCCCGAGCAATAGGTGCTTCTCGGTCTTGATGCTCATAGTATTGACACAAGCGGTCCAAATGGATAATTTTATGCTTGCCTCTTTTGCCACGCTGAATCCTGTATACCACGTCATTACTTCTAGTCACTATGTCATTTCGGGTTGTACAGCCAAACAAGATAACCTTCGTTAAATTCTGTGGAATTAGCACGTAAGTCATAGCGAATCTTCATCCGATCAGTATTTGCTGCTAATTTCGTCCTTGTGGCCTCGTGTACATCAGCTAATTGTTGTTTGAGATCCGATACGTAGTCTTCTGGTAACTTTTGTTCACTTCCGGGGTTACCGAATTTGAGGTCGCTAGGTAAACGCATCTCACTTCCGAATATGACTTCAGCTGGGGTTTGTCCGATAGTACTATGAACGGCTGATCTATAATCCATTAAGAATATAAGAATATGTCGATCCCAATCGCGTTGATGATAGTCAACTACTTTATTTAGATGCTCGATCAATGTTCTGTTGAAGCGCTCTACCATGCCATCAGATTGTGGGTGTAGAGTAGTTTTTCTGGGTTTTATTATTCCCAATATTTTCCACATCTCCTGGGAAGTCCGCGATTTGAAGTTCCGTCCTTGGTCCAAATGAATTTCGTGAGGCACACCAAACCTACTGACACAATGCGTTATTATTTGTTCCGCAACTATGGTTGCCTCTTGATTAAGGATTGCATAAGCTTAGGGCCATTTACTGAAATAGTCAATGGCAACTAATGTATAACGGTTACCGCCATCCGTTTCTGGAAAAGGTCCAGCGATGTCTACAGCTATTCTTTCGAAGGGGGCTCCGACATTACACTTATGCATTTCTCCTCTACTGTTGCGGCCCTTTGAAAGCAATATCTTATGAGCGTGAACATTATTTTTTGTTTATACACTAGATGAAATCTAAAGGGTATACTAAGTTTGCCATTCTGTTTGTAAAACATAGAAATAATGATGCTAGAGCAAAATGGATTGGACCCATGCATAAAATTAAAAGTTATTTTGATTTTTGCATGTCCGTTTATCTGTCCGTCCTCAAGATAACTCGAGAACGCGTGTACTTAGGTTTGAAAATGTCGCAAATCGGGTGACTCCTTCGTACGGTTGCCATACAGATATATCATTTTTCACTACATATTTGGACATTGCCTGAGAACGCGTCAACGTAGAGCGTTGAAATTTTGTACATAGTGTTTTCATAAAACCAGTAAATACAATTTCAAAAACGGATCAAATCGGGCAGCTCCTTCTTGGTGTTGCCACATAGAAATTTAGGATTTTTACGTATGCTGTGAAAACGATCAGTCCTATACGCTTTTAATGTACTGGAAAGTTCTTCAGAATATCAAATCCTATAAAATTTGTTCTAATCATTTTTGCTGTTCGACGAACCGTTCTAGAGATATATCCAAAAAGCTCTTCAAAACTCAAACTTGCGCAGATGGGTGACTATACGAAATTACAAACGAGTATTCATCTAGTTGCCTTAGAATTCTAGCTTTTTTACTTGTTTTTTATAAATTACTGGACATTTTTCTTCAGAATTCTTATGCATTATTGGTTGCCGAGACCGATCTAATAAAGTTGAATTGATTCGGGTGCTCGCAGCTCCTGAGCCTAGATAGAACATTCTTTTGATTTACGAATGGCTCCAAAACAAATGAGGGAGATGGGCAGGAGCATATGGTTCAAGACCTCCTGTCAATATATATGTAATTGAGCTATAAATTGGGGAAAATATCAAGAGAACCCACAGGAACAAAAATCTCTATAATATCATTTCTGACTGCAGAGCTGCATTACTGGCTCTTCAATCAAATAGATTCAACTCCAAACTGATTTGGGATTGCCTGCTGGAGTTAATTAAATTAACGCACTCCTATTTATTTGTACAAAATTGGGTGCCTTTACTATATCGCAGCCAACGGGATAGGGGTCCAACTAGCCAGGAAAGATCCGAAATGGAATTCCTATAGCCAATACCCTTCAGTTACGCTGACTGATGAGAAGGGTTGCGTTTACCTGTGCCGTTTCAGTTACACAGGTGAAAAAAGTAGTTTTTAAAATGATTTTAGTTCGATTTTTTTTTTTCATCTATTTTCATAAACATGGAACAATATAAATTTACTATTTCCAGATAGTTTTCTCTTTGCTGGCACCGTTCTAGATGTTTTGTTTTTTTCGTTAAAAACCAACGTCTTGTCGGCAGTGCTCTTGCACATTTATTCCTTATCACACTCCAATCGATTGAGCTATTGATAATCAATCAAATTTCTGCCTGACAAATTAAATTCATGTTGTTCCTTCGATAACTAAACCAGCTCGTATAAAAATTACAGCCAATATAAAATCATTTTTTTAAATTTTTTTTTATCGATAAGAAAGGCGTCTGGCACATACTAGCAGCAAAAAAAATGTATGGGAATAATGAAATTATATTATTCAATGTTTAGAAATCGAAATAAAATCATTTTGAAAACTGCTTTGTTTACCTGTGGAACGGAATGGACACAGGTAAATGCAACCTCTCTCATCAAACAGATGGGCCCGCATGCCTATTGAGATGGCGACACTGCTAGCTCTCGTACTATTTATATGTAAGAATTTTTAATAATCTGCAACTGGCTGCTGTGAAACGAAGCTGGTGACGCGTTGGTTGAAAGGAGGCATAGCAAAATTGACGTGATTTTGAAATTAGAATAAACCATTCCTAATTTGAGAATAATTTATTTATTTACCTAAGGTACCTATAATATATATAAGTTACTGAAATATTGTGTCAAATGAAATATGTAGTAGATTGCATATGCATTAATTTAAATAATAATTTCTTGTAGAACAGAAAGAATACAAAATTCAACAAAAAGATCTCTTACGAATACTTCTCTATGTATATATATATCTCATAAAAAGCAAATTTATTGAGAAAAAATCTGAAATTCCTTTGAATTCCTTTATTACATTTTTTCCACATTCCTAGACATTGTTAGATAGGGAAGAAGAAAAAACATTTGTTATCGAAGGTAACTTAACATCCTCATATTTTACAATTTTTTCTAATAGATGGCGCCATCTGTAAACATGATTTCAGTCATTCGGTAAAAATTTCGCCTCTGTTTGCTAATTTGGTACATGTGCGGCCATCGAGAAGAGGTAACAGATTTGGTGGCATATTTATATGTATAAAATCAATGCTTGAGCCAAACATATGTACCTATATGTATTAAGTAAAACATACTAACAAATGGTATCTCTACACTCAAAATCGATAGTAGATTAAGAGAATAATGATAAATAAAAGTAACAATTAAAAAGTAAATTTAAACTCAATGAAAACCCTAGCAACTGCAATCTTTCAATTGAATAATTTCTGAATTTAATTTATAAATACTCAATAACATTGCGGTAATAGAAATGTATCTACATATATACATACATATATCCTCCAAAACTCAAATTTACCATTCCACATATTACCACTTAGAGATCGATAAATTGACAATAAAATTTGAGATAAAAAAAATTCTCAAAAATTATGAAAATATCAAAATTTTGAACTACTTCAGATAGCGCAAATCTAATTTTAAATTGAAATCTGAAAGTTCCTTGTTATCACGAGAACCATTGTAAAAAAAACCTATTTAAGACTCAAATTAAAGTAGAACTAATCAGTGCTACTTCAGTAACTGTTCACCATGAAGGCCAAGCTAATTGCAATTTTCCTCATAGTTTTCTTGGAATTGTTCAATGCATTTCCCATTTCGGAAGATGCAATTAATGAAGTCGATGATGGACTAAACGCAGAGTACGGAGAGTACTTTGAAGGTGATATGGTCCTCAATTTTGAACAAATGAGTTCTATTTTATATCCAAACAAAAGGAATGGTGCAGTTGATGAAAAATATCGATGGCCTGGAAATATTGCCTTCTATGAAATCGATTCCGTATTCGGTGAGTTTTTTTAATTTATGTATTGAAAAATTCCTAATTCATATCCCTTTTGATTCTTTCTTTCGCATAGACGATGAGCACGTCCAACATATCAAAAAGGCTATGCAAACAATTGAAGAAGCGACATGCATAAAATTCAAACCACGGACTAAAGCTACTAAGGATTACATTCATATAACGGTATGTTGTCGTATATTTGAAGATCAATTTTCAACTATTACTATTACAATACATCTTACTTACAGGGTGATAGTTCAGGATGCCACTCAGCTGTTGGTAGGCATGGTTCAAAACAGAATTTGAATTTGGCACCATATCCAATTGGTATAGGTTGTTTCCGACTAGGAAGTACAATTCATGAATTCATCCATGCCTTGGGATTCCATCATCAACAAAGTGCTTCTGATCGTGATGATTACGTCACAATCATTAAGGAGAATATCAGCAGAGGTCATGAGCATAATTTTATTAAATACCCACGGAGTATGGTATCCGAATTTGGCGTACTTTACGACTATGGCAGTATTATGCACTACAGTGCCCTTGCATTTTCAAAGAATGGAAAAGTTACAATCGCTACCCGTGATAGAAATGCTAGAATTGGGCAAAGGGATGGAATGAGTGAAAGTGATATTAAGAAAATAAATCGCATGTACAAGTGTAAACAATCTTAGATAAATGTATATGTATATAAGCACAAATAATAGGTGATCGAAATTTATATTTTATTTATTTAGTTGACGCAAAATTTGTATAATAAAGTTTTCTGAATAGTAGCAATGCTGTGCATATCTTAATACCTAAAGAAAATTCTAGATTTCTAACGAAAAAGAATTTCCATGGCTTGAAATTTGTAAGTGCACCTATACAGGGTGTCCCGTAAATGTTGTAATATCCGATGGCTACGGATAGGTCATGCTTAGACGAGCAAAAAATTTTATTGGTGGAAGGGGGTGGGGGAAATTCTAACAGTTTCCGAGATAACGGGACTTAAAGATATTTGGGTTTGTTTTCATAAATCACCCTGTAATTTCTGAACATTATACACTATGATGATGATTTAAACCTAAATCTGGTCTATAAATTTTTCCCTCCTCCTCTCTGTTTTGAAGATATGGTTCAACAAAATAAAAATTTCCGAATTTTTAGTAGTTTTTTTTTAACTACTATTTTTAACAATAAGCACGTCATCAATACCAATATTTCATATTGGGTTTAAGAAGGCCAAAACCCTAGCTTTAAAATGATATATTAAACTCTATACCGAAAATGTAACCGTTTCTGCATTTTTTGTAAATTTTATTAAGCCTATCCAGTGTAAATGGACCAAAAGGTCAATTAGCGCCAGAATGTAGGCAATTATATTTTGGGAATGCGATTTTTGAGCCATTTTCGCTGGAAAGGTGCAAAGATCGCAGAAAGGGTGACATTCTGGGCACAGAGTGTGATAGGTCATTTTAAAGCTACGGTTTTGGGCTTCTTAAATTCAATATGAAAAATTGTTATTGATCACGTCTTTTTTCAGGAAAATAGTAGTTAAAAAAAAACAAAAAACAAGCAAAAATTTCGAAATTTTAACATTGTTCAGTTATAACTTCAAAACGGAAAGGTCCAATGATTATCTATTTACCAAAGTTTAAATCATCATCATAGGGTGTAACGTTCAGAAATTACAAGGTGGATTATAGAATTCAGTGAAGTCACTTCAGAAAGTTGTGCGAAACTATTGATGTAATATCATGAAATAAAATTTATATATATATATAGAGCGTTTCAGAAATAATGGAAAGAGGTTAAAGTACAGACAATTCGCATGGTTTCTGAGTTATTCCAGATGTTACGCTTGAAGTGAAGTTTAGTAGTCTTGTAAATGAATTTGCCTATATCTTCTACACTGTTCATAATAAGAATGTGGTTTTCAATTCATATTAAAGAAGACAGCCCGACATTTCCATTTACGTGTTACACAAATTATCCTACTAGAATAATTGACCAGAATAGTTCGTGGCTCTGTTTATCTTAGCTATGCTCTAAAGAGATTCGGTAGGTGTTACTCATGCTGGATTCTTTGATTGTTTTGGGAGAAATGGGGATTTAATTTTGCAGAGATCTTACATCTTCTTTAAGCACGGTGACCAAACTGAAATTTATATTTTGCTTAAAATATTAAGAAATTCATTATTACGAATTATTTGAAAAGATTTCGAGGATATTCAAAAAGATTTTATCATTCGAATTCGGCTAATACTACACGTTCTCTAATTTCTGTTTTTAACTCGTTACCTCTTTACGCATGCATTAAAAGGGAAAAAATATATGACATATTCAAAACGAAAAATGTTTTTCAAATTTTGCGCTCATGTTTCCTAATTTCTTTATTAGGTTAGCTTTGTTTAAAACGTTGAAAATCAAAACGAAGCGCGAGTTTGGCCGCAAAAAAATGCATTGGACAAAGTTATCATCTCAGGATGAGAAGAAATATAATTTAGCCGGCCCAGATGATCTGAGGAAGGAAGATGGAAAGTGAAAGTGGGCTTTCCAACAAGGCAGAACATTTTCACAACGGGTTTTGAAAAAAAAAAGGTTGGAATTTTGGAAAGTGTCTCTATCAAGTGATACTCCCACCCACCGATACGATATAAAATAGAGTTATTTGAGCGAGTCCAACTTCTCGCATTAAAAATTAAAATTCAATTGCAAATCTGTCGACTGTCGAAGTATGTGCGCGTCATAAAGACGTTTTGCTAAATTTAAAATTTCTACGTTACGTCGTTTTCAAAAAAAAACTTGTGTAACGTACATACAGATGGACCGACGTAAAAATGATCGTACAATGGCTCCTTTTTTTCTTTTTGAAATACGGAACCCTGTACATGGAGATCATAGGTACTCATTATCGAAAAAAAGGAAATAATAAAAAATAATTTTGTGTTTATGTAAGCATGTTGGTTAAGTTTAAGCTGAACTTAACCAAATGTCGCCGCTTTCAACTACCCCTGAAGTAAAAATAACGCCATTATTTGAATATTAATTCAATTCAATTTCAGGAAATGGATTTACGCCGCGTCAATTTCAAGTTTGAAAACGTGCAACATTTTTCTCTGATGTAGCTTAAGGTAATTTGAAGTTTTCATAAAAATACTAGATGAATATATCCAAGTCTCGAGGCGGGTACCTATACATATATATAAAATATTCCCTTTTTAGTAAGCCAATCTCAGGGGATATCCCATACTACATAGCACAGCATAGAAGGAAGGAGATAGGGAAAGGAATTAGGGAACGTGAGGAGAGTGGCAGATGGGCTGATGTCATTCTTAAGCTCTTCCAGATTGTATGCCGCAGAACAGGGAGAAGATTGTAGACTGTTCAACATTCGCATAGTTCTAAGGCATCGCCGAATTTTACTGAACAGGCAAAAATATTTTGACGGGTGAAAGTATCTACGTAGATATTTTGTCAGAGCATTGACCATGCATGTAGCGATAAAAATCGAAATGTATTCATTATTGCGGTTGAGTTTGAAGGCTCTCTTTTGGACAATATCCAATGAAGCTAAGGCTATATGACTAGCCCTGGTCTAAATATGAGGATTGTATTCCATTTTAAGTCTGATTTAGGACTTGTAGAGGAGCGCTAGATTCTATGGGCTGAAATATTTCTTACACCTTTTCATTTTGCTGTTTCTTTGGCAACGGAGAAGAAATGATTCGCTTTGCGCCAAGCGAGGATATTGCCAAGGTTGTTATCCAATGATCTCATCATGCAATCTCGTTTGGCACATGCGGCATTCCGTCTGGACTCCGCAAGAGTGTCAAATTAGTAAGCGAGATCAAGAGTACTATCATCGGCTAAACTATGGATGGGATTTAAAGTAAGGGAAAGCAGATTATGAATGAAAGTTAGGAAGAGAGATGGAGGGATAACAGAGTCTTGAGGCACACCGGCATTTACAGGGTGAGGTTCTCATGTAACGCCATCTAATACAACCCGTATTAGGCGACTAGAAAAGAAACTTTCAATTCATAATAGAAGAGGAGGGAAAGACCATGGTTTCAGGTTTGGATTAAAGGGTGCAGGATGCCAGATTCTCCCAAAGAATTGGGGCAACGATCTTGGACTCACTAAAATTGTGAAGACTATACTTCCAACGCTTCGTAAAGAAAGTCAACAAGTCTCCAGATGAGCGTCCAGTCCGGAAGCTATATTGGCGATTCAAAAATCTTAAAAAAAATCCTACCCTTTCTTGGGAGTAGACTGAACGTGGGCTAGTTTTCAAGCAATTGAATATTTCCAGTCGAATAAGACAAGATGCGTATTTTCCCTTGTACACATTCACATCGGAGTTGCAAAACAGGTTCCTGTGAATTGGGTGGAAGACGAGAATATGAAGTGAATCTCGCAACCAAAATATAGCTTTATCCAGGAAGTCAGTATCAGTTCAGCCTTGTTAAGTAGTAAATGTATAGAAGAACTGGTAAGTTGTTTCTGATATTTTCGATAAGAAACCAGAAACCTTTACTGCTTTTGTGGCTTGCCAAGATTTTTTGTCGAATTTTCTGGTTAAAAAGCAATTTTTCTCTCTGGATAATGAATTTGTATGTGCTCCATGCAGCCTTATAGACTTGTTTCAGTTCTGGAAATGGATTCAAATGATATGAGCATTATGCATACTCTGTTAAACGAAGAGCGATTTTACTGTTGTTGAGATCGGCTTTAGGAATACGTAATGTATTCATATTGTTAAAAGTTGGCGTTATCCACTGTTGACGATTGGAGAGGAAGACTTTTTCCTTCGGATGGCGATCCATTGCAACAATGTTGCACCAGCTACAACTTGATGAGAGAGTGCCTGAAAGTAGGTCAGCAGGTCTTGTAGCTAACAGCTGGGCTGTGGTGAGAGATAGGAGCTTTTTCCGACAGCCGTTTGTGGACCGAATAGATCTTTTCTTGAATGGGTGAAGTGAATGGAGCTTGCGAAAGTAGATAAAATGGCTAATGTCGATTGAGCTCTGCCACATCCGTGAAGTGTGTTGTTTATCAGTGTCATTTGGGAAAGATGGACAATAATTAATTCGCGTCGTTGATGGTTTTTTTTTTAATTTCTCTAATGAGGAAAGTTGAGGATTTTTAGTGTAGTGTATTAAGTCGTGGAAAAGTTATAATGCCTCGTTTTGACGCCGTTTGCCACAGGGCACCGGGCTGGAATGGTGCTCGATTTCAAGAGGAATTAGTTAACGGTTAATTAGGTTTTCTCTAATTAGTTGACTGAATCCATAATTTCTACTGATAAAAAAATATCATAAAAGTAGTAATCTGCTGCGATGAGGAATCGAACTCCTCTTGTTCAAATTACAGACAAAAGCCTTTCCACTGGGCTACACTTCTCATACTAGGAGTGGTGATTGAAAATGAATAAGCACCCTTTAACTACACTTAAATTTATTTAAACGATTAATTCTGTACAATTAGTTCAAAGTTGTTTCAACTATTTCTAAATAACTTTACAAGTTCAAGTTCACTTTAACCAATTCAGGCAATGAAAGAATGAAAGCACTTCCGACGACAAAAACGATATTATAATATTTATGAAAGTAACCGTATATTTATTTCCCGACTTTAATATAGATTTCAAACTACTTTTTTTTAATTGCGTTCAAATTTTTCAATTGATGTCCAAATTTTCTACTAACCGCGAAACAAGATTACTTGACCTCTCGACTACCGATTTCAAAAGTGATCTCTTCTCTTAAAAAATACCGTATCTTTTGGCAATGTAAAATCCATTTGAATTTTCCAGAAATTTTATCATTTAAGGTAACGGTCAAATGTTTCCCCTCAAAAATCTATATGTTTTATATGCTATCCCTTTCTTTAATACTTCGAATATACTTATCGATAGGTATTGACCTGAAATTTCTACATTGAAATGTTGGTACGAGTGTTAAAATTCCCAGTCTATTGCAGCAAATGTCACTATCAATGGACTGAAAATCGCTGTCAAATAAATAGGTAAGTAGATATTAAAGTTTGTCTAAATTTATTTATGTTCATAAGAAACTTTGTGTTATTTATGTTTTGTTTAAATGTTTTGTGATGTGGAATCGT
Organism: Dioctria rufipes; assembly: GCA_963924295.1. Taxonomy (NCBI): domain Eukaryota; kingdom Metazoa; phylum Arthropoda; class Insecta; order Diptera; family Asilidae; genus Dioctria; species Dioctria rufipes. Next base: position 62,946,394 of record OZ002740.1, on the reverse strand, counting down.
TTTTGTCGTTGGTGAGTCTTGTATAATTTATTTGTTTACATACTAAGCTTTGTTTAAATTCTAATTAATGAAATTAATTTATTTCTTTTCAGCTATTTAAAAGAGCAAGATTGGATTACTACAAAATTGGAATAATCAAAATTTTAGATAAGTATTGCAAATACTAAATTCTAAGAAATATACTTTGTGATATATAATTTTTATTATAGGTTGATGATTATGCTGCAACAGATGGCGTTATCTTAATTTGCCGTCAATCTGGGTACTTTTCAGCAAGTCAATAGTTCGACGTGGGAAGATGTATTGCAGGCATCAATACAGGGAAATTCTTCTCGGAATTCTAAAGATGGCGCATCCAAGTTTGGTAAATACCACTTACTACCGCAGATGTAAAAATAAATTAGAAAAATATTTGTGATGTCAGTGTGCACGTTGGTATATGTGCTTTGTCGAATTTGTGTCAGCAAAGATTTCGTGCTTGACAGGGGAAACGACTTCTGTTGTAACTCAGGTACCTTTGCCCCGAATCACAACCATAATAACGACACATCAATGTATCGTCCAATACGATATATTGATGTACCATTAATTGACCCTGAAAAAAACATTTCAATTTAAATTTCATTCAAAATCTCATTCAAAATTTAAAATGCATTTAGAAATGCATTCCCATATTATAACAAAATACAATTTAGCATAAATTGCATTTTGTTATCAGACACACATTCCACTCACACGATATGCACACTTACCTACATACAGTATCTTATTTTTTTTTGTGTATGTACAGTGTACATACGTACATTACTTACTTCCTCCAATCTAATTGTATGTACATACATACATACATACATACAATTATCAAATTATTCGCGCCCTCTTAAAATTAATATTTCAAGACGGGCGCACAAGTGCATATCAGATTACAGTTTTCCATTGATGCATATAGCTCGCATCAAAACTTTTTATATTTTCTCACGTACGTTTTTTCAACGTCGTGAGAAAACTATAAAAAGAAAGAAGAGCTTTTTAAAATATATCATGGGTACCTGTACGCAATTTGCCCGATCCTCGGGGAGTGTTTTTTTAAAATCCGTCAAGTAAAAACAAGATCGGGGAGTTTTCTTTTTAATCGTAGAGTCTGAATTATAATTTCTAATTTAACAAAATTGATAGTTCTATATATAAAAAGCAGTGAATTATAAGTTCTAATATAACAAAAATTGTTATTCCACATCAAAAACGCAGTGGATTAAAATTTCTTTTACTAATTTAATTCCTAGTGTATCAATTCCCATTACGAACAATATATTATAATCTCAAAAATAACCTTAAGTGTAGTTATCATTTCTACCAACGAAAATATTAATTCCTTTACTAAAGATGAGTTGTGGGCCTCTATCCCAGAGCACGGCTCACAAACTATAACACTTCCCCAAGGGCTTTGGGGCTCCTCAATAAAACACCAGACTAAGATGAATTTAAATTTGTTCAATTTAAGTCACTAGTTTGATATATTTAAAGGCTGATCAATCTTCTGAGTTTTCCAACTACCAAATATGCGCAGAAGTTTTATGGAGACTCAAACTTTGAGATCTTCGATTTCAAGTAGTAGTAGCAGCCACCTATTTTTAGAGTTCTCCACAAGGAGGTATTCCTCGGGCTTTTCAGGGTAGCCAAGTTTTGATGGATCTAGTCTGAAGATTCTTTGCCCTACTATTTAAGAATAATTACTTGACAAATTACTCACCACTGCCAGCCCTAGAGCTAAAAGCTTTTGTGAAAACTAAATAAATAGCAAATAAACAAACTTCTCAAATAATAAAACTCCGCGATTTTCAAGTCATTGGATTTCTATTTATTGATAGAAATTTGAATTTTATTTCTAATAACAGAGATTCGCCTTTTTTTTCTATACAAAAACTTAACAAATTTTGTCGTCCGCACTTACCTTTTCTTCTTGAAAAACATCGGAAGAACAGAGCCCGTTTTGTTTTCTCCCTTTCTGTGTCTGGTTGAAGAGAAAAAGGTGGCTTTTCAGAGGGTCCGGTCGTTTCGCATCAGGATATTCCGCATTCACCTTCTAATTCACGATTTTTACCTTTTCAGAATTTGTGGAGGCTGCACTGCAGAAGTCGACATGATTCTCTTAATTTCCAGGTAAGTTCACTGCTGACGGTTTCTGCGGTTGTGGTTGACCTTTATGAACTTTTTAAATTGTTTTGACTGATTTCGATTAACCATTTTAGGGAATCTGTTATAATATATATAAATATAGTTCTAAAGTGCATTCATCAACATCTTTTGAAGTAAAACAGATCGGTCAATCAATTTCTCTAAGATACTGCTTGAGAATTTCCTAATCAACACTTTTCCAGTGCCACAGAAGTCTACTTGTAGGTGCAGGTTTGAGTTGGTAAATTGAGTCGTGATCCACTAGAACTGTTGCAAGTTAAAAGATTCACAGAAGAGTTCAATAAGCTGGGGAAGGGCTTGTGGTAGAAGAATATCTGAGTTGTGGTTAGACATGTTATGGACATTAAAGTCGTCGACCAGGACGATTTCGGAAGAGGAGGAGACACAAAGCAAATGATCAATATTGTTGGAGATATTGTCAAGTGCGGATACCGTGTCATTATCAGATATATTTTGGCTGTGATAATGGAAACAAAAGTACTTGAAGTGCCTGCGAATTTCGAATCTAATTCAGATATAATTAAACTCTGGATTGGTAAAAGGAAAATCTTTAAGAAAGGTAAACTCCACATCATTCCGTATATAAACTGCGAGCCTTCTATGCTGAGAAAAAAGATGAACCGAAGTGTAACCAGAGCGTGATAATGATTAATATCAGCATCAGAAATGACTCCTTGGTTTCACTTAGCGGAAGACTTGCCGGATTTTTTGCGTTACGACACAGCGAGGTAAAAAAAAAACAACAAAATACTTATTTACTGCTTTTCTTTGTATGCGTATGATAAGCTACTTTACATAACTTATCTGGCCTAATTTCTGAGTATTTTCGAAGTATCTGATTTAATTAATTAGAAAACCTAAATTAATTTTAAGTGCACTGCAATCGTTGGAAAAAACTGAAGTTTTTCAATATGAACTAACACATAAACAAATTTGACAGTAATTTTCTATCTACTTCCACTTAAACATCGATCAAAAGACAATGAAATTTGAGATAAATAATTCCCAAAAAATCAAGTTAATTCCAAAATTTTAAAAACTACTTCAAATAAAGCGCGTGGCTTTAATCAAATTCTATATTTATATTTAAATCTGAAAATTTGTGGTTATCACATGGTGACAAAAAATAAGGTATTTAAAGTCTATATTAAATATGAAGTAATCAGTGTTGCTTCAAATGCTGTACACCATGGAGGCCAAACTAATTGCAATTTTCCTTATAGTTTTCTTGGAATTGTTCAATGCACTTCCCATTTCGGAAGATGCAGTTAATGAAGGCGATAATGGACAAAACGCCGAATACGGGGAGTACTTTGAAGGTGACATGATGCTCAGTTATGAACAAATGAGTTCCATTTTGTATCCAAATAAAAGGAACGCCGTAGTTGGTGATAATTATCGATGGCCTGGAAACATTGTCTTCTACGAAATTGATTCTGTATTCAGTAAGATTATAAAATTTTCGTTTCAAAAAATTTCTAAGCAAGTGCTTCTTCTTAGATGAGGAGCATGTCAAACATATCAAGAAGGCTATGCATAAAATTGAGGAAGTATCTTGTGTAAGATTTAAGCCTCGCACTAAAGCAACCAAGGATTATGTTCACGTTACGGTATGGTGTAATCTATTTGAACATTCATATTCGACTGTTATATAACAAAAATAACAACTGCTTATCTATAGGGTGAAGATTCAGGATGCCATTCATTTGTCGGGCGACATGGATCAAAACAGCATTTAAATTTGGCTATAAGTCCTATTGGTATAGAATGTTTCCGGCTGGGAAGTACAATTCATGAATTCATCCATGCCTTGGGATTCTATCATCAGCAAAGTGCTGCCGATCGTGATGATTACGTAACAATAATTGAGGAGAATATTGAAGATGGTCATTATCGTAATTTTATTAAATACACTCGAAGTATGGTAACCGATTTCGGTGTACCTTACGACTATGGCAGTATTATGCACTACAGTGCATATGCATTTTCGAAAAATGGCAAAGTTACAATTGCTACTCGTGATAAAAGTGCTAAAATTGGGCAAAGGGATGGAATGAGTGAAAGTGATATTAAGAAAATAAATCTTATGTATAAGTGTCCTCAAATTTAGATAACCATGTACGTGTGTATGTGTGTGTGTTTGTGTGTATATGAATAAGTGAAAAGTAAAACTAGATGAAGCAATTTATTGTTCGTATTATTTTTTCGGCTAATTTAGTTGCGAATTGATTTTTACAACCAAGTACTCTTGAGTAATGGAGATAATCGAGTTGTCTGATTTGTATGATTTTTACTTCATTATTCAATTTAGGAGACAAAAGATTCTAATTATGGAGTCCAAGGCAGGGGCGGATACAGGATTCTTGTGAGGAGGGGGCGCGACTTTGATTTATAAACGGTATAAGCTGGAAATCGGTCAAAAGTTCGAAGACACTCGCCACCACCCGCAAATGTCAAATGCACACATTTTATCATTTAAAATATTCGTATCGAACAGATAAGTGAGTGGCTACCACTCGGAATGAAGAAAGTTGCTCAACGCTCAACTTTTGTCACTCGCGAAAGTCAAACGAGGCGTTAAATTATTTATGGTGTTTTGGTTTGTAAATGGTGGAAGTGTAGAACTTCCAAATCATCCATTTTAGTTAGTAAAAATAAGGAAACACATTTTATTCAAATTGACGAATTCATCATAAATTGTAACTTTGTAAAATACAGCAATTAAAGCGCTACGTACCGTATCTCTACTAAAGTCAAGAAAGTTTTTTTTTTATGTTATTGAGTTTATATTATTGAGTTTTTTATATTATTGAGTTAAGTTCAGGGGTACCTTATGATGGAAAGCACAGGATGGCAGGAAGGTGATAGGGAAAGGGAATAGGGAACGTGAGGAGAGCGTCAGAGGTACTGATGTATGTCACTCTAATACTTTCGTCGGAGTAAAGACAGAAGATGGTACAGTGTTCCACATTCTCCCAGATCGGGATAAAAAGCATCAAGGAGTTTTACTGTATGGCCGAAAGTAATTTGATGGCTAAAAGGCTGTGGGCAATTTGGTGCGCGAGTATTGCGTGCAGGAATTATTCTACAAGGGATCAGACTAGATATCGCATCAGAACATTGACTCTGCATGTAGCGATAAAGGAGTGAAAGACATCCATCATTGCGGCGGTGTTCGAGTGAGTCAATATTACAAGTTATTGCCACATCAACAGTGAGCTTGATGGCTCTTTTTTGGACAATATCTAATGGAGGTAAGACTGTGCGACCAGCTCCGGCCCAGATATGGAAATTGTATTAAATTCCAGGTCAGGTGTAGGACTTATAGAGGAGCGCTGGATTCGATGCGGTGAAATATTTATACACTTTCTTCTTTGGCAACAGAGAAGATGTGATCTGCTCAGCTTAGCTTGTTGGAAATATTTATGACAAGGAAGCATAAATACAGTGTATTATAAATCAGTGCTCCATCAAATAAAACTGGATGGAGAAATATGATGTTGCTTTAAAGAGATGAGACAGCTTTAGTTATAGATGTATTGAATTCAACGCGATTTGCTTTGATCCAAGCGAGGATATTATCAAGGTCTTTATTCATTGATCTAATAATGCAATCTCGTTTGACAGATGTGTCATTCTCTCTGGAGTCCCCAAGAGTGTCAAAGGATTAAGCAAAATCAAGGGTACTGTCATAGGCAAAACTATGGTTGGGATTTAAAGTAAGGGAAGGCAGATAATTAATGAAAATTAAGAAGAGATATGGAGAGATAACAGAGCCCTGGGGTACATCGGCATTTATAGGGTGAAGTTCTGGTGATCTAGTGATATCTAGTACAACCGGTATTATACGATCTGGTAAAAATTGTTTCAATCTATAATAAAAGAGGAGGGTAGACACCAAGTGCTTTAAGTTTATCTAAAAGGACTGGATGACAGACTGTATCAAAGACCATGTAAACATCAGAGCGTCCAATCCGAAAACCATATCGGCGATAATTGATGAGTTGTTTGGTTTCTAGTTTCTTCATTAATTTGGAGTTAATAATAAATTAAAAAACTTTGAAAAAATCGAAGTGAATGCAGTTGGTCGATAATTTGAGGGATCGCTACCCTCCCCTTTCTTGGGAGTAGACTGAACGTGAGCTAGTTTACAACCAGTTGGAAATTGTCTTGTCGAATAAAACAAGTACAATAGTTTGCGCAAGAGTTAAGCCAATGATGAGACACAGCTTTTAATTAACAGGTGTGAGAACCTTGTACACAGCTATCTTACGGATGTATATTGGCTCTTATATAGAGAACTTGAAACGAATCTATTAGTCAAAATATTCGCTTGATCCAGGGAGTCAACAACCACTTCACAATTGTTAAGCAGTGAAGGTATAGAGGAATTGCTGAAGTTCTTTTTGATGGTTTTGACCAGGGATCAGAAGCCTTTGATATCTTTGCGGCTTACCAAGATTCTTTGTCTAACATTTTGATCAAAATGAAATTTTTCTCTCTGGATTATGGACTTGCAGGTGTTTTGTGCAGTCTTGTAGACTTGTTTCAATTCAGGACATGACTGCAATTAATAGGCACGTAAAGCAGATTCCTTCTCTTTTATTACTTGGTTGAATTTATCGTTAAACCAAGAGCGATTTTGCTGTTGTTGAGACCTGCTGTAAGAATAAGGAATGTATTCATACATACCAAATACAAAACAGACCGACTAATCAATTTCTCTAAAATACTGATTGAGAATTTCCCAACGAGTATTTAGATTTCTTTTTATTTAACGTTTTAGCTGAATATTCTACTATTGTATTTTACGAAATAATAAAACATTTTTTTTCCAAAATGAATGTCTTGCTTTAAATGCAATAACTCACTACAACAATATACAATGATTTGCTTTCTGTTGTGTAGTTTCGTTGAATTTCTGCAATTACGAGTTGTAATTGTTTCTTTAAATATTTGCATTGAACTGCCGATAATATTTTAACCGTCTTTACATCGAAGGCTCATCAACGAAGTTTTTGGCAGCTGTTTTCAATTAAAACAAATCTCCCATCGCTTTTACCCGCATAAGCTCTGCTTAAAATTGAACATTTCTAGAATTTTTTTGTTTTTTAAAAAAGTGTAGTAGAAAAATTCATTCAGAAGATCTACTGCAATTTGTTTTTTGTTTTTCAGGGAGCGCGCTACACCCGCTCCCCCTAGCTGGATCCACCAAGGCGGCGTATTGCGATAAGCTGCTAAAGTAGACTAAAATTCGCTAATAATGATTTCAATAAATTTCAAAATTCAAATGCAGAAAAAATGGAAACTTTCGGCCCAGCGATCATTGCGCTCTCACCAGTATGGTTATCTCTGATAGCCTACCATACATAGAATATCAATGATGGAGGTCGCCTAATTAACCACATAAATACTTTTCATCAAAAGCAAGTATGAATTTTATATGGTAGCAATATTTCTCATTGCACTTTTAAAGTTGAGTGATTATTCCCCTTATCGCCATACTGTACTCGGACAAACCAAGTAAAACTTGAAGGTGGACAATTTATCGCCTGTAGTAGACTGAAATTAATTGAAAATAATTGAAAATAAATAAATAATTGAAAATAAATAAATAATTGAAAATAATTTCAATGGAATTCCAAAATGCATTAAAAATACAGAAAAAAAATCAACACTTATAAGCTCCTAAAATAATAAAAAAAAAAAACGATCACTGAAACCTATGTGCGTAAAGTTAGCACCGCGACTTCGCCTGATTTAGTTCGGAACTATCTCATAATTTTTCATTATTTTGTCGTTAATTTGTTACAAAAGCCATTAATTTGTCATGTCCTTTTTTTTAAAGGAAACCATGTCGTGAAAACCATAAATGTTTCATGTCTTTTTTCTAAAAGAAATTGGATGTGGTAATAACTTAACGTCAAGTTATCACCAAAATGATGGGGATTTATCTGAAAATGTTATCTTCGAATCCAGCACTCTTTCAAGGATTCACATTTTTAGTTAGTAGAAGAGAGAAATTATTTTCATGTATTGTAGCTGAGGAATTTTTAACTAATGACAGAATTGAATTTTGAGTCGTAATACTTGCGTGAGGAGTATTCGAATTCGCCTGAGCTCTGGCTTGATTCTGGTAGGCTCTGGGAGATTTGTGCTATTTTCTGTAATAGCTATACTGAGAGCGTGTTGAGCTTACTTGATTTGTACAGTATTTTATAGTCATATTCGTCAAGACGTATTCTCCATTTCATCAGTCTAGAGGAGTGATCGTTCAGATTCATGAGCCATACTAATGGTTTATGGTCAGTTATGATAGTAAACTGTCTGCCGTAAACATGTGGTCTGAATTGCTCAACTGTGAAAACGATAGCTAAGAGCTCTTTTTCTACTGTTGAGTAGCGAGTTTTTCACCATTGGAAACTTGATTCACATATATAGGGCTGCCATCTCTAAAATTATGAAACTAGGACAACGACTTCGAAAGCCCCGGATTTGTTGACATTCTTCTCAGATAATGCTGCTTATTTTACTTACTAATGAAATGGGTTCAAATTGTGATACCATGTCTTTCTTTATTTATTTACTATAAAATTAGTCAGTTCACAAAAAGCAGTAAACCAGCAAAACAAAACGATGCCAACGAAACAAATATAAATCTTCTTAAAGTTAAAGATATAATTGCACTTCTGTAGAAAGAAAACATGAATTATGTAATATTAACTAAAGGAACTAAGAACATCAAATATACATTTTATACCATTCAGTCTGCCATATAGTCTTCAAAATAACAAGGGAGCGGTTTTGAATAAGTAAGAATTAATAAAAATCAACACAATTAAAATCCTTGCAATTTTGCTTTGATGAGTGACAAAACCGTTTGTGTGTGTTCAGTGAGTATTTTTCTTTCGTCAACTGTTGAAAAATTAGTGAAAATTAGTATGGTAAAAAATACTGTGCATTGTTGAATAACCGTGCATCGGGTTATGAGCGTTCGATGTTTTTAAAAAGTTAAGCCAAAGTTGATTTGCCATAAAACGTATTTCTTGGTCGCTTAGATTTTGATTGAAAGTTTTTGAATTCATCCAGTGATCTATCAATTTTTTGTAATCAATTTCAATATTCTTGTGTTGTAGAAATAAAATAGTATGCTCAATTGCAGTCCATCGAGTATTCTCAATTATATGCATTACGTAAAACATCCAGTAAAACTTATCAAATTGTTGTAAACATGCAATGCGCCGTGAAACAGTATGCTTTTTGTAGATTGCACACGCACAAACTTCCCCTTTTCGTTAAAAAATCCCATATTATTTTCTTTGAAACGTCTTTTAAACGTGAGTATTAATTCTCTTTTAAATTATACACATCCTTTATCTTACATAATTTTGGTTTTTCTTCGTTTTTTTTTTCTTAATTTTTATGAATATAAGGGATTCCTTTTATATGGGTAATCTTTTTCTCTCGTGAAATGTCGTCAACTTGGGTTAGTTCCCGTATTTGAATGCTGGTATTCGCAGTTATTTTCCTTATGAGGATTGACACATTATAATATCGAGATTTTACATTGATTACACGAGCGTGCGGAACAGAATAAATAGGTACACAACGCAGGTTACACAAGAAACGGTCGTACTGCTCTTTTCGCTACTGAGTAAGACTGGCTGAGACTTTAAGAGAGACCTTGAGAGCTGTGTTGCGGTCGAGAAGGGCGAGGGGGTGATCGGGGCGATCGCTCCCCCCCCCCCAGATTTCTAATATATTAAATTTTATACTCTAATCAAATGAAATAGAAAATACAAAAAACTCTTTTTAAATCTTCTAAATCCGCATTAAAAAATAAAAAATAATTTCTCCCTTCACTTAATGAATACCTACATCACAAAAATTCTCTAGAGTTTTCCTTCCTATTGCATTTTATTAAATATTAAAATTATATTATATTTGTGAATAAATTTTGAAATTTTCAAGGTATACAAAGAAAGCAAGATCAGGGGGGTGATTCTGATCTCTTTGTCATAGCTTAGGCGTATATTTTAGTCACTTATTTTGACATTTCACCTCAAATTTGTCGTACTTTTATATTCACCATATTCATTTTGATTTATCCTTTTCATCAACCACAAAATAAACTAAAATAAATTTGAAATGAATTAATGTCAGAATATACGCCTAAAAGTACGACTAATTAGTCAACTGCTCCCGAGGTTGTGACAAAAATTGTATGCTATGGTAAATGGATTTTCTCCACCAACATAAGTGCTTAAAATCGCAAAAAATTTTTGAATTTGTTATGTGAAGTGTCAGTTTCAGTTCATTCTACGTAATGCAATGAACTGAATAAAAACTCGAAAAAATCAGTAGAAAAGATCATTTCATTTAGGCGTATAGTATATTTTGGCATTAAAGTACGACAAAAGATCAGAATCACCCTCCTGGGGTCGGAATCTGCGATTATGAGTTTACACGTGCACACAAAATTTTGTGTACACCATCTAGTTCTGATTCCGCAAAAATAAAAATGAGTTTTTCTGTCAAACTTTTGTACACTTTAACTGATATTTTCTCCCCGCCATTTTGGTCGTGAATTTCAAAGAGGTACATGTGAGTTTTTGCTAAGTGTTATTTTCAAATTATTTGTTATATTAGATATTTTACCTTTTTCTAAGCCGTAGTCGCCTTAATACTAGTGAATTCATATAAGTCATTTCTTATGACCTAACTTCTTCAAAAAGACTATTTTCTCACTCAAACAACATTTAGCACAGACAAATTTTCATTCAGCATTTAAGTGTACACTTTCCTTCACTGAGAGCTTTTTAAATCGTATGCACTGGCAGATCTAGCCCCTGAGCAGTTTAAGTTTAAACACTACAGTGAATAATAATGAAATTTGAAATTCCTAATGTTTATCAAAATACCTAATTAAATTACTTTGCTTTGACTTTGCTTTCTTTGTAAACCATGAAAATTTTAAAATTTATACACAAATGTAATATAATTTTTATATTTAATTAATTGGAAAACTCTAGGTAGTTATTTGTTATATTTATTATTTTTTTCTTTTTAGTCATAAATTATTCTCAAATGTTAAAATTATACTACCAAGGAATTTTCAGTACAAGCAAAATTTTTGCCCTTTTTGTGATCGAAAGCTCATAAAAGCCGGGTATTTTGATGAAAAGTAGTATGTTGGGAAAATTATTATAGCCAGGGTAATTAATCTCAGATTCAGTTCTCCTGCTGCATATATTTAATTTAATTTTATGCATATATTAACCCTACCTAATTAGCATTCCTCGAAAATTTCTTTAACCATTTAATTTGAAAGAAATTGCAGGCCAGTCCAAGAAATTATGGTGTTTGAACGAAATGCAAGCGACCTTTATATGGAAAACACCAGCAGTAAGGCAAGCAAGAAGTGTATAATGTCTATTTTATGTGAGAGTAAATTTTACTATGTTTACGGCATCAAAAACTTATATTATATAAATAAAAGAACTCCGGCGATATCTGAATGCTAATGAAATATTCATGCTGAAACGAAAAGAGAAAGCTATTCAGAGCGATCCACAACTGATGGCAAGTGCGGTTATAGGGGGCGATTGGGGTGATCTCCCCCTAGAGCAAATGTCTGGATCCGCCATTAGCATAATTATTTTGTATCCAAATTTTCAGAAAAATATATCCACTTTTATTTTTAAGATATAACTGCCAAAATCACAATTATAACAATTTGTGTTTTTCCTGTGCAATAGAAACCGCTGACTGGCACACTACTAGTAGATAGGTCAGGAATTTGTTAATGATATATTTTGACTCGTCGAATGTTCAAATTAACCTTTTTGCATAAAAAAAATAAAACTTTCCCCAGTTGATGATTTACGATTTTTTACGATTTAAATTTAAACCCATCATATGCTGTAATAAATATAAAAAAATGCCCAGACTCTGTCCGTAATGGTTGATTTACATTACAAAAGATAATCCAGCAAAATTTTACTGAGTTAAATGTCAAATTCCCCGATTAAGGGGAAATTTTTACTGCCATAATTAGCCATAAAAAGTTCTAGCCAGAAGTATATTTTATGGCAGTAAATTTTGCTATTATGGCAGCAAACTCATACTTATAACTACAAGCTGGTACAAATATAATTGTTTACATGCACACAAATTAAAAATATTTTAAGAAAATCACAGCACATCAGCTGGAATGTGTCAAAGTTTATTAAAAAATTTTAAACATTTTTTAAAAAATTTAAAAAATTTTTTTACAATTTTTTTATAAAGTTATTATAAATTTTTTTTAAATTTGTCAAAATTTTAAAGGGAATATTTTGTATTCTCTATTGTATTATGTATCTGTATTGTTCTTGAAAATAGTGCCTTTTTTTATCAGATTTTGAACTTCAGCATAAACGTCCAACTAATTTATGTAATTGACAAATTGATGAAATGCCACAAGTGCCACTTCGCTATAAAAGAGTGGGAAATAATGCTTTGACAGTCGATCACCTCTTCCTTTTTTTCTAACAGTGCAAAGTAATAAGACCCTCTCACTCACTTTCTCAGTAAAATCGCATGTTCGAGTAATGTAAATCAGCCATAACGCGGACGAGAACATCATGCTTTTTCTTTTTTTTACTGAAAAAAATATTAAAAATATTTAAGAAAAGCCCAGACTGTCTGTAACGAGTTTGTATCCAAGCATGTTATTTTTTTACTGAAAAATATATTTAAAAAATAAAAAAATATATTACAAGATATAAAAATAAAGAAAGAAATAAAAAAAACAAGATTCAAAAACTTAAAAAACTAAAATTAAATAAAGCCAGTGAAAAAGCTGGAATTTGTCTATGACCAATCTTCTTTGGTACTCTAGATGCATTCCCGTTTGCAATTTTGTACCGTCATTCTTTGATTGTTGATGTTCTTCGGACAGCGAAAACTAAGTATATGATATTTAGAAATGTGTCGTTCCGAGGAATTTTCGGAACAGGATCCGGATCCGAATCATCTCTTTTAGACCCGATTCCGCGGATTCGTTCCATCGTTCCTTGCGTAATTCAATTCGAAGAAAGATGTTGTGAGTTCAGCTAATTTTTTATTGTAGAATTAAGAACTGACAATATACCCAAGTAGCCAAAATATGTGACGACAGAAATATGTCAACTTTCTGTCACATAGTTGTTATTTATAATGTGATTAGCAATATTGCTTCAACTAATTGTCACATTCAGACATTCCTCCGACAGACTTTTTGGGTCACCATTTGATGTAAACAGTGTCACAAAAATTGGTGGACACAAATTATAACCAGAAAGTGAATGACATGTCGACATAAAATTGCTACTCTCCGGTTATCGCCATTTTGGATACTTTGTAATGAACACGAAAGTTGTTGTTAGTTGTTTCGTTGTGTTTAAAAACAAGCAAATTAAAATGAATAAAAAACTATGTTAAGCAGGCAATATACCTAATTATAAAATAAATAAATAAAGCAAAAACTTTTAAAAACTTAACTGTTTAAAAACAAATCAATTATGGGGCAGAGAAGAAGCACAGTAAGCGTTATACGTACATTTTATAATAAATATATAGCTTTTGAACTGAAATAAGATTTTAATTTGGATCTCCGGAGCAAAATAAAAGCTGACACAAATGTCACCAAATCACACAAATTAAACATAAAAATAACACATTAAAAATGTCAAAAAATTGTTATCACTTTCTGTGAAGATTTTGTCAACAAAAATTGAAACAAATTATGACAAAAGTACCCATAAAGTATGACAAATTTGTTGTGTTGAATGTGAAATTTGTTAGACGAAATGTGTAAACCCTGAACACATTTTCTGGACATTTTTGTCACATGATTCTGTCGACAAATGACAAGTCTTTGTCGATAATTTGTAGGAAAAATTTCACACATGGCTACTTGGCTAGCTTGCAATTAAAAATATAAGTATAAAATTGTCGGTTTTTTTTTATCAGTAAGTACTTGGACAAGCTTTGGACGAAACCTTTCACATGGAACTGAAGTTGATAGTATACGAAGCTTCATTTTTACCAATTGTAATATAAATTAAACGTAAAAACAACGCGCCTCAGTTTTGCATTTGATAAAGGAGATGGAGGCGATGCGCACTTATACATTACATTATGCATATAAGTTAAATTAAGTAAGACTGCACCAATATTTGTGTTGAGACTAAAATTTGCTAATGTAAAAGGACAGGTATTAACGTCTAACAGAATTCATGAAGGAGCAATCGATTTATTTTAGTAGCGAAAATCTATCGACATTTCTACACATTCTACACATTCATTCATCATTTAAGTTGATTTTTACTATTGTTTTGTTTTTTTTTGCATTAATTTTTTCTATACTTTGTACCCTTCGTCACTAAAATCTGCGCCAAAAGAGGTAATTTAGGCTTCACTCATAAAATTATACAAATTTTATATGATACTCGCATTGCTTTGCTTCTTATATATTCTAAGGGGTGTACGAGCAAAATTAAACAAATACCTACAAAATATTAAAATATGCAATCAGAAAAGGCGAAGTTTAATGTGGTCAGATAAATAATTTTTTTTTTTTTTTTTTTATAAATTGGTTTAAATATAGGAATGCGGAACGAAAGCTCCATTAATTATGGACCTGTTCCGTTTATTCCTTATATCAACCCGTTCAGAATGGACATCTCTAATGATATCATATTCTGAAGAGCTTTTCAATACAAGAAAAACATCTAGGACTAACCTTTTTCACATCATACGTAAAAAACTTCAATTCTTGAATGGCAGCATCATGAACAGGTTGCTCGCTCGATTTAGTCTAGTTTCAAAATAGCATTTACTATTTTTATAAAAACTTTGAATAAATTATAACAACTTTCTACGTTGACGCGCTTTCATGCAGAAATAAATATGCAGTGAAGAACGAAGTCTTTTATGGCAACCTTACGAAGGAGTTACCCGACTTGCCCCATTTTCGACTTTTTTTTTTTTTTTAAAGGCCGTGTACAAAATTTCAGCTTTTCAAATCAGCGCGCTCTTGAGTGAGACAGACATACTAACAGATGGATATGCAAAAATTAAAATATGTTTTAATATTTTGCGTGGGTGCCCAAATCATTTTTCTCTACCATCATTATTTCTGTGCGTTACAAGCGGAATGACAAACTTACTATTCCCTATGGTTTTATCATGTAGGATATAATAAAAAAAAATTAAAAATATTAAAATAAATTAAAAGAATTGAAAAAATTATAAAAATTTACAAACTTAAGAGAGAATCCCGTTCTAAGAACAGGCAACTTTAGCTAGTTGATAAGAAACATTATGTCACACTTGTAAAGCAGGCTATGAAATGTAATCAATTTATTGGAATAGAACCACTGACATATATAAAATGGACTACTGACACTACTGAAATTGCTTACATTATTTGACATTATTATGGGATCACTTGTTTGTAGTTGTCTCGTTTCAGTTTAGCTACTTTATTCCGCTGAACTACAAATAATAAGTTCTATACAAAATATACCAGTTCAGTTTGAGTTCAGTGGTTTTCCAAATGAATATATATAATAGAAATAGATGGCAATACAATATGTGTAATCCTTTCTCTGTTCCACATACCTACTTTTAGGGACAGGCAGATAAAATTGCTTAAATTTGTTTCTTTAAAAATCAAGTTTAAAATATTTTTGATGTTGTAGGAGAAAAACTTCCAAGAATAGAAATTATTTCGATTGCATCTGTAATTTGTTGAAATTTTAATATGAATATTAGAGCGAAAGTAAAACTTGAAATTAACATAATTGTCACACCCCTGACAAAAAAGTTGACCCATATGAAATAGAAAATCAAGCAGTCCATATTATATATGTCAGTGAATAGAACAGACACTTTTTGCCAATGAGCGATTCAATTTAGTAAATGTAGATGTCTCAGTAGTAAATGAGAACAGTCTAAAGGCGGATTTCCATTACTGCGATATTTGATTTTTGCAGAGCTTTAGAGCGAGACAACTACATTTTTAACAACGGCTTATGAAATAACTAGTGAGTAAGAGGAGTATGGCAAGTATGTCGAAAAAATTTAGTCGGAGATATACCATAAATGAGGGGATAAAGTCGGAGATATGCCATAAAAAAGTTCTCAGCGCTAGTTCTACATTATGGGATATCTCCGACTTTATGGTATATCTCGCGTGTATTTTACCACAAGTATGAAAGAATTAAGAAGAAGACGTCAAGCTGTCAACAGCCGGCATTTTGTGTGAAAATTTACTTTTCGAGATGAGATTTGTCTGCTGCCTATACGTTTTAACTTTTGTGAGTATTAAATTTATACTTATTTACTGAAGACTCGACTGGATCCATTTAAAATTATAAAATAAGCGCAATTTTCACATTATAATATTAATTAAGTAAAGCGAATGGATTCATATACGCAATATCATTTTTCAATGTTATTAGTAAAGTGGGGTTAAGTGATGGGAACTTTCACTGGAAGTTTTCCCAGTGATATTTGATATGAGTTTTTTAAGTTAATATCTATTTGAGAAAATGACCATTGTCACTAACTAATTTCACTATAGAAATAATAAAAGTATTTCAAATAATCGATTAAGGGTGCAAATTATAGATAGGGTAAAAGACCCAATATCCGGAAAGAAAGAGGTAAAGATAAATTCAAAAATTTATTATTTGAAAATGTTTAAACATTTTAAGATTTTTGTAATTACACTAGTGACAAACAAACTTATGAAGTGCACGTAAAACTAGAGAAATCCAGTCCAGTCTTTAAAAGCCATTAAGACCACAAACAAGGAATAAGCGCGCATCCGATATGCTCTTAAAATCTCGCAATATTGTTAGGTAAACTATAATATATAAATGTACTTCTTGTGTGATTTGGCTTGACGATTTATGATTGAATTAAATAAATTGTAAGAAAAAAAGAATAGAAAAAGAACTAAGAAAAAAATAAGAGTTCTCAAATTTGTTTATAGGAAACTCTCGATTTATTCCGTTATTCTTTTCGAGATTTTCGCTTTTTAGTACCATCTATGATCAACAAGTATTTGGAAAGTGTTGTCCGGATTAACAACTAACTGATAAAGATGTGGGAGTTTATCTTTAAATGGTTCATCCAACCTTTCTTTTGGTTTACGACAATGCTTCTCAGAAACTGTTCCGTTTATAGGATTGACATGCCGGAATATGAAATGAAGCTTGACATCATTACCACATTTATCTAGCCAAACATAATAGTATAAGGTGTTTTATCGTTGAACTTTGTTAGATCTTTAGTTTCTCTACCTTTTGACAAAAGTTTTATATACGAACAACCACAATCTTGTCCGTCCTGCATGGTAATCTCATACTGCACAATTAAAGGTTTGTTGTCAAATGTAAATGGTTTATTGAGTTTAGCTGCAATAGCTGCATGTTTTGCTTTTGATTTTACCACAAGACCATAATCATTTCTCCAAACTAACTTTTTAGGAATCTCGATTTTCCATTCTCCATCATATTTTGCTATTCTTTCTGCTATATCATCTTTCATAGCTTTTGATTTTATCCATTTTTTTGAGAATTCTTCTTTACTGTCAAAATAATCAGCAAAAAAGAATTTTCCTAGTTATGCTATGGGACTTTCATAATTTTGTATCTCTTCATCTTCAGACTCTGCTTTTGTTTCATCTACTTCAGATGTCATAAATTTTCCAAGCATCCACGTGGCTTTTATCTCAAGTCAGTCCTTGCGCATTTAAAGAGATTATCTGCATATCACATGTCGAGATGAAGGATGCTTCTTTCAAGTAATTTGTAAGGCGAAAGAAAGAAATTTCCTATTGTGTTTAATAACAATTTTTTTTTCCTCCGACCACCACTCTCTCCATCACTCTAATTCTAGCATGACTCATCAAATTTACTGATATTCTGCTTGTACCTCTTCTTAGACAGCATCTAGCTGGTATTAGAGTTAACGCACAGAAATAACGCTGGTAGAGCAAAATGGGTTGGACATCCACGCATAATATTAAAAGTTATTTTGATTTTTGCATGTCCTTCCGTCCGTTTGTCCGTCCGCACGATAACTCAAGAACACGTGTACTTAGAGAACTGAATTTTGGTACACGGGCTTTTAATAAAAAAAGTAAATTTAGGTTCGAAAACGGGCCAAATCGGGCAACCCCTTCTTGGTGTTGCCATATAAAAATTTAGGTTTTTTACGTATATTGTGCAAACTATCAGTTTTAGACGTTTCTGTTGTACTGAAAAGATCATCAGAATGTAAAATCCTATGAAATTGGTCATAATCATTTTTACTGTCCGACGAACCGTTTTAGAAATATATGCAAAAAACTACGTCAACAAGAAACTTGCAGTCAGGTGCCCATACGAAATTACATACGGGCACTCATCTGGGGTATCGTAAGAATTGGTCTTAGACCAATTTCAGATTTTTTGACTGTTTAGTCCATGTATAAGCTCCGAGAATCGATCCATATGCGGGGCAAATATAATGAACGTCTTCAGTATCACTAATAATTGCACTAGCTGCTTTTCTGTTCATGGAAATATTTCCATTAAGTTTTAAAGCAGAAGCTAAGACTTCATCTGAGATATTGAAAATTGGAGGTGATTCTTCGTTTTTTTTTTTTCAAGAGCTTTATCGGCAGCTTCTTCAATTAAATGTGATTGTCTAGAAACACTAAAATTTATATCTGAATGTTTTCGGGCCTAGTGACGTTGCAATGAATGCATATTTTGAAAAATTTGTTGACATACTGTGCATTGCAAGAATTTTGAATGATAAGACATCTTATGACTAAAAAAAATTAAAAATTTTAAATGCTACTGACAGTGTCTTGCAAAATGTACGAAATTTATGAGGGTGTCATTAAAATCAAACAAGTAAAAAAGCTAAAATTGGTCTAAGACCAATTCTTACGAGGCCCTAGATGAATGCCCGTATATAATTTCGTATGGTCATCCATCTGTGCATGTTGGATTTTTGAGTTAGTTTTTCGCAAATATTTCTATATTCTATTTTTATATTCTGCAGAGCTTTTCAGTACAATAGAAACATCTAGAACTAATCATTTTCACAGTATACTTGAAAAACCAAAATTTTTATATGGCAACACCAAGAACGGGTTGCCCGATTTAGCCCATTTTTGAAATTTATTTACTATTTCTATGAAAACACCTTGTACGAAATTTCGGCTCTCTACGTTTACACATTCTCAGGCAGTGCCCAAATATATAGTGAAAAACTAAATTTTTGTATGGCAATCCCACGAAGGAGCTACCCGATTTGTCTCATTTTCGAACTTAATTTTACTTTTTTTTTTAAAGCCCGTATGCAAAATTTCACCTCTCTAAGTGAATGCGTTCTCGAGTTATCGTGAGGACAGACAGACAGACAGACGGACATGCAAAAATCAAAATAACTTTTAATTTTAAGCATGACGGTCCAATCCATTTTGCTCTACCAGTATTATTTCCGTGCGTTACAAACGGAATGACAAACTTAGTATGCCCTATGATTTCATCTAGGGTATAAAAATGGTTAAATGATGTTATCTCCCCGACCGCTTTAATGAAGGATTGATATAAATTCTTATGTTGTTGAGTTTTAGTTGTAATATTATTCTCGGCCTGTAATTAACTTCAGACCTGTAATTAATTTTACCAGCTCATTATTACCAGTATTACTTAGATAGTTTCTACTGCAAAGAGTCTGTTCATTGCGTCTTTGTTATTTGTCTAAATTTCTATACTCAATCGATATTATGCTATTGGGCCCTATTCTGTTGGTAAAATTTTATCATTTATGTTATTTTATGCCTTAAAATAAAATAATTCCCCAAAATCCTATTCTGTCCCAGAAATTTTATTTTATTTTATGCATCGTAACATAAAATATTTCCTGTTATAGAGCATAACATAAAAGATACTAAGCAACACATTTTAAAGGTATTTTGACACATTTTATGAAAATGACATACAACATTGGTGATGTGAAAATAGTTTTAATTAAAAGCTAAAATGTCCAACGTGCTAAGAATTACAATTTTGTCGGAAATTGCAGAAATACGTACTGATTATAAAAATAAATAGTTAATGAAATTTGTCTAAAAGCTTTAATTTTACACAGAAGAGATCATAGAGAAATCTGCGATATCTTCGCCATTTCAGCGATCCTTTTGAATTGCCCAACTATGGTTTCTAAAGTTGTTTTGGCTAGTATGGTTGCAGTTAAAATATTTATCGAAAAACAGGGGCCTCATACCAGAAAGACATCCATTCCATTCACTTTGAGATTCCTAAGTGATTTGCATTTCAACGGACATGGTTCGCATCAAACTCCAATCGGAGGTTGTCATATGTTAGAAGTTTGATAGCCAAGGGTCTTGAGACACTTCCAATTAAGAAAATAACTGCTCTCATATATGATTATTTAGTGATAATGGGCGATTTGATAGAGTTTCACGGAAATGTAAACCGATCAGCTGTTCAGAAAGTAATAGAAACCATAGCGGAATGTACTAAATATTTTATGTTACGTGTCCGTAAAAGAAACCCTAAAATAATTTTATGGCACTTCAACAGAATGCGACTTTTTAAAATATTTTATTTTCATTTTATGAAGAATAAATTTTATCATCACCAAATAACATAAAATATTATTTTATAAAAAATTACAGAATAGGGCCCATTATCTATTTTATATTCGATGTACTCGTACATACCTAACGTTGTAACGTAGTATATTATTATGTCCATTTTCTAGAGCAACAACAGATGAAAGCACATCGAGCCCATTTTGCGAGTATTACGACACGCCAAAAAAACAGTATTCTACCAAAGGTATGAGTAATTTATAATTATAAAAAAAGTGTTTCGGGAAATATGTGGCAGCGGAATTGGTGAAGTTGCCAGAAGTTGAAAGAACTGAAGCGCAATTCGACATCACCAGAATACTTTTAGAGGCTAAGAAAAAATCGTTTCGTATTGTTAAATAATAATAAAAAAAATAAAAATAAAAAAACAAGAAGACAAACAATATTCAGGTGACCGCAAATGAGGCGAAATTACTTAAATTGAACTGAATTGACCGAAAATAAAGTTTATCAAGTGTAATGAAAAAAAATCGATTGTTTTATTTATTTTTTATATTTTAATTTTTTTTATCAAAAGTTACAGAGAATTTTTTCGTGCTGTACCGGAGTTATCATAGGAGCAAATATTTATTTATTTATCATCAACAGGTTGTGCCAACCGACTTATGAAGAAAAATAAATTCAAAAAGGAAGCAAAAAAAACAGGTAAAAAAGCTAGAATTGGTCTAAGACCAATTCTTATGATACTCTAGGCCTAGATGAACACCCGTATGTAATTTCAAGTTTGGTCGTTGAAGTAGTTTTTTGCATATATTTCTAGAACGGTTCGTCGGACAGCAAAAGTTGATATATCCAATTTTATAGGATTTTATATTCTGAAGAACTTTTCAGTACAGTGAAAACGTGTAGGACTGACAGTTTTCACAATATAAGTATAAATCCTAAATTTTTATATGGCAACACCAAGAAGGGGTTGCCCGATTTAACCTGTTTTTGAAATTATGTTTACTATTTTTATGAAAACACTGTGTACGAAATTTCAGCTCTCTATGTTAACGCGTTCTCAGGCAGTGTAAAATATGTAGTGAAAAACGAAATCTTGGTATGGCAACCCCACGAAGGACTTACCCGATTTGTCCCATTTTCCAATTTAATATTACTCTTTTTTTCAAAAGCCCGTGTGCAGAATTTCAGCTTACTAACTGCACGCGTTCTCAAGTTATCTTGCGCACAGACAGACGGAAATGCAAAAATCAAAATAAATTTTTATATTATGCGTGGGTGGTCTAACCCATTTTTCTCTACTAGCATTATTTCTGTGCGTTACAAACGGAATGACAAACGTAGTATACTCTATGATTTCATCTAGGGTATAAAAACGAGCTTCACATATATTAAACAGAGGGGCGATAATGGAACGAAATACAGCGGAAGATAGATAGATAGATTTCAGCTATAAAAACGTATTCTTTCACTCTTGGAACAGTTTCATATTTCACTTTCTCTCTCTAAATCTCTGCAAAATTAAAATGTCGCAGTAATGGAAATCCGCCTTAAAGGTTATGGACTTGGAAGTCAACGATAATGAATGGAACAGATTTGCCGCCGATATTATAACTATTTATGCGTTTATAAATTCGCATGGTTTGCAACACTAGTTCATTAAAAAATGTGCAAAAAGGAAACAACGTATTAATTGCAAAATAAAAGTTACGATGTATACAAAATAAAAGTTCCTCAAAAGGTTTTTATCCCACTGGATTCACTTGGATCCAAGTGGCAATACCGCTTGAGGGTCGCGTTGGTCTGTCTATTGCCGTGTAATACACGTACAATACACACAAATTTTAAATTTTTAATTAATTGGTTTCCAAAATTTTACGACACGGACGGTACAGAAAAACCCATCCGGACGGTCCGTGGATGCCCTCCAAACTAGGACAAATCCGGAGAAACCCGGACGAGTGGCAGCCATACACATATAGGCTATTGGATGATCTCGTTGATCATCAACTTGAGGAAGAACTGCTCCAATGGCACAGTCACTGGCATCGGAGATGACAAAAATTTCATTTGTCGAAATCGGGGTAAGAAAGAATTGGTGCTTTATTTATTTGGTGATTCGCAAAATGCTTTATAACAAATTGCGTTGAACTTGAAAGGGTTATCTTTCCTTAAAGGATTTGTAAGAGGTTTGGCAATATTGGAGAAATTGGACACGAACCGGCGATAGTAGCCGACGAAATCAAGGAAGTCTTTTATATCATTTATCTTTTTGTGTCTGAGATAGGACTGAACTGATTTAATCTTCGCTTGTTTAACTCCATTCTCTGTATTGATGTGGCCTAAATACATGATTTCCTTTCTTAGGTAATGAGACTTGGCAGGTTGACGCCTTAGGTTAAAATTTTGAAGACGCGGCTAAATACTGGACTACAAAATCGTGCATGAATACGAAGCAATATATGCCTTGAAGACCAGATGGAACATTGTTCATGGCTCGTTGAAAGGTTGGAATTGTCATACAATTGTATTCGTAGTTGCCATACGATGAGATAAATGCAGTTTTATCCCTGTCTTTCGAGTCCATTTTTATCTAGTGGAATCCACTGGCTAAGTCGAGTGTGGTGAAATATTTCGACTTCCCCAACTGGTCTAATATATCAGTGATAGTAGGCACTGGGTACGCGTGGGCAATTGTAATATTGTTTATAGGACGAAAGTCCACCACTACTCGTCACTTTTTGTTTCCATTCTCATCTGGTTTCTTGGGAAACAGGAGAATTCCAGGGACTATCGGATGGTGTGGTAATATCTGACTGAAGTATCTGCTGTTATACCCGGTTTATTTCTATCCGGCTTACTTCAGGAAGTCAATAAGGCCTTGTATAGATGGGTGGCTTGTATAGATGGGCGGCTTGTATAGATGGGCGGCTTGTTTTGGATGGTCTCGATTTGGTGGGTAATCGCATCTGTATAAGATAGGAAATTCTTTTCTATGAAGAAGAGATAGTTCAATTCCTTGCAGACATTGCGAATACTCTCAGATTCCTCCGAATTGCTGATAAGGTTTTGCAGTCTCTTTATATTGCCGTTAACTGGATCCCTCATTTGTTGTATATTTCTAAAATGAAACGATTATTGCTGATCTACTCGTCTATGTTCATAAATACTGTTAGTGGGCCAAGCACTCGTTGTCGGCCTCCAATAATGCATAACAATTCTAAAGCAAACATTTACAGTAAATTTCTAGAAAAAAATTGTGGCCTTCGAGGCATCGTTGATTTTAAATTCGAACGAAGTATTGCTGGCTTGATACAGCATTAAGTCGAGTTATCGTTGATTTTATATTCTAGTGAGGCGTTACTGGGTCTACTTCCCAGGTTTTGTTCGTTACTAGGAGTGCTGTCGTTTGGAAATGTTCAAGAGTAGCATCGTTTGCTGCCAAAGCAGAGTACCTACTTTTGAAAAAAACGGAGTATACGACAAACGAAATTAAAACCGATAATATTAAATTAAAATTTTATATTACTTTTTCAATTAAATTTTTTCAAAAGTTATTCGTTTTACTATCAATGGCGACGCTATGTAGCCTTGAGAGTGCCATTGAAAAAATTTCCTGGTGTCCTTTTTCGGAAAAGTAAAAAAGCACTAGCACAAACAAACTATGCTTAAAAATAACCAAAACAAAACAATACATACAATGATAAAATTCTAGAAAAAAAATGTGCCAGAGGGCATACTAACTTGGTAATTCCATTTGTAACGCACAGAAATAATGCTGGTAAAGCAAAGTAGGTCAGATATGCACTCATAGTATTTAAAATTATTTCGGATTTTGCATTTCTCTCTATCCGCATTTCCATCCGTCCGACCGTCTGTCTGTTTGTCTGTTTGACCTCATGGAAACTGCGTTCTCAAGTTATTTTCTATGTGCCACATTGAAAAAAAATATATAAGTTCGAAATGAGGTAAATCGGGTAAGCCCTTCGTAGGGCTGCCATACAAAACTTTGGTTTTTCACTATTTGGACACAGTCCGAGAACGCGTTGGAGGAGAGAGCTTAAAATTTTTACACGACGTTTTCATAAAAGTAGTAAATACAACTTCAAAAACATACTAAATCTTTCGTTTTAGCATACTGAAAAATTCTTCAGATTATAAAATCCTATAAAATTGGTTATACTTTGGTAAACATAATCATTTTTGCTGACCGACGAATGGTTCTAGAAATAGATCCAGTTTTTGTCCTTGTTTTTCTTATAATAACGGGTTTTCCAATAAGAGGTGTTATTTTGATATTCAAAGAAAGATGCCAGTTTTTGAGATAAATGATCGGATCTTTATTTCATTATAAAGAGGAAGGTATGCCGTTAATAACGAAAAATAACATCAGCCAAATGACCACCACGACCACGCCTACAGGACCATATCCTTTTCATAAAATTTTCCATAACCAAATCGCAAAGTGGCTGCCCTATGTCCTCGATAGCCTCACGAATTCCATCTTTGAGGTCTTGAATCGACACTGGGCTGTTGGCGGAGACCTTCTCTTTCACGTGGCCCCAAAGGAAGAAGTCGCAAGGTGTTAAGTCACAAGATCTCGGTGGCCAATTGTGATCACCTCTTCGCGAGATAACACGGTCCGGAAACATTTCCCGTAAAAGATCAATGGTTTCGTTGCTTGTATGGCACGTAGCGCCGTCTTGGTGAAAGTAAACGTTGTCCAGATCAATACCATCCAATTCCGGCCATAAAAAATCATTAATCATCTGTCGATAGCGCAATCCATTCACCGTAACTGTTGCTCCAGCCTCATTTTCGAAAAAGTAAGGTCCAATGACCCCGCGAGACCATAAACCGCACCAAAGAGTCACACGTAGAGGATAGAGAGGCTTTTCAACAATAACTCTTGGGTTTTCCGAGCCCCAGATGCGACAATTTTGCTTGTTGACGAAGCCATCGAGGTGGAAATGGGCCTCATCACGCAAGATGAGTTTTCGATGGAATTCTGGATCATTTTCATGCATTTCAAGGACCCAATCAGCAAAGACTCGAAGTTGTTGATGATCGGCCGGCTTGAGTTCTTGTGTTTACTGGAGTTTATAAGCCTTAAGATCCAAATCTTTACGCAAAATACGGTGTAATGACGTTTGTGGAATGCCTAATTCCAAAGAACGACGAGGAATGGACAAACCTGGGTTTGCTTCAACACTTTCGGCTACAGCAGCAATATTCTCGGCTGTTCTTGAGCGACGTGCACGGGTTTTATTCTTCACATCACTAACTTGTCCTGACAGCTCGAATTTTTCTACCGATTTCTGTATTGCAGTCCCACAAGGTGCTTCACGAATACCCAAAAATGTTCGAGTTTTACGAACCGTCTCTGCCACATTTTCACCATTTTTATAGTGAATTTTAATAATTTCAATGCATTGTTGAATCGTGTATCGCTTCATTTAATGGCGTAGTTTCTACTTGTCAAATGTCAAAAAATGACAGCTCCAAAGGTAACATCAACCGAAATAGCGGTTTAATTAAAATAACACCTCTTATCGGAAAACCCTTTATTTATATAAATATATTTTGGTTATAAGTTTGTCGAAGTTTAATGTTTATTGTTCCACTGAACAAGAGTATGATACCCACAACCCCAAAGCATAACCATATTGGAGTCCGATGGTTCTGGTGCCAACAAGCTCCGATGTGCTCGGAGTTATGATTCGGAAGCAAAAATGCATTGACTTTAAGAATAGTTGAGTAAATCACAAAATTTTTGTTCAATTTACTTGAAAAAATTCATGTAAACACAACTGCAATACTTGACCATTTTTCATATCTGCGAGTTATTAAAATGATAAAGAGAAACAAAAAGAAGTTTTTTGGTAAATTTCAAGCAAATTTCAATTACTTGGAATTAACTCAACTCAAATCCTAACTAGAGTTTTAAATGGATGCCAAGTCAAGTACTCAAGTATTCATGTAAACGTACTGATTAATGAGTTAAATGACGTCCGCCAAAACTCTTTGGAATGAAAAAACGAAAACAAGACAAAAAATTATCTCGTAAAGACGCAAGATTAGTTAATCGTTGGCGCAAGGTGTTCATATCGAATCTAAGAAGCCCAGAGTTGAAGTAAAAACTAAAGAAATTCATTCTAGGCTGTCATTTTTAAAAAAGTGTCATTTTTAAAAAAGTGAACGTATTGACTTATATGGAAACCACATCAACTTTAATTAGGTTAATTAGATCACAGGTAAGCCACATATAACAAAATGTAGTCGATTCAATTGCATTTTATAGTTGTTATTATTGACTCGAATTCGGCGATTCAATTTACAACGGGTAAATGGTGAGCAAACGAAAAACATCAAACTCATAATTTCGTCTCAACAAAGTCAATTTTTTTTTTTTTTCAATTTCTAGGAGAGCGCCGCTCCACAATATTCAAAGGTAGGTTAGATAAAATTTCATTAATAAATATCTTAATCAATATTTGGTTTTTATTTAGCATGTAAAGCAAGGTAAGCTCAATTGTTCTGTAATTTTATTAAAAATATTTGTTTTCCAGGTGAGGGAAAAAAAGCTATCATATTTAGTATTTTTGTCATAATATAAATATTTAAATTCTCATCATCATCAGTCAAAAAAGGTGCGCAACATAAATGAAATATATTCTGCATATTAAGCATATTTAATTTCACAGGTGTATAGGAATCGCAGATAGAGGGTAACATAATCACTGGTGCTCCATAAATTTTGTCTGATCAATTTCTTTGTATACAAAAATATGTTAACAGAATTACAAGCTATGCTGACTATTATATAAGAGACATGGTGCTCTGCAGAATTCTTAATGGAGAATTTTTGGTCGAAAGACACTATTTGTACCATTCATTTTAATAAATTTTGTACCGATATATGTACGCACTCCACACGACTGCATACTAATTAAAAACAGTCGGCATTAAAAAAATCGGTAGTATTAACAGGCTACATGGCCACCCGACAGAACCCAACTGTTAGTTTTCTATTGGTAATGCGTAGAAAAATAGTTTTTTTGCGAGTAAATTCATATAGTATGTACGTATGTATGTGTATTGTAATGAATAAAAAGTAAAATATAATTTCATTCATTGAATATCTGCAAAAATTCTGATAAAACAGTCGCGTTATTTATTAGCTTACCTTAATTTAACCGCAGCTCTATTTACCTAAAAAATAATAACAAAGAGTTTTAGCGAATAAGACCTGATTTGGATTTCAGTTATCAATTATCGATAACTTTGTGTTGTATTTTTGAAATTGCGTATGGTTTATATAAATTTATTGAGATGTGACTGTTTTCTCTTCATTATTATAGCTATTCAGGTCGGTCAGATGATTTAGAATTGTTTTCATATGAGTACTGACATGAACAGAAACTACATTTGAAATCTACAAACATCTGTGTGCGTGGATCTAATCAAATTTACTCTCGAGATTGATGGCGCGAAATAACGTATGTAGGTGGGCCTTTATTATATGCTGCGTATTTGTGTTCTGCTCCGGATTACTAAATTCTTAGTAATCAGTCGGCATTTTACATTTAATTATTATCCGCTTTATAATAAGGTCGCATAAATACATCTTGCCTATAACATCAATTTATACTACCGGTTGCACCGAATTGTCGTGTCCCTCTTTAAAACTAATACACGTGATTCGAATTTCATTCAATTTATTAGATGTAATCTCGAAAACCATCAATCGAAAGCAATCACAGTATTGTTGTTTGGTTTGGTAGATACATAAATTAAGTAAAATGAAAACTAAATTGTCATTTTTATTCTTGGTTTTCCTAGAACCTCCAGCGAATACCATGGTAAAAAGTAGTGACCCCGGAGAATATGGAGACTATTTCGAAGGTGATATGGAATTGGATGACTATCAAATGAGTGCTATATTGTATTCACACCTAAGGAGTGGCATGAGAAGTCGCAACTACAGATGGCCTAACAACACGGTCTATTACGAAATTGGCCCGGAATTGGGTGAGAAATTTTCAATTACGATGTAAATAGCTTCATATTTACTTGAGATTCAAAAATTGTAGGAATGGAACACATCGCTCACATTCGCAAAGCCTTCAATCTTATCGAAAGATTTACTTGTTTACGTTTTGTGCCTCGTACCCAAGAGACAACTGGTTATATTAATATAACGGTAAAACAGTTTAGGAATTATACCAATTTTATAAATACTAAAACACCTCTCGTCATTATAGAGTGTTGGACCTGGATGCCATGCAGCTGTGGGCTATCGTGGCCAGCCACAAAAAGTAAATTTGCATTTTAATATAGTTGGAATGGGCTGCTTTAGAATAGGTGCTATAATTCATGAATTACTACATTCTATTGGAATTTATCATCAACATAGTACATATAATCGTGACAAATATGTTATAATCATAAATGAAAATATCGAAGAGCGCTGGAAACGCCAATTCAATGTCCATCCACGCACTGTTGTAAGCAATTTTGGACTAGGTTACGATTATAACAGTATTATGCACTACTATTCCTATGCATTTTCAAAGAATGGTAAAAAGACAATAGTTGCTCGTGATAAGAATGTAAAATTGGAACGGCGATCAAATATGAGCCGAAAGGATATAAAGAAAATTAATCGTATGTACAAATGTTATGGATACGACATGTAATATGTTGCCATTGTGCTATGTATATGTTAGTATAGGAATGGAGGTTAAATAAAAGATCACCCTATTTAAAACGTATTGATTTCAGTTTCTAGTACCGTAGCGAAGTAAGGACATTGCTACGAAAAGCCGTCCGAAAGATGATCCGTTTCAGTGCATAGCTCTGTACCTGAGAAATATATTGTCTCTCGCTTCCGTCAGAATAAAATATATCGAGTGAGGCAAGACTCAATTTCACCGCCCATTTAGAGATTAATTTTTAATTAACGAACATATTATATTTATAATAAGTTAAAACATCTAAACAAGATAATAAGAAAAATCAAAATGAGAATTTTAAGAAATCAACGAGAAAAAATGATACAAGATATACAAAGAAAAAAGGTCACAAGATTGCACGATTCCATAAAATCATTCTAAAATCTGTAACATACATATATAATCGTTGGTGCGTCTGTAAGTGATCTTATAATTTCAGAACAATTTGACCGATTGAGGTCATACTCTCACTGATAATTCTCTTTATAGTGGACTGTATGTGGTTAGGGTGCCGGTTTTATGGATAACTCAGTTTTATATTCAAAGTATAAAGTTTTAGTTTTTATTTAGTGCTTATTTCTTATTTCAGTTCTTACAATCTATATAACAATTCAATTCGGATTTAATACTAATTTAAAATTCAATAATTCAATAAAACTTAATATAAACTTCAAAAAAAAATAAAACAATTCATTAAAATTAAAAATGATGTCGGCGTACTTGTAGTTGCCGCGTTGCTCTGTAAAGGAGACACTAATGTCGGTGTGGTTGTGGCGCGTTGTGTTGCTCCCCTGTTTCTACTCTTGTGATGAAGAAGAATTTAGGTAGATGAGCAGGCACGAGACAGTTGAAGTGAGAGCAGATAAATATGTCAGATTTTAAACCTTTTTCACTCGAACTGTCATGAGAGGGCGGTGGTGGAACTCTTTGCTTGAGTTACTGCGTGAGAGCAGTTGAGATATAATACGGAATGTATTATTTTACGATTATAACAGCTTGTAAGGCTGTTATAAATGAAGTTGATGAACGTATCCAATTATTCTGCCTTTATTGTGCAGTTTTTTTGTCGTGCTGGTACGTGAGGGCATGAAGGCAGCATTGAAGACGTTTATCATGTGGGTACCTTTTTGAGTGCAGCAAATTTGGAATATTGCTGCGTCTGAGATTATAATGGTGGCACTTGAGACGTTGAGTCTTGTGCGCTTTTTATGTGTGCAGCAATCTGAGTACTGCTACGTGTGGGAAGGAACTTCCTTATATATTTCCAGAAAATACATAAAGGGCGCCATACACCATCAGTTTTGCCGTGGTTTTAAAAACCACGTTCTAGTCGATATAAGAACCTAAAACGTGGTCAAGAAAAAGCCCCACACAACATCCAACTTGACCACGTCTTGCCGTCATCTTGTAGTGTCCATTTACAGCAACAACATGTGACCAAACATTGTGATTATTTCATAAAAACCGGTTTTCACAGAAGCGCGGGAACATTTTATGAGAGTAAAACGTGAAAACTCGGCCACTTCTCATTTATTTACGAAAAAGAAATATTTTCCATTCTGTTTCGTTGCATGCAATTTGCGCTTTCATATTTTTTATCTTTATTCATAAAATTTTTTAAAGAGTTTGATTTTTTTTTCTTTTTTTCTTTATTTCTTCCTTTTCTTGCCGTGTACATTTAAATGTAAAACACTCAGAAATGTCGCCTACTTCTTAGCTTACTATTAAGTTAACTTTGATTATGAACGAGCAAAACAGTAAAACCACGGCAAAACTGATGGTGTATGGCCTTGCCCACGTCTTGCCCACGTTTTGAGAAAGATATTTCTGGCATGACCTGAATTCTGGTTTAAGTAGATATCCGAACCTCAAAACGTGGGGTTCGCCATACACCATCAGTTTTGCCGTGGTTTTACAGTAAAACCACGGCAAAACTGATGGTGTATGGCCTGCTTAAGACCGATGAAACACTTCCAAAATAACGTGAGTACATTTAAATATTTACGATTAAGGAACCTGCGGCAAATAAAGCCCGGAGGAGGGTAATAAAGCCCACACTTAAAAATTCCTACTAAAATGAATCGCAGCAACCTCATACTTTA
This sequence comes from Dioctria rufipes, assembly GCA_963924295.1. Classification (NCBI taxonomy): domain Eukaryota; kingdom Metazoa; phylum Arthropoda; class Insecta; order Diptera; family Asilidae; genus Dioctria; species Dioctria rufipes. The sequence goes on along the minus strand of OZ002740.1, from coordinate 62,914,709 downwards.
TGCGCACATGCACTAAGTCCACTGACATGTATATAAATGGACTGCTTGTTGAACAAAAATGCATGAAAGCAAATGACACCACTTTCATATTCCTGTCTGTTTCCGTAAGAGCATACTTTCCCACTGAACTGTAACGATTAGGAACGAGAAATTGCTTGAAAAAATCCTTGTAAAAAACACTTTCTTCGACTCATAATTAAAAATTAACGATACAAATAGTCCCAAATACCTTTGTGGTAAATTGGGTAAATCCTACTGACATGCGTATACCACTGACATGTATATAAATGGACTGCTTGTTGAACCAAAAATGCATGAAAGCAAATGGCACCACTTTCATATTCTTGTCTCTTTCCGTGAGAGCATACTTTCCCACTGAACTGTAACGAATAGGAACGAGAAATTGCTTGTAAAAATCCAAAATTTAACGATACAAATAGTCCCAAATACTTTTGTGGTAAATTCGGTAAATCATACGGACATGCATATAAGTAAATTCGCAAATAATTTAAATATAGCGCTAATTTACGACAGTTGGTAGCATTGACAGTGAGAGCATACTTTCTGAAATCAAAATTGGTGCCACATGAAACAGGAGATCAAGCAGTCCATTTATATATATGTCAGTGGCGTATACGGAATGACAAACTTACTATACCCTATGGTTTTATCATCTAGGATATAATAAAAGAAAATTAAAAATATTAAAATAAATTAAAAAAATTGAAAAAATTATAAAAATTTACAAACTTAAGAGAGAATCCCGTTCTAAGAACAGGCAACTTTAGCTAGTTGATAATTAACATTATGTCACACTTGTAAAGCAGGCTATGAAATGTAATCAATTTAATGGAATAGAATATCTGTACTGCTGACACTACTGAAATTGCTTACATTATTTGATATTATTATGGGATCACTTGTTTGTAGTTGTCTCGTTTAAGTTTAGCTACTTTATTCCGCTGAACTACAAATAATAAGTTCTATACTAAATCTACCAGTTCAGTTTGAGTTCAGTGGTTTTCCAAATGTGTATATAATAGAAAAAGATGGCAATACAATATGTGTAATCCTTTCTCTGTTCCACATACCTACTTTTAGGGACAGGCCACTGACATATATATAAATGGACTGCTTGATCTCCTGTTTCATGTGCCATCACTGACATGTATATAAATGGACTGCTTGTTGAATCAAAAATGCATGAAAGCAAATGGCACCACTTTCATATTCCTGTCTCTTTCCGTGAAAGCATACTTTCCCACTGAACTGTAACGATTAGAAACAAGAAATTACTTGTAAAAATCCTTGTAAAAACACTTTCTTCGACTCATAAATAAAGTTTAACGATACAAATAGTCCAAAATACTTGTGTGGTAAATTCGGAAACTCCCACGGACATGCATGTAAGTAAATTCGCAAATAATTTAAATATAGCTCCAATTTACGACAGTTGGTAGCATTGACAGTGAGAGTATACTTTCTGAAATCAAAACTGGGAAATTGGAAATTAAGCAGTCCATTTATATATATGTCAATGAGTAAGTCGCACGAACCCATTGAATAAATAACTAATAAGGAAGCGGGGTATCGTGCGAATACAGTGTACGTGTTTAAGCATTTCAATGACAGTGTGACCTATGGTCGGCGGGGGGGGGGGAGAAATGACAAGAGGGCCTATTTGGCTATTTTGTGTCAGTTCAACATTCTGACATTTCATAATATTTGAAAATAAGTTTCGGATTTCAATTCGCGATATTGGGAAAAATAATTAATTTAACGTGATTTTTATGAATAGTAGTGTGAAATAAGTGCGGAATATTTCTTTTGTGAACGACATTTTGTGAAATAGAGACTCCGGAGTCCTAAATTAATATAATGAAGTGCGCTGTGCTGTGCTGCAGGAACGAACGGAGTTATTGTCGTGGGAAAGCATTCTTCAGCTTTACTTATTAATTATATTGTTTTAAACAAAATAAAAGTGAAATATCTATAAAAATAAAGAGCCTTGGCAAATGATAACATTTTACCAATGCCGGTTTATTTGTTTACAATTGAATTGTCAGTTGGTGCCTAAATGATTCCAGTCATACAAAGGCAACGCCAAGAAATATTATTTGAAAATAAGTGGGAGCTAAAAATTTGTTTATTTTACATAGGAATTTGGATTATGAAAAATGTGCCCTTTCAGAATGTCAGAATTTAATTACTGCCATGACGAAACGAATACAAACAGAGCACACTAATACATTTCGCCGAGATGCTTACGTTTTCACCCGATATGCCGTTTCCTTATTAGTTATTTATTCAATGCACGAACGCCGTCGAAGGGGCTTCTGGCAGCTCGAACCGCCATCTTGTCAGTAGCTAACGGTACGTCACCGAGAAGAGTATGGCTGCTTAAGTTCGGTTATTTAATTGCTATTTCCACATGTAATAACTTGTTAGGCAATGCAGTTTATGATCTCGATGTTTATCTACGCCCCCTTTGTGTTTATTTGAGTAATGAGTAATTTTGTAAAAGCTTGTCATAGGTATAATAAGGCCCACTAGAATAGACCGTGGTCCTTATTACCCTACCTAACCCAAATTCTCAATGAAATAATGTTCCTATATAGGATTATGATTGTGAGATTATTCTTGTTCCAAAGAATGAAGACTGGGTGGATTTACTCCCTTGTACGTTAAGAAATTTATAACTAAAGCTGTTGGGGCCTTATTATCCCCCTGGGGGCGAAAAACGCCCATTCTTATTTTTATTCGAAATTATTAAAAATAACCGAATTTGTTTATTTCCTGAGTTTTAGCAAGTTTAGAGGTAACCATTCCTCTTATTAAAATTGCACAAATGGCTACTTGGTTAGCTTTCAATCAGAAAGATAAGCATATAAAATTGTCGTTTTTTTTTTTTATCAGTAAGTACTTGGACAAGCTTTGGACGAAACCTTTCACGTGGAACTGAAGTTGATGGTATACGAAGCTTCATTTTTACCAATTGTACCATAAATTAAACGTAAAAACAACGCGCCTCAGTTTTGCAATTGATAAAGGAGATGGAGGAGATGCGCACTTATAAGTTACATTATTCATATAAGTTAAATTAAGTAAGACTGGACCAATATTGGTGTTGATACTAAAATTAGCTAATGTAAAAGGACAGGTATTAACGTCTAACAGAATTCATGAAGGAGCAATCGATTTATTTTAGTAGCAAAAATCTATCGACATTTCTACACATTCTACACATTCATTCATCATTTAAGTTTATTTTTACTATTGTTTTGTTTTTTTTTGCATTAATTTTTTCTATACTTTGTACCCTTCGTCACTAAAATCTGCGCCAAAAGAGGTAATTTAGGCTTCACTCATAAAATTATACAAATTTTATATGATACTCGCATTGCTTTGCTTCTTATATGTTCTAAGGGGTGTACGAGCAAAATTAAACAAATACCTACAAAATATTAAAATATGCAATCAGAAAAGGCGAAGTTTAATGTGGTCAGATAAATAATTTTTTTTTTTTTTTTTTTTTTTGATAAATTGGTTTAAATATAGGAATGCGGAACGAAAGCTCCATTAATTATGGACCTGTTCCGTTTATTCCTTGTATCAACCCGTTCAGAATGGACATCTCTAATGATATCATATTCTGAAGAGCTTTTCAATACAAGAAAAACATCTAGGACTAACCTTTTTCACATCATACGTAAAAAACTTCAATTCTTGAATGGCAGCATCATGAACAGGTTGCTCGCTCGATTTAGTCTAGTTTCAAAATAGCATTTACTATTTTTATAAAAACTTTGAATAAATTATAACAACTTTCTACGTTGACGCGCTTTCATGCAGAAATAAATATACAGTGAAGAACGAAGTCATTTATGGCAACCTTACGAAGGAGTTACCCGACTTGCCCCATTTTCGACTTTTTTTTTTTTTTTTAAAGGCCGTGTACAAAATTTCAGCTTTTCAAATCAGCGCGCTCTTGAGTGAGACAGACATACTAACAGATGGATATGCAAAAATTAAAATATGTTTTAATATTTTGCATGGGTGTCCAAATCATTTTTCTCTACCATCATTATTTCTGTGCGTTACAAGCGGAATGACAAACTTACTATACCCTATGGTTTTATCATCTAGGATATAATAAAAGAAAATTAAAAATATTAAAATAAATTAAAAAAATTGAAAAAATTATAAAAATTTACAAACTTAAGAGAGAATCCCGTTCTAAGAACAGGCAACTTTAGCTAGTTGATAATAAACATTATGTCACACTTGTAAAGCAGGCTATGAAATGTAATCAATTTATTGGAATAGAACATATGTACTGCTGACACTACTGAAATTGCTTACATTATTTGATATTATTATGGGATCACTTGTTTGTAGTTGTCTCGTTTAAGTTTAGCTACTTTATTCCGCTGAACTACAAATAATAAGTTCTATACTAAATCTACCAGTTCAGTTTGAGTTCAGTGGTTTTCCAAATGTGTATATAATAGAAAAAGATGGCAATACAATATGTGTAATCCTTTCTCTGTTCCACATACCTACTTTTAGGGACAGGCCACTGACATATATATAAATGGACTGCTTGATCTCCTGTTTCATGTGCCATCACTGACATGTATATAAATGGACTGCTTGTTGAATCAAAAATGCATGAAAGCAAATGGCACCACTTTCATATTCCTGTCTCTTTCCGTGAGAGCATACTTTCCCACTGAACTGTAACGGTTAGGAACGAGAAATTATTTGGTAAAATCCTTGTAAAAACACTTCTTTCGACTCATAACTAAAATTTAACGATACAAATAGTCCCAAATACCTTTGTCGTAAGTTCCGTAAATCCCACTGACATGAATATACGTAAATTCTCAAATAATTTAAATATAACGCCAGTTTACGACAGTTGGTAGCATTGACAGTGAGAGCATACTTTCTGAAATCAAAATTGGTGCCACATGAAACAGGAGATCAAGCAGTCCATTATATATATGTCAGTGTGTGCCATCTATTTCGATTTCAGAAAGCATGCTCTCACTGTCAATGCTACCAACTGTCGTAAACTGGCGTTATATTTAAATTATTTAGGAATTTATGTATATGCATGCCACGAATTTACCACAAAAGTTTTTGGGACAATTTGTATTGTAAAATTTTATTTATGAGTCGAACGAAGTGTTTTTACAAGGCTGTTTTGGTTGGAAATTCTGTTGAACCTCAAAAAATTTCGCGTTCCGAATCGATACAGTTCAGTGGTAAAGTATGCTCTCATGGAAAGAGACAGGAATATGAAAGAGGTGCCATTTTCTTTCATATATTTTTGGTTCAACGAGCAGTCCATTTATATACATTGCAGTGGGTCAGGCAGATAAAAACTGCTTAAATTTGTTTCTTTAAAAATCAAGTTTAAAATATTTTTGATGTTGTAGGAGAAAAACTTCCAAGAATAGAAATTATTTCGATTGCATCTGTAATTTGTTGAAATTTTAATATGAATATTAGAGCGAAAGTAAAACTTGAAATTAACATAATTGTCACACCCCTGCCAAAAAAGTTGACCCATATGAAATAGAAAATCAAGCAGTCCATATTATATATGTCAGTGAATAGAACAGATACTTTTGGCCAATGAGCGATTCAATTTAGTAAATGTAGATATCTCAGTAGTAAATGAGAACAGTCTAAAGGTTATGGACTTGGAAGTCAACGATAAATAATGGAACAGATTTGCCGCCGATATTATAACTTTTTATGCATTTATAAATTCGCACGGTTTGCAACACTAGTTCATTACGAAATGTGCAAAAAGGAAACAACGTATTAATTGCAAAATAAAAGTTACGATGTATCCAAAATGAAAGTTCCTCAAAAACTTTTTATCCCACTGGATTCATTTGGATCCAAGTGGAAATACCGCTTGAGAGTCGCGTCGGTCTGTCTGTTGGCGTTGTCATCATACACGTACAGTACACACAAATTTTAAATTTTTAATTAATTTGTTTCCGAAATTTTACAAACCGGATGGTACAGAAAAACTCTTCCGGACGATCTGCGGATACATACACCTCAAATTGAGGAAGAACTGCTCCAATGGCACAGTCACTGGCATCGAAGGTGACAAAAATTTCATTTGTCGAAATCCGGGTAGGAAAGAATTGGTGCTTTATTTATTTGGCGATTCGCAAAATGTTTTATAACAAATTGCGTTGAACTTGAAAGGGTTATCTTTCCTTAAAGGATTTGTAAGAGGTTTGGCAATTTTGGAGAAATTGGAAATGAACCGGCGATAGTAGCCCACAAAACGAAAGAAGTCTTTAATATCATTTACATTTTTGTGTCTGAGATAGGACTGAACTGATTTAATCTTCTCTGGTTTAACTCCATTCTCTGTATTGATGTGGCCTAAATACATGATTTCCTTTCTTAGGTAATGAGACTTGGCAGGTTGACGCCATAGGTTAAAATTTTGAAGATGCGGCTAAATACTGGACTGCAATATCGTGCATGAATTCGAAGCAATATGTGCCTTGAAGACCAGATAGAACATTGTTCATGGTTCGTTGAAAGGTTGCAGGTGCTCCTTTTAAACCAATTGACATACAATTGTATTCGTAGTTGCCATACGATGAGCTAAATGCAGTTTTATCCCTGTCTTTCGAGTCCATTTTTATCTGGTGGAATCCACTGGCTAAGTCGAGTGTGGTGAAATATTCCGACTTCCTCAACTGGTCTAATATATCAGTTATATTAGGCACTGGGTACGCGTCGGAAATTGTAATATTGTTTATAGGACGAAAGTCCACCACTACTCGTCACTTTTTGTTTCCATTCTCATCTGGTTTCTTGGGAAACAGGAAAAGTGGAGAATTCTAGGGAATATGGGATGGTCTGGTAATATCTGACTGAAGTATCTCCTGTTATACCCGGTTTATTTCTGTTCGGCTTACTTCAGGAAGTCAATAAGGCCTTGTATAGATGGGCGGCTTGTATAGATGGGCGGCTTGTATAGGTAGATGGGCGGCTTTTCTTGGATGGTCTCGATTTGATGGGTAATCGCATCTGTATAAGATAGGAAATTCCTTTCTATGAAGAAGAGATGGCTCAATACCCTCAGATTCCCCCGAATTGCTGATAAAGTTTTGCAGTATCTTTATATTGCCCTTAACTGGATCCCTCATTTGTTGTATATTTCAAATATGAAATGATTATTGCTGATCTACGCGTCTATGCTCATAAATAATGTTAGTGGCCCAAGCACTCGCTGTCAGCCTCCAATAATGCATAACAATTCTAAGGCAAACATTTCCAGTAAATTTCTAGAAAGAAATTGTGGCCTTCGATGCATCGTTGATTTTAAATTGGAACGAAGTATTGCTGGCTTGTTACAGCATTTAGTCGAGTTATCGTTGATTTTATATTCTATTGAGGCGTTACTGGGTCTACTTCCCAGGTTTTGTTCGTTATTAGGAGTGCTGTCGTTTGGAAATGTTCAAGAGTAGTATCGTTTGCTGCCAAAGCGGAGTACCTACTTTTGGAAAAAACGGAGTACACGATTAACGAAACTAAAACCGATAATATTAAATTAAAATTTTATATTAGTTTTTCAATTAAAATTTTTCAAAAGTTATTCGTTTTATTATCAATGGCGACGCTATGTGGCCATGAGAGTGCCACTTGGTGCCCTTTTTCGGAAAAGTAAAAGAGCACTATCATAAACAAACTATGCTTAAAAATAACCAAAACAAAACAATGCATATAATGATAAAACTGTAGAAAAAAAATTTTAGTGATGAAGTATGAACTTATCTTGCCTTTATTCGTCGAACATAGTCATCCATGGCTGAAGAATATTTTAATTTATCGAGTTCTTCTTTTTTATTAGGTCTTCAAGAATCCAGTAAAAGTTCTTCTTCTTTTATGAAATCTTCAAGAGTCCAGTAAAGATTATTACAATCATTAACCTCCTTTTTTACCCGACTTCAAAAAGAGGAGATTATCCGCTCGACTAATTCCTTTTTATGGATGTTGCCTCATATTTCCGGTATTTCTAAACCATTTTAATTTGAAAATTAGGTCAAAATCTTATGGAGACCTTTGGACGTGGAGAATAGAATAGTATAAAAACCTCGATTAATGTAGTTGGAACGTTGTAGATATATTGTTATTTTTTTTTTTTTTTTGTATAAACAGCACAACGAACGTCTGCGAATATATTAACTCATTTCGCACCAATGTTATCATTTGTGAAATTCTAATTTTCTTCAAGCACATAAATGACAAACTTTGTACAATAAAAAAATCTTGGTTGGAAATACTATCTTTGTATGCTGCCTGCTAATTATTTCCTTTTATTACGGACAGCCCCTTATCAATGTTTATTTCGGAATCAAAAGAAGTCGTTGTGGCACGTTTTTTAACCCTAGGATATGAAATGTCGGAGGTCATACTAACTTAGTCATTCCATTTGTAACGCACAGAAATAATGCTGGTAAAGCAAAATGGGTCAGATACGCACTCATAATATTTAAAATTATTTTGGATTTCTCATTTCTCTCTGTCCGCCTTTCCATCCGTCCGACCGTCTGTCTGTTTGTCTGTTTGACCTCATGGAAACTGCGTTCTCAAGTTCTATGTGCCACATTGAAAAAAAATATATAAGTTTGAAATTAGGTAAATCGGGTAAGCCCTTCGTAGGGCTGCCATACAAAACTTTGGTTTTTCACTATTTGGACACTGCCCGAGAACGCGTTAGCGGAGAGAGCTTAAAATTTTTACACGACGTTTTCATAAAAGTAGTAAATACAACTTCAAAAATACACTAAATCTTTCGTTTTAGCATACTGAAAAATTCTTCAGATTATAAAATCCTATAAAATTGGTTATACTTACAAAATCATTTTTGCTGACCAACGAACGATTCTAGAAATAGTTCCAGTTTTTGTACTTGTTTTTCTTATAATATAAATAACGTTTTTGCTACAACCATTATGGAATTTACAGCTGTTACGTCAAAAGAAACGCCCCCCGAGAACAGAACTACGCTACGCCAATGGTGCAGCTTCTTAAATGCTCTCCATCTATTCAATTAGAATAATTGAAATTTGCGTTTAGTTATATCAAAGAACGTTATCGCCACCAACAAAACACCAGACAACCTAATATTCATGTAAGTCTGATGACTAACATATGCGATAAAATAAGAATCCAAGTAAAGTCCAAACAACATGTTTTGATTCACATAAACAAATATGTAAACTAAATAAGAATACGAATAGATAATAAGAATGCACATGAAGCCCCAAACAAATATTTAAAAGTAATAAGAATATAAATAGATAATAAGAATACGAATATGTAATTAATCAATCTCACATAAGATAAGAAACCATATAAAAATCGCTTGTAATCAGTCAGACGAAGAAGTAAAATTATAAAAGCGAATGAATGAAGTTGTGTTAGAAGCAAGTGTCATTTCTTAAATAAAGAGTTTATTTTAAAACGTAAAGGAAAAGTTTTTAAGTGAATCTCGAACCCCCACCCCATAATTGTTTTTACATGAAGGAGATTTCTCGTCTAACAGACTGAAATTTATTGAAAATAATTTCAATAAATTTACAAAATGCATTTTAAGTGCAAAAAGAAATATTGAACTTTTCATTTTAATAGCTGCTCCATCTTATCATCAGAAGAGCCAACGCTCTTCTTCAATATCGTAATAAGTCAGGGACCAGTCTCCAATATAAATATATGGCGACCAACAATATTATAATATAATAATATAATGTTATAATTTGTATTCAATTTTTTGATTAGGATGAGTGAATGGGGAGCTTTCTGATGGAGTAAAAAAAATTTACGTTGTTGGTGGCTTTGGAGTGGGGGGGGGGGGGGTTTAACTACACCCCTTGGGGTTGTCCTATTTCAGCCAGGTGTGATATCAAATTAAAGCTTTTGCTGAGGCTATTAAATGGAATTTTGCTTTTCTTCTGTAAGAAACTTAGAACAGACTTATCTCACCGCAATTTCTATAAAATGCATGATTTTCGAATTTGTGTACAATGGGGAGGGGGGGGGGGGTGGTTGGGTTGTTGCGCGACGCTATTTTTTGAAACGCTTTAGCATAATGTTTTACATATTTCATGGGAACATTTCAATTTTCTATGTTTAACCGGTGAAACAAATATTTCAGGATTCAGGATTCTAGAATTAAGAGGAGTCAGCACCAAGTTTTGCAAGGTTCGTACATTTTTCAATGCAAATTTCTGGCAAACTGTTTGTACCAGAATAATGATTTATATCTTAAATTAAAGGTAGCGAAGATATCTAGTAAATAACGTCAAGAAAAATAAAAATAATTGTATTGGAATAGAGATATTAACTCGGAAACTTGTAAAAAATGGTAAAAATTGATTTTTTCAAATCAAATTCCTGTTAGTAGGTATTCTCATTTCTTTAGATTGTGACTAGTTTGGAAAAATAAATCCTAAATCTAGCAAATAATGTCGAGTTTTTTCATTTTTAGTGGCGCCTTTTTTAATTGTTTAACTCTAATAGTACTTGTTTTTCTCTCGATATTTCACAGACGAAAAAGTTGTAGAAATATAAAGTAAAATAGCATGTTTAACAATTATGTGCAAAATAAAATTTAGCAGAGTTCATTCTCGATAAAAATTTTCAATTTATTTGAACTGAAAATTTTCATTTTCGTCTTAAATTGGCGAATGTTTGGTTTCTACCTTTTACGCTAGATGTCTCTAATTTGACTTATGGTCTAGGTCTCTTTCCATACTTTCAGGACACAAAACTACGTATAGTAAGTTTTATTGCCTACAGGCTCGCTGGTATCTAAATTGAAATTTTTGCTGAGTACTGATTCCTCTTAAGAAGGCAAAAATTCCGTTTTAAGGGGTAACACCACCGTAAATTTTTCAATTTTTTTTATTGGCTTTAAAGATGCGTTGAACCTTCTACAATATGATGCATAAAGCTTTATACCTGAAAGGAATTTTATTAATTGAAATTTTAGGCTCTTCCCCTAGCCCGTCGGTCTACTGGGAAGATGCTTTCTTACCTTACTGACAATAATACAGTAACATATCTCGTTAGGAAGCGTTTGTGTTTAGTTAAAAGTATTTCCAACAAAAGTACGTTAGTTTAGCGTCAGTACATGTAAAATTTAAACAGTCGAATTTTTCATGTCAATAACTCATATCAAAACTTTAAACGTGTTTTTCTCTCTTTAGAATAACATTTTCAAGTAAAAAACGTACGGGATTTTCGATATGTCTATTTAGACATTATTTATTAACAAATTATTACCGTCTTTACTGTCGTAAATTGAACGATTTCATTTAAATATCCGCCAATCATACAAAAATTAATATTTTCAAAATCCCCTACGTACTTCACTAGCTATGAGCATGTAGACTAAGTGATTTTTTCCCCTTTTTTTTTTCCAAATTCAAAATTGCACCAGCTACACTGCGTGCCGCAGAGTGCTTTAAATCCGACAAGCCTCGCGAGAATGGTGTAGAAAACTTATTCCTTTATTGTTCAAACCTGACAATGAAAATAAAGAAATGTTATAGTCTTCTTATTTCACTGTCCAAGTGCTTCCTAGGGCGCTGTGAAGCAGTGTGCTTGGCAGATAGGAGCGATGAAGCTCTCGGTTAGCCAAGCGACTATTCCAAGTGGGAGCTATAGGGCTCACTGTTAGGATAGCCAGATAAATAAAAAAAAAAGGTAGAGCTAGAGAGCCCAGTTACCTTTAGGTGCAGCCATGTTGGAGCTAGGGAGCTCGCAGTTAGGATCTAGAATAGATACGTACCCGTGGAGTTTAATAAAAACTCTGATTTATTTCATATAATTACACTGAATTTATACATTATGAAAAGTGCTGACATTACTTATTTCTATAATTTCAACCAATCACACACCTTCAGCCATTGTTATATTCAATTATTGATCATAACTGCTGTGCATGCAAATAATGCACAGCGGGCATTACCCAAAGTTGCAGCCAGGTAGAAGTAAACAAACAAAGCTACAATGTAATGCTTTTCATTGATCGTTTACTCTATCGTACCATATGCTGTTGGTTTTGCTTTTCTTATTGCAAAGCAAAGGCATAGCGTAAAGCTTTGCCGTCGTGTATTCATTGATACATGACACTCATATGTGCTTAATGCACTTCGCTTGTCCATAAACAGGTGGACATAGCTTTTGTTTTATTTTCACATTTTGTATGGCATTCTGCATATACAAAAGAATGTTGTGAATCACCTTATGGGTGTTTTGCCTGATTTACTTAATTTTAATTTAATGGTGTGTGTGTGGTGATGCGCTCTACATCCTATCAGTTAATGAAGAAACAATTTTTGTTTAAGTAGAAAGAAACATTTTTTTTTGTTGTAATGAGTAATCTCAGCATTTGAAATTCATTCTATATCGCTAGGGTTAGTATGTAGGGTTATCTTATCTATTTCTATTTTATGTACAATTGTATATATATTGCTGTATTATTTACAATTATTTAGTTTTCTTAATTTTATCTATCGTATCTAACTTATTTGTACATACCTAAGTTGTTTTATGTTCTACATATTAATCCTATTGTTACTAAGTTTAATTTTTTTGTATTATTTATATATATAATTACAAATCTGTTTTATTGTAGTATATTTATAGTGTTATTCTATTCTTTTTAGCCTATTTTTATGTACTGTCTTTATTTTCTTATCTATTTCTATGTCTACATTAACATCTTTTATGTTTTTTATTGAGTATGGTCCTTTGTACGGACTTTCATGTTTTCTTTTATCTTCCTTTTTCAATAATACATAATCGCCTATTTTTAAATTTATTGTATTTAAATTGCTATCATATTTTTCTTTTCGCTTTCTTTTAGCTATATTTAGCAGATTTTTGGCTTTTTCGTGCGCTTGTTTTAAACGAAATTTTAATTCTTCACAGTAATTGTCGTAATTGTATATAGGACTTTTGTCAGTAAGATCTATATCATTGGATAAACTGGCAAGTTTTCCGTAAACTAGCTCAAATGGAGAATAACCTGTGTCTGAATGAGGTGTTGTATTATAACAAAATGTATAATACGGGATCCATTCATCCCAATTATAGTCTTGCGTGAATGATAAAAGGTATTCGTTCAACGTTCTGTGGTTTCTCTCTATTGAACCTAAAGTTTGGTGATGGTATGGTGTAGATGTGGTGTGATTTATTTTCAAATAATTGCATATGCTTGAAAAAATTTAATTAACAAATTCTGTTCCCATAACGGTTTTTATTATCTTGAAGTTACCGTGTCTTAATATGCATTCCTTAACTAGTGCTTTTGCTACACTAATGGCCGGTTTCACAGTCAAGGCTTAAGCCACAGCGATGGCTTAAGCCAAGGCTTAATAAATATTTCGGTTTCACAGTCTAGGCTTAAGTGAAATCATTGGCTTAAGGAAAGCTTAACTTAAGCCCCTCATCTCAAAGGCTTAAGCCTCAGATTTTGCTGTGAAACACATAAGAAATTATTGCTAAATATATATTTTGCCTAAATATTATAATTTTTGTTATTAAATGAATGTGCATATTTCAAAAGTTATATTTTATAACTAAATTGAAATTTTCCAAGCGAAAAATAGTTATCTAATTAGTAGTTTTGAGTACTGTCTGGCAGCTCGTGTCAGCATTCCATTTGACGTTTTAAGAAGAAACCAAACAGTTTAGGACAAAAATGAGTTATTTATCTGCTGCAGAGGATATAAGAGACCAAGAAATGTATAATATAATATCGCAAGGTGTGAGCCGTGAAAAAATTATAAAGAGTCGCCCGCAACATTTCGAGAAATGGGATGACGTTGATTTTTATTTTCGGTTACGGCTGTAGATACATTCGACTTTGATGGTTTACGTTGTCGAAATATTCTGCAACAATGATTATGGATTGGATATCCTTCCAGATAAAAACCCCAACAGACTGGTAAATAAAAAGTTCTTCTTCTTTTCGCTTAGTTTTTAATCCACAATGGGAATTTTCCTTTAAAAAAATTCACAATTACCGCAGTGCTGACAACTTAAAAATTTTCATCCGCGGCTTAACTAACCCTCAGCTTACTGAGTACTGTGAAACAGAGTAGGCTTAAGACTTAAGATTTTGCTGTGAAATACATAAGAAATTATTGCTAAATATGTATTTTGCCTAAATATTATAATTTTTGTTATTAAATGAACGTGCATATTTCAAAAGTTATATTTTAAAACTAAATTGAAATTTTCTAAGCGAAAAATAGTTATCTAATTAGCAGTTTTGAGTACGGTCTGGCAGCTAGTGTCAGCATTCCATTTGACGTTTTAAGAAGAAACCAAACAGTTTAGGACAAAAATGAGTTATTTATCTGCTGCAGAGGATATAAGAGACCAAGAAATGTATAATATAATATCGCAAGGTGTGACCCGTGAAAAAATTATAAAGAGTCGCCCGCAACATTTTGAGAAATAGGATGACGTTGATTTTTATTCTCGGTTCCGGCTGTAGATACATTCGGCTTTGATGGTTTACGTTGTCGAAACATTCTGCAACAATGATTTTAGATTTGATATCCTTCCAGAAAAAAACCACAACAAACTGGTAAATAAAAAGATCTTCTTCTTTTCGCATAGTTTTTAATCCACAATGGGAATTTTCCTTTAAAAAAATTCACAATTACAGCAGTGCTAACAACTTAAAAATTTTCATCCGCGGCTTAACTAAGCCACAGCTAACTGAGTACTGTGAAACCGAGAAGGTTTAAGTTCTGGGCTTAAGCCACACCCGTGGCTTAACTAAGCTCTGGCTTAAGCCTGGACTGTGAAACCGGCCATAATTGCTTCTTTAGTTTCCATTGGAATGGCTTCGATGTATTTCGTTAAGTCACACTGTATCGTCAATATGTATCTGAATTCATTTGATACTTTTAATGGTCCGACTGTATCTATGGATATCACCTCAAAACTTGTTGATGGTGTATCTGTTATTAGCATTTTTTCTTTAGTGTGGTTCAATATTTTATTCTTTGCGCATTTTTCGCATTTATTTATATATTGTTTAACCATTTTATTTAAGTTTTTCCATATATATCTTTGCTTGATTTTATTTATTGTTCTTTTGACACCTGAGTGTCCGCCATGTGGTGCGTTATGAAATTCTTTAATTATTTGAGTTTTCATTGAAATGTCTTCAATTCTTTTGGGAGGTTTGTATATAATTATTTTTAGTGTTGTTTGCCTATTTTTATTATTTATATTGTGCTGCAGCTTATTAAATAATTTTATAAATTCTTCGGCGCTTATATAATGAAATATTATGTCATCTTTCGCTAACGATAGTGACAATATATTCAATTTTCTCATTTCGAAAATCAGTGTCTCCAAGATCAAACCTAAGTCATGATGTGGATTATTGCTGAATTCGATTAATACTCCCTTTTTATGTATTATCATATGTGGCAAAACTATTTTTTTTATTTCTTTTTCTTAGCGCTTTGTTATTGTTGTTTTTCTTGAGCTCAAATTTTAATTTTTTAACCCTTCTTATTTCATTTATGGATGTACATTCCCTTGCATAAAGGTGATCAGTCTTTACGTTATTAGGGGTTTTATCTTGGGTTTTATTTTTATTTTCATTTGTTTTATGGGTCATTGCCTTTGTAGCTACTTTTATACTTGAAGTCGGTATCATTGCTTTCAGGATATCAGAATCTATTTTTATTCGTGATAGAGCATCGGCATTGGTATTCATTTTGCCTTGCTTATAAACGATTTCAAAATTGTAATCGGTTAAATCTAGCCTAATTCTTGTCAATTTAGAAGATGGATTTTTATGTGTGAAGAGACTCACTAAAGGTCTGTGGTCTGTAACCACTATAAATTTCCTACCATATATGTACGGTCGAAAATAGTTAATTGCCCAGTGGATGCCTAAGAGCTCCTTTTCAATAATTGGTTTATTGATCTCATGCTTAGTTAGCGTTCTACTAGCATATGAAACTGGTAGATCTGATCCAATTTCGCCTTGAGATAATACTGCTCCAAAAGCGAATTGAGAAGCATCTGTTGTTATGATGAATTGTTCATCAAAATTTGGATATTTTAGAATTGGCGCATTGATTAGTTTAGATTTCAATGCTGTAAACGATTCTTGGCATTCATTTGCCCAAACAAATGGTGTATTTTTCTTTGATAGAGAGTTTATGGGTTTTGCTATATGAGCAAAATTGAAAAGAAATCTTCTGTATTAATTACAGAAAGCTATGAATCTTCTTGCATCATCTGCGTTTTCAGGTACAGGATAATTCAATATTGTATCGAATTTCTTTGGATCTGTCCTAATGCCTTCTTTTGTTATTAAATGACCTAAGTATGTTACTTCGGTTTGCAAAAATTTACATTTTTGTGGATTTAATTTTAAGTTACATCTTCTCAGTTTATTAAAGGTTTTTACTAAATTTTGATTGTGATGTTTTAAACTACATCCAAAAATTATAATGTCATCCACGTACAAGAATGCTTCAGAGTCTAATCCAGACAAAGCTATTGAGAGCATTCGTTGAAAAATATTAGTTGAAATTTTTAATCCAAAAGGCAGTCTTTTGAATTGATAGTGTCCTTTGTTACTTGAAAATGCCGTTAATGGCCTAAATTTTTTGTCTAGTTCTATTTGGTGGAAAGAACTTGTGAGATCTAGTGTGGAAAAGTATTTAGCTCTTCCAAGTTTATCAAGTACATCTTCTAGTCTTGTTAAAGGAAATTTGTCGTCTACAATTTTCTTGTTTAACTGTCTAAAGTCAACTACAAGACGCCATTTTTTTATATCATTCTCTGCTTTTTTTGGAACAATCAGCAGTGGAGAATTATATGGACTAATAGATGGTTCTATTATGTCTTCGTTAAGAAGTTTTTCAACTTGACTGTTTATTTCCTCTATTTGGGTTTGAGGCAGTCTATAATTTTTGATGTAAACTGGATTTTTGTCTATTGTGGATATTTTTTGGGTGTAAAAATTATTTACTGTTAATTTATCGCCAGATAAATAAAAAAGGTCTGAGAAGTCTTTGCAGATGTTAAGTATGGAATTGGTTGCATATTGATCCAAATTCTCTATACTTAATTCTTTGAGAAGATTACTGAATCTTTCTTTGTTTTTATGCTTGAGATTAGCTTTTAATATATGATAATTTTGGAGTGGCTTTAATTTTGGTTCAAAATTTTCTAATGTTATTTCTCTATCTAATGTGTTCAGAATTTTTATGTGCGCGATGCCTTTGGCAGGGATAATGGAATTTGCTATGAAAATTCCTTCCTGTATTTGTTCATTTAGAACTATGCTATCTTCTTTAATGTTAGCATTTATTGCTTGTATTATTTCAGTTCTAGCTGGGATTCTTATTTGCTTTGAATCAGGTAATTGTGTATACATGGGCAATATGTAATTGACATCTTCAAAGAAGATTGAAATAGTGAAATTATCGTAATCAATTTTGCATAAATTTTTTACTAGAAAATCTCTTCCTAAAATTCCATTGGTTAGAATTGGAAAGCCTTCATCAACGATATGAAACTCTTGCGGAATTTCTTGGTCTTCTATTCTTATTAAGGCTGACAATGTGCCTAGAGAATAGGATTCTGATTGGGTGATACCTGATATTTTGCATTTTTTATGCTTTAGAATTCCTTGTATTTCTTTCAATGCACCTATTTTTAATATGGAAATATCGGCTCCTGTATCTATTAGGAATGTTTTCTTACATAATGTTATGTAATTTGTTAAATGGTTATTAAGCTTATAAATTTTTCTTTGCTTATTTAATTTATTTCCCCCGAGCATTCCACTTCGGGGTTTTGCTCGTTTCCCGACTGGGTTATATTTATTCTTCTGTGCATTGGCCTTCTATGCTCATTGGCATTTGTTGATTGTCTATTACCATTTTGTGATCTGTGATACTGATACGATTTCCTAAGATCTTTTGCATTTTTTAGGTAACCCTTTTGGTGGTTACTCCTAGCTGTATCCTGATGATATTTATTGCGAACATAGGTTTGTTTGTTGAAATTTCTTTTGGCATTGTATTTATTATAATAAAATACATTTGCCTCTTTGTTCGGTACTTCTATTTCCGATGCGATTTGTATTGCTTCAACTAGAGTTTTGGGCCTTGATGCGAAAACTGTTGTTTTGAGTGCTTCGTTCAAACCATTTTTAAATGCATTCAAAGCTAATTGATCATTCAGTTTTACGATCAGTGGTCTATTGGTTTCACCTTGCTCAGTTATTTGTAAGGTGTTTAGTTGAGCAACTAGACTTTCGATTTTTGTTGCAAAATCATTGACGTTTTAATTGGATTGTGTCACTCGTGATAATTCTGAGTGTATACTAAGCGGCGTTTTCTTTGGTTTAAAGATTTCACGTAAATTCTTTTGTAATGTCGTGAAGTCAGTAGGAACTGCAAGAGTACATAACTTGTTCCGTACTGTGGATGATAGACGTGTTTTTAAAACAAAGTTAATCAATTTCTTCTTTTGTGTTTCTTCCGCTAGATCGTCATGCAGAAATTGTACTAGATTTAGAAAATTATCTAAATTTTTGTACTCTCCGGTGAATTCCGGTATGACTTTTATCGCCGTAGATATATCAAATTTGTCCATGATTTCGTCTAGAGTATAGCTAGTTTTTTTCGCAAAATTTCAGTCACAGTCTTGTATAGCTGGTCAAAATCTTCTTTCTCTTTGACGGCTAGATCTTTGCTTATGTTTGACAATTCTTTATACTTGGTAATAAAGCAATCTTTTATCTCTTCTACTTCGGTTGTTTTTGTCCGTATGTGTGCAGAAGCATATTTCCTATTTGGGGTTTTCTTGAAATTCTCGATGATATTTTTTTATTTGAGACACTAATTCTCTAATGCTCATTATTTGAATCTTGGAGTTTTATACGTTATTTGCAGTTATTTGCAGTATGTGTCTCTGGAGTAATTGTTTTAATATCCATAACACCCATGCAGTCATGACAACGATTCCCAATACAATTAGTATTAATTTCAGATTAGAAAGATATCTATTATTTTGAGCTATATTGTTGCTCGTAGAACCCGCATTGTTATTTATTATAACTTCTTCAGCCGTTTGCTTTGAAGCCTTTTTACCCATTTTAAAATTTAAATTAGTTGCAATAGTGATTGAAATGATAAACTAAACCAAATCGAAAAGAGAAATATGTAGTGAAGAGTAATTTTTTTTTATATGAAAAAAAAAAAATATATTTTACGATATACAAAAAATTATTTATTACATTAGAATATTTTTGTTTGTTTTATAATTATTATTTTTTATTCCTATTTTTATTTTTTTGTAATTGTTTCTTTGTATTTTTAGCTCTTTAATTTTTTTTTTTCAAATTCGATTTTATGCGCTCCTGTGGATATCGCCAGTAATCGCTTGTACACTTTTAGCTTGGCTCTAATTTTCGCTTCTTGTCCAGCTGGCGCTGGTATTTCCACTTCGTGTTGTTTTTGCCGTGGCAGAAGGTTATTCCTTCTCCTATATTCCTCAATACTGATAGGTTTTGGTCCGTAGGTGGGGTCTACTGCTAAAGCTTCTTTAATAGATTTTTTTAACTGCTTCCACTGGTTCATCACCGTGTCAACTTCTATTTGATTTTGCTTTGCCTGTTCGTGGGCAGTAGGGTCGACATGTAGAAAACTTATTCCTTTATTGTTCAAACCTGACAATGAAAATAAAGAAATGTTAAAGTCTTCTTATTTCACTGTCCAAGTGCTTCCTAAGGCGCTGTGAAACAGTGTGCTTGGCAGATAGGAGCGATGAAGCTCTCGGTTAGCCAAGCGACTATTCCAAGTGGGAGCTATAGGGCTCACTGTTAGGATAGCCAGATAAATAAAAAAAAAAGGTAGAGCTAGAGAGCCCAGTTACCTTTAGGTGCAGCCATGTTGGAGCTAGGGAGCTCGCAGTTAGGATCTAGAATAGATACGCACCCGTGGAGTTAAATAAAAACTCTGATTTATTTCATATAATTACACTGAATTTATACATTATGAAAAGTGCTGACATTACTTATTTCTATAATTTCAACCAATCACACACCTTCAGCCATTGTTATATTCAATTATTGATCATAACTGCTGTGCATGCAAATGATGCACAGCGGGCATTACCCAAAGTTTCAGCCAGGTAGAAGTAAACGAAGAAAGCTACATTGTAATGCTTTTCATTGATCGTTTACTCTATCGTACCATATGCTGTTGGTTTTGCTTTTCTTATTGCAAAGCAAAGGCATAGCGTAAAGCTTTGCCGTCGTGTATTCATTTTATACATGACACTCATATATGCTTAATGCACTTCGCTTGTCCATAAACAGGTGGACATAGCTTTTGTTTTATTTTCACATTTTGTATGGCATTCTGCATATACAAAAGAATGCTGCGAATCACCTTATGGTGTTTTGCCTGATCAATGTTCTTTTTTTGTTTTATTCTTTCTGCATGTACTGCACTGAATCACCTTATGGGTGTGTGTGGTGATGCGCTCTACACTGGCTCTGGTGTCACTATTTACTCATATTTGTTTTTAATAATTTTTTTCTTGTATACTGAAATATATGCTTAATAACTTCCATGAATATTATTATTCTATTACCTTTCTTTACATAAAAACAAATTGTCAAAAAAACGCTATTTTTAAAGATGTTACAGTGGTTTAACCCCGACCGATGTGATTTTGTTCGCAACTAACTTGGAAAGCTTCAGCATAGTAAATTATCATATATGTATGTACATATGTGTATTGTGTTGGTTCACTGTGAAGAGGAACCAAGTTTTGCAATAGTTAAAGATTATTATATAAATATGTACATACATATAATTTTGTGAATATATCTATACGATTGTTCAATCTACAGTGGTTTTATTTTCGAAATCTATCTTCTGTGTTTTTGCTGTTACCAATACTTGCACCCTAGAGATAGGCCTTTCTACATATAGAAAAAAACCGCCACATGTCCCACTAAGGATTTTTTCAAGGATAGAGAATAACCCTTATTTTCGAATACCATTTTCTTACAAAAATTCCACCAAAGGTATTATTTCTACAAAACCTGGAATGAATTTATTCTTTCCAAAATGCCACAGATCATTGAAATCAGCTTAGCGTAACCGGAGATATGAATATTTGAAATTAGGTCGAAACGAAAAATTGGTCCTATTTACGATTTTCAGAGATCTCTAACTTCCGTAATATGCGGGATTCGTCAAAATATTGAAATTGGATTAATTATTTATATAAGTATATTTTGGTTATAAGTTTGTCGAGGTTTAATGTTTATTTTTCCACTGAACAAGAGTGATACCCACAACCCCAAAGCATAACCATATTGGAGTCCGATGGTTCTGGTGCTAACAAGCTCCGATGTGTTCGGAATTATGATTCGGAAGCAAAAATGCATTGACTTCAAGAATAGTTGAGTAAATCACAAAATTTTTGTTCAATTTACTTGAAAAAATTCATGTAAACACAACTGCAATACTTGAATATTTTTCATATCTGCGAGTTATTAAAATTATAAAGAGAAACAAAAAGAAGTTTTTTGGTAAATTTCAAGCAAATTTCAATTACTTTGAATTAACTCAACTCAAAGACTAACTTGAGTTTTAAATGGATGCCAAGTCAAGTACTCAAGTATTCATGTAAACGTACTGATTAATGAGTTAAATGACGTCCGCCAAAACTCTTTGGAATGAAAAAACGAAAACAAGACAAAAAATTATCTCGTAAAGACGCAAGATTAGTTAATCGTTGGCGCAAGGTGTTCATATCGAATCTAAGAAGCCCATAGTTGAAGTAAAAACTAAAGAAATTCATTCTAGGCTGTCATTTTTAAAAAAGTGAACGTATTGACTTATATGTGGTCTCCTACATCAACTTTAATTAGGTTAATTAGATCACAGGTAAGCCACATATAACAAAATGTAGTAGATTCAATTGCATTTTATAGTTGTTATTATTGACTCGAATTCGGCGATTCAATTTACAACGGGTAAATGGTGAGCAAACGAAAAACATCAAACTCATAATTTCGTCTCAATAAAGTCAATTTTTTTTTTTCAAATTCTAGGAGAGCACCGCTCCACAATATTCAAAGGTAGGTTAGATAAAATTTGATTAATAAATATCTTAATCAATATTTGGTTTTTATTTAGCATGTAAAGCAAGGTAAGCTCAATTGTTCTGTAATTTTATTAAAAATATTTGTTTTCCAGGTGAGGGAAAAAAAGCTATCATATTTAGTATTTTTGTCATAATATAAATATTTAAATTCTCATCATCATCAGTCAAAAAAGGTGCGCAACATAAATGAAATATATGCTGCATATTAAGCATATTTAATTTCACAGGTTTATAGGAATCGCAGATAGAGGGTAACAGAAACACTGGTGCTCCATAAATTTTGTCTGATCAATATTTTTTTTATACAAAAATATATGTTAACAGACTTGCAGACTTCTTAATGGAGAATTTTTGGTCGAAAGACACTATTTGTACCATTTTTAATAAATTTTAAACCGATACATGTACGCACTCCACACGACTGCATACTAATTAAAAACAGTCGGCAGTTAAAAAATCGGTAGTATTAGCACTCTAATGAGCGCCTAGACAGGCTACATGGTCACCGACAGAGCCCAACTATTAGTTTTCTATTGGTAATGCGTAGAAAAATCCTTTTTTTGCGAGTAAATTCATATAGTATGTATGTGTGTATATTTTAATGAATAAAAAGTAAAATATAATTTCATTCTTTGAACATCTGCAAAAATTCTTCTTTATTACCTTACCTTAATTTAACCGCTGTTCTATTTACCTAAAAAATAATAAAGATTTTTAGCGAATAAGACCTGATTTGGATTTCAGTTATCAATTATCGATAAATTTGTCTTGTATTTTTGAAATTGCGTATGTTTTATATAAATTTATTGAGATGTGACTGTTTTCTCTTCATTATTAAAGCTATTCAGGTCGGTCAGATGATTTAGAATTGTTTGCATATGAGTACTGCCATGAACAGAAACTTAACTACATTTGACATCTGCAAACAACTGTGTTACTCTTAAGATTGATGGCGCGAAATAGCATATGTAGGTGGGCCTTTATATTATGCTGGGTATTTGTGTTCTGCTCCGGATTACTAAATTCTTAGTAATCAGTCGGGATTTTATTATTATCCACTCTTTAATAAGGTCGCATAAATACATCTTGCCTATAACTTCAATTTATACTACCGGTTGCACCGAATTGTCGTGTCCCTCTTTAAAAATAAAACAGGTAATTCGAATTTCATTCAATTTATTAGATGTAATCTCGAAAACCAACAATCGAAAGCAATCACAGTATTATTGTTTGGTTGTGTAGAAACATAAATTAAGTAAAATGAAAACTAAAATGTCATTTTTATTCTTGGTTTTCCTAGAACCTCCAGCGAATACCATGGTAAAAAGTAGTGACCCCGGAGAATATGGAGACTATTTCGAAGGTGATATTGAATTGGATGACTTTCAAATGAATGCTATATTGTATTCACACCTAAGGAGTGGCATTAGATTCCGCAAGTACAGATGGCCTAACAACAGGGTCTATTACGAATTTGGCCCGGAATTGGGTGAGAAATTTTCAATTACAATGTAAATAGCTTCATTTTTACTTGTGATTCAAAAATTTTAGGAATGGAACATATCGCTCACATTCGCAAAGCCTTCAATCATATCGAAAGTTTTACTTGTATACGTTTTTTTCCTCGCACCCAAGAGACGGCTGGTTATATTAATATAACGGTAAAACAGTTTAAGAGTTATAACGATTTTATAAATACTAAAACACCTCTCGTCATTATAGAGTGTTGGACCTGGATGCTACGCAGCTTTGGGTTATCGTGGAAAGCCACAAATAGTAAATGTGCATTTTGATATAGTTGGAAAGGGCTGCTTTAGTATAGGTGCTGTAATTCATGAATTAATACATTCTCTTGGATTTTTTCATGAACATAGTACATATAATCGTGACAAATATGTTATAATCTTAAAAGAAAATATCAAAGAGGGTTTTGAAAGCCAATTCAATGTCCTACCATTCATTCTTGTAAGCAATTTTGGACTAGATTACGATTATAACAGTATTATGCACTACGATTCCTATGCATTTTCAAAGAATGGTAAAAAGACAATAGTTGCTCGTGATAAGAATGTAAAATTGGAACGGCGATCAAATATGAGCCGAAAGGATATAAAGAAAATTAATCGTATGTACAAATGTTATGGATACGACATGTAATATGTTGCCATTGTGCTATGTATATGTTAGTATAGGAATGGAGGTTAAATAAAT
Organism: Dioctria rufipes; assembly: GCA_963924295.1. Classification (NCBI taxonomy): domain Eukaryota; kingdom Metazoa; phylum Arthropoda; class Insecta; order Diptera; family Asilidae; genus Dioctria; species Dioctria rufipes. The sequence goes on along the minus strand of OZ002740.1, from coordinate 62,890,262 downwards.
GATCACCCTATTTAAAACGTATTGATTTCAGTTTCTAGTACCGTAGCGAAGTAAGGACATTGCTACGAAAAGCCGTCCGAAAGATGATTCGTTTCAGTGCATAGCTCTGTACCTGAGAAATATATTGTCTCTCGCTTCCGTCAGAATAAAATATATCGAGTGAGGCAAGACTCAATTTCTCCGCCAATTTAGAGATAAATTTTTAATTAACGAACATATTATATTTATAATAAGTTAAAACATCTAAACAAGATAATAGAAAACAAAAATGAGAATTTTAAGATATCAACGATAAAAATGAAACAAGATCTAAAAAGAAAAAATGTCACAAAATTGCACGCCTTCATAAAATCATTCTTAAATGTGTAACATACATACATATATAATCGTTGGTGCGTCTGTAAGTGATCTAATAATTTCAGAACGATTTGACCGATTGAGGTCATATTCGCACTGTTGAAACCAACATTAAATAGCCACTTGACAGTAAAATAGCTTAAAAGATTCTAATTTCAAGTATTTCTAATTATTGAAAATAGGTTAGGAACGAAACGATGTATACCTACCTACAAGCACATCGATAAAGCAGTTTTTAGTGGAGATAAAATCTACACATCATGGCTACATTCCACATAAACAAATCCGGGACAGAATCCAATGAGAAGAAAGTAACTTGTCTTCGATAATTATACGCAAATCAAATCATCTTTACATTTAAATGTATGTTTAAAGTAGAAAATTATCAATATTGTAATTGGTATCTTATTGTATAATTATAAGCCTTATATCTTTAGCTAGGCAAAATCAGGAGCGGGAACAAAAATGCTCAAAATTCCAGTTGATTGCTCAGCTGCTAGGGTTAATGTACTTTGGTTGCTATGCGCAAGCTAAAATAATTTGTTGGTGCCGTGCGCAATTCAAAGGCAATATAAGTCTCAGGCCAACTTAAATCTTTCTCTTTTCGCATCCAGCTTTCATAGATTGCGCATCATTTAAAAATCGACTTGGCTAGTGGTAATATCATAGAATTATTGACAAATTAACTTTTTCTTGGGTCTCTACTGGAATAAATCTTGTTAACACAATCACTTTATCTTGGGTCTCGACTGAGATAAAGATAGTTATTCCGGGTAGCGACTAGAATAAATATTACTAATACAACTTTTCTTTGTGTCTCGACTGAAGTAAAGTATCTTGTTCCAGGGAACGACTAGAGCAAGGTCATTACTAACACACAAACTTTGTTTTGGGCATCGACTGAAACATAGTATCTGGTTTCGCGGCACGACTAAAACATGATAATCACTAACTGTCTATTTGCCAACGCCACACATTCGATTCCACATTTTAGATTGTTGAGTACATTTTTGAGTAATCATTTAATAGATATTTAATCTTATTGAGTAATTATATTTATACATATACAGGGTGTCCCATATGTACCGCATTTCCTTTACACCCCGGATTCCTTACTCAATTTCGAGAAATAAATTATTTGGTTGCAAATGCACAGTGTTGGCGGTATTGGGGTTTTGTGATTTTGGGTGCATTTTACTCTAATATCATATAACTTTCTTGTTATACATCCTATGAAGATGACTTGCATCTCAGGTGATAGTAAACTCTCTACGGTTTTCAACAAATTCCCAACCAGCTCTCTACCCCTTTTCCGTCGGCAGTTATAGGACCACAAAGTCAAAAAATTGGAAAAAATTGCAATTTCGTTTTCAATTTTAACGATTTTTCGCCAAAACGCAAGATAAGGACAGCACTTTCTTGCACGATTTCGAGACCTCCGAATGTTACCTTTCTTTTGATCATGCTCATGTACCTACCTAACTGCTACCGTTTTTGAGATATTCCCGCTTTTATGATCCAAAATTTCATGAATTTTGCTAATAACAATAGAAATCGCGCCTAATTTTATGCAATTCCACGCAAATTAGCAAAATTCATGAAATCATGAATCATAAAAACGGGAATATGTCAAAAACGGTTGCATTTAGGTAGATAACTACATATTAAAGGTAACATTCTGGGGTTTGTAAATCTTGTATATAAACTGTCTAGTTGTCATGCATTTTTACGGGAAAAACTTTAAAATTAAAAAAAAAAGGATTTTTTTTCCAAATTTTTTGATTTTGACGTACTACAACTTAAGATTGATGTCGGTAGGGCTAGTTAAGCATTCATTACAAAGCTTAGACGGTTTGCTGTCACCTGAGATAAATTTCGCCTTGATAAGGTGTATATCAAGAAATTTACATGGGGTAAAGTGGCGACATTACTAAAAATCTTGAACCCCCCTATCGCCCATACCGTGCATTTTCCGACTCTCCTCCAATACAATTTATTTTTCAAAATTGAGTGAGTAATCCGGGGTAAAAAAGAAATTCGGTACGTATGGGACACCCTGTATATATATCTCTATTGATGCCATTAAAAAGTGAATTCCCCTTAAAGTTTGTCGCGAAACTAGCTTAGTTGGGAGGGTATTATTAGTATATGAAAAGACTAACGTGAATTATATATCTATTTATTGCTTTGATTTTAACATTTAATGTCTTATATTCGGATTACGTGTTAGTTAACGCGACGACGTTCAATTGGAGACTGCCCGGTGCTCTCGAGACCGAGAACAAAACTCATTGATCTGCGTGTGGGAAGTATAGTCTGCAATTTTACTTAGTGTGTGTCGATAGAATTCTCCACATCCTCCGGCCCGACGTAACTTGGTTGTTGTCCTTCAGTGACTTCAAGTGGATACAACAGTTGTACAGGCCTCCTCAATTTCGCACCAGTGTGGAACCTCACTTCGCATGCACGAACCTTTCCATCTCGTCCGGGAAATATTGATTCAATAATGGCCAATTTCCATAAGACACGTGATGTAGCTGGATCATTTACAATGACGACATCGCCGATTTTCAAATTAGACGAAGATGTTCCAGAATGGTGATGAACAGATCTTAACTGATGCAGATACTCCAGTTTCCATCTTTTCCAAAATATATTGGTCATCCGAAGTCGCGATTTCCATATTTGGCGAATACATTCATCCGAGACACAATTAGTTTCCGACATAATAGTTGTTGAATTGAGGCCGGTTAAAATATTCTGCGGAGTTAAAGGCGATAAATCCAACGGATCGTTACTAATGTATGTAAGTGGTCTACAATTTATCACTGCTTCTACTTCTGTCAGTAATGTTTGAAGTTGCTCAAAATTTAGTACAGCTTTGCCAATCGACACCCTTAAGACTTCCTTAACACTGCGAACTAATCTCTCCCAGAATCCTCCCCACCATGGGGCTCGCTCGACAATAAATTTCCAGGTAATACCTTGATTACTAGCATAACCGAGGAGCTCTTCCGACTTCAAGATATTTCCCAGATATTTCAACTCCATAGAGGCACGCTTAAAGGTAGCAGCATTGTCTGATATAATAACAGCAGGTACACCTCGCCGAGAAATAAAGCGCCGCAAAGCCAACAAACAATTTTCGGTACTTAAACTAGAGACGAGTTCTAAGTGGATAGCACGAACGACTGCGCAGGTTAACAGCATTATGTAAACCTTGCTAGTCCCCTCTGCGGACGGTGATGTCCTTACATACAGCGGTCCTGCGAAATCAACACCTGTAGTCTCGAAAGGCCTTGAAGCCTGCAATCTTTCCTTAGGTAGTGGCGCAAATGGTTGTGCAGCTGGTTTTCCACGAATTCTTTTACACACTCTGCATGGCTTGACAACGGCTTTAATTAGTTGGCGACCTCTAGGTATCCAAAATCTTTCTCTTATTCTCGAAAATACAAGATTAATTCCTCCGTGTAGCACCCTTTCGTGCATTTCAACAACGATAAGTTTCGTTAGATGCGAACTCTTTGGAAGTATTATTGGATATGCAGATATCAGGGTATCCCCCATTTTAGGAATACGACTCCCTACTCGTAAGATTCCCAACTCGTCAATAATGGGATTTAACATAAGTAAGCTTAAGGATGGTTTAATTTTAGATTTTTTCACTAAAGCACTTATTTCTTCATAATATTCATGCTCCTGCACATGCTTTATCCAGTAATTTTCAGCCAAGTGCAATTCGGTGGCTGTTAGGTAGCCCGTTGCTTTCGATAATCTTGCAAAACGCAGGACATATGCTGTGACGCGCAATAGATGTCGGTATCTACTATAATTCTCGATAAGTAGAATTGGTTCTTTCAATTGATGTATTGAATCCTCGTTTACCGCTATCAAACAAGTGAGAAAGGCTGGTGTGTCAAGTACTATTTCATCATTGGGCCAGTGAGTCTCATCTGCCTTTAACCAGAAAGGGCCGTTCATCCACATAGAAGAAGCAACTAAAGCCTTTCCATCAATACCTCTTGTGAGTAAGTCGGCAGGATTATCTTTTCCAGGGCAATGTCTCCAATTCGATAACTCAGATTTTTCCCTTATTTCCTTTACTCGATGCAATATATATGGCTTCCATTTTTTAGAACCTCCATGGATCCAACACAAAGCAATTTTGGAATCAGACCAAAGCACGGACAAATTATGTGAACTGTTAAGATTTTCCTCTAAATAAAACTTCAAGCGTGCCGCAATTAATGCTGCTGTCAATTCCAATCTTGGCAATGTCAACATTTTATCCCCATCTTCCTTTAAGGGTGCAACCCTACTGCGTGAGCACAAATATTTAACCTCAATCTGACCGTCTTCATAAAGGCACCGTAAATAAGCAACGGCCCCATATGCTTGTAGACTTGCATCAGCGAAAATGTGCAATTGGACACTGATTATTCCTCTTGAGCCTAAGACGCATCTAGGCAGAACCATGTCCTTTAAATGAGAAAAGTCAGCTAAACAGTTATGAAAGATCTTTAGAAGTTCTTGTGGCAAACCAACGTCCCAATCCAGCTTCCTTCGCCATATTAGTTGAAAGAGGATCTTTAATTTGATTATAGATGGGCCGAGAACACCCAAGGGATCATAAATGCGTGCTATAAGTTGCAACACAGCTCTCTTAGTACCTCCCAAGTAGTGCGTCGTTAGAAAATTGCGTATGGAGCACAAATCAACTGCTAATTCGTCGCTGGATGTATACCATAACAAACCTAATACCTTTTGGATATGCGGAACTTCATTCTCGATAAAGGAATCCCGGACTATGGAATCATTGCTATTCCATTTGCGAAGCTTCATAGATACCTTTCCCATAATTTCATTTGCCTCCTTATAAAGTTTTAAGGCCGTTGATCGATCAGTAATACCTGCCACCAGGTCATCCATATAAAATGACTGCTGGAGTATAGAGCTAGTCTCTGGAAAATCTGCGCTTACTTCTCTGATGTGATTATAAATCGTAGCCCCTAATAGAAATGGACTACATTTTACTCCAAACGTCACCCGTGCCATTCGATATTCCTGTATGGAAGGAAGATTATTCAGAGAACTAATAGGTTCCTTAAACCAATAAAACCGATGAGAGTTTCGATCTTCCTCTGCCAAAGCAATCTGTAGGAAAGCCTTTTCTACATCTGCAATTATACCAATTTCGCCTATTCTAAATTTGAGTAGCACTGTTAAGACATCAGGTAACATATTTGGACCGGCTAATAAGCAGTCATTAAGTGAAGCATTATTACCTGTTCTTGCGGAAGCATCAAATACGATGCGCTGCTTTGTTGTTGCTTTATCCTCGCGATAAATAGGATGATGTGCCATATAATATATATAGGGATTGCTCACTTCAGCGTTACTAAAAGTTTCGGCGATACCGTTCAAAATATACTCGCGCATAGCTTTATCGTACCGTAATAACTTAGCTGGCTCCCTTGACAGTTTCTTAACTAAACTGTTAAACCTCCTCAGTGCACCTTCACGATAATTGTCCAAATTTAAATGATTGCCTTTCCACAGCAATTTCGCTTCGTACCGTTCACCGCGTTTGTAAACATAATTATAAAATTTTCCATATTCCGAATTTTCACAAGTTTCAGCAGATATACCAATGGAATCTAAATCCCAAAATTTTCTTTCCTCAAATTTCTCAAAACAGCACACATGTAGCGATGTAGTCGCATTTAATGCAGAAACATTGTTGTTGTTGCTTGCAGCAGGCCCTTGAAGTGTCCAGCCGAAGACGGTGTTAATAGCTCTCAAATTCGTATCTATCCGTAGAGTCTCATCATACACAACTTGCCAGTAGTAATCTGACCCAATCAGCAAATTAATTCCATCCTCCGGATCACCTGCTATACGTGCATCTGCTAAAACTAATTCAGCGAACTCCAAGCTATCTGCTGGCGGTACCGGTAAAACGTCAACACAAATTTCTTCCACCTCAATTGCTTCGATGACGATATGACGACTAGAATCATATTGGCTCCGCAAAACAATCCTAACGATGTTACACTTTTGTATTGGTGTACGGGATTTACTACCAAATGGAAGAATACGTATATTTTCCGTTCCAACTACTAATAAATTGAGCCTTTGTGAAATACTCGCCTTTATGTATGAGCGCTGAGCACCACCATCGATGACAAGACGAATGAATGCAGCCTTGGAAGAGTTTATCGTTGATGAAATAAATGCGCACGCTGTTTGCAGAAAAACACTTGCTGACTGCTGCGTCCCACTACACAAGCTTACAGTTTTATGCGATGTGTTTTCGTTTTGATTAATCTGCGACTGTGTCTGCGGTGTTGATGTTTTCCGTTTGTAGTTAGGATCACACATTGACCGGGCATGCCTACCATTGCAATCGCTACATCGTATTGACTTATTGTTGCAGAATTTGGAGCTGTGTCCGCGCTGAGTACATCGAAAGCATCTGCCACTTCGCTTAAGTATTTCTTTTCGCTGGGATAGCGTGAACGGCTCGATACATGTTGGTGTTGCGTGATTTGTAGACTTACAGAAAATACACTCTTCTAACCTTTCCCGATAACTGGACGTCAATAACTCCGTTGCTGTTCTGTTTATCTTCATAGGAGTTGGATTGTATGCGCGTTTGGACTCTGCCGATTTCTCTAACGATTCCACTTCTCGTTTAAGGAATTTAAGAATAGCCTTAACTTGTTTGTCTCCTTCAAACCCCACAGAACTTTCACTACCTGCAACAGATTCAGCATCGTTTGTAGGCGCTTCACATTCATTCTCAGTAGAGTTTTGATATGTCCGGTGAAAATCTACTCTTAAATCGCTAGGCATACATTTTAAGAGAATGCTCTTCAACATTATATAATAATGTGTTGATGGTACTCCTAGTGCCGTTAAAGATCTGGTACAAGAAACGACAGAATTGTATAAGCGTCTCAATCCTATAGCATCGTTGCGCGAAGATACAGACGGAATTGACATTAATGTTTGCATGTTTCGATCCACCAGCTTTTCCGTGTTACCATATTCATCAACGAGCAAGGCTATGGCACCATCATAGCAAGACTCAGATGGAGTAAATCCAGCTATTGTTTCCGCCGCCTTGCCTATCAGTATGCTCTGCAGATAATGAAACTTCTCTGTCCCGTTTAACTGACGATTCTCGTGTACTGTACTTCGATATTGTTCCCAGAAAGGAAGCCATTCGTGGTAATTACCTGAGAATTTTTTCAGCGTAAGCCTGGGCAATTTGACTGAGTCTCCCTTATGATCATTAATTGTTTCATTTCCAGAATTTACCATCATTGTCTTACCCTGCACTTCGCGTAGCTTTGTCAGCCGTTGCTGAATACGCGCGATAACTGCGATTGCCTTGTCCTCGTACTCCGCTACGCTTTCACACTCTTTCTCGAAATCGTCTGGTTTAATTTGAGACCGCACTTCATTATTACCTTTATTTAAGTTATCACGCGCTGCTGTTAACCGTTGCAGCAGAACCGTAAGATCTTCCTCGACAACATCAAAATTTCCGACATTATTGTCAATGACGCGAGATTCTGGCGATTGTAAATATTCAGTGGCCGTTTTCACTAGCTTCGTAATTTGCCCCCGATATACCGCACGATTAGAAATATCCATCCTTGCACGTTATACAATAAGCGTTAGCTATTTAACTTTCACGTAGTTATTTCCGTTAGTAAAGTTCACCGGAGTCCCGGGTTTCGGCACCAGTGTCGCGAAACTAGCTTAGTTGGGAGGGTATTATTAGTATATGAAAAGACTAACGTGAATTATATATCTAATTATTGCTTTGATTTTAACATTTAATGTCTTATATTCGGATTACGTGTTAGTTAACGCGACGACGTTCAATTGGAGACTGCCCGGTGCTCTCGAGACCGAGAACAAAACTCATTGATCTGCGTGTGGGAAGTATAGTCTGCAATTTTACTTAGTGTGTGTCGATAGAATTCTCCACAAAGTTATCATAAGTTGTGAGCTTTTGTTATTAAGTGACATAGTCGATATTATTAGTATCTTAAGTTTATGTTAGTGAATGTGTAATATTTGAACTATATTTCCCTTTGAATTTGGAATTGTGTAGTGGCTGTGACGTATTGTGAAATAAACCACTAACTTTAAATATTCATTGGTGTTCTTATTTACAGTCCCCATGCTTACTTATATTTTTCTTGAGTGTTCTCATTGGGCAGAACACGCACAATATATTAGTTTTGTCGAGACAGTGGTTCGTAGATATGCTCGGACCCTATATGTGGTGCTATACAACGAGGTTTGTTATATGCGCACATTTGAATTTGGTTAATTGAAAAAATCAGACCAGAAGAAATTAATAGCATACTTTCTGGAGAAATACCAGATCCAACTATTGATTAAAACCTATTTGAAATTGATCCATGATTCACGCGGAAATGTAAATATGACATCGCCGTGCATGGAAAGTGGCAAATGTACGAACGGATTTCAAAAATATTTTTTGCTAGATACAATAACTACAGTCGATGTCTACTTAATGTGTCGTAATTGAAAACCGGAAAATAGAAGACCCACATTTTCATTAAAAGGAGAAATGGGGAAAATGTAGTTGTAAAACAATATATGGGTGGTGTCATATTCGCCTGTGTTATCCAAAACATATAAAGTGCACATAAATAAAGTTTTGCAGTTCTATAAAATCAATCAAATAGATTTGCAAATAACACGCTACCAGATCAGATGGGGAGATACGTAAACGGGATGCAGCAGTCATTCATTTGTCTATATATCTTGAAAATGGTCAACACGTTTACTTTAACGTCAAAAATGAAATGGAAAGAGCATTAACAGCACCGTGAATAACATTAACTGAATTGTGTAAACAACAAAATATTTTCGGTCAATTTTCAAGAACATTACTTGGAAGATCCAACATATTTTACATGGAAAAAATCACAAAAAAATGGGAGCCACTTAAACGAGGTGTTGCTGTTATTGCATGAAGGAATATTTCCAGAACATACATAAGGACGATGACACACTTCCAAAATAACGTGAGTACCTACATTTAAATATTTACGATTAAGGTACCTGCGGCAAATAAAGCCCGGAGGGTAATAACGCCCACACTTAAAAATTCCTACTAAAATGAATCGCAGAAACCTCATACTTTATACGTACATGCACTAAGTCGCACGAACGCCGTCGAAGGCGCTTCTGGCAGCTCGAACCGCCATCTTGTCAGTAGCTAAGGGTACGTAACCGAGAAAGTATGGCTGCTTAAGTTCGGTTATTTACTTGCTATTTCCACATGTAGTAACTTGCTTAGTTTGCACGTTAGGCAATGCAGTTTATGATCTCGTTGTTTATCTACGCCCCCTTTGTGTTTATTTGATTAATGAGTAATTTTGTAAAATCTTGTAATAGGTATAATAAGGCCCACTAGAATAGACCGTGGTCCTTATTACCCTACCTAACCCAGATCCGCAATGAAACTAATGTTCCTATGTAGGATTATGATTGTGAGTTTATTCTTGTTCCAAAGAAGGAAGACTGTTTGGATTTACTCCCTTGTACGGTAAGAAATTTATAACTAAAGCTTTTGGGGCCTTATTATCTCCCTGGGGGCGAAAAACGCCCATTCTTATTTTTATTCGGAATTATTAAAAATAACCGAATTTGTTTATTTCCTTAGTTTTAGCAAGTTTAGAGGTAACCATTCCTCTGATTAAAATTACACAAATGGCTACTTGGTTAGCTTTCAATCAAAAAGATAAGCATATGAAATAGTCGTTTTTTTTTATCAGTAAGTACTTGGACAAGCTTTGGACGAAACCTTTCACGGGGGACTGAAGTTGCTGGCATACGAAGCTTCATTTTTACCAATTGTAATATAAATTAAACGTAAAAACAACGCGCCTCAGTTTTACAATTGCTAAAGGAGCCGATGCTCACTTATACCTTACATTATGCATATAAGTTAAATTAAGTAAGACTGGACCAATTTTGGTGTTGAGACTAAAATTAGCTAATGTAAAAGGACAGGTATTAACGTCTAACAGAATTCATGAAGGAGCAATCGATTTATTTTAGTAGCGAAAATCTATCGACATTTCTACACATTCTACACATTCATTCATCATTTAAGTTTATTTTTACTATTGCTTTGTTTTCTTTTTGCATTCATCTCACTCATAAAATTAGACAAATTTTATATGATACTCTCATTGCTTTGTTTCTTATATGTTCGAAGGGGTGTACGAGCAAAATTAAACAAATACCTAGAAAATATATTAAAGTATGCAATCAGAAATGGCGGAGTGTAATGTGGTCAAATCAAGAAGTTTTTTTTTTTTTTTTGATAAATTGGTTTAAATATAGGAATGAGGAACGACAGCACCATTAATTATGGACCTGTTCCGTTTATTCCTTGTATCAACCCGTTCAGAATGGACATCTGTCTTGATATCATTTTCTGAATAGCTTTCCAATACAAGAAAAACATCTAAGACTTACCGTTTTTATAGCATACGTAAAAAACTTCAATTTTTGAATGGCAACATCATGAAGAGGTTGCACAATTTAGTCTATTTTTAAAATAGTATTTACTATTTTTATAAAAACTTTGAATAAATTATAACAGCTTTCTACGTTGACGCACTCTCATGCAGAAATAAATATACAGTGAAGAACGAAGTCTTTTATGGCAACCTTACGAAGGAGTTACCCGACTTGCCCCATTTAGGACTTTTTGTTTTTTTTTTTAAAAAGGCCGTGTACAAAATTTCAGCTTTTCAAATCAGCGCGCTCTTGAGTGAGACAGACATACTAACAGATGTATATGCAAAAATTAAAATATGTTTTAATATTTTGCGTGGTTTTCCAAATCATTTTCCTCTACCATCATTATTTCTCTGCGTTACAAGCGGAATGACAAACTTACTATACCCTATGGTTTTATCATCTAGGATATATTAAAAGAAAATTATATATATTGAAAAAAATTAAAAAAATTATAAAAATTTACAAACCTAAGAGAGAATCCCGTTCTAAGAACAGGCAACTTTAGCTAGTTGATAATAAACATTATGTCACACATGCAAAGCAGGCTATGAAATGTAATCAAATTATTGGAATAGAACCACTGACATATATAAAATGGACTACTGACACTACTGAAATTGCTTACATTATTTGACATTTTTATGGGATCACTTTTTTGTAGTTGTCTCGTTTTAGTTTAGCTACTTTATTCCTTTGAACTACAAATAATAAGTTCTATACAAAATCTACCAATGCAGTTTGAGTTCAGTGGTTTTCCAAATGAATATATATAATAGAAATAGATGGCAATACAAAATTTGTAATCCTTTCTCTGTCCCACATACCTACTTTTAGGGACAGGCCACTGACATATATATAAATGGACTGCTTGATCTCCTGTTTCATGTACCACCTATTTCGATTTCAGAAAGCATGCTCTCACTGTCAATGCTACCAACTGTCGTAAACTGGCGTCATATTTAAATTATTTAGGAATTTATGTATATGCATGCCACGAATTTACCACAAAAGTATTTGGGACTATTTGTATCGTTAATTTTTAATTATGAGTCGAAGGAAGTGTTTTTTACAAGGATTTTTACAAGCAATTTCTCGTTCCTAATCGTTACAGTTCAGTGGGAAAGTATGCTCTCACGGAAAGAGACAGGAATATGAAAGTGGTGCCATTTTCTTTCATACATTTTTGGTTCAACGAGCAGTCCATTTATATACATTGCAGTGGGACAGGCAGATAAAAACTGCTTAAACTTGCTTCTTTAAAAATCAAGTTTAAATTTTTTTTGATGTTGTTGGAGATAAACTTCCAAAAATAGAAATAACTTCAATTGCATCTGTAATTTGTGGAAGTTTTAATATGAATATTAGAGCGAAAGTAAAACTTGAAATTAAGATAATTGTCACACCCCTGCCAAAAAAAGTTGACCGATATGAAACAGAAAATCAGGCAGTCCATATTATATATGTCAGTGAATAGAACAGATACTTTTTGCCAATGAGCGATTCATTTTAGTAAATGTAGATGTTTCAGTAGTAAATGAGAACAGTCTAATGGTTATGGACTTGGAAGTCAACGATAAATAATGGAACAGATTTGCCGCCGATAGTATAACTTTTTATGCATTTATAAATTCGCACGGTTTGCAACACTAATTCATTAAGAAATGTGTCAAAAGGAAACAACGTATTAATAGCAAAATAAAGGTTTCCATGTATCCAAAATGAAAGTTCCTCAAAAAGTTTTTATCCCACTGGATTCATTTGGATCCAAGTGGAAATACCGCTTGAGAGTCGCGTCGGTCTGTCTGTTGGTGTTATCATCATACACGTACAGTACACACAAATTTTAAATTTTTAATTAATTTGTTTCCAAATTTTACAACCCGGATGGTACAGAAAAACCCGTCCGGACGGTCTGCGGATACATAGACATCAAATTGAGGAAGAACTGCTCCAATGGCACAGTCACTGGCATCGGAGATGACAAAAACTTCATTTGTCGAAATCGGGGTAGGAAATAATTGGTGCTTTATTTATTTGGCGATTCGCAAAATGCTTTATAACAAATTGCGTTGAACTTGAAAGGGTTATCTTTGCTTAAAGGATTTGTAAGAGGTTTGGCAATTTTGGAGAAATTGGAAATGAACCGGCGATAGTAGCCCACGAAACAAAAGAAGTCTTTAATATCATTTACCTTTTTGTGTCTGAGATAGGACTGAACTGATTTAATCTTCGCTGGTTTAACTCCATTCTCTGTATTGATGTGGCCTAAATACATGATTTCCTTTCTTAGGTAATGAGACTTGGCAGGTTGACGCCTTAGGTTAACATTTTGAAGACGCGACTAAATACTGGACTACAATATCGTGCATGAATACGAAGCAATATATGCCTTGAAGACCAGATAGAACATTGTTCATGGTTCGTTGAATGGTTGCAGGGATGCCTTTTAAACCTATTAATATACAATTGTATTCGTAGTAGCCATATGATGTGCTAAATGCAGTTTTATTCCTGTCCTTCGAGTACATTTTTATCTGGTGGAATCCACTGGCTAAGTCGAGTGTGATGACATATTTCGACTTCCCCAACTGATATAATATATCAGTGATAGTAGGCGCTGGGTACGCGTCGTCAATTGTAATATTGTTTATAGGACGAAAGTCCACCAGTACTCGTCACTTTTTGGTTCCATTCTCATCTGGTTTCTTGGGAAACAGGAAAAGTGGAGAATTCCAGGGAATATGGGATGGTCTGGTAATATCTGACTGAAGTATCTCCTGTTATACCCGGTTTATTTCTGTTCGACTTACTTCAGGAAGTCAATAAGGCCTTGTATAGATGGGCAGCTTGTATAGATGGGCGGCTTGTATAGGTAGATAGTCGGCTTGTCTTGGATGGTCTCGATTTGGTGGGTAATCGCATCTGTATAAGATAGGAAATTCCTTTCTATGAATAAGAGATGGTTCAATTCCTTGCAGGCATTGCGAATACTCTCAGATTCCCACGAATTGCTGATGAGGTTTTGCAGTCTCCTTATATTGCCCTTAACTTGATCCCTCATTTGTTTTATATTTCTAATATGAAATGATTATTGCTGATCGACGCGTCTATGCTCATAAATACTGTTAGTGGTCCAAGCCCTCGTTGTCGGCCTCCAATAATGCATAACAATTCTAAGGCAAACATTTACAGTAAATTTCTAGAAAAAAATTGTGGCCTTCGAGGCATCGTTGATTTTAAATTGGAACGAAGTATTGCTGGCTTGTTACAGCATTTAGTCGAGTTATCGTTGATTTTATATTCTATTGAGGCGTTACTGGGTCTACTTCCCAGGTTTTGTTCGTTATTAGGAGTGCTGTCGTTTGGAAATGTTCAAGAGTAGTATCGTTTGCTACCAAAGCGGAGTACCTACTTTTGGAAAAAACGGAGTACACGACTAACGAAATTAAAACCGATAATATTAAATTAAAATTTTATTTTACTTTTTCAATTAAATTTTTTCAAAAGTTATTCGTTTTATTATCAATGGGGACGCTATGTAGCCCTGAGAGTGCCATTGAAAAAATTTCTTGGTGCCCTTTTTCGAAAAAGTAAAAGAGCACTAGCATAAACAAACTATGCTTAAAAATAACCAAAACAAAACAATACAGGCTGTCCCACGTAATGTGTTCCCTGGGCATTTTTCTCGAAAATGTGCGGATATATCGAAAAAGTCCTAATAATAAAAGTTACGCATCGTTAGTCAAGGTATCGTCTGGCGTACCCAAAGTCATTTAAAAAGGACTTAGGAAAGGATATAGTTAAAAAATGTCCTTTTCGTCCTTATGAAGGATACATTTAGATTGCATTTTTGAATTCCGCAAATAAAACTAAAACGAAAATGTTATATTCAAAATTTCAGTTTAACCCTTTATTATCGAGATATAAGACCTCAAATTGTACTCTATGCACCGTGTTCCTTTGCCATTTTTCTCGAAAATGCACACAGATATCATCGAAGTGCTAGTAACAAAAGTTACACATCATAAGTCGGGCTATATTTTGGTATGGCAAACATTTAAAAAAAAAAGCCACACGATAAAGGATATCTTCGGTTTGTTCCTTTTCGTCCTTTCTGAGGATGCATTTTGGCTACATTGAATAACTGCAAATCAAATTAGATAAAAAGTGGTATACCTATTAAGAATTCTTCAATCTAGCCAAAATACATCCTCAGAAAGGACGAAAAGGACCAAACCGAAGATATCCTTTTATCGTATCCTTTTTTGTGTGGCTTTTGTATTTAAATGTTGACCATACCAAAAGATAGCCCGGCTTATGATGGGTAATTTTTGTTACTAGCACTTCGATGATATCTGTGTCCATTTTCGAGAAAAATGGCAAAGGAGCACGGTGCATAGAGTACAATTTGAGGTCTTATATCTCGATAATAAAGGGTTAAACTGGAATTTTCAATATAACATTTTCGTTTTATTTTTATTTGCGGAATTCAAAAATGCAATCGAAATGTATTCTTAATAAGGACGAAAAGGACATTTTTTAAATATATCCTTTCCCAAGGACTTTGGCTACGCCAGAGGATAGCTTGACTAACGATGCGTAACTCTTATTATTAGGACTTTTTCGATATCTCCGCACATTTTCGATAAAAATGCTCAGGGAACACGTTACGTGGGACACCCTGTATAATGATATAATTCTAGAAAAAAAAATGTTAGTGCTGAAGTATGAATTTATATTGCCTTTATTCGTCGAACATAGTCATCCCTGGCTGATGAATATTTTAATTTCTCGAGTTCTTCTTTTTTTATGAGGTCTTCAAGAATCCAGTAAAAGTTCTTCTTGTTTTATGAAATCTTCAAGAGTCCAGGAAAGGTTATTAAAATCATTAACCTCCTTTTTTAACCGACTTCAAAAAGAGGAGATTATCTGCTCGACTGATTTCTTTTTTTGGATGTTACCTCATATTTCCTGTATTTCTAAACCATTTTAATTTGAAAATTTGGTCAAAATCTGATGGAGACCTTGGACCTGGAGATTAGAACTTCTCAACGGAGAACAGCATATAAACCTCGATTAATGTAGTTGGAACGTTGTAGATATAATGTTATGTTTTTTACAAACAGCACAGCGAACGTCTACGAATATATTAACTCATTTCGCACCAATGTTATCATTTGTGAAATTCTAATTTTCTTCAAGCACATAAATGACAAACTTTGTACAATAAAAAAATCTTGGTTGGAAATACTATTTTTGTATGCTGCCTGCTAATTATTTCCTTTTATTACGGACAGCCCCTTATCAATGTTTATTTCGGAATCAAAAGCAGTCGTTGCGGCACGTTTTTTAACCCTAAGATATGAAATGCCAGAGGGCATCTTATGGCCCAATCTACGGAAGATTCTTCCAGCAGCCAAAGGCATCACAGCGAAATAATCAGCAATTGCTAAACAATAACCTCGCATATTATTGTTCTGCAACTGTCGGTTGTTTTGCTGATTAGCCCAATAGCTGGCTGCGATGAACGCTTAGTGGAGCAATCGACAATTACAATAATAATTCACCTCGCATGGTACTTATTATGTAAAGCGATTGTTTACAACTAAGCGACTAAGGTGCTGCAACCGGTAGAACAAACGACAAGGTTGTTGTCGCGTTGTGAGTAAAGTTTACTTCCGAATATTGGGGCATAAAAGACAAATGACTGGTCTGGCGAGTGCCGTATTATTATCAGTCATCGCAATAACATGTTTCGGTTCGGGTTAGTTATATTATAGTTAAGATAAGTCAGGGAAAGTAATAAAGTGTAAATAGTTTTCAATTATTCCGGGCGTTCTTATTTATTCGCAAGTCTTAATCATTTTTCAGCTAACTGAGAGTTTGAATGATACGTTACATTGGGACACGACAGGCATACTGTCGTGGTCTTTCAAAGAGGGGTGTTTCATCTTGAAGGATGATCTTCATTTCAATAGGTGACCCAACTTGTTTTTCCGGATGATAATCAGTAATAACCTCTACTACTGCCTTCCTTGTCGGGAATGGAATATGATCTGAATCAGCTGGATTCGTATTCTCCAGTCATCCAATCCAAAACAAAATTGTAGTATATCACCATATTTTTTCATTACTGCGCTTATTCCACTACTGGATCCGCTTTCTTCTTTCACGTCTCTATTTTCAAACTTGTTATCAAGAGGGTCGCTCTCCTTCTCTTTAATTTTTATTACACATTCGCTGCCACTTGGATAAAGGTTGATGCATCCATATCTCATGACAACTACAGCTTTACTTAATATATCATTTCCGATAATAACTTGATAGGGTATGGCATCGATAGGTACAACATAACAATCGATATTGAATTCGATATCATCTATTGAAATGCACGTTTTAGCCACTCCAATTGTCTTGATTTCAACACTCCCTAAGCCACTCATTGACTCTTTACTTGGTGTTAATTCAAGTAAATCTAATTCTTTAAAGAAGTCGTAGCGATATACTGATAAATCACAGCCCGTGTCTACCAATACTCGCACAGTTTTTCCTTCCATTTTGATTTCCTTCGTCATCCTTTTGATGCCAAAATTTATCTAAGCTTTAGGTTTGAAATTCACTGATTTCGCTAACTTACCACACTCGAACGATCTATGTCCGAACGTGTTGCACTTGAAGCACATATATCCTCTTGCCTTATTTGGAGAATTATAGGACATATGTTTCATATCACCACACCATGAACAGGTCTTGGCCTTTCTTTTTTTTATCACATCTCTTCGCCGCTCTTGAGTGTCGGGAGTTTGTTGACTTCCCCTCAATTTTTCGTACATCTTTAACCGTTTTTTCAGCTCCACTATTGTCGTAGCTTCATATAAGACAATCTTATTAACTTTGTCACCTCGAATTCCATCTATTATGTATGAAATAATAGATTCCTCCTCCACTTTCACTTGGTTCGCGATTTGCAACATGTGGTAAACATAATCTCGCAGTCTTTCATCGTGTTGTTTCCTTCGATTCCGTAATTGCTTATGAACTTCAGCACTGCTTACTGCTATGTCAAACTCACTGATAAGCACCGCCTTTAATGCATACCAACTGCTCATGCCCTTTTCA
This sequence comes from Dioctria rufipes, assembly GCA_963924295.1. Taxonomy (NCBI): domain Eukaryota; kingdom Metazoa; phylum Arthropoda; class Insecta; order Diptera; family Asilidae; genus Dioctria; species Dioctria rufipes. The sequence continues at coordinate 62,872,202 of OZ002740.1, read as the reverse complement.
GAATTAATGAAAAGTCTGGCTGAACCTGTAATTAATTTTTTACCATATACCAACTTTTGAAGATTACTCCAACCGACTATAGTACTGATATCTTCGAAATCCTGTATCCATTTTCTGAATTGAAAACGTCTGATCACCTGAGAATGGAGAAATACTATCTTAGATATAGAATAGAATAGAATAGAATTAACATTTATTGAATGTGCACAAGATATTCTATCTTATATATAAGTACATTAATAGAAAGGACAAAGTTAGTATATAGGCATGAAACAAAATAAAAGCGAGCAAAAGAGATGGCATTATTTAAAAAAAAAACAAAAAAATCTATATCCTAAATAAACTAAATAAACTAAGGTACATAAAACAAGTAAACAAACTAAAACTAATTACTAATAAACTAAAAACTAACAAAAAATAACTTAGACTAGAAAAAAAAAGAACAAACAAATGTGAAAGCTCAGCACATAAAGATAAAAGAGTTCAAAATACAAATCGCGAGCTTACTTGCAAAGGAATTAATTAAAAATAAATAAAATATAAATACATAATCAACAAAAAGAAATCAAACTTAAATGAAAAATTAAATTAAATTAAAATCCAAAAGAAACAAAAACATGAGCAAAAATTGCAATATAAATAAAAATTATAAAAAAAAATTATAAAAAAACCCAATTCATTGCCAAGTCGCAGATGTCGTGACGAACGTAGCCGAAAACTGAATGACATTCAATTATTTAATTATTTAATTCAATTTAATATTCACCAGAGAAACGGTATTTTAACAGTGATTTGAACTTTTCCAGGGAACCGGCACCTTGAATGGCTACAGGTAGCTCATTCCATGAGCGAGCAGCCTGAACGAAATAAGAGCGCTCTAGAATGGACCTATGGAAACGTGGAATGAGTAGGTTGTTATTTCGAGGAGTATTTAAAAACTCCAATTCATCATAGAGATAACGTGGGGTTCTAGAGTGCATCAGAGTATACAGAAAGACCAGCATCCTCAACGTACGATGGTCATCTAGAGAGCATCCCACCAGATGGGATCTCAGGTGTTGGACGTGATCAAAGCGTCGAAGTCCGAAAATAAAACGTATACAGTCGTTAAAAGCGACGTTGAGCCTATGAGAGCATGAGCTATCGAGCTTGGGATATATTCAGCTACCAAAATTAAAATGAGGAAGAAAAAGTGCTTTGTCTAGTCTCGTACGCATATCTCTCGATAAAATATCAGCTCATAACCAGAGTTGACGAAGGCCTCCATATATTTTCCTCAGCATGAGGTTGATGTGGTCACAACAACTCATAGTAGAGTTTAGAGAGAGTGGAGCCATTTAGTGTAACCCCAGGAAAGTCATCAATGTTGGAAATAGCGTTGTTATGCAGGACTATGTATTTGGACTTGCCAGGATTCAACGAGAGTTGATTTCTCATTGACCAATGGCATATTCTATTAAGGTCATCATTTATGCGTGCTAGGCAATCCTCCATCAGTCCAATTGGTCCACTGAGATAAAGCTGCACATCATCAGCATACAAGTGAATTTTCACGTCTTCAACAATATTAGGAAGGTCATTTATAAAAGTGCTGAATAATAGACGTCCCAATATAGAGCATTGTGGAACTCCACACAGGACGGGTAGAAGGCTGGAGATAACATTATTCACTTTAACTTGCTGACATCTGTCCCATAAAAAGCTAGATAGCAATTCGGTAGCTGAAGACGAAAAACCAAAGCGAGCAGATAACTTAGACAGCAGAATTTGATGATTTACGCTCTCAAATGCCTTTGAAAAATCGAGCAACACAAGCACGCCTACCTGATTATTATCTAGAGCTAATCGCAGATCATTAGTTACCTTTATCAGGGTAGTTTCACAGCTATGCTGGGAGCGAAATCCGGACTGCCATTCTGTTAGTAGTTTGTTTGCACCCAAATGTTCGAGCATTTGAGTATGCATCAATCTTTCCAGAACTTTGGAAAAGAAACCAAGGATACTAATGGGGCGGAAATCGCTCAATTCTTTAGGAGACGATGTCTTGGGAAGTGCGAGAACAGTGGCCACCTTCCATATACGCGGAAATGTAGAACAAGTCAGACATGAATTCAGAACATAGACCAGATGACTAATAATCATGGGTAAAATTAATTTAACGAAACGAGGATGTATTTCATCTGGGCCTACCGACTCAGATTTTATAGAGAAGATAGCTTTAATAACTTCATCGCCATCCACACACCTGAAGGAGAAGCTGGATCCAGGAAAATCAACAAAGTGATCTCGATCTTCCGCCAAAGCCTGGACAATATCCTGAGTGGAGGTGAAGAATTTATTTAAATCATTAGGGCATAGATCGCAAGTGGGATCGCTGACCTTATTACGACTGACACCAGCCTTCCTCAGGTTGTTCCAAAGCAACTTGGGTGGCAACTCAGGATTCAACTTGTTTTTATAGAACTGACGCTTTGCCCTGCGTATGGCTGAGATAACACGATTTCGAGCAGATTTATACAAGCTCTTGGTATATCTCGAAACGAAAAGTATTCCTTTTGTACAAATGAAGCCTCATGATTTTGGCTTACATATGTTTCTTTATCATGTTCATTGCCAACTGCTGGCGTCGAAGAATCTGTTCCCGGCTGAACATTGACAACTGTGATATCATTATCACTTCCTATGTATGTTCTGCAATTCAGCTCAAGGTATTCTATTAACCTTTCTTGTAGCTCGGTTTTTCCCCCTGTGGTCATGCAACCATACGACCTAAGTTCTTTCTCTAAATCTTTCTTGCTCATACTTGAAATGGTTCTTTTATTCATTCTGAATACTTTAATATGTCTAGCTCCCTTCACAATTTTAATCGTTTCAAACACACCACCTATGTTTAACAGATTTATTAGCAAAATTCTTTTTGTTTACCGTAATTTACTTTTGAATGTTTGAAATTTTTACGTGAAACACTTGGTTCCTATCTTTACAGTGACTATCTCTAACTTTACTTGTACCACCTTGTAGTTTGAATTTATTTCAGTTATTATGAAGATTATAGAATATCTTCAAAACATAATATATTTTGAAGAATATACGTATTTTAAATAGATTTGAGTAAAGAGTATGTTCCAAAGACAATATTTTGACGAACATATATATAATGGAATAATATTGTTTAAAGAATATGTTTTGAAGGATGTAAAGTACTTAACTATTATAATTTGATCACTTGATGATGATCCTTCAGTGTTTGTAATGAAAATGACGCCGTGTGACAATTCTGCGCTCATAAACACGGATAGAAAATTATTATGATATTAAAATATTTAAAAGGTGCTGGTATAATTCAAAAATGCGTCGTTGAAAAAAAAAACTGTTTCAATCATTCTGCTTTATATATACATACATACACTTCAGAGCAGCGTTGTTTATGCAACACAAGAAAAATGCAAATTAAATTAATTATGAGGTTCTGGCAATAATAAATGAGGAAACTTAGACTTTCTACCAATAAAATACACCTTAAAATGTTTTCCAACTAATGTTTTTCACCAAACATCGCCTTGCTCATATGGCCTTTCAAATTTGGATTACGATTAAATATATTTTTTTTTTATATATATAATATGATATAAATGACATAAATGATATAAATTATTAAGTGCAAAACTTTCTTGCTTTGTTCGGTACTGCACTGCCGTTTCGACCAAACTTCAGAACTTATCCAAACCTGTTTTTGATGACGGCGCCTTTTGTTACCGCCAAAATGTACTGGAAGTTTCTGTGTAATTCCCCGAACACACGTTAACCTAAACTTTTTGCCGACCTTACCGCAATTTTGGGCCAAATCAGCGCTCCGCCCTTCAGCTACAATACTGTAGGGATATTTAGGTTGAGCAACCAATTTGTAGGATTACCCCGGTTGAGCCCCAATTTGTAGGATTATCCTGGTTGAACCTTCAATTTGTATGATCTGTTGGTTCCCACAATTTGTTATTTATTTATCGTCTCTTATGACGATTTCCTCTCGCATAGAAAGAAAACACTAAAACACGGTGATTTCCTGATTCTTATTGGAATTTATTTGCGACTTGTTGTGTATTTCAAATATGATCAATATTAGAAATCCACTTCACGTTCCGTACAATTTTACCTATTTCTATTTAATAAGAGTTTAATGACTCTTTACACGACTTTATCTTAATTAATAATAAGAACTCTTTTTTTATACAACTTAAATTTTTACTTGTCACAACTTTCTTACTTTTTCTATTTCATCACAATCTTCTTCTTTTTCTATTTCATCACAGGCGAGCTAGTACATATCGGAATACTTCTACTTTTGGAACGAAGGTTGTATGGTATGGCGTTGCCAGATCCCACAATACTAACTTGGTCATTCCATTTGTAACGCACAGAAATAATGCTGGTAAAGAAAAATGGGTCAGATATGCACTCATAATATTTAAAATTATTTTGGATTTTACATTTGTCTCTGTCCGCCTTTCCATCCGTCCGACCGTCTGTCTGTTTGTCTGTTTGACCTCATGGAAACTTCGTTCTCAAGTTCAATGTTCCACGTTGAAAAAAACATATAAGTTCGAAATTAGATAAATCGGGTAGGCCCTTCGTAGGGCTGCCATACAAAACTTTGGTTTTTCACTATTTGGACACTGTCCGAGAACGCGTTAGCGGAGAGAGCTTAAAATTTTTACGCGACGTTTTCATAAAAGTAGTAAATACAACTTCAAAAGTACACTAAATCTTTCGATTTTAGCATACTGAAAAATTCTTCAGATTATAAAATCCTATAAAATTGGTTATACTTACAAAATCATTTTTGCTGACCAACGAACGGTTCTAGAAATAGATCCAGTTTTTGTTCTTGTTTTTCTTATAATATAAATAACTTTTTTGCTACAACCATTATGGAATTTACAGTTTTTACTTCAAAAGAATTTGTCGTTTTAGTTTTAATAAGATTGACCGGCGAAAAACCTCTTTCCGCATTTGCGGAGTATATGGAACTAATAAATTTTTCTAGTTTGGGAAATATTTTTTTACCTAGGATATTTTTACATTAAGTTAATGGTTCCAGATTTCTTAAAATAACAGTGGCTTTGGTAATAATTCGGTATTTGCAAAAGACGCCATTCTCCGTCTAACTGATCGATATCATTTCGATCAACAAGGTTTAGGAAAAGTGTGATCAAAGGTATTAAGCTTGTAATTAAAGAAATTGGAACATTCTTACTGCTGCTTTTAGTACTGGGTCCTCAAAATTTATACGATGTAATATTTCTATTAGATAATATTTATTCAAATCACGGCATTGTTTTGTTATTTCTTGTAACTCTTGCTCTTGAAGTAGTTTTTTATGAATTAATTCCTCCACTTCCATGAAAAATGTTCAACGGATTAGGATTTGAACGCGATCTTAAGGCAAACTTAACTTTTGTGAAAGAAAAGAAGCGATTTTAATAAAGCTTTAATTTAAATTCCAAAATTCTATATTCTTTGAGAGAGCGTTTACATTTGCACAAATACGTCCAACACATTATTAGTGTCTATGGGCTTGCGGTTTATCCTTTGAACGCATTGTCCATGTTTCAGGTGCAGAGTTTTTAGTGACTGAGCGTGAGCAAGACTATTCTAAACGGTAAAAGTGGAGCCATCTGAAATTATAACAAGGAAGCATTTTTGCAGTCACTAGATAGCTCTATATACAAGAATGTAAATAAACTTGGCTTTAAAATAAATTAACGTGCTCCCCCCCCCCCCTGAACAAAACTACGCTACGCCAATGGCTCAGCTCCTTAAATGCTCTCCATCTATTCAATTGGAATAATTGGAATAAGCGCTTTAATAGCTGCTCCATCTTATCATCAGAAGAGCCAACGCTCTTCTTCAATATCGTAATGGGTCATGGACCAGTCTCCAATATGGCGACCAACAATATTATAATATAATAATATAATGTTATAATTTATATTGAATTCTTTGATTTAGAATGGGTGAATGGGGAGCTTTCTGATGGAGTAAAGAAAATTTACGCGGTTGGGGGATTTGGAGTGGGGAGGGGGGGGGTTACTACACCCCTTGGGGTTGTCCTATTTCAGCCAGGTGTGATATCAAATTAAAGCTTTTGCTTTTCTTCTGTAAGAAACTTAGAACAGACTTTTCTCAGCGAAATTTCTATAAAATGCATGATTTTCGAATTTGTGTACAATGGGGTGGGGGGTGGGGGTTTAGGTTGTTGCGCGACGCTATTTTTTGAAACGCTTTAGCATAATGTTTTACATATTTCATGGGAACATTTCAATTTTCTATGTTTAACCGTTATGTGGTTTTTGATGTGAAACGAATATTTCAGGATTCAGGATTCAGGATTAAGAGGAGTCAGTACCAAGATTTGCAAGGTTCGTACATTTTTCAATGCAAATTTCTGGTAAACTGTTTGTACCAGAATAATGATTTATATCTTAAATTAAAGGTAATGAAGAGGTTTAGTAAATAACGTCGAGAAAAATAAACAAAAATGTATTGGAATGGAGATATTAGCTCGGAAAATTGTAAAAAATGGTAAAAAATGATTTTTTTTTTCAAATGAAATTCCTGTTAGTAGGTATTCTCTTTTCTTTAGATTGCGACTAGTTTGGAAAGATAAAGCCTAAATCCAGCAAATAACGTCGAGTTTTTTCATTTTTAGTGGCGCTTTTTTTAATTGTTTAACTCTAATAGTACTTGTTTTTTCTTTCGATATTTCACAGACGAAAAATTGCAGTATTTCGTTGAAAGTTGTAGAAATATAAAGTAAAATAGTATGTTTAACAATTATGTGCAAAACAAAATTTAGCAGAGTTCATTCTCGATAAAAATTTTCAATTTATTCGAACTGAAAATTTTCATTTTCGTCTTAAATTGGCGCATGTTTGGTTTCTACCTTTTACGCTAGATGTCTCTAATTTGACTTATGGTCTAGGTCTACGCTAATTTTATATGAATTTTCATACTTTCAGGACCCAAACATACGTATAGTAAGTTTTATTACCTACAGGCTCGTTGGTATCTAAATTGAAATTTTTGCTGAGTACTGATTCCTCTTAAGAAGGCAATTAAGGGGTAACACCACCGTAAATTTTTCAATTTTTCAATTTTTTTTATTGGCTTTAAAGATGCGTTGAACCTTCTACAATATGAGGCATAAAGCTTTATACCTGAAAGGAATTTTCTTAATTGAAATTTTAGGCTCTTCCCCTAGCCCGTCGGTCTACTGGGAAGATGCTTTCTTACCTTACTGACACTAATACAGTAACATTTGTCGTTAGGAAGCGTTTGTGTTTAGTTAAAAGTATTTCCAACAAAGGTACGTTAGTTTAGCGTCAGTACATGTAAAATTTAAACAGTCGAATTTTTCATGTCAATAACTCATTTCAACTCATTTCAACTCATTTAAACGTGTTTTTCTCTCTTTAGAATAACATTTTGAAGTAAAATACGTAGGGGATTTTCGATACATCCATTTAGACATTATTTATTAACAAATTATTACCGTCTTTGGAGTCGAAAATTGAACGATTTCATTTAAATATCCGCCAATCATACAAAAATTAATATTTTCAAAATCCTCTACGTACTTCACTAGCTATGAGCATGTAGACTAAGTGATTTTTTTCTCTTTTTTTTTCCAAATTCAAAATTGCACCAGCTACACTGCGTGCCGCAGAGTGCTTTAAATCCCACAAGCGAGAATGGCTCTGGTGCCGCCATTTAATAATATTTATTTTTAATAATTTTTTTCTTGTATACTGAAATCAAAGTTTACCTAATAATAAGTTAAGAAGCTGGTGAGATATCCGAGTGTTTTACATTTAAAATGCACACGGCAAGAAAAGGAAGGAAGAAAGAAAAAAAATCGAAAAAAAATCAAACTCTCTTTAAAATATTTATGAATAAAGATAAAAAATGTGAAAGCGCAAGTTGCATGCACCGAAACAGAATGGCAAATGTTTCATTTTCGTAAATAAATGAGAAGGGGCGGAGTTTTCACGTTTTACTCTCATAAAATGCTCCCGCGCTTTTGTGAGAACCGGTTTTCATGAAATATTGATAATGTTAGGACACATGTTGTTGTTGCGAAATGACTAGAGAAGGACACATGTTGTTGCTGTAATCTTATGATAATTGAACAGCATGTGTTTCTGTTTACATTCGTTTTGCTATGAAGAGATTAAGTGGGAGAACTCATGCTGAATTCTCTGATATTTTCGGGAAAAATGAGAATTTCATTTGAGAGGAATTTTACATCTCCTTTCAGCATCTGGGCCAAAGCGAAATTTATCTTTTTCTTAAAAATGGGAAGTAGTGTGGCCCGAAGTACATTATTATGAATAGGTTGAAAGGATTTTGAGGGATTTAATAAGATTTTGTCGTTCGGGTAATTCTACGTTCTCTCGATTTTTGTTTTTAACTCATTGTCTCAGTTGCACTACAGTAGTGCATAGACAAGTTCTTTTCCCCCATTCATGCAAAAGACGAAAGTATATGAAATTAGTTGTTTCATTCTAAAAAACACCAGAAATTTGCCCATTTTGCTCTACAGCTTCTTAACTTATTATTAGGTAAACTTTGACTGAAATATATGCTTAATAACTTCCATGAATATTATTATTCTATTATCTTTATTTACATAAAAAAAATTGTCAAAAAAACGCTATTTTTAAAGCTGTTACAGTGGTTTAACTCCGACCGACGTGATTTTGATCGCAACTAAGTAGGAAAGCTTCAGCATAGTAAAATATCATATATGTATGTACATATGTGTATTGTGTTGGTTCACTGTGAGAAGAACCAAATTTTGCAATAGTTAAAGATTATTATATAAATATGTACATACATATAATTTTGTGAATATATCTATACGATTGTTCAATCTACAGTGGTTTTATTTTCGAAATCTATCTTCTGTGTTTTTGCTGTTACCAATACTTGCACCCTAGAGATAGGCCTTTCTACATATAGAAAAAAACCGCCACATGTCCCACTAAGGATTTTTTCAAGGATAGAGAATAACCCTTATTTTCGAATACCATTTTCTTACAAAAATTCCACCAAAGGTATTATTTCTACAAAACCTGGAATGAATTTATTCTTTCCAAAATGCCACAGATCATTGAAATCAGCTTAGCGTAACCGGAGATATGAATATTTGAAATTAGGTCGAAACGAAAAATTGGTCCTTTTTACGATTTTCAGAGATCTCTAACTTTCGTAATATGCGGAATTCGTCAGAATATATAAACTGGATTAATTATTTATATAAGTATATTTTGGTTATAAGTTTGTCGAGGTTTAATGTTTATTTTTCCACTGAACAAGAGTATGATACCCAAAATCCCAAAGCATAACCATATTGGAGTCCGATGGTTCTGGTGCTAACAAGCTCCGATGTGTTCGGAGCAGGGTTTAAAATGCTCGAGCTTTTTAATTGCTCTTGCTCTTACTCTTAAGTTACTCTTAATTGAAATAAAGTAAAATTACTTTGCTTTGCTCCGCTCTGAAAATATCCTTAAGCATTTTTCATTACTTTGCTTTGCTCTGAAGACAACTCTGCTCTAAATGATTTGCTTCAAAAAACTTTTTGCTCTGACAATTTTTGCTTTACTTTGCTGTTAAATGCTTAAAATACTTTGCTCCGCTCTCATGTTTTTGCAAAGAAATATTATAACACTAGCTCGGATCACAACACCAGTTAAATGCAAGAATACTTTACTTAGCTTTGCTCTGAATATGTAAAAGAGCAATTTTCATTCCTCTTCGTTGCTTCGAAAGTTTTTGAGAACATTTTAAATCCTTTTCTCTTCAGAGTGCACAGCAATATAAGTCTTTGGCAAATTGCCTTCGAATGCTTAGAATGCTTTGCTTTGCTGTCGCATACTCTTGCCCAATGGTACAAAGATGAAATATTTAGTAATTGGTACAACTATTTCGTTTTAATTTATAACGATATCATAATTACCTCGGTGTCGTTACCAAAGGGTGTATGGACTCGATACTCCCTTCGGTCTTTTTCCTGATCTAATATTAGCTCGCAGTAGCTTTTTCCATAGCTGTGTTTTAAATAATATTTATGATCAGTTAAGTAAATTACTGCAAAAACGTTATACTGCAGTTTGTTTAGTAACAGTAAAATTTAAATAAAAGAGAAAATGTCCCTTTTTAAGAAAAAGACGAAAACTTGGGTGATTCAGAAAATATATAGGTGTTCGAATACAACAAAGTATCAACATAACCAAAACAGGAAATAAATAACTCTAAGTAATTAAAAAGTAATTCAATGTACGTAATATTGAAACAAAAACAACAATATTATTCTAATGTGTTACTTAAGTCATTATCTTCCTCAAATAATGGTAAAGTGTTGACCGCTTCATCCAGGAAATTTCGATTGAGTTTTATTATTAAAATGTCCTAAAGAAGATCTTGCTTAAGCTGGGTCCTTAAATCTGATAGAAATAGTTTAAGAGCAGAAAATGCAAGATTTTATGAATAAAGATAAAAAATGTGAAAGCTCAAATTGCATGCAACGAAACGGAATGGCAAATGTTACATTCTCGTAAATAAATGAGAAGGGGCAGAGTTTTCACGTTTTACTCTCATAAAATGTGAAACCCGGTTTTCTCTCAAATTTTGTGAGAAATATCCAATGTTTTTTATAGCATAACCAATGTTTGTTAGTGTAATTTCTTTGCTATTTGAGCAGAATGTGTTTACATTTGTTTTGCTTTGAAGAGATTAAGTGGGAGAAACTCATGCTGGATTCTCTGATATTTTCTGGAAAAATGATAATTTCATTTGAGAAGAGCTTTACATCACCTTTCAGCATCTTGGCCAAAGCGAAATTTATCTTTTTCTTAAAAATGGAAGGTAGTGTGACCCGAAATATATAATTATGAATAGTTTGATAAGATTTTGAGGGATTCAAGAGGATTTTGTCGTCCGGGTAATCCTAAGTTCTCTCGATTTTTGGTTTTTAACTCGTTGTCTCAGTTGCACTACAATAGTGTATAACCAAGTTCTTTCCCCCCATTCATGCAAAAGACGAAAGTATATGAAATTACTTGTTTCATTCTAAAAACCACCAAAAATTTCCAATTTTGCTATACTGCTTCGTATCTTCTTATTAGGTAATCTTTGACAGAGTTATCAATCAAAGCTATTCAAAATTACACAACATTTCTTTATCTCTTTGCGTACACTCTTCTTGAGACTTGAGAGCAAAGTAAGAGCAGAGTGAGCAAAATTACTAGAGCAATTTTAAACCCTTTTCACATTAAAAGCAAAAAGAGCTAAGCAAATTTTCATTAAACATTTTCGGAGCAAAGAGCAACGCAATTTCCACAGCTTGTTTTAATAACTAGAGCAAGAGCAAGTGGGAGCGATATGTATCGAAAGCTTTTTTGTCTACAGCAAAGCAAAGCACTGAGACCTATGCTTTGCTCCCGTTTGCTCCTGCTTTCAAACTCTGGTTCGGAGTTATGATTCGGAAGCAAAAATGCATTGACTTCAAGAATAGTTGAGTAAATCACAAAATTTTTGTTCGATTTACTTGAAAAAATTCATGTAAACACAACTGCAATACTTGACCATTTTTCATATCTGCGAGTTATGAAAATGATAAAGAGACACAAAAAGAAGTTTTTTGGTAAATTTCAAGCAAATTTCAATTACTTGGAATTAACTCAACGCAAATCCTAACTTGAGTTTTAAATGGACGTCAAGTCAAGTACTCAAGTATTCATGTAAACGTGCTGATTAATGAGTTAAATGACGTCCGCCAAAACTCTTTGGAATGAAAAAACGAAAACAAGACAAAAAATTATCTCGTAAAGACGCAAGATTAGTTAATCGTTGGCGCAAGGTGTTCATATCGAATCTAAGAAGCCCAGAGTTGAAGTAAAACTAAAGTAATTCATTCTAGGCTGTCATTTTTAATTATTTGCATTTTCCAATATTTTTGTTTGGTGAAAGAGTGAACGTATTGACTTATATGTGGTCTCCTACATCAACTTTAATTAGGTTAATTAGATCACAGGTAAGCCACATGTAACAAAATGTAATCGATTCAAATGCATTTTATAGTTGTTATTATTGACTCGAATTCGGCGTTTCGATTTACAACGGGTAAATGGTGAGCAAACGAAAAACATCCAACTCATAATTTCGTCTCAATAAAGTCAATCTTTTTTTTTTTAATTTCTAGGAGAACGCCGCTCCACAATATTCAAAGGTAGGTTAGATAAAACTTCATTAATAAATATCTTAATCAATATTTGGTTTTTATTTAGCATGTAAAGCAAGGTAAGCTCAATGGTTCTGTAATTTTATTAAAAATATTTGTTTTTAAGGTGAGGGGAAAAAAGCTATCATATTTAGTATTTTTGTCATAATATAAATATTTAAATTCTCATCGTCATCAGTCAAAAAAGGTGCGCAACATAAATGAAATATTTTCTGCATATTAATTATATTTAATTTCACAGGTGTATAGGAATCACAGATAGAGGGTAACATAATCACTGGTGCTCCATAAATTTTGTCTGATCAATATTTTTTTTATACAAAAATATATGTTAACAGACTTGCAGATTTCTTAATGGAGAATTTTTGGTCGAAAGACACTATTTGTACCATTTTTAATAAATTTTAAACCGATACATGTACGCACTCCACACGACTGCATACTAATTAAAAACAGTCGGCAGTTAAAAAATCGGTAGTATTAGCACTCTAATGAGCGCCTAGACAGGCTACATGGTCACCGACAGAGCCCAACTATTAGTTTTCTATTGGTAATGCGTAGAAAAATCCTTTTTTTGCGAGTAAATTCATATAGTATGTACGTATGTGTGTATATTTTAATGAATAAAAAGTAAAATATAATTTCATTCTTTAATAAGGTCGCATAAATACATCTTGCCTATAACTTCAATTTATACAACCGGTTGCACCGAATTGTCGTGTCCCTCTTTAAAAATAAAACACGTAATTCGAATTTCATTCAATTTATTAGATGTAATCTCGAAACCATCAATCGAAAGCAATCACAGTATTATTGTTTGGTTGTGTAGATACATAAATTAAGTAAAATGAAAACTAAAATGTCATTTTTATTCTTGGTTTTCCTAGAACCTCCAGCGAATACCATGGTAAAAAGTAGTGACCCCGGAGAATATGGAGACTATTTCGAAGGTGATATTGAATTGGATGACTTTCAAATGAATGCTATATTGTATTCACACCTAAGGAGTGGCATTAGATTCCGCAAGTACAGATGGCCTAACAACAGGGTCTATTACGAATTTGGCCCGGAATTGGGTGAGAAATTTTCAATTACAATGTAAATAGCTTAATTTATACTTGAGATTCAAAAATTGCAGGAATGGAACACATCGCTCACATTCGCAAAGCCTTCAATCAAATCGAAAGATTTACTTGTTTACGTTTTCTGCCTCGTACCCAAGAGACAACTGGTTATATTAATATAACGGTAAAACAGTTTAAGAGTTATAACAATTTTATAAATACTAAAACACCTCTCGTCATTATAGAGTGTTGGACCTGGATGCTACGCAGCTTTGGGTTATCGTGGAAAGCCACAAATAGTAAATTTGCATTTTGATATAGTTGGAAAGGGCTGCTTTAGTATAGGTGCTGTAATTCATGAATTAATACATTCTCTTGGATTTTTTCATGAACATAGTACATATAATCGTGACAAATATGTTATAATCTTAAAAGAAAATATCAAAGAGGGTTTTGAAAGTCAATTCAATGTCCTACCATTCATTCTTGTAAGCAATTTTGGACTAGATTACGATTATAACAGTATTATGCACTACGATTCCTATGCATTTTCAAAGAATGGTAAAAAGACAATAGTTGCTCGTGATAAGAATGTAAAATTGGAACGGCGATCAAATATGAGCCGAAAGGATATAAAGAAAATTAATCGTATGTACAAATGTTATGGATACGACATGTAATATGTTGCCATTGTGCTATGTATATGTTAGTATAGGAATGGAGGTTAAATAAAAGATCACCCTGTTTAAAACGTATTGATTTCAGTTTCTAGTACCGTAGCGAAGTAAGGACATTGCTACGAAAAGCCGTCCGAAAGATGATTCGTTTCAGTGCATAGCTCTGTACCTGAGAAATATATTGTCTCTCGCTTCCGTCAGAATAAAATATATCGAGTGAGGCAAGACTCAATTTCTCCGCCAATTTAGAGATAAATTTTTAATTAACGAACATATTATATTTATAATAAGTTAAAACATCTAAACAAGATAATAGAAAACAAAAATGAGAATTTTAAGAAATCAACGATAAAAATGAAACAAGATCTAAAAAGAAAAAGGTCACAAAATTGCACGCTTTCATAAAATCATTCTAAAATGTGTAACATACATACACATATAATCGTTGGTGCGTCTGTAAGTGATCTAATAATTTCAGAACGATTTGACCGATTGAGGTCATATTCGCACTGTTGAAACCAACATTAAATAGCCACTTGAAAGTAAAATAGCTTAAAATATTCTAATTCCAAGTATTTCTAATTATTGAAAATAGGTTGGGAACGAAACGATGAATACCTACCTACAAGCAGATCGATAAGGCAGATTTTAGTGGAGATCAAAATCCACACATCTTGGCTACATTCCACATAAACAAATCTGGAAGAGAATCCAATGAGAAGAAAGTAACTTGTCTTCGATAATTATACTTTTGTATTTAAATGTTGACCATACCAAAAGATAGCCCGGCTTATGATGGGTAATTTTTGTTACTAGCACTTCGATGATATCTGTGTCCATTTTCGAGAAAAATGGCAAAGGAGCACGGTGCATAGAGTACAATTTGAGGTCTTATATCTCGATAATAAATGGTTAAACTGGAATTTTGAATATAACATTTTCGTTTTATTTTTATTTGCAGAATTCAAAAATGCAATCGAAATGTATTCTTAATAAGGACGAAAAGGACATTTTTTAAATATATCCTTTCCCAAGTTCTTTTTGTAAAGAAAGTAATTATTCCACAAATTTGGACTTTGGCTACGCCAGAGGATACCTTGACTAACGATGCGTAACTCTTATTATTAGGACTTTTTCGATATCTCCGCACATTTTCGATAAAAATGCTCAGGGAACACGTTACGTGGGACACCCTGTATAATGATATAATTCTAGAAAAAAAAATGTTAGTGCTGAAGTATGAATTTATATTGCCTTTATTCGTCGAACATAGTCATCCCTGGCTGATGAATATTTTAATTTCTCGAGTTCTTCTTTTTTTATGAGGTCTTCAAGAATCCAGTAAAAGTTCTTCTTGTTTTATGAAATCTTCAAGAGTCCAGGAATGGTTATTAAAATCATTAACCTCCTTTTTTAACCGACTTCAAAAAGAGGAGATTATCTGCTCGACTGATTTCTTTTTTTGGATGTTACCTCATATTTCCTGTATTTCTAAACCATTTTAATTTGAAAATTTGGTCAAAATCTGATGGAGACCTTGGACCTGGAGATTAGAACTTCTCAACGGAGAACAGCATATAAACCTCGATTAATGTAGTTGGAACGTTGTAGATATAATGTTATGTTTTTTACAAACAGCACAGCGAACGTCTACGAATATATTAACTCATTTCGCACCAATGTTATCATTTGTGAAATTCTAATTTTCTTCAAGCACATAAATGACAAACTTTGTACAATAAAAAAATCTTAATTGGAAATACTATTTTTGTATGCTGCCTGCTAATTATTTCCTTTTATTACGGACAGCCCCTTATCAATGTTTATTTCGGAATCAAAAGCAGTCGTTGCGGCACGTTTTTTAACCCTAAGATATGAAATGCCAGAGGGCATCTTATGGCCCAATCTACGGAAGATTCTTCCAGCAGCCAAAGGCATCACAGCGAAATAATCAGCAATTGCTAAACAATAACCTCGCATATTATTGTTCTGCAACTGTCGGTTGTTTTTCTGATTAGCCCAATAGCTGGCTGCGATGAACGCTTAGTGGAGCAATCGACAATTACAATAATAATTCACCTCGCATGGTACTTATTATGTAAAGCGATTGTTTACAACTAAGCGACTAAGGTGCTGCAACCGGTAGAACAAACGACAAGGTTGTTGTCGCGTTGTGAGTAAAGTTTACTTCCGAATATTGGGGCATAAAAGACCAATGACTGGTCTGGCGAGTGCCGTATTATTATCAGTCATCGCAATAACATGTTTCGGTTCGGGTTAGTTATATTATAGTTAAGATAAGTCAGGGAAAGTAATAAAGTGTAAATAGTTTTCAATTATTCCGGGCGTTCTTATTTATTCGCAAGTCTTAATCATTTTTCAGCTAACTGAGAGTTTGAATGATACGATTACATTGGGACACGACAGGCATACTGTCGTGGTCTTTCAAAGAGGGGTGTTTCATCTTGAAGGATGATCTTCATTTCAATAGGTGACCCAACTTGTTTTTCCGGATGGTAATCATTAATAACCTCTACTACTGCCTTCCTTGTCGGGAATGGAATATGATCTAAATCAGCTGGATTCGTGTTCTCCAGTCATCCAATCCAAAACAAAATTGTAGTATATCACCATATTCTTTCATTACTGCGCTTATTCCACTACTGGATCCGCTTTCTTCTTTCACGTCTCTATTTTAAAACTTGTTATCAAGAGGATAAAGGTTGATGCCTCCATATCTCATGACAACTACAGCTTTACTTAATATATCATTTCCGATAATAACTTGATAGGATATGGCATCGATAGGTACAACATAACAGTCGATATTGAATTCGATATCATCTATTGAAATGCACGTTTTAGCCACTCCAATTGTCTTGATTTCAACACTCCCTAAGCCACTATTTGACTCTTTACTTGGTGTTAATTCAAGTAAATCTAATTCTTTAAAGAAGTCGTAGCGACATACTGATAAATCACAGCCCGTGTCTACCAATGCTCGCACAGTTCTTCCTTCCATTTTGATTTCCTTCGTCATCCTTTTGATGCCAAAATTTATCTCAGCTTTAGGTTTGAAATTCACTGATTTCGCTAACTTACCACACTCGAACGATCTATGCCCGAACGTGTTGCACTTGAAGCACATATATCCTCTTGCCTTATTTGGAGAATTATAGGACATATGTTTCATATCACCACACCATGAACAGGTCTTGGCCTTTCTTTTTTTTATCACATCTCTTCGCCGCTCTTGAGTGTCGGGAGTTTGTTGACTTCCCCTCAATTTTTCGTACATCTTTAACCGTTTTTTCAGCTCCACTATTGTCGTAGCTTCATATAAGACAATCTTATTAACTTTGTCATCTCGAATTCCATCTGTTATGTATGAAATAATAGATTCCTCCTCCACTTTCACTTGGTTCGCGATTTGCAACATGTGGTAAATATAATCTCGTAGTCTTTCATCGTGTTGTTTCCTTCGATTCCAGCACCGCCTTTAATGCAGACCAACTGCTAATGCCCTTTTCAGAATTAATGAATAGTCTGACTGAACCTGTAATTAATTTTTTACCATATACCAACTTTTGAAGATTACTCCAACCGACTACATATAATGCTGATATCTTCGAAATCCTGTATCCATTTTCTGAATTGAAAACGTCTGATCACCTGAGAATGACGCCTCATGATTTTGGCTTACATATGTTTCTTTATCATGTTCATTGCCAACTGCTGGCGTCGAAGAATCTGTTCCCGGCTGAACATTGACAACTGTGATATCATTATCACTTCCTATGTATGTTCTGCAATTCAGCTCAAGGTATTCTATTAACCTTTCTTGTAGCTCGGTTTTTCCCCCTGTGGTCATGCAACCATACGACCTAAGTTCTTTCTCTAAATCTTTCTTGCTCATACTTGAAATGGTTCTTTTATTCATTCTGAATACTTTAATATGTCTAGCTCCCTTCACAATTTTAATCGTTTCAAACACACCACCTATGTTTAACAGATTTATTAGCAAAATTCTTTTTGTTTACCGTAATTTACTTTTGAATGTTTGAAATTTTTACGTGAAACACTTGGTTCCTATCTTTACAGTGACTATCTCTAACTTTACTTGTACCACCTTGTAGTTTGAATTTATTTCAGTTATTATGAAGATTATAGAATATCTTCAAAACATAATATATTTTGAAGAATATACGTATTTTAAATAGATTTGAGTAAAGAGTATGTTCCAAAGACAATATTTTGACGAACATATATATAATGGAATAATATTGTTTAAAGAATATGTTTTGAAGGATGTAAAGTACTTAACTATTATAATTTGATCACTTGATGATGATCCTTCAGTGTTTGTAATGAAAATGACGCCGTGTGACAATTCTGCGCTCATAAACACGGATAGAAAATTATTATGATATTAAAATATTTAAAAGGTGCTGGTATACTTCAAAAATGCGTCGTTGAAAAAAAAACTGTTTCAATCATTCTGCTTTATATATACATACATACACTTCAGAGCAGCGTTGTTTATGCAACACAAGAAAAATGCAAATTAAATTAATTATGAGGTTCTGGCAATAATAAATGAGGAAACTTAGACTTTCTACCAATAAAATACACCTTAAAATGTTTTCCAACTAATGTTTTTCACCAAACATCGCCTTGCTCATATGGCCTTTCAAATTTGGATTACGATTAAATATATTTTTTTTTTATATATATAATATGATATAAATGACATAAATGATATAAATTATTAAGTGCAAAACTTTCTCGCTTTGTTCGGCACTGCACTGCCGTTTCGATCAAACTTCAGAACTTGTCCAAACCTGTTTTTGATGACGGCGCCTTTTGTTACCGCCAAAATGTACTGGAAGTTTCTGTGTAATTCCCCGAACACACGTTAACCTAAACTTTTTGCCGACCTTACCGCAATTTTGGGCCAAATCAGCGCTCCGCCCTTCAGCTACAATACTGTAGGGATATTTAGGTTGAGCCCCCAATTTGTAGGATTACCCCGGTTGAGCCCCAATTTGTAGGATTACCCTGGTTGAACCTTCAATTTGTATGCTCTGTTGGTTCCCACAATTTGTTATTTATTTATCGTCTCTTATGACGATTTCCTCTCGCATAGAAAGAAAACACTAAAACACGGTGATTTCCTGATTCTTATTGGAATTTATTTGCGACTTGTTGTGTATTTCAAATATGATCAATATTAGAAATCCACTTCACGTTCCGTACAATTTTACCTATTTCTATTTAATAAGAGTTTAGTGACTCTTTACACGACTTTATCTTAATTAATAATAAGAACTCTTTTTATACAACTTAACTTTTTACTTGTCACAACTTTCTTACTTTTTCTATTTCATCACAATCTTCTTCTTTTTCTATTTCATCACAGGCGAGCTAGTACATATCGGAATACTTCTACTTTTGGAACGAAGGTTGTATGGTATGGCGTTACCAGATCCCACAATACTAAGTTGGTCATTCCATTTGTAACGCACGGAAATAATGCTGGTAAAGCAAAATGGGTCAGATATGCACTCATAATATTTAAAATTATTTTGGATTTTACATTTGTCTCTGTCCGCCTTTCCATCCGTCCGACCGTCTGTCTGTTTGTCTGTTTGTCTGTTTGACCTCATGGAAACTGCGTTTCCAAGTTATTTTCTATGTGCCCCATTGAAAAAAAATATATATAAATTCGAAATTAGGTAAATCGGGTAGGCCCTTCGTAGGGCTGCCATAGAAAACTTTAGTTTTTCACTATTTGGACACTGTCCGAGAACGCGTTAGCGGAGAGAGCTTAAAATTTTTACGCGACGTTCTCATAAAAGTAGTAAATACAACTTCAAAAATACACTAAATCTTTCGTTTTAGCATACTGAAAAATTCTTCAGATTATAAAATCCTATAAAATTGGTTATACTTACATAATCATTTTTTCTGACCGACGAATGGTTCTAGAAATACATCCAGTTTTTGTCCTTGTTTTTCTTATAATATAAATAACGTTTTTGCTCGAACCATTATGGAATTTACAGTTTTTACGTCAAAACAATTTGTGGTTTTAGTTTTAATAAGATTGACCGGCGAAAAACCTCTTTCCGTATTTGCGGAGTATATGGAAGGCACATAAGGCAACTAATAGATTTTTCTAGTTTGGGAAATACTTTTTTACCTAGGATATTATTACATTAAGTTAATGGTTCCAGTTTTCTTAAAATAACAGTGACTTTGGTAATAATTCGGTATTTGCAAAAGACGCCATTCTCCGTCTAACTGATCGATATCATTTCGATCAATAAGGTTTAGGAAAAGTGTGATCAAAGGTATTAAGCTTGTAATTAAAGAAATTGGAACATTCTTACAGCTGCTTTTAGTACTGGGTCCTCAACATTTATACGATGTAATATTTCTATTAGATAATATTTATTCAAATCACGGCATTGTTTTGTTATTTCTTGTAACTGTTGCTGTTGAAGTAGTTTTAAATGAATTAATTCCTCCACTTCCATGAAAAATGTTCAACGGATTAGGATTTGAACGCGATCTTAAGGCAAACTTGACTTTTGTGAAAGAAAAGAAGCGATTTTGATAAAGCTTTAAATTAAATTCCACAATTCTATATTCTTTGAGAGAGCGTTTACATTTACACAAATACGTCGCAGCACCGACATCCAAAACAATAGCAAAATATTACACAAGCCACGCCAGCGAATCGAATGACAAAGACACAAATGACACTTCACATTTGAAATTATTTTGTTCTCTCCTTCTTTTAAATAAGAGAAATGTTTTTATATGATTGAACTTGGTATATTACAACGTAGTACCACTACCAAATCATCTTTTCAAATTTAACCTGTACTATGTACCATGCATAGTTACTCAACTCAGTCCTCAAACCTAGGTAAATAAAAACTTTTGAATAAATCTGGTTTCCTAACAAATACTACAAGGGTTTGAAAAATGAAATGGACTCCTTAATACCAAAAACGGAGTACTTTAATAAAAGGAGTAGTACCGGAGTACGTTATTTGTTTTCGGAGTACAAGCGACAGCACTAGCTATTAGTGTCTATGGGCTTGCGGGTTAGCCTTTGAACCTCTTATCCATATTTCAGGTGCAGAGTTTGTAGTGGCTGAGCGTGAGCAAGACTATTCTAAACGGTAAAAGTGGCTTTAAAATAAATTAACGTGCGCCCCCCCCCCCTTTAACAAAACTACGCTACGCCAATGGCTCAGCTTCTTAAATGCTCTCCATCTATTCAATTGGAATAAGCGCTTTAATAGCTGCTCCATCTTATCATCAGAAGAGCCAACGCTCTTCTTCAATATCGTAATGAGTCATGGACTAGTCTCCAATATAAATATATGGTGACCAACAATAATATAATATAATAATATAATGTTATAATTTATATTGAATTCTTCGATTTAGAATGAGTAAATGGTGATCTTTCTGATGGAGTAAAAAAAATTTACGTTGTTGGGGGCTTTGGAGTGGGGGGCGGTTTAACTACACCCCTTGGGGTTGTCCTATTTCAGCCAGGTGTGATATCAAATTAAAGCTTTTGATGAGGCTATTAAATGGAATTTTGCTTTTCTTCTGTAAGAAACTTAGAACAGACTTTTCTCGCCGGAATTTCGAATTTGTGTACAATGTATGGGGGGGTGGGGGCTTAGGTTGTTGCGCGACGCTATTTTTTGAAACGCTTTAGTATAATGTCTTACATATTTCATGAAACAAATATTTCAGGATTCAGGATTCTAGAATTAAGAAGACAAGTATTCAGTTTTAAGGGGTAACACCACCGTAAATTTTTCAGAAAATCAATTTTTTTTTTTGTTGGCTTTACAGATGCGTTGAACCTTCTAGAATATGAGGCATAAAGCTTTATACCTGAAAGGAATTTTCTTAATTGAAATTTTAGGCTCTTCCCCTAGCCCGTCGGTCTACTGGGAAGATGCTTTCTTACCTTACTGACACTAATACAGTAACATATGTCGTTAGGAAGCGTTTGTGCTCAGTTAAAAGTATTTCCAATAAAAGTACGTTAGTTTAGCGTCAGTACATGTAAAATTTAAACAGTCGAATTTTTCATGTCAATAACTCATTTCAAAACTTTAAACGTGTTTTTCTCTCTTTAGAATAACATTTTGAAGTAAAATACGTAAAGGATTTTCGATACATCAATTTAAACATTATTTATTAACAAATTATTACCGTCTTTAGTGTCGAAAATTGAACGATTTCATTTAAATATCCGCCAATCATACAAAAATTAATATTTTCAAAATCCCTTATGTACTTCACTAGCATGAGCATGTAGACTAAGTGATTTTTTCCTCCTTTTTTTTCCAAATTCAAAATTGCACCAGCTACACTGCGTGCCGCAGAGTGCTTTAAATCAGACAAGCCTCGCGAGAATGGCTCTGGTGTCGCCATTTACTAATATTTGTTTTTAATAATTTTTTTCTTGTATACTGAAATATATGCTTAATAACTTCCATGAATATTATTACTTTATTATCTTTCTTTACATAAAAAAATTGTTTAAAAAACGCTATTTTTAAAGCTATTACAGTGGTTTAACCCCGACCGATGTGATTTTGTTCGCAACTAACTAGGAAAGCTTCAGCATAGTAAAATATCATATATATATGTACATATGTGTATTGTGTTGGTTCACTGTGAAGAGGAACCAAGTTTTGCAATAGTTAAAGTTATTATATAAATATGTACATACATATAGTTTTGTGAATATATCTGTACGATTTTTCAATCTACAGTGGTTTTATTTTTCGAAATCTATCTTCTGTGTTTTTGCTGTTACCAATCCTAAAGGAAAAAGTTAATTCATGTAAATCCAACGGGATCCCAATTTGAAATATTTGCAGCTTGCACCCTAGATATAGGCCTTTCTACATATAAAAAAAACCGAAACATGTTCCACTAAGGATTTTTTCAAGGATAGAGCTTAACACTTATTTTTGAATACCATTTTCTTACAAAAATTCCACCAAAGGTATTATTTCTACAAAACCTGGAATGAATTTATTCTTTCCAAAATGCCACAGATCATTGAAATCAGCTTAGCGTAACCGGAGAAATGAATATTTGAAATTAGGTCGAAATGAAAAATTGGTCCTTTTTACGAATTTCAGATATCTCTAACTTCCGTAATATGTGGAATTCGTCAAAATATTTAAATTGGATTAATTATTTATATAAGCATATTTTGGTTATAAGTTTACGAAGTTTAATGTTTATTGTTCCACTGAACAAGAGTACACTCAGAAAAATTTTCCGTGCTAAGAAAATAAGTATTGTAGGGTTAATTTAAGCATGTCGCAAAATTCTTAATTTAATCAACATATGCTAAACTTTTTCTTGAATGTAGCATCTTCTTGTGTAAAAACTAATATTTTGTAACTTAAAGTAAATATTTTGTGCTCATTTTAAGCCAACAACAAGCAGTGCTCAAATTGAGAGAACATTATTCAAAACATACTAAAACTAAGCACGCTGAAGTCTTAAATCAATACATATTGTCTTGATTTAAGTATGTCCCGCGCTTAGTTTCAGTACATTTTGAATAGAATTCTCTCAATTTGAGCTCGTTTTACTTAACTTGAGAACGCTGTGGCTTAGAAGACGTCAGTTTCTTTTCGAGACAAATCAGTCTGTTTCTGTGAGTCGCTAAGTCCAGTTGTTTTTAAATATTTTGGTGCAAGTGGTGTAAAATTATTACAATTACATATATTGAATAAATCTTCAAAAGTGAAAACGGGTAAACAAATAATTAAAGGAATTAAAGGGTTGCGTATGACTCACCTCAAGCTAAAATCTCGCGTATTAAAATCTCGTACATCTAAGTCTTGCATTTTCAAAATCTTCTTCTATAATCTCGCAAATTAAAAATTTGCATAATTTCACATTGAAATAAAATATTTGTTAATTCGCGCGCCCGAATTAAAAAATATTTTGTTTCAATGCGAGATTAAAAATCAATTTTAAGTCTTGTAGCAACCATGCATGCTAAAGATTGTAAATATATATAATAAGAAGAAGAAGTAAGCATTTAGTCAGCTTTGTAATTAGTGAGAGGTAAGAAGAAGAAGAAGTGAAGCTTGGAAAAAAGGACAGAAGCGCGTAGTCCATGACAGGTTATAGAGGTTATAAAAATAAAATTCTGACTGAGAGTTTCTTATGTTTTAATCTACTCGCTTAAAATTCAGAAGTGGGATTAGCTATGCCTAACAATCGCGAAAATAGTTTTGATGCATATACCGTCGCCCAATTGAAAGGTTGGCTGCGTGCAATTGGACTAAACACAACTGGAAAAAAGAGTGAACTTGTGTTGAGACTGATGGAGGTGCCAGCGGAGCGCCGTGGTGGGCCTCCTGATGGCATTGCGTCATTGCACTTTAGTGCTGACGAGTTACATCTTAAAACACCCGATATACAGAGTATGGAGACTAAGGAGAGTATAAATGGAAATACAGATGAGTGTGCAACAAATGGAAGCAACACCGACAACAACAACACCGAAGAATACAACCATAACATAGCTGAAGTAAGTCCAAATGGCGGTAAAGGTGAAGATGTTGATATGACGAGTCTTGGAAAAAATAAGAATGACTGTGAACTGGAACCGATGAGAAAGGAACTAAAGCTGATGGAAAAAGAAATGGAACTTCAAAAGAGAGAAAACGAGATACTTTTAAAAGAAAATGAGCTACCGAAGAAAGTAACCCAAAATGAGGAAAATAAGAGTGCTGGTAACATAAACCCTTATAAAGGAAATTTTATAAGTGCGAAGGATTTCCTGGGAGAGTTTACGGGAAATAATGATTGTTTCGAGCATTGGGAGATGCAGTTGAGGAGTGTTCAGACAGCTTGTGGCCTCGATGAAAATAATATGAGAGCACTCATATCAAACAAACTAAGGGGCAAAGCTCTAAAATGGTTGCATTCGAAGTCAGACCTGATGACAGTATCTATTGAAGGTTTACTGAACGAAATGAGAGCACTTTTTGAAGATCGCTCGAGTCGACTAATGTTGAAAAAGCAGTTTGAAGAAAGAGTATGGTCGAGCATGGAGACGTTCCAGGAATATTTTCATGAGAAAATAATTTTAGTTAATAAAATAAAAATCAACGATGATGAGCTTCTTGAACACATAATCGAAGGTATCCCAAACTACATGTTACGCTCGCAAGCAAAACTGCAGTGTTTTCGTAGTAAACATCAGCTACTGGAAGCATTCAGCAACGTGAAATTGGAGAAGCCACCACCAAAATCTTTTATCAAGCCAATGACAGCAAAACAACGAGAGACTCCAAACGAAAGACAATCAATGAGAGTACTTCAAGAAGGAACAGTGAAGGATAAACAACTATCAGTGAAAAATATAAGGTGCTATAACTGTAATGCTATTGGACATATGGCAGGTGAGTGTCGTAAGCCGAAGCGAGAAATAGGAGCGTGCCATGTATGTGGCAAAATGGATCATCATGTAGCTGAGTGTCCCATGAGAAAAAATCGGGAAGTTCATAATATTACCCAGTCAGAAGAGAGAGACGAGATGGTACAGTATCAAATTCATCATATCGACAAGGGTGAAGTCAACGATGATTATGTAAGAAATTTAGAATATAATTTTGTAAAAGATAATTATAATTTTAAAACTTCGTTAGGAACGTTACTAGATACGGGCAGTGCAATCAGTTTAGTTCGCCAACAATTCGTACCAGACGTGCTGCTTGTTAAAAATGAAGGAATGTTTTCAAATTACTGTGGTATAAATAAAAGCCCACTTGGTATTGTTGGCAAAGTAAATTGTATTGTTTCATATGAAAATAAAGAGATAAAGTTGAATTTATATGTTGTATCCAATGAAACAATGGAGTATTCAATTCTTTTAGGGAAAGATTTTATGAGAATAGTTAAGCTACAATTAAAAAGTTTATTCGATAAAGAATGTTTAAACCTAATGATGATAGAATCTGGTGAAAAAGAGATAAGCATAAGCAACGATGTAATAAGCTTTGAAACCAAGGTTAGACTCGATAGGATATTTAAAGAAAGATATTTGTACTGCAAACGTCCTGATATTCCGGAAGTTAAATGCGAAATGAAGCTGGTGTTGAATAGTGAACGGCCCTTCCATTGTCCCCCCCGGAGATTGTCATATAATGAGAAAGAAAAAGTGTAAGTTATTCTAGATGAGTTAATAGCTAAAAATATAATAAGATCAAGTAATTCAGAGTACACATCACCCATTGTGTTAGTACGAAAGAAGACTGGAGATATCAGGTTATGTGTGGATTACCGGGTGCTGAATAAGGCTACGTGTAAGGATAATTATCCGTTACCATTAATTGATGACTTGCTTGATAGAATAATAAACTAAAGTGTATTTTCATTATTAGATTTGAAGAGCACTTTTTATCATGTAAAGATGAGTGAAGATTCGGTGAAATATACATCGTTCGTGACACCGATGGGTCAGTATGAGTTTTTAAAAATGCCTTTCGGTTTAAGGAATGCACCCGCAATTTTCCAGCGTTATGTTAACCAAGTGTTTGATGACCTCATCAGAGTGGGGAAGGTTTCAATATATTTGGACGATATAATGATTGCTATAGAAACTGAGCAAGAGCATTTAGAAATATTGAGTGAAGTTTTCGAAAGATTAGTGAGGAATAAATTAGAGTTGAGGTTAGATAAGTGTCATTTTATGGAATCAAAAGTACGTTATTTGGGGTATAACATTTCAAAAGAGGGTATAAGGCCGGATGAGAAGAATATAGAGTCAGTAATGAATTTCCCTATGCCTCATGATGTAAAGACTGTTCAAAGTTTTCTTGGCCTGTGTTCATACTTTAGGAGATTTATTCAAGGATTTTCGGTGGAAGCACAACCGTTATACAATTTAGTTCGAAAAAATGTAAACTTTAAGTTTGGGAAAAAAGAGGTGGATTGTTTCGAGAGATTAAAGCACAAATTGATTGAAGCACCTATATTGGCGATTTATGATCCGAGAGATGAGACAGAGCTCCATTGCGATGCAAGCTCTATTGGATTTGGAGCCATTCTATTACAAAAGAAAGGTGATGGGAAGTTCCATCCAGTTATGTACTTTTCGAAACGAACGAGTGACCATGAATCAAAATACCATTGTTTTGAACTAGAGGCGCTGGCTATAATTTATGCGCTGAGGAGATTTAGGATATACTTGCAGGGCTTGAAATTTAAAATTATTACGGATTGCAATTCTTTGAAGCTAACATTAAACAAAAGGGAGGTGAATCCGAGGATCGCGAGATGGGCGTTAGAATTAGAAAATTTTGACGAGGAGGGGCTAAGATGCAACATGTGGATGCTCTTAGTAGAATTACCAACATATTAGTTCTTGAGGAAAATACGTTTGAACAAAATTTGTCAATATGTCAGTACAAAGACGAACAGGTGAATGAAGTAAGAGAGCAATTGGAAAGAGAAGAGAGTAATAAATATGAAATGCGGAATGGTTTGATATATAGGAAATTGGGAAAAGGAATTTTGTTTTTTGTGCCAAGAGGTATGGAAAACAATGTGTTGAGAAAATATCATGATGAAATGGGTCATATGGGTTGTGACAAAGTGATGGGAGTGTTGATGAAAACGTATTGGTTTCCAAAGATGAGGGAAAAGATTAAATGTTATATAGGAAATTGTTTGAAGTGTATTGTTTTTTCTCCAAAGAGTGGTAAACATGAAGGATTAATGCACAATATACCAAAAGGAAATGTGCCTTTCGAAACCGTACATATAGACCATTTTGGTCCGGTCGTACTACAGAATGGCAAAAGAAGGTATGTTTTCTTGATGATAGATGCCTTCACAAAATTTGTGAGGTTATATGCGGTAAAGTCAACCAACTCAAGCGAAGTGATAGGTTGCATGAGATCATATTTTAATGCGTATAGTCGACCAAGATTGATAGTTTCCGACAGGGGTAGTGCTTTTACCTCCAAGGAATTTGAAAGTTTTATTGAAGAATGTAATATTCAACACATAAAGATCGCAACTGGTTCGCCTCAGGCTAATGGCCAAGTAGAAAGGGTTAACAGAAGTATAACGCCGATGATAGCTAAACTAACGAGTGCGGGGACTAATTCTAGCTTAGATAGGGTTCTACCAAACATTGAGTTTGCATTAAATAATACAGTGCATAGGAGTACCGGGGCGAAGGCAAGTGAGCTGTTGTTTGGAATTAATCAGAAGGGGATAGTAATAGATTTTTTAAAGGAAAGATTAGAGGACGTCAATGAGAAAGAGGACATGAGAAATTTAGAAGAAATAAGGACAAAAGCCGCTGATAAAATAGTAAAGTGTCAAGATTACAATAAGAAACTTAAAGATAAGGGTAGAATTGAGAAAACCTATAATGAAGGTGATTATGTAGTAGTTAAAAATTTTATTAGTACACCAGGAGCTTGTAAAAAAATATCGCCTAAGTTTAAAGGTCCGTATAGGGTAGCCAAAGTATTACCAAATGACAGATATTTGTTGAAGGATGTTGAGGGGTTCCAATTAACGCAAACTCCGTATGGTGGGATATGGGAAGCGGCGAATATGAAACTATGGATGAATGAAGTAGGCAAAATAAAGACGGAATCGGGACGATTGTAAGTCAGAATGGCCGAACTGTAGCAACCATGCATGCTAAAGATTGTAAATATATATAATAAGAAGAAGAAGTAAGCATTTAGTCAGCTTTGTAATTAGTGAGAGGTAAGAAGAAGAAGAAGTGAAGCTTGGAAAAAAGGACAGAAGCGCGTAGTCCATGACAGGTTATAGAGGTTATAAAAATAAAATTCTGACTGAGAGTTTCTTGTGTTTTAATCTACTCGCTTAAAGTCTAGTATTTTAAAATCATATATTCTCAATTATTGAGATTATAATAGAAAGAAACTATTAATCCCAATAGTTATAGCGGTTCATACAACTTGCATTGCAGAGATTATTGTCTTTTTATTTGTAATGCGATGAAATACAAATAATTGCATTCTTTTTACCACATAGAAACAAATTGCTGTAAATAAGAAATTGAAAAACAATATGTTGTTATGCACCTCAAATAGTGGACAGAATCAGTCAACTAGATAATGCAGTTATTTGTAATAGGTACATTGAATTATAAATGCACAATAATCTGTTCAAAATAAATTGTATGAGTCGCCGTATTTGTGATTATTGTTAGACTTAAACATTTTTTTTGCACAATAACAGTGCAAAAGTTTTTCTCTGATTACGAGATTTTGTTATTGCGAAATTTGTTAATACGAGAACTTAAAATGTAAGTAAGTGGATTCGAAATTTTGTTTTTCGGGACTTGTCTTTAAATGCGAAATTTCGTATTAAAGATGTCAATTTGCGGATAATCGTACCGCTTCCAGATTTAAATTGTGAAAAACAGTATAAATATAGAGGCAGATATTTGTTGGAACTATAAATTAAACTCTGTTTTATTACAACAGCTTATATGGTAAGTAAGTTTGTATTTTCTTCTTATTTAATAATTCTTGTAGCTGAATTAAAATTATAACAATTAAATGGGTGAGGTGGTTAAAATAGGTAGATTTCCATTTTTGTTTATTATGGGAAAGCAACAACAAAATTTCGATGAAATCACTTTTAAAATATCTAATCCTGAAATAACTCTAAATAAGATAAACCTATATATTACTTATAGCGCGACAAGTGACAGCAGTTGGAAACACTTTTAAAAAAGTGGGGCTTTAAACGGTCGATGTATTTTAAATTGCAATTATTCAGCGAAAATATAGATAATTTATTGGATGATGGAATCCTTACGCAGATATTCTCGACAGAAGACATAGCAAATAAAATAAAGTTTAGATACTTAATACGATCATTGCATAAAAAAAAATTGAAAAAATTTGGCAAACGCATTTGAGGTTAGACAAAAATTTGTAATCATATGGGTTAGAAGTCATCAGAAATATTTTCGCAATAATGACTACTGCCAATATTGACATTGTTGCTACATTTGAGGACAACATTCAAATTGGCTTTGCTTATGATCAAAATATGATAACCATACCACTATTTAATTCAACTGGTAACGAGAGCCTTTTTGATTCAAGTATTTGTAACGGCTTAGATAGCATTATTACAGCGAAAGAAAAATCTGATTTTGAAAATCTTTTAAAATCCTGGGGATTTAAAAGCGATGTCATAAAAAGACTTTATGGTAATATCGTAGAATTTCTGTTTGCAGTAATTTGCTAAGCATTTTCAAAATACAGGTATAGGTCTAACAGTATGGCACTTAAAAAATATTTGTGACTGCGATATAAACGCTATTTTTCCTGTAAACCAAATGGGGGATCGAGTGCAATTTAAAACTCAACTTTACTCCTGGCGGAAAACCCTTCAAAGTGACGAAACTGTATTGTTTACAACAGAATATCTTAGAACGTCTAGAACACCCACGCCTGTATCCACCGTCTCTTCAGAAAACCAAACCTTATCTTTGGATTCCAATGTATCATCTACACCGGTATAACTTCTACTTTTAATAAATACACATCTGCTAGCCTTTTTCTTCTTAGGAACTTCTTACTTTGCTACAGTCATGCACGTATGGGAACCAGATTCTTAAATCTTTTAAAGAAAAGAACTGTTTGGATGATGACGATAAAAAGCTCTTACTAGACATTATTACCGAATACTTTATGTCCAAAAAAGAAGTGATGTCTCTCAGCCAAATCAAATATTATTCGGCAGAAATCGCACAATTGTTTCCAAGTGAAAATGAAGTACGTATTTTTTTATTTATATTTGATTAATCTTAACCTATCTATAAGTTAATTTTTGATTAAAATAGGGAGGATGGAAAACTATGAAAATATAGAAAAAATTTAATTTTAATTTCAAGTTTAATTTTTAAAGAAATATAATGAGATGAAATAGGTGCCTTGTAGCTCTTAAAAGTTTGTTAAACAATTTTAAAGCTAACGTACTACATACCATGCAAAGTTGGAGGCTGTCCCAGACAAATGCTTTACGATAGGCACAGAAACAAGGCTTCTAAGTTGCGTCGGAAAGGTCTAATACAAAAGCAATCGAAAAGAGCTATCCCTAGTTCCAAAGATCACGAGCAAATTGTGTTAAATAACCCAAGTGCGAGTACATCAAAAGAAAACAAAGAGTTAGATATAGGTTCTACAAAAAAATTTCATATGTAATTTAAGTACTTAATAAATTTTTTAAATGTAGAAAAAGAAGAGTATGAGAAAATTAAGTCTTGCTTGCGATATAATTACAGTGGGGAAGAATATCAAGAGAAATATAAAAAAATAGATTGGAAAAGACTTCAGGAATATAAAAACTCTCGCCAATGCGACATATTTACAGAATGGCCAATGTTAAAAAGTTCTATCGCCCATATTTTTGTAAGAAGAAAATTTTATGAAAACAAAACAGATTAATAATTCGTAACTTCCTTTACAGATTGATATAGACTTCCAAGTTCTGTATCCAGGAAAATCTTATGAATTACTTTCAAAGTGGAATAACTTTGCTGCTAAATTAGAACCGATATTCCAGAGTGACTTGAAAGACCCTTCGTGTATAGAACAAATAAAACTACTTAAAAATGTATCAACAGATAGTAAGTTCTTACTGCCATATAACTAACCTGCATAAATTTTTTTTACATGTGTATATTTTTGCATCTTTTTCTATAGATACAACAAGTTATATTTTAATGACTTTCCTGCATGGTCTTCTGAAACCCATCTCAAGAGTTGCAATTAAAAGTACTGTAACTTGTTTTAACCCTTCTCGTTGGAAACCCAGTATTAAGGATTCTCAGGATAGCTTTGTTGTACATCTAACATCTATTAATGACTTGGAAAAAGTTGTAGCCAACAAAAGGAAGACATGTGAGATGGTTAAAAGGACGCTTCAGCCTTTTATGATTGTTGAAGGTGAAACAGTTGCTTTAATAAAAAACTTTTATATTTATTTAGATAACGTATACTTAAAATTTAATACTTTTGTCCAATGTATAGATGTATGTTTTAAGGTTTTTCAAATTTTTTCACTTCCTGTAGAATGCGAGCAAGTGTGGACTTTTATCCAGTATTATTTTTATAATATTCACACTATACATGATAATGATAGTCCTCAAATATTTAACTTGATGTCTCGCTTAAATTCTAAAATTTTGTTTTAATAGTTTAATAGTTTGTTTTAATAGTTATCCTAGATATTATTTAAAAAATGTGCTTATTATTGACTAAGATTCAGAAAAATTTTGAACAAATTATTCGCCTATTACTGAAAAGCATTATGTAACTTTAAAACACACATATTGCATTTAGATAGTGTTTTTAATTATCCAACTTATTATATTCGCTGTTGTCCTTTATAAAACTGCATAATATCTTACACGTCATTTCATTAAGGGAAATGCTTTTATCATGGCAAGTTGTTTATTACAAATAAATATTTCTATAATAAATAATGTTATTTGGCCTTTACAGTGAATTTTTAATTTATAATTAATATGTATATCTGAATTTTTCAATGACAAATGTTTAATTTCACTGTGATTTTTGACCTGAATCTTAAGAATACATTATTTTTTGTTTTTTTACTTATTAATAAACTCTAATTAAAATATTAAAATACAATACGTCTTTCATTAGAAAACAACAAAAAAACGTTTATATTCCATTATTTCGTACCTAAACTACTTATGTATATAATACTATAAATTCTTATATATATTATATAATAATATTATAGTATTATATATTAAGCATTTATTGCTTAAATTCAGAATTTGTACTTACTTAGTTCAACAACCGTATGTGCTTGATATGAGAGTAGACGTACTCGATTCGAGAATGTTGAAAATGTTTTAAATTGAGCACGATTTGATCTTAATATAAACACCCGACGTGGGTGACCGAAAATCATCATCGTCTATGCTTAAACTAACCCCCGTTTTTGCTTAATTTTAGCAACTATTTTTCTGAGTGTATGATACCCAAAACCCCAAAGCATAACCATATTGGAGTCCGATGGTTCTGGTGCTAACAAGCTCCGATGTGTTCGGAATTATGATTCGGAAGCAAAAATGCATTGACTTCAAGAATAGTTGAGTAAATCACAAAATTTTTGTTCAATTTACTTGAAAAAATTCATGTAAACACAACTGCAATACTTGAACATTTTTCATATCTGCGAGTTATGAAAATGATAAAGAGAAACAAAAAGAAGTTTTTTGGTAAATTTCAAGCAAATTTCAATTACTTGGAATTAACTCAACTCAAATCCTATTAATCGTTGGCGCAAGGTGTTCATATCGAATCTAAGAAGCCCAGAGTTGAAGTAAAACTAAAATAATTCATTCTAGGCTGTCATTTTTAATTATTTGCATTTTCGAATATTTTTGTTTGGTGAAAAAGTGAACGTATTGACTTATATGTGGTTTCCTACATCAACTTTAATTAGGTTAATTAGATCACAGGTAAGCCACATGTAACAAAATGTAGTCGATTCAATTGAATTTTATAATTGTTATTATTGACTCGAATTTGGCGATTCGATTTACAATTGGAGTAAATGCTGAGCAACCGCAAACCAACAAACTCATAATTCCGTCTCAACAAAGTCAATTTTGTTTTTTCAATTTCTAGGAGAGCACCATTCCACAGTATTCAAAGGTAGGTAGATAAAATTTCATTAATAAATATCTTAATCAATATTTGGTTTTTATTTAGCATGTAAAGCAAGGTAAGCTCAATTGTTCTGTAATTTTATTAAAAATATTTGTTTTCCAGGTGAGGGAAAAAAAGCTATCATATTTAGTATTTTTGTCATAATATAAATATTTAAATTTTCATCATCAGTCAAAAAAGGTGCGCAACATAAATGAAATAAATTCTGCATATTAATTATACTTAATTTCACAGGTGTAAAGGAATCGCAGATAGAGGGTAACATAATCACTGGTGCTCCATAAATTTTGTCTGATCAATTTTTTTGTATACAAAAATATGTTAACAGAATTGCAAGCTGTGCTGACTATAATATAAGACACATGGTGCTCTGCAGAATTCTTAATGGAGAATTTTTGGTCGAAAGACACTATTTGTACCATTCATTTTAATAAATTTTATACCGATATATGTACGCACTCCACACGACTGCATGCTAATTAAAAACAGTCGGCATTAAAAAAATCGGTAGTATTAACAGGCTACATGGCCACCCGACAGAACCCATTAGTTTTCTATTGGTAATGCGTAGAAAAATACTTTTTTTGCAAGTAAATTCATATAGTATGTACGTATGTGTGCATATTGTAATGAATAAAAAGTAAAATATAATTTCATGCATTGAATATATTCAAAAATTCTTCTTTATTAGCTGACCTTAATTTAACCGCAGCTCTATTTACCTAAAAAATAATAAAGAGTTTTAGCGAATAAGACCTGATTTGGATTTCAGTTATCAATTATCGATAACTTTGTCTTGTATTTTTGAAAATGTGTATGTTTTATATAAATTTATTGAGATGTGACTGTTTTCTCTTCATTATTAAAGCTATTCAGGTCGGTCAGATGATTTAGAATTGTTTGCATATGAGTACTCACATGAACAGAAACTTAACTACATTTGACATCTATAAACATCTGTGTGCGTGCATCTAATCAAATTTACTCTCGAGATTGATGGCGCGAAATAGCGTATGTAGGTGGGCTTTATTTTATGCTGCGTATTTGTGTTCTGCTCCGGATTACTAAATTCTTAGTAATCAGTCGGCATTTTATTATTATCCACTTTATAATAAGGTCGCATAAATACACCTTGCCTATAACTTCAATTTATGCTACCGACTGCTCCGAATTGTCGTGTCCCTCTTTAAAAATAAAACACGTAATTCGAATTTCATTCAATTTATTAGATGTAATCTCGAAAACCATCAATCGAAAGCAATCGCAGTATTGTTGTTTGGTTGTGTACATACATAAATTAAGTAAAATGAAAACTAAATTGTCATTTTTATTCTTGCTGTTCCCAGAAACTCCAGCGAATATCATGGTAAAAAGTAGTGACCCCGGAGAATATGGAGACTATTTCGAAGGTGATATGGAATTGGATGACTATCAAATGAGTGCTATATTGTATTCACACCTGAGGAGTGGCATGAGAAGTCGCAACTACAGATGGCCTAACAACAGGGTCTATTACGAATTTGGCCCGGAATTGGGTGAGAAATTTTCAATTACGATGTAAATAGATTCATATTTACTTGAGATTCAAAAATTGTAGGAATGGAACACATCGCTCACATTCGCAAAGCCTTCAATCATATCGAAAGATTTACTTGTTTACGTTTTGTGCCTCGTACCCAAGAGACAACTGGTTATATTAATATAACGGTAAAACAGTTTAGGAATTATACCAATTTTATAAATACTAAACCACCTCTCGTCATTATAGAGTGTTGGACCTGGATGCCATTCAGCTGTGGGCTATCGTGGCCAGCCACAAAAAGTAAATTTGCATTTTAATATAGTTGGAATGGGCTGCTTTAGAATAGGTACTGTAATTCATGAATTACTGCATTCTCTTGGAATTTATCATCAACATAGTACATATAATCGTGACAAATATATTATAATCATAAATGAAAATATCAAAGAGCGCTGGAAACGCCAATTCAATGTCCATCCACGCAGTGTTGTAAGCAATTTTGGACTAGGTTACGATTATAACAGTATTATGCACTACAATTCCTATGCATTTTCAAAGAATGGTAAAATGACAATAGTTCCCCGTGCTAAGAATGTAAAATTGGAACGGCGATCAAATATGAGTCGAAAGGATATAAAGAAAATTAATCGTATGTACAAATGTTCTGGATACGACATGTAATATGTTGCCATTGTGCTATGTATATCTTAGCATAGAAATGGAGGTTAAATAAATTATCACCCCATTTAAAAAGTGTCGAGTTTAGTTTATAGTACCGTAACTAAGTAGAGAGGACATTGCTACGAAAAGCCGTCCGAAAGATGATCCATTTCAGTGCATAGCTCTGTACCTGAGAAATATATGGTCTCTCGCTTCCGTCAGAATAAAATATATCGACTGAGGCATGGCTCAATTTTAGCGCCCATTTAGAGATTAATTTTTAATTAAATTATATTTATAATAAGTTAAAACATCTAAACAAGATAATAAGAAAAATAAAAATGAGAATTTTAAGAAATCAACGAGAAGAAATGAAACAAGATCTATAAAGAAAAAAGGTCACAAAATTGCACGATTTCATAAAATCATTCTAAAATCTGTAACATACATTATCGTTGGTGCGTCTGTAAGTGATCTTATAATTTCAGAACAATTTGACCGATTGAGGTCATACTCGCACTGAAAATTCTCTTTATAGTGGACTGTATGTGGTTAGGGTGCCGGTTTTATGGATAACTCAGTTTTATATTCAAAGTATAAAGTTTTAGTTTTTATTTAGTGCTTATTTCAGTTCTTACAATCTATATCACAATTCAATTCGGATTTAATACTAATTTAAAATTCAATAATTCAATAAAACTTAATATAAACTTCAAAAAAAATAAAACAATTCATTAAAATTAAAAATGATGTCGGCGTACTTGTAGTTGCCGCGTTGCTCTGTAAAGGAGACACAAATGTCGGTGTGGTTGTGGCGCGTTGTGTTGCTCCCCTGTTTCTACTCTTGTAATGAAGAAGAATTTAGGTAGATGAGCAGGCACGAGACAGTTGAAGTGAGAGCAGATAAATATGTCAGATTTTAAACCTTTTTCACTCGAACTGCCATGAGAGGGCGGTGGTGGAACTCTTTGCTTGAGTTACTGCGTGAGAGCAGTTGAGATATAATACGGAATGTATTATTTTACGATTATAACAGCTTGTAAGGCTGTTATAAATGAAGTTGATGAACGTATCCAATTATTCTGCCTTTATTGTGCAGTTTTTTTTGTCGTGCTGGTACGTGAGGGCATGAAGTCAGCACTGATGACGTTTATCATGTGGGTACCTTTTTGAGTGCAGCAAATTTGGAATATTGCTGCGTCTGAGATTGTAATGATGGCACATGCGACGTTGAGTCTTGTGCGCTTTTTATGTGTGCAGCAATCTGAGTACTGCTACGTGTGGGAAGGAACTTCCTTCTACCTTGTTCAGAATTAGCTTCTGAATATTTTGTGCAGAGTTAGCCTCTGGAAACAGATCTAAATTAACGTTTGTATGACGCTGTCTAGACCTTCGGATTAACTCCTGTGTGAGATTGCTTGAGTTAACCTCACTTTGCAATCCTTAGGATCAACTCCTAGCCGACGTACTTGAGTTAACCTCAAATATTTATTTAGACAGAATTTACTTCTGTTTCAGAATTGAGTGAACCTCAAATATTTGTGATAGCCAGAATTAACTTCTGTGTTATGGATTGAGTCAACCTCAAGTATGTAGGCCGGCCAGAATTAACTTCTGTGTTTAGGATTGAGTTAACCTCAAATATTTGTTTAACCAGAATCAACTTCTGTCTTTGGGATTGAGTCAAATATTTATGACAGCCAGAATTAACTTCTGTGTTAGGATTTGAGGCAACCTCAAGTTATTGGCATAGAATTAACTTCTGTACGAAATTTTAGAATTAACTTCTGGTTAAGATAAGGATTTTGCTCAGAACAGACTCCAAGGCTTAGGACTTAATCAGATCAACTCTAATTTGGAAATGGATGCCTTTAGAATAGAATAGAATATTTTATTTAGCGACTATTATGTACAATTCTTTCTTAGATATGTTCTTAACTATTAAAGTTTAACTCTAACTATAAATGCTATACTTACGAGCTAGTATAAAATTTGGCCCTGAGTTCCTACGATGATTGAACTGTAGTTCGTTATCTATTGCCTATGAAATATCTATTATTTATTTTTAACATTAACGATCTTATTATTTAGCCCTGCGCTAAAGCTACCTATGACTATGTAATTCAAAGTATTAATCCTAAAAAATGAAATTTCACCTGATTAACTCTAACTTATATCTTTGACAGACTAACTTATTTATATCTTAACTATCCTCTGTGGTAATTTCGTTCCAGTCCAGTTTGGTAGAAGCGGATACCATCCTGGGTGATCGCAAAAAGCTCTTCATGCTCCTGAAAGTTTATGATGAAGGGGGACAGGTACTCATTTGCTGCATCCATGCTACGGTTGTCTGCTGCCAGTTCTACCATTAACGGGTTAGAATGGTGCTGAATTCTGTTGATGGTCTTCTGGGCTTGCCCCATGAGGAACTCGTCCAGAGGAGAAATTTTTCCGGATTCTCTCGCTGCCTCGTATAGCTCCTTGTTGCTGAAAATCCTGAAACGACTTTTAAAAAACTTACCAGTACATGCTCTTATAATTTTTCTCTCAAGGGTTAGTATTCTACCTAATGTTGTCTTGTTGATAGTGAACCAAATGGGGAATGCATAGGATATTACTGGTCTGATTAATTGCTTGTATAATAGGAATTTAACTTTACTGGACAGGCCGGATTTTTTTCGCATAAGGGGAATAATGAGACCATAGGCTATGTTGGCTTTCTTAATTACGGCTTCTGCTTGTTCCCTGAATTTGAAGAGTTTGCCGAATCTAACTCCAAGATACTTAATCGAGTCTTTCGGTTTGATCTCGTAGCTACTGAGGATTAAGGAAGCTTTTTTGCAAGTTCTTGCGATTCTGAGAGTCCTTGAATTGGATGCGGGCTTACGAAAGAGAATAAAGTCGGTTTTATCAAGGTTTAACTTGAATCCCCTCCTAGTGTAATAGTTCACCAGGTCCATTAGATTTCTTTTGATGCTAACAATTGCATAATTTGGACTAGAGGGGGATAAATATGTGATAGAATCATCCGCGTAAAGTAGAGTGGTTGTAGTTGAGTCGTTAGCTGGATGATCCGATGTGAAGATGTTGAAGAGGATCGGGCCGAGAACGGAGCCTTGGGGTGCTCCTGCCAAGATGGGATATAGGTTTGAAGAAGTTCCATTTAGTTCAACGAAAAATTGTCTGCCAGATAAGAAGTTATAGACGAATCTTGTGATTTCTGATGGGAATTGAAAGTGGATCATTTTATAAATAAGCCCTTTGATCCACATTTTGTCAAATGCCTTGGCTATATCTAAACTGCATGCCGCTGTGATTTGGCCTTGGTTTAGATCCTTCGTCACGTCATTGTACAGTTTGAGTAGTGCGTGCGTGGTAGAGTGACCTGGTTTGAAACCAAATTGGTTTTTGGGGATAATGTTCCTTTCTTCACTAAAGGATAGAATGGCGTCTTTCACGAGTATTTCTAATTTTTTGCCAATCACAGATAGTAAGGCAATTGGTCTAAAGTCGTTGATGTTTATAGCTTTGGAGGAATTTTTTGTGTTGCTACGTCATGAGGTGCCTCCTGTCATTTCCAGCGAATTTGTTTTGAGATTTTCGTATTTTATTGACTGAAAAACGTTTTGAATATATTAAAATGTTTAACAAAATATTAGTTTCTTCGTTTAAATCACTTCCGGAAAAGTAATTATGTGCTAGTGGCAAAGCAAAGAAATTTAAAAATAGAAATTTTTTTTCACTGTGAAAGGACGATTGAAATTGAGACGAAAAAATTTCTGACATTTGTCGCCAAACAAGGCAAGCAATCAATTGACAGATTTTCCGGTCATACCTTGTTAATCTTTGTGTCATGGACTGAAGTAAAGTATCTTGCCCCTAGAGCAAGGTCATTACTAACGCACAAACTTTGTTGTGGGTATCGACTGAGACAAAGTATCTGGTTCGCCACACAGTCGATTCCACATTTTAGATTGTTGAGTACATTTTTGAGTAATCATTTAATACATATTTAGTCTTATTGAGTAATTATATTTATACATATATATGGTGTCCCATACGTACCGCATTTCCTTTACACCCCGGACTCCTTACTCAATTTCGAGAAATAAATTATTTGGGTAGGAGAGCCGGAAATGCACGGTGTGGGCGGTAGGGCGGTTTTGTGATTCTGGGTGCTTTTTATTCTAATATCATGTAACTTTCTTGTTATACACCCTATGAAGATGACTTACATCTCAGGTGACAGTAAACTCTTTACGGTTTTCAACAAATTCCCAACGACCTCTCTACCCCCTTTCCGTTGGCAGTTATAGGACCACAAATTCAAAAAATTGGAAAAATTTGCAATTTCTTTTTCAATTTTAACGATTTTTCACTAAAAGGCAAGATAAGGATAGCACTTTCTGGCACGATTTTGAGACCTCCGAATGTTACCTTTCCTTTGATCATGCTCATGTACCTACCTTAATGCTACCGTTTTTGAGATTTTCCCGCTTTTATGATGCAAAATTTCATGAATTTTGCTAATAACAATAGAAATGGCGCCTAATTTTAATGCAATTCCACGCAAATTAGCAAAATTCATGAAATTATGAATTATAAAAACGGGAATATGTCAAAAACGGTTGCATTTAGGTAGATACAAATTAAAGGTAACATTCTGGGGTTTGTAAATCTTGTAAATAAACTTTCTGGTTGTCATGCATTTTGACGGGAAAAACGTTAAAATTTGAAAAAAAAGGATTTTTTTTCAAATTTTTGAAATTTGACGTACTACAACTTAGGATTGAAGATGACAGTATGGCTAGTTGGGCATTCATTGCAAAGCTTAGACGGTTTGCTGTCACCTGAGATAAATTTCGCCTTGATATATCAAGCAATTTACAGGGGGTAAAGTGGAGACAGTACTAAAAGTCGTAAACCCCCCTATCGCCCATACCGTGCATTTTCCGACTCTCCTCCAATACAATTTATTTTTCAAAATTGAGTGAGGAATCCGGGGTATAAAGGAAATACGGTACCTATGGGACACCCTGTATATATATCTCTCTTGGTGCCATTAAAAAGTGAATTCCCTTTGAAGTTATCATAAGTTGTTTTTTTATTTAAATTGATATATAAGTGAGCTTTTAAGTATTAAGTGACATAGTCGATATTATAAGTATCTTAAGTTTATGTTAGTGAATGTGTAATATTTGAACATTATTTCCCTTTGAATTTGGAATTGTGTAGTGGCTGTGACGTATTGTGAAATAAACCACTAACTTTAAATATTCATTGGTGTTCTTATTTACAGTCCGCATCCTTACTTATATTTTTTTTGAGTGTTCTCATTGGGCAGAATACGCACAATATATTAATTTTGTCGAGACAATGGTTCGTAGCTATGCTCGGACCCTATATTTGGTGCTATACAACGAGGTTTGTCATATGCGCACATTTGAATTTGGTTAATTGAAAAAATCAGACCAGAAGAATTTAATAGCTCACTTTCTGGAGAAATACCAGATCCAACTATTGATTAAAAACTATTTGAAATTGATCCATGATCCACGCGGAAATTTAAATATGACATCGCCGTGCATGGAAAGTGGCAAATGTACGAACGGATTTCAAAAATATTTTTTGCTAGATACAATAACTGCAGTCGATGCCTACTTAATGTGTCGTCATTGAAAACCGGAAAATAGAGGACCCACATTTTCATTAAAAAGGAGAAATGGGGAAAATGATGTTGAAATACAATATATGGGTGGTGTCATATTCGTCTGTGTTATCCAAAACATATAAAGTGCACATAAATAAAGTTTTGCAGTTCTATAAAATCAATCAAATAGATTTGCAAATAACACGCTACCAGATCAGATGGGGAGATACATTAGCAGTAATGAAGCAACATGTTGAATCCTATGCTTTTCCATACATAAACGGGATGCAGCAGTCATTCATTTGTCTATATAACTTGAAAATGGTCAACGGGTTTACTTCTCGGGAAAAAATGAAATGCAAAGAACATTAACAGCACCGAAAACAACATTAACTGAATTGTGTAAACAACATAATATTTTCGGTCAATTTGCAAGAACATTACTTGGAAGTTCCAACATATTTTACATGGAAAAAATCACAGAAAAAAAAGGGGGCCACTTAAA
This sequence comes from Dioctria rufipes, assembly GCA_963924295.1. Classification (NCBI taxonomy): domain Eukaryota; kingdom Metazoa; phylum Arthropoda; class Insecta; order Diptera; family Asilidae; genus Dioctria; species Dioctria rufipes. The sequence continues at coordinate 62,830,033 of OZ002740.1, read as the reverse complement.
CTAGGTGTTGCTGTTATTGCATGAAGGAATATTTCCAGAAAATACATAAGGACGATGACACACTTCCAAAATAACGTGAGTACATTTAAATATTTACGATTAAGGTACCTGCGGCAAATAAAGCCCGGAGGGCCCACACTTAAAAATTCCTACTAAAATGAATCGCAGCAACCTCATACTTTATGCGCACATCACTGACATGTATATAAATGGACTGCTTGTTGAACCAAAAATGCATGAACGCAAATGGCACCACTTTCATATTCCTGTCTCTTTCCGTGAGAGCATACTTTCCCACTGAACTGTAACGATTAGGAACGAGAAATTGCTTGTAAAAATCCTTGTAAAAAACAATTCCTTCGACTCATAATTAAAAATTAACGATACAAATAGTCCCAAATACCTTTGTGGTAAATTCGGTAAATCCCACTGACATGCGTATACGTAAATTCCCAAATAATTTAAATATAGCGGCAGTTTGCGACAGTTGGTAGCATTGACAGTGAGAGCATACTTTCTGAAATCAAAACTGGTGCCACATGAAACAGGAGATCAAGCAGTCCATTTATATATATGTCAATGACTAAGTCGCACGAACGCCGTCGAAGGGGCTTCTGGCAGCTCGAGCCGCCATCTTGTCAGTCGCTAGAAGAAGAAGAAGAAGAAGAAGAAGAAGAAGAAGAAGAAGAAGAAGAAGAAGAAGAAGAAGAAGAAGAGTATGGCTGCTTAAGTTCGGTTATTTAATTGCTATTTCCACATGTAGTAACTTGCTTACTTTGCACGTTAGGCAATGCAGTTTATGATCTCGATGTTTATCTACGCCCCCTTTGTGTTTATTTGTTTAATGAGTAATTTTGTAAAAGCTTGTCATAGGTATAATAAGGCCCACTAGAATAGACCGTGGTCCTTATTACCCTACCTAACCCAGATCCGCAATGAAACTAATGTTCCTATGTAGGATTATGATTGTGAGATTATTCTTGTTCCAAAGAAGGAAGACTGTTTGGATTTACTCCCTTGTACGTTAAGAAATTTATAACTAAAGCTTTTGGGGCCTTATTATCCCCCTGGGGGCGAAAAACGCCCATTCTTGTTTTTATTCGGAATTATTAAAAATAACCGAATTTGTTTATTTCCTGAGTTTTAGCAAGTTTAGAGGTAACCATTCCTCTGATTAAAATTACACAAATGGCTACTTGGTTAGCTTTCAATCAAAAAGATAAGCATATGAAATTGTCGTTTTTTTTATCAGTAAGTACTTGGACAAGCTTTGGACGAAACCTTTCACGTGGGACTGAAGTTGCTGGCATACGAAGCTTCATTTTTACCAATTGTAATATAAATTAAACGTAAAAACAACGCGCCTAAGTTTTACATTTGAGAAAGGAGCCGATGCTCACTTATACCTTACATTATGCATATAAGTTAAATTAAGTAAGACTGGACCAATTTTGGTGTTGAGACTAAAATTAGCTAATGTAAAAGGACAGGTATTAACGTCTAACAGAATTCATGAAGGAGCAATCGATTTATTTTAGTAGCGAAAATCTATCGACATTTCTACACATTCTACACATTCATTCATCATTTAAGTTTATTTTTACTATTGCTTTGTTTTGTTTTTGCATTCATCTCACTCATAAAATTAGACAGATTTTATATGATACTCTCATTGCTTTGTTTCTTATATGTTCTAAGGGGTGTACGAGCAAAATTAAACAAATACCTAGAAAATATATTAAAATATGCAATCAGAAAAGGCGAAGTGTAATGTGGTCAGATCAATAAGTTTTTTTTTTTTTTTTTGATAAATTGGTTTAAATATGGAATGAGGAACGAAAGCTCCATTAATTATGGACCCGTTCCGTTTATTCCTTGTATCACCCCGTTCAGAATGGACGTCTGTAATGATATCATATTCTGAAGAGCTTTTCAATACAAGAAAAACATCTAAGACTTACCGTTTTTACAGCATACGTAAAAAACTTCAATTTTTGAATGGCAACATCATGAAGAGGTTGCACAATTTAGTCTATTTTTAAAATAGCATTTACTATTTTTATAAAAACTTTGAATAAAATATATCAGCTTTCTCCGTTGACGCGCTCTCATGCAGAAATAAATATACAGTGAAGAACGAAGTCTTTTATGGCAACCTTACGAAGGAGTTATCCGACTTGCCCCATTTAAGACTTCTTTTTTTTAAATGGCCGTGTACAAAATTTCAGCTTTTCAAATCAGCGCGCTCTTGAGTGAGACAGACATACTAACAGATGTATATGCAAAAATTAAAATATGTTTTAATATTTTGCGTGGGTTTCCAAATCATTTTCCTCTACCATCATTATTTCTGTGCGTTACAAGCGGAATGACAAACTTACTATACGCTATGGTTTTATCATCTAGGATATAATAAAAGAAAATTAAAAATATCAAAATAAATTAAAAAAATTGGAAAAATTATAAAAATTTACAAACTTAAGAGAGAATCCCGTTGTAAGAACAGGCAACTTTAGCTAGTTGATAATAAACATTATGTCACACTTGCAAAGCAGACTATGAAATGTAATCAAATTATTGGAATAGAACCACTGACATATATAAAATGGACTACTGACACTACTGAAATTGCTTACATTATTTGAAATTATTATGGGATCACTTTTTTGTAGTTGTCTCGTTTTAGTTTGGATACTTTATTCCGCTGAACTACAAATAATAAGTTCTATACTAAATCTACCAGTTCAGTTTGAGTTCAGTGGTTTTCCAAATGAATATATATAATAGAAATAGATGGCAATACAATATTTGTAATCCTTTCTCTCTCCCACATACCTACTTTTAGGGACAGGCCATTCACATATATAAATAGATTGCTTGATATCCTGTTTCATGTGGCACCTGTTTTGATTTCAGGAAGTATTCTCTCACTGTAAAAGCTACCAACTGTCGTAAACTGGCGTTATATTTAAATTATTTAGGAATTTATGTATATGCATTCCACGAATTTACCACAAAAGTAAAGGGCTTTCCAATGAGAGGACTTAACACCTTGCGACTTCTTCCTTTGGGGCCACGTGAAAGAGAAGGTCTACGCCAACAGCCCAGCGTTGATTCAAGACATCAAAGATGGAATTCGTGAGGCTATCGAGAACATAGGGCAGCCACTTTGCGATTTGGTTATGGAAAATTTCATGAAAAGGATATGGTCCTGCAGGCGTGGTCGTGGTAGTCATTTGGCTGATTTTATTTTCCATTATTAACGGTATACCTTCCTCTTTATTATGAAATAAAGACCCGATCATTTATCTCAAAAAATTGCATTTTTCTTTGAATATAAAAATAACACCTCTTATTGGAAAACCCTTTAGATGTAGTAAATGAGAACAGTCTAAAGGTTATGGACTTGGAAGTCAACAGATTTGCCGCCGATGTTATAACTTTTTATGCGTTTATAAACTCGCACAGTTTGCAACACTAGTTCATTAAGAAATGTGCAAAAAGGAAACAACGTATTAATTGCAAAATAAAAGTTTCCATGTGACAAAAATGAAAGTTCCTCAGAAAGTTTTTATCCCACTGGATTCACTTGGACCCAAGTGGAAATACCGCTTGAGAGTCGCGTCGGTCTGTCTGTTGGCGTTATCATCATACACGTCCAGTACACACAAATTTTAAATTTTTAATTAATTGTTTTCCAAAATTTTAGAACCCGGGTGGTACAGAAAAACCCGTCCGGACGGTCCGCGGATACATACACACATAGGCTATTGGATGATCTCGTTGATCATCAACTTGAGGAAGAACTGCTCCAATGGCACAGTCATTGGCATCGGAAGTGACAAAAATTTCATTTGTCGAAATCGGGGTAGGAAAGAATTGGTGCTTTATTTATTTGGCGATTCGCAAAATGCTTTATAACAAATTGCGTTGAACTTGAAAGGGATATCTTTCCTTAAAGGATTTGTAAGAGGTTTGGCAATATTGGAGAAATTGGGAATGAACCGGCGATAGTTGCCGATGAAATCAAGGAAGTCTTTAATATCATTTACCTTTTTGTGTCTGAGATAGGACTGAACTGATTTAATCTTCGCTGGTTTAACTCCATTCTCTGTATTGATGTGGCCTAAATACATGATTTCCTTTCTTAGGTAATGAGACTTGGCAGGTTGACGCCTTAGGTTAAAATTTGGAAGATGCGGCTAAATACTGGACTACAAAATCGTGCATGAATACGAATCAATATATGCCTTGAAGACCAGATAGAACATTGTTCATGGTTCGATGAAAGGTTGCAGGTGCGCCTTTTAAACCAATTGACATACAATTGTATTCGTAGTGGCCGTACGATGTGCTAAATGCAGTTTTATCCCTGTGTTTCGAGTCCATTTTTATCTGGTGGAATCCACTGGCTAAGTCGAGTGTGGTGAAATATTTCGACTTCCCCAACTGGTCTAATATATCAGTGATAGCAGGCACTGGGTACGCGTCGGCAATTGTAATATTGTTTATAGAACGAATGTTCACCACAACTCGTCACTTTTTGTTTCCATTCTCATCTGGTTTCTTCGGAAACAGGATAAGTGGAGAATTCCAGGGAATATGGGATGGTCTGGTAATATCTGACTGAAATATCTCCCGTTATACCCGGTTTATTTCTGTTCGGCTTACTTCAGGAAGTCAATAAGGCCTTGTATAGATGGGCGGCTTGTATAGATGGGCGGCTTGTATAGGTAGATGGGCGGCTTGTCTTGGATGGTCTCGATTTGGTGGGCAATCTCATCTGTATAAGATAGGAAATTCCTTTCTATGAAGAAGAGATGGTTCAATTCCTTGCAGGCATTGCGAATACTCTCAGATTCCCCAGAATTGCTGATAAGGTGTTGCAGTCTCTTTATATTGCCCTTAACTGGATCCCTCATTTGTTGTATATTTCTAATATGAATTGATTATTGCTAATCTACGCGTTTATGCTCATAAATACTGTTAGTGTCCCAAGCACTCGTTGTCGGCCTCCAATAATGCATAACAATTCTAAGCAAACATTTCCAGTAAATTTCTAGAAAAAAATTGTGGCCTTCGAGGTGTTATGGTCGTAGCTATTGCATATAGCAATATGCTACATGTAAAATGCTGATGCATGTACGCTGGCCTTAAAGTAAAACGCAGACTGAACGCACCCGACCGAGAGTAATTCTTCCTCACGCTCGTGTGACATGTTGGTGAAGAAAAGATAAAGAAGAAGAGTATCGATCTGTCTACGTGTAAGATTAAAAAGCTACTGTCGGAAAGTCAGAGAAGAAATAGAATCTCAAATTTTTGTGATCATCGAGACCAAAATTGGAAAAATTAAGGTAAATTGTAATAAAATTTTACTGCCCACATAACTCACAAAAATTATTTTTGTTGAAAAATTAAGGAAAGAGAAAGTGCACATCAATACGTGGTAGAAAGAGTTCATAACGAGGCCTATGTGAGCCAGGCTATCATCAATAAAACCGAAGTATAGAGCAGCGGAAAGTTCCTCCAAATTATAGTGAAACAGACATGTTCAGAGCGTCTGCCGGGGCCAAATAAGCACCAGTCAGCTGTTACCTGTCTGCAATTCAATTCACGTTCGGTGATTACAAGCTCAGATGACGGTACTGTGAAGCTGCGGGACACTAAAACGGGTGACTTTATACGCACTTTAGTAACTAGAGAGTCAGGAGGCTCTGGTGGAGTTGTTTGGAGAGTGAGAGCTATTGATACAAAACTTATTTGTGCTGTAGGCACTGAAGAAACTAAGCTGATAGAATTGGACTTTGATGTAGAAAGTGCCTGTTTAAAAGGCTCCTGAATAGATGCCTCTGGGGCGATTGTTTTATAAAATTTCTTCTATATACATAAGCAGCTTACCAAAACTTAGAGATAAATACGTAGAATATTCAATACAGGAGCATATACTCACAAAATAGTTACTAAATGTAAGTGTATTCATAAAAGAAAGTAAATAGTTCTAGGGATTAAGTTAAAAAAAAAAAAAAAAAAAAACAAGGAATAAGTGATGAAATGCGCTTACAAACTACCAAACCACTATGTCATACTATGCGTAGCTCATGCTAGTTATAAAAGAAAAGGGAAGTACATAACTCAAGACGTAATTGTTAAAGTAAATGAGGATACGTTTTTTTATCTTTTTTAAGTTGAATAATAGAGTAAAAAGTCACTCTTACGTGCTCTGAACTGATCGAATATTTTTGTTATAATTATGAATTGTCATATTTCTGTCTAATTACGACGGTGTTCATTAGATCGCATTTATCTATTGATTGATAGGAATGTTTGTATGAAAGAAACGTTTTACCTTTGATGTGCATAGCATTTTGAAAAGTAAGGGTATTGTAATGAGCTACAGGTTTTAAGTACGCATACCTACTTACAGACTTCATAACTGTATGATTTCTGTAAAGTGTGAAATTGACATTAGCTTCAAGATTGGAAACCAAAAGCAGACCCATACATTTTTTTAAGTCTGTTAGCGAATAAATACTTCATTAGGTAGGATAGGTGTGTTATCTCAACAGTAGGTTAGCCTTTGCAATTGTAGAGCATCGATAGGCTCAGTTGAGGAAGCGAAGTTTACTATCCAGAATATATCCTCCCTAGGTGGGGACAATTCACCCAGATTATATCATATATTTGTAAAGTAGTCTAAAGGGGAGACTTTTAACACCTATTTTCAGAGATCCCGCATCCAGCTCTCGAAGGCCTTCTGGAGGAAAGGATAACGGGTGAGTAAATGAGTTCTAATGTTTAAAGCACACGGTATATTTGTCTATTCATCAAGATTCTTCCAAATTGATTGGATTGCGCTGAAATAATTTTGATTTTTAACGTTACTGTTGCGTAAATATTTCAATGAGAAAATCGTTTTTTTTGCATGCATAATTAATTTAATTGGAATATACATGCAAAATTTTGCGAGAAATTAGAAACCATAAGATAATAATAAAAGCAACCACTGCTGAAAATTTCTTCTAATAATAATAATATATAATAAATAAAAACAAATAAGTCTTAGAACTAAGAAAAAGAAGAATATACACGAATTTTTAGAGAAGATTTTATTTTCAAGTAAATTTAGAAACAAAGAAAAATTAGAACTTAAGTACCTACCGTGAAGCATATTATAACGTAGGAATATGCGCGAACAGTATTGCTTGTGTCATCGAATCAGACACATTTAAATTAATCCAACGACGTACATAAGAAATACTTCTCTGTCATGTTTTTATCTATTCCAAAGGTACATATGATGGTATTTTCGCGAGTGTTATCTAAAATATAAAGAAATAACACATTTTTGGAGTAGTATTGCCCTTAGGCTTACTGTGTCCGTAGCAAGTAGAGATGCTTTTAGTATCTGAGTAAGTACATACTAGAATTAATTCAGAGTTTTTTTTTTGTCAAATGAGTATCGACGAGATTTCGTTAACCTTGCTTATTAGATGCGACCTAGCCACGACAGTATTATCAGCTATAAGACCAACCGACATTGTATAATAGGTTAAGATTGTCCACCTTCTACGGAACCTGTCAAGATTAAAAAGAGAAAAAATGTATGTATAACTGAAGTCAATAACATGAATCGGAAGTAGAGTTTTACTAGTTCCTTCACATCCCGGAGCCCTCTCTCGCGTAAAATGAAGGTCGTCTAGGCGTGCCTAGTCTTTCTGCTTTTCTTTTACAGGTCAATAAATGGACTTGGGAAAATAGTGCCCCCAAAGTCAAACGGGAGGATGGGGCTGGCAAAGGAAGGTAGAACACCTACACCTTCCACCTAGATACAGGTAAGTGACGTAAGGGTCCCTTCAGGACCGAGTGTGTGCTAGCTGTTCGTTTATTGAAGGCACGATATTTCTTTTTGTATATGGTTGGTAGCAGCGGCAGGTTGTTTTGTGGAACCCCCCCCCCCCCCAACGCTCTCCGCTAATAGTCGAGGTGGACTAGCGTGCCGTCCTATATACAACGCTGTTATCGGGTGATCTGTCAGGTCATGCTGGCAGTGTGGACTTAACGTCCGAAGTACATCACTCTCAACTTAATTCCATAACAGAGGCATGGTTGATTTTAAATTGGAACGAAGTATTGCTGGCTTGGTACAGCACTTAGCCGAGTTATCGTTGAATTTATATTCTAGTGAGGCGTTACTGGGTCTACTTCCCAGGTTTCGTTCGTTATTAGGAGTGCTGTCGATTGGAAATATTCAAGAGTAGTATCGTTTGCTGTCAAAGCGGAGTACCTACTTTTAGAAAAAATGGAGTACACGAATAACGAAATTAAAACCGATAATATTAAATTAAAATTTTATATTACTTTTTCAATTAAATTTTTTCAAAAGTTATTCGTTTTATTATCAATGGCGACGCTATGTAGCCCTGAGAGTGCCATTGAAAAAAATTCTTGGTGCCGTTTTCGGAAAAGTAAAAGAGCACTAGCATAAACAAACTATGCTTAAAAGTAACCAAAACAAAACAATGCATATAATGATAAAACTCTAGAAAAAAAAAAATATTAATGTTGAACTATGAACTTATCTTGCCTTTATTCGTCGAACATACTCATCCATGGTTGAAGAATATTTTAATTTCTCGAGTTCTTCTTTTTTTATGAGATCTTCAAGAGTCCAGTAAAAGTTCTTCTTCTTTTATGAAATCTTCAAGAGTCCAATAAAGGTTATTACAATCATTAACCTCCTTTTTTAACCGACTTCAAAAAGAGGAGATTATCCGCTCGACTGATTTCTTTTTATGGATGTTACCTCATATTTCCGATATTTCTAAGCCATTTTAATTTGAAAATTTGGTCAAAATCTGATGGATACCTTTGGACCTGGAGACTAGAACTTGTCAACGGAGAACAGCATATAAACCTCGATTAATGTTGTTGGAACGTTGTAGATATAATGTTATTTTGTTTACAAACAGCACAGCGAACGTCTACGAATATATTAACTCATTTCGCACCAATGTTATCATTTGTGAAATTCTAATTTTCTTCAAGCACATACATAAATGACAAGCTTTGTACAATAAAAAAATCTTAATTGGAAATACTATTTTTGTATGCTGCCTGCTAATTATTTCCTTTTATTACGGACAGCCCCTTATCAATGTTTATTTCGGAATCAAAAGCAGTCGTTGCGGCACGATTTTTAACCCTAGGATATGAAATGCCAGAGGGCATCTTATGGCCCAATCTACGGAAGATTCTTCCAGCAGCCAAAGGCATCACAGCGAAATAATCAGCAATTGCTAAACAATAACCTCGCATGTTATTGTTCTGCAACTATCGGTTGTTTTGCTGATAAGTCCAATAGCTGGCTGCGATGAACGCTTAGTAGAGCAATCGACAATTACAATAATAATTCACCTCGCATGGTACTTATTATGTAAAGCGATTGTTTACAACTAAGCGACTAAGGTGCTGCAACCGGTAGAACAAACGACAAGGTTGTTGTCGCGTTGTGAGTAAAGTTTACTTCCGAATATTGGGGCATAAAAGACCAATGACTGGTCTGGCGAGTGCCGTATTATTATCAGTCATCGCAATAACATGTTTCGGTTCGGGTTAGTTATATTATAGTTAAGATAAGTCAGGGAAAGTAATAAAGTGTAAATAGTTTTCAATTATTCCGGGCGTTCTTATTTATTCGCAAGTCTTAATCATTTTTCAGCTAACTGAGAGTTTGAATGATACGATTGCATTAGGACACGACAGGCATACTGTAGGATTATCCTGGTCGTGGTCTTTTAAAGAGGGGTGTTTCATCTTGAAGGATGATCTTCATTTCAATAGGTGACCCAACTTGTTTTTCCGGATGGTAATCATTAATAACCTCTACTACTGCCTTCCTTGTCGGGAATGGAATATGATCTAAATCAGCTGGATTCGTGTTCTCCAGTCATCCAATCCAAAACAAAATTGTAGTATATCACCATATTCTTTCATTACTGCGCTTATTCCACTACTGGATCCGCTTTCTTCTTTCACGTCTCTATTTTAAAACTTGTTATCAAGAGGATAAAGGTTGATGCCTCCTTATCTCATGACAACTACAGCTTTACTTAATATATCATTTCCGATAATAACTTGATAGGGTATGGCATCGATAGGTGCAACATAACAATCGATATTGAATTCGATATCATCTATTGAAATGCACGTTTTAGCCACTCCAATTGTCTTGATTTCAACACTCCCTAAGCCACTCATTGACTCTTTACTTGGTGTTAATTCAAGTAAATCTAATTCTTTAAAGAAGTCGTAGCGACATACTGATAAATCACAGCCCGTGTCTACCAATGCTCGCACAGTTTCTCCTTCCATTTTGATTTCCTTCGTCATCCTTTAGATGCCAAAATTTATCTCAGCTTTAGGTTTGAAATTCACTGATTTCGCTAACTTACCACACTCGAATGATCTATGTCCGAACGAGTTGCACTTGAAGCACATATATCCTCTTGCCTTATTTGGACAATTATAGGACATATGTTTCATATCACCACACCATGAACAGGTCTTGGCCTTTCTTTTTTTTATCACATCTCTTCGCCGCTCTTGAGTGTCGGGAGTTTGTTGACTTCCCCTCAATTTTTCGTACATCTTTAACCGTTTTTTCAGCTCCACTATTGCCGTAGCTTCATATAAGACAATCTTATTAACTTTGTCATCTCGAATTCCATCTATTATGTATGAAATAATAGATTCCTCCTCCACTTTCACTTGGTTCGCGATTTGCAACATGTGGTAAACATAATCTCGCAGTCTTTCATCGTGTTGTTTCCTTCGATTCCAGCACCGCCTTTAATGCAGACCAACTGCTAATGCCCTTTTCAGAATTAATGAAAAGTCTGGCTGAAACTGTAATTAATTTTTTACCATATACCAACTTTTGAAGATTACTCCAACCGACTACATATAATGCTGATATCTTCGAAATCCTGTATCCATTTTCTGAATTGAAAACGTCTGATCACCTGAGAATGACGCCTCATGATTTTGGCTTACATATGTTTCTTTATCATGTTCATTGCCAACTGCTGGCGTCGAAGAATCTGTTCCCGGCTGAACATTGACAACTGTGATATCATTATCACTTCCTATGTATGTTCTGCAATTCAGCTCAAGGTATTCTATTAACCTGTGGTCATGCAACCATACGACCTAAGTTCTTTCTCTAAATCTTTCTTGCTCATACTTGAAATGGTTCTTTTCAAAATGAATGAGTACTTTAATATGTCTAGCTCCCTTCACAATTTTAATCGTTTCAAACACACCACCTATGTTTAACAGATTTATTAGCAAAATTCTTTTTGTTTACCGTAATTTACTTTTGAATGTTTGAAATTTTTACGTGAAACACTTGGTTCCTATCTTTACAGTGACTATCTCTAACTTTACTTGTACCACCTTGTAGTTTGAATTTATTTCAGTTATTATGAAGATTATAGATTATAGAATATCTTCAAAACATAATATATTTTGAAGAATATACGTATTTTAAATAGATTTGATTAAAGAGTATGTTCCAAAGACAATATTTTAACGAACATATATATAATGGAATAACATTGTTTAAAGAATATGTTTTGAAGGATGTAAAGTACTTAACTATTATAATTTGATCACTTGATGATGATCCTTCAGTGTTTGTAATGAAAATGACGCCGTGTGACAATTCTGCGTTCATAAACACGGATAGAAAATTATTATGATATTAAAATATTTAAAAGGTGCTGGTATAATTCAAAAATGCGTCGTTGAAAAAAAAACTGTTTCAATCATTCTGCTTTATATATACATACATACACTTCAGAGCAGCGTTGTTTATGCAACACAAAAAAAATGCAAATTAAATTAATTATGAGGTTCTGGCAATAATAAATGAGGAAACTTAGACTTTCTACCAATAAAATACACCTTAAAATGTTTTCCAACTAATGTTTTTCACCAAACATCGCCTTGCTCATATGGCCTTTCAAATTTGGATTACGATTAAATATTTTTTTTTTTTTATATATATAATATGATATAAATGATATAAATTATTAAGTGCAAAACTTTCTTGCTTTGTTCGGTACTGCACTGCCGTTTCGACCAAACTTCAGAACTTGTCCAAACCTGTTTTTGATGACGGCGCCTTTTGTTACCGCCAAAATGTACTGGAAGTTTCTGTGTAATTCCCCGAACACACGTTAACCTAAACTTTTTGCCGACCTTACCGCAATTTTTGGCCAAATCAGCGCTCCGCCCTTCAGCTACAATACTGTAGGGATATTTAGGTTGAGCCCCCAATTTGTAGGATTATCCCGGATGAGCCCCAATTTGTAGGATTACCCTGGTTGAACCTTCAATTTGTATGCTCTGTTGGTTCCCACAATTTGTTATTTATTTATCGTCTCTTATGACGATTTCCTCTCGCATAGAAAGAAAACACTAAAACACGGTGATTTCCTGATTCTTATTGGAATTTATTTGCGACTTGTTGTGTATTTCAAATATGATCAATATTAGAAATCCACTTCACGTTCCGTACAATTTTACCTATTTCTATTTGCTAAGAGTTTAATGACTCTTTACACGACTTTATCTTAATTAATAATAAGAACTCTTTTTATACAACTTAACTTTTTACTTGTCACAACTTTCTTACTTTTTCTATTTCATCACAATCTTCTTCTTTTTCTATTTCATCACAGGCGAGATAGTACATATCGGAATACTTATACTTTTGGAACGAAGGTTGTATGGTATGGCGTTACCAGATCCCACAATACTAACTTGGTCATTCCATTTGTAACGCACAGAAATAATCCTGGTAAATCAAAATGGGTCAGATATGCACTCATAATATTTAAAATTATTTTGGATTTTACATTTCTCTCTGTCCGCCTTTCCATCCGTCCGACCGTCTGTCTGTTTGTCTGTTTGACCTCATGGAAACTGCGTCCCCAAGTTATTTTCTATGTGCCCCATTGAAAAAAAAATATATAAGTTCGAAATTAGGTAAATCGGGTAGGCCCTTCGTAGGGCTGCCATACAAAACTTTAGTTTTTCACTATTTGGACACTGTCCGAGAACGCGTTAGCGGAGAGAGCTTAAAATTTTTACGCGACGTTCTCATAAAAGTAGTAAATACAACTTCAAAAATACACTAAATCTTTCGTTTTAGCATACTGAAAAATTCTTCAGATTATAAAATCCTATAAAATTGGTTATACTTACAAAATCATTTTTTCTGACCGACGAATGGTTCTAGAAATACATCCAGTTTTTGTCCTTGTTTTTCTTATAATATAAATAACGTTTTTGCTCGAGCCATTATGGAATTTATGTACAGTTTTTACGTCAAAACAATTTGTGGTTTTAGTTTTAATAAGATTGACCGGCGAAAAACCTCTTTCCGTATTTGCGGAGTATATGGAAGGCACATAAGGCAACTAATAGATTTTTCTAGTTTGGGAAATACTTTTTTACCTAGGATATTTTTACATTAAGTTAATGGTTTCAGTTTTCTTAAAATAACAGTGACTTTGGTAATAATTCGGTATTTGCAAAAGACGCCATTCTCCGTCTAACTGATCGATATCATTTCGATCAATAAGGTTTAGGAAAAGTGTGATCAAAGGTATTAAGCTTGTAATTAAAGAAATTGGAACATTCTTACAGCTGCTTTTAGTACTAGGTCCTCAAAATTTATACGATGTAATAATTCTATTAGATAATATTTATTCAAATCACGGCATTGTTTTGTTATTTCTTGTAACTCTTGCTCTTGAAGTAGATTTTAATGAATTAATTCCTCCACTTCCATGAAAAATGTTCAACGGATTGGGATTTGAACGCGATCTTAAGGCAAACTTGACTTTTGTGAAAGAAAAGAAGCGATTTTGATAAAGCTTTAATTTAAATTCCACAATTCTATATTCTTTGAGAGAGCGTTTACATTTACACAAATACGTCGCAGCACCGACATCCAACACAATAGCAAAATATTACACAAGCCACGCCAGCGAATCGAATGACAAAGACACAAATGACACTTCACATTTGAAATTATTTTGTTCTCTCCTTCTTTTAAATAAGAGAAATGTTTTTATATGATTGAACTTGGTATATTACAACGTAGTACCACTACCAAATCATCTTTTCAAATTTAACCTGTACTATGTACCATGCATAGTTACTCAACTCAGTCCTCAAACCTAGGTAAATAAAAACTTTTGAATAAATCTGGTTTCCTAACAAATACTACAAGAGTTTGAAAAATGAAATGGACTCCTTAATTCCAAAAACGGAGTACTTTAATAAAAGGAGTAGTACCGGAGTACGTTATTTGTTTTCGGAGTACAAACGACAGCACTAGCTATTAGTGTCTATGGGCTTGCGGGTTAGCCTTTGAACCTCTTATCCATATTTCAGGTGCAGAGTTTGTAGTGGTTGAGCGTGAGCAAGACTATTCTAAACGGTAAAAGTGGAGCCATCTGACATTATAACAAGGAAGCATTTTTGCAGTCACTAGATAGCTCTATACAGAAGAATGTAAAGAAACTTGGCTTTAACATATATTAACGTGTTAGAAAATTGTACATATTTTTGAAAAACAATAACTACTTGATTGAAGAATATTCTTCTTCAATTTTGTATTAGGCGTAGTCCGGCCCCTACGAGCCACCCCCCAGAACAAAACTACGCTACGCCAATGGCTCAGCTTCTTAAATGCTCTCCATCTATTCAATTGGAATAATTGGAATAAGCGCTTTAATAGCTGCTCTATCTTATCATCAGAAGAGCCAACGCTCTTCTTCAATATCGTAATGGGTCATGGACCAGTCTCCAATATAAATATATGGCGACCAACAATATTATAATATAATAATATAATGTTACAATTTATATTGAATTCTTCGATTTAGAATGAGTGAATGGGGATCTTTCTGATGGAGTAAAAAAAATTTACGTTGTTGGGGGTTTTGGAGTAGGGGTTTTTAACTACACCCCTTGGGGTTGTCCTATTTCAGCCAGGTGTGATATCAAATTAAAGCTTTTGCTGAGGTTATTAAATGGAATTTTGCTTTTCTTCTGGAAGAAACTTAGAACAGACTTTTCTCACCGGAATTTCTATAAAATGCATGATTTTCGAATTTGTGTACAAGGGGTGGGGGGGTGGGGGTTTAGGTTGTTGCGCGACGCTATTTTTTGAAACGCTTTAGTATAATGTCTTACATATTTCATGGGTACATTTCAATTTTCTATGTTTAACCGTTATGTGGTTTTTGATGTGAAACAAATATTTCAGGATTCAGGATTCTAGAATTAAGAAGGCAAAAATTCAGTTTTAAGGGGTAACACCACAGAATTTTTCAGAAAATCAATTTTTTTTTGTTGGCTTTAAAGATGCGTTGAACCTTCTAGAATATGAGGCATAAAGCTTTATACCTGAAAGGAATTTTCTTAATTGAAATTTTAGGCTCTTCTCCTAGCTCGTCGGTCTACTGGGAAGATGCTTTCTTACCTTACTGACACTAATACAGTAACATATGTCGTTAGGAAGCGTTTGAGTTTAGTTAAAAGTATTTCCAACAAAAGTACGTTAGCTTAGCGTCGGTATATATAAAATTTAAACAGTCGAATTTATCATGTCAATACTTCACTAGCATGAGCAAGTGATTTTTTTCTCTTTTTTTTTCCAAATTCAAAATTGCACCAGCAACACTGCGTGCCGCAGAGTGCTTTAAATCTGACAAGCGTCATTTACTAATATTTGTTTTTAATAATTTTTTTCTTGTATACTGAAATATATGCTTAATAACTTCCATGAATATTATTATTCTATTATCTTTCCTTACATGAAAAAATTGTCAAAAAAACGCTATTTTTAAAGCCGTTAAAGTGGTTTAACCCCGACCGACGTGATTTTGTTAGCAACTAACTAGGAAAGCTTCAGCATAGTAAAATATCATATATGTATGTACATATGTGTATTGTGTTGGTTCACTGTGAGGAGGAACCAAATTTTGCAATAGTTAAAGATTATTATATAAATATGTATACATACATATAGTTCTGTGAATATACCAATCCTAAAGGAAAAAGTAAATTCACGTGAAACCAGGGGGATCCCAATTTGAAATATTTGCAGCTTGCACCCTAGATATAGGCCTTTCTACATATAAAAAAAACCGCCACATGTTCCACTAAGGATTTTTCAAGGATAGAGCTTAACCCTTATTTTTGAATACCATTTTCTTACAAAAATTCCACCAAAGGTATTATTTCTACAAAACCTGGAATGAATTTATTCTTTCCAAAATGCCCCAGATCATTGAAATCAGCTTAGCGTAACAGGAGATATAAATATTTGAAATTAGGTCGAAATGAAAAATTGGTCCTTTTTACGAATTTCAGATATCTCTAACTTCCGTATAATGTGGAATTCGTCAAAATATTTAAATTGGATTAATTATTTATATAAGTATATTTTGGTTATAAGTTTGTCGAAGTTTAATGTTTATTGTTCCACTGAACAAGAGTGATACCCACAACCCCAAAGCATAACCATATTGGAGTCCGATGGTTCTGGTGCTAACAAGCTCCGATGTGTTCGGAATTATGATTCGGAAGCAAAAATGCATTGACTTCAAGAATAGTTGAGTAAATCACAAAATTTTTGTACAATTTACTTGAAAAAATTTATGTAAACACAACTGCAATACTTGAACATTTTTCATATCTGCGAGTTATGAAAATGATAAAGAGAAACAAAAAGAAGTTTTTTGGTAAATTTCAAGCAAATTTCAATTACTTGGAATTAACTCAACTCAAATCCTATTAATCGTTGGCGCAAGGTGTTCATATCGAATCTAAGAAGCCCAGAGTTGAAGTAAAAACTACAGTAATTCATTCGAGGCTGTCATTTTTAATTATTTGCATTTTCCAATATTTTTGTTTGGTGAAAAAGTGAACGTATTGACTTATATGTGGTTTCCTACATCAACTTTAATTAGGTTAATTAGATCACAGGTAAGCCACATGTAACAAAATGTAGTCGATTCAATTGAATTTTATAGTTGTTATCATTGACTCGAATTCGGCGATTCGATTTACAACGAGTAAATGGTGAGTAAACGAAAAACATCAAATTCATAATTTCGTCTCAATAAAGACAATTTTTTTTTTTCAATTTCTAGGAGAACGCCGCTCCACAATATTCAAAGGTAGGTTAGATAAAACTTCATTAATAAATATCTTAATCAATATTTGGTTTTTATTTAGCATGTAAAGCAAGGTAAGCTCAATTGTTCTGTAATTTTATTAAAAATATTTGTTTTCCAGGTGAGGGAAAAAAAGCTATCATATTTAGTATTTTTGTCATAATATAAATATTTAAATTTTCATCATCAGTCAAAAAAGGTGCGCAACATAAATGAAATAAATTCTGCATATTAATTATACTTAATTTCACAGGTGTAAAGGAATCACAGATAGAGGGTAACATAATCACTGGTGCTCCATAAATTTTGTCTGATTAATTTATTTTTTATACCCTAGGTGAAATCATAGGGGTATACTAAGTTTGTCATTCCGTTTGTAACACCTCGAAATAATGATGGTATAGCAAAATGGATTGGATGTTCGCCCGTCCGTCCGTCCGTCCGTCATTGGACACACATTTGGACACTGCCTGAGAACGCATCGACGTAGAGAGCTGAAATTTCGTACATAATGTTTTTACTACATTACAAATAAAATGTCAAAACCGGACTGAATCGGGCAACTGCTTCTTGGTGTTGCCATATAAAAGTTTCGGTTTTTACGTATACTTTGAAAACGATCAGTCCAAGACATTTTTATTGTACTAAAAACTTCTGCAGAATACGAAATTCTATAAAATTGGTTATAATCATATTTTCTGTGCGACAAACCGTTCTAGAAATACATATATGCGAAAAACAACTTCCAAATCAATACTTGAATACTTCGGTGACCATACGAAATTTAATACGGGCATTTATCTAGGGTATCTTAAGAATTGGTCTTAGACCAATTCTAGCTTTTTTACTTGTTTTTATACAAAAATATATGCTAACAGAATTACAAGCTGTGCTGACTATTATATAAGAGACATGGTGCTCTGCAGACCAATTAATGGAGAATTTTTGGTCGAAAGACACTATTTGTACCATTCATTTTAATAAAATTTGAACCGATATATGTACGCACTCCAAACGACTGAATACTAATTAAAAACAGTAGGCAGTTAAAAAATCGGTAGTATTAGCACTCTAATGAGCGCCTACTTTTCGAGACAGGCTACATGGCCACCGACATAGCCCAACTATTAGTTTTCTATTGGTAATGCGTAGAAAAATACTTTTTTTGCGAGTAAATTCATATAGTATGTACGTATGTATGTATATTGTAATGAATGAAAAGTAAAATATAATTTCATGCATTGAATATATTCAAAAATTCTTCTTTATTAGCTGACCTTAATCTAACCGCAGCTCTATTTACCTAAAAAATAATAACAAAGAGTTTTAGCGAATAAGACCTGATTTGGATTTCAGTTATCAATTATCGATAAATTTGTCTTGTATTTTTGAAATTGCGTATGTTTTATATAAATTTATTGAGATGTGACTGTTTTTTCTTCATTATTAAAGCTATTCAGGTCGGTCAGATGATTTAGAATTGTTTTCATATGAGTACTGACATGAACAGAAACTTAACTACATTTGACATCTACAAACATCAGTGTGCGTGCATAATAAGGTCGCATAAAGACATCTTGCCTGTAACTTCAATTTATACTACCGACTGCTCCGAATTGTCGTGTCCCTCTTTAAAAATAAAACACGTAATTCGAATTTCATTCAATTTATTAGATGTAATCTCGAAAACCATCAATCGAAAGCAATCGCAGTATTGTTGTTTGGCTTGGTAGATAAATAAATTAAGGAAAATGAAAAGTAAAATGTCATTTTTATTCTTGGTGTTCCCAGAAACTCCAGCGAATATCATGGTAAAAAGTAGTGACCCCGGAGAGTATGGAGACTATTTCGAAGGTGATATGGAATTGGATGACTATCAAATGAGTGCTATATTGTATTCACACCTAAGGAGTGGCGCTAGAAGTCGCAAGTACAGATGGCCTAACAACAGGGTCTATTACGAATTTGGCCCGGAATTGGGTGAGAAATTTTCAATTACAATGTAAATAGCTTCATTTTTACTTGAGATTCAAAAATTTCAGGAAGGGAACACATCGCTCACATTCGCAAAGCCTTCAATCATATCGAAAGATTTACTTGTTTACGTTTTGTGCCTCGTACCCAAGAGACAACTGGTTATATTAATATAACGGTAGAACTGTTTAAGAATTGTACCAATTTTATAAATATTAAAACATTTCTCATCATTATAGAGTGTTGAACGTGGATGCTATGCAGCTGTGGGTTATCGTGGCAAGCCACAAAAAGTAAATTTGCATTTTAATATAGTTGGAAAGGGCTGCTTTAGTATAGGTGCTGTAATTCATGAATTAATACATTCTCTTGGAATTTTTCATGAACATAGTACATATAATCGTGACAAATATGTTATAATCATAAAAGAAAATATCAAAGAGGGCTGGGAAAGCCAATTCAATGTCCTACCACGCACTGTTGTAAGCAATTTTGGACTAGATTACGATTATAACAGTATTATGCACTACACTTCCTATGCATTTTCAAAGAATGGTAAAAAGACAATAGTTCCCCGTGCTAAGAATGTAAAATTGGAACGGCGATCAAATATGAGCCGAAAGGATATAAAGAAAATTAATCGTATGTACAAATGTTATGGATACGACATGTAATATGTTGCCATTGCGCTATGTATATGTTAGTATAGGAATGGAGGTTAAATAAATGATCACCCTATTTAAAACGTATTGATTTCAGTTTCTAGTACCGTAACGAAGTAAGGACATTGCTACGAAAAGCCGTCGGAAAGATGATCCTTGCATAGCTCTGTACCTGAGAAATATATTGTCTCTCGCTTCCGTCAGAATAAAATATATCGAGTGAGGCAAGACTCAATTTCTTCGCCCATTTAGAGATAAATTTTTAATTAACGAACATATTATATTTATAATAAGTTAAAACATCTAAACAAGATAATAAGAAAACAAAAATGAGAATTTTAAGAAATCAACGATAAAAATGAAACAAGATCTACAAAGAAAAAATGTCACAAGATTGCACGCCTTCATAAAATCATTCTTAAATGTGTAACATACATACATATATAATCGTTGGTGCGTCTGTAAGTGATATAATAATTTCAGAACGATTTGACCGATTGAGGTCATACTCGCACTGTTGAAACCAACATTAAATAGCCACTTGACAGTAAAATAGCTTAAAAGATTCTAATTCCAAGTATTTCTAATTATTGAAAATAGGTTAAGAACGAAACGATGTATACCTACCTACAAGGACATCGATAAAGCAGTTTTTAGTGGAGATAAAATCTACACATCATGGCTACATTTCCCATAAACAAATCTGGGAGAGAATCCAATGAGAAGAAAGTAACTTGTCTTCGATAATTATACGCAAATCAAATCATCTTTACATTTAAATGTATCTTTAAAGTAGCAAATTTGCAATATTGTAATAGGTATCTTATTGTATAATTATAAGCCTAATATCTTTAGCTAGACAAAATCAGGAGCGGGAACAAAAATGCTCAAAATTCCAATTGATTGCACAGCTGCTAGGGTTAATGTACTTTGGTTGCTATGCGCAAGGTAAAATAATTTGTTGGTGCCGTGCGCAATTCAAAGGCAATATAAGTCTCAGGCCAACTAAAATCTTTCTCTTTTCGCATCCAGCTTTCATAGATTGCGCATCATTTAAAAATCGACTTGGCTAATGGTAATAACAAAGAATTATTGACAAATTAAATGTACTTTGGGTAACGACTGCGATAAACATATTTATTATGGGTCTCGACTGGAATAAATCTTGTTAACATAATCACTTTATCTTGGGTCTCGACTGAGATAAAGATAGTTATTTGTTATTTGTGTCTCGACTGAATTGAAGTATCTGGTTCCGGGGAACGACTAGAGCAAGGTCATTACTAACACACAAACTTTGTTTTGGGCCTCGACTGAAACAAAGTATCTGGTTCCGGGGCACGACTAAAACATGATAATCACTAACTGTCTATTTGCCAACGCCACACAGTCGATTCCACATTTTAGATTGTTGAGTACATTTTTGAGTAATCATTTAATACATATTTAATCTTATTGAGTAATTATATTTATACATATACAGGGTGTCCCATATGTACCGCATTTCCTTTACACCCCGGATTCCTTACTCAATTTCGAGAAATAAATTATTTGGTTGGAAATGCACAGTGTGGGCGGTATTGGGGTTTTGTGATTTTGGGTGCATTTTACTCTAATATCATATAACTTTCTTGTTATACATCCTATGAAGATGACTTGCATCTCAGGTGATAGTAAACTCTCTACGGTTTTCAACAAATTCCCAACCAGCTCTCTACCCCTTTTCCGTCGGCAGTTATAGGACCACAAAGTCAAAAAATTGGAAAAAATTGCAATTTCCTTTTCAATTTTAACGATTTTTCGCCAAAACGCAAGATAAGGACAGCACTTTCTTGCACGATTTCGAGACCTCCGAATGTTACCTTTCCTTTGATCATGCTCATGTACCTACCTAACTGCTACCGTTTTTGAGATATTTCCGCTTTTATGATCCAAAATTTCATGAATTTTGCTAATAACAATAGAAATCGCGCCTAATTTTATGCAATTCCACGCAAATTAGCAAAATTCATGAAATCATGAATCATAAAAACGGGAATATGTCAAAAACGGTTGCATTTAGGTAGATACAAATTAAAGGAAACATTCTGGGGTTTGTAAATCTTGTATATAAACTGTCTAGTTGGCATGCATTTTTACGGGAAAAACTTTAAAATTTAAAAAAAAACGGATTTTTTTTCCAAATTTTTTGATTTTGACGTACTACAACTTAAGATTGATGACGGTAGGGCTAGTTAAGAATTCATTACAAAGCTTAGACGGTTTGCTGTCACCTGAGATAAATTTCGCCTTGATAGGGTGTATATCAAGAAATTTACATGGGGTAAAGTGGCGACATTACTAAAAATCTTGAACCCCCCTATCGCCCATACCGTGCATTTTCCGACTCTCCTCCAATACAATTTATTTTTCAAAATTGAGTGAGTAATCCGGGGTAAAAAAGAAATTCGGTACGTATGGGACACCCTGTATATATATCTCTCTTGGTGCCATTAAAAAGTGAATTCCCCTTGAAGTTATCATAAGTTGTGAGCTTTTGTTATTAAGTGACATAGTCGATATTATTAGTATCTTAAGTTTATGTTAGTGAATGTGTAATATTTGAACTATATTTCCCTTTGAATTTGGAATTGTGTAGTTTCTGTGACGTATTGTGAAATAAACCACTAACTTTAAATATTCATTGGTGTTCTTATTTACAGTCCCCATGCTTACTTATATTTTTCTTGAGTGTTCTCATTGGGCAGAACACGCACAATATATTAGTTTTGTCGAGACAATGGTTCGTAGCTATGCTCGGACCCTATATGTGGTGCTATACAACGAGGTTTGTTATATGCGCACATTTGAATTTGGTTAATTGAAAAAAATCAGACTAGAAGAAATTAATAGCATACTTTCTGGAGAAATACCAGATCCAACTATTGATTAAAAACTATTTGAAATTGATCCATGATTCACGCGGAAATGTAAATATAACATCGCCGTGCATGGAAAGTGGCAAATGTACGAACGGATTTCAAAAATATTTTTTGCTAGATACAATGACTGCAGTCGATGTCTACTTAATGTGTCGTCATTGAAAACCGGAAAATAGAGGACCCACATTTTCATTAAAAAGGAGACACGGGGAAAATGAAGTTGAAATACAATATATGGGTGGTGTCATATTCGCCTGGTTATCCAAAACATATAAAGTGCACATAAATAAAGTTTTGCAGTTCTATAAAATCAATCAAATAGATTTGCAAATAACACGCTACCAGATCAGATGGGGAGATACATAAACGGGATGCAGCAGTCATTCATTTGTCTATATATCTTGAAAATGGTCAACACGTTTACTTTAACGTCAAAAATGAAATGGAAAGAGCATTAACAGCACCGAGAATAACATTAACTGAATTGTGTAAACAACAAAATATTTTCGGTCAATTTGCAAGAACATTACTTGGAAGATCCAACATATTTTACATGGAAAAAATCACAAAAAAATGGGAGCCACTTAAACGAGGTGTTGCTGTTATTGCATGAAGGAATATTTCCAGAAAATACACACACTTCCAAAATAACGTGAGTACATTTAAATATTTACGATTAATGGCTGATTTACATTACTCGAACATTGCTAGAAAACAGATTTTACTGACAAAGTGAGTGAGAGGGGCATATTACTTTCCACTGTTAGAAAAAAAGGAAGAGGTGATCGACTGTCAAAACATTATTTCCCACTCTTTTATAGCGAAGTGCCACTGTGGCATTTCATCAATTTGTCAGTTGTGAGGTTTTGCACATCTAGATGTAAGTTGTCTCAGTATAAAGTTACTAAAAGTTGTCGAAAATTGGCCCAATTCTTTATTAGCTGCTACAAAATTTTTTCGCATTGTCGCTATAAAGACGGGAGCAGTCTGCGGATAATTTTGAAGTGTTCTACAGGCTACGAAAGGAGCGCAAGCAGTATCATAGGTGATTTTTAGTAGGTTGTATTTCTTGATGGTTTCAGAGGGATCATTCCTGCATAATATGCATTGAAATACCAAGCGAAGTTTTCTGATTGGCGTTGAATACCATACCTCCCGTGCAAATTAAAAACACATTATTTGCAAAACCATGAATTTGAGAAAACTGAGATCAAAGACCGTGGTGTTAAAATTAAGAAAGGGTTTAAATTATAGCTGAATTTGGTCTCATTGTAACAAAGTATACACATCTTTCATACATTTAATAACATTCTATACAATTTCTTCACTTAATTCTTGGATATTTTTAAATATTAGTTTTTATAATTTGTAAATTTGCAAAAATAATATCCTGAAGACAAATAAAAAACGCATTTTTCCACTTTAAGGTGTTTTTCATTTTTAGCTTAGCTAAAATTGTTTGCTTGAGAAAATATAATAAGCATTTAACTACTTTAATGCGATTTTTTGTTTAAATAATTTCAAAACCAAACTACTACTACATTTCCATTTGATACACGTATGTGGACTTGAGCGGTAGCTAGCAGGACAGAGTTAGATGCGAAAACCCTTTCAACTATAAGTGAATTAGTAAATGATGATTACACTTGGTACATAGATAATTCGTTACTCGACTGAGATTGTACATACGGTCTGGAATTTTCTTATGATGATGGATGTAACATGGAATGATGCTTCTCATTACAAATTTTACAGCTATGAATGAACGGTTGGTCAAAATAGTAGCAAATGATTTTTCTACATAGAATGCATTTAAAATTAGCCGAACTACCTTGATTATCCAGAGTGGTGAACGAATTGCTTTTTTGTTGAGGTTGATTCTTTTTGCTAGAGTCGCTGGAGACCTTAATAGTTTCAAGAGTTCGAAGTTTACCGTCTAAAAATGTAAGCAATGTCTCATATTTCGGAACTTCTGTGGATTCACTAATTGAATTTTCTGAATCTCTCCTTGTTACCTTATTTAATATATGAGAGATGATGAAAACAAGGTAGTCATTCCAGTGAACTACTGGCCGACCGAGATTCTCTAATGTAATGCGCGTTTGTGATGTTGTATCAAGGATACCTTTGATTTCATGTGCAGACTCAGTTGTCATATTTGGAAGATTAGTGATCACTTTTAGATATGAATTTACTAAAATTCGCGGATTTTGGTATCTCTTTACTAAGATGTCCCAAGCTGTCTTATAGTTTGCATTAGTTATTGCTAAATGATGCAAAAGTTTAACTGCCTCACCTGACAAGGAAGACTATAAGTAATGCAACTTCTCTACGTCAGAAAGCTTCACATTGTTATGAATAAGTGATTTGAAGGTATCACTAAAAGAAGTCCAATCTAAGAAGTTTCCGTCGAAATTTGGAAAATTAATCTTAGGCAATTTCCTGTGAAGTTTGTTCTAATTCCGTTTGTTGCGCGATAGGTATATTTTCTTGTAACAGATCATTTAACTTCAGTGTATGCATATTCTATGTCGGAAAAGACATCTTTTGCATAATTATCCTCTTCTAAATCGTTTTCTGAAGCAGCATCATATATTATCTTGGAACTCGTTCCGAAACGTTTGCTATCTAAGAACGAGTTTGGTGTAGTAGTAGTAGAAGTTTCGTTTAAGAATCACGAGTTCGAGGCTAAGGTTTAGCAAAACATTTTTTATTGCTACGATTGATGTTATGGAAATAAAAATTGAAAATAAACAGCTAGACAGCTTTCTTTCTTTGTGAGATCAAAACCCCGAGTTATTCATTCATTCATTCATTCATTCATTCATTCATTTTTATAACGGTGCTGATAGAATGATGCAATAGTGTAAGATATATATTGCAGATTAATGGTGGAAGAAAATCGAGTGATTTCTCATTTTAAAAATTCAGAGAAAATGAAGGGAAAAAGATTGGCATTGCTTGCAAACATTATAATCGATAATTTAAGCGATTCAGAAGATGACGAGGTACAGCGTGTGCAACAAGCAAAACGGAAACGAAAAATGTGGGTCCGAGAATATTATAAAGAAAGACAGGTTTGTCACATGTAACCATATTAACCATATAATACATATACAGTTCCGTTCGTTTTGCAGGTTTCAGGAGCATATATGCACGTCGTAACACCTTTGGCAATTTCGGACCCAGATCTTTACCGAAATTATATGAGAATGACACCTGCTCAGTTTGAGGAATTAGGTAAGATTGTGGGACCTCACATAAACAAACAAATCTGCATCCGTTTGCCAATACTAGTCAATCAGCGCCTGGCAATTACATTAAGGTGGGCAATAAATTAACTTTATCATGTGTTTTAACTTTAATTTACAATATAATAATGGCATTATGTAGATATCTGGCTTCAGGCGAATCTCAGAAAAGCCTCAGCTATTATTATAAATGTTCACCTGCGTCCGTTCATAATATAATAATGGAAACAACAGGAGAAATATGGAACAATTTAAGGGAAACAGTATTTCCCCCTCTTAATTCCACTCGATTCAGAGAAATTGCAAATGGTTTCGAGAGGCGGTGGAATTTCCCACATTGTATAGGCGCTCTTGATGGAAAACATATATTGATCGAGGTAAAAAACAACTCATTAATGTAAATGTACGTTTTATATATTTATTATAGGCACCGCCGAAATCTGGATCGAAATATTTCAATTACAAGAAATCACACTCAATTGTGTTACTGGCAACATGTGACTGGAATTACACTTTTACAATGTGCGATATTGGGTCAACAGGTCGCCAAAGTGATGGGGGCATATTCCGAAATAGCGAGTTTGGACGGAAATTTTTCAATCAGGATTTGGAGTAAGCATTGACGTGTACTTTAGCTACACGATTTTCAATTATAATTTACTGGTTTTATTTGAAGTAATATCTCCTTTTAACTAATATTTCAATATCTCCTTGCAGCCTGCCAGATCCAGAAAATATCTCAACAAATTTTGCAAATATGCCGTACGTATTTGTCGCTGATGACGCTTTTGCATTAACATGCAATATGATGAAGCCGTATAAAGGAGAAGCCAGCGAAACTCTGCAGAGCGTATTTAATTATCGTCTGTCAAGGGCACGGCGAATGATCGAAAATAGCTTTGGGATATTGTCCTCAAAGTGGAGAATTTTTAGAGGACCTATTAAGGCGCATGTAAAGTTAGTAGAAAGAATTGTGTCTTCCTGTGTTTGTCTTCATAACTGGCTCAGGCAAAACGAAGAACACAATGAATACATCACATCTGGCTTAATAGATGTAGAGCAGGACGACGGAACGATCAGAGAAGGTAATTGGCGGAGAGAAGAAACTTCTTTCAGAAGATTGATGCCCAGAAGCTACAATTCCAACCGGAGTGTTAAGGAAGTTCGCGAGAAATTCGCGAAATATTTTTCGACAGAAGGCAGTGTTCCTTGGCAGTGGAGTCATATGTAGAGTAAATGTTTTTTTTTTCAAACTTAACTGTTTTTTATCATACTTGACTGGTTTTTTTTCAAATTTATCTGTTTTTTTTTTCAAACTTATCTGTTTTTTTTTTTCAAACTTTAATTCAAATGATATTGTAAAATAATATAAAAAATACAAAATAATTAAAATTACATTTTATATTTTTTATTAACATCTTGTAATATTTTGAGGATGTCTCGCTCGGCTTCATCCCTAGCATCATCGTTGGGTAGAAGTTTCAGCTTGAGGGCCACAAATTCCCCGAAGCACTCTTCTGGCGTTTTCTCCCTCTCTGCCTCTTTTTCTAAAGCATGGATTGCTCTTTGAGCGATCCTTAGCTTTGCAGCTGTTGTATCACTTTTGGTTTCTGTAAAAGAGAGAGTTAAATTCATTAAACATTTTAAAATATTTTTTTATATTTATTTGTATTACCTTCCACAGTCGAAATAGATGGCGATGGCGATGGCGAAGGCGATGGCCGAAATCTTTTCTCCGTTAATGTTGAGAATGAGCTGAATTTAATAAAAGAAATTCAGTTGATTTTGTTTAACTTAATAATTGAAATATTTACCTTGACGAGAACTTGCTATCGTCTAAAAATGCTAGCAAATGGGCGTACTTATATTCTTTTTTTGCTGCTGAGCCACTTGGCAAAGGCTTTTCTGACCTTAAGTATGACGCTTTTATTACCTCCCACCTTCTTTTTATATCCTCTGAGGAGATGCCAAAGTTTTGACTGATATCAGACCACAATCTTGGTCGTTTTATTCTGTTTTTGTACTCGGGATTTGTGCAGTCCCAAAGAGCTGGTCGATCTCGAATTGCTTCAATTATTTCTTCTAAAAAATAAGTTTTAGATTTATTTGAAGTTGGTAGAAAATGAACTCCTATGGAAAAAAGTTGGTCTACAAAATTGTTGCCATCAAATAGACGAGGAGAACTGCATCATTAGTTTTTCGATTGAATCAAATTTACTCGAGTTATAGCCAAGGTCAAGGTTGGTGTTTCACTGGTGTCTCACTGGACAGTTGTCAGCTGATTACAGATGCTCCTCGTCTACCACTCGGCCAGACCAATTTTATCAGCAAAACTTATTTGCATTATTACCATCAGAGACCCTTTCTTTCTTTATAGCAGGGCGAGACATTTGTTGCGCCAATTCTTCCTCCAAATACTCTTCGTTTTCGAACTCCATTTCTGTTGGTCTCACGACGACGTCTGATAAAACTTGAATATCTAGTATTAGAAAAATTATATTAAATGCCTTAAAAATCGGCTACGTAGGTCGAGTGAAATAGATATATACTTACATTTATTTTTCAACATTTCCTATGAAGACTTCAGACAACAAACTTGCTTCAAATATTTTTATTTTGTGTGCGTGTAAACAATTATAATCGTACACGCTTGTAGTTATATGTATGAGTTTACTGCCATAATAGCAAAATTTACTGCCATAAAATATACTTCTGGCAAGAACTTTTTATGGCTAATTATGGCAGTAAAAATTTCCCCTTCATAGGGGAATTTGACATTTAACTCAGTAAAATTTTGCTGGATTATGTTTTGTCCTTATCGTTCTAAATTATTTTCAGATAAGGGAAACTACTTACTCTGTTTTCTAGCAATGTTCGAGTAATGTAAATCAGCCATAAGGTACCTGCGGCAAATAAAGCCCGGAGGGTAATAACGCCCACACTTAAAAATTCCTACTAAAATGAATCGCAGAAACCTCATACTTTATGCGTACATTCACTAAGTCGCACGAACGCCGTCGAAGGGGCTTCTGGCAGCTCGAACCGCCATCTAGACAGTAGCTAACGGTACGTAACCGAGAAAGTATGGCTGCTTAAGTTCGGTTATTTAATTGCTATTTCCACATGTAGTAACTTGCTTAGTTTGCACGTTAGGCAATGCAGTTTATGATCTCGTTGTTTATCTACGCCCCCTTTGTGTTTATTTGATTAATGAGTAATTTTGTAAAATCTTGTCATAGGTATAATAAGGCCCACTAGAATAGACCGTGGTCCTTATTACCCTACCTAACCCAGATCCGCAATGAAACTAATGTTCCTATGTAGGATTATGATAGTGAGATTATTCTTGTTCCAAAGAAGGAAGACTGTTTGGATTTACTCCCTTGTACGGTAAGAAATTTATAACTAAAGCTTTTGGGGCCTTATTATCTCCCTGGGGGCGAAAAACGCCCATTCTTATTTTTATTCGGAATTATTAAAAATAACCGAATTTGTTTATTTCCTTAGTTTTAGCAAGTTTAGAGGTAACCATTCCTCTGATTAAAATTACACAAATGGCTACTTGGTTAGCTTTCAATCAAAAAGATAAGCATATGAAATTGTCGTTTTTTTTTATCAGTAAGTACTTGGACAAGCTTTGGACGAAACCTTTCACGTGGGACTGAAGTTGCTGGCATACGAAGCTTCATTTTTACCAATTGTAATATAAATTAAACGTAAAAACAACGCGCCTCAGTTTTACAATTGATAAAGGAGCCGATGCTCACTTATACCTTACATTATGCATATCAGTTAAATTAAGTAAGACTGGACCAATTTTGGTGTTGAGACTAAAATTAGCTAATGTAAAAGGACAGGTATTAACGTCTAACAGAATTCATGAAAGAGCAATCGATTTATTTTAGTAGCGAAAATCTATCGACATTTCTACACATTCTACACATTCATTCATCATTTAAGTTTATTTTTACTATTGCTTTGTTTTCTTTTTGCATTCATCTCACTCATAAAATTAGACAAATTTTATATGATACTCTCATTGCTTTGTTTCTTATATGTTCTAAGGGGTGTACGAGCAAAATTAAACAAATACCTAGAAAATATATTAAAATATGCAATCAGAAATGGCGGAGTGTAATGTGGTCAAATCAAGAAGTTGTTTTTTTTTTTTTGATAAATTGGTTTAAATATAGGAATGAGGAACGAAAGCACCATTAATTATGGACCTGTTCCGTTTATTCCTTGTATCAACCCGTTCAGAATGGACATCTGTCTTGATATAATTTTCTGAAGAGCTTTTCAATACAAGAAAAACATCTAAGACTTACCGTTTTTACAGCATACGTAAAAAACTTCAATTTTTGAATGGCAACATCATGAAGAGGTTGCACGATTTAGTCTATTTTTAAAATAGCATTTACTATTTTTATAAAAACTTTGAATAAATTATAACAGCTTTCTACGTTGACGCGCTCTCATGCAGAAATAAATATACAGTGAAGAACGAAGTCTTTTATGGCAACCTTACGAAGGAGTTACCCGACTTGCCAAATTTAGGACTTTTTGTTTTTTTTTTTTAAAAGGCCGTGTACAAAATTTCAGCTTTTAAAATCAGCGCGCTCTTGAGTGAGACAGACATACTAACAGATGTATATGCAAAAATTAAAAAAATGTTTTAATATTTTGTGTGGTTTTCCAAATCATTTTCCTCTACCATCATTATTTCTGTGCGTTACAAGCGGAATGACAAACTTACTATACCCTATGGTTTTATCATCTAGGATATAATAAAAGAAAATTAAAAATATCAAAATAAATTAAAAAAATTGGAAAAATTATAAAAATTTACAAACTTAAGAGAGAATCCCGTTCTAAGAACAGGCAACTTTAGCTAGTTGATAATAAACATTATGTCACATTTGTAAAGCAGACTATGAAATGTAATCAAATTATTGGAATAGAACCACTGACATATATAAAATGGACTACTGACACTACTGAAATTGCTTACATTATTTGAAATTATTATGGGATCACTTTTTTGTAGTTGTCTCGTTTTAGTTTAGATACTTTATTCCGCTGAACTACAAATAATAAGTTCTATACTAAATCTACCAGTTCAGTTTGAGTTCAGTGGTTTTCCAAATGAATATATATAATAAAAATAGATGGCAATACAATATTTGTAATCCTTTCTCTCTCCCACATACCTACTTTTAGGGACAGGCCACTGACATATATAAATGGACTGCTTGATCTCCTGTTTCATGTGGCACCTGTTTTGATTTCAGGAAGTATTCTCTCACTGTAGAAGCTACCAACTGTCGTAAACTGGCGTTATATTTAAATTATTTAGGAATTTATGTATATGCATTCCACGAATTTACCACAAAAGTAAAGGGCTTTCCAATGAGAGGACTTAACACCTTGCGACTTCTTCCTTTGGGGCCACGTGAAAGAGAAGGTCTACGCCAAGAGCCCAGCGTTGATTCAAGACATCAAAGATGGAATTCGTGAGGCTATCGAGACCATAGGGCAGCCACTTTGCGATTTGGTTAGTTATGGAAAATTTCATGAAAAGGATATGGTCCTGCAGGCGTGGTCGTGGTAGTCATTTAGCTGATTTTATTTTCCATTATTAACGGTATACCTTCCTCTTTATAATGAAATAAAGATCCGATCATTTATCTCAAAAAATTGCATTTTTCTTTGAATATAAAAATAACACCTCTTATTGGAATGTATGGATGTAGTAAATGAGAACAGTCTAAAGGTTATGGACTTGGAAGTCAACAGATTTGCCGCCGATGTTATAACTTTTTATGCGTTTATAAATTCGTACAGTTTGCAACACTAATTCATTAAGAAATGTGCAAAAAGGAAACAACGTATTAATTGCAAAATAAAAGTTACCATGTGTCAAAAATTAAAGTTCCTCAAAAAGTTTTTATCCCACTGGATTCACTTGGATCCAAGTGGAAATACCGATTGAGAGTCGCGTCGGTCTGTCTGTTGGCGTTATCATCATACACGTCCAGTACGCACAAATTTTAAATTTTTAATTAATTGGTTTCCAAAATTTTAGAACCCGGCCGGTACAGAAAAACCCGTCCGGACGGTCCGCGGATACATACACACATAGGCTATTGGATGATCTCGTTGATCATCAACTTGAGGAAGAACTGCTCCAATGGCACAGTCATTGGCATCGGAGGTGACAAAAATTTCATTTGTCGAAATCGGGGTAGGAATGAATTGGTGCTTTATTTATTTGGCGATTCGCAAAATGCTTTATTACAAATTGCGTTGAACTTGAAAGGGTTATCTTTCCTTAAAGGAGTTGTAAGAGGTTTGGCAATATTGGAGAAATTGGACACGAACCGGCGGTAGTAGCCGACGAAATCAAGGAAGTCTTTAATATCATTTACCTTTTTGTGTCTGAGATAGGACTGAACTGATTTAATCTTCGCTTGTTTAACTCCATTCTCTGTATTGATGTGGCCTAAATACATGATTTCTTTTCTTAGGTAATGAGACTTGGCAGGTTGACGCCTTAGGTTAAAATTTTGAAGACGCGGCTAAATACTGGACTACAAGATCGTGCATGAATACGAAGCAATATATGCCTTGAAGACCAGATAGAACATTGTTCATGGTTCGATGACAGGTTGCAGGTGCGCCTTTTAAACCAATTGACATACAATTGTATTAGTAGTGGCCATACGATGTGCTAAATGCAGTTTTATCCCTGTGTTTCGAGTCCAGTTTTATCTGGTGGAATCCACTGGCTAAGTCGAGTGTGGTGAAATATTTCGACTTCCCCAACTGGTCTAATATATCAGTGATAGTAGGCACTGGGTACGCGTCGGCAATTGTAATATTGTTTATAGAACGAATGTTCACCACTACTCGTCACTTTTTGTTTCCATTCTCATCTGGTTTCTTCGGAAACAGGATAAGTGGAGAATTCCAGGGAATATGGGATGGTCTGGTAATATCTGACTGAAATATCTCCCGTTATACCCGGTTTATTTCTGTTCGGCTTACTTCAGGAAGTCAATAAGGCCTTGTATAGATGGGCGGCTTGTATAGATGGGCGGCTTGTATAGGTAGATGGGCGGCTTGTCTTGGATGGTCTCGATTTGGTGGGCAATCTCATCTGTATAAGATAGGAAATTCCTTTCTATGAAGAAGAGATGGTTCAATTCCTTGCAGGCATTGCGAATACTCTCAGATCCCCCCGAATTGCTGATGAGGTTTTGCAGTCTCTTTATATTGCACTTAACTGGATCCCTCATTTGTTGTATATTTATAATATGAATTGATTATTGCTAATCTACGCGTTTATGCTCATAAATACTGTTAGTGGCCCAAGCACTCGTTGTCGGCCTCCAATAATGCATAACAATTCTAAGGCAAACATTTACAGTAAATTCCTAGAAAAAAATTGTCGCCTTCGAGGTGTTATGGTCGTAGCTATTGCATATAGCAATATGCTACATGTAAAATGCTGATGCATGTACGCTGGCCTTAAAGTAAAACGCAGACTGAACGCACCCGGCCGAGAGTAATTCTTCCTCACGCTCGTGTGACATGTTGGTGAAGAAAAGATAAAGAAGAAGAGTATCGATCTGTCTACGTGTAAGAATAAAAAGCTACTGTCGGAAAGTCAGAGAAGAAATAGAATCTCAAACTTTTGTGATCATCGAGACCAAAATTGGAAAAATTAAGGTAAATTGTAATAAAATTTTACTGCCCACATAACTCACAAAAATTATTTTTGTTGAAAAATTAAGGAAAGACAAAGTGCACATCAATACGTGGTAGAAAGAGTTCATAACGAGGCCTATGTGTTCCTCCAAGTTATAGTGAAACAGACATTTTCAGAGCGTGTGCCGGGGCCAAATAAGCACCAGTCAGCTGTTACCTGTCTGCAATTCAATTCACGTTCGGTGATTACAAGCTCAGATGACGGTACTGTGAAGCTGCGGGACACTAAAACGGGTGACTTTATACGCACTTTAGTAACTAGAGAGTCAGGAGGCTCTGGTGGAGTTGTTTGGAGAGTGAGAGCTATTGATACAAAACTTATTTGTGCTGTAGGCACTGAAGAAACTAAGCTGATAGAATTGGACTTTGATGTAGAAAGTGCCTGTTTAAAAGGCTCCTGAATAGATGCCTCTGGGGCGATTGTTTTATAAAATTTCTTCTATATACATAAGCAGCTTACCAAAACTTAGAGATAAATACGTAGAACATTCAATACAGGAGCATATACTCACAAAATAGTTACTAAGTGTAAGTTTATTCATAAAAGAAAGTAAATAGTTCTAAGGATTAAGTTCCAAAAAAAAAAACAAAAAACAAGGAATAAGTGATGAAATGCGCTTTCGAACTACCAAACCACTATGTCATACTATGCGTAGCTCATGCTGGTTATAAAAGAAAAGGGAAGTACATAACTCAAGACGTAATTGTTAAAGTAAATGAGGATACGTTTTTTTATCTTTTTTAAGTTGAATAATAGAGTAAAAAGTCACTCTTACGTGCTCTGAATTGATCGAATATTTTTGTTATAATTATGAATTGCCATATTTCTGTCTAATTACGACGGTGTTCATTAGATCGCATTTATCTATTGATTGATAGGAATGTTTGTATGAAAGAAACGTTTTACCTTTGATGTGCATAGCATTTTGAAAAGTAAGGGTATTGTAATGAGCTACAGGTTTTAAGTACGCATACCTACTTACAGACTTCATAACTGTATGATTTCTGTAAAGTGTGAAATTGACATTAGCTTCAAGATTGGAAACCAAAAGCAGACCCATACATTTTTTTAAGTCTGTTAGCGAATAAATACATCATTAGGTAGGATAGGTGTGTTATCTCACTAGTAGGTTAGCCTTTGCAATTGTAGAGCATCGATAGGCTCAGCTGAGGAAACGAAGTTTACTATCCAGCATATATCCTCCCTAGGTGGGGACAATTCACCCAGATTATATCATATATTTGTAAAGTAGTCTAAAGGAGAGACTTTTAACACCTATTTTCAGAGATCCCGCATCCAGCTCTCGAAGGCCTTCTGGAGGAAAGGATAACGGGTGAGTAAATGAGTTCTAATGTTTAAAGCACACGGTATATTTGTCTATTCATCAAGATTCTTCCAAATTGATTGGATTGCGCTGAAATAATTTTGATTTTTAACGTTACTGTTGCGTAAATATTTCAATGAGAAAATCGTTTTTTTTGCATGCATAATTAATTTAATTGGAATATACATGCAAAATTTTGCGAGAAATTAGAAACCATAAGATAATAATAAAAGCAACCACTGCTGAAAATTTCTTCTAATAATAATAATATATAATAAATAAAAACAAATAAGTCTTAGTACTAAGAAAAAGAAGAATATACACGAATTTTTAGAGAAGATTTTATTTTGAAGTAAATTAAAAACAAAGAAAAATTAAAACTTAAGTACCAAATGATTTCGTTAACCTTGCTTATTAGATGCGACCTAGCCACGACAGTATTATCAGCTATAAGACCAACCGACATTGTATAATAGGTTAAGATTGTCCACCTTCTACGGAACCTGTCAAGATTAAAAAGACAAAAAATGTATGTATAACTGAAGTCAATAACATGAATCGGAAGTAGAGTTTTACTAGTTCCTTCACATCCCGGAGCCCTCTCTCGCGTAAAATAAAGGTCGTCTAGGCGTGCCTAGTCTTTCTGCTTTTCTTTTACAGGTCAATAAAGGGACTTGGGAAAATAGTACCCCCAAAGTCAAACGGGAGGATGGGGCTGGCAAAGGAAGGTAGAACACCTACACCTTCCACCTAGATACAGGTAAGTGAAGTAAGGGTCCCTTCAGGACCGAGTGTGTGCTAGCTGTTCGTTTATTGAAGGCACGATATTTCTTTTTGTATATGGTTGGTAGCAGCGGCAGGTTGTTTTGTGGAACCCCCGCCCCCCCACGCTCTCCGCCAATAGTCGAGGTGGACTAGCGTGCCGTCCTGTATACAACGCTGTTATCGGGTGATCTGTCAGGTCATGCTGGCAGTGTGGACTTAACGTCCGAAGTACATCACTCTCAACTTAATTCCATAACAGAGGCATGGTTGATTTTAAATTGGAACGAAGTATTGCTGGCTTGGTATAGCACTTAGCCGAGTTATCGTTGAATTTATATTCTAGTGAGGCGTTACTGGGTCTACTTCCCAGGTTTTGTTCGTTATTAGGAGTGCTGTCGTTTGGAAATATTCAAGAGTAGTATCGTTTGCTGTCAAAGCGGAGTACCTACTTTTAGAAAAAACGGAGTACACGACTAACGAAATTAAAACCGATAATATTAAATTAAAATTTTATATTACTTTTTCAATTAAATTTTTTCAAAAGTTATTCGTTTTATTATCAATGGCGACGCTATGTAGCCCTGAGAGTGCCATTGAAAAAATTTCTTGGTGCCGTTTTCGGAAAAGTAAAAGAGCACTAGCATAAACAAACCATGCTTAAAAGTAACCAAAACAAAACAATGCATATAATGATAAAACTCTAGAAAAAAAAATGTTAATGTTGAACTATGAACTTATCTTGCCTTTATTCGTCGAACATACTCATCCATGGTTGAAGAATATTTTAATTTCTCGAGTTCTTCTTTTTTTATGAGATCTTCAAGAGTCCAGTAAAAGTTCTTCTTCTTTTATGAAATCTTCAAGATTCCAGTAAAGGTTATTACAATCATTAACCTCCTTTTTTAACCGACTTCAAAAAGAGGAGATTATCCGCTCGACTGATTTCTTTTTATGGATGTTACCTCATATTTCCGATATTTCTAAGCCATTTTAATTTGAAAATTTGGTCAAAATCTGATGGATACCTTTGGACCTGGAGAATAGAACTTGTCAACGGAGAACAGCATATAAACCTCGATTAATGTTGTTGGAACGTTGTAGATATAATGTTATTTTGTTTACAAACAGCACAGCGAACGTCTACGAATATATTAACTCATTTCGCACCAATGTTATCATTTGTGAAATTCTAATTTTCTTCAAGCACATAAATGACAAACTTTGTACAATAAAAAAATCTTGGTTGGAAATACTATTTTTGTATGCTGCCTGCTAATTATTTCCTTTTATTACGGACAGCCCCTTATCAATGTTTATTTCGGAATCAAAAGCAGTCGTTGCGGCACGATTTTTAACCCTAGGATATGAAATGCCAGAGGGCATCTTATGGCCCAATCTACGGAAGATTCTTCCAGCAGCCAAAGGAATCACAGCGAAATAATCAGCAATTGCTAAACAATAACCTCGCATGTTATTGTTCTGCAACTGTCGGTTGTTTTGCTGATTAGCCCAATAGCTGGCTGCGATGAACGCTTAGTGGAGCAATCGACAATTACAATAATAATTCACCTCGCATGGTACTTATTATGTAAAACGATTGTTTACAACTAAGCGACTAAGGTGCTGCAACCGGTAGAACAAACGACAAGGTTGTTGTCGCGTTGTGAGTAAAGTTTACTTCCGAATATTGGGGCATAAAAGACCAATGACTGGTCTGGCGAGTGCCGTATTATTATTAGTCATCGCAATAACATGTTTCGGTTCGGGTTAGTTATATTATAGTTAAGATAAGTCAGGGAAAGTAATAAAGTGTAAATAGTTTTCAATTATTCCGGGCGTTCTTATTTATTCGTAAGTCTTAATCATTTTTCAGCTAACTGAGAGTTTGAATGATACGATTGCATTGGGACACGACAGGCATACTGTAGGATTATCCTGGTCGTGTTCTTTCAAAGAGGGGTGTTTCATCTTAAAGGATGATCTTCATTTCAATAGGTGACCCAACTTGTTTTTCCGGATGGTAATCATTAATAACCTCTACTACTGCCTTCCTTGTCGGGAATGGAGTATGATCTAAATCAGCTGGATTCGTGTTCTCCAGTCATCCAATCCAAAACAAAATTGTAGTATATCACCATATTCTTTCATTACTGCGCTTATTCCACTACTGGATCCGCTTTCTTCTTTCACGTCTCTATTTTAAAACTTGTTATCAAGAGGGTCGCTCTCCTTCTCATTCCTTTTTATTACACATTCGCTGCCACTTGGATAAAGGTTGATGCATCCATATCTCATGACAACTACAGCTTTACTTAATATATCATTTCCGATAATAACTTGATAGGGTATGGCATCGATAGGTACAACATGACAATCGATATTGAATTCGATATCATCTATTGAAATGCACGTTTTAGCCACTCCAATTGTCTTGATTTCAACACTCCCTAAGCCACTCATTGACTCTTTACTTGGTGTTAATTCAAGTAAATCTAATTCTTTAAAGAAGTCGTAGCGACATACTGATAAATCACAGCCCGTGTCTACCAATGCTCGCACAGTTGTTCCTTCCATTTTGATTTCCTTCGTCATCCTTTAGATGCCAAAATTTATCTCAGCTTTAGGTTTGAAATTCACTGATTTCGTTAACTTACCACACTCGAATGATCTATGTCCGAACGAGTTTCGCTTGAAGCACATATATCCTCTTGCCTTATTTGGACAATTATAGGACATATGTTTCATATTACCACACCATGAACAGGTCTTGGCCTTTCTTTTTTTTATCACATCTCTTCGCCGCTCTTGAGTGTCGGGAGTTTGTTGACTTGCCCTCAATTTTTCGTACATCTTTAACCGTTTTTTCAGCTCCACTATTGCCGTAGCTTCATATAAGACAATCTTATTAACTTTGTTATCTCGAATTTCATCTATTATGTATGAAATAATAGATTCCTCCTCCACTTTCACTTGGTTCGCGATTTGCAACATGTGGTAAACATAATCTCGCAGTCTTTCATCATGTTGTTTCCTTCGATTCCAGCACCGCCTTTAATGCAGACCAACTGCTCATGCCCTTTTCAGAATTAATGAAAAGTCTGGCTGAACCTGTAATTAATTTTTTACCTTATACCAACTTTTGAAGATTAATCCAACCGACTATAGTACTGATATCTTCGAAATCCTGTATCCATTTTCTGAATTGAAAACGTCTGATCACCGGAGAATGGAGAAATACTATCTTAGATATTGAATAGAATTAACATTTATTGAATGTGCACAAGATATTCTATCTTATATATAAGTACATTAATAGAAAGGACAAAGTTAGTATATAGGCATGAAACAAAATAAAAGCGAGCAAACGAGATGGCATTATTTAAAAAAAAAAAAAACAAAAAAATCTATATCCTAAATAAACTAAGGTACATAAAACAAGTAAACAAACTAAAACTAATAACTAATAAACTAAAAACTAACAAAAAATAACTTAGACTAGAAAAAAAAATGAACAAACAAATGTGAAAGCTCAGCACATAAAGATAAAAGAGTTCAAAATACAAATCGCGAGCTTACTTGCAAAGGAATTAATTAAAAATAAATAAAAATATAAATACATAATCAACAAAAAGAAACCAAACTTAAATGAAAAATTAAATTAAATTAAAATCCAAAAGAAACAAAAACATGAGCAAAAATTGCAATATAAATAAAAATTATAAAAAAAAAATTATAAAAAAAAACCCAATTCATTGCCAAGTCGCAGATGTCGTGACGAACGTAGCCGAAAACTGAATGACATTCAATTATTTAATTATTTAATTCAATTAAATATTCACCAGAGAAACGGTATTTTAACAGTGATTTGAACTTTTCGAGGGAACCGGCACCTTGAATGGCTACAGGTAGCTCATTCCATGAGCGAGCAGCCTGAACGAAATAAGAGCGCTCTAGAATGGACCTATGGAAACGTGGAATGAGTAGGTTGTTATTTCGAGGAGTATTTAAAAACTCCAATTCATCATAGAGATAACGTGGGGTTCTAGAGTGCATCAGAGTATACAGAAAGACCAGCATCCTCAACGTACGATGGTCATCTAGAGAGCATCCCACCAGATGGGATCTCAGGTGTTGAACGTGATCAAAGCGTCGAAGTCCGAAAATAAAACGTATACAGTCGTTAAAAGCGACGTTGAGCCTATGAGAGCATGAGCTATCGAGCTTGGGATATATTAAGCTACCAAAATTAAAATGAGGAAGAAGAAGTGCTTTGTCTAGTCTCGTACGGATATCTCTCGATAAAATATCAGCTGATAACCAGAGTTGACGAAGGCCTCCATATATTTTCCTCAGCATGAGGTTGATGTGGTCACAACAACTCATAGTAGAGTTGATTATTACTCCCAGATTTTTGACCCGCTGCACTTTAGAGAGAGTGTAACCATTTAGTGTAACCCCAGGAAAGTCATCAATGTTGGAAATAGCGTTGTTATGCAGGACTATGTATTTGGACTTGCCAGGATTCAACGAGAGTTGATTTCTCATTGACCAATGGCATATTCTATTAAGGTCATCATTTATGCGTGCTAGGCAATCCTCCATCAGTCCAATTGGTCTACTGAGATAAAGCTGCACATCATCAGCATACAAGTGAATTTTCACGTCTTCAACAATATTAGGAAGGTCATTTATAAAAGTGCTGAATAATAGAGGTCCCAATATAGAGCCTTGTGGAACTCCACACAGGACGGGTAGAAGGCTGGAGATAACATTATTCACTTTAACTTGCTGACATCTGTCCCATAAAAAGCTAGATAGCAATTCGGTAGCTGAAGACGAAAAACCAAAGCGATTAGATAACTTAAACAGCAGAATTTGATGATTTACGCTCAAATGTCTTTGAAAAATCGAGCAACACAAGGACGCCTACATGATTATTATCTAGAGCTAATCGCAGATCATTAGTTACCTTTATCAGGGCAGTTTCACAGCTATGCTGGGAGCGAAATCCGGACTGCCATTCTGTTAGTAGTTTGTTTGCACCCAAATGTTCGAGCATTTGAGTATGCATCAATCTTTCCAGAACTTTGGAAAAGAAGCAAAGGATACTAATGGGGCGGAAATCGCTCAATTCTTTAAGAGACGATGTCTTGGGAAGTGCGAGAACAGTGGCCACCTTCCATATACGCGGAAATGTAGAACAAGTCAGACATGAATTCAGAACATAGACCAGATGACTAATAATCATGGGTAAAATTAATTTAACGAAACGAGGATGTATTTCATCTGGGCCTACCGACTCAGATTTTATAGAGAAGATAGCTTTAATAACTTCATCGCCATCCACACACCTGAAGGAGAAGCTGGATCCAGGAAAATCAACAAAGTGATCTCGATCTTCCGCCAAAGCCTGGACAATATCCTGAGTGGAGGTGAAGAATTTATTTAAATCATTAGGGCATAGATCGCAAGTGGGATCGCTGACCTTATTACGACTGACACCAGCCTTCCTCAGGTTGTTCCAAAGCAACTTGGGTGGCAACTCAGGGTTCAACTTGTTTTTATAGAACTGACGCTTTGCCCTGCGTATGGCTGAGATAACACGATTTCGAGCAGATTTATACAAGCGCTTGGTATATCTCGAAACGAAAAGTATTCCTTTTGTACAAATGAAGCCTCATGATTTTGGCTTACATATGTTTCTTTATCATGTTCATTGCCAACTGCTGGCGTCGAAGAATCTGTTCCCGGCTGAACATTGACAACTGTGATATCATTATCACTTCCTATATATGTTCTGCAATTCAGCTCAAGGTATT
Source organism: Dioctria rufipes (assembly GCA_963924295.1). Lineage (NCBI taxonomy): Eukaryota > Metazoa > Arthropoda > Insecta > Diptera > Asilidae > Dioctria > Dioctria rufipes. Next base: position 62,788,288 of record OZ002740.1, on the reverse strand, counting down.
CTATTAACCTTTCTTGTAGCTCAGTTTTTCCCCCTGTGGTCATGCAACCATACGACCTAAGTTCTTTCTCTAAATCTTTCTTGCTCATACTTGAAATGGTTCTTTTATTCATTCTGAATACTTTAATATGTCTAGCTCCCTTCACAATTTTAATCGTTTCAAACACACCACCTATGTTTAACAGATTTATTAGCAAAATTCTTTTTGTTTACCGTAATTTACTTTTGAATGTTTGAAATTTTTACGTGAAACACTTGGTTCCTATCTTTACAGTGACTATCTCTAACTTTACTTGTACCACCTTGTAGTTTGAATTTATTTCAGTTATTATGAAGATTATAGAATATCTTCAAAACATAATATATTTTGAAGAATATACGTATTTTAAATAGATTTGATTAAAGAGTATGTTCCAAAGACAATATTTTGACGAACATATATATAATGGAATAACATTGTTTAAAGAATATGTTTTGAAGGATGTAAGTACTTAACTATTATAATTTGATCACTTGATGATGATCCTTCAGTGTTTGTAATGAAAATGACGCCGTGTGACAATTCTGCGTTCATAAACACGGATAGAAAATTATTATGATATTAAAATATTTAAAAGGTGCTGGTATAATTCAAAAATGCGTCGTTGAAAAAAAAACTGTTTCAATCATTCTGCTTTATATATACATACATACATACACTTCAGAGCAGCGTTGCTTATGCAACACAAAAAAAATGCAAATTAAATTAATTATGAGGTTCTGGCAATAATAAATGAGGAAACTTAGACTTTCTACCAATAAAATACACCTTAAAATGTTTTCCAACTAATGTTTTTCACCAAACATCGCCTTGCTCATATGGCGTTTCAAATTTGGATTACGATTAAATATTTTTTTTTTTTTATTATATATATAATATGATATAAATGATATAAATTATTAAGTGCAAAACTTTCTTGCTTTGTTCGGTACTGCACTGCCGTTTCGACCAAACTTCAGAACTTGTCCAAACCTGTTTTTGATGACGGCGCCTTTTGTTACCGCCAAAATGTACTGGAAGTTTCTGTGTAATTCCCCGAACACACGTTAACCTAAACTTTTTGCCGACCTTACCGCAATTTTGGGCCAAATCAGCGCTCCGCCCTTCAGCTACAATACTGTAGGGATATTTAGGTTGAGCCCCCAATTTGTAGGATTATCCCGGATGAGCCCCAATTTGTAGGATTATCCTGGTTGAACCTTCAATTTGTACGATCTGTTGGTTCCCACAATTTGTTATTTATTTATCGTCTCTTATGACGATTTCCTCTCGCATAGAAAGAAAACACTAAAACACGGTGATTTCCTGATTCTTATTGGAATTTATTTGCGACTTGTTGTGTATTTCAAATATGATCAATATTAGAAATCCACTTCACGTTCCGTACAATTTTACCTATTTCTATTTGCTAAGAGTTTAATGACTCTTTACACGACTTTATCTTAATTAATAATAAGAACTCTTTTTATACAACTTAACTTTTTACTTGTCACAACTTTCTTACTTTTTCTATTTCATCACAATCTTCTTCTTTTTCTATTTCATCACAGGCGAGATAGTACATATCGGAATACTTATACTTTTGGAACGAAGGTTGTATGGTATGGCGTTGGTCATTCCATTTGTAACGCACAGAAATAATGCTGGTAAAGCAAAATGGGTCAGATATGCACTCATAATATTTAAAATTATTTTGGATTTTGCATTTCTCTCTGTCCGCCCTTCCATCCGTCCGACCATCTGTCTGTTTGTCTGTTTGTCTGTTTGACCTCACGGAAACTGCGTTCCCAAGTTATTTTCTATGTCCCCCATTGACCGGCGAAAAACCTCTTTCCGCATTTGCGGAGTATATGGAACTAATAGATTTTTCTAGTTTGGGAAATATTTTTTTACCTAGGATATTTTTACATTAAGTTAATGGTTCCAGTTTTCTTAAAATAACAGTGACTTTGGTAATAATTCGGTATTTGCGAAAGACGCCATTCTCCGTCTAACTCATCGATATCATTTCGATCAATAAGGTTTAGGAAAAGTGTGATCAAAGGTATTAAGCTTGTAATTAAAGAAATTGGAGCATTCTTACAGCTGCTTTTAGTACTGGGTCCTCAAAATTTATATGATGTAATATTTCTATTAGATAATATTTATTCAAATCACGGCATTGTTTTTTTATTTCTTGTAACTCTTGCTCTTGAAGTAGTTTTTTATGAATTAATTCCTCCACTTCCATGAAAAATGTTCAACGGATTAGGATTTGAACGCAATCTTAAGGCAAACGTAACTTTTGTAAAAGAAAAGAAGCGATTATAATAAAGCTTTAAATTAAATTCCACAATTCTATATTCTTTGAGAGAGCGTTTACATTTGCACAAATACGTCGCAGCACCGACATCCAACACAATATCAAAATAATACACAAGCCAAGCCAGCGAATCGAATGACAGTGACACAAATGACTATTCACATTTGAAATTATATTGTTCTTTCCTTCTTTTAAATAAGAGAAATGTTTTTATATGATTGAACTTGGTATATTACAACGTAGTTACTCAACTCAGTCCTCAAACCTAGGTAAATAAAAACTTTTGAATAAATCTGGTTTCCTAACAAATACAAGAGTTTGAAAAATGAAATGGACTCCTTAATACCAAAAACGGAGTACTTTAATAAAAGGAGTAGTACCGGAGGACGTTATTTGTTTTCGGAGTACAAACAGCAGCACTAGCTATTAGTGTCTATGGGCTTGCGGGTTAGCCTTTGAACCTCTTATCCATATTTCAGGTGCAGAGTTTGTAGTGGCTGAGCGTGAGCAAGACTATTCTAAACGGTAAAAGTGGAGCCATCTGACATTATAACAAGGAAGCATTTTTGCAGTCACTAGATAGCTCTATACACAAGAATGTAAATAAACTTGGCTTTAACATAGATTAACGTGTTAGAAAATTTTACATATTTTTGAAAACCAATAACTACTTGATTGAAGAATATTCTTCTTCAATTTTGTATTAGGCGTAGGCCGGCCCCTACGAGCCCCCCCCCCCAGAACAAAACTACGCTACGCCAATGGCTCAGCTTCTTAAATGCTCTCCATCTATTCAATTGGAATAATTGTAATAAGCGCTTTAATAGCTGCTCCATCTTATCATCAGAATAGCCAACGCCCTTCTTCAATATCGTAATGAGTCATGGACCAGTCTCCAATATAAATATATGGCGACCAACAATATTATAATATAATGATATAATGTTATAATTTATATTGAATTCTTCGATTTAGAATGAGTGAATTGGGAGCTTCCTGATGGGGTAAAAAAAATTTGAGTTGTGGGGGTTTTGGAGTGGGGGGTTTTAACTACACCCCTTGGGGTTGTCCTATTTCAGCCAGGTGTGATATCAAATTAAAGCTTTTGATGAGGCTATTAAATGGAATTTTGCTTTTCTTCTGTAAGAAACTTAGAACAGACTTTTCTCACCGGAATTTCTATAAAATGCATGATTTTCGAATTTGTGTACAAGGGGTGGGGGTGGGGGTTTAGGTTGTTGCGCGACGCTATTTTTTGAAACGCTTTAGTATAATGTCTTACATATTTCATGGGTACATTTCAATTTTCTATGTTTAACCGTTATGTGGTTTTTGATGTGAAACAAATATTTCAGGATTCAGGATTCTAGAATTAAGAAGACAAGTATTCAGTTTTAAGGGGTAACACCACCGTAAATTTTTCAGAAAATTAATTTTTTTTGTTGGCTTTAAAGATGCGTTGAACCTTCTAGAATATGAGGCATAAAGCTATATACCTGAATGGAATTTTCGTAATTGGAATTTTAGGCTCTTCCCCTAGCCCGTCGGTCTACTGGGAAGATGGTTTCTTACCTTACTGACACTAATACAGTAACATATGTCGTTAGGAAGCGTTTGTGTTTAGTTAAAAGTATTTCCAACAAAAGTACGTTAGTTTAGCGTCGGTATATATAAAATTTAAACAGTCGAATTTTTCATCTCAATAACTCATTTCAAAACTTTAAACGTGTTTTTCTCTCTTTAGAATAACATTTTGAAGTAAAATACGTACGGGATTTTCGATATGTCTATGTAGACTAAGTGTAACTAAGTGTAGACTAAGTGATTTTTTCCTCTTTTTTTTCCAAATTCAAAATTGCACCAGCTACACTGCGTGCCGCAGAGTGCTTTAAATCCGACAAGCCTCGCGAGAATGGTGTAGAAAACTTATTCCTTTATTGTTCAAACCTGACAATGAAAATAAAGAAATGTTATAGTCTTCTTATTTCACTGTCCAAGTGCTTCCTAAGGCGCTGTGAAACAGTGTGCTTGGCAGATACGAGCGATGAAGCTCTCGGTTAGCCAAGCGACTATTCCAAGTGGGAGCTATAGGGCTCACTGTTAGGATAGCCAGATAAATAAAAAAAAAAGGTAGAGCTAGAGAGCCCAGTTACCTTTAGGTGCAGCCATGTTGGAGCTAGGGAGCTCGCAGTTAGGATCTAGAATAGATACGCACCCGTGGAGTTAAATAAAAACTCTGATTTATTTCATATAATTACACTGAATTTATACATTATGAAAAGTGCTGACATTACTTATTTCTATAATTTCAACCAATCACACACCTTCAGCCATTGTTATATTCAATTATTGATCATAACTGCTGTGCATGCAAATGATGCACAGCGGGCATTACCCAAAGTTTCAGCCAGGTAGAAGTAAACGAAGAAAGCTACATTGTAATGCTTTTCATTGATCGTTTACTCTATCGTACCATATGCTGTTGGTTTTGCTTTTCTTATTGCAAAGCAAAGGCATAGCGTAAAGCTTTGCCGTCGTGTATTCATTTTATACATGACACTCATATATGCTTAATGCACTTCGCTTGTCCATAAACAGGTGGACATAGCTTTTGTTTTATTTTCACATTTTGTATGGCATTCTGCATATACAAAAGAATGCTGCGAATTACCTTATGGGTGTTTTGCCTGATCAATGTTCTTTTTTTGTTTTATTCTTTCTACATGTACTGCAGTGAATCACCTTATGGGTGTGTGTGGTGATGCGCTCTACACTGGCTCTGGTGTCACTATTTACTCATATTTGTTTTTAATAATTTTTTTCTTGTATACTGAAATGCTGAATAACTTCCATGAATATTATTATTCTATTATCTTTATTTACATAAAAAAAATTGTCTAAAAAACGCTCTTTTTAAAGCTATTACAGTGGTTTAACCCCGACTAACGTGATCTTGTTCGCAACTAACTAGGAAAGCTTCAGTATAGTAAAATATCATATATGTATGTACATTGTGTTGGTTCACTGTGAAGAGGAACCAAGTTTTGCAATAGTTAAAGATTATTATATAAATATGTACATACATATAGTTTTGTGAATATACCAATCCTAAAGGAAAAAGTAAATTCACGTGAATCCAGGGGGATCCCAATTTGAAATTTTTGCAACTTGCACCCTAGATATAGGCCTTTCTATATATAAAAAAACCGCCACATGTCCCACTAAGGATTTTTTCAAGGATAGAGAATAAACTTTATTTTCGAATACCATTTTCTTACAAAAATTCCACCAAAAGGTATTATTTCTACAAAACCTGGAATGAATTTATTCTTTCCAAAATGCCACAGATCATTGAAATCAGCTTATCGCAACCGGAGATATGAATATTTGAAATTAGGTCGAAACGAAAAATTGGTCCTATTTACGATTTTCAGAGATCTCTAACTTCCGTAATATGCGGGATTCGTCAAAATATTGAAATTGGATTAATTATTTATATAAGTATATTTTGGTTATAAGTTTGTCGAGGTTTAATGTTTATTTTTCCACTGAACAAGAGTATGATACCCAAAACCTCAAAGCATAACCATATTGGAGTCTGATGGTTCTGGTGCTAACAAGCTCCGATGTGTTCGGAATTATGATTCGGAAGCAAAAATGCATTGACTACAAGAATATTTGAGTAAATCACAAAATTTTTGTTCAATTTACTTGAAAAAATTCATGTAAACACAACTGCAATACTTGAACATTTTTCATATCTGGGAGTTATGAAAATGATAAAGAGAAACAAGAAGAAGTTTTTTGGTAAATTTCAAGCAGATTTCAATTACTTGGAATTAATTCAACCCAAATCCTAACTTGAGTTTTAAATGGATGCCAAATCAAGTACTCAAGGATTCATGTAAACGTACTGATTAATGAGTTAATTGACGTCCGCCAAATCTCTTTGGAAAAAAAAAACGAAAACAAGACAAAAAATTATCTCGTAAAGACGCAAGATTAGTTAATCGTTGGCGCAAGGTGTTCATATTGAATCTAAGAAGCCCAGAGTTGAAGTAAAAACTAAAGAAATTCATTCTAGGCTGTCATTTTTAAAAAAGTGTCATTTTTAAAAAAGTGAACGTATTGACTTATATGTGGTTTCCTACATCAACTTTAATTAGGTTAATTAGATCACAGGTAAGCCACATGTAACAAAATGTAGTCGATTCAATTGCATTTTATAGTTGTTATTATTGACTCGAATTCGGCGATTCGATTTACAACGGGTAAATGGTGAGCAAACGAAAAACATCAAACTCATAATTTCGTCTCAATAAAGTCAATCTTTTTTTTTAATTTCTAGGAGAACGCCGCTCCACAATATTCAAAGGTAGGTTAGATAAAACTTCATTAATAAATATCTTAATCAATATTTGGTTTTTATTTAGCATGTAAAGCAAGTTAAGCTCAATTGTTCTGTAATTTTATTAAAAATATATGTTTTTCAGATGAGGGGAAAAAAGCTATCATATTTAGTATTTTTGTCATAATATAAATATTCCAATTCTCATCATCATCAGTCAAAATAGGTGCGCAACATAAATGAAATATATTCTGCATATTAATTATACTTATTTTTACAGGTGTATAGGAATCGCAGATAGAGGGTAACATAATCACTGGTGCTCCATAAATTTTGTCTGATCATTTTTTTTTATACAAAAATATATGTTAACAGACTTGCAGACTTCTTAATGGAGAATTTTTGGTCGAAAGACACTATTTGTACCATTTTTAATAAATTTTAAACCGATATATGTACGCACTCCACACGACTGCATACTAATTAAAAACAGTCGGCAGTTAAAAAATCGGTAGTATTAGCACGATAATGAGCGCCTACTTTTCGAGACAGGCTACATGGCCACCCGACAGAAACCAACTATTAGTTTTCTATTGGTAATGCGTAGAAAAATACTTTTTTTGCAAGTAAATTCATATAGTATGTACGTATGTGTATATTTTAATGAATAAAAAGTAAAATATAATTTCATTCATTGACTATCTGCAAAAATTCAAATTATTAGCTTACCTTAATTTAAGCGCTGCTCTATTTACCTAAAAAATAATAAAGAGTTTTAGCGAATAAGACCTGATTTGGATTTCAGTTATCAATTATCGATAAATTTGTCTTGTATTTTTGAAATTGTGTATGTTTTATATATAAATTTATTGAGATGTGACTGTTTTCTCTTCATTATTAAAGCTATTCAGGTCGGTCAGATGATTTAGAATTGTTTGCATATGAGTACTGCCATGAACAGAAACTTAACTACATTTGACATCTACAAACATCAGTGTGCGTGCATATAATCAAATTTACTCTCAAGTTTGATGGCGCGAAATAGCATATGTAGGTGGGCCTTTATATTATGCTGCGTATTTGTGTTCTGCTCCGGATTACTAAATTCTTAGTAATCAGTCGGCATTTTATTATTATCCACTCTTTAATAAGGTCGCATAAATACATCTATACATTTATACTACCGGTTGCACCGAATTGTCGTGTCCCTCTTTAAAAATAAAACACGTAATTTCAAATTCGAATTTCATTCAATTTATTAGATGTAATCTCGAAAACCATCAATCGAAAGCAATCACAGTATTGTTGTTTGGCTTGGTAGATACATAAATTAAGTAAAATGAAAACTAAATTGTCATTTTTATTCTTGGTGTTCCCAGAAACTCCAGCGAATATCATGGTAAAAAGTAGTGACCCCGGAGAATATGGAGACTATTTCGAAGGTGATATGGAATTGGATGACTATCAAATGAGTGCTATATTGTATTCACACCTAAGGAGTGGCGCTAGAAGTAGCAAGTACAGATGGCCTAACAACAGGGTCTATTATGAATTTGGCCCGGAATTGGGTGAGAAATTTTCAATTACGATGTAAATAGCTTAATTTTTACTTGAGATTCAAAAATTGCAGGAATGGAACACATCGCTCACATTCGCAAAGCCTTCAATCATATCGAAAGATTTACTTGTTTACGTTTTCTGCCTCGTACCCAAGAGACAACTGGTTATATTAATATAACGGTAAAACAGTTTAAGAGTTATAACAATTTTATAAATACTAAAACACCTCTCGTCATTATAGAGTGTTGGACCTGGATGCTACGCAGCTGTGGGTTATCGTGGCCAGCCACAAAAAGTAAATTTGCATTTTAATATAGTTGGAAAGGGCTGCTTTAGTATAGGTGCTGTAATTCATGAATTACTACATTCTCTTGGAATTTATCATCAACATAGTACATATAATCGTGACAAATATGTTATAATCATAAAAGAAAATATCAAAGAGCGCTGGAAAAGCCAATTCAATGTCCATCCACGCACTGTTGTAAGCAATTTTGGACTAGGTTACGATTATAACAGTATTATGCACTACACTTCCTACGCATTTTCAAAGAATGGTAAAAAGACAATAGTTCCCCGTGCTAAGAATGTAAAATTGGAACGGCGATCAAATATGAGCCGAAAGGATATAAAGAAAATTAATCGTATGTACAAATGTTCTGGATACGACATGTAATAAGTTGCCATTGCGCTATGTATATGTTAGTATAGGAATGGAGGTTAAATAAATGATCACCCTATTTAAAACGTATTGATGTCAGTTTCTAGTACCGTAGCGAAGTAAGGACATTGCTACGAAAAACCCTCCGAAAAATGATCGGTTTCAGTGCATAGCTCTGTACCTGAGAAATGTATTCTCTCTCGCTTGCGTCAGAATAAAATATATCGAGTGAGGCAGGACTCAATTTCACCGCCCATTTAGAGATTAATTTTTAATTAACGAACATATTATATTTATAATAAGGTAAAACATCTAAACAAGATAATAAGAAAACAAAAATGAGAATTTTAAGAAATCAACGATAAAAAATGAAACAAGATCTACAAAGAAAAAAGGTCACAAAATTGCACGCTTTCATAAAATCATTCTTAAATGTGTAACATACATACACATATAATCGTTGGTGCGTCTGTAAGTGATGTAATAATTTCAGAACGATTTGACCGATTGAGGTCATATTCGCACTGTTGAAACCAACATTAAATAGCCACTTGAAAGTAAAATAGCTTAAAAGATTCTAATTCTAAGTATTTCTAATTATTGAAAATAGGTTGGGAACGAAACGATGTATACCTACCTACAAGCAGATCGATAAGGCAGATTTTAGTGGAGATAAAAATCCACACATCTTGGCTACATTCCACATAAACAAATCTGGGAGAGAATCCAATTAGAAGAAAGTAACTTGTCTTCGAGAATTATACACAAATCAAATCATCTGTACATTTAAATGTATCTTTAAAGTAGAAAATTAGCAATATTGTAATAGGTATCTTATTGTATACTCATACTCATACTTTATGCGCACATCTTGTCAGTAGCTAACGGTTACGTCACCGAGAGTAGTTAGGCTGCTTAAGTTCGGTTATTTAATTGCTATTTCCACATGTAGTAACTTGCTTAGTTTGCACGTTAGGCAATGCAGTTTATGATCTCGATGTTTATTTACGCCCCCTTTGTGTTTTTTTGATTAATGAGTAATTGTGTAAAATCTTGTCATTGGTATAATAAGGTCCACTGGAGTAGACCGTGGTCCTTATTACCCTACCTAACCTAAATTCTCAATGAAAATAATATTCCTATATAGGATTATGATTGTGACATTATTCTTGTCAAAGAATGAAGACTGTTTGGATTTCCTCTCCTGTACGTTAAGAAATTTATAACTAAAGCTGTTGGGGCCTCATTATCCCTCTGGGGGCTAAAAACGCCTATTTTTATTTTTATTCGAAATTATAAAAAATAACCGAATTTGTTTATTTTCTTAGTTTTAGCAAGCTTATAGGGATTTATTCTTCTGATTAAGATTTTGAAAAAGTCAATTTTTGTTTTGGGCCTTATTATACAATGGTAGTTATTAATGCCCTTGGAAAAGGTTTTATAAAACAGAATTATTTTTTCAAATACCCACTTCTGTGTTATATTTAGTTTAAGGGCACTTATTGCGATTATCTTGAAATACTTAGGCGGGCTCAATACCAAAGGTAAGCTCGACACTCTCTGTTTTCTTTCTTTTTATAATTTTATTTTTTCAATTAGGCTTAATATTTGGGTTAACAGCGATTTACACAATTTCTTTATACTTTTATTTTTCAATTAGACTTCGAATTTTTGTTAACATCGATTGTAGCCCGAGCACCAAGTTTAAAACACAACTCGCCGCTTGATCACTTTAATCGTGATCAAGAGCCGTCGTTCAGGGTACAAAATGCTTAGTTGGATTTTCTTACCCTGAGAAAATTTTAACATTTATTCTGGACTTGATTAAACTTATTCAGAATATTTTTCGATGGATGGTGGCTTGCAAAAATGTAATGTGATGGTTTTATAAACATCAGACACCGTCCCGTACATACATATTGCATTTTTCGCGACATATCGTACTGAAGGTACTATTTGTCTTTTGATTTATTTTTAATTTTTATATTTGTACTGACAAATTTTGGTGAAGGCAAAACTTGTGGTGGTAATTATTTCTATTAAAACGACTGGGATGAAAACTGAAATTTTTGTTTTTCCCCAAGCCATTTTATGGGAATATTTTTATGAAATGTACGGAATGCGAATAAAATTGCTGATGCAATTTATTTCACCTACTTCGGTGATAAGCTAATCATGTTTTAAACATGATTAGCTTATAGGAATTTATTTATTAACAATTTTTATTTTAATACCCTTTTTCAGGTATGAATTTAGACTTTTAGGTATACAACATCTGTTACAGTTTTTCCATATTTTTAGTTGTGCAAATAAATAAATTTCACGGAACACTCGTATTTGTAGTTCTATATCACCAAATACTTGATTTATTGTATTTTCAAATTAGGTGGGCCTTATTTGCCGCAGGTACCTTACAATTAATAAATGTACGTGGACAAACGTCATACGAATCACTGAGAACAGTTAATGATCAATTGTTTTCTACAAATTAGGACTCTTGCCGAGAACTACAATTGGTTGAAGGTAACAATCTTGGGATTACCGATGCAGTACTTAGTTCTTCTCAACATGAAATTCGTAAATTATTCGCAATATTGTTGACAACATAGTAGGGTTGACCGTCTCTGGAAAATTATTTAGATTGATCGCCTCTGGAAAATAATGCAGATTGACCGCTTCTGGAAATGTCAAATAAAAAAAGCTACAAGTCACGAGTTACTTTGACAGAGAGATTAACCGAATCTTCTTGTCGTGTGCGGTCTGGTCTAGGGCGCTAATTATTATTAAAGTAAAAGTTTAGATAAAGATTAAGAAGTAAAGTAGAGTCGTTTCTATTTATATATAAATACGAATAATGTTTAAGATGATAATCTCTTTTGGTGAAATAAAATGATTAACTTCAATAGATTGAATACGCCTGCATTTTATTTATACGAGATCCTCTATAAACATGTTTTCCAACAATTTAACAGAATTGTGGGTAAAATATATATATTCATTGAGTGAAGTTATACTGCACAGAATTCTAGAAACAAATCAAAACACAAAGCTTCAGTTCATACCAGAAATGCATAACGAAGCATTGGTTATGATCCAAGACATGTGCGTAGTCTCGAATGAACCACTCATGAATTTGGGAATGCCAGCAAACGACTTAGTTAATAATGACATGGCTTCATTTTTTACGACAAATGAACAATTGTTGTCAAACGAACAAAAGGCCACTTGTGATAAAGTTGTGTTTACGATTGTAGCAAAAAAGAGGTTTTTTATTTTTACATGAAGCAGGTGGAACTTTTGAAGCGTGCTTAATTTCTCTTATCCACGGCAAACTTAAGACTCAAGGAAACAAAAGATCACATCAGCAATTGCTTCATCTGGTATCGCTGCAACTTTGTTGGATGGTGAAAAAATAGCCCATTCGGCTCTAAAGCTACCACTGAATATACAGACCAATGAAAATGCAGTTCGTAACACCAAAAACAATCAGGTATTGCCAAAGTTCTGCTAAAACGTCACATTGTTACCATAAACATCCGTAAACATTCACTGGATGCATTAAATCGAACACTAAACGATTTAAATAGCAACAAAAAATTATTTGTTGCCGCTGTTATTTTATTGTCAGGTGATTTTAGATTAACATTACCGATTATTCCACGTTCCACGTATGCGGATGAAATCAATACATGCTAGAATCAACTTAATGTGAAATGTCCATACATTGCAACTCAAAATAAACATGCGTATTACACCACCGAAATGATAGCGATATCTCTCCCCTTTATTTCCATATGAAGGGCTAACTTCGCTGCCATTGAGATGGCGAAGACTTCAGCCTGGAAGACAGTGGTGTGTTTTCCAAGTGAGTACTCCATTCCAAAATCAGGCTCAGGAAAGTAGACACCGTCCCCAGCTCCCTCATTAGTGAGAGAGCGGTCGGTGAAGATTTTTAGAACAGACCGGGAAAGGCACGATAAGGCACCTCCCTCATTCCACGATTCCCTTGCAGAAAAGCTTACAGAGAAGCGACGCCCGAAACGAAGCTCTGGCACCATCGCATCCTGTGGCATACCGGCCAGAGTGTTTTCCAAGTCCAGCCGATACGCCATGGAGCAATGAGAAGAGCCAGTCCAGCCACCCTCCCAACATCCCCATAAGCGCAATCTGCACACAGCCCTTTTGGCGTCTGCCTGAATGACAAGATCCAGGGGTGCCAGATTGAGTAAGACCTCAAGAGCCGCAGTAGCCGTAGATCGCATGGAGCCCGTAATTCCCAAGCAGGCAAGCCTTTGCAGGCAAGCCTATACAGGCCAGCTTCCGGATCGCAGTCCCCACAGGAGGACGCCATACACAGGAGGCATATGTGATTATGGGTTTGACGATCGAGGTGTACATCCAATGTACAATCCTCGATCTCATGCCCCATGTGCAGCCAAAGGTTCTCCTGCATTGAGCGAAGACCCTCATAGCCTCATAGAGTTGGGCTCCATACCAAAACTTTATCAATTAAGAATATTTAAATCTAATCCAAATTTGTCTGTGATAATTGAAAAAATAAGGAATTATGGCCATTGGCTGGAACATTGATAAACACATTATCGATTATAGTGTCTCCATCTCAGTTAGCTCTATATTTTATATACCAGTATTTTAAATATTACTTAATTGTCAAATATCAATAATATTCAAACAGACGGATGTAACAGTAATCTTGAAATTTAATTTAATTTTTGATTTTGTACTGCTGCTTAGGGCACACTTGAAATTAAATTGAAATTTAATTTGTGTTATTTTCTTATGTTATAAATACGCATATATATGTAGCTTTATTTTTAAAACAAGTACACAAATTAAATACAGTCCTAATAGTTGGTCTTGTTAATAAGAGCTTTTTATAAGTGAATACAGGGAGGAAACATTCTTTTTGTAAACAACTAAGAAACTGACGAAAAAATTGGAAATTTTCCTGTTATGTATGACTCAATACCTACTCACTCTGATAATATCAAAATTTTAGGTTTCGAAACCTGGAAGATCACGGGAGTAAATGGTGTTTTTCGCACATATCTTTATAACGACCTCACCAAAAATTTGGAATTTTTTGTTTTTGAGTTCTTGAAAGTAGCCCTTTCAAATGGTACATGATAAAAAAGCAACAATCTTTTTTATGACAGCGACAGGTTTACATGAGATAATACAGCCTGCATGCAAGCCTCCTTTCCAACGCAATTTTAAACTTGACAACAGAAGGCAGGTCGGTTGATTTCTTATTATCTTGCATGCGTGCGTCTGAAGACCTAACTTTCTACCAAATTTGAGATTTTAGGTCATGTTCTCGAGTTAGACAAGCGGACGCACGGGCAGTCTTACAATGTTTCCAGTTTTTTTTCTTTCGTTGAACGAAACCCTAAAAACTTTAAAATTGTGTGTATTATAGTAGGTACTAACTTACACATCATACCATAATTTCTTGTTTTGTTTTTCAAATTTACCAGTCAATTTAAGGGGAGAATAAATGAAAACTCGCAAGTGTCCTAATTCTATAAAAGACACTTCTAATCGCATAGCAATTGAATTGCTGCGCTATTTTTCGAACCACGAGTACATTTAACAGCGATAAACTTTCAAGTAAATCCGGAATACGGCAGAATCATAATAAATATTATAAAGTACTTATGATGTACGTAATCACTTATATTCCTCACTGATAATTCTATAAATCTAAGTTATTACAATAATCTGGCAATCAATAATCGAAATTACGCATCAATCCCAATCAAACCTCTCTACTCTTTCCAGTTCGTCAAATAATGTTGAGATAAGCTTACACGATATCAAAACTTTTTTTCTCAATCAGGGCATGGTTTTAACATAGCCATAAGTTGCGCGGTTTGATATCTCACTTGATCTGATTTTAGCAAAGTACGTCCTTATCAATTAAGCAGATACTATACTTTAAACTACTCAAGCTTATATCAGTTAATTCAGGTCTTTTGAATGCTATTTAAGACGTGCTTCTTGTTGAGGTGGTCAGTATATTCTTAAGACCCATCAAAATGACCGTTCAACTGACAATTTTTATTATCTTAGTCTTGATAAAATTGCTAGCTGATGCACTTCCTGTATTGGAAAATCAAAGTAACGAAAAAGAATCAAATTTGGTAGAAAATGGAGACTACTTCCAAGGTGACATGATCTTGGATTATGATCAAATGAGTTCGATTTTATACTCGAATAAAAGAAATGGATTGATCAAGGAAAAGTATAGATGGCCCAGCAACTTGGTTTTTTATGAAATTGACTCAACATTTGGTAAAATTCTTTAAAGTTCGAGTAGACTTATGCTGTAATTTATGTCTCTTTCTTAGACGCAACATCTGTGAAGCAAATTAAATTAGCCCTAAAGGAAATAGAAAAGGTCACCTGCATTAAATTCCATCCACGCACTAAAGCCAACAAGGATTTTATCTACGTCAAGGTGAATCCTATTGAAATTCACTTCGAATTTTTTCATTGTTATATTTTTCCTCAGGGAGAACCAACAGGTTGTCATTCAGCCGTAGGCCGCCATGGAAATAAGCAAAATTTGAATTTACAAAAATATACAATCGGAGTTGGATGCTTTAAAATTGGAACTATCATTCACGAATTTATTCACGCCCTTGGCTTCTACCATCAGCAAAGTGCTTCAAATCGGGACGATTATGTAACTATTATTAGAGAAAATATCAAGGACGGCAAAGAGGGTAACTTTAACAAGTATCCGGCAAATGTTGTTACCGACTTCGGGGTACCTTATGATTATGGCAGCATTATGCATTACAGTGCAACTGCATTTACAAAGAATGGAAAATTGACGATTATTCCTCATGACAAAATGGCTAAAATCGGGCAAAGGCAGGCTATGAGTGACAGCGATATTAAAAAAATTAATCTCATGTACAAATGTCCTTCTGGCGTTTGAGCAATTATGAGAAATCTCAATGATTTTCGATAAATCCTAGTCAAACAAATCTAAAGCGTAGAGAATGTGTCAAAAGAGTAAACAATTTTGCTGAGTAACTATAGCCTATCGGTTATACATAATAATTTATACATTTGTGTACTTATCAACATTCTCGGAAATAAAAATTATTATAGCTGTTAAAAAGAAAACAGTATTTGAAATTGGTTTTTATTATAGGAAATGTCATATCGAACAACTGGTCCTGGGAGTCGAGCGAAATCAGTTCGTTCGATTTCTCAAAGGCTCAAAGGCTTTCACAGTATGTGGTCCCAGTATTTTCTTATTGAAGCTTATTTTTTTTTTTAATTTTGGGGAGTCTATGAAATCAATCTTATTAAAACTTTTACTACTACTTTTTTGTCTATTATTGAGCTAAGCTCAGGATATATCCTACGACGTAAGACACATTATGGAAGAAAAGAGATAGGATACGGGATTAGAGAACATAAAGATAGAAATAGAGATGGCGGCGATGTACATATGTTACTTGATTGAGTGGTCGACAGAAAACACGCAGTCGCGCGACTTTTGTATTTGGTGCTCAGATTTCTTCTAGATTTAAAGATCTAGGAAAGAGTTACATCCCACAGTTTGTAGTATTTTGATCTAAAGGCTCCATTTCGGATAGTGGCTAATATAGCTAAGGCCGTGTCATCTGCTCCTACCCAGAAAAACGGTGCGTACACTTCAAAATAATACAAAAAAAAACAGGCTAAATAATGATATTGGTTAGAACAAATACTCATTCTGTAAATCTAAAAGTCAGTCGTGATGATTATTTTTTGAGAAAATTTATAGTTTAAATGAGACTTCAAAACGGTAGCAATTTCTCTCAAAGTCACTCAATTAACTCACAATAAAGAACAAAATAGAAAAACCAGAAAAATTTGTTCTAGAATTTACTGGATGAGCACTTTCATTAATTGCCTAGCGACGACAATCAAGTCGGATATTACCTTTTTGATAGAAATCCACAGAAAATAGGAGCTAAAGAAATTGACGACGATATGGACGATTCTTTGAACTATTCCAGAAAGCTCAAAACTAAAATTGATTAAAAAAAATTTTTGCATTCAGACTATACTCGCAATTGGGGATGAACTATGTCTGTTGCAACTCTAGCTGTAGTAATTTACATTATTAATTGTGAAATGTGTTAGGGTGATCATATATAATGAACACTTTTATAGTCAGTACGTGATAAAGTGTCGGAGTGGCTACAAGGAAAAAATAAAGAAGTCTAAGTATATAAGTAAAACAAATCAAAAGTCTTTTAATTAAAACCTAAATATTATCCAGCATATGATACAGTCAGCAACATTTAAATACTTTGTTCTATTCTTTAATGTATTTTAATTGTCCTTTTTGGTCTTACTATCATTCACATTTTTAGTATTTATCTGTAACTTTTTTAGTATTTTATTTCATTTTTGTTTTACATCTCCCTTAAATTTATGCTAATCCTATATACTAAAGTTTTATTTTATTTATTTTGTTTTTCTCTCTTTGATTCACTTTTCACGTAATGCATGTATTTTTACTTTTATATATACAGGGTGGGCCAAAAGTCACCATGGGGTTTAAAAATTTAATAACTTTTTCGTTTATTTTTTTTTTTATTTTTATTTTTTTATATAAATAACATCTGGAGAATAAATAATGGAGAGATTCACAACTGAACAAAGAACCAGAATAATAGAATTTTATTACTTAAATCAGCGATCAATTATTTTAACGCAAAGAGCATATCGTCGCCATTTTAACATCAGAATTTCGCCCTCTGAAGCCATGATTCGTTGCTTAGTTGATCGTCACCACCAACATGGCACCGTAAGTGATTTGCCTCGAACCGGTAAACCGCGTATAATTCACACTGCGGAAAATATTGAACGTGTAGAGCAAAGTGTTAACGAAACACCAGAAACATCTACCAGAAGGCGTTCTGCTCAGCTAGGGATGTCTCGTACGTCACTACGGCGAATTTTAAAAAAGATTTACTGTTATTCCCATATAAGGTGCATTTGGTGCAAGAATTGAGACCCGCAGATCATCGGCAACGTCTAAATTTTGCAGTTAAATTTCAACAGTTGGCCAGAAATGAAATCAACTTTATTGAAAATCTGATTATGAGTGATGAAGCTCATTTTCATCTGAATGGCTTTGTTAATAAGCAGAACTGTAGGTTCTGGGGTTCTGAAAATCCAAGAGCCATTCATCAACGCCAATTGCACCCCATTAGGTGTACAGTATGGTGTGACATTACATCTGAAAATATCATTGGGCCTTACTTCTTCGAAAATGAAGATGGAAGTGCTGTAACCGTAAATGGAGAGCGGTATCGGTTTATGATAGAAAATTTTTTACGTCCTGCTCTTGAAAACAGACCTGAGATGTGGTTTCAGCAGGATGGAGCCACTGCCCACACTGCCCGAGACACAATGACACTTTTAAGGCAAATTTTTGGACAGCGAATAATTTCAAGAAATTCGGAAATTAATTGGCCAGCGCGTTCGCCAGATTTGTCAGCACCCGACTATTTTCTTTGGGGTTATTTGAAGGAGCGAGTATATGTGAACAAGCCCGAGACAATCCTTGAACTCAAGGCCAACATTGTTGCAGAAATTCGAGCGCTACAGCCACAAATGTTGAAAGATGTTATGGAAAATGCTCTAAAAAGAGCCCATCATTGCGAAGCTAATAACGGCGGTCATTTAAGTGACATTATTTTCCATTCTTAGAGTAAAAAAATTTCCATTTTGTATATTTTATAATCTAAAAAAAAAAAACAATAACAAAAATATATAAATGAAAAAGTTATTAAATTTTTAAACCCCATGGTGACTTTTGGCCCACCCTGTTTATATATATATATATATTTTTTTTTCACGTAATATAAATAGTCTGTAAGATTGTATATCGGTAGACGGAATATATAAATAAATAAATAAATAAATAAATAAACATTGGTCCAATCGATAATTGATTAATCCACGTTTTCGTGTTCGGTATTTGATTAAGTCTCTGACTTCACGGCACCCTCATCAGCGTACACGTGCAAATTACAAGTAACCTGCTTTCAGCTTACTAAAACAATAGTGCGATCATTGGAATTACGTGAATTACGTGAAATACGAGAAATAAAGCCGACAAATCAGTGAAATTTCCTTAAAAGATCAAAATTAGATAAGAATAGAAAATTTGCGAACCAACGCTATCGCCTTAACGGGACAACCAGGTTGGTGGTGTGTGAACGTAATCGCC
This sequence comes from Dioctria rufipes, assembly GCA_963924295.1. NCBI lineage: Eukaryota > Metazoa > Arthropoda > Insecta > Diptera > Asilidae > Dioctria > Dioctria rufipes. Next base: position 62,769,108 of record OZ002740.1, on the reverse strand, counting down.
AAATACCATTATGACATTGTGTATAGTATTTACAACCAGTGATTGCTCGTACAATACTCAATATTTTGCAGTGCTATACATATCTAATAAACTGAGTGCAATTATATGTATGTAATTATCACATTCGAAAATCTAAAGGTGGCTTCCCACGGCGCGTGATTTCACGAGCCAAGCCAGCTCGTGCTCGCGCGGCGCGGCCCGTGAAATCACACGCCGTGGGAAGCCTGCTACGAGCGCTCGTCAGCTCGCGCCGCGCCTATACACTTCCCACGGCGTGTGTTGGCTCGAGTTGATTTGCGGGCGGTGCCGCCGAAATGAAGAGTAAATGTCACGCGCCGCCTCGAGCCATCTCGCGCACGCTCGCGTCGCGCCTTTGAAGTTACCGACTCGAAATGAATCGGGCGCGCCAGCGCAACCGAGCTCGCTTCACCTCGAGCCGGACCCTTCCCACGGCGCGTTGGCTTGTGCTCGCGCGGCGCGGCGTGTGAAACCACGCGTCGTGGGAAGCCAGCTTAACAGTGCTCCAAACTAGTTCAAGCTATAAATATGTGCGTAATTATCGGCATTCTTCAGTGCTTTTCATGACTACATACATCTAAACCAAGTGGCCAGTATACATGCATGACGTGCATTATTGACATTCTCAGTGCTATATGATCAAGTGAACACAGATTTCTTGGTGCTACTACTGTAATTCAGTAATACCTTAAGTTTATAAATTTTCTTGTTTGTGGGTAACAATTCGATACAACTTTGTGAAAGATTATCAAAGCAAACGTGACACCAGATATTAAAGGTAGTCCGAAAGAGTGTTATTCTAAAGACAAAGACAGTGCATCCTTACCACACACATTGAAGGTGTACATCAAGGAGCTATTCAAGTCAGTAAGAAATTACATTTTATGTAGAATGGAAACATTAACCAAGCGCAGAGTTGTTATTAAGTCAACCTTAACTCGTAAAATTATGCAAAAAATTTAACGACAAATAATGCGACGGCAGAGGATATCTCAGGACGTTTAGAAAGATTGGAAGAATTGGCAACTGAGTTTAATGAAATTCAGTACCAAGTTGAAGAAGGTATTGTTGAAGATGAATCGAGAATAAGAGCATGAACACGCGAAATTCGAGGATTAAAAGTTGCTTACGACGTTTACTTCGAACACTAAAGACCTCTGCAAACGTTCACGATAAGTTTCGATCACCACCCATTCTGTTTAGGGAGCCCAGTGAACCTGATAAATTGCTCGAAGCATTATCTCAAAATCAATCCACATTAACTGCTTTGGTATCAAAAATTTTCGGAACAACGTCAAGATATGGGCCCTAGTCAAAGCAGAACAGATGAGACACAAAGCCATCGTCGCAAATTAAATTGCCCCGTATAACAATTCCTCCATTTAGCGGGAATTACAAGGACTGGGTGTCCTTCAAAGATCTCTACATCATTACATTATTTCATGAGAATAAATGCCTTTCACTCGTGGAAAAATTTTAATTTCTAAAAACATCACATGGTGAGGTTAGCTTACAATTAAAACATTTCCAAGTTACAGAAGCAAACTACATGGAGGCTTGGGAACATCTCCTTTCGCGGTACGACAAGAAAAGATACATTATTGATGCACATCTCAAAAGCATTATATTACAACCGGGAATTACTCTTGCGTACCCTACTGAATTCAAGGCACTCTACAATAATACAGTTGAATCTGTTCGGGCCTTATGCGCACTAGGCTTACCTGTCGAACAGTGGGATTGCTGGCTCATTTTTGTAATCACTAGTAAACTGGATTTCGAATCCCATCAACTTTGGGCTAGGCGGACATCTGAAGAAGATTTACCTGGGTATAAATAACTTACTAAATTCCTGGAGAAACGACTAACAGAACTAGAGAATACTCACGCTTTAAAACTAAAGGCTGCAGTAAACCAAGCGTGAGAACAGTGCGGCAATACAAGGCAAAGCAATCCTATGTATCGACTACAAACTGAAATAATTGTCCTACTTGCTCAGACAACCATATGTTGTTTAAATGCGCGATATTCAGAAACCTCACTATTCCTCAACGTAAGGGACTTATTATGGACAAATCCATGTGCTTCAATTGTTTATCTTCGACTCACAGCGTAACAAGTTGTCAACGGAGCTCTTGTCGTATTTGCGGTCGTAAACACAATTCCCTTTTGCACGTTGCAGAACAAAGAGAGAGTCAAACGAACAACTTTCCAACAGCCGTTATACTGGTCAACGATGCATATGGATATTCACAATATTTCAGACTTTTATTAGACTCAGGCTCTATGATTACTTTGGTAAGTGAATCCTGTATGCAGCGATTAGATTTACGACGACAACATGCGCACATATTAGTTACCGGTATAGGAGAATCAGATGCTCAAGTAAGCAAGGATAAGGTCTTTTACTTTTACCTTTACAAGCAGGATAAATTCGGAGACAATTCAAGTATTTGCCGTCATACTATAGACCCTGACGAACAGAATACCCCCACGTAACATAAAATCGTACTTGTCTGATGACATGAAGTAGTTAGCGCTTGTAGATCCTTATTTTAATTTATCTGGTCATGTCGATATTCTGCTGGGCTCTGATATTTTATTCGAAGTCCTACGTGATGGAAAACTTATAAGCCCTGCTAGAGGTCCGGTTGCTCAAAATACAATCTTTAGCTGGGACATTGATCATTATTTGAGAAATTTCTGGGAGGTTGAAGAACTACCCCACGAAATCAGTCCCGTGATCGAAGAAGAACAACAGTGTATGGATCATTTCGCCACAACATTTCGTCGTAAAGAAGATGGGCAATACGAAGTACAGTTACCATTTAAGAAGAACTCAAGGAAACTCGGGGATTCTAAGCAGTCAGCCTTAAGGTGCTTCCTATCCATAGAACTTAGACTTTCAAGAAATCACAAGCTCAGAGATCAGTATACTAGGTTTAGAAAAAATATTTAGATCTCTCACACATGTCCAGGATAACCGAATCGGAGAAGAATCTGCCGACTGAGATCTCTTATTATCTTCCGCATCACCCAGTTATGAAGGTTGATAGTGTAACTTCAAAGCTTGGAGTAGTCTATGACGCATCCAGCCCAACGACTACTAGGGTTTTACTCAATGATAACCTCATAACTGTACCTGTCGTGCAATCTGATCTAATATAAATTTTATTGCGCTTCAGAAAACATCGATATGCATTTGCTGCAGACAATATAAAAATGTATCGGCAAATACTGGTCAATAATAAACATATGCAATTGCAAAGAATTTTATGGCGCCCGAATTCTTCGGAACCAATCGTCGAGTAAAAGCTTGTCACAGTTACGTATGGTAAAGGAGCAGCGCCCTTTTTGGCAACCCGCACTCTAAATCAGCTCGCTATCGACGAAAGTGCAGTGTTTCCTGCCGCCTGCAAGGTTCTTAAAGAAGACTTTTACGTCGATCACTGCATCTCAGGTAGCGACAGTCTGCAATCAGCTATTAGTATTGCACGTGATTTGATTGAGCTCTTGAATCGGGGAAACTTTGAGTTCGGAAGTGGAAATCCAATTCAACAGAACTCCTACAGTTTCTCTCAAATGATCAAAGTGATCCTCCACAGTCCTTTCAATTCATATCTAATGAAGCTACCAAAACACTGGGCTTACAGTGGCACCCAACTGAAGTCTTTTCGTACAAGATCGATCTACTTGACACACAACCAGCAACCAAGCGGAAAATTCTGTCCGTGATTTCAAGGATATATGAACCTTTAGGATGGCTATCACCATGTATCATTAGGGCAAAATTAATCATGCAAAAATTATGAAGGAGGAATCATGGAGGAGGAATCATTGGCAAGACAGTGGACATCGCTTTTCAGTGATTTGAAATTCCTTGAGATTATCTACATACCAAGATGCTAGTTTCATATGTCCTAAAGCATGACATACATTTATGAAACCTTTATAATCTTTGTGAAGATCGACATTTTGAGGTGGTTTCTTTTCGAGATTATAAAACCTGCGTAGGTCCATATTTCGAGAATCACCTAGTCCTGGTTTTTCTTTGATGAATAGTAATCGTACATATTGTCCAGCTGCATTACTACGAAGAGTGTTTTTATATATATTTTGAGAGTTTATGTACTTGAGAAGTGATTTGCTAAGGGTGCGAAAGCTTTCTCAGGATTTTATCTATTGACGCTTCTTGGTCAGCTTGCGCATTAATTGTTAAAGATGAGACTTTAGAAATAGAGTTTGCTCGAGATAGTTTTCCGAAGAGAATCCATCCTAGAGTGCTATTTTGGTCAGTAAGGGTTCCTGGAGAACCTTTTCTTAATCCTTTCAATAGAATTTCCCCGTAAACATCTGCTCCCAGAAAAATATCAATTTTTTTCCCGGCTTGTAGAAAAATTGGTCAGCAAGCTTTAAAACCTTTATATGATCCCATTCTTGTATTTGAATGGTAGACGGAGGCAGGAACTCAGTGATCTTGTTCACGATTATTGCTGTCACTGAAGTTGCCTTATTTGATTTAGATTGCTGACATACTTTGAAGCATGTTTGTCGTTTAATATTTATAGCTTTATTATTTGCCAAGCCTGTGATTTGGGTATCAACGCGAGTGGCAGATAGGTGCAGTTTGCGTGTTGCTGCTGCTGTAATAAAAGATACTGGAGACCCCGAGTCGATTAGGGCCCGCATAGTATGAATTGTTCCCTCTGTTGAGGAATGTGAAGCAATGCTGTGGCAAGCAGTGTTTATGTAGCGCGCTGTGTGCGATTTGTATTAAATGTTCGTAAAGAAGTATCTGGTATGACCTCAGATGTAGAGGGAGAATTGTGTGGCTGTGCTTGTTTGATAGAATTATTGCATTACTTAGTTGAAATGTGAGTATTTCGATTGGATGTACTACTGTTCTTGTGAAGCAACGAATGGTGTTTTCTACCGACACCTAAATTTGCTTGGGTAAGATTTCGTGTTATGGTGCCTTGTGCCTAATTTACACATAGACGGTTAAATGTAACGATCTTAAACCATTTGTTAATGTCACATTTGTTAAATTGTGGACATTTCAATAATCTCTGTGGCTCTCTGTATATTGCGCATTTATGTTTGTTTATGTTTATTTATTTAGAGAACAACTACACAATTAAATCTATCAATTTATAATTATGTGTAGGAACTACGAACATTCGAAAAATGAGACTTAATACTTAATAATACACTAATATTTATATATATTTAATTAAGCTATTTTTTAATTAATACATATTATGTATGCTAAGTAGTAAATAAAGAAATTACATTATTGACTAAAGAATATTGCATATTTTACTGTTGAAAAAAATTTTATAATAAGGATCGGAAATTACGTCCATTGTAGGTGCTGAAAAATGTGTTGATACGTTTTTTATGAAGTGATTTGTGTTCTCGAAATTGCTACCAGAGTTCGGAATGTGGTCTCTAGGAAAGTTCTTAGATGGCTTTCTGTTGATAGGCATTGCACCAACTTGTATATTAGAATTGGAACCCACTGCTTGGTAGTAACTCCTACAGCTTCGAGTTCGAAAATGCACTCTAATGATCTGTCTAATAAGAATCGTATTGCCTTAGCAGATTCATTTGTTATTTTAGATAGATTACACAGAGTTTTCAGCTGCGCATTCAATAATACTCGCTTGTTGTCGTATGTATCCTTTAACGTTTTCTATGCATTCTCGTAGCTTGCGTCTGTTACTGGAAACTGTCGCAGCAAGTATTCAGCCTCGCCAGTAATACTTATTTTAAGAAAATACAGTTTTTGCACTGGAGGTAAAGAATGATTTGTATGAACTAGAGAATTAAACAAGTCGTGAAATGATCTCTATGAATCATAAGAACCAGATAATGTTGGAAGTGTAATTCTAGGCAACTTCAAAAAAGACGAAGATTGCTGATCAGTTTTAGTGTAGCAATATTTTGTTCTGTTTTTGGCACAAAATCATCTAACCCAATGAACAAATTATACTTTATTATAGCCACGGAAATGCTTTCACAACTCTTTATAAAACACACTGTTTTATAAGATTGTTGTTAAAAATGTTGTACGAGCTTTAAAAAAACTCTTATAGAGCTAATTGGGCACACTGTATAAGGGTTTTGCAAGCTAATTTATAAAGCAATAATAAAACGTTTTAGCAGTCTGCGAGAAAGTGTTTGAAACCCTTATAAAACCACTTGTATCTACAACTTGGTTGCGGAGATATTATATAGTAGTTGTGAAAACTTCCTTATATGTATTTGTGTAATATGGATCTATTGATGTCTTATTTTTTCTTTATGAAAAATGAATTACAAATCTCCTTCAAAAATGTGTGAGCAGGAAAAATAATTTATGAATTCAGACTTTGTCATCCAACATACTTTTGTTTGGAATACTTATATGCGTAATGCGTAAACATTAATTTTCGATTAATATTGGAATAAAATGTCATGCAACTTTAATTTTATTGTAAAAGTTATACTTCTAGCTCGAAAAAATACAACGCGCCTAGTAAATTCTAAAAATAAATGAACTTAAATAAATATTTATTATTAAATATATTTTTAATGTTAAGTTCCAAATCGTTTAAAAAAATTAAAAATTAAAAGTGAAATCATTAATTTTTTTTTTGTTTTATTCGCGTGTTTATTTTGCGTGTCAGTAAATGAAAAAGTTAAATGCTAAAATGTTGCTCGCTGCAATTTATTCACTTTTTTATAAAATGGCCGAATGTTTTCACCTCACATTACAGCTCTTATAAAACATTTTAGATTCGTGTTAAATCTTCAGGATCGGAAATGTCAGTACTTAGTTTTACACAGGTTAATTGGTATTTGTGACGAACAGTTTTTGTTAAAGTATTTAATACCAATGTAAAGATTCCATTTTTTTATAAAGTTGTCATAAAAGCTAAAATACAGCTTTCGAGTTTTATAAAAGCGAGATCCCATGCTCAATTCAAGGCGCAACCAAATGGTTTTATAAGTGTTCTAATTTAATTTTGTGATATGTTTACAAAACGCTCCGACAACTAAATTGCTCCGGAAGCTAAATTGTTTTAAAAGGCCTTTCAAAGATTTGTTTCGAACTATTATAAAATACTTATAGAATAAATTAGATTCCGGAGCAAAACTGTTTTATAAGAAGTTCGGAAAGCGTTCTCAGTGCTACATTATAAAACAGGTCAGCAGAGTACATTGACCCTAGCAGCTGTGCAAAGCAACTGGAATTTTGAGCATTTTTGTTGCCGTTCCTGATTTTGCCTAGCTAAAGTTATTAGGCTTATAATTATACAATAAGATACCAATTACAATATTGTTAATTTGCTACTTTAAAGATACATTTAAATGTAAATATGATTTGATTTGCGTATAATTATCGAAGACAAGTTACTTTCTTCTCATTGGATTCTCTCCCGGATTTGTTTATGTGGAATGTAGACATAATGTGTAGATTGTTATCTCCACTAAAAACTGCTTTATCGATGTGCTTGTAGGTAGGTATACATCATGATACAAAGATAACAAGGTATGGCCGATTCGAGAGGATTTTTTTGTGCTGCTACGTCATGAGGTGCCTACTGTCATTTCCAGAGATTTTTTTTTTAGTTTTTCGTATTTTATTGACTGAAATACGTTTTGAATATATTAAAATATTTAACAAAACATTAGTTTCTTCGTTTAAATCACATCCGGAAAAGTAATTATGTGCTAGTGGGAAAGCAAAGAAATTTAAAAATAGAAAATTTTTTTCACTGTGAAAGGACGATTGAAATTGAGACGAACAAATTTCTGACATTTGTCGCCAAAGGAGGCAAGCAATCATTCGACAGATTTTCCGGCCATACCTTGTTAATCTTTGTATCATGGGTATACATCGTTTCGTTCCTAACCTATTTTCAATAATTAGAAATACTTGGAATTAAAATCTTTTAAACTATTTTACTTTCAGGTGGCTATTTAATGTTGGTTTCAACAGTGCGAGTATGACCTCAATCGGTCAAATCGTTCAGAAGTTATATGATCACTAACAGACGCACCAACGATTATATATGTATGCATGTTACAGATTTTAGAATGATTTTATGAAATCGTGCAATTTTTTTATAGATCTTTTTATTCTTTATAGATCTTGTTTCATTTTTTCTAGTTGATTTCTTAAAATTCTCATTTTTATTTTTCTTATTATCTTGTTTAGATGTTTTAACTTATTATAAATATAATATGTTCGTTAATTAAAAATTAATCTCTCAATGGGCGCTAAAATTGAGTCATGCCTCAGTCGATATATTTTATTCTGACGGAAGCGAGAGACAATACATTTCTCAGGTACAGAGCTATGCACAGAAACGGATCATCTTTCGGACGGCTTTTCGTAGCAATGTCCTCTCTACTTAGCTACGGTACTATTAACTAAAATCGACACTTTTTAAATTGGGTGATAATTTATTTAACCTCCATTTCCATGCTAAGATATACATAGCACAATGGCAACATATTACATGTCGTATCCAGAACATTTGTACATACGATTAATTTTCTTTATATCCTTTGCACTCATCTGTATTCGCTGTCCAATTATTACATTCTTAGCACGTGGAACTATTGTATTTTTACCATTCTTTGTAAATGCATAGGAACTGTAGTGCATTATACTGCCATAATCGTAATCTAGTCCAAAATTGCTTACAACACTGCTTGAATGGACATTGAATTGTCTTTCCAAGCCCTCTTTGATATTTTCTTTTATGATTATAACATATTTGTCACGATTATATGTACTATGTTGATGATAAATTCCAAGAGAATGTAGTAATTCATGAATTACAGTGCCTAGTTTAAAGCAGCCCTTTCCAACTATATTAAAATGCAAATTTACTATTTGTGGCTTTCCACTATAACCCAAAGCTGCGTAGCATCCAGGTCCAACACTCTATAATGACGAGAGGTGTTTTAGTATTTATAAAATTGTTATAACTCTTAAACTGTTTTACCGTTATATTAATAAAACCAGTTGTCTCTTGGGTGCGAGGCAGAAAACGTATACAAGTAAAACTTTCGATATGATTGAAGGCTTTGCGAATATGAGTGATGTGTTCCCTTCCTAAAATTTTTGAATCTCAAGTAAATATGAAGCTATTTATAGCACATTGTAATTAAAAATTTCTCACCAAATTCCGGGCCAAATTCGTAATAGACCGTGTTGTTAGGCCATCTGTAGTTGCGACTTCTAGCGCCACTCCTTCGGAGTGAATACAATATAGCACTCATTTGATAGTCATCCAATTTCATATCACCTTCGAAATAGTCTCCATATTCTCCGGGGTCACTACTTTTTACCATGATATTCTCTGGAGTCTCTAGGAACAGCAAGAATAAAAATGACAATTTAGTTTTCATTTTACTTAATTTATTTATCTACCAAGCCAAACAACAATACTGTGATTGCTTTCGATTGATGGTTTTCGAGATTACATCTAATAAATTGAATGAAATTCGAATTACCTGTTTTATTTTTAAAGAGGGACACGACAATTCGGTGCAACCGGTAGAATAAATTGAAGATATAGGCAAGATGTATTTATGCGACCTTATTAAAGAGTGGATAATAATAAAATCCCAACTGATTACTAAGAATTTAGTAATCCGGAGCAGAACACAAATACGCAGCATAAAATAAAGCCCACCTACATACGCTATTTCGCTCCATCAATCTTGAGAGTAAATTTGACTAGATGCACACACACAGATGTTTGTAGATGTCAAATGTAGTTAAGTTTCTGTTCATGTCAGTACTCATATAAAAACAATTCTAAATCATCTGACCGACCTGAATAGCTTTAATAATGAAGAGAAAACAGTCACATCTCAATAAATTTATATAAAACATACACAATTTCAAAAATACAAGCCAAAGTTATCCATAATTGATAACTCAAATCCAAATCAGGTCCTATTCGCTAAAACTCGAATATTTGTTATTATTGTTTAGGTAAATAGAGCTGCGGTTAAATTAAGATCATTAATAACGAATGCGAATAGTTTGTCTGAATTTTTGCAGGTATTCAATGAATGAAAATATATTTTACTTTTTAATCATTACAATATACATACATACATACATACTATATGAAATTACTCACAAATAAATTATTTTTCAAGCATTAGAAAACATTCAGTTGGGTTCTGTCGGGTGGCTATGTAGCCTGTCTCGAAAAGTTAAGCTGTGACGTCAATTACAGCGCTATTAATACCGATTTTTTAACTGCTGGCCCTTTTTAATTAGTATGCAGTCATGTGGAGGCGTACATCTATCGGTTCAAAATTTATCAAAATAAATAGTAAAAATACTGTCTTTCGACCAAAGATTCTCGATTAAGAATTCTGCAGAGGACCATGTCTCTTATAATAGTCGGCACAGCTTGTAATTCTGCTAACATATATTTTTGTATAAATTTATGGAGCACCATTGTTTCTGTTACATATTTGCGATTCCTATTCACCTGTGAAATTAAATATAATTAATATGCAGAAAATATTTCATTTATGTTGCGCACCTTTTTTGACTGATGGCGATGAGAATTTAAATATTCATATTATGACAAAAACACTAAATATGATAGCTTTTTTCCCCCTCACCTTAAAAACAAATATTTTTAATAAAATTACAGAACAATTGAGCTTACCTTGCTTTACATGCTAAATAAAAACCAAATATTGATTAAGATATTTATTAATGAAATTTTATCTAACCTACCTTTGAATATTGTGGAGTGGTGCTCTCCTAGATTTTGAAAAAAAAATGACATTCTTGAGACGGAATTATGAGTTTGTTGGTTTTCGGTTGCTCAGCATTTACTCCAATTGTAAATTGAATCGCCAAATTCGAGTCAATAAAAACAATTATAAAATGCAATTAAATCGATTACATTTTGTTACATGTGGCTTACCTATGATCTAATTAACATTATTGAAGTTGATGTAGGAATACCACAAATAAGTCAATACGTTCACTTTTTCACTAAACAAACAAATTCCAAAATGCAAATAATTAAAAATGACAGCCTAGAATGAATTACTTTGATTTTACTTCAACTCTGGGTTTCTTAGATTCGATATGAAAAACTGGCGCCAATGATTATCTAATCTTGCGTCTTTACGAGATAATTTTTTGTCTTGTTTTCGTTTTTTTTTCAAACAGTTTTGGCAGACTTCAATTAACGTATCAATCAGTACGCTTACATGGGGTTTTTGTTGAATTAATTCCAATTAAGTTCTTGACTTGCAATTTGCTTGAAATCTTGTTTTTGTTCCCCTTTATCATTTTCATAGCTCGCAGATATGAAAAATGTTAAAGTACTGCAGTTGCGTTTACATGAATTTTTCAAGTAAATTGAGCAAAAATTTTGTGATTTACTCAAGTATACTTGAAGTCAATCCGCGTTTACATGATATTTTGATTACTTGGTCTCTACTTTAATTATACTTCAAGTATTCATCTAACCGTACTGAATGACTAACGTTTGTTATTTGTGTCATATGGCAAGGCCAGCCTGTAGACAAATTATAATAAACTCATCAATGGACTCAAACAAATAATTTACTTGTTTACAGATAGGGTACTTGTGATACTTCATCTCTTTCATCTTTTTTTTTGAAATCATAGGGTATACTAAGTTTATCATTCCGTTTGTAACGCATAAAAAGAATGATGGTAGAGCAAAATAGATTGGGCACCCACGCATAATACTCAAAATTAATTTGATTAGATTCATTCCCAGTGCCGGATCTAGGAAACTTTTGAGGTGGGTGGGCAAAGACGCCAGTTGCCATCCACTCTAACAACGACCCTTTGTTCGAACCAAATCGCTTCGAAGATATTTTTGTAACAGGTACCTTCTAAAAAGAAAACATCCTGAAAACAAAGCATCAACATTTTTAGTAAAATTAAATCAAATTTGATTACTCTTCATCAAAAGACAGGTACACAACCAAACAAAGCCATGTATTTGTCATCTACATAACACATCCCAGCAAACATGGCGAAATGCAGAAGATTCACTTTCTTATCACCTGGACGATAAAATATCTCGCAGATGATAAGCATATTCGTATTGCATTCTTAACTTCCAACGGGCGAAACTGTTACCCCGAAGGAAAAACATCTTGAAGAAACGAATGCGTATCTTCTACGCGATACGTTAAAGTAATTTGCCAATATCCCTTCCTGGCGAGTTATTTTCATTTCATTAATAAGAAACGTATTCGTTTCTTCAAGATGATTCGCTTTCTTATCGTCTAAGCAAAACGTTCAGCAATAGTCGAAATAAATCCTTTGGAATTTGTAGTAAGGAATTTAGAAGATATTTCTTTAAAGTAGGCATATATTTATTTAATTAATTTTGTTTTTTTTAATATGAATTGGTGGAATTAAAGTCACTAGTGAACTCCCAAATTAATTACTGTCATGAAGTCTAATGACACGTTCTTCCAAATGATAAACTCGTGCATCATAGAGATGACAAATAAGCGAAACTATTGCCTTCTTGCTTCCACATTTAAAATCAGTAAACAAAATTGTTTGTAATTTCATCTTCTTTTCGTCTACGCAAGACAAGGAAGAAATCATTTCACAGTATTTGCTTTAATTTCGTGTGGAAGATATTTTGGAAATATCATCCACATATCGCCCGGAAGATTTTTCATCCAAATGTTTGCTGGGATTGCACAAATACAATACATAAGTATAGCTTCATCGAGCAGATGAAAAATCATTAGCATATATTTGAACTGTTAGATTTGTGCTAAAAACAATTCCTGCAAACGGAACGTATTACAAAAATACCATGCTAAAAATGAGTTCTAAAAGGAAAACATATTCAATCTAATTACAATTTTCCCAAAAATAGGTACAAGATCTATCAAAAGCATGTGTTGTCATGTAGCATAATGCATGGCACAAATACAATCAGATCAATTTGCAACACTATCATTACCGTTATTACAAGTATCATCCAACGAGACTTTCTTCTCTACGTGATAGAGAGCACATTTTCGCAAATACAATTTAATTTGTCACAGCAGAATATGTTGCTCCAAATTTCTTGTTGCTATGAATTTTTGTTCGTTGCTATGCAAATTTTATCGCTAGTACCGAAAGATCACAGCTGCACTGCAAATTCTTGTAATCATACGCCTCTGTTACCCCATCAGTGGTGTCGTGTGCAAGCAAGGGCTACATAAACGACAAGCTGACTGATCTCGATCTCTTAACTCTTGCGAGAAGATGTGGCGCAGCAGCTGTAAGGAAAAGAACAAACAACAACACGAGAGGTGATAAAAACCAAACCAAAGATCAACAAGAAGGAAAAGCAAAACATCTAATCGAACTGAGGACCAAAGATAAGCCCCAACGCCCTAAAGAAGACAAATCTGAATGATGTGAAAAAAAAAATCAAAGAAAATCCAAAGAAGGAAGACAATGGAGAAATTTAAAAGCGGAATAGCACTTGACTTGACTTCACTTGATCTCGATCTCTTTTTGTACTTGGCATCGCGGGAATAAACGCATCTTAATTCGGGTCTCAACTGTAGTTAAGATATTTATTAACATTTCTGGTCTCAGCGGGAATAAACACACCTTATTTCGGGTCTCGACTGAAGATAAGATATCACTTTAAGCCGGGTCTCGACTGACTTAAAGCATATTATCTCGGATCTCGACTGAGATAATCTTTTACTAACAGTAATTTCTGGTCTCGATGGAAATAAACGCATCTTATTTCGAGTCTCGACTGGAAATAAAATAACACTTTAAGCCGGGTCTCGACTGACTTAAAGAATATTATCTCGGGTCTCGACTGAGATAATCTTTTACTAACAATTATTTCTGGCCTCGACGGGAATAAACGCTCCTTATTTCGAGTCTCGACTGGAAATAAAATAACACTTTAAGCCGGGTCTCGACTGACTTAAAGAATATTATCTCAGATCTCGACTGAGTTAATCTTTTACTAACGATCATTTCTGGTCTCGACGGAAATAAACGCTCCTTATTTCGAGTCTCGACTGGAAATAAAATAACACTTTAAGCCGGGTCTCGACTGACTTAAAGAATATTATCTCGGGTCTCGACAAAGATAATCTTTTACTAACAAAAATTTCTGGTCTCGACGGAAATAAACGCATCTTATTTCGGATCTCGACTGATTTAAAGAATATTATATCGGGTATCGACTGAGATAATCTTTTACTAACAATTATTTCTGGCCGTGACGGGAATAAACGCATCTTAATTCGGGTCTCGACTGAAGTTAAGATATATACTAATAATTATTTCTGGTCTCGACGGGAATGAACGCATCTTAATTCGGGTCTCGACTGAAGTTAAGAGATTTACTAACAATCATTTCTAGTCTCGGAGGAAATAAACGCAACTTATTTCGGGTCTCGACTGAAGATAAGATAACACTTTTAGCCGGGTTTCGACTGACTTAAAGAATATTATCTCGGATCTCGACTGAGATAATCTTTTACTAACAATCATTTCTGGTCTAGGCGGTAATAAACTCATCTTACTTCGAGTCTCGAATGAAGATAAGATAACACTTTAATCCGGGCCTCGACTGACTTAAAGAATATTATCTCGGGTCACGACTGAGATAATCTTTTACTAACAATAATTTCTGGTCTCGACGGAAATAAACGCATCTTAATTCGGGTCTCGACTGAAGATAAGATAACACTTTAAGCCGGGTCTCGACTGACTTAAAGAATATTATCTCGGGTTTCGACTGAGATGACATTTTGTTAACAATTATTTCTGGTCTCGACGGGAATAAACACATCTTAATTCGGGTCTCGACTGAAGAGAAGATAACACTTTAAGCCGGGTCTCGACTGACTTAAAGAATATTATTTGGGGTCTCGACTGAGATAATCTTTTACTAACAATAATTTCTGGTCTAGACGGAAATAAACGCATCTTAATTCGCGTCTCGACTAAGATAACACTTTAATCCGAGCCTCGACTGACTTAAAGAATATTATCTCGGGTCACGACTGAGATAATCTTTTACTAACAATAATTTCTGGTCTCGACGGAAATAAACGCATCTTAATTCGGGTCTCGACTGAAGATAAGATAACACTTTAAGCCGGGTCTCGACTGACTTAAAGAATATTATCTCGGGTTTCGACTGAGATGACATTTTATTAACAATTATTTCTGGTCTCGACGGGAATAAACACATCTTAATTCGGGTCTCGACTGAAGAGAAGATAACACTTTAAGCCGGGTCTCGACTGACTTAAAGAGTATTATCTGGGGTCTCGACTGAGATAATCTTTTACTAACAATAATTTCTGGTCTAGACGGAAATAAACGCATCTTAATTCGCGTCTCGACTAAGATAACACTTTAATCCGGGCCTCGACTGACTTAAAGAATATTAGCTCGGGTCACGACTTAGATAACCTTTTACTAACAATTATTTCTGGTCTCGACAGGAATACACGCATCTTAATTCGGGTCTCGACTGAAGAGAAGATATCACTTTAAGCCGGGTCTCGACTGACTTAAAGAATATTATCTCGGATCTCGACTGAGATAGTCTTTTACTAACAGTAATTTCTGGTCTCGACGGAAATAAACGCATCTTAATTCGGGTCTTGACTGAAGTTAAGATATATACTAATAATCATTTCTGGTCTCGGCGGAAATGAACGCATTTTATTTCGGCTCTCGACTGAAGATAAGATAACACTTTTAGCCGGGTCTCGACTGACTTAAAGAATATTGTCTCGGGTCACAACTGAGATAATCTTTTACTAACAATTATTTCTGGTCTCGACGGGAATACACGCATCTTAATTCGGGTCTCGACTGAAGTTAAGATATTTACTAATAATTATTTCTGGTCTCGGCGGAAATGAACGCATATTATTTCGGGTCTCGACTGAAGATAAGATAACACTTTAAGCCGGGTCTCGACTGACTTAAAGAATATTAGCTCGGGTCACGACTTAGATAACCTTTTACTAACAATTATTTCTGGTCTCGACAGGAATACACGCATCTTAATTCGGGTCTCGACTGAAGAGAAGATATCACTTTAAGCCGAGTCTCGACTGACTTAAAGAATATTATCTCGGGTCTCGACTGAGATAATATTTTACTAAATAATTTCTGGTTTCGACGAAAATAAATGCATCTTAATTCGAGTCTCGACTGAAGATAAGATAACACTTTAAGCCGGTTCTCGACTGACTTAAAGAATATAATTTCGGGTCACGACTGAGATAATCTTTTACTAACAATTATTTCTGGCCTCGACGGGAATACACGCATTTTATTTCGGATCTCAACTGAGATTATCTTTTACTAACAGTAATTTCTGGTCTCGACGGAAATAAACGCATCTTATGTCGAGTCTCGACTGGAAATAAGATAACACTTTAAGCTGAGTCTCGACTGACTTAAAGAATATTATCTCGGGTCACGACTAAGATTATATTTTACTAACAATTATTTCTGGTCTCGACGGGAATAAACGCATCTTAATTCGGGTCTCGACTGAAGATAAGATAAAACTTTAAGCCGGGTCTCGACTGACTTAAAGAATATTATCTCGGGTCTCGACTGAGATAATCTTTTACTAACAATAATTTCTGGTTTCGGCGAAAATAAACGCATCTTAATTCGGGTCTCGACTGAAGATAAGATAACACTTTAAGCCGGGTCTCGACTGACTTAAAGCATATTATCTCGGATCTCGACTGAGATAATCTTTTACTAACAATAATTTCTGGTTTCGACGAAAATAAACGCATCTTATTTCGAGTCTCGACTGAAGATAAGATAACACTTTAAGCCGGGTCTCGACTGACTTAAAGAATATTATCTCGGGTTTCGACTGAGATAATCATTTATTAACAATTATTTCTGGTCTCGACGGGAATAAACGCATCTTAATTCGGGTCTCGACTAAAGTTTAATATATTTACTAAAAATTATTTCTGGTCTTGACGGGAATAAACGCACCTTAGTTCGGGTCTCGTCCGAAGTTAACATATTTACTAACAATCATTTCTGTTCTCGATGGAAATAAACGCATTTTAATTCGGGTCTCGACTAAAGATAAGATAACACTTTAAGCCGGGTCTCGACTGACTTAAAGAATATTATCTCGGGTCTCGACTGAGATAATATTTTACTAATATTAGCACTTTATTTATGGTCTCGACGGAAATAAAGAATTGTTTTAACCCATGGTTAGAAAAAAGGGTCTTAACATTAGCTTAATGCCAACCCTCAAGGGTCAAGTTGTAGATCGGTGCTTACCAGTCACTTGTAACAAAATAATATTTATTCATATACCTCTTTTATTATAAATTATCTCATATATATATATTTACATATTATACTCTTCTGGTGCATATTTATTAAATATCATAATTTGACTTTATTCTATATTAATTTTACATACATATATATATTGGCGATTTTATATTGCAATTTTTTGCCAATAAGTGTTTTTCAGTGTGATATAAAAATTCTCTCTCTCCTTTGTTAACACGATTAATGGAGATATTTAAACTAAATAAGTGTGCCAGTGTTTTGAAGTTAAGTTATTCTAACTTTTCGCTCTACATTAACCCCATATATTGAATATTGATTTATATATCTATTGTTAACAATCCTGTAAGTGTGTTTCCCTATACGTTTGAATCGTTGACGTAATAATTTTTATACATAATCTGATTTTAACGTAGTTAATGGGCAATCCTAAAAAATAAGTGTAACAATTTCTTGGAAGTTAAAGGGAATTGAATAGTATTTGTTTTGATAAGAGATAATTTTTTTGTTCAAGAAGGCATTTATTTAGATTCTCCGGTATATAGCAAAAGCTAAAAATGTTTTTATTTGTTATTTTATCACACAACCCATTATATTTTTGGTAACAACTTTCAAGTCTTGGTTTTGTCTCATCAACTTGTCCCAAACAGCGAAATTGAGTGTCTTGAAAAACAAATGAAGAAATAGAATAAAGAAAAGAAATGAAAAAATGAAAAAAATTTGAGAAAAATAGAAAAAAAATTTTATTAAAAATAATTTTAAAAAATTTAAGAAACCAGATTCATTCGAAACGAATTGATCCTGTATACGCCCGCAGTGGGGTGAAAAAAGGAAAAGAAAAAGAAAAAAGAAGAAGCGGTTCGTGTTAGCAGAAAACCTAACACTCGTCGGTACAGCTTGGTTTTCTGCTAAGTAGACGCTTGAAACAGATCGAATTGATCTCCTCTCATATAAATTCAGAATAAATTCTGGGTGTGAATTATATGAGGCAAAAACTCCTATATTACACTAAGGAGGAAGAAATAAAAGTAGAGATTACTGTTTAGGATTTTTTACCGGGGTAAATTAATATTTGTTCTTTCTTTTTTCCTAAAGAGTAATCTCTACTTTTATTTTGATAAGAGAGTCGACTACTGATCTTTATCCAAATTTACCAGTGCATTCATTTCAGTTTCACTAAGTTCAAATTCGCGTGTACGTTCTACAAACGGACAGTACATTTTATGGTTCTTCAAGCCGAATCTAAGGTCTAGTGTTTTATCTTATCAATCTTTTAAGCATGTCTGCACTTCAAAAACTTTGGGGCAACCAAGCCACCTCTGCAATAATCTTCGACAAATCGTTCAATAACTACACCAAGACTGATGTAGAAAAACGAATGAAAGGTTTTATTTCTGAGCGATTAACCGCTCTAATTGAAATCTGGTCAGATTATAAGAAAGATCACTATACAATTATTCAAACCACGCAGGCTTTGGAAGATAGTGAACTTCAAAAATACGATTATTTCTCAAACGATCAATTTTCGAAGATGGAAAATAAATATTTCATGTTTCGAGGTATTCTTACGGATGCATTAAATGCATTCGAAACAAAGTTTGCACCAAGTCCAAAAACAGAGAATGAAACTTCGTCGTGTCTGAGATTGCCTAGCATCACAATCCCAAAATTCGCTAGTTCTTACAATTCCTGGAGACCTTTTCACGATCTATTTAATTCCCTGGTGCATTCAAATTCTGCGTTATCTCCGGTGCAGAAATTGCATTATTTGAAGTTAAGTGTATCTGGAGAGGCAGAGCACTTATTGCGTCAATTTCCTATGCCCAACTCGAGTTATGACAGCGCATGGAAGATACTGCTTGAAAGGTATGATAATAAACGAGTCTTGGTAAACGCCCAATTTAAAGCACTCTTTAATCTACCTAAAGCAGCACATGAATCAGCCAATCCTATCAATACTTTGCTACATAAATCTTCCGAATGTATCTTTGAACTCGAGGCATTGCAAGTTTCCACTAAGCAATGGGATGCAGTTCTCATCTATATAGTGGTACAATGTTTGCCAGCAGAAACGCACCGCTCATGGGAGCAAGAGGTCAATACTGCAGAAGGACTTCCCACTTTCGAATCCTTAAAAATATTTTTACAATCTAGATTTAGAATTTTAGAAGCCATAGTCGATACCAAACCCTCCCTAGAGAACAAAAACGCTCAAGTCCCGAGAGCATCTAACCATTTTATGTCATATATCCAAGCATGTACCTTGTGCAAAGAGCAGCACCGTCTATTTAAATGTCCGAAATTCATAAAACTTGATGTAGACAATAAATTCAAAGTTGTCACATAAATTCAATTGTATAATAATTGCCTATCAAAGGGCCACAGCACGAAAACTTGTACAAGTAAGTTTTCATGTTAGCGATGTGGAAGGAGGCATCATTCTTTACTTCATTGGAGTAATGCCACTCCAAGGGCCTCGACCCAATTCAAGCCAAGGTAGCAGTAATCAGAAGCTCAACCTTGTAATTCACCTTCCACATCCAATAACTCTCTTCACACGCTTCACGCAAAAATCCGACGAACCAAACAAGCACTGCTTGCAACAGCATTGTTAAACGTTCCTACAAAAAGGGAAACATGTTGGTATTGATAGATTTGATAGATTCAGGCTCTCAAGTTTCATTTGTAATCCAAGCCGCCGCCTGTAACCTGCTATCATCCACTACAAATGTGGAAATTCAAATCACTGGCCTGGGAAAAACCGAAACTACAAATGTTCAAAAACAAACTACATTGAAAATTTATCCTTATTCATCCACAACTAAGGCAACCACGGTCACTGCCCTTATAGTGGATACAATTACGGACATTTTACCTCTTTCAACCATTCTAAACAAAAAATAGAGTCATATACATAAGCTACCACTTGCCGATCCGTTTTTCGTTAAACCAGGAAAAATGGACCTGCTTTTAGGAGCAGATGTGTACAGCGAAATTCTCTTGGAAGGTTTACGAAAAGGTCCTCCAGGACCACCAACTTCCCAAAACATTACCCTCGGATGGATACTTTTCGGAAAGCTAAAAAATACATCCACATTCTTAACAGGATCTGCGTTAATGGGGAATACCAGTGAACAGAAAAATCAAATTTTTATCCTATCCACTACTATAATGGTTTGAGCATGAGAAAAAAACTTATCTGTGCTTTGTGCTTTTAAGCTCTATATCCTTTGCTCGGGTAACACAGATCCTTCTAGCGCAGACTATATAAAGATGGAGAATTGGAAGAATTTTCTTTCTGTTTAGCACTCACACAGCCAGCCAGCGGCAACGTCCCACGCACACAACGTATATCGTGGTAGGATCGGAGTCAGCCACAGCCGCAGTCATGAAGCAGGACGAGCTCATGGGTCGTGCATGCGTACATCGTAGTAGCAGCATAGCCAGTCACAGTCAGTCATCAAGGAGGCTGACATTGCTAAATTAGGAATATATCAGAAAGAGAAATAAATAAAAATGAGTGTGCGTTTGCTCGATGAGCTCTGTGTACATACGGATGTGAGCTATGGTTGAATATTTCGTGGGAGTGGGCTGCGTTCCAATGTGAATACATATTCATTCTTTTCTGCCTTGTTGTTTGTTTGCTTTTTGCAAATCTCAGTTTTAGATGTAATTTCGAATTTTTTTATTACCTAGATGAAATATAATAGGGTATACTAGATTTGTCATTACGTTTGCATTGTAGCCATACAAAAATTTTGTTTTTCACTATATATTTAGGCACTACCCGAGAAAGCGTCAACGTAGAGAGCTGAAATTTTGTATATACAATTTAAAAAATGAAGTAAATTGGGCAACCCATTTATGGTGTTAATATAAAAAAACAATTTATTGTTATAATTATTTTAGAATTTTAATTTTTAAATCATATTTATTACTTTAAATTACAAACTGTTTTTTGTTGTTCTAATAATAACAATAACAAAGTTATAAATTTTGACTATCAGGACCTGCAATTGTCCCTACGATAGCGTTAAGGTTGATATTATCACCACTCGTATTATTTGATGTTAATATCGAAAGGCTGACGTTGCATATATTGCATTTAAAATAAGTTGTAAAAATAAAACCGCGATGTTTTTCTTTTATGGGAATTAAATTACTTATTTAGCAACCCAACGCTATGCAATGTTCAGTTAATTTAAGAAGGCTTTGCAAAACAAAAACTCTAAATCAATAAGGCGGAATCCTTCCCAATGAAATTTCGCACCTTGATTCGAATTTCCGCTTTCAGAAGCAGCGACTTCTAAATACACTGAAATAATTTCATGGTCATCTTCTACCACAAGTTCATTTTCAGAAATTACGCACACGATTGCAAACAATGCAATAAAATGTGTAAAATTCAAATGAAAATTATATTTGGTTAGTTTTCTAAAGTAACCCTCTGGCCTCTGATTAATGCGGTAGTCAATTTGTCGAATGCGAAATAACCAGTGATGAAAAATTTGATAATAATGAAAAATTGTACTTTTTCGTATCATCATCATGAATAAAGATCTAAATCAATCTGTGACGACACTATGAGTTTGTCTCAACTCGTCTGAAAAATACTATGCCATAGTAGAAGTTTCTATGAGATCATCGTAATTTTAAGTAAGTAAAAAAAAATCTAAGACCAATTCTTGTGGTACCCTGGATGAATGCCTCCATTCTCTTCCTTTTCTCTGTAAAATTAAATTTAAATAAGTAAAAACATTAGATTTGGTCTAAGACCAATTCTTATGATACCCCACATGAATGCCCGTATGTAATTTCGTATGGTAACCAATCTGTACAAGTAGGGTATAAAAAGAAAAAAAATTCTGAAAAGACCAACAAACTTCACAACTTCATATATTTTCAATATTTCAATAAATATTCAATTATACTGAAGTTGTGATAACGTTTGCAATTTTACCATGTATCTATTTATATATATTTATATATTATATATATTATATATATATATATATATATATATATATATATATATATATATATATATATATATATATATATATTTAGGGATACCTTTCGTCATCATCATCACATTCAGGCTAATTTTCCTGTTCACACTACCTAAAAATTATTCTATAGTTATACTGACTTACAATTTCATAAGATAATGTGCAATCTCACTTACATCAGTAAATTTTTTACGCTGGGGCTTGTACTTTGGGTATTGCTCGCTGGTCGTCCACTCACTACATTACTCAAGTACATTGAATAAGCTTTCTGCGCCACGCGCCACCTAGCGAAACTTTTGCATACAAAAAAAAACGACTGTGTCCATGATAATACCACACAAAACAGCAAGTGTGTCCATGATAATATCATTTATTGACAATTGTTTTATTTTATTATTACGCTGTAAGCATAAGTTTTCTTGCAATTTTTATACAAAATCGAGTAAATAACATTACAATGTTTAATTTTAGATACTTTGTAACTTTTAATATACATTGGGACGCTGTTAAAAATTTGATCGAAAAGTGTTCATTTTGCCATATGTTGTTTAGGTAAAATATTAGCCCAAAAAATTCAAAAAAGAGAAAGTAAAAAACTTATCTCATCCTTTTATAGCACATCTTTGGATTTATATCAAAATCGGGTCATAAATGACTTTCACTTAGCTGGAAAGTGGTGCAAGAGATGACAGTTTTTAACAATTTTACAAATTTCAGATAATTATATAATAATTTTTGGATTAATTTTGAGAAAATTCCTACACTTATCTCACGGATTGGACCTTTATCTAAACATTAAAATTTATTTGCAATAATAAGACACACCAATTGAGAACAATTGAATGAAAACAACGGTATCAAAACAATAATTAAACTGCTTTATTACGTACAAATGACAAAAGAAATTTGACGCCGGCGCTTCCGCTAAGGCAATTTCTTTTGGTCAATATGTTGCACAGCGGATGTGAGGTAAAATCGTTTAGCGAGTACCAAGCTTTACTCCTTATCGCTTTGAGCTAATCAGGTGGCTCCATTATTATTTGGCTCATTGTTTTCAAGCAAGAAGTGCAAAGGTTCTTTATTTACGTGTAGACTGGTGACAGGCCTTGTCTACCTAAGAATTATTACCGTGGACATGGGTACACTTAACGATTGCTCATTATATGTTGCAACTTGACCCCAGTCGTGTGCGCATAGCTGTTTGTTTATTGTTCTCATTCTCTTTGTGGGATCAGATAACCGTGATTTATGAATGGGAGATGCTTGTTTGAATTTTGTAGGTGATGCGTTATGAATCAGAGGCAATTGAATTGGTTATTGCTTGATCATATTATTTGGATTATTTTGGGGATTCATAACACCTTTCGCCTAAAAATAATTTTTCTTTTATATTCTTGAAGAGGACATAAAAAAAATTTGAGGGTTGCTGATGCTCGAAAATCTAGAGTACATAATTTGATTAGTACTATGATATGATATTATATAGTACTTAGTGGTATGTATAATACAAACTTAGATTATTTGCTATAATTTATTTTAGATTTAGTTGCTATGATAATCATACTAATTAGCTTAATCGTGTATGATTTATTTATGCTAGATTAAATGATTATATTTGTTTCTTATTTTACAATTACTTAATTACACGGAAATAAAAATCAATCCAATGTGGATTAAAGCAATCAAATTTACAAGTGTATTGGAGCCAATCCAAATTTTGATTAATATCTACCAAAGATATGGTGAAATCAATTTTGTTCCAATAAACAGTATTGAGCAACAAATAAGTGGAAACATCAAATAGATATGATTAAAATTAGCGTTTGTTACTAAATTATAGAAAGTTAATACAGAAGTTCAGTAAATTATTTTCTAATAAACAGTAAATTTTGTATTATTATTAGTAAAACACTTTCTGAGTTTTGGCATCGTATTCACTGAATTTAGAAAAAGATAAGATTAATCATAGAAATTTGTCTGCTACTTTTCAGTAAGTACATATTTGGATACATATTATCTAATTCATTACTATTAATAATAATCAAACTGATGTATAATTTCCACCTTTATATAGTTACTATTACTAAACAGACCTGATATTTATACACTTATAAAATGAGAAAATAAAAACAACGGCTGCAGATTTTGTTTTATTTAATTAAAAACATATAAAAATTCGTACTAAAACAATTAATATTCAATCAGTATTGAAAAGAAAATAATTATCTAAATATAAATTCAAATTTATAAGGCTTACACACATCTTTTCTTTATGAAGTTTCAACTATCTGGCAACGTATGTACTTGAACAGATTTATCAGGAAAGTCTTTAATATTTTGAAAAAATATTTCATTGCACGTTTCTTTCAGGAAAAAACATCTGAAATGTATGTCTTTATTTGTGATTTTATTTCTATCTAAAACTAAATATATCCCAAAATCTTCAGAAATTAAAATGTTTATAATTTCAAACAAATGTTCCTTAAATAAATAAAAGCCGGTTTTATAGTCTGTTCCTTTGTAATTAATATGTGTAACTACTGATATGTTCTGAATGATTATATTAGGAAATGTCTATCTAAAGTCTACGAAATACTTTTTGTTCATTAAATTATCATCGTATTTAACTACATGGATGTTACTATTAGGTTTTACAGGACATAAGCATGTAAGAAAATTTCATAGCGCACTTCTTCGAAATTGAAAGGGAAAGATTCCTTCTGGATGTCGTAACGTTAGTATAGTTTACCATTTCTCTATGCTTAGACTCAAATCTCATACACCATAAATATCTTAAAGGACCAGATTTCCGAATTATATTCGGATAATGAACAAGAAAGTGGTGTTTTGGTTTAAGGGGATCGTTAAATAGTTCCAAATACATAAAATAATGTTGGGAAATTTTTCTTTCTAGATTCGTTAAATCGGATTGTGTGAAAGAGGGTGCCAGTAATAATTCGACAATATCTTCCAGTAAAGAAACATATTTCCATACGTTATCTCTCCGAGGAACCAAGTCTTCGATAAAGCATGAAAAAAAATGTTAAACGTAAATTATTAGTATTAAGGTGGTGCTGTTTTATGGCCTGGCGTTTATTTCTAATCTCAATTGGGCCGTAATTAAAATTTTAAATTCTATAATTCAGATCATCTAAAGAAAAAAAATTGCTTTCAATAAAGTACTTGACAGAATTTAAAATACCGTATTTGATAACACCCTCAAATAGATCATGCATTATATCAACCGAGAAGCTTTGTGGAACGTGGAAAGATGGAATTGAATTAAACAAAGAATTATGTTGAATTCCAGTTGCAAGATAATCATTTAAAAATAATTGTTCTTCATACATTTTTTTCGATCTCATACAAATTAACTTTTCTCTGGTACCTTTTTTACTCTCAACTTTTTTCTGAATGCAAAATCTGCAAAAATAAGTATGCAAAAACGATTTAGCAAATCCCAAATTGTGTTAAGATCGAGATTGTCGCCTATTATTAATCCTGATGCAAAATGTATTTTACGTTTTGAGTTATTTATATTCAGTTCAATTCCATCTGTTTCTAGTTCACGTATGACGTCAACAAGTCGATGTAAGACCTGCGCAGTATCAATTTTTTTTATAAACAAGGCCTTTAAAAACATAGCTGGGAAAATATTTGAGAGTTAAGAGATTTCTTCTGAAGAATCATCTGGTTCAAAATCGTCATAATACAAAAAAAAGATAATAACTGTTTTTTCACCTATTGAACTAACCTTTTGCTTCCAACAATTTCCTTGCGTAAAATTTCTAAGGACATCATTTTTTGAATTTGGAAGACTTTGCACATTTTTAGCAGTATTTTCAAAAACTTGAGGAAGTTCAAAATATTTCTTCAATTGGTACTTAGTTGGCATAACAAAATCTTTTTTATCTAAAGAACATCCTCCGTTCTTCACTACTTCACTAACTTGGGTTTCAATTACAAATTCTTTAGGTTTTTCCATTAGTTTCTGTTCACATACAAATTTTATTAATTTATGCTCAGTATTAAAGCTTTTAAACAAAGAAGTACATATATTTAAAAATACATCTAGTTCTCCTTTGTAGTAAATTTGGCTAGAAATTTTTATTCTTAAAATATTAAAAATAGAAGCAAATATTTCTCTAATATCATTTGTAATAATCTCGATTTACTTATTGGTCTTGTGACTTAAGGTATTTAATTTACACACAAATTCCAGAATTGTGTTTCGAACATCAATTTCGAAATCACTATGTTCCTCTTGATAAAAGCTTTGATTATTCACACTAATTTCTTCTTTGCTTAAATTAAGTATTTCTTTTCCGTTATCAACAACAATCTTTAAATTTTTTGTAAAAACATCTGGTACATCTGCGCAATGTTTATTAGTTAAATGTTTTTTAAATGCTTTCAAATTTGTAAAAGTTTGAATACAATTCTTTTGGGCACATTTTTAGGAAATATTACTTGGTGTAAAATGCTTTTATTTTAGATGAGAATAAAGTAAATGAACAGAATTTAAAGCTTCAGTGCATAGGAAACAAAAGTACATTATGAAAATCGTTAATTAATACATAAAGATAAAAACACTGATATTTATTAGTCCACTAATTCGGACAAAAGGCTACTTAAAACGGATAGCGTTTTATTACTGTCTTCGATATAAATATATTTTCAGAAACTTCCAAACCATTTTGCTTTGAGTTTGATATTAGCTGCGTTTTTTTATCTCTCTGATCTGATCCGGTTCAAATTTATGTACGTAAAACAACAAAAATTCGTGATCCATCATTGTTATTTTACGTACATAAAATTGAACCGGATCAGATCAGAGAGATAAAAAAACACAGCTATTGTAAATCAAAAACAAAATGAATTGTAATTTTAAAAGCTATTGAAAGTGCATGCAAAAGATTTTCGAATTTATAAAGGATGCTATCATAATATGTATATATTCCGTTAGTTTCTGTGAAATCTTCTGCTCCAACAATGACTATAATAAGTTGTAAAGTAAGGTCATATTCAGACAAAAATTTCTTGATGTTGTTAATACAATTATTATAGTTGTCAAATGATCCCACTCTAACAATCATAAATTGCTGTACGTCTGAAATGCTGAACTTCCATCGCTTTTTAGTTGTTTTTCGTACAGCAACTCCACTTGGGGAAAGGATGGTGTGCAATAAAAGGATTGCCCATATATCACGAATATCTGGGAAGAAATTAGATATATTTATTGCTCTCGAAATAATTGCATATCATATTACCGATATTACTAGAATAACCCAAGTTCTTAAGGAATTTTTAATTTATCCTTTATGCGATCTTGTAGTATAGGTGACATTTTTTCAATAAAATTTTCCCATTTCTTAAATAAAAAGTTTCCTTTTCCTTTGCCTGTGGGCAGAAGTTGAAAGTCAATGTCGATCTAGAATTTATTAAATTTTTATAAAGTAATAATAATAGTTTTAATTGAAAATATTTATATTTACTAATTCCCGTCCATATTCTCGGGTATAAGCAGGCCATCCTTCAATGAATTTACTAATTTTCTAATCCTTAATATTCAATATTTGATCTCTGCGTTGCTGGGTGCTTTCTTTCCACTTAGATTCAACAACTTCCTAAGAGTTTGTATGGTGCTTTAACCAAACTTTTTGTTTCACTTGGTGAAACAATTGTATCTACCAACAATGGAAAAATAAACTACAAGGTAAGCTACATGATATTCACTGAGGTTTTGTATACCGTTATTAAATTCTGGTTCAGCTGTGGATTGAATTTTTCTCTTCTTTTCCAGTGGGAATAGGCCCCCTTTTCTGAGCTATTGCATTTTTGTAACTCGTGTATAGCCTGCCTGTAGGATATCGCTCTGTAGAATGATAGTATGTTTCCTGTAATATACTTATTTTGAGTAAAACATAAATAAGCACTGGTAGCATATCGATGGCAAGCTATACCCATAAATTATCATTCAAAAATGTTCCATTCTCTATGCGCAGAATACTGCAATCACCATACCGACATAACTTGCGTTGCGCTGAGGAAATTTAATTAGATTTTGAGATACAGCGAATTATTTTAAATTGTTATATCTCTCAAGTTAAATAATGGCAGAGGAATTCGATTCAATTTTATATAAAAGTAATAATATCATGTTGAAAATTAATTAAGTTTTTGGAAAATATTTGCAAATTGACAGTTATGTTTTACTTCAAATAAAAATTAAAAGCCTTCTATCGACAATGTACTCAAAGTAGAAGTGTCTACCTATATATATGAATTTCTGCCTATGCAATTATTTTATATTTCAAGATTGATTACTTTAACTCTCCCTTAAATTTATTGCAGATTTGACCTGTTATGTTTTTGAAATCAGCATCATGCATAAAGCTGTTTCTACCTATAAAATGCTTAATGGCGTCTTTAATAAATTAAATCTCTGCAGTGTTGAGTAAGGCACCCGTTTTCTCCAAAAGACTTCTTTATGTTCTGTCCAGTAGTAGCTAAAATTTCTGGCGCGCGGGGCTACAATCGATGTAAACAAAAATCTGAAGTCCAAATATTAAGCCTAATTGAAAAATAAAATTATAAAAAGAAAGAAAACAGTGAGTTGAGCTTTGGTATTGAGCCCGACTAAGGATTTCAAGATAAACGCAGTAAGTGCCCGTAAACTAAATATAACACAGAAGTGGGTATTTGAAAAAATAATTCAGTTTTATAAAACCTTTTCCAAGGGCATTATTAAACTACCATTTTATAATAAGGCCCAAAGCAAAACTTAACTTTTTCAAAATCTAATCAAAGGAATGATTCCCTCTAATCTTGCTAAAACTAAGAAAATAAACAAATTCGGTTATTTTTAATAATTTCGAATAAAAATAAAAATGGGCGGTTGTCGCCCCCAGGGGGATAATAAAGCCCCAACAGCTTTAGTTATAAATTTCTTAACGTACAGGAGAGGAAATCCAAACAGTCTTCATTCTTTGGAACAAGAATAATGTCACAATCAGAATCCTATATAGGAATATTATTTTCATTGAGAATTTGGGTTAGGTTGGGTAATAAGGCCCATGGTCTGTTCCAGTGGGCCTTATTTCCCCTATGAAAAGATTTTACAAAATTACTCATTAATCAAATAATCAGAATGGGGGGCGAAGATAAACACCGAGATCATAAACTACATTGCCTAACGTTTATACTAAACAAGTTACTATATGTGGAAATAGCAATTAAATAACCGAACTTAAGCAGCCATATACCTCTCGGTGACGCAGCGTTGCCATCTTTTTAATATTGAAAAGTCGTACGGACACAACTTTTTGACCGTACAGGCAGCATTTTGGTCGTACAATCCTAACAATAAATTTAATTTCATAATTACGCAGAGATGAATCAGTACACTGAATATATGTTATTTTTCATTTAAAATAAATAAAATAACAATATGCTTTATTCTTAGCATATTCGTAAATATGTATATTTTTTTTATTAATGATGAAAGTAGAGATTACTCTCCTTTCTACTTTCCCTCTTAAACAAATATTTATTAACAATGAAATAAAAAATAAATATAAAACAAAATAAATCTTTATTTCAGCCAGAAAGCTGTCCTTATTTTAAAAACAGGAACATTTTAATTAGGTAGCTCTAAGTAGGTACATATGTAGGTATATTTATTTAACATACTGTCGCATTGCAGTGGTTTCAGATTCTAAGACATTTGTTTTGTTTCAAAGCCTACCTACCTAATATGTATAATTAGTGATAAGAGTTTATGCTTGTATTCATTAAGGTTCCTTCCCATTACCATCTATTAGATTTTCATTGCAGTATGTACCCACATATTAATAAATAAATATATTTTATCATATTTAATTGTGTGTTTTAATTCTCCCTGTATTGCTATCTATTTATTAGGGCATTAAAAAAGAGACAACTACTATATACAAGCGAAATTAAAATATTAAATATGAATTTTTGACAGAGAGAATTGCAAATTCAAATGCGAGTGAAGTCGCGTGCAGATGTTCCTTTTTGTTAAATTATAACTAATTGAATTTAAATACTAAGTACTACGTTTATGCAAATTTTCAAGTCTTATCTTCAAAAATAAAAAGGCTATAGATTATTGAGCAGCAACTGACCCATATATTCCATAGTGCGTCCTGCGTCCTGAAAGTTTAGAGTGCTCTGCGTTACTTACTTTAGAGTCGGGAAAGCTTTGCTTTAAAAGATCTATCAAGTGATCCATTGCATTGAATGCGATGTTATGCTCCGCTAGAAATCCGCAGAGTAAAATTTCAGCTCTTGCCTCTGCCGCTTCTGCATCTGTCGAATTGCTTCCTTTAGCTTGAAAGAACCTCTTCATTTTTTGTTGTTGGCTAGATGAAGATGCTAAAGATATTCTAATTATATAAAACAAATTCATATTTAACCTTTCAAACAACTTACCTGATAGCTTAGATACGTGTTTGGAAGTCTTCGAATGACGCCTTATGATGGTCAATTCCGCAGTAAGACTTTGGTGGCAAACGGAACATTTGGCTAAATATTTATTGTTTCGGTCTTGATATTAGCGATATTTTCCCACTCTTTTCGATATTTCTGTTTTCTGTGATTTTGGCTGAAAATTTGTCTCTTTTTCCTTCTTTCACTATCGGTGTCATAAGACGAATCACTGTTATCGGTATCGGTATACATTTTCTCGCTACTCTAGTCTCTAGTGCTTCTTAACACTAAGGAACGGTTTTGAAAATTGGTAAATATTTGAATAAGCCAAATCAAATTAAAATAAAGAAATAGAAATTGAAAGAATAGAAGCGCAAAGTGCTCATACTGTTTGAGTGAATAATGATTGTAATGTATTAGCTGTATGTTGCTGTGTTACTTTATAGCTGGTATCTCTTTCTTGGACAAGAACTTGCGAGAGTTCTTGTCACACCTCAAACCACAATTTGATCCAAAGTATTGGGCCAATTGTTTTGGCCAAAGCATTTATAATTGCCAAAACCTTTCCTCAGGAGATTAAAATGAGATTCGGTACAACTTAATGAAAAAAAAACATATTTCTGATTGTACTTTAAGATTTCGTTCTCAGCTTGATGTAACTATCCTTTGGGTATGGAAAAACAAACATTCTGTGAAGAGAAAGGCATAACCAAAATCTCAACACGACTAATTGGTTTAGTATAATAAGTATAATAATAATAATACTTCAAAGGGCAGGATAAAGTTATAGGACGAGTCTTTCAGACCAAGTATCCTGAATGAAGAAATCGTCGTAGAGGACTAGTGCTAATTGAAATGATGTTACACTCTTTATTTCTAGAATAGAGATTTCATTGAAAACCAACGAAACCACTTTATTAAATTTATAGCAGATTTTATCCGTTTAAAGAAACCTTTTCTTTGATTCAATGTAGTTTATTATAAGTTCAATTCTTAATGCTTGACCAAAATTGAATAAGTATTTTACTCGTTTTGAAAACGATTTTCTTTAAAGGAAAGAATATTTTTAACATTTTCAAAACATACATCCTTAGTTTATTCAACAGTTTTCTTCAATTCGAAGAGGTTTTCATTGAAATCAAGAAAAGTGAACGCACATTGCAGGTGTAAAGTTCGTGAAGGAGCACTCAAGTTATTCTACTAAAAGTGTTAATTTTTTTACATGTTTCCACGCTACTATTTATTATTCACTTAAGTTTCCTGTTTTTACTTGTTTTTTTTTATATATTTTTGCTCTGCATTTTCGGTTCTTCCTATTATATATTTATATATATTATTACGGGTTTTCGGCTTCAATTATGTACACAAATTTTGACACCTTTCCTAAAAAAAGACCAGGAGGAGTTTTATACACCCGGTTTCATAACGTTATTGGAAAACTACGATCTGAAGGACTTATTTTTGACTTTTCCAAACATATGAAAATAAAAAGTAAAAGGGTTAGAATTATAAACCAAAATGAAAATAATTCTAATGAGCCACACCCTGAAAATTGATTTTAAAGTGTCTCAACAGAAAATGACGGTTGTGATATCTAATATGACTTCTTGTGTTGCCATTGTGTTGACCCCGTAGAATACTGTGGGACTAAGTATAAAAAGAAATTTATAATTTACTTTAAAGAAGAAGAAATGTTTGCTCTCAAGATTCTAGATATCATCCTTTCTCTAGACGATGTGTTTATTTTTTGACAACAAATCGATGTAATTTCGCATTATAATCATTTTGCAAGTTACGAATTGGGAAACCCAATACACACTTATGTAATAAAAAATATTATAAAATTTAAAAATCCACCCACTAATATTTACATTTCATCAACAGGGAAAAAATTGTTAAGACCTAAAGTACATTTCTAATTAATATACTTGAATATGGATATAAAAATTATACGTGAAAATATTTGAAGATTTCTATAAAAGTATACTAAATACATACATAGGTATGTATAAATGTACAGTACATATAGATATTTATAACATTTTGTTAAATAAATAGCACTGTTTCACATAAAAATTCGAGTCTTTTATTAAAATTATTTTTTACTATTCCTTACAATACAAGGACAACAAGTAATAAAAATATCATTGGTTTTACAACATTTCTTGAAATTTCATTTTATTTTTAAGAACAAATATGTCTTAAAAACAATGAAATATTTTATTACTTTTATTAAAAATATCTTTATTTTAATAAAAGTCTTGAACATTTTTTATTGATTTTAAGAAAAAGGATTACCACTTACCAGTTCAATAAAGTGCCGTCTTAAAAACAGTGTAATAACTAATATTTTACAAGTTTAATTACAAATATCTTCCTTTCATTAAAAGTCTTGCCAGCAAATTTCTTGTTGATTTTAAGAAGAAGGTTAATCAGTTCAATAAAATTTTGTCTTAAAAACCATGAAATATTTTATTAGATTAATCGAAAGTATATTTAAAAATCTATCTGCATTGTTTTAACGAAAATGATTTCTTCGTATCAATGAAAATTTTCATAGGCTCGTATTCAATGCTTATATCTCATTGATTTTAACGCAGTTTTTCTTTAGTTTTATTAAATTTTTCTCTGAGTGTATATTTGCTTTTACCAAAAAATGAAAATGATTTCTCCCACGTCTACGTTTTGTTGAAACACACTTTACTTTGCAATTTTGCACCAATTATTTTAAACAAACAAAGGTCTTCGCAAGCACTACACTAGCAGTTTACAGTTAGCAGCAGCACAAAAACAAGACAACCTCAAAAAACCTGAAAACAAGAAGACAAGTAAGCAGACCAGAACTGCATTGTCGTGGCGTGGCCGTGGCTTTGCCGCGCTTTCAGAACGAGCGAGAAAGAGTTGTGAGAAGTCAAGTTGTCGAGAAAACACTAGAAAAACTAATGAAATGAACTTAGATACAACTCTGTCTGATGACCTCTTGACTGTACGGGACGTACATTACAAAACAAAACAATTGACACTGACAGCAACAAATTGCCTTGTTTGCGCGACGAGAGTACGTTCTACGGCTAGGTTACGGTTACATGCACGACTCGACTGTGCGGTGGTCTGGTCTGCGTTCAGATCTCTTCCAAGGTTCAATTCGTAAACTACCGTACATTTTGTGCCAAAAGTGAAATAGTCGTACATTTGACGTACGGTCAGAAGTCTTGGTCGTACACCGTACAAGAGCCAGAAAAACCGTACAAATACGACCAAAACCGTACGGTTGGTGCTGCTGCGGTGACGTCACGTTCGCTACTGGCAAGATGGCGGCTCGAGCTGCCAGAAGCCCCATCGACTGCGTTCGTGTCGACTTAATGCATGTGCGCATAAAGTATGATGTTGCTGCGATTCATTTTAGTAGGAATTTTTAAATGCGGGCCGTATTACCCTCCGACCTTTTTTAATATGACAAAAAATTAATTAGTTAAACCTACGAAAGTGAAAAAAATAAAATAAAAAATAAAATAAATTAAGTAAACCTACGAAAATAAGTAAAGACTCTTTGAAACGTACGAAATGTCACTTCATTCACATTTAAAGATAAACTGAGTGTAAAGTCTCAATTTTGGTGGTTTAAACGAGGTTTAACTTACCACTGTGAAACTGTGTTGAAGAGATTAACTAAGTTTAAACCACATCTTAAGTTTAAACTTGAACTGTGAAACCGGCCCTAAGTAGACATCGACTGAAGTTATGTATCTAGCAAAAAATCTTTTTGAAATCCGTTCGTACATTTGCCACTTTTCATGCACGGCGATGTCATATTTAAATTTCCGCGTGGACCATGGTATTTCTCCAGAAATTAAGCTATCAATTTCTTCTGGTCTGATATTTTCCGTTAACTAAATTCAATTGTGCGCATATGACACACCTCATTGTATAGCGCCACAAATAGGATCCTAGAATAGCTATGAGCAATTGTCTCAACAAAACTAATATATTGTGCGTGTTCTGCCCAATGAGAACACTCAAGAAAAATATAAGTAAAGATGGAGATTGTAAATAAGAACGCTAATGGATACTTAAAGTTACTGGTTTATTTCACAATACATCACACTATTCCAAATTCAAAGGGAAATATAGTTCAGAGATTACACATTCACTACCATAAACTTAAGATACTTATAATATCGACTATATAACATAGGGCCGTATTCACCAAGCAAAATTAAAAAAAAAATCATTTAAAGCTATTCACCAACCACACTTACCGAGTCGATTTAATGAAAATTTAATTTTAATTTAATTTTAAGTGAGGTCTTACCTTCTCTTGAATAAATTTAACTTCGATATCAACTGATTGAAATATCATGCAGTCAAATGCCATATTTATACCCTAGATGAAATCATAGGGGTATACTAAGTTTGTCATTCCGTTTGTAACACCTCGAAATAATGATGGTAGAGCAAAATGGATTGGACATCCATTCATAATATTAAAAGTTATTTCGATTTTTGCATGTCCGTCCGTCCGTCCGTCCGTCCGTCTGTGCGCACGATAACTCGAGAACGCAAATACTTAGAAAGCTGAAATTTTGTACACAGACTTTTAAAAAAAAAAGTAAAATTAAGTTCGAAAAGAGAGAGAGAGCTGAAATTTCGCACATGATGTTTTTACTACATTAGCAAATAAAACGTCAAAATTGGACTAAATCGGGCAACTCCTTCTTGGTGTTGCCATATTAAAATTTCAGTTTTTTACGTATACTTTGAAAACGATCAGTCCAAGACATTTTTATTTAAGAACTTCTGCAGAATACGAAATCCTATAAAATTGGTTATTACCGTTTTTTCTGTGCGACAAACTGTTCTAGAAATATATGCGAAAAACAACTTCAAAATCAATACTTGAATAGATCGGTGACCATACGAAATTTAATACGGGCATTCATCTAGGGTATCATAAGAATTGGTCTTAGACCAATTCTAGCTTTTTTACTTGTTTTGATAGCGATGTTATAAGATTGAAGAAGCGAAAAACTAATTGTTTAGAAATAAACCGGTATCCGTAAATAGAATCAACGTTTTTAGTTTCAAGTGGATGAAAAACTGAATACAAATTATTTTAATCTTAATTATTTATTACTGCTATGGAAGAAGAAAGACCATCCACAGCAAGAGATGATAATTTTTTGTTTTGCTAAACAACTTTGTATTTTTTCCATTATACCAACTAGCTGTTACTCTCTCGATGTACCTAACGTTGTAACGTAGCGTAAGCTGAGGTTCTTCGATAAATAATTTTTCTATTCTATTCTATTCTAATCTAATCTTCAGGTGAAAAGCTTATGGTGTTATTAGTTAATCGCAGTACACACAGTTGTTGCCGAAGAGGAGAGTAATTAGAGAAAGGCAAAACATGTCCTTAAAATACGATGAACTTTTTCTAGCGTAGATTCAGACTACCCAAAAATCTTGCCATAAAAATGGTGGGAAAATTGAAAAGAAAACCAGAGTTTCATTTGAAAGGAAATAATCCTGTTTCTGTGAAAGACCAAATATTTATTGCCCTTAGATATTATGTAACAGGTAATTTCCAAATAATTACTGGACATTTATTTGGCTTTTCTCAACCTACCATAAGCAGAATATATCTAAGGGTGTCAAAAGCCATTTCATGATTAGGAGAAGAATATATTCTTATGCCTGAAATGGCAGAAGAATTGTAGAAGTTCAAAGCTAAATTTTATGCCAAGTAGTTATATCCATTTTTATTTAAAAAATTGTTTTTTTTTCTATAAGGACATCAACAAAGAATAAATAGTACATCAAATAACTTGCTCTAACTTTTTAAATAATATTTAAATTTCATCAACTGACACTTGCCAAATTCGCAAATCTCGCAGCTGAAATTCGAAATTATTTATTTTATTAAGGTTGGTGAATAGCTACAAAATTTAATTGCAGTCCCTCAATAATAATTGAATTAATATTAAATTTGTATGAAATGGCTTGGTGAATACGGCCCTTAATAACTAAAAGCTTACTTATGTATCAACTTAAATAAAAAACAACTTATGATAACTTCAAAGGGAATTCACTTTTTAATGGCACCAAGTTATATATATATATATATATGTATAAATATAATTACTCAATAAGATTAATGTATTAAATAATTTCTCAAAAATGCACTCATCAATATAAAATGTGGAATCGACTGTGTGGCGTTAGTAAATAGACAGTTAGTGATTATCATGTTTTAGTCGTGCCCCGCAACTAGATACTTTGTTTCAGTCGATGCCCAAAACCAAGTTTGTGTGTTAGTAATGACCTTGCTCTAGTCGTTCCCTGGAGCAAGATACTTTACTTCAGTCCATGATACAAAGATTAACAAGGTATGACCGGAAAATCTGTCAATTGATTGCTTGCCTCCTTTGGCGACAACTGTCAGAAATTTTTTCGTCTCCTTTCACAGTGGAAAAAAATTTCTATTTTTAAATTTCTTTGCTTTCCCACTAGCACATAATTACTTTTCCCGAAGCGATTTAAACGAAGAATCTAATATTTTGTTAAATATTTTAATATATTCAAAACTTATTTCAGTCAATAAAATACGAAAATCTCAAAACAAATTCGCTGGAAATGACAGTAGGCACCACATGACATAGCAACACAAAAAATTCCTCTCCAATCGGCCATACCTTGTTATCTTTGTATCATGCTTCAGTCGAGACCCAAAGCAAAGCTGTTATTTGATTAGCAGAATTCTTGTTCTAGTCGTTCCCCGGAACAAGATACTTCACTTTAGTCGAGACACAAAGCAAAGTTGTATTCGTAGTATTTATTCAAGTCGCTCCCCATAATAAATATCATTATCTCAGTCGATACCCAAGATAAAGTTGTTAAGTTAGTAAAAATTTTTCCAGTCGAGACCCAGAATAAATATGTTTATCTCAGTCGTTACCCAAGTAATGTGTTAATAATTCTATGATATTACCACTAGCCAAGTCGATGTCCAAATGATGCGCAATCTATGAAAGTTGGATGCGAAAAGAGAAAGTTTTAAGTTGGCCTGAGACTTATATTGCCTCTGAATTATGCACGGCACCAACAAATTATTTTACCTTGCACATAGCAACCAAAGTACATTGACCTTAGCAGCTGTGCATAGGTCAGCAGAGTACATTGACCCTAGCAGCTGTTCAAAGCAACTGGAATTATGAGCATTTTTGTTGCCGCTCCTGATTATTTATTATACAATAAGATACCTATTACAATATTGCTAATTTGCTACTTTAAAGATACATTTAAATGTACAGATGATTTGATTTGTTTATAATTATCGAAGACAAGTTACTCTCTTCTCATTGGATTCTGTCCCGGATTTGTTTATGTGGAATGTAGCCATAATGTGTGGATTGTTATCTCCACTAAAAACTGCCTTATCGATGTGGTTGTAGGTAGGTATACATCGTTTCGTTCGCACCTATTTTCTGCAATTAGAAATACTTGCAATTAGAATCTTTTAAACTATTTTACTTTCAGGTGGCTATTTAATGTTGGTTTCAACAGTGCGAGTATAACAGTTTTAAACAACACGAATACGTTTAATAAAAAAAAAACACAAAACAAAGAATACTAATTAATTTTATTATTATTAATCTTTCCGTTACACGTATGAATTTAAGATTATGCTAAAAGTAAAGTATTTGCATATTACTATTAAAACTGATAGTCCGACGGAACCCGACAAAGGAGGTACTTTCCTTCTCGAAAATAGAATTAAAACTTGTCCTCTGTAAGATTGCAAAAGACCAATTTCGATCACGGATAATGCCGGTGATTGAAACTAGCCCACGCACACACGATACATGCTGTATGATATTATTATAATGGCCATTGAAAATGACATAAAGGCACGTACAATACTTAGGGTATCGTATTAACTAAAGACTTCCAAGTGATTCGCTGATGCAATGTTTATTGCAAGTGCAATGGACATTGCTTTGCTATGGAATATCTTATCTGGGTAGGAAAGTATTTGAATTAAAATATGTTCCCAGGTTCCGCGTCTGTAACATATAAACTCAATCGGTCAAATCGTTCAGAAGTTATAAGATCACTTACAGACGCACAGATTTTAGAATGATTTTATGAAATCGTGCAAATTTTTGACCTTGTCTCTTTGTATACCTTGTATCATTTTTTCTCGTTGATTTCTTAAAATTCTCATTTTTATTTCTCTTATTATCTTGTTTAAATGTTTTAACTTATTATAAATATAATATGTTCGTTAATTAAAAATTAATCTCTAAATGGGCGCTAAAATTGAGTCATGCCTCAGTCGATATATTTTATTCTGACGGAAGCGAGAGACAATATATTTCTCAGGTACAGAGCTATGCACTGAAATGGACGGCTTTTCGTAGCAATATCCTCTCTACTACTACACTTTTTAAATAGGATGATCATTTATTTAACTTCCATTCCTTTGCTACTATATACATAGCACAATGGCAACATATTACATTTGGTATGCAGAACATTTGTACATACGATTAATTTTCTTTATATCCTTTGGACTCATATTTGATCGCCGTTCCAATTTTACATTCTTATCACGGGCAATTATTGTCTTTTTACCATTCTTTGTATATGCATAGGAATTGTAGTGCATAATACTGTAATAATCGTAACCTAGTCCAAAATTGCTTACAACACTGCGTGGCATGACATTGAATTGTCTTTCCTTGCCCTCTTTGATATTTTCTTTTATGATTATAACATATTTGTCACGATTATATGTACTATGTTGATGATAAATTCCAATAGAATGTAGTAATTCATGAATTATAGTACCTATTCTAAAGCAGCCCATTCCAACTTTACTAAAGTGCAAATTTACTTTTTGTGGCCGGGCACGATAACCCACACCTGTATGGCATCCACGTTCAACACTCTATAATGATGAGAAATGTTTTAGTATTTATAAATTTGGTATAATTCCTAAACTGTTTTACCGTTATATTAATATAACCAGTTGTCTCTTGCGTACGAGGCAGAAAACGTATACAAGTAAAATTTTCGATATGATGGAATGCTCTATGGATATGAGCGATGTGTTCCCTTCCTAACAAATTTGAATCTCAAATAAATATGAAGCTATTTACATCGTAATTGAAAATTTCTCACCAAATTCCGGGCCAAATTCGTAATAGACCGTGTTGTTAGGCCATCTGTAGTTGCGACCTTTAATGCCACTCCTTAGGTGTGAATACAATATAGCACTCATTTGATAGTCATCCAATTCCATATCACCTTCGAAATAGTCTCCATATTCTCCGGGGTCACTACTTTTTACCATGATATTCGCTGGAGTTTCTGGGAACACCAAGAATAAAAATGACAGTTTAGTTTTCATTTTACTTAATTTATGTATCTACACAACCAAACAACAATACTGTGATTGCTTTCGATTGATGGTTTTCGAGATTACATCTAATAAATTGAATGAAATTCGAATCACGTGTATTAGTTTTAAAGAGGGACACGACAATTCGGTGCAACCGGTAGTATAAATTGAAGTTATAGACAAGATGTATTTATGCGACCTTATTATAAAGTGGATAATAATAAAATGCCGACTGATTACTAAGAATTTAGTAATCCGGAGCAGAACACAAATACGCAGCATAATATAAAGGCCTACCTACATATGCTATTTCGCGCCATCAATCTTGAGAGTAAATTTGATTAGATGCATGCACACAGATGTTTGTAGATGTCAAATGTAGTTAAGTTTCTGTTCATGTCAGTACCCATTTGAAAACCATTCTAATTCATCTGACCGACCCGAATAACTTTAATAATGGAGAGAAAGCGGTCACATCTCAATAAATTCATAAAATACATACACAGTTTCAAAAATATAAGAAGTTATCGATAAAATTGATAACTGAAATCCAAATCAGGTCTTATTCGCTAAAACTCGAATATTTGTTATTATTGTTTAGGTAAATAGAGCTGCGGTTAAATTAAGATCAATTAATAAAGAACGCGAAGAGTTTATCTGAATTTTTGCAGGTATTCAATGAATGAAAATATATTTTACTTTTTAATCATTACGATATACATACATACATACATACTATATGAAATTACTCACAAAAAAATTATTTTTCAAGCATTAGAAAACTTTCAGTCGAGTTTTGTCGGGTGGCTATGTAGCCTGTCTCGCTGTGACGTCCATTAGAGCGCTATTACTAGCGATTTTTTAACTACTGGCCGTTTTTAATGAGTATGCAGTCATGTGGAGTGCATACATCTATCGTTTCAAAATTTATCAAAATAAATAGTAAAAATACGGTCTTTCGACCAAAAATTCTCGATTAAGAATTCTGCAGAGCACCATGTCTCTTATATAATAGTCAGCATAGCTTGTAATTCTGTTAACATATATTTTTGTATAAAAAAAAATTGATCAGACAAAATTTATGGAGCACCAGTGATTATGTTACCCTCTGCCTGCGATTCCTATTCACCTGTGAAATTAAATATGCTTAATATGCTGAACATATTTCATTTATGGTGCTCACCTTTTTGACTGATGATGAGAATTCAAATATTTATATTATGATAAACATATGAAATATGATAGGTTTTCGGCCTCACCTAAAAATCAAATATTTTTAATAAATTTACAGAAGAATTGAGCTTACCTTGCTTTACCTGCTAAATGAAAACCAAATATTGATTAAGATATTTATTAATGAAATTTTATCTAACCTACCTTTGAATATTGTGGAGCGGTGCTCTCCTAAAAATTGAAAAAAAAAAATGACTTTAGACGGAATTATGTGTTTATTGTTTTTCGTTTGCTCACTATTTACCTCAGTTGTAAATCGAATCGCCAAATTTGAGTCATTAATAACAACTATAAAATGCAATTGAATCGATTACATTTTGTTACATGTCGCTTACCTATGATGTAATTAACATTATTGAAGTTGATGTAGGAATACCACAAATAAGTCAATACGTTCACTTTTTCACTACACAAACAAATTCCAAAATGCAAATAATCAAAAATGACAGCCTAGAATGAATTACTTTAATTTTACTTCAACTCTGGGCTTCTTAGATTCGATATGAAAACCTGGCGCCAAGGATTATCTAATCTTGCGTCTTTACGAGATAATTTTTTGTCTTATTTTCGTTTTTTTTTTTTTCAAAGACTTTTGGCAGACTTCAATTAACCCATCAATCAGTACGTTTACATGAATACTTGAGTATTTGACTTGAAAAACATTTATAACTCAAGTTGGGGTTTTGGTTGAATTAGTTCCATCCAATTACTCGAATTGAAATTTGCTTGAAATTTCCCAAAAACCACAGCCAAAATTGTCAACAACAACATCTTCTTTTTGTTCCTATGTATCATTTTCATAATTCGCAGATATGAAAAATGTTCAAGTACATACTTACCACACTTATGTTTACATGAATTTTTTTAAGTAAATTGAGCAAAAATTTTGTGATTTACTCAAGTATACTTGAAGTAAATGCGCGTTTACATGATATTTTGATTGCTTGGTCTCTACTTTAATTATACTTCAAGTATTCATCTAACCGTACTGAATGACTAACGTTTTTTATTTGTGTCATATGGCAAGGCCAGCCTGTAGACAAATTATAATAAACTCATCAATGGACTCAAACAAATAATTTACTTGTTCACAGATAGGGTACTTGTGATACTTCATCTCTTTCATCTTTTTTTGAAATCATAGGGTATACTAAGTTTATCATTCCGTTTGTAACGCATAAAAAGAATGATGGTAGAGCAAAATAGATTGGGGACCAACCCATAATATGCAAACTTATTTTGATTAGATTCATTCCAGTGCCGCATCTTGGAAACTTTTGAGGTGGGTGGGCAAAGACGCCAATTGCCATTCACTCTAACAACGACCCTTTGTTCGAACCAAATCGCTTCGAACATATTTTTATAACAGGTACCTTCTAAAAAGAAAACATCCTGAAAACAAAGCATCAAAATTTTTAGTTAAATTAAATCAAATTTGATTACTCTTAATCAAAAGACAGGTACACAACCAAACAAAGCCATGTATTTGTCATCTACATACCACATTGCACAAATACAATACATAAGTATAGCTTCATCGAGCAGATGAAAAATCATTAGCATATATTTGAACTGTTAGATTTGTGCTAAAAACAATTGCTGCAAACGGAACATATTACAAAAATACCATGCTAAAAATGAGTTCTCAAAGGAAAACATATTCAATCTAATTACAATTCTCCCAAAAATAGGTACAACATCTATCAAAAGCATGAGTTTTCATGTAGCATATAAAGAATGGCACAAATACAATCAGATCAAGCCGATCAATTTATTTATTTATTTATTTTTAAGTTAATAAGATAGTACACAGATTAAGTCCATTAGGATACTACCTTAAAAGTAAGTAATATGAGAAGATTACAAAAATAAAAAAGAAGAGAAGCTAAAGCAGAAATTCAAGCAAAATAATTATACATACTTACATTACAAAAGAATACAAAAAAAAAGAGAAAAAAAGAAAAAAAAGTACAACTAAAATAACTACAAAATACTAAAAAACTAAGTAATTACAAACTGAAAAAATAAAAATATAATTCAGAAAAAAAGGGCAAAGCAAAGCAAAAATAGAAAGAAAATAAGCAAACATATCGAGAAATATAAATTATGACTGTTACGATCAGTGATCAATCTCATTTAAGACCAGTCTTTTAAACGTCAGAGGGCCAGAACCGAAAATATCAATGTTACTGAAATTCAAATTGTATGCCTTCTGAATTCGATATAGTGGAGACTT
Organism: Dioctria rufipes; assembly: GCA_963924295.1. NCBI lineage: Eukaryota > Metazoa > Arthropoda > Insecta > Diptera > Asilidae > Dioctria > Dioctria rufipes. Next base: position 62,725,390 of record OZ002740.1, on the reverse strand, counting down.
TTCTCGCAAATTTGTCCTAGAAAATGGCAATCTAAAAGGAGTATATTGTCTTGCATATCTTGAGGGAATATTTATACCAATTCTGAAAAGTAAGTCAGGACAGTGTACATCGCCGTTCAGAATTTTGTACAAAAACACACTATCGAGAAAGACACGACGACGCTCTAAAGATAAGATGTTGAATCGGGTTAATCTCGCATTATATCCTAACTCATTATGTTCCAATTTGTACAATAATAATCTGGTAAATTTTCGCTGGACAGATTCGAGTAGATTATTATAGCAATTGTAAAAGGGGCTCCAAATTTGACACGCATATTCTAAGGTGCTTCTCACCAGTGAATTATATAGAGAAATAAAAGAGGCGCTTGATTTGAAAGATTTACATGTTCTAAAAATGAAACCAAGAAGACGATAAGCTTTGATAGTAATAAGGTTCAAGTGGGAAGCGAAAAGAAGTTTGTTATCGAAAGTAACTCCCAAATCTTTTATTTCGTTGACATATGATAAGGAGATATCGTTTATTTTATAATGGAATAGGATTGTGTCACGTTTTCTAGAGAAAATTATGCTTTTACATTTGTCTATGTTAAGGTCCAAATGGTTATTTTTACACCAACTTTCGAGCTTTCTAATATCATCTTGCAAGCTCTCACAGTCATTGATGTCATTAATTACTCTAAAAATTTTAGCGTCATCAGCGTACAACAAAATGTCCGAAGTAATTTCAGTCGGTAAATCATTGATATAGATTAGGAAAATAAAGGGACCGAGTATTGTGCCCTGGGGAACACCAGATGTCTGTTCTAAAGAACTAGATTGGGAGCCGTTGAAAACAACCATACTCTCTCTTTCTTTTAAGTATGACTGGAAGAAAAGGACAGTATCCATATTGAATCCTATTTTGAACATTTTTATTAGACACTGGTTGTGGCGGATCTTATAAAAGGCCTTAGCGAAATCAGTGTGTATGGAATCAACTTGTTTATTCTCATCCAGACCAGAAGCAATGGTATCAGTGAAAAGAGCTAACTTTGTAACCGGCGAGCGCCCAGGGAGGAATCCGTGCTGCGAATTTGATATATAAGGCATAATTTGATAAAGGAGTTGATTGTACATAACTCTTTGAAATATTAAAGCCAGTGCATTGGAGATGGATACTGGACGATAGTTAGTAACTAATCTAGGATCTCCCGCTTTAAGAATTGGGGTAACGAACCCGTTCTTTAATATAGGTGGAAAAACCTTTCTAAGTATTGATAAATTAAATAGAGAACTTAACGGCTTCGCTAAGCTAATAGAGCACCGCTTGTAAAAGAGGTTAGGAATACCATCAGGTCCGGGATTTTTATTACAATTAAGGTCATTTAATATTTCGAGTACATCATCAGAAGAGATGAAACTCAAGTTAATGTTAACAGAGTTACAGTTAGTCTAAAAAGATGTGAAATCAAGATTGGATTCCTTGTCAGAATATACAGACGAAAAATATTCAGAAAAGAATTCACAGATTTGCCTAGAAGATGATGAGGTGACTTCTTTGTAGAGCATCTCCTTGGGAGAGGTATTTGAATTCCTGAAATGTTTATTAAAGACCCAGAAAGCTTTGGGATTCTCGTGAAGTGAAAGTTCAGTTGCATCCACATATCTCTTGAAACACTGATTTAGCAAGGTCCTAGATAATTTCCTAAGGTAAGAGAAAGTTTTGTAGTGCTCCGGGTGTTGGTGAGCCTTATATTTACGACGATATTTTTCTTTAACTTGAAGAGCTTTAATAAGTTGGTGACTATACCAGTTCGGAAAATGGTTGCTTTTCCTTTTAGCTAATGGTATAATTCTCGAATACCGGTGTTGGCTATCTCATAAAATTTCTCAAAGGACTGTATAGGATCAGTGGAAATAACCGAGGAAAAGTCGATACCATTGAGGTAGCCACACAAACCAGTGTAATCTCCCAATGTGAAGTTCCGTTTTTTTTATAAATTCATTACGAGAAGGTTTTGGCAAGGAGATATTCAAATTAATATCTAATGGAGGATGATGAGGGTCAATCCGTGAGAGTGGATACAGGGATGAAGATATGCAAATGTTGTTCTGAGCGATATCTGTCCATACTAAATCAAGAAGCCTGTCATTAAAATGTGTGACGTTATTAAATTGATTTAGGTGGCACAGAGACACATTGTTGATGAGAGAATGGGCTGCCTGACTGAAAACACGAGAAGGTAACATACAGTTCTCGACGCCGTCTAAATACAAAGAAATATATGGGAGGTTGAAGTCCCCCAAGAACAAAACGCGGGAATTCTTGGGTAGTTGCAGAATTCTGTCACTAACTCTAGACAATAGAGAATTGTAAGACTCGTACGTGCTACTAGGAGGTATGTAAACACAGCATACGTAAAAAGTAAGGTGTTGTAATTTAACAGCAACCCACAGAACCTCATTAGCGACCTCTTGGTGATGTAAACAGAATGAGCTAAAGGATTTCTTAACAGCGATAAGTCAACCTTCACCGTCCCTCATACCAGAAAGTTCTAAGTTCCTGTCCTTTCTATACACCGTATAACAAACATCGAAAATTTCAGTACTAGAGACATAAGTCTGTAAGAAAGTTTCAGTAAGACATACAATATCAAAAATTACTGGCAAGCAATGACAAATGAAACTCAGTGGTTTTAGTTCTTAATCCCCTGACGTTTTGGTAGTAGACGTTAAGTGACATTTAAAAGGTTATGAAACTAAGACTTCTTTCTTTGAAGGAGACCGAGACACTGATCATTTTTAATAATAACAGGATGAGCGTCGTCATCCTTTTTTAAATAGATAGTGGCATTCTTTATCCAAATATATTTGAAGTTATGTTCCTTTTCATATTGCTTTGCTTTGTAAAATAAAGATTTCATCTCTTTAGTTAGAAGTTCATTTATATAAATAATTACAGATCCAGAAAAACCTAGAGTACTAGTAGTTAAGTCTTTAGTAAGTTTGGAGGCTAAAAGCCAACGATCTCTTAAAAATTGAGAGGAATACTTAACTATTACTGGACTGCTAAAATTGGTATTTTTACGCCTATTTACACGATATACCTTGATGATATCACCGTCTTCCAAGGGTAGCTTGAAATGGTCATGAATCTTGCGAATAATAACCATGAGTTGTTCATCGCGTTCTTGTGGAATATTTCTAACCTCCAGAAATGCAGTCAAAGATCTTTGTTCCATCAGTTGAATACGATCCTTCATACACTTCATTTCATTAGCCATTTGGGACTTTTCGATCTCAGGCTTCTTTATACGCACTTTATGCTCCTCGACTGTAGCAGCAATTTTCTTGATTTCATCAAATCCCTGTACTAAAGTATCTACTGACTTGTTGAATTCGTCCTGCTTAGATTTAATAAAATCGATTCCTTTAGTCATACGCCGGATCGCAGCTAGAAAGTCTGAGAGATTGGTATCTTCAGAATCTGATCCACAGACAGAGAAAGTTTTACTACTATTCGCTATGCCACAATTCAAACAGCGAAATCCAACAGCGCCACTAACGATGCTTGATATTAATTCATTGGACAGTTTGCAGCAAGAGGCGTGAAATTGTTTTTGGCAGTCAACGCATTTAAAACCGATATTTTTCTTATTAAAAAAGGTTCCACATAGCATACATTTAGGAGCCATTGCGATAAGTGTATACAAGAACCCAAGATAATAAAGTTCAGAACGAAGATAATGAAGCGCAAAATGATGATAAGAGTGTATATAAAAAAAAAATTATGACAATCTGACTGGTCGAAAGGTGTATTGTGTCTCCGGTAGAAAGATCACTAGATTTGCGCAAAGCACATAACCACACTTTCCAGTTAATAATATTTCCCAGCAAAATAATTCTTGTAACAAATAATTACTTGCAGTTCGAATCCGTAATCCGGCTGGGATAGGTGGCTAATAGGCAGTTCAGGATCAGCTGAAATTTCCGCGGCAACCACTCTGCTGTAATGCTGAAGACTTCAGTGGAGGCAACAATCTAAGACAGTTTTATATAAAAAAGTATGACCATCCACCAGGTGCAAAGGTGCCAGTTGATTGCAATGCTCTCCCACACAGTAAACAGGATTCCAAGAAGAAGGATATCACACAAACAGTTGACAAATATTTAACACCAGAGCAAATACGTAGATGAGCAAACAAGATGAGCAAAAAATAAAAGTGATAAATAAAGAAATTACGATAGAAAACAATTTTTAAAACAACACTATCATTACCATTATTACAAGTACCATCCAACGAGACTTTCTTCTCTACGTGATAGAGAGCACATTTTCGCAAATACAATTTAATTTAACACAGCAGCACATGTTGCTCTAAATTTCTTGTTGCTATGCATTTTTGTTCGTTGCTATGCAAATTTATCGCTAGTACCCACTGACATATATAATATGGACTGCTTAACTTTCTATTTCACGTGGGCTCAATTGCTTGTGTCAATAAAAGTTCTTACGCCGGTGCCAACATTGAAAAAATCATTGGCGGGAAGTTGAAAAAATGAGCGCGCAGCTCGAAAGGCGATATAATAAAACGTTTCGAACTTCTGCTTCAGATCTTATGAATATATTGCCTTTAGTAAAACAATTTTATCAGTAATAACCCCAAATAATTAATTTAAAAAGATTTATTTCGACAGACCCATTTATTTATTTTTTGTTTGCAGTTCTCCTCAGTTGGTAATTGGTGCTTAGACCGAAAGAGTCAGCAATATAGAAGTGAGCCCACTTTTTGCAGTGCATTTCCATTAACGTAGTCAGTCCATATTATATATGTCAGTGCTAGAACCATAAGATCACAGCTGCACTGCCAATTCTTTTAATCATACGCCTCTGCTACCCCATCAGTGGTGTCGTGTGCAAGCAAGTGCTATATAAACGACAAGCTGACTGATCTCGATCTCATAACTCTTGCGAGAAAGTCGTTAACTACAGATGATGTGGCGCAGCAGCTGTAAGGAAAAGAACAAACAACAACACGAGAGGTGATAAAAACCAAACCAAAGATCAACAAGAAGGAAAAGCAAAACATCTAATCGAACTGAGGACCAAAGATAAGCCCCAACGCCCTAAAGAAGAGGAATCTGAATGATGTGAAAAAAAAAATCATCAAAGAAAATCCAAAGAAGGAAGACAATGGAGATATTTGAAAGCGCAAAAGCACTTGATTTGACTTCACTTGATCTCGATCTCTTTTTGTACTTGGCATCGCGGGAATAAACGCATCTTAATTCGGGTCTCAACTGGAGTTAAGATATTTATTAACTATTATTTCTGGTCTCAGCGGGAATAAACGCACCTTATTTCGGGTCTCAACTGAAGATAAGATAACACTTTAAGCAGGGTCTCGACTGACTTAAAGAACATTATCTCCGGTCTCGACTGAGATAATCTTTTACTAATAATTATTTCTGCTCTCGGCGGAATAAACGCATCTTAATTCGGGTCTCGACTGAAGTTAAGAAATTTACTAATAATTATTTCTGGTCTCGACGGGAATAAGCGCATCTTAATTCGGCTCGCGACTGAGATAATCTTTACTAACAATAATTTCTGGTCTCGGCGGAAATAAACGCATCTTACTTCGGGTCTCGACTGAAGATAAGATAACACTTTAAGCCTGGTCTCGACTGACTTAAAGAATATTATCTCGGATCTCGACAGAGATAATCTTTTACTAACAGTAATTTCTGGTCTCGACGGAAATAAACGCATCTTATTTCGAGTCTCGACTGGAAATAAGATAACACTTTAAGCCGGGTCTCGACTGACTTAAAGAATATTATCTCGGGTCACGACTGAGATAATCTTTTACTAACAGTAATTTCTGGTCTCGACGGAAATAAACGCATCTTATTTCGAGTCTCGAATGGAAATAAGATAACACTTTAAGCCGGGTCTCGACTGACTTAAAGAATATTATCTCGGGTCACGACTGAGATAATCTTTTACTAACAATTATTTCTGGGCTCGACGGGAATAAACGCGTCTTAATTCGGGTCTCGACTAAAGCTTAATATATTTACTAAAAATTATTTCTGGTCTTGACGAGAATAAACGCATCTTAGTTCGGGTCTCGACTGAAGTTAAGATATTTACTAACAATCATTTCTGGTCTCGACGGAAATAAACGCATCTTACTTCGGGTCTCGACTGAAGATAAGATAAGACTTTAAGCCGGGTCTCGACTGACTTAAAGAATATTATCTCGGGTCTCGACTGAGATAATATTTTACTAACTATCATTTCTGGTCTCGACGGAAATAAACGCATCTTATTTCGGGTCTCGACTGAAGATAAGATATCACTTTATTCCAGGTCTCGACTGATGTTTGTATTGCGATCAAGCTCTTTTGCTTGCCCGCTACTGCCTTAACGTGTTATATTAAGGTACTCAACCTTAATAGGATTTGTGCCTTAAGGTACTCAACCTTAAAGCGGTGGTTCTAGTGGCGAAGTGTATTGAGGTACTCAACCTCAATAGAAAACAGTTGTAAAGTATTGAAGATACTCAACCTTAATACGTTTATCGATGAAAATTCGCTAAATAAAAACTCTCGACTTCGGACTAACAACTAATAATTTTATTTTCTCGAAAAGTCCCTTTTTTATACACAATTATCTACTGAAATCAATATCAAAATCAGCAACAATTCTAAATTATTTTCTTCCCATAGTCACATGAAAGCAGATACATGTATTTTGCTTACCTACCTACAAAATAATTGTCACTGTGCCTTCTGTTATCACAATTCTCATGCAATATGATCTTGTTTACTTGCATAGTGCAGACGATTTCATGAGAATAAAGCTAAGGAATGTGCTATAATGCTATGCATATGGCTAGGCTTGAACATTCTCCCTGCGTCTGATTGTAATAGGTACAGAGAAGTGGTTCTTGGCAATGGTGCGAGTGATCTAGGGTGTATTGTTTGATGTCCAAAGGTATGTTGTTTATATCTCCATGTCACATATACGATGAGAGGCAATATTAATAGCAAACTTGTGTAGCCAATGGTGTATTGATGAGTATCATGAAAGTTGATGTCCTTGGGAGCTAGTCTTTCCCTTTCCTTGAGTGCGTTTATTCTCATTTGAAGGTTTTGGATGTCTTGCATGATGCCTTGTGTTGGGGAGACCTTCAATGCGAGGTCTGTGTTGGTGTTGTTTAGTGTACGGCTAAAGTCGGTGAATCTTGGTGTGGTAATGAATTGACCTTCTGAGTGGCTGGAGATAATGTTGTGGCCACTTATAGTGGTAGATTCATCTCGAACAGAGCATTGTGGGCTTAATTCTAATATACCAGAACCTTCGAGGACTTCTTGATGAACTGACCCTTCACAAACAATATTTATGGTTGTTCGTGTTGACATCAAGTATATCCAATTATTGGGGGTGGCTAATTGTATCCATCGAAGGGAGTGAGCTGATGTAAATAAGTAAAAACATTAGATTTGGTCTAAGACTAATTCTTATGATACCCTACATGAATGCCCGTATGTAAATTCGTATGGTAACCAATCTGTACAAGTAGGGTATAAAAAGAAAAAAAATTCTGAAAAGACCAATAAACTTCAAAACTTCATATATTTTCAATATTTCAATAAATATTCAATTATACTGAAGTTGTGATAACGTTTGCAATTTTACCATGTATCTATTTATATATATTTGGGGATACCCTTCGTCATCATCATCTCATTCAGGCTAATTTTCCTGTTCACACTACCTGAAAATTATCCTATAGTTATACTGACTTACAATTTCATAAGATAATGTGCAATCTCACTAACATCAGTAAATTTTTTACGCTGGGGCTTGTACTTTGGGTATTGCTCGCTGGTCGTCCACTCACTACATTACTCAAGTACATTGAATAAGCTTTCTGCGCCACGCGCCACCTAGCGAAACTTTTGCATACAAAAAAACCAGTATGTCCATGATAATACCACACAAAACAGCAAGTGTGTCCATGATAATATCATTTATTGACAATTGTTTTATTTTATTATTACGCTGTAAGCATAAGTTTTCTTGCAATTTTTATACAAAATCGAGTAAATAACATTACAATGTTTAATTTTAGATACTTTGTAACTTTTAATTTACATTGGGACGCTGTTAAAAATTTGATCGAAAAGTGTTCATTTTGCCATATGTTGTTTAGGTAAAATATTAGCCCAAAAAATCCAAAAAAGAGAAAGTAAAAAACTTATCTCATCCTTTTATAGCACATCTTTGGATTTATATCAAAAACGGGTCATAAATGACTTTCACTTAGCTGGTAAGTGGTGCAAGAGATGACAGTTTTTAACAATTTTACAAAATTCAGATAATTATATAATAATTTTTGGATTAATTTTGAGAAAATTCCTACACTTATCTTACGGATTGGACCTCTATCTAAACATTAAAATTTATATGGAATAATAAGACACACCTGTTCTCGAGATATCGGGTGCAAGCCGAAGGACAATTTTCAATTTTCACTGGTACTCCCTCTGACGACACTTCACTGGATAAACTTTTACTTCAGTATTGGGATACAGAAGAAGTTAATCCAGGAAGAAAGCTGTCGAAAGCAGATCAAGAATGTGAAGAGTTTTATAAAAAGCTCATATTCGTAACGCACATGGCCGTTACGAAGTTCGTCTGCCTTTCATCGCAGAAAGTCCTAGGTATCTCTCGTGGTATGGCATTGCGTAGGTTCTACAGCCTAGAACGGCAATTAGAACGAAATCCTGAACTCTATCAGGAATACAAAGCTTGTATTAATGAATACAAGATAGTAAGCAACGAACAAAGTTACTATCTTCTGTTGCGCGCCGGCAACAATGGTCAATCAACCGTTGAGTATACGTAGAGAGAATGTGTTGGAATCAATGAAGAAGACCGTGTATAGGGAAAGATTTCTTCTGGATGTCGTAACGTTAGTATAGTTTACCATTTCTCTATGCTTAGACTCAAATCTCATACACCATAAATATCTTAAAGGACCAGATTGCCGAATTATATTCGGATAATGAACAAGAAAGTGGTGTTATGGTTTAAGGGGATCGTTAAATAGTTCCAAATACATAGAATAATGTTGGGAAATTTTTCTTTCTAGATTCGTTAAATCGGATTGTGTGAAAGAGGGTGCCAGCAATAATTCGACAATATCTTCCAGTAAAGAAACATATTTCCATACGTTATCTCTCCGAGGAACCAAGTCTTCGATAAAGCATGAAAAAAAATGTATAAAACTATAGGCTTCCCGAGCTGTTAAATGTAAATTATTAGTATTAAGGTGGTGCTGTTTTATGGCCTGGCATTTATTTCTAATCTCAATTGGGCCGTAATTAAAATTTTAAATTCTATAATTCAGACCATCTAAAGAAAACAAATTGCATTCAATAAAGTACTTGACAGAATTTAAAATACCGTATTTGATAACACCCTCAAATAGATCATGCATTATATCAACCAAGAAATTTTGTGTAATATGGAAAGATGGAATTGAATTAAACAAAGAATTATGTTGAATTCCGGTTGCAAGATAAACATTTAAAAATAATTGTTCTTCATACATTTTTTTCGATCTCATACAAATTAACTTTTCTCTGGTAACTTTTTTAGTCTCAACTTTTTTCTGAATGCAAAATCTGCAAAAATAAGTATGCGGAAACGATTTAACAAATCCCAAGATTGTGTTAAGACCGAGATTGTCGCCTGTTATTAATCCTAATACAAAATTTATTTTACGTTTTGAGTTATTTATATTCAGTTCAATTCCATCTGTTTCTAGTTCACGTATGACGTCAACAAGTCGATGTAAGACCTGCCCAGTATCAATTTTTTTTATAAACAAGGCCTTTAAAAACATAGCTTGGAAAATATTTGAGAGTTTATTGCTTTCTTCTGAAGGATCATCTGGTTCAAAATCGTCATAACACAAAAAATAGGGAATAACTGTTTTTTCACCTATTGAGCTAACCTTTTGCTTCCAACAATTTCCTTGCGTAAAATTTTAAAGGACATAGTTTTTTGAATTTTGAAGACTGCATATTTTTAGCAGTATTTTCAAAAACTTGAGGAATTTAAAAATATTTCTTCATTTGGTACTTAATTGGCATAACATAACCCTTAAAGTCTTTTTTATCTAAAGAACGTACTCCTTTCTTCATTACTTCACTAACTTGGGTTTCAATTACAAATTCTTTAGGGTTTTCCCTTAGTTTCTGTTCACATAAAAATTTTATTAATTTATGCTCAGTATTAAAGCTTTTAAACAAAGAAGTACATATATTTAAAAATAGTTCTCCTTTGACTTTACTACAAATTTCGCTAGAAATTTTTATCCTTAAAATATTAAAAATAGAAGCAAATATTTCTCTAATATCATTTGTAATAATCTCGATTTGCTTATTGGTCTTGTGACTTAAGGTATTTAATTTACACACAAATTCCAGAATTGTGTTTCGAACATCAATTTCGAAATCACTATGTTCCTCTTGATAAAAGCTTTGATTATTCACACTAATTTCTGCTTTGCTTAAATTTAGTGTTTGTTTTCCGTTATCAACAACAATCTTTAAATTTTTTGTAAAAACATCTGGTACACCTGCGCAATGTTTATTAGTTAAATGTTTTTTAAATGCTTTCAAATTTGTAAAAGTTTGAATACAATTCTTTTGGGCACATTTTTAGGAACTATTACTTGGTGTAAAATGCTTTTATTTTAGATGAGAATAAAGTAAATGAACATAATTTAAAGCTTCAGTGTAAAGGAAACAAAAGTACATTATGAAAATTATTAATTAATACATAAAAATAAAAACACTGATATTTATTAGTCCGCTAATTCGGACAAAAGCTACTTAATACGGATAGCGTTTTATTACTGTCTTCGATATAAACATATTTTCAGAAACTTCCAAACCATTTTGCTTTGAGTTTGATATTAGCTGCGTTTTTTTATCTCTCTGATCTGATCCGGTTCAATTTTATGTACGTAAAACAACAACAATTCGTGATCCATTGTTGTTGTTGTACGTACATAAAATTGAACCGCATCAGATCAGAGAGATAAAAAAAACACAGCTATTGTAAATCAAACCCAAAATGAATTCTAATTTTAAAAGCTATTGAACGTACATGCAAAAAATTTTCGAATTTATAAAGTATGCTATCATAATATGTATATATTCCGTTAGTTTCTGTGAAATCTTCTGCTCCAACAATGACTATAATAAGTTGTAAAGTAAGGTCATATTCAGACAAAAATTTCTTGATGTTGTTAATACAATTATTTTAGTTGTCAAATGATCCCAATCTAACAATCATAAATTGCTGTATGTCTGAAATGCTGAACTTCCATCGCTTTTTAGTTGTTTTGCTTACAGCAACTCCACTTGGGGAAAGGATGGTGTGCAATAAAAGGATTGCCCATATATCAGGGAATATCTGGGAAGAAATTAGATATATTTATTGCTCTCGAAATAATTGCATATCATATTACCGATATTACTAGAATAACCCAAGTTCTTAAGGAACTTTTAATTTATCCTTTATGCGATCTTATAGTATAGGTGACATTTTTTCAATAAAATTTTCCCATTTCTTAAATAAAAGGATTCCTTTTCCTTTGCCTGTGGGCAGAAGTTGAAAGTCAATGTCGATCTAGAATTTATTAAATTTTTATAAAGTAATAATAATAGTTTTAATTGAAATGATTTATATTTACTAATTTCCGTCCATATTCTCTCTTCAATGAATTTACTAATTTTCTTATCGTTAATATTCAATATTTGATCTCTACATTGCTGGGTGCTTTCTTTCCACTTAGATTCAACAACTTCCTAAGAGCTTGTATGGTGCTTTAACCAAACTTAGGTTTCACTTGGTGAAATAGCCAAAGTATTAAGAAATTCAAAAATTGTTCTTTTTGCGGATGATGCACTTATATATGTGACAGGGAAAGATACAGAACAATGTCGGTGCGAAATACAGGAAAATTTAAAGAGACTAGAATATTGGTTTAAATCAAACAAATTAAAAGTTAATGTGCGTAAAACTAAGTGTATGATATTTAAGTATAATTTTGACCTGGATTTAAGAATGGATAATGGACAAATTGAACAAGTTGATGAAATCAAGTATTTAGGCATTATTATTGATAAGGAACTGAAATTTAAAAAACATATAGATTACATAGCAAAGAAAATTTCGAAGAAAATAGGGTACTTTAGAAGAATAAGAAATAGAATAGACTTACTAAGTTCAATTAATGTATATAACATACTAATTAAGCCCCACTTTGAATATTGTTCGACAGTCATGTTTATGTGCGATAATAACTCTTTTGTAAGACTACAGAGACTTCAAAATAGGGCAATGAGAGCCATCTTAAAGTGCAATAGATACACATCTATCATAGTTATGTTAAATTCTTTGTGTTGGTTGAGTGTAAAGCAACGAATTATTATGAATTTATTAATTTTTATATTTAGAATTAAGTCGGGTGATATGCCGAGCTATTTAAGTAAATTAATGAATTATGTTGGAGACTTACAACCTTACGGATTAAGAAATGCTAATGATTTTAGGCTACCACTGTATAGAGATAATTCATCGCAGAATAGTTTAGTATATAAGGGCTTTCAAATATTCAATAAGTTACCTTTAGATGTAAAACTTGAGAATAATTTTAGGATATTTAAGAGAAAAGTTCTTGAATTTGTTAAAATTACTTATTAAATTCGTAAACTAATGCAGAAGATAAGGAAAAGGAGGCAAGAGAGCTAGACTTATAGTATAATTATATGACTTTTGTAATGAATAGCAAAAAATGCTGAATAAATTCACTTACTTACTTACTAATTATATCTACCAACAATGGAAAAATAAACTACAAGGTAACCTACATGATATTCATTGAGGTTTTGTATACCGTTATTAAATTCTGGTTCAGCTGTGGATTGAATTTTTCTCTTCTTTTCCAGTAGGAATAGGCCCCCTTTTTTGAGCTTGGCTATTGCATTTTTGTAACTCGTGTATAGCCTGCCTGTAGGATATCGCTTTGTAGAATGATAGTATGTTTCCTGTAATATACTTATTTTGAGTAAAACATAAATAAGCACTGGTAGCATATCGATGGCAAGCTATACCCATAAATTATTATTCAAAAATGTTCCATTCTCTATGCGCAGAATACTGCAATCACCATACCGATATAACTTGCGTTGCACTGAGGAAATTTAGTTAGATTTTAAGATACAGCGATTTATTTTAAATTGTTAATAATGGCAGAGAAATTCAAATTAATTTGATATAAAAGTAATAATATTATTTTGAAAAAATTTAATAGCAGAGTTTTTGGAAAATATTTGCAAATTAACAGTTCTGTTTGTTTTATTTTGCTTCAAATAAAAATTAAAAGCCTTCTATCGACAATGTACTCAAAGTAGAAGTGTGTACCTATATATATGAATTTCTGCCTGTGCAATTATTTTATATTTCAACATAGATTACTTTAACTCACATGTCTTTCTCCCTTAAATTTATTGCAGATTTGTCCTGTTATGTTTTTGAAATCAGCATCATGCATGAAGCGGTTTCTACCTATAAAATGCTTAATGGCGTCTTTAATAAATTAAATCTCTGCATTGTTGAGTAAGGCACCCATTTTCTTCAAAAGACTTCTTTGTGTTCTGTCCAGTAGTAGCTAAAAGTTCTCGCGCGCGGGGCTACAATCGATGTTAACAAAACTGGGAAGTGCAAATATTAAGCCTAATTGAAAAAATAAAATTATAAAAAGAAAGAAAACAGAGAGTGTCGAGCTGACCTTTGGTATTGAGCCCGCCTAAGTATTTCAAGATAAACGCAGTAAGTGCCCGTAAACTAAATATAACACAGAAGTGGGTATTTGAAAAAATAATTCAGTTTTATAAAAAATTTTCCAAGGGCATTATTAAACTACCATTTTATAATAAGGCCCAAAGCAAAAATTAACTTTTTCAAAATCTTAGTCAGAGGAATGATTCCCTCTAAACTTGCTAAAACTAAGAAAATAAACAAATTCGGTTATTTTTAATAATTTCGAATAAAAATAAAAATGGGCGTTTTTAGCCCCCGGGCGATAATAAAGCCCCAACAACTTTAGTTATAAATTTCTTAACGTACAAGAGAGGAAATCCAAACAGTCTTCATTTTTTGGAACAAGAATAATCTCACAATCAGAATCCTATATAGGAATATTAGTTTCATTGACAATTTGGGTTAGGTAGGTAATAAGGACCACGGTCTACTCCAGTGGACCTTATTATACCTATGACAAGATTTACAAAATTACTCATTAATCAAATAATCAGAATGGGGGGCGAAGATAAACATCGAGATCATAAACTACATTGCCTAACGTTCAAACTAAACAAGTTACTACATGTGGAATAGGAATTAAATAACCGAACTTAAGCAGCCATACTCCTCTCGGTGAGGTACCCTTCGCTTCTGACAAGATGGTGGCTCGAGCTGCCAGAAGCCCCCCGACGGCGTTCGCGTCTACTGAGTGCATGTGCGCATAAAGTATGATGTTGCTGCGATTCATATTAGTAGGAATTTTTAAATGCGGGCCTTATTACCCTCTGACCTTTTTTAATGTGGCAGCACTATGGAATTGTGAACTAACAAACTATTTTCTGTACAATTGTAAACTAGCAAGCTATTGTAACTCATTTACTATCAAAATGTTGCCGGCCAAATCGTTGTGACAAAAAAAATTAATTAATTAAAACTACGAAAGTGAAAAAAAATAAAATAAAAAATAAAATAAATTAATTAAACCTACGAAAATAAGTAACGACTCTTTGAAACGCACGAAATGTCACTTCATTCACATTTAAAGATAAACTGAGTGTAAACCCTCAATTTTGGTGGTTTTAACGAAGTTTAACTTACCACTGTGAAACTGTGTTGAAGAGATTAACTAAGTTTAAACCACATCTTAAGTTTAAACTTGAACTGTGAAACCGGCCCTAAGTAGATATCGACTGCAGTTATTGTATCTAGCAAAAAATCTTTTTGAAATCCGTTCGTACATTTGCCATGGATCAATTTCAAATAGATCTTAATCAACAGCTGGATCTGGTATTTCTCCAGAAATTAAGCTATCAATTTCTTCTGGTCTGATTTTTTCCGTTAACTAAATTCAATTGTGCGCATATGACAAACGTCATTATATAGCGCCACAAATAGGATCCTAGAATAGCTATGAGCCATTGTCTCAACAAAACTAATATATTGTGCGTGTTCTGCCCAATGAGAACACTCAAGAAAAATATAAGTAAAGATGGAGACTGTAAATAAGAACGCTAATGGATACTTAAAGTTAGTGATTTATTTCACAATACGTCACACTATTCCAAATTCAAAGGGAAATATAGTTCAGAGATTACACATTCACTACCATAAACTTAAGATACTTATAATATCGACTATATCACTTAGGGCCGTATTCACCAAGCAAAATTAAAAAAAAATTCAATTAAAGCTATTCACCAACCACACTTACAGAGTCGATTTAATGAAAATTTAATTTTAATTTAATTTTAAGTGAGGTCTTACCTTCTCTTAAATAAATTTAACTTCGATATCAACTGATTGAAATATCATGCAGTCAAATGCCACATTTTTATTTTAATCTTAATTATTTATTACTGCTTTGGAAGAAGCAAGACCATCCACAGCAAGAGATGATAATTTTTTGTTTTGCTAAACAACTTTGTATTTTTTCCATTATACTAACTAGCTATTACTTACTCGATGTACCTAACGTTGTAACGTAGCGTAAGCTGAGATTCTTCAATGAATGATTTTTCTATTCTATTCTATTCTATTCTATTCTATTCTAATCTTCAGATGAAAAGTTTATGGTGTTATTAGTGAATCGCAGTACACACCGTTGTTACCGAAGAGGGGAATAATTAGAAAAAGGCAAAACATATCCTTAAAATACGATGAACTTCTTCTAGCGTAGATTCAGACTACCCAAAAATCTTGCCATAAAAATGGTGGGAAAATTGAAAAGAAAACCAGAGTTTCATTTGAAAGGAAATAATCCTGTTTCTGTGAAAGACCAAATATTTATTGCCCTTAGATATTATGTAACAGGTAATTTCCAAATAATTACTGGACATTTATTTTGCTTTTCTCAACCTACCATAAGCAGAATATATCTAAGGGTGTCAAAAGCCATTTCATGAATAGGAGAAGAATATATTCTTATGCCTGAAACGGCAGAAGAATTGTAGAAGTTCAAAGCTAAATTTTATGCCATGTAGTTTTATCCATCTTTATTAAAAAAATTGTTTTTTTTTTCTATAAGGACATCAACAAAGAATAAATAGTACATCAAATAACTTGCTCTAACTTTTTAAATAATATTTAAATTTCATCAACTGACACTTGCCAAATTCGCAAATCTCGCAGCTGAAATTCGAAATTATTTATTTTATTAAGGTTGGTGAATAGCTACAAAATTTAATTGCAGTCCCTCAATAATAATTAAATTAATATTAAATTTGTATTAAATGGATTGGTGAATACGGCCCTTAATAACTAAAAGCTCACTTATGTATCAACTTAAATAAAAAACAACTTATGATAACTTCAAAGGGAATTCACTTTTTAATGGCACCAAGTTATGTATATATATATATATGTATAAATATAATTACTCAATAAGATTAATGTATTAAATGATTTCTCAAAAATGTACTCACCAATCTAAAATGTGGAATCGACTGTGTGGCGTTGGTAAATAGAAAGTTAGCGATTATCTTGTTCTAGTCGTGCCCCGGAACAAGATACTTCACTTCAGTCGAGACACAAAGCAAGATTGTATTAGTAGTATTTATTCTAGTCGCTAACCGGAATAACTATCTTTATCCCAGTCGAGACCCAAGACAAAAGTTAATTTGTTATATGTTATTACCACTACCAAAGTCGATTTCCAAATGATGCGCAATCTACGAAAGCTGGATGCAAAAGAGAAAGATTTTAGTTGGCCTGAGACTTATATTGCCTCTGAATTACGCACGGCACCAACAAATTATTTTACCTTGCACATAGCAACCAAAGTACATTGACCTTAGCTGTTGTGAATAGGTCAGCGATGTACATTGACGCTAGCAGCTGTGCAAAGCAACTGGTATTTTGAGCATTTTTGTTGCCGCTTCTGATTTTGCCTAGCTAAAGTTATTAGGCTTATAATTATACAATAAGATATCTATTACAATATTGCTAATTTGCTACTTTAAAGATACATTTAATAGTACAGATGATTTGATTTGTTTATAATTATCGAAAACAAGTTGCTTTTCTCTCATTGGACTATGTCCCGGATTTGTTTATGTGGAATGTAGCCATGATGTGTAGATTTTATCTCCACTAAAAACTGCTTTATCGATGTGCTTGTAGGTAGGTATACATCGTTTCGTTCCTAACCTATTTTCAATAATTAGAAATACTTGGAATTAAAATCTTTTAAACTATTTTACTTTCAGGTGGCTATTTAATGTTGGTTTCAACAGTGCGAGTATGACCCCAATCGGTTAAATCGTTCAGAAGTTATAAGATCACTTACAGACGCACAGATTTTAGAATGATTTTATGAAATCGTGCAATTTTTTGACCTTGTCTCTTTGTATACCTTGTATCATTTTTTCTCGTTGATTTCTTAAAATTCTCATTTTTATTTTTCTTATTATCTTGTTGAGATGTTTTAACTTATTATAAATATATGTTCGTTAATTAAAAATTAATCTCTAAATGGGCGCTAAAATTGAGTCATGCCTCAGTCGATATATTTTATTCTGACGGAAGCGAGAGACAATATATTTCTCATGTACAGAGCTATGCACTGAAACGGATCATCTTTCGGACGGCTTTTCGTAGCAATGTCCTCTCTACTTAGCTACGGTACTATTAACTAAAATCGACACTTTTTAAATGGGGTGATAATTTATTTAACCTCCATTTCCATGCTAAAATATACATAGCACAATGGCAACATATTACATGTCGTATCCAGAACATTTGTACATACGATTAATTTTCTTTATATCCTTTGGACTCATATTTGGTCCCCGTTCCAATTTTACATTCTTATCACGGGGAACTATTGTCATTTTACCATTCTTTGTAAATGCATAGGAACTGTAGTGCATAATACTGTTATAATCGTAACCTAGTCCAAAATTGCTTACAACACTGCGTGGCATGACATTGAATTGTCCTTCCTTGCCCTCTATGATATTTTCTTTTATGATTGTAACATATTTGTCACGATTATATGTACTATGTTGATGATAAATTCCAAGAGAATGTAGTAATTCATGAATTACAGCACCTATTCTAAAGCAGCCCTTTCCAACTATATCAATTTTCAAATTTAATTTTTGTGGCCGGGCATGATAACCCACAGCTGTATGGCATCCAGCTTCAACACTCTATAATGACGAGAGATGTTTTAGAATTTATAAATTTGGTGTAATTCCTAAACTGTTTTACCGTTATATTAATATAACCAGTTGTCTCTTGAGTACGGGGCAGAAAACGTATACAAGTTAAACTTTCGATATGCTTGAAGGCTTTACGAATATGAGCGATGTGTTCCCTTCCTAAAATGTTTGAATCTCAAGTAAATATGAAGCTATTTATAGCACATTGTAATTGAAAATTTCTCACCAAATTCCGGGCCAATTTCGTAATAGACCGTGTTGTCAGGCCATCTGTAGTTGCGACCTCTAATGCCACTCCTTAGGTGTGAATACAATATAGCACTCATTTGATAGTCATCCAATTCCATATCACCTTCGAAATAGTCTCCATATTCTCCGGGGTCACTACTTTTTACCATGATATTCGCTGGAGTCTCTAGGAACAGCAAGAATAAAAATGACAATTTAGTTTTCATTTTACTTAATTTATGTATCTACCAAGCCAAACAACAATACTGTGATTGCTTTCGATTGATGGGTTTTCGAGATTACATCTAATAAATTGAATGAAATTCGAATCACGTGTTTTATTTTTAAAGAGGGACACGACAATTCGGTGCAACCGGTAGTATAAATTGAAGTTATAGGCAAGATGTATTTATGCGACCTTATTATAAAGTGGATAATAATAAAATGCCGACTGATTACTAAGAATTTAGTAATCCGGAGCAGAACACAAATACGCAGCATAAAATGAACGCCCACCGACATATGCTATTTCGCGCCATCAATCTTGAGAGTAAATTTGATAAGATGCACACACACAAATGTTTGTAGATGTCAAATGTAGTTAAGTTTCTGTTCATGTCAGTACTCATATGCAAACAATTCTAAATCATCTGACCGACCTGAATAGCTTTAATAATGAAGAGAAAACAGTCACATCTCAATAAATTTATATAAAACATACGTAATTTCAAAAATACAAGACAAATTAATCGGTAATTGATAACTGAAATCCAAATCAGGTCTTATGCGCTAAAAATCGAATATTTGTTATTATGTTTTAGGTAAATAGAGCTGTGGTTAAATTAAGATAATTAATAACAAATGCGACTAGTTTGTCTGAATTTTTGCAGGTATTCAACGAATGAAAATATATTTTACTTTTTAATCATTACAATATACATACATACATACATACTATATGAAATTACTCACAAATAAATTATTTTTCAAGCATTAGAAAACATTCAGTTGGGTTCTGTCGGGTGGCTATGTAGCCTGTCTCGAAAAGTTAAGCTCTCACGTCAATTAGAGCGCTATTAATATCGATTTTTTAACTGCTGGCCCTTTTTAATTAGTATGCAGTCATGTGGAGGTGTACATCTATCGGTTCAAAATTTATCAAAATAAATAGTAAAAATACTGTCTTTCGACCAAAGATTCTCGATTAAGAATTCTGCAGAGGACCATGTCTCTTATAATAGTCGGCACAGCTTGTAATTCTGTTAACATATATTTTTGTACAAATTTATGGAGCACCATTGTTTCTGTTACATATTTGCGATTCCTATTCACCTGTGAAATTAAATATAATTAATATGCAGAAAATATTTCATTTATGTTGCGCACCTTTTTTGACTGATGACGATGAGAATTTAAATATTCATATTATGACAAAAACACTAAATATGATAGCTTTTTTCCCCTCACCTTAAAAACAAATATTTTTAATAAAATTACAGAACAATTGAGCTTACCTTGCTTTACATGCTAAATAAAAACCAAATATTGATTAAGATATTTATTAATGAAATTTTATCTAACCTACCTTTGAATATTGTGGAGTGGTGCTCTCCTAGATTTTGAAAAAAAAAACTGACATTCTTGAGACGGAATTATGAGTTTGTTGGTTTTCGGTTGCTCAGCATTTACTCCAATTGTAAATCGAATCGCCAAATTCGAGTCAATAATAACAATTATAAAATGCAATTAAATCGATTACATTTTGTTACATGTGGCTTACCTATGATCTAATTAACATTATTGAAGTTGATGTAGGAATACCACAAATAAGTCAAAACGTTCACTTTTTCACTAAACAAACAAATTCCAAAATGCAAATAATTAAAAATGACAGCCTAGAATGAATTACTTTGATTTTACTTCAACTCTGGGTTTCTTAGATTCGATATGAAAAACTGGCGCCAATGATTATCTAATCTTGCGTCTTTACGAACTAATTTTTTGTCTTGTTTTCGTTTTTTTTTCCAAACAGTTTTGGCAGACTTCAATTAACGTATCAATCAGTACGCTTACATGGGGTTTTTGTTGAATTAATTCCAATTAAGTTCTTGACTTGCAATTTGCTTGAAATCTTGTTTTTGTTCCCCTTTATCATTTTCATAGCTCGCAGATATGAAAAATGTTAAAGTACTGCAGTTGCGTTTACATGAATTTTTCAAGTAAATTGAGCAAAAATTTTGTGATTTACTCAAGTATACTTGAAGTCAATCCGCGTTTACATGATATTTTGATTACTTGGTCTCTACTTTAATTATACTTCAAGTATTCATCTAACCGTACTGAATGACTAACGTTTGTTATTTGTGTCATATGGCAAGGCCAGCCTGTAGACAAATTATAATAAACTCATCAATGGACTCAAACAAATAATTTACTTGTTCACAGATATGGTACTTGTGATACTTCATCTCTTTCATCTTTTTTTTTGAAATCATAGGGTATACTAAGTTTATCATTCCGTTTGTAACGCATAAAAAGAATGATGGTAGAGCAAAATAGATTGGGCACCCACGCATAATACTCAAAATTAATTTGATTAGATTCATTCCAGTGCCGCATCTTGGAAACTTTTGAGGTGGGTGGGCAAAGACGCCAATTGCCATTCACTCTAACAACGACCCTTTGTTCGAACCAAATCGCTTCGAACATATTTTTATAACAGGTACTTTCTAAAAAGAAAACATCCTGAAAACAAAGCATCAAAATTTTTAGTTAAATTAAATCAAATTTGATTACTCTTCATCAAAAGACAGGTACACAACCAAACAAAGCCATGTATTTGTCATCTACATAACACATCCCAGCAAACATGGCGAAATGCAGAAGATTCACTTTCTTATCACCTGGACGATAAAATATCTCGCAGATGATAATCATATTCGTATTGCATTCTTAACTTCCAACGGACGAAACTGTTACCCCGAAGGCAAAACATCTTGAAGAAACGAATGCGTATCTTCTACGCGATACGTTAAAGTAATTTGCCAATATCCCTTCCTGGCGAGTTATTTTCATTTCATTAATAAGAAACGTATTCGTTTCTTCAAGATGATTCGCTTTCTTATCGTCTAAGCAAAACGTTCAGCAATAGTCGAAATAAATCCTTTGGAATTTGTAGTAAGGAATTAAGAAGATATTTCTTTAAAGTAGGCATATATTTATTTAATTAATTTTGTTTTTTTTAATATGAATTTGTGGAATTAAAGTCACTAGTGAACTCACAAATTAATTACTGTCATAAAGTCTAATGACACGTTCTTCCAAATGATAAACTCGTGCATCATAGAGATGACAAATAAGCGAAACTATTGCCTTCTTGCTGCCACATTTAAAATCAGTAAACAAAATTGTTTGTAATTTCATCTTCTTTTCGTCTACGCAAGACAAGGAAGAAATCATTTCACAGTATTTGCTTTAATTTCGTGTGGAAGATATTTTGGAAATATCATCCACATATCGCCCGGAAGATTTTTCATCCAAATGTTTGCTGGGATTGCACAAATACAATACATAAGTATAGCTTCATCGAGCAGATGAAAAATCATTAGCATATATTTGAACTGTTAGATTTGTGCTAAAAACAATTCCTGCAAACGGAACGTATTACAAAAATACCATGCTAAAAATGAGTTCTAAAAGGAAAACATATTCAATTTTCAAAAAAATAGGTACAACATCTATCAAAAGCATGTGTTGTCATGTAGCATAATGAATGCATGGCACAAATACAATCAGATCAATTTGCAACACTATCATTACCGTTATTACAAGTATCATCCAACGAGACTTTCTTCTCTACGTGATAGAGAGCACATTTTCTCAAATACAATTTAATTTGTCACAGCAAAATATGTTGCTCCAAATTTCTTGTTGCTATGAATTTTTGTTCGTTGCTATGCAAATTTTATCGCTAGTACAGTAAGATCACAGATGCACTGCCAATTCTTGTAATCATACGCCTCTGCTACCCCATCAGTGGTGTCGTGTGCAAGCAAGGGCTACATAAACGACAAGCTGACTGATCTCGATCTCTTAACTCTTGCGAGAAAGTCATTAACTACAGAAGATGTGGCGCAGCAGCTGTAAGGAAAAGAACAAACAACAACACGAGAGGTGATAAAAACCAAACCAAAGATCAACAAGAAGGAAAAGCAAAACATCTAATCGAACTGAGGACCAAAGATAAGCCCCAACGCCCTAAAGAAGAGGAATCTGAATGATGTGAAAAAAAAAATCAAAGAAAATCCAAAGAAGGAAGACAATGGAGAAATTTAAAAGCGGAATAGCACTTGACTTGACTTCACTTGATCTCGATCTCTTTTTGTACTTGGCATCGCGGGAATAAACGCATCTTAATTCGGGTCTCAACTGTAGTTAAGATATTTATTAACATTTCTGGTCTCAGCGGGAATAAACGCATCTTATTTCGGGTCTCGACTGAAGATAAGATATCACTTTAAGCCGGCTCTCGACTGACTTAAAGCATATTATCTCGGATCTCGACTGAGATAATCTTTTACTAACAGTAATTTCTGGTCTCGACGGAAATAAACGCAGCTTATTTCGAGTCTCGACTGGAAATAAAATAACACTTTAAGCCGGGTCTCGACTGACTTAAAGAATATTATCTCGGGTCTCGACTGAGAAAATCTTTTACTAACAATTATTTCTGACCTCGGCGGGAATAAACGCATATTAATTCGGGACTCGAATGAAGTTAAGATATTTACTAATAATTATTTCTGGTCTCGACGGGAATGAACGCATCTTAATTCGGATCTCGACTGAAGTTAAGATATTTACTAACAATCATTTCTGGTCTCAGCGGAAATAAACGCAACTTATTTCGGGTCTCGACTGAAGATAAGATAACACTTTAAGCCGGGTCTCGACTGACATAAAGAGTATTATCTCGGATCTCGACTGAAATAATCTTTTACTAACAATCATTTCTGGTCTCGGCGGAAATAAACGCATCTAACTTCTGAAGAGAAGATAACACTTTAAGCCGGGTCTCGACTGACTTAAAGAATATTATCTCGGGTCTCGACTGAGTTAATCTTTTACTAACGATCATTTCTGGTCTCGACGGAAATAAACGCATCTTACTTCGGGTCTCGACTGAAGATAAGATAACACTTTAAGCCGGGTCTCGACTGACTTAAAGTATGTTATCTCGGGTTTCGACTGAGATAATCTTTTACTAACAATAATTTCTGGTCTCGACGGAAATAAACGCATCTTAATTCGGGTCTCGACTGAAGATAAGATAACACTTTAAGCCGGGTCTCGACTGACTTAAAGAATATTATCTCGCGTCTCGACTGAGATAATCGTTTACTAACAACAATTTCTGGTCTCGACGGAAATAAACGCATCTTAATTCGGGTTTCAACTGAAAATAAGATAACACTTTTAGCTTTGTCTCGACTGACTTAAACAATATTATCTCGGGTCACGATTGAGATAATCTTTTACTAACAATTATTTCTGGTCTCGACGGGAATACGCGCATTTTAATTCGAGTCTCGACTGGAAATAAAATAACACTTTAAGCCGGGTCTCGACTGACTTAAAGAATATTATCTCGGGTCTCGACTGAGATAATCTTTTACTAACAATTATTTCTGACCTCGACGGGAATAAACGCATATTAATTCGGGACTCGAATGAAGTTAAGATATTTACTAATAATTATTTCTGGTCTCGACGGGAATGAACGCATCTTATTTCGGATCTCGACTGAAGTTAAGATATTTACTAACAATCATTTCTGGTCTCAGCGGAAATAAACGCAACTTATTTCGGGTCCCGACTGAAGATAAGATAACACTTTAAGCCGGGTCTCGACTGACATAAAGAGTATTATCTCGGATCTCGACTGAAATAATCTTTTACTAACAATCATTTCTGGTCTCGGCGGAAATAAACGCATCTTACTTCTGGTCTCGACTGAAGAGAAGATAACACTTTAAGCCGGGTCTCGACTGACTTAAAGAATATTATCTCGGGTCTCGACTGAGTTAATCTTTTACTAACGACCATTTCTGGTCTCGACGGAAATGAACGCATCTTACTTCGGGTCTCGACTGAAGATAAGATAACACTTTAAGCCGGGTCTCGACTGACTTAAAGAATATTATCTCGGATCTCGACTGAGATAATCTTTTACTAACAGAAATTTCTGGTCTCGACGGAAATAAACGCATGTTATGTCTAGTCTCGACTGGAAATAAGATAACACTTTAAGCTGAGTCTCGACTGACTTAAAGAATATTATCTCGGGTCACGACTGAGATTATATTTTACTAACAATTATTTCTGGTCTCGACGGGAATAAACGCATCTTAATTCGGGTCTCGAATGAAGATAAGATAACACTTTAAGCCGGGTCTCGACTGACTTATAGAATATTATCTCGGGTCTCGACTAAGATAATCTTTTACTAACAATAATTTCTGGTCTCGACGGAAATAAACGCATCTTAATTCGGGTCTCGACTGAAGATAAGATAACACTTTAAGCCGGGTCTCGACTGACATAAAGAATATTATCTCGGGTTTCGACTGAGATAATCTTTTACTAACAATAATTTCTGGTCTCGACGGAAATAAACGCATCTTAATTCGGGTCTCGACTGAAAATAAGATAACACTTTAAGCTGGGTCTCGACTGACTTAAACAATATTATCTCGGGTCACGATTGAGATAATCTTTTACTAACAATTATTTCTGGTCTCGACGGGAAAACGCGCATTTTAATTCGGGTCTCAACTGAAGTTAAGATATTTACTAATAATCATTTCTGGTCTTGACGGGAATAAACGCATCTTATTTCGGCTCTCGACTGAAGATAAGATAAGACTTTAAGCTGGGTCTCGACTGACTTAAAGAATATTATCTCGGGTCTCGACTGAGATAATCTTTTATTAACAATTATTTCTGGTTTCGAAGGCAGTAAACGCATCTTAATTCGGGTCTCGAATAAAGTTTAATATATTTACTAAAAATTATTTCTGATCTTGTCGGGAATAAACGCACCTTAGTTCGGGTCTCGACTGAAGTTAAGATATTTACTAACAATCATTTCTGGTCTCGACGGAAATAAACGCATCTTAATTCGGGTCTCGACTGATGATAAGATAACAATTTAAGCCGGGTCTCGACTGACTTAAAGAATATTATCTCGGGTCTCGACTGAGTTAATATTTTACTAACGATCATTTCTGGTCTCGACGGAAATAAACGCATTTTATTTCGTGTCTCGACTGAAGATAAGATAACACCTTAATCCGGGTCTCGACTGACTTAAAGAATATTATCTCGGGTCTCGACTGAGATAATCTTTTACTAACAATTATTTCTGACCTCGACGGGAATAAACGCATATTAATTCGGGACTCGAATGAAGTTAAGATATTTACTAATAATTATTTCTGGTCTCGACGGGAATAAACGCATCTTAATTCGAATCTCGACTGAAGTTAAGATATTTACTAACAATCATTTCTGGTCTCAGCGGAAATAAACGCAACTTATTTCGGGTCTCGACTGAAGATAAGATAACACTTTAAGCCGGGTCTCGACTGACAAAAAGAGTATTATCTCGGATCTCGACTGAAATAATCTTTTACTAACAATCATTTCTGGTCTCGGCGGAAATAAACGCATCTTACTTCTGGTCTCGACTGAAGAGAAGATAACACTTTAAGCCGGGTCTCGACTGACTTAAAGAATATTATCTCGGGTCTCGACTGAGTTAATCTTTTACTAACGATCATTTCTGGTCCCGACGGAAATAAACGCATCTTACTTCGGGTCTCGACTGAAGATAAGATAACACTTTAAGCCGGGTCTCGACTGACTTTAAGAATATTATCTCTGATCTCGACTGAGATAATCTTTTACTAACAGTAATTTTTGTTCTCGACGGAAATAAACGCTCCTTATTTCGAGTCTCGACTGGAAATAAAATAACACTTTAAGCCGGGTCTCGACTGACTTAAAGAGTATTATCTCGGGTCTCGACTGAGTTAATCTTTTACTAACGATCATTTCTGGTCTCGGCGGAAATAAACGCATTTTATTTCGGGTCTCGACTGAAGATAAGATAACACCTTAAGCCGGGTCTCGACTGACTTATAGAATATTATCTCTGATCTCGACTGAGATAATCTTTTACTAACAGTAATTTCTGGTCTCGACGGAAATAAACGCTCCTTATTTCGAGTCTCGACTGGAAATAAAATAACACTTTAAGCCGGGTCTCGACTGACTTAAAGAATATTATCTCGGGTCTCGACTAAGATAATCTTTTACTAACAAAAATTTCTGGTCTCGACGGAAATAAACGCATCTTATTTCGGATCTCGACTGACTTAAAGAATATTATCTCGGGTATCGACTGAGATAATCTTTTACTAACAATTATTTCTGGCCGTGACGGGAATAAACGCATCTTAATTCGGGTCTCGACTGAAGTTAAGATATATCCTAATAATTATTTCTGGTCTCGACGGGAATGAACGCATCTTAATTCGGGTCTCGACTGAAGTTAAGAGATTTACTAACAATCATTTCTAGTCTCGGCGGAAATAAACGTAACTTATTTCGGGTCTCGACTGAAGATAAGATAACACTTTTAGCCGGGTCTCGACTGACTTACAGAATATTATCTCGGATCTCGACTGAGATAATATTTTACTAACAATCATTTCTGGTCTAGGCGGTAATAAACGCATCTTACTTCGAGTCTCGAATGAAGATAAGATAACTCTTTAATCCGGGTCTCGACTGACTTAAACAAAATTATCTCGGGTCCCGACTGAGATAATCTTTTACTAACAATAATTTCTGGTCTCGACGGAAATCAACTCATCTTAATTCGTGTCTCGACTAAGATAACACTTTAAGCCGGGTCTCGACTGACTTAAACAATATTATCTCGGGTCACGACTGAGATAATGTTTTACTAACAATTATTTCTGGTCTCGACGGGAATACACACATTTTAATTCGGGACTCGACTGAAGTTAAGATATTTACTAATAATCATTTCTGGTCTTGACGGGAATAAACGCACCTTAGTTCAGGTCTCGACTGAAGTTAAGATATTTACTAACAATCATTTCTGGTCTCGACGGGAATAAACGCATCTTATTTCGGCTCTCGACTGAAGATAAGATAAGACTTTAAGCTGGGTCTCGACATACTTAAACAATATTATCTCGGGTCTCGACTGAGATAATCTTTTATTAACAATTACTTCTGGTCTCGACGGGAGTAAACGCATATTAATTCGGGTCTCGAATAAAGTTTAATATATTTACTAAAAATTATTTCTGGTCTTGACGGGAATAAACGCACCTAAGTTCGGGTCTCGACTGAAGATAAGATAACACTTTAAGCCGGGTCTCGACTGACTTAAAGAATATTATCTCGGGTCTCGACTGAGTTAGTCTTTTACTAACAATCATTTCTGGTTTCGACGGAAATAAACGCATCTTACTTCGGGTCTCGACTGAAGATAAGATAAAACTTTAAGCCGGGTCTCGACTGACTTAAAGAATATTATCTCGGATCTTGACTGAGATAATCTTTTACTAACAGTAATTTCTGGTCTCAACGGAAATAAACGCATCTTATGTCGAGTCTCGACTGGAAATAAGATAACACTTTAAGCTGAGTCTCGACTGACTGAAAGAATATTATCTCGGGTCACAACTGAGAATATATTTTACTAACAATTATTTCTGGTCTCGACGGGAATAAACGTATCTTAATTCGGGTCTCGAATGAAGATAAGATAACACTTTAAGCCGAGTCTCGACTGACTTATAGAATATTATCTCGGGTCTCGACTAAGATAATCTTTTACTAACAATAATTTCTGGTCTCGACGGAAATAAACGCATCTTAATTCGGGTCCCGACTGAAGATAAGATAACACTTTAAGCCGGGTCTCGACTGACTTAAAGAATATTATCTCGGGTCTCGACTGAGATAATATTTTACTAACAATAATTTCTGGTTTCGACGAAAATAAATGCATCTTTATTCGAGTCTCGACTGAAGATAAGATAACACTTCAAGCCGGGTCTCGACTGACTTAAAGAATATTATCTCGGATCTCGACTGAGATAATCTTTTACTAACAATAATTTCTGTTCTCGACGGGAATAAACGCATCTTATTTCGGGTCTCGACTAAAGTTTAATATATTTACTAAAAATTATTTTTGGTCTTGACGGGAATAAACGCACCTTAGTTCGGGTCTCGTCTGAAGTTAACATATTTACTAACAATCATTTCTGTTCTCGATGGAAATAAACGCATCTTAATTCGGGTCTCGACTAAAGATAAGATAACACTTTAAGCCGGGTCTCGACTGACTTACAGAATATTATCTCGGATCTCGACTGAGATAATATTTTACTAACAATAATTTCTGGTTTCGACGAAAATAAACGCATCTTAATTCGGGTCTCGACTGAAGATAAGATAACACTTTAAGCCGGGTCTCGACTGACTTAAAGAATATTATTTCGGGTCACGACTGAGATAATCTTTTACTAACAATTATTTCTGGTCTCGACGGGAATACACGCATTTTAATTCGGGTCTCGACTGAAGTTAAGATATTTACCAATAATCATTTCTGCTCTCGGCGGAAATGAACGCATTTTATTTCGGCTCTCGACTGAAGATAAGATAACACTTTTAGCCGGTTCTCGACTGACTTAAAGAATACTATCTCGGGTCACGACTAAGATTATATTTTACTAACAATTATTTCTGGTCTCGACGGGAATAAACGCATCTTATTTCGGGTCTCGACTGAAGATAAGATAACACTTTAAGCCTGGTCTCGACTGACTTAAAGAATATCATCTCGGGTCTCGACTGAGATAATCTTTTACTAACAATAATTTCTGGTTTCGACGAAAATAAACGCATCTTAATTCGGGTCTCGACTGAAGATAAGATAATACTTTAAGCCGGGTCTCGACTGACTTAAAGAATATTATCTCGGATCTCGACTGAGATAATCTTTTACTAACAATAATTTCTGTTCTCGACGGGAATAAACGCATCTTATTTCGGGTCTCGACTAAAGTTTAATATATTTACTAAAAATTATTTTTGGTCTTGACGGGAATAAACGCACCTTAGTTCGGGTCTCGTCTGAAGTTAACATATTTACTAACAATCATTTCTGTACTCGATGGAAATAAACGCATCTTAATTCGGGTCTCGACTAAAGATAAGATAACACTTTAAGCCGGGTCTCGACTGACTTAAAGAATATAATTTCGGGTCACGACTGAGATAATCTTTTACTAACAATTATTTCTGGACTCGAAGGGAATACACGCATTTTATTTCGGATCTCAACTGAGATAATCTTTTACTAACAGTAATTTCTGGTCTCGACGGAAATAAACGCATCTTATGGCGAGTCTCGACTGGAAATAAGATAACACTTTAAGCTGAGTCTGGACTGACTTAAAGAATATTATCTCGGGTCACGACTAAGATTATATTTTACTAACAATTATTTCTGGTCTCGACGGGAATAAACGCATCTTATTTCGGGTCTCGACTGAAGATAAGATAACACTATAAGCCTGGTCTCGACTGACTTAAAGAATATCATCTCGGGTCTCGACTGAGATAATCTTTTACTAACAATAATTTCTGGTTTCGACGAAAATAAACGCATCTTAATTCGGGTCTCGACTGAAGATAAGATAACACTTTAAGCCGGGTCTCGACTGACTTAAAGAATATTATCTCGGATCTCGACTGAGATAATCTTTTACTAACAATAATTTCTGTTCTCGACGGGAATAAACGCATCTTATTTCGGGTCTCGACTAAAGTTTAATATATTTACTAAAAATTATTTTTGGTCTTGACGGGAATAAACGCACCTTAGTTCGGGTCTCGTCTGAAGTTAACATATTTACTAACAATCATTTCTGTTCTCGATGGAAATAAACGCATCTTAATTCGGGTCTCGACTAAAGATAAGATAACACTTTAAGCCGGGTCTCGACTGACTTAAAGAATATTATCTCGGATCTGGACTGAGATAATATTTTACTAACAATAATTTCTGGTTTCGACGAAAATAAACACATCTTAATTCGGGTCTCGACTGAAGATAAGATAACACTTTAAGCCGGGTCTCGACTGACTTAAAGAATATTATTTCGGGTCACGACTGAGATAATCTTTTACTAACAATTATTTCTGGTCTCGACGGGAATACACGCATTTTAATTCGGGTCTCGACTGAAGTTAAGATATTTACCAATAATCATTTCTGCTCTCGGCGGAAATGAACGCATTTTATTTCGGCTCTCGACTGAAGATAAGATAACACTTTTAGCCGGTTCTCGACTGACTTAAAGAATATTATCTCGGGTCACGACTAAGATTATATTTTACTAACAATTATTTCTGGTCTCGACGGGAATAAACGCATCTTAATTCGGGTCTCGACTGAAGATAAGATAACACTTTAAGCCGGGTCTCGACTGACTTAAAGAATATTATATCGGGTCTCGACTGAGATAATCTTTTACTAACAATAATTTCTGGTTACGACGAAAATAAACGCATCTTAATTCGGGTCTCGACTGAAGATAAGATAACACTTTTAGCCGGGTCTCGGCTGACCTAAAGAATATTATCTCGGATCTCGACTGAAATAATCTTTTACTAACAATAATTTCTGGTTTCGACGAAAATAAACGCATCTTATTTCGAGTCTCGACTGAAGATAAGATAACACTTTAAGCCGGGTCTCGACTGACTTAAAGAATATTATCTCGGGTTTCGACTGAGATAATCTTTTATTAACAATTATTTCTGGTCTCGACGGGAATAAACGCATCTTAATTCGGGTCTCGACTAAAGTTTAATATATTTACTAAAAATTATTTCTGGTCTTGACGGGAATAAACGCACCTTAGTTCGGGTCTCGTCTGAAGTTAACATATTTACTAACAATCATTTCTGTTCTCGATGGAAATAAACGCATCTTAATTCGGGTCTCGACTAAAGATAAGATAACACTTTAAGCCGGGTCTCGACTGACTTAAAGAATATTATCTCGGGTCTCGACTGAGATAATATTTTACTAATATTAGCACTTTATTTATGGTCTCGACGGAAATAAAGAATTGTTTTAACCCATGGTTAGAAAAAAGGGTCTTAACATTAGCTTAATGCCAACCCTCAAGGGTCAAGTTGTAGATCGGTGCTTACCAGTCACTTGTAACAAAATAATATTTATTCATATACCTATTTTATTATAAATTTTCTCGTATATATATATATTTACATATTATACTCTTCTGGTGCATATTTATTAAATATCATAATTTGACTTTATTCTATATTAATTTTACATACATATATACATTGGCGATTTTATATTGCAATTTTTTGCCAATAAGTGTTTTTCAGTGTGATATAAAAATTCTCTCTCTCCTTTGTTAACACGATTAATGGAGATATTTAAACTAAATAAGTGTGCCAGTGTTTTGAAGTTAAGTTATTCTAACTTTTCGCTCTACATTAACCCCATATATTGAATATTGATTTATATATCTTTTGTTAACAATCCTGTAAGTGTGTTTCCCTATACGTTTGAATCGTTGACGTAATAATTTTTATACATAATCTGATTTTAACGTAGTTAATGGGCAATCCTAAAAAATAATTGTAACAGTTTCTTGAAAGTTTAAGGGAATTGAATAGTGTTTGTTTTGATAAGAGATAAATTTTTTGTTCAAGAAGGCATTTATTTAGATTCTCCGGTATATAGCAAAAGCTAAAAATGTTTTTATTTGTTATTTTATCACACAACCCATTATATTTTTGGTAACAAGTTTCAAGTCTTGGTTTTGACTCATCAACTTGTCCCAAACAGCGAAATTGAGTGTCTTGAAAAACAAATGAAGAAATAGAATAAAGAAAAGAAATGAAAAAATGAAAAAAATTTAAGAAAAATAGAGAAAAAAATTTAATAAAATAATTTTAAAAAATTTAAAAAACCAGATTCATTTGAAACGAATTGTACCTGTATACGCCCGCAGTGGGGTGAAAAAAGAAAAAGAAAGAAGAAGAAGCGGTTCGTGTTAGCAGAAAGTCTAACACTCGTCGGTATAGCTTGGGTTCCTGCTAAGTAGACGCTTGAAACAGATCGAATTGATCTCCTCTCATATAAATTCAGAATAAATTCTGGGTGTGAATTATATGACGTAAAAACTCCTATATTACACCAAGGAGGAAGAAATAAAAGTAGAGATTACTGTTTAGGATTTTTTACCGGGGTAAATTTATATTTGTTCTTTCTTTTTTCCTAAAGAGTAATCTCTACTTTTATTTTGATATGAGAGTCGACTACTGATCTTGATCCAAATTTACCAGTGCATTCATTTCAGTTGCACTAAGTTCAAATTCGCGTGTACGTTCTACAAACGGACAGTACATTTTATGGTCCTTCAAGCCGAATCTAAGGTCTAGCGTTTTATCTTATCAATCTTTTAAGCATGTCTGCACTTCAAAAACTTTGGGGCAACCAAGCCACCTCTGCAATAATCTTCGAGAAATCGTTCAATAACTACACCAAGACTGATGTAGAAAAACGAACGAAAGGTTTTATTTCTGAGCGATTAACCTCTCTAATTGAAATCTGGTCAGATTATAAGAAAGATTACTATACAGTTATTCAAACCACGCAGGCTTTGAAAGATAGTGAACTTCAAAAATACGGTTATTTCGCAAACGATCAATTTTCAAAGATGGAAAATAAATATTTCATGTTTCGAGGTATTCTTACGGATGCATTAAATGCATTCGAAACAAAGTTTGCACCAAGTTCAAAAACAGAGAATGAAACTTCGTCGTGTCTGAGATTGCCTAGCATCACAATCCCAAAATTCTCTAGTTCTTATGATTCCTGGAGACCTTTTCACGATCTATTCAATTCCCTGGTGCATTCAAATTCTGCGTTATCTCCGGTGCAGAAATTGCATTATTTGAAGTTAAGTGTATCTGGAGAGGCAGAGCACTTATTGCGTCAATTTCCTATGACCAACTCGAGTTATGACAGCGCATGGAAGATACTGCTTGAAAGGTATGATAATAAACGAGTCTTGGTAAACGCCCAATTTAAAGCACTCTTTAATCTACCTAAAGCAGCACATGAATCAGCCAAGCCTATCAATACTTTGCTACATAAATCTTCCGAATGTATCTTTGAACTCGAGGCATTGCAAGTTTCCACTAAGCAATGGGATGCAGTTCTCATCTATATAGTGGTACAATGTTTGCCAGCAGAAACGCACCGCTCATGGGAGCAAGAGGTCAATACTGCAGAAGGACTTCCCACTTTCGAATCCTTAAAAATATTTTTATAATCTAGATTTAGAATTTTAGAAGCCATAGTCGATACCAAACCCTCCCTAGAGAACAAAAATGCTCAAGTCCCGAGAGCATCTAACCATTTTATGTCATATATCCAAGCATGTACCCAGGGGCGGATTTGATCACTTGGCCGCCCTAGGCCTATGGAAGATTGCCGCCCCCCTACTCCCTGTAAAACACGAAAAATTGAATGATCTATATCCAGTGAAGGGACCCCAGGCTAGAATTAGCGGAGTAGGCTGCCTCATAAATCGGAGTAGATTTGAAAAAAAATGGAGTAGAATTAAAAATAACACTTTCCAACGAATTATTTTATTTAAAAAAACGAAAAAGTATAAAAATGTAATAAAATACCCACAACTACAAGAAAAAATCGCCGCCCCCTAAATCTGCCGCCCTAGGCCCGGGCCTACTCGGCCTATAGGGAAATCTGCCCCTGCATGTACCTTGTGCAAAGAGCAGCACCGTCTATTTAAATGTCCGAAATTCATAAAACTTGATGTAGACAATAAATTCAAAGTTGTCACATCAATTCAATTGTATAATAATTGCCTATCAAAGGGCCACAGCACGAAAACTTGTACAAGTAAGTTTTCATGTTAGCGATGTGGAAGGAGGCATCATTCTTTACTTCATAGGAATAATGCCACTCCAAGGGCCTCGACCCAATTCAAGCCAAGATAGCAGCAATCAGAAGCTCAACCTTGTAATTCACCTTCCACATCCAATAACTCTCTTCACACGATTCACGCAAAAATTCGATGAACCAAACAAGCACTGCTTGCAACAGCATTGTTAAACGTTCCTACAAAAAGGGAAACATGTTGGTATTGATAGATTTGATAGATTCAGGCTCTCAAGTTTCATTTGTAATCCAAGCCGCCGCCTGTAACCTGCTATCATCCACTACACATGTGGAAATTCAAATCACTGGCCTGGGAAAAACTGAAACTACAAATGTTCAAAAACAAACTACATTGAACATTTATCCTTATTCATCCACAACTAAGGCAACCCTTATAGTGGATACAATTACGGACATTTTACCTCTTTCAACCATTCCAAACAAAAAATAGAGTCGTATACATTAGCTACCACTTGCCGATCCGTTTTTCTTTAAACCAGGAAAAACTGACCTGCTTTTAGGAGCAGATGTGTACAGCGAAATTCTCTTGGAAGGTTTACGGAAAGGTCCTCCAGGAACGCCAACTTCCCAAAACATTACCCTCGGATGGATACTTTTCGGAAAGCTAAAAAATACATCCACATTCTTAACAGAATCTGCATTAAGGGGGAATACCAGTGAACAGAAAAATCAAATTTTTATCCTATCCACTACTATAATGGTTTGAGCATGAGAAAAAAACTTATCTGTGCTTTGTGCTTTTAAGCTCTATATCTTTTGCTCAGGTAACACAGATCCTTCTAGCGCAGACTATATAAAGATGGAGAATTGGAAGAATTTTCTTTCTGTTTAGCACTCACACAGCCAGCCAGCGGCAACGTCCCACGCACACAACGTATATCGTGGTAGGATCGGAGTCAGCCACAGCCTCAGTCATGAAGCAGGACGAGCTCATGGGTCGTGCATGCGTACATCGTAGTAGCAGCAGAGCCAGTCACAGTCAGTCATCAAGGAGGCTGACATTGCTAAATTAGGAATATATCAGAAAGAGAAATAAATAAAAATGAGTGTGCGTTTGCGCGATGAGCTCTGTGTACATACGGATGTGAGCTATGGTTGAATATTTCGTGGGAGTGGGCTGCGTTCCAATGTGAATACATATTCATTCTTTTCTGCCTTGTTGTTTGTTTGCTTTTTGCAAATCTCAGTTTTAGATGTAATTTCGAATTTTTTTATTACCTAGATGAAATATAATAGGGTATACTAGATTTGTCATTACGTTTGCATTGTAGCCATACAAAAATTTTGTTTTTCACTATATATTTAGGCACTACCCGAGAAACCGTCAACGTAGAGAGCTGAAATTTTGTATATACAATTTAAAAAATGAAGTAAATTGGGCAACCCATTTATGGTGTTAATATAAAAAAAAATCTATTGTTATAATTATTTTAGAATTTTAATTTTTAAATCATATTTATTACTTTAAATTACAAACTGTTTTTTGTTGTTCTGATAATAACAATAACAAAGTTATAAATTTTGACTATCAGGACCTGCGATTGTCCCTACGATGGCGTTAAGGTGTATTATTTGATGTTAATATCGAAAGGCTGACGTTGCACATTTTGCATTTAAAATAAGTTGTAAAAATAAAACCGCGATGTTTTTCTTTTATGGGAATTAAATTACAATGATGTTCAGTTAATTTAAGAAGGTTTTGCAAAAAAAAACTCTAAATCAATAAGGCGGAATCCTTCCAAATGAAATTTCGCACCTTCATTCGAATGTCCGCTTTCAGAAGCAGCGTCTTCTAAATACACTGAAATAATTTCATGGTCATCTTCTACCACAAGTTCATTTTCAAAAATTACGCACACGATTGCAAACAATGCAATAAAATGTGTAAAATTCAAATGAAAATTATATTTGGTTACTTTTCTAAAGTAACCCTTTGGGCTCTGATTAATGCGGTAGTCAATTTGTCGAATGCGAAATTATCAGTGATGAAAAATTTGATAATAATGAAAAATTGTACTTTTTCGTATCATCATCATGAATAAAGAACTAAATCAATCTGTGATGACACTATGAGTTTGTCTCAACTCGTCTGAAAAATACTATGCCATAGTAGAAGTTTCTATGAGATCATCGTAATTTTAAATAAGTAAAAAAAAAAAATCTAAGACCAATTCTTGTGGCATGACGAATGCCTCCATTCTCTTCCTTTTCTCTGTAAAATTAAATTTAAATAAGTAAAAATATTAGATTTGGTCTAACAATAAGACCAATTCTTATGATACCCCACATGAATGCCCGTATGTAATTTCATATGGTAACCAATCTGTAAAAATAGGGTATAAAAAGAAAAAAAAAATCTGAAAAGATCAATAAACTTCAAAACTTCACATATTTTCAATATTTCAATAAATATTCAATTATACTGAAGTTGTGATAACGTTTGCAATCTTATCATGTATCTATTTATATACATATATTTAGGGATACCCTTCGTCATCATCATCACATTCAGGCTAATTTTCCTGTTCACACTACCTGAAAATTATTCTATAGTTATACTGACTTACAATTTCATAAGATAATGTGCAATCTCACTTACATCAGTAAATTTTTTACGCTGGGGCTTGTACTTTGGGTATTGTTCGCTGGTCGTCCACTCACTACATTACTCAAGTACATTGTATAAGCTTTCTGCGCCACGCGCCACCTAGCGAAACTTTTGCATACAAAAAAACAAGTGTGTCCATGATAATACCACAAAAAACAGAAGTGTGTCCATGATAATATCATTTATTGACAATTGTTTTATTTTATTATTACGCTGTAAGCATAAGTTTTCTTGCAATTTTTATACAAAATCGAGTAAACAACATTACACTGTTTAATTTTAGATACTTTGTAACTTTTAAATTACATCGGAACGCTGTTAAAAGTTTGATCGAAAAGTGTTCATTTTGCCATATTTTGTTTAGGTAAAATATTAGCCCAAAAAATCCAAAAAAGAAAAAGTAAAATATTTATCTCATCCTTTTATGGCACATCTTTGGATTTATATCAAAATCAAGAGATGACAGTTTTTAACAATTTTACAAATTTCAGATAATTATATAATAATTTTTGGATTAATTTTGAGAAAATTCCTACACTTATCTCACGGATTGGACCTTTATCTAAACATTAAAATTTATTTGCAATAATAAGACACACCAATTGAGAACAATTGAATGAAAACAACGGTATCAAAACAATAATTAAACTGCTTTATTACGTACAAATGACAAAAGAAATTTGACGCCGGCGCTTCCGCTAAGGCAATTTCTTTTGGTCAATATGTTGCACAGCGGATGTGAGGTAAAATCG
Source organism: Dioctria rufipes (assembly GCA_963924295.1). NCBI lineage: Eukaryota > Metazoa > Arthropoda > Insecta > Diptera > Asilidae > Dioctria > Dioctria rufipes. The sequence goes on along the minus strand of OZ002740.1, from coordinate 62,687,115 downwards.
TTTAGCGAGTACCAAGCTTTACTCCTTATCGCTTTGAGCTAATCAGGTGGCTCCATTATTATTTGGCTCATTGTTTTCAAGCAAGAAGTGCAAAGGTTCTTTATTTACGTGTAGACTGGTGACAGGCCTTGTCTACCTAAGAATTATTACCGTGGACATGGGTACACTTAACGATTGCTCATTATATGTTGCAACTTGACCCCAGTCGTGTGCGCATAGCTGTTTGTTTATTGTTCTCATTCTCTTTGTGGGATCAGATAACCGTGATTTATGAATGGGAGATGCTTGTTTGAATTTTGTAGGTGATGCGTTATGAATCAGAGGCAATTGAATTGGTTATTGCTTGATCATATTATTTGGATTATTTTGGGGATTCATAACACCTTTCGCCTAAAAATAATTTTTCTTTTATATTCTTGAAGAGGACATAAAAAAAATTTGAGAGTTGCTGATGCTCGAAAATCTAGAGTACATAATTTGATTAGTACTATGATATGATATTATATAATACTTAGTGGTATGTATAATACAAACTTAGATTATTTGCTATAATTTATTTTAGATTTAGTTGCTATGATAATCATACTAATTAGCTTAATCGTGTATGATTTATTTATGCTAGATTAAATGATTATATTTGTTCTTATTTTACAATTACTTAATTACACGGAAAGAAAAATCAATCCAATGTGGATTAAAGCAATCAAATTGACAAGTGTTTTGGCGCCAATCCAAATTTTGATTAATATCTACCAAAGATATGATGAAATCAATTTTGTTCCAATAAACAGTATTGAGCAACAAATAAGTGGAAACATCAAATAGATATGATTAAAATTAGCGTTTGTTACTAAATTATAGAAAGTTAATACAGAAGTTCAGTAAATTATTTTCTAATAAACAGTAAATTTTGTATTATTATTAGTAAAATACTTTATGAGTTTTGGCATCGTTTAACTGAATTTAGAAAAAGATAAGATTAATCATAGAAATTTGTCTGCTACTTTTCAGTAAGTATTTGGATACATATTATCTAATTCATTACTATTAATAATAATCAAACTGATGTATAATTTCCACCTTTATAAAGTTACTATTACCAAACAGACCTGATATTTACATATACACTTATAAAATGAAAAAGTAAAAACAACGGCTGCAGATTTATTGTAAAATAGTTTTATTTAATTAAAAACATATAAAAATTCGTACTAAAACAACTAAGATTCAATCAGTATTGAAAAGAAAATAATAATCTAAAGATAAGTTCAAATTTATAAGGCTTACAGACATCTTTTCTTTATGAAGTTTCTACAATCGGGCAACGTATGTACTTGAACCACTGACATATATAACATGGACTGCCTGATTTTCTATTTCATATGGGTCAACTTTTTTTGGCAGGGTGTGACAATTATCTTAATTTCAAATTTTACTTTCGCTTTAATATTCATATTAAAAGTTCAACAAATTACAGAATCATTTGAAATTATTTCTATTCTTTGAAACTTATCTCCTAAAATATCAAATTTTTTTAAATTTGATTTTTAAAGAAATAAAATTAAGCAATTTTTGTCTACCTGCCCCTAAAAGTAGCTATGGGGGACAGAGAAGGGATTACAAATATTGTATTACCATCTATTTCTTTTCTATATATTCGTTTGGAAAATCACTGAACTGAATCTGGACTATGGTGTATTTTGTATAGAACTTATTGTTTGTAGTTCCGCGGAATAAAGTAGTTAAACCAAAACGAGACAACTATAGAAAAGTGATCCCATAATAATGGCAAATAATGTAAGTAATTTCAGTAGTATCAGCAGTCCATTTTATACATGTCAGTGACTTGAACAGACTTATCAGGAAAGTCTTCAATATTTTGAAAAATTATTTCATTGCACGTTCCTTTCAGGAAAAATCATCTGAAATGTATGTCTTTATTTGTGATTTCATTTCTATCTAAAACTAAATATATTCCAAAACCTTCAGAAATTAAAATGTTTATAATTTCAATATGTGTAACTACTGATATGTTCTGAATGATTATATTAGGAAATGTCTCTCTAAAGACTACGAAATACTTTTTGTTCATTAAATTATCATCATATTTAACTACATGGATGTTACTATTAGGTTTTACAGGACATGCATGTAAGAAAATTTCATAGCTCACTTCTTCGATATTGAAAGGGAAAGATTTCTTCTGGATGTCGTAACGTTAGTATAGTTTACCATTTCTCTATGCTTAGACTCAAATCTCATACACCATAAATACCTTAAAGGACCAGATTGCCGAATTATATTCGGATAATGAACAAGAAAGTGGTGTTTTGATTTAAGGGTATTGTTAAATATAGACTCGCGATTATATGAACTAATTAATGTTTTGTGCGTTCATATAAACGAGGTTTTCATATAAGCGGGGTTAATATAAATGCAATTATTTCATAATATATATGTATTTAATTCACATAGAATTTGAGAAAATTAACAAAATTTTTGAAAACGAAATAATAATAAACACAAAAAGAGCATTTATTATGGAAGCGAATATGGCATTATTATAAATTTATGTTAATTGACTTGTCTTTGGAAATAATTTGAAATTTTTGCCTGAATTTGATATGCGCTCAATGTTTTTAGAACTGCCTTTTCCCTCAGCTTTCTTAGAACAAGAACGTCATTAAAGTTATCTGAATTATCTGCAGCCCATTCTATTGCTTTGTTCATAGCTTGTATTGCCTCTATTGCGGATATTTTCTGTCGTTCATTGCCTTCTGTAGCATCGATATCACTGCCTTCATCTTCATCGTCATCTTCTTGTTGATCACTATCAGCTATATCATTGTTACACCTGTCGATATCTTCTGTGGTTAAATCAATCTGTTAATATTAAATGATGCCATAATTTATTAGTCTCATATTTGAAAATTAAGTTTACGTACTCCAGGACTGCAGATACTATTGAGTACTCGAGAAGTTTCTGAAATAGTCACTGTAATTTCCTGATTCCATTGAGCTCTAAGAATACTGAGCGGTATATCGTCTTCTGAAAGGTTTTCGGCTGTAGACAGTATGGGTTTCCAGCATTTGGCTATTGTTGCTTTCTCCAGTCGATTCCATGCACAATGTAAATTAACGACAGCATCTTTTAAGGTAAGATTTTTCAGGGTTTTTGATGGATCCGATGCTTTTGCAATGACAGATGTTAATAAACTTGTTCTGTAGTACAGTTTAGTAATTCTTATGATGTTTTGATCCATAGGTTGAATAAGACATGTGACATTTGGCGGCATGAATACCGCTGAAATAAGCCCATCCGATGATTTTAGCATGTGTGCTGGAGGATGTGAGGGCGCATTATCTAAAAGAAGAAGCGCCTTTGGCACCATATTGCTTGATTGTGAAAATCGGCGCACCTACATAAAGAAAATCATTTCTGAAAATCAGTAGCAATAATAGTTTCTTACCTGCTTTACAAATGACTTATGGAACCATTCAAGAAAAATATTCGAGGTCATCCAAGCTTTAGGAGAACTTTTCTATTCCAGAGGACAGACAAAATTTTTGAATGCTCGTGGGTTTTTCGCTTTTCCGATAACGAGCATTTTAACTTTATGACTACCACTTGCGTTAGTGCAAGCCAAAAATGTCACTCTTTGCTTCTCTGATTTTCTTCCAGGAGCCACTTTTTCTGATGCTGACACGTAAGTTTTTTCCGGCAGCAACTTCCAAAAAAGACCGCTTTCATCGGCATTGTATATTTGATCAGTAGATAAACCAAGTTCTTTGACTAGTTTCTGTAATTTCAATTTGAAGGGCTCCACGAGTTCCGGTTGAGCTGAGAGTTTTTCTCCACAAATTTTAATAAATCTAATTCCAAATCGGCTTTTAAATCGCTGGAGCCATCCGTCACTTGCGTTAAAACTAGAATCATTTTCTTTAATTTTCGCGTGCAGCATCTTGGCTTTTACTTTTATGAGTTACCCGTTCACTGGTAGGTTTTTGTCAGGTTGATTTAAAAACCAGTGGTAAAGCGCCTTTTCCATTCTGGGTAGTTCCGACCGTCTAAGTACCTTTCTTTTTCCCGGGCCAATGAAAGTGGAATTTACAGCTTTTAAAATGCGGGAGCTATTTCCTCTTATATTGCAGATTGTTGATTTTGCAACATTGTATTTTTGAGCTAAACTTGTAACGCACGTATCTTTTTTTAACTGCTCAATAATGTGCATCTTCTCATTTAAACTTAAACAATTTCGCACTTTACGAGGCATGCTTGCATTGAAAATAACTAAACATTAAGGGAAACTAAACTACACTACACAAAATGTATCTCCAAAATGCTGTGGAATGAGCTCTGGCAGTCATTCAATGGAATCTAACGGTATTAAAATTACGGAATATATACATCAGTAAATAAAACAAAGAACACAAGGAAAGAAATACATATCGAGTTGTTCATATTAACGGGCGTATTTCTAGGAGATTGTTCATATGACAGAGTACTCTATGTAAAATATTTGGTGTTCATATAATCCGAACGTTCATATAATACGGTGTTAATATAACCGCGAGTCTACGTAGTTCCAAATACATAGAATGATGTTGGGAAATTTTTCTTTCTAGATTCGTTAAAATCGGATTGTGTGAAAGAGGGTGCCAGTAATAATTCGACAATATCTTCCAGTAAAGAAACATATTTCCATACGTTATCTCTCCGAGGAACCAAGTCTTTGATAAAGCATGAAAAAAAATGTATAAAACTATAGGCTTCCCGAGCTGTTAAATGTAAATTATTAGTATTAAGATGGTGCTGTTTTATGGCCTGGCATTTATTTCTAATCTTAATTGGTCCGTAATTAAAATTTTAAATTCTATAATTCAGATCATCTAAAGAAAAAAAAGTGCTCTTAATAAAGTACTTGACAGAATTTAAAATACCGTATTTGATAACACCCTCAAATAGATCATGCATTATATCAACCGAGAAGCTTTGTGGAACGTGGAAAGATGGAATTGAATTAAACAAAGAATTATGTTGAATTCCAGTTGCAAGATAATCATTTAAAAATAATTGTTCTTCATACATTTTTTTCGATCTCATACAAATTAACTTTTCTCTGGTACCTTTTTTACTCTCAACTTTTTTCTGAATGCAAAATCTGCAAAAATAAGTATGCAAAAACGATTTAGCAAATCCCAAATTGTGTTAAGATCGAGATTGTCGCCTATTATTAATCCTGATGCAAAATGTATTTTACGTTTTGAGTTATTTATATTCAGTTCAATTGCAGCTGTTTCTAGTTCACGTATGACGTCAACAAGTCGATGTAAGACCTACCCAGTATCAATTTTTTCTATAAACAAGGCCTTTAAAACATAGCTGGGAAAATATTTGAGAGTTAAGATCTTTCTTCTGAAGGATCATCTGGTTCAAAATCGTCATAATACAAAAAATAGGGAATAACTGTTTTTTCACCTATTGAGCTAACCTTTTGCTTCCAACAATTTCCTTGCGTAAAATTTCTAAGGACATCACTTTTTGAATTTTGATGACTTTGCATATTTTTAGCAGTATTTTCAAAAACTTGAGGAATTTCAAAATATTTCTTCATTTGGTACTTAATTGGCATAATATAACCCTTAAAGTCTCTTTTGTATAAATAACGTACTCCTTTCTTCATTACTTCACTAACTTGGGTTTCAATTACAAATTCTTTAGGGTTTTCCCTTAGTTTCTGTTCACATAAAAATTTTATTAATTTATGCTCAGTATTAAAGCTTTTAAACAAAGAAGTACATATATTTAAAAATACATCCAGTTCTCCTTTGACTACTACAAATTTCGCTAGAAATTTTTGAAGCAAATATTTCTCTAATATCATTTGTAATAATCTCGATTTACTTATTGGTCTTGTGACTTAAGGTATTTAATTTACACACAAATTCCAGAATTATGTTTCGAACATCAATTTCGAAATCAGTATGTTCCTCTTGATAAAAGCTTTGATTATTCACACTAATTTCTGCTTTGCTTAAATTTAGTATTTGTTTTCCGTTATCAACAACAATCTTTAAAGTTTTTGTAATAACATCTGGTACATCGGCGCAATGTTTATTAGTTAAATGTTTTTTAAATGCTTTCAAATTTGTAAAAGTTTGAATATAATTCTTTTGGGCACATTTTTAGGAACTATTACTTGGTGTAAAATGCTTTTATTTTAGATGAGAATAAAGTAAATGAACGGAATTTAAAACTTCAGTGCATAGGAAACAAAAGTACATTATGAAAATTATTAATTAATACATAAAAATAAAAACACTGATATTTATTAGTCAGCTAATTCAGACAAAAGGCTACTTAATACGGATAGCGTTTTATTAATGTCTTCGATGTAAATATATTTTCAGAAACTTCCAAACCAGTTCAATTTTATGTACGTAAAACAACAACAGTTCGTGATCCATTATTGTTATTTTACGTACATAAAATTGAACCGGATCAGATCAGAGAGATAAAAAAACACAGCTATTGTAAATCAAAAACAAAATGAATTGTAATTTTAAAAGCTATTGAAAGTGCATGCAAAAAATTTTCGAATTTATAAAGGATGCTATCATAATATGTATATATTCCGTTAGTTTCTGTGAAATCTTCTGCTCCAACAATGACTATAATAAGTTGTAAAGTAAGGTCATATTCAGACAAAAATTTCTTGATGTTGTTAATACAATTATTATAGTTGTCAAATGATCCCACTCTAACAATCATAAATTGCTGTACGTCTGAAATGCTGAACTTCCATCGCTTTTTAGTTGTTTTTCGTACAGCAACTCCACTTGGGGAAAGGATGGTGTGCAATAAAAGGATTGCCCATATATCACGAATATCTGGGAAGAAATTAGATATATTTATTGCTCTCGAAATAATTGCATATCATATTACCGATATTACTAGAATAACCCAAGTTCTTAAGGAATTTTTAATTTATCCATTATGCGATCTTATAGTAGTATAGGTGACATTTTTTCAATCAAATTTTCCCATTTCTTAAATAAAAGGTTTCCTTTTCCTTTGCCTGTGGACAGAAGTTGAAAGTCAATGTCGAACTAGAATTTATTAAATTTTTACAAAGTAATAATAATAGTTTTAATTGAAAAGATTTATATTTACTAATTTCCGTCCATATTCTCGGGTAAAAGCAGGCCATCCTTCAATGAATTTACTAATTTTCTTATCCTTAATATTCAATATTTGATCTCTGCATTGCTGGGTGCTTTCTTTCCACTTAGATTCAACAACTTCCTAAGAGCTTGTATGGTGCTTTAACCAAACTTTTTGTTTCACTTGGTGAAACAATTGTATCTACCAACAATGGAAAAATAAACTACAAGGTAAGCTACATGATACTCACTGAGGTTTTGTATACCGTTATTAAATTCTGGTTCAGCTGTGGATTGAATTTTTCTCTTCTTTTCCAGTGGGAATAGGCCCCCTTTTCTGAGCTTGGCTATTGCATTTTTGTAACTCGTGTATAGCCTGCCTGTAGGATATCGCTCTGTAGAATGATAGTATGTTTCCTGTAATACACTTATTTTGAGTAAAACATAAATAAGCACTGGTAGCATATCGATGGCAAGCTATACCCATAAATTATCATTCAAAAATGTTCCATTCTCTATGCGCAGAATACTGCAATCACCATACCGATGTAACTTGCGTTGCACTGAGGAAATTTAATTAGATTTTGAGATACAGCAATTTATTTTAAATTGTTATATCACTCAAGTTGAATAATGGCAGGGGAATTCAAATTAATTTGATATAAAAGGAATAATATTATGTTGAAAAAAGTTAATAGCAGAGTTTTTGGAAAATATTTGCAAATTGACAGTTATGTTTTGCTTCAAATAAAAATTAAAAGCCTTCTATCGACAATGCACTCAAAGTAGAAGTGTCTACCTATATATATGAATTTCTGCCTGTGAAATTATTTTATATTTCAAGACTGATTACTTTAACTCACATGTCTTTCTCCCTTAAATTTATTGCAGATTTGTCCTGTTATATTTTTGAATAAAGCGGTTTCTACCTATAAAATGCTTAATGGCGTCTTTAATAAATTAAATCTCTGCACTGTTGAGTAAGGCACCCATTTTCTTCAAAAGACTTCTTTATGTTCTGTCCAGTAGTAACTAAAAGTTCTTGCGCGCGGGGCTAAAATCGATGTTAACAAAAATCGGAAGTCTGATTGAAAAATAAAAGTATAAAGAAATTGTGTAAATCGATGTTAGCCCAAATATTAAGCCTAATTGAAAAATAAAATTATAAAAAGAAAGAAAACAGTGAGTTTACATTTGGTATTGATCCTGCCTAAGGATTTCAAGATAAACGCAGTAAGTGCCCTTAAACTAAATATAACACAGAAGTGGGTATTTGAAAAAATAATACAGTTTTATAAAACCTTTTCCAAGGGCATTATTAAGCTACCATTGTATAATAAGGCCCAAAGCAAAAATTAACTTTTTCAAAATCTTAATCAGAGGAATGATTCCCTCTAAACTTGCTAAAACTATTTAAACAAATTCGGTTATTTTTAATAATTTCGAATAAAAATAAAAATGGGCGTTTTTAGCCCCCGGGTGATAATAAAGCCCCAACAGCTTTAGTTATAAATTTCTTAACGTACAAGAGACGAAATCCAAACAGTCTTCATTCTTTGACAAGAATCATGTCACAATCAGAATTCTATATAAGAATATAATTTTCATTGATAATTTAGTTTAGGTAGGGTAATAAGGCCCATGGTCTACTCCAGTGGGCCTTATTTCCCCTATGAAAAGATTTTACAAAATTACTCATTAATCAAATAATCAGAATGGGGGGCGAAGATAAACATCGAGATCATAAACTACATTGCCTAACGTTCAAACTACACAAGTTACTACATGTGGAAATAGGAATTAAATGACCGAACTTAAGCAGCCATACTCCACTCGGTGAGGTACCGTTCGCTATTGACAAGATGGTGGCTCGAGCTGCCAGAAGCCCCCTCGATGGCGTTCGTGTCTAAAGTATGATGTTGACTGATGTTGCTGCGATTCATTTTAGTAGGAATTTTTAAATGCGATCCTTATTACCCTCTGACCTTTTTTAATGTGGCAGCACTATGGAATTGTGAACTAACAAACTATTTTCTGTACAATTGTGAACTAGCAAACTATTGTAACTAATTTACTGTCAAAATATTGCCGGCCAAATCGTTGTGACAAAAAAATTAATTAATTCAACCTACGAAAGTGAAAAAAATAAAATAAAAAATAAAATAAATTAAGTAAACCTACGAAAATAAGTAAACTCTTTGAAACGCACGAAATGTCACTTCATTCACATTTAAAGATAAAGTTTAAACGCTCAATTTTTGGTGGTTTAAACGAGGTTTAACTTACCACTGTGAAACTGTGTTGAAGAGATTAACTAAGTTTAAACCACATCTTAAGTTTTAACTTGAACTGTGAAACCGGCCCTAAGTAGACATCGACTGCAGTTATTGTATCTAGCAAGAAATCTTTTTGAAATCCGTTCGTACATTTGCCACTTTCCATGCACGGCGATGTCATATTTAAATATCCGCGTGGACAATGGATCAATTTCAAATAGATCTTAATCAATAGCTGGATCTGGTATTTCTCCAGAAATTAAGCTATCAATTTCTTCTGGTCTGATTTTTTCCGTTAACCAAATTCAATTGTGCGCATATGACAAACCTCATTGTATAGCGCCACAAATAGGATCCTAGAATGGCTATGAGCCATTGTCTCAACAAAACTAATATATTGTGCGTGTTCTGCCCAATGAGAACACTCAAGAAAAATATAAGTAAAGATGGAGACTGTAAATAAGAATGCCAAGTTAGTGGTTTATTTCACAATACGTCACAGTTACTACACTATTCCAAATTCAAAGGGAAATATAGTTCAGAGATTACACATTCACTGCCATAAACTTAAGATACTTATAATATCGACTATATCACTTAGGGCCGTATTCACCAAGCAAAATTAAAAAAAAAAATCAATTAAAGCTATTCACCAACCACACTTACCGAGTCGATTTAATGAAAATTTAATCTTAATTTAATTTTAAGTGAGGTCTTACCTTCTCTTAAATAAATTTAACTTCGATATCAACTGACTGAAATATCATGCAGGCAAATGCCATATTTTTGATAGCGATGTTATAAGATTGAAGAAGCGAAAAACTAATTGTTTAGAAATAAACCGATATCAGTAAATAGAATCAACGTTTTTAGTTTCAAGTGGATGAAAAACTGAATACAAATTATTTTAATCTTAATTATTTATTACTGCTATGGAAGAAGCAAGACCATCCACAGCAAGAGATGATAATTTTTTGTTTTGCTAAACAACTTTGTGTTTTTTCCATTATACCAACTAGCTATTACTTACTCGATGTACCTAACGTTGTAACGTAGCGTAAGCTGAGGTTCTTCGATAAATGATTTTTCTATTCTATTCTATTCTAATCTAATCTTCAGATGAAAAGTTTATGGTGTTATTAGTGAATCGCAGTAGTTTTATCCATCTTTATTAAAAAAATTGTTTTTTTTTCTATAAGGACATCAACAAAGAATAAATAGTACATCAAATAACTTGCTCTAACTTTTTAAATAATATTTAAATTTCATCAATTGACACTTGCCAAATTCGCAAATCTCGCAGCTGAAATTCGAAATTATTTATTTTATTAAGGTTGGTGAATAGCTACAAAATTTAATTGCAGTCCCTCAATAATAATTGAATTAATATTAAATTTGTATTAAATGGCTTGGTGAATACGGCCCTTAATAACTAAAAGCTCACTTATGTATCAACTTAAATAAAAAACAACTTATGATAACTTCAAAGGGAATTCACTTTTTAATGGCACCAAGATATATATATATATATATGTATATATATAATTCCTCAATAAGATTAATGTATTAAAGGATTTCTCAAAAATGTACTCACCAATCTAAAATATGGAATCGACTTTGTGGCGTTGGTATAGACAGTTAGCTATTATCTTGTTCTAGTCGTGCCCCGGAATAAGATACTTTGTTTCAGTCGAGACCCAAAATAAAGTTTGTGTGTTAGTAATGATCTTTTTCTAGTCGTTCCCCTGAACAAGATACTTCACTTCAGTCGAGATTCAAAGCAAAGTTGTATTAGTAGTATTTATTCTAGTCGGTACCCAGAATAAATGTCTTTATCTCAGTCGAGATACAAGATAAAGTTAATTTGTTAACAATTCTATGTTATTACCACTAGCCAAGTCGATGCGCAATCTATGAAAGCTGGATGCAAAAAGAGAAAGATTTTAGTTGGCCTGAGACTTATATTGCCTCTGAATTACGCACGGCACCAACAAATTATTTTACCTTGCACATAGCAACCAAAGTACATTGACCTTAGCTGTTGTGAATAGGTCAGCGATGTACATTGACGCTAGCAGCTGTGCACAGCAACTGGTATTTTGAGCATTTTTGTTGCCGTTCCTGATTTTGCCTAGCTAAAGTTATTAGGCATACACTATTTCAACTGCTTTACTATAAATCTAAATACACTTTGACATAACAAGCTGAACATAAAGCCTAGTATCGAGTTCGAGTAAAATGTGACATTTCCATACAAATTTTAGCGCTGGTAAAATCTCAAGCAAAAATTTTGCTGATGATTTTACTAGTGCAGTACGGAGTTCACTGGTAAAAAGTGAATATTTCTCTATTTTAAGGTAGATGGCACTTTGCATGTCTCCACTTATTTTACTAAACATTTTAATGCGCGTAGCATTAAAATGCTGGTAAAATTATGACATTTCCTGTTTCTATGACAATTTTCAGATTGTTTTTTGAACTCATTGAAGAATTTAATTTTAATTGAAAATTTTCAGACATTTTTCTTAATTTATTGAAGGATTTAAGTTCTTTTAACAATTTTCAGATTAATTAAGTCAATTTTTAATTGTAAATTGTAGAAACATTTATCTAAATTTTATAAACAATTTGAAGTTTTCAGCGATAAAATTTTTAGACATCTGTCAATTTGTTTTCTCCAAATTAACATACGTCAAAATTTTACCAGCGATTTTAATGTGAAAAATTTGGAGACCGCGTTAAATTTTACTTTGCCCGAACTCGCTACTAGGCTTAAACAGAAATATAGAAATACAAATCGTTCAAACTATCCATACGATTTCGATTCGAGGTCCCTTCTGAGAAAACGCTGACAAATATACCCAAAATGCTGCTCACATGTGTCGCTACGTACTTTCCAAATTAAAATTACTTATTCTTATTGCATACCTTTTGGCTTTAACTGAATTCATGCTTTTGATGGGCGTACAATGAGGATCAAAGGTGTGTTGCTTGTATGCAACAATAGGATAGAAAGGGTTAAGAGCGGAAATATTGGCAGCTATAGAGGAGAATGTCGAAAGCAGGCCAAGGATAACAGCTTGGGCTATTCAGAGAAATTTGCAACGGGAAAAGGACATTGTTGTGTCTTTACCATTCGAAATGGCCTTCGTGAGCTTAAAATAACATTGAAAATAGCATCAATATAAAATGAGCATATGAATTCGCCACGCACCATTCAGTTGAGGAAAATCTATGCCCGAGAGTTCTCGTAATGGGTTTCAGGGAGTACGGATAAGATGGTATTCATTGATGAGTGCGGCTTCAACTTACACCATAGAAGGTCGCAGGCGCGCTCAAGTTGAAGTACCCGGGCTCCGGTTGTAGTTCCAGCAGTACGAGGGAGAAAAATAACCTTGATTTCGGTGATGAATAATCAAAGAATACTTCATTTCAAGATTTTAGCAAATTCTACGTGTAATTCCGACAGGTTTTGTATTTTTCTCCGTGAACTTGTTGAAAAGCTCCAGATAATGTCTTCTCTCAGCGACGCCTTCTTAATTATGGATAACGCTAGAATTCATAAAACACAGCAGGTTCGCGATACTTTATATTCGACGAATTTGACTCTAAAATTCTTTCCTCCATATCTTCCGATGCTTAACCCAATAGAAAAATCGTTCTCTAAAATGAAGACGGACGCACGAGCAGGTTTAGGTAATGCAAGTAGAAAGCATGACATTCTTGCAATTGTTGAAGATAGCCTGCAACAAATTACACCGACTGACTGCGCCAGTTATGTTATGGATATGGTTTTACTCATCCCTAAGGCAATGGAAGGGCAGCCTTTGCACTTATCGGGAATTTCTAATATTGTTCATATTAATGTGAATGTTTGAAGCCTGAAAATAATAATAATGACCAAATGAAATGATAAGATATTTGATTTGAATTGAAATTGAAAGCTTTTGTGTTAAAATGCCTTATTGAGTATTTAGTTTAAATATATTTGCTCTTGGGTTAAACTCATTTGTGCTTGGGTTAAACTTATTTGTGCTTAGGTCAAAGTTATTTGCTCTTGGGTTAACGTTATTTGTGCTTCGGTTAAACTTATTTGTGCTTGGGTTAAAGTTATTTGCTCTTGAGTTAAACTTATTTGTTCTTGGGTTAAACTTATTTGTGCTTGGGTTAAAGTTATTTGCTCATGGGTTAAACTTATTTGCTCTAGGTTTAAATAAAACTGCGAATGCTATATTCATTTGGAAAACCACTGAACTGAAACCGGACTATGGTAGATTTTGTATAGAACTTATTATTTATAGTTCAGCGAAAAAAAGTAGTTAAACCATAAAGAGAGAACTATAGAAAAGTGATCGGATAATAATGTCAAATAATGTAAGCAATTTTTGTAGCGTCAGCAGTCCATTGTATATATGTCAGTACTTTACGAGCTAATTTTTTGTCTTGTTTGCGTTTTTTTTTTCCAAAGAGTTTTGGCAGACTTCAATTAAACCATCAATCAGTACGCTTACAGGGGGTTTTTGTTGAATTAATTCCAATTAAGTTCTTGACTTCCAATTTGCTTGAAATCTTGTTTTTGTTCCCCTTTATCATTTTCATAGCTCGCAGATATGAAAAATGTTCAAGTACTGCAGTTGCGTTTACATGAATTTTTCAAGTAAATTGAGCAAAAATTTTGTGATTTACTCAAGTATACTTGACGTCAGTTGCGTTTACATGATATTTTGATTACTTGGTCTCTACTTTAATTATACTTCAAGTATTCATCTAACCGTACTGAATGACTAACGTTTTTTATTTGTATCATGTGGGAAGGCCAACCTGTAGACAAATTATGATAAACTCATCAATGGAGTCAAACAAATAATTTACTTGTTCACAGAAAGGGTACTTGTGATACTTCAACTCTTTCATCTTTTTTTTAGAACATTGGGTGTTTTCTATTTTGCTTCTGAATCATGGCACCGAGCACATCGGAACTGGTTAGCACCAGAGCCATCGGTGAAATCATAGGGTATACTAAGTTTATCATTCCGTTTGTAACGCATAAAAAAAATGATGGTAGAGCAAAATAGATTGGGCACCCACGCATAATATTCAAACTTATTTTGATTAGATTCATTCCCAGTGCCGGATCTAGGAAACTTTTGAGGTGGGTGGGCAAAGACGCCAGTTGCCATCCACTCTAACAACGACCCTTTGTTCGAACCAAATCACTTCGAAGATATTTTTGTAACAGGTACCTTCTAAAAAGAAAACATCCTGAAAACAAAACATCAACATTTTTAGTAAAATTAAATCAAATTTGATTACTCTTCATCAAAAGACAGGTACACAACCAAACAAAGCCATGTATTTGTCATCTACATACCACATTGCACAAATACAATACATAAGTATAGCTTCATCGAGCAGATGAAAAATCATTAGCATATACTTGAACTGTTAGATTTGTGCTAAAAACAATTCCTACAAACGGAACATATTCCAACACTACCATGCTGAAATTGAGATCTGAAAAGAAAACAAACTGCATCTAATTACAATTTTCCCAAAAATAGGTACAACATCTATCAAAAGCATGTGTTGTCATGTAGCATAATGCATGGCACAAATACAATCAGATCAATTTGGAACACTACCATTACCGTTATTACAAGTATCATCCAACGAGACTTTCTTCTCTACGTGATAGAGAGAACATTTTCGCAAATACAATTTAATTTAACACAGCAGCAAATGTTGCTCTAAATATCTTGTTGCTATGCATTTTTGGTAGTTGCTATGCAAATTTTAACACTAGTACCGTAAGATCACAGCTGCACTGCCAATTCTTGTAATCATACGCCTCTGATACCCCATCAGTGGTGTCGTGTGCAAGCAAGTGCTATATAAACGACAAGCTGACTGATCTCGATCTCTTTTTGTATTTGGCATCGCGGGAATAACCGCATCTTAATTCGGGTCTCGACTGAAGTTAACATATTTATTTACATTTATTTCTGGTCTCAGCGGAAATAAACGCACCTTATTTCGGGTCTCGACTGAAGATAAGATAACACTTTAAGCCGGGTCTCGACTGACTTAAAGAATATTATCTCGGGTCTCGACTGAGATAATCTTTACTAACAATCATTTCTGGTCTCGACGGAAATAAATGCATCTTATTTCTGGTCTCGACTGAAGATAAGATAACACTTTAAGTCGGGTCTCGACTGAAGATTAGATAACACTTTAAGTCTGGTCTCGACTGACTTAAAGAATATTATCTCGGGTCTCGACTGAGATAATCTTTTACTAACAATTATTTCTGGTCGCGACGGGAATAAACGCATCTTAATTCGGGTCTCGACTAAAGATAAGATAACACTTTAAGCCGGCTCTCGACTGAAGATAAGATAACACTTTAAGCCGGGTCTCGACTTGCTTAAAGAATATTATCTCGGGTCTCGACTTAGATAGTATCTTACTAACTTTAACGCTTTATTTCTGCTCTCGACGGAAATAAAGAATTTTTTTAACACATGGTTAGAAAAAAGGGTCTTAGCATTAGCTTAAAGCCAACCCTCAAGCGTCAAGTTGTAGATCGGTGGGTACCAGTCACTTGTAACAAAATAATATTTATTCATATATCTATTTCATTGTATATTTACTCATATATATTTTTACATATTATACTCTTCTGGTGCATATTTATTAAATATCATAATTTGACTTTATTCTATATTAATTTTACATATATGTATATTTATTGACGATTTCATATTGCAATTTTTTGCCAATAAGTGTTTTTCAGTGTGATATAAAAATCCTTCTCTCCTTTGTTAATACGATTACTCGAGATGTTTAAACTAAATAATTGTGCCAGTGTTTTCCAGTTAAGTTATTCTAACTTTTCACTCTACATTAATCCCATATATTGAATATTGATTTATATATCTATTGTTAACAATCCTGTAAGTGTGTTTCCCTATACGTTTGAATCGTTGACGTAATAATTTTTATACATAATCTGATTTTAAAGTAATTCGTGGACTATCCTGAAAAATAAGTGTAATAATTTCTTGAAAATTAAAGGGAGGTGAATAGTGTTTGTTTTGATAAGAGATTATTTTTTTGTTCAAGAAGGTATTTATTTAGATAGTCCGGTATATAGCGGTATATAGAAAAAGCTAAAAATGTTTTAATTTGTTATTTTATCACACAACCCATTATATTTTTGGTAACAAGTTTCAAGTCTTGGTTTTGACTCATCAGCATATCCCAAACAGCGAAATTGAGTGACATGAAAAACAAATGAAAAAATAGAATAAAGGAAAGAAATGAAAAAATGAAAAAGTTTGAGTAAAATAGAAAAAAAATTATTAAAAATAATTTTAAAAAATTTAAAAAACCAGCTTCATTCGAAACGAATTGAACCTGTATACGCCCGCAGTGGACTGAAAAAAGAAAAAGGAAGAAGAAGAAGAAGCGTTTTGTGTTAGCAGAAAACCTAACACTCGTCGGTACAGCTTGGTTTTCTGCTGCTGTAGACGCTTGAAACAGATCAAATTGATCTCCTCTCATATAAATTCAGAATAAATTCTGGGTGTGAATTATATGTGGTAAAAACTCCTATATTACACCAAGTAGAAAGAAATAAAAGTAGAGGTTACTCTTTAGGATTTTTCACCTGGGTAAATTTATATTTGTTTTTTCTTTTTTCAACTCATTATACGAATGAATCTGGTTTTTTAAATTTTGTTAAATTTTTTTAATAAATTTTTTTTTCTATTTTTCTCAAATTTTGTATTTTTTCATTTCTTTTCTTTATTCTATTTCTTCATTTGTTTTTCAGTCACTCAATTTCGCTGTTTGGGACATGCTGTTGAGTCAAAACCAAGACTTGAAACTTTTTGCCAAAAATATAATGGGTTGTGTGAGTGAATAGCAACACAATTTAATTGCAGTCCCTCAATAATAATTGAATTAATATTAAATTTGTATTAAATGGCTTGGTGAATACGGCCCTTAATAACTAAAAGCTCACTTATGTATCAACTTAAATAAAAAACAACTTATGATAACTTCAAAGGGAATTAATTCACTTTTTAATGTCACCAACGTATATACATATATGTATAAATATAATTACTCAATAAGATTAATGTATTAAATGATTTCTCAAAAATGTACTCACCAATCTAAAATGTGGAATCGACTGTGTGCCGTTGGTAAATAGACAGTTAGCGATTATCTTGTTCTAGTCGTGCCCCGGAACAAGATACTTTGTTTCAGTCGAGACCCAAAACAAAGTTTGTGTGTTAGTAATGACCTTGCTCTAGACGTTCCCTGGAACAAGATACTTCACTTCAGTCGAGACACAAAGCAAGATTGTATTAGTAGTATTTATTCTAGTCGCTAACCGGAATAACTATCTCTATCCCAGTCGAGACCCAAGGCAAAAGTAAATTTGTTATATGTTATTACCACTTGCAAAGTCGATTTCCAAATTATGCGCAATCTACGAAAGCTGGATGCAAAAAGAGAAAGATTTTAGTTGGCCTGAGACTTATATTGCCTCTGAATTACGCACGGCACCAACAAATTATTTTACCTTGCACATAGCAACCAAAGTACATTGACCTTAGCTGTTGTGAATAGGTCAGGGATGTACATTGACGCTAGCAGCTGTGCAAAGCAACTGGTATTTTGAGCATTTTTGTTGCCGTTCCTGATTTTGCCTAGCTAAAGTTATTAGGCTTATAATTATACAATAAGATACCTATTACAATATTGCTAATTTGCTACTTTAAAGATACATTTAAATGTACAGATGATTTGATTTGTTTATAATTATCGAAAACAAGTTGCTTTCCTCTCATTGGACTATGTCCCGGATTTGTTTATGTGGAATGTAGCCATAATGTGTGGATTGTTATCTCCACTAAAAACTGCGTTATTGATGTGCTTGTAGGTAGGTATACATCGTTTCATTCCTAACCTATTTTCAATAATTAGAAATACTTGGAATTAAAATCTTTTAAACTATTTTACTTTCAGGTGGCTATTTAATGTTGGTTTCAACAGTGCGAGTATGACCGCAATCGGTCAAATCGTTCAGAAGTTATAAGATCACTTGCAGACGCACCAACGATTATGTATGTTACAGATTTTAGAATGATTTTATGAAATCGTGCAATCTTGTGACCTTTTTTCTTTGTATATCTTGTATCATTTTTTCTCGTTGATTTCTTAAAATTCTCATTTTTATTTTTCTTATTATCTTGTTTAGATGTTTTAACTTATTATAAATATAATTTAATTAAAAATTAATCTCTAAATGGGCGCTAAAATTGAGCCATGCCTCAGTCGATATATTTTATTCTGACGGAAGCGAGAGACCATATCTTTCTCAGGTACAGAGCTATGCACTGAAACGGATCATGTTTCGGACGGGTTTTCGTAGCAATGTCCTCTCTACTTAGCTACGGTACTATAAACTAAACTCGACACTTTTTAAATGGGGTGATAATTTATTTAACCTCCATTTCTATGCTAAGATATACATAGCACAATGGCAACATATTACATGTCGTATCCAGAACATTTGTACATACGATTAATTTTCTTTATATCCTTTGGACTCAACTTTGATCCCCGCTCCAATTTTACATTCTTATCACGGGGAACTATTGTCATTTTACCATTCTTTGTAAATGCATAGGAACTGTAGTGCATAATACTGTAATAATCGTAACCTAGTCCAAAATTGCTTACAACACTGCGTGAATGGACATTGAATTGTCTTTCCTTGCCCTCTTGGATATTTTCTTTTATGATTGTAACATATTTGTCACGATTATATGTACTATGTTGATGATAAATTCCAAGAGAATGTAGTAATTCATGAATTACAGTACCTGTTATAAAGCAGCCCTTTCCAACTGTATCAATTTTCAAATTTAATTTTTGTGGCCGGGCACGATAACCCACAGCTGTATGGCATCCAGCTTCAACACTCTATAATGACGAGAGATGTTTTAGAATTTATAAATTTGGTATAATTCCTAAACTGTTTTACCGTTATATTAATATAACCAATTGTCTCTTGAGTACGAGGCAGAAAACGTATACAAGTTAAACTTTCGATATGCTTGAAGGCATTACGAATATGAGCGATGTGTTCCCTTCCTAACAAATTTGAATGTCAAATAAATATGAAGCAATTTACATTGTAATTGAAAATTTCTCACCAAACTCCGGGCCAATTTCGTAATAGACCGTGTTGTTAGGCCATCTGTAGTTGCGACCTTTAATGCCACTCCTTAGGTGTGAATACAATATAGCACTCATTTGATAGTCATCCAATTCCATATCACCTTCGAAATAGTCTCCATATTCTCCGGGGTCACTACTTTTTACCATGATATTCGCTGGAGTCTCTAGGAACAGCAAGAATAAAAATGACAATTTAGTTTTCATTTTACTTAATTTATTTATCTACCAAGCCAAACAACAATACTGTGATTGCTTTCGATTGATGGTTTTCGAGATTACATCTAATAAATTGAATGAAATTCGAATTACCTGTTTTATTTTTAAAGAGGGACACGACAATTCGGTGCAACCGGTAGAATAAATTGAAGATATAGGCAAGATGTATTTATACGACCTTATTAAAGAGTGGATAATAATAAAATCCCAACTGATTACTAAGAATTTAGTAATCCGGAGCAGAACACAAATACGCAGCATAAAATAAACGCCCACCGACATATGCTATTTCGCGCCATCAATCTTGAGAGTAAATTTGATTAGATGCACGCACACAGATGTTTGTAGATGTCAAATGTAGTAAAGTTTCTGTTCATGTCAGTACCCATATGAAAACAATTCTAATTCATCTGACCGACCCGAATAACTTTAATAATGGAGAGAAAGCGGTCACATCTCAATAAATTCATAAAATACATACACAGTTTCAAAAATATAAGAAGTTATCGATAAAATTGATAACTGAAATCCAAATCAGGTCTTATTCGCTAAAACTCGAATATTTGTTATTATTGTTTAGGTAAATAGAGCTGCGGTTAAATTAAGATCAATTAATAAAGAACGCGAAGAGTTTATCTGAATTTTTGCAGGTATTCAATGAATGAAAATATATTTTACTTTTTAATCATTACATTATACATACATACATGCATACATACTATATGAAATTACTCACAAAAAAATTATTTTTCAAGCATTAGAAAACTTTCAGTTGAGTTTTGTCGGGTGGCTATGTAGCCTGTCTCGAAAAGTTAAGCTGTGACGTCCATTAGAACGCTATTACTAGCGATTTTTTAACTACTGGCCGTTTTTAATGAGTATGCAGTCATGTGGAGTGCATACATCTATCGGTTCAAAATTTATCAAAATAAATAGAAAAAATACGATCGTTCGACCAAAAATTCTCGATTAAGATTTCTGCAGAGCACCATGTCTCTTATATAATAGTCAGCATAGCTTGTAATTCTGTTAACATATATTTTTGTATAAAAAAAAATTGATCAGACAAAATTTATGGAGCACCAGTGATTATGTTACCCTCTATCTGCGATTCCTATTCACCTGTGAAATTAAATATGCTTAATATGCTGAAAATATTTCATTTATATTGCGCACCTTTTTGACTGATGATGAGAATTCAAATATTTATATTATGATAAACATATGAAATATGATAGGTTTTCGCCCTCACCTAAAAATCAAATATTTTTAATAAATTTACAGAAGAATTGAGCTTACCTTGCTTTACCTGCTAAATGAAAACCAAATATTGATTAAATTATTTATAAATGAAATTTTATCTACCTACCTTTGAATACTGTGGAATGGTGCTCTCCTAGAAATTGAAAAAACAAAATTGACTTTGTTGAGACGGAATTATGAGTTTGTTGGTTTGCGGTTGCTCAGCATTTACTCCAATTGTAAATCGAATCGCCAAATTCGAGTCAATAATAACAATTATAAAATGCAATTGAATCGATTACATTTTGTTACATGTGGCTTACCTATGATCTAATTAACCTAATTTAAGTTGATGTAGGAATACCACAAATAAGTCAATACGTTCACTTTTTCACTAAACAAACAAATTCCAAAATGCAAATAATTAGAAATGACAGCCTAGAATGAATTACTTTAATTTTACTTCAACTCTGGGCTTCTTAGATTCGATATGAAAAACTGGCACCAACCACTGACATATATATACTATATATATATATATATATATATATGTCAGTGGCGCCAACGATTATCTAATCTTGCGTGTTTACGAGATAATTTTTTTGTCTTGTTTTCGTTTTTTGTTTTTTTCATAGAGTTTTGGCAGACTTCAGTTAACCCATCAATCAGTACGTTTACATGAATACTTGAGTACTTGACTTGAAAGACATTTAATACTCAAGCTGGGGTTTTGGTGAAATTAGTTCCATCCAATTTCTCGAATTGAATTTTGCTTGAAATTTCCCAAAAACCACAGCCAAAATTGTCAACAAAAATCTTAGTTTTGTTCCTCTGTATCATTTTCATAATTCGCAGATATGAAACATGTTCAAGTACTTACCGCAGTTATGTTTACATGAATTTTTTTAAGTAAATTGAACAAAAATTTTATGATTTACTCAAGTATACTTGAAGTCAATGTGCGTTTACATGATATTTTGATTACTTTATCACTATTGTAAGTATACTTCAAGTATTCATGTAACCGTACTAAATGACTAACGTTTTAATATATTTGTGTTGTGATAAACTCTTCAATGGACTCACTTTGGGTACTCAGATGATCGTCATGATGAAATTTGTTCGCGTTAGAATAAAAAATGGCAAAAAAGTAATTTATTTGTTCACACTTGTGATACTTTATCCCTTTCATATTTTTTTTTAGAAATGTACGTATACCTTGCATATCTTTTGTGAACATTGGGTGTTTTCATTTTTGCTTCTAAATCATGGCTCCGAACACATCGGAACTGGTTAGCACCAGAGCCATCGGACTCCATTATGGTTGAGGGTTTGGGTATCATACCCTTGTTCAGTGGAACAATAAACATTAAACTTCGTCAATCTTATAACCAAAATATTACATATATAAATAATTAATCCAGTTTAAATATTTTGCAAATTCCGCGTAATACGGAAGTCACAGCTCTCTGAAAATCATAATAATGACCAATTTTTACCGCTTTGTTTCGACCTAATTTTAAATATTCATACCTCCGGTTACACTAAACCGATTTTAATGATCTGCGTCGTTTCGGAAAGAAAACAATCCAGCTTTTGTAGGAATAAAACCTTTGGTAGCATTTTTGTAAGAAAATGATATTCGAGAAGAAGGGTTGTTGTTTATCCTTGAAAAATCCTTGTTAGGACATGTGGCGGTTTTTTCTATGTATAGAAAGGCCTGTATCTATAGGGTGCAAGCTGCTAACATTTCAAAACGGGATGGATTCACGTGCGCTTGGGCACCCACGCATAATATTCAAAGTTATTTTGATTAGATTCATTCCCAGTACCGGATCTAGGAAATTTTCGAGGCGGGTGGGCAAAGACGTCAGTTGCCATCCACTCTAACAACGACCCTTATGTGGGGCAAATTTTATAACAGTCCCAGGGTATACTAGGAATCATATGTGTAAGATATATAACCTATTACTTATATACTGCATACCTCGGAACTAGAACCAGAATTGATAAAAACAATTTGGATTTGAAACAATAATCAAGATCTAATATAGACCTTAATTGTCGTTTGAATCTCAAACTGTTTTAAAATAAAAGGAAAGTAAAAAATTGTATCATTACAAATGCACTTTATTTTATTTATTGTTCTATTAAATAAACGGTCAAGAGTACATGCGTCATTTCATCACCTAATCGGTGTGAGTATAAGTATATTAAACAAACCATAAACCAAACACCAGATGAAATTACATGCAATGCAACATTGAACAGAAAATTTTAAAGAAAATTAAATCTAACAAAAAGGTTAAAATATTATACAGACGGTTTTTTAAATCAAGATTAGAAACATCAACAGCAAAATGCTTAATAAGATAATCGACAGTAATGCACCTACGATTAATAAGGTTCGTACATGCTAAAGGTAGATCTTCAGGAGCTGCATTTCCGTATCTTTGTTTCAGGCTGTGACATTAGACTACTACGCTTGTGTCAGGAGCTGGAACATAAAGACGGCAATGGGAGTTGACATGCAACAGAGGTAGCCTTCTCAAATTTTGTCTACTATCACGAAAAGAGAATTTATCAAGTAACAACGGAGAGTCAATATTCGCGTTTAAGAGTTGATGCACAACTGTTAGACCTGACTAGCCTATTCAAGAAGAGGTCTCACAAAACAAGTGTACAGACGCAGCGTAATGCTGGAATTCGAGAGCTCTTGAAACTAACGCTTTATAAAGTCCATCATGGAACAACTCTTTGATATCATAACGTTTATATGGGATAAAAAATTCAATTATTGGTCACATTGGACGAATCGAAGAATCCGAGAACTCATGATCATAAGTGATAGGTGTCTGAAGTCTAAAGTCTATACTTCACATTTCTTGATATTAGCTGTGTTTTTTTGTGTACCTTGTTCTAGAACTCCATACATTGGAGAGAACAAATTTGTTCTGTCGATTGAAGCGAACTATTTGTTAGTTCGCTTCATTTAAATCTTGCATGAAAATGTAGGGGCGCTGTTCTCCAATTTTTTAGTTGTAAAAGTTGGTCAAACTCAGCTAACAGCTGAATCTATCATAAAAAATTGTAAAACAAATTCTTGACATTTGCAATTTTTGAACGGTCACCATTGAATAAAATAACTAATAATATTTATTCAAAGTCTGTCAAGAAAGTTTTTGATGCTGTTATTTCGTGGTTAAATAGTGCAGATAGAAGACATTTGGCTCAGGTAAGTGATATATCAACACGATACAAACAATATCAAATTATTATTTAAATTGTAGGTATTACAATACGTACGA
The DNA here is from genome assembly GCA_963924295.1 of Dioctria rufipes. Classification (NCBI taxonomy): domain Eukaryota; kingdom Metazoa; phylum Arthropoda; class Insecta; order Diptera; family Asilidae; genus Dioctria; species Dioctria rufipes. Next base: position 62,662,649 of record OZ002740.1, on the reverse strand, counting down.
CTGCCTTTATTAAGTTCAAAATTTGTTGTTGGAAGAGTAGGCTCAATTTATTAGTACACTCCACTGACATGTATATAAATGGACTGCTTGTTGAACAAAAAATGCATGAATTCAAATGGCACCACTTTCATATTCCTGTCTCTTTCCGTGAGAGCATACTTTCCCACTGAACTGTAACGATTAGGAACGAGAAATTGCTTGTAAAAATCCTTGATAAAAACACTTTCTTCGACTCATAATTAAAATTTAACGATACAAATAGTCCCAAATACTTTTGTGGTAAATTCGGTAAATCCCACTGACATGCATATACGTAAATTCCCAAATAAATTAAATATAGCGGCAGTTTACGACAGTTGGTAGCATTGACAGTGAGAGCATATTTTCTGAAATCAAAACTGGTGCCACATGAAACAGGAGATCAAGCAGTCCATTTATATATATGTCAGTGGTACACTCCGATGAGGCCTGGCGAGATTTAATAGATGAAGCCAAAAGTTATTTGCTGCTTCCACAAGAACGTCCTTTTAATGCAAGGACACCCTACTAGACCTAGAGCGCCGACAAGACGAGAAGAACTTTTTGTTGATGGTGGATGGTGTTCAGGTGATGCATTGCTTCCGTAGATATACTCGACCGGCAGACCAACGACTGGAAAATGGTTGCACCAATGAGTAAATCATGATGGTAATAATTTGTCTAGAGTAATGCGATGGGATAGTGAGCCTCCAGATGAACTAGATCCTTTCAAAATTCTTGACAATGTATAGTTTTTAATAACAATGAAATTTCTTAAATGATTAACATTGCATACTTCTAGAATAAAGCAGCTTCCTATGTATGTTTTGATCGTTGGATTCTGAAGGTTGAGACAATTCGTTATCGAATTCCAATTAAACGTCCTCCGGTCCGTACATATTACATTTATAATTATTTTAGTATTGGAGTAGATGCCCTGGTCGCTCTTCACTTTCATAAAACTAGGGAAAGTCGATTTTACATATTGAGCAGTCATTTCATCAATAAGGTTTTTCAGAATTATACAACAGCCATAAGCTCTCATTATAATTATTATTCATAGCTTCTTTATTTTGGATACGACACTCAACAATTAGTTTAATTGTGAAAATTAAGAAAAACGTCTCAAAACTGGTTAAAAAGTTTAATGCGATTAAATGTTTGCCCGCAAAATTGGCACTCGGTTCATAGACTAACAAAACAACCTCTGTTCACTGCAACTGACGAATTCTAAATAAAGCCTATATTTGACTTAAACTTTATATTGTTATAAATTATCTTTCATTTTAAATACACCTAAAGCAATCATGTCCTGTTGAGCCCTGGAACCAACCTCCTTGTGTAATTCGCTTGCAGGCCAAAAGTCAAGCCAAACTGTTAGAACGTTCCAATCACAGTAGTAGTTAAATCTGCTATTTTTGGCAATATTTCGAAAAAATATATTTGTGCATAGACTTTATGTTTATGCCATGACATAATAATTTTCCACACGCCAGTTATACAGAACTATAATAGCTACATTGATCAATGAGATGTTAACGTAGATAAATAAACTTAAAAGTAGTGCCAACTGCTGGATATAAAAATTTTGTTCTCTTTAAGCGTTCTTTTGTGTTTCTTTTGTTCTGCTCTGTTCTGGGGACACAAAAGAACACAGCTATTGAGTACCAAATTATTGCTTTTGCACCAATCGTGAAATATGTGTATGTCACCCTATACCTGTTCACAATCGTTAAAAGATATAATCCGAGCGAAAAGTTTAATATCGTCAGCATAAATAAAGACTTCGCAGTGCTTCACAATGGGAACAATGTCTTCAATAAATCGAATAAATAGCAACGGCCCCAAATGAACCCTTGACGTACACCGGACGAAGCTGTGAAGACTATAGAGATGAAATGGCGAAAATAGAGTTCGTATGTTCTGTTATAATATGACTCCATCGATTTTAGGAATGTTTTCGCATATTAAATAATATCGCGGAGTGAGATAACTTGTCGGAAGTTTTACGAAAGCATAGAGTAAAGAAACCTATAGTGACCAAAAATGTATGGTGGAAATTCTCCACAAGAGCCGAATCTAACAGCGCCGCCTTTTTGAAACGATACTTGAGAAAATGTACACTCTTAAAAATTTCTTGAATAATGCTTGAATAGTATAGTAAAATTTTACATATTAAAATGTCTTTCTCATATCATGTAGGTAATTTTAAGTTGCGTAAAACAAAACTGACAATTTGCTTAATATATGCTTATCATTATTACCGCCACCTGGCTGCCCAGCTCTATATTGGTTGTCTATGCAGTTGCGTGTATTCTGACATGTAATTTTGAAAGTTCTTTAGTTTATAGAGAAATACTGCATACGAAGCTTGATCGTGTGCATCCAAATGTATTTAAATCTGTCTTTTTAATTAAAATATTTGTGCCTTGATTTTTTTTTTCATGACTGTTGTACTACATCGACCTTTATCGGAAAACTACAACAGCAAGCAATACTAAAAAATTTTGTTGCGATTTTTTACTTCTGAGTATAGATATAGATATAATATCGTTTAAGACTTGATTGATGCACTACTAATGATGGATAAATTTGTTTTGTAGCATATTTTCGTTTGATTCTGCGATAAACTGTTTTTAGGAAGATCTAAAAAACGGTTGCAGGATGAAATGAAAGGTAAAATTCTGAGGTTTCCAAATCTTGCAAGAGAAACCTATAGGGGCCATGCATTTTGGCAAGAAAATGATTAGAATTTTAAAAAAATTACAAAATTACAAAAAAAGATCATTAGTAAAAGATTATTTGCTGATTTTGTTTTTTCATCTGATAATCAAAAACAAAAATTAAAAACTGATTTGTATTTAAAAAATCAAAAATAAAAATCGGGATATGATTTTTATTTTAAAAATCGGAAATGAAAAGCATAAAATGATTTCCTTTCCACAACATTGTTTTTCGGGTGAAAAATACTTTCGCGGTTGATATTACATATGTTTTATTTTTTCCCGGATGGGAATTGAAAATTTTACGACATATGAGAGTGGATGGAATTGGAATTGGTATAGATTTTTTCTTGATTTTAATATTTGATTTTTAAAATAAAAATCTTTTAAAGATATTTATTTTTGATTTTTTAAATAAAAATCATTTTCAGTCTTCTATTTTTGATTTAAAAAAAAAAAAACACGTTTTGATTGTGAGTTTTTATTTTTTAAATAAAAACAATTTTTAATTATTATTTCTGATTTTTAAAATATACATCCAAAAAAGAAAGTTACTTTTTAAAATTTTGAATAAAAATCATATAGTCTGAGCATACTCGTCGAATAGTAAAATTTATACATACCTAAGTTTAAGTTAATAAAGTCAAGTTGCATTTGGAACTTTAGTGTTTTAATAAAATTACAGTGAACCATAAAATATATTGCTACAAAATGGTGACCCCGACAATTTAATTGTGTAATTAAATACGCAATAATTTGTAAACTTAAAAGTATAAATCAAGTGCTTATAACTTTGTGCAGTTATCTTACATAACCATTTGCAAGTTCTTTTGCTGATTAAAAAATTTTAAAAAATCAGCACATAACAAAAGTTATTTCATCCATTTGAGTGATAACTTGGTCAATATTAAAACACGTGTACGTACATATATAAACGAAATAAAAAACATCACCAAGCGCATAAAGGTTTTCAACTACGACCTCACATACAGCCACGTTAAAAGAAAAAATCACAAGGAAATAAAGCAGCAATTAAGATAAAAACTCCAGGCAAATTATTTAAGTGGGCTTTTCAACGCATAACAATGACCGATGCACAAAATATCTGGCGATAATTGGGGATAATATTTTTTTGTTCTCTACGGATGGAATCTATTCAAGGTTGAATTAAAAGACATTAAACGACCACATGGTCATCACATTGGAGCAAATCACAATCATTGGAATTACATTCTAGATAAGTTATTTTATATACATATTTTTATACATAATGCTAGGTAGAAGAAAAATAATAATTTTGAATAATAACCATTTTAGAGCCATCAGCTATAAATAAACTTATCAAGTGATAGGAATGAACGGGAGCACATGAACACAGCCGGGTTTTAAAAACAAAAAGGAAAACAAAAAATATATAAATACCTATATATACATTATTGAATCTTTTCAAGTCAAAAAGAAGACTGTACACCACGCAGTGAGTAAAATCGGACAAAATTTTTAAAACAATTTTACACCAGTGAGTACAAGAAATATTTTCTTAAACACAATTAATTCAAATTATTTTTTGTTTTTGTTTTGTTTTTACAAATACTTACATATAAACTTACATATATACAATACTTATATTTCTTTACCAAATATCAATTTATTTATGTCGCTAAAAAAAATTATAAGTGATCGCTCATTCATTACGAATTATTTTACGAACCAATAATAAAATTTAAAGTTTTCTATTATCAAATAATAAAATTTAAGGCTTCCTTTGATAAAATAACGAAAATGCCAAACGATAAGAAATCAAATACTTCCCCAGCAAATACTGGAGAGCAAGGGATAAATACACCGAATGCTAATAATGCACCCCCTAACAGTGATAGTTCTAACAGTAACAATACAACGCAATATATAGCTTCCCTCAAAATTCCACCTTTTTGGAGCAACAGGCCAGAACTTTGGTTCTACAGGTAGAAACGCAATTCCGTGTGCAAGGCATAATCTCTTCAAACACCAAATATGATCATTTGGTTGCTTCTCTACCTTCGGAAACAATGGAGATTGTTGCCGACGCCTTGCTAAAACCACCGCCGCAAGAAAAATATGAAAATTTAAAAAACCTTCTTCTAGCTAGAAGTCGAGATTCAGAAGAACGCAGGCTCGATGCACTTTTACATAAAGTAGAGTTGGGGGACTATAAGCCTTCCGAGCTATTCAGACAAATGCAATCCTTGGCTGGAGGTAACAGCCTAGTTAACCCATCGTTGTTAAAAAATCTTTGGATAAATAAGCTTCCGCCTTCAATTAAGGCATGCATTATCGCTATTGAAGATAACCATAGTGAGGAAGAAATTTTTTCTATTGCGGATAGAATTTATGATTCTACCTCCTCATTTAAAATTTCAGCCGTACATTAAAAAATTTCAAATAATACCATTGAAAGTAATATTAACGTTGCTCAGTTAATCCAAAATTTAACAGAACGCATCAATCGCCTTGAAATTAGACACTCACGACCAAAAGAAAGATATTTTCCTGGAAATACTACCAGAAATTTCTCCAAACATAGATATCGTTCTAAGTCACGGTCAGAATCAAAACAAAACCAAAATACTTGTTGGTATCACATTCGTCACTGTAGTAAGGCCAAGAACTGTACACCCCCATGCGATAAAACTAATCCCAATCCAAAAAACTAAAAGCAGCCACTTCGACCGCGGCACCGAAGGCAGGTACAACATCACGCCGCTTATTTGTGTCAGACAATTCAACAAAAATACAATTTTTAATCGATACGGGTGCCGAAATTTCTATAATACCCAAACATAGGTGTCGAAAAGACTTAAGAAAGTCTGAAATAAATCTAATTGCCGCTAATGGCACGTCAATCCCTACTTGCGGATATAAGCAACTAACGCTTAATCTGGACTTACGTCGCTGTTTCGATCACACCTTCATTATTGCCGCTGTCGACCATGCAATAATAGGTGCAGATTTTTTATTTAAATTCGACTTAATAGTCGATCTACGAGAGAGGAAACTAGTTGACAAGACCACTTCTCTATCAGTCAGCTGTGTTTCACGTAATATCATCACACATTCCTTAAAACTATGTCCTCTGCAGGATGAGTATGGTTCCATCTTAAATAAATTTCCTTCTTTGAAGGCGTCACCTGACTTTCATAGGCAAGTCAATCATAATATTGTTCACCACATCCACACGCAAGGACCACTCCCTTCAGCACGATCCAGAAGGCTAAACGCAGAGAGACATACAGCAGCGAAAGATGAGTTCCAAGCGATGCTGAGATTAGGTATATGCCGACCTTCGTCATCCTCTGTCGCTTCGCCACTACACATGGTCCCCAAAAAGGATTTCACAGACTGGAGGCCATGTGGGGATTATCGGCAGCTGAATGCAGCAACTATTTTCGACAAATATCCTTTACCAAATATACACGATTTTACTCTCAACCTTTACGGGTGTAAAATATTTTCTAAAGTCGACCTCATTAGAGCTTATCATCAAATCCCCGTGGCTGCTGAAGAAGTCTACAAAACAACCGTTATAACACCATTTGGGCTCTACGAGTTTCTTCGTATGCCTTTTGGTGTCAAAAATGGAGCACAAACGTTCCAACGTTTCATTAATGAAGTTTTAACAGGTCTTGACTTTATCTTTGCATATGTAGATGATATATTTATCAGTAGCAAATCGCCACAAGAACACAAAAGCAACATCTTTTTCTGCTATTTACGAGGTTAAAGCAATACGGAATCAATGTAAACCCAAAGAAGTGCATTTTCGGTGCCGAAGAAATTGATTTTCTTGGACACACAATCACAGAAAAAGGTATCACCCCCTCAAAGACCAAAGTACAAGCAATTACAGAGTCTCCAACACCCAATACACATAAAAGGCTTCAACGTTTTTTGGGAATGATTAATTTTTATCATCGCTTCCTCCCACACATTGCAGAACTAGCAGCTCCACTATACGGACTTGCTTAAACATTGCAACGTTGCCAAACGTTCTAAGCCTGATTTCAAATGGTCTGAAGTTCATGATACAGCCTTTGAGAACATTAAAGAAAAATTAGTAAAACAATGCTTACTCATACATCCCAACCCACAAGCTAAGATAAGCTTATGGGTAGATGCATCCAACGACGCTGTAGGGGCAGTTTTACAGCAATATGATGAATGCAAATGGGAACCCTTAAGTTTTTTTTTCAAGGAGACTAAAGACTGCTGAAAGAAAATACTCTACCTTTGATAGGGAGCTTTTGGCAATATTTTTGGCTATAAAAAATTTTAGGTACTTTGTAGAAGGCAAAAGTTTCACGATTTTTACAGACCACAAGCCCTTAACGAAAGCTATTTGTTCAAAATCTGAGAAATCTCCACGGCAAACAAACCAATTAGATTACATATCTCAATTTACGAACGATATAAGGTATATTAAAGGTAATCTGAATATAGTCCCAGACACCCTATCACGAGCCCACATAGATGCAGTCGATTGTTTAAAAATCGACATTAAAACCTTATCAGAAGAACAAAATAAGGACGACGAGCTGGAAGAAATATTAGCTATTTTCAAAACAGATCCCAAAAAAATTTCTTACACTCTCAAAAGAGTATATGTTCCTCTAGAAGATGAAGAAATTTGGTGTGAAACCACAACAAGCAAATACCGACCATACATACCAGAATCCCTACGCCGAACAATTTTCGATAAAATACATAACCTATCACACCTTAGTATTCGCGTTACTAGAAAGTTGGTTATCTCGAAGTATTTCTGGCCTCACATGAATGGAGATGTCAATCGATGGGCTAGGACCTGCATATCATGCCAAAAGGCAAAAGTTAACCGGCATACAATATCTCCTTACGGAGCATTTGATGTTCCTTCTGGACGATTTGAACATGTCCATATGGATTTGGTTGGTCCCTTACCACCATCTAAAGGCTACACACATCTTTTAACCATTAAGGATCGTTTCTCTTATTGGCCAGAAGCGATTCCGCTAAAAAACACTTCAGCCTTGAGCATTGCTAACGTCTTTCTTCAAGAGTGGATCTCACGCTATGGCGTACCAAGAACAATAACAACGAACCAAGGCCCCCAATTCGAGTCGTTATTCTTTAAAGAACTTTCGAATATCTTGGGAAATCACCGAATTCACACAACAACTTATCACCCACAGTCAAACGGGTTAATAGCACATTTCCACAGGCAGCTCAAAACGTCAATTCGAGCAACAGATGATCCTAAGAATTGGTACAACAATTTACCCTGGATACTCTTAGGCATCAGATCAGCCCTAATGGAAGATTTAGGTGTTTCACCAGCACAAATATTATACGGTCAGGCCTTACGCTTACCCGGCGAATTTATAGCCTCAAACACTTCACCAAACTCTAAAATAACTCCTTCTTTAGTTAAAGACATCCAAGAAGCTATCACAAAAATTAAACCACAAAGTAATAGAAACCGAAAGCAAAATAACATCTTCGTGCCTAAAGACATTTATACTTGCTCACACGTATTTGTCAGAGAGGAAATTTATAAAGGAAGCCTTAACCCGCCATACAAGGGACCACACAAAGTCCTAGAAAAACAAAATAAATATTTTAAAATTCTCATTGATGGAAAAGAACGTTTAATATCTATTGATCGATTGAAACCAGCATTTGTATTAAACCCGGATGTGTTCAACGTTGATCGTTCTACAAGATCTAATTGTAAAAGTATAGTATCTTTTCAACTTTGAATCAAAGAGCAAAACTCTAATAAATTTATAACTTAAGATAAATGCAATTTTTCAGAAAAAATATATATATGTACATATAAATTCCTTTTTAATTATTAAGTTCTGAATATAGTATAATAATGTATTCCTAAAAATATAACGTAGATATACATTTTACACATATATAAGTACACAAGTTTAAAAAAAATAAATAAAATAAAAAATAAATAAATAAATAAGACCAACTTGTAGAATATAAAAATTATCAATAAAGAATTGTTAGCACTTTCTCATTAAGGGGGAGTGATGTAGCGTTAGCTCATTAAATATTAGAATTCCAAAAACGTTACGATCACTGGTGATAAAACAACTGTGCTAAAACCTCCTAAAAATCAAGACGAGAGAACAGAGTGCCTACAGTTGCTTTATGAACGGATATCGATCGCAGTTCTACTCTGATCTCGCTAGCACACTGAGCATACTCGTCGAATAGTAAAATTTATATATACCTAAGTTTAAGTTAATAAAGTCAAGTTGCATTTAGAACTTTAGTGTTTTAATAAAATTACCAAGTGAACCATAAAATATATTGCTACACCTACTTAATACCACTCAACGGGAAATAAATTTATCCTCACTACCTCGCAGTAATAACAGATTTCAAGGGTTCTTGATCCTCTCAAATGAACTTTTTGGAGTTCCCCTGCATTCATTGTTTAATAAAATTAACGACTTTATGGAAAACATAGAGAAATGCGACTCTCTACACCAGAAAAGGGAAGCTATGTTAATGTTTATAATAAACACATGCCATTATGACTACTAACAACATCTGAATTAAACGTACAATCTTTAATAAACAATTCCCGAATATTAGAACTAGTTAATATCATAAATAAGCATAAGCCTGACTTTGCAGCAATTTCGGAAACCAAAGCCAATAGCAAGTATATATTAAACTTCCCACAGTACAACACATTAAGAGTAGATAAAGGCCAGGGAGTAGCCTTATTATTTAAAAATAAAATTAAATATTCGGAAATATCAATAGCAAACTTACAAACACCCCTTGTTCTGACGGAAGTGGAACTGAAAATAAACAGTCACACTAAAAAGGTTTAAATAGGTAGTATATATATTCCGTCCACAATAGAAGCCATTCAACTATTAGATATACCTTTAACAAAATCGGAGACATGGAAGGAAATTTTGACTCCATTATAATAGGAGGTGATTGGAATGCTTGGGGTGACAGCAAAATAAACTCTAATGGAAGACAACTAGATAACTGGACTAGAGAGAACGGGTCAAGAGTTAACCTAGACATTATATCTCCTAGGGGACCTAAATTCCCACAGGAGGTCTCCATATTAGATTTTTTTTTCTAACTATGGAAAAGATCACAAGGGAACTCTTCCATTCATACTCCTGCACGACTCATGAATCATTTTCCGACCACTATATGGTTAAACTAACCACTGATCTGGGAGAATTTAATTTCTCGCTTCAAGACCCGAAAACTGGTGACGAATTTGCCAATGTAAACTGGGTTAACTTCCAAATAGACATTACAGAGGAGTTAGGAGAGCTACCGCAATCCAACATCAATATAACAAATAATGAAATTGACATATTGTTCAACAAATTTAGTGACACGGTATTATCAGTAAAAAATAGACACATTAAGAAAATAACCCCATCAGACAAAAAATTCAAAAACGTCCCTGAAGAGATTAAGAGACTCAATAAGATTAAACAAAATTGGAGTAAAGAACTAAAAAAAAATATTTCACAGAACTTTTAACAGAAACCTCCAAGAATATCAATTGGTCTCAGCTAGAATTGACTGCTTAAAAAAAATTATAGACGAAAAAGTGCGATTACATATGAACAAACGGATCCATGACCGCTTATCTGCAATTGTGCCAGGCCCAGGAGCATTCAAAGAAATATTCAAAATAATTGGGAAAAACAAAAAATTCTCATCGGAAAAGTCTGCTGAAACAACCGAGAACTCACATCAATTCACGAAAAACTAGAAGCGTTCAAAGACTACTATAATACATTATACAAAAAAAGCTCCTTCATCATTGTGCACAACTCCAGCAAGAAGCATCCAACTCAGTCCTAAATTTTATCTCCTTAAACTCTAGTAATCCTAAAGCATTCACCTAGATGGTAAATTCCGATGAAAATAGTTCGAACTTGAAAAAAAGTCATATAACATTTTCGATAGCAAAATGCCTGTACTTTCAACCCTTAAAATACCATCTCGACGGGACACACTGTATATATCAGTGGTGGCATAGTACTTCAATGAAAGAACTTTCAGAAAAGTTGAAGGACAGGCTCAAATTAAACTTAAACAGCTGAAACAGAAATATTATGAGGATCTTAGAAACAATTCAAAAAGTAGAAATTCTAGGCACAAATTCAAATATTTTGAAGCCATGGACAAGCTTTTAGGTCACCGCCCAAAGAGTGGAACTGCTGGTGGAATTGATACGTCTTCCTCATCAATACCTTCGAATTTTATTGGTATATTTATTACATCAGAATTTAAAATGTATAATAGCAAATATTTATTTTAGATGGGGATTTAGATGAGCAAAACTGTCCCGAACATAAAGATAGTTCTTCGAAACAAGAGCCGACCAACTGCAAACGTAATAAAACAGCCGGTTGAAACATGCAAAATAATATCTTTTTTAAGTAAGATTGATTTTGTGTTTCTTATTTTTCAGATAAAAACAAATATGAGAAAAGCTTCGAATGAAATTTGAAAAGTTCAGAAAGACCTACAACCCGATTTTGTGATGGAGCAAAAAAAACTTATTTGAACAACAAAAGAATTTCGAACGCGAAATGCAAGACCGGGAGGATCGAAGAAATTGAGATTTTTTGTCAAGATTATATGCTGTTTTTCAGCCGCGAAATATGCGCAAGGAATATGCACTTGACGGAATATCTCGCACTTCGTGCTGCATGCCATCAACTTCAGCACAAGCTAGTCGTCCTTATGTTGAAACGGAAGATGATGTAGATTTCAATAATTTTATTGTATGCGAAGGAAGTGAGCACGAAGATGGAAGTCTTATTTATTTATTGTTTTGGTGCTATAAGTTATGTTTAAGCATATACATAGGTATAAGGAAAAGACTGAAAATATAAGTTCCTCATTTTAATATATAGCATTCTCACATTTGTTTAAACCATTAACAAATGAGTTTAAACTTTAAGCAGATAAATTTAAACCAATAACCAATAATTTTAAACTCTTAACAAATAAATTTAAACCTTGAACAAATGATTTTAAATCGGAAAATGTGCATACTGTGTCCTGGATAATAACCCATTTAGACTTTTAAGTTGATTAAAATTATAATATTATACATGCCTTAAGACGAAAGTATAAAAATAGTGCTAACAAATTTTCAGCCAACACTACCGCGCATGTTGAAGCGCGTGATGTTTCCCACGAACAGCGCAATGACCAACAACAAGAACAACGGCGTCCGCGGGGCTCAAGAGGGAGATATTGCCGCACGAATTTGGATGCAAAGGAGCTTTTCATAACGTATTATGAAGAGGGTATGACAGTGGCTGAATCTGCCCGCAGGAATAAAGTCAACATAAATACTGCTAAAAGCATCATTCGAGCTTATAAAAAAGATGGGGAAGTGCCCAAAGACCTTCGTGGTGGAAAAAACACCACGAAAGTTAACAGAGGAAGTATTGGTGCATATAGAGCAATATGTTGAGAGTACTCCCGGAATGACAATTCGAGCAATCCAACAAAATTTATTCCGTCACAAAAACATTTCTTTGTCCTTAACTACCATCGGAAATACCCTTCGTAAACTGAAAATCACGCTCAAACTAGCATCCATTGAAAATGAGCAGATGAATTCACCGCGAACAATACAGTTGAGGCAAACATACGCGCGGGATTCACAGAGTGGGCTGCGGAGAACGGAGATAAAATGATATTTATTGATGAATGTGGTTTTAATCTTCATCTTAGAAGATCTAAAGCCCGCTCAAGAAGGGCCACCCGTGCCCGGGTTATAGTTCCAGCAGTACGTGGTAGAAACGTCACACTTATTGCTGCGATAAGTAACCAAGGAATATTGCATTACAAGATCATTGCAAATTCCACTTGCTATTCCGATAGGTTTTCTCTATTTCTACGGGAACTTGCAGAAAAACTGGAAAGAAATCCATTGCTTAGTGACGCGTTTTTAATTTTGGATAATGCGAGAATACACAAAATACAACAAGTTCGCGATGTGTTATCTCAAACGAATTTAACACTAAAATATTTGCCCTTACTCGCCTATGTTAAACCCTATCGAAAAATCGTTTTCTAAAATGAAGGCACATGCGCGTTCAGTTTTAAGTGACATGAGTAGAGAGCATAATCTTGTCTCAGTGATCGAAGATAGCCTGCAACAAATCACACCTAATGACTATTCCAACTATATAATGGATATGGTTTATAAGATATGTATGCGTATATATTATATACACACCCAAAATTTGAAAAAAAAAAATTGTATGAATTGCTTACTTAAAGTGAAATAAAATATTTTATATATAAACTTGTAAAGAGTTTAAATATAATTGCTAAAGGTTTAAATTTATTTGCTAAGAGTTCAAACTCATTCGTTAACGGTTTAAATTTATTTGTTAAAGGTTTAAAATCATTTGTTCAAGGTTTAAATTTATTTTCTAAGGGTTTAAAATCATTTGTTCAAGGTTTAAATTTATTTGTTAAGAGTTTAAAATTATTGGTTAATGGTTTAAATTTATCTGCTTAAAGTTTAAACTCATTTGTTAATGGTTTAAACAAATGTGAGAATGCATATTCAAAATATATAAATTTATTTGAATTCTCCGGTAGATAGCAAAAGCTAAAATAATTTTTTTTTTTTAATTTGTTATTTCATCACACAACCCATTATATTTTTGGTGACAAGTTTCAAGTCTTGGTTTTGACTCATCAACAAGTCCCAAATAGCGAAATTGAGTGACTTGAAAAACAAATGAAAAAATAGAACAAAGAAAAGAATTGAAAAAATGAAAAACATCAAAAAATTAAGAAAAATAGAAAAAAAAATTTATTAAAAATATTTAAAAAACCAGATTCATTCGAAACTAATCGAACCTGTATACGCCCGCAATGGGCTGAAAAAAGAAATAGGGAATGGAAGAAGAAGAAGCGTTTCGTGTTAGCAGAAAACCTTTCGCTCATCGGTACAGCTTGGTTTTTTGCCTGCTTTAGACGCTTGGAACAGATCAAATTGATTTTCTCTCATACAAACTCAGAATAAATTCTCGGTGTGAATTATATGAGGCAAAAACTCCTATATTACACCAAGGAGGAAGAAATAAAAATAATTTTCTCAATTTTTTGATTTTTTTCATTTTTTCATTTCTTTGTTCAATTTTTATACCCTAGATGAAATCATAGGGGTATACTAAGTTTGTCATTCCGTTTGTAACACCTCGAAATAATGAGGTAGAGCAAAATGAATTGGACACCCACGCATAATATTAAAAGTTATTTTGATTTTTGCATGTCCGTCCGTCCGTCTGCCTGCCTGTGGGCACGATAACTCGAGAACGCGTATACTTAGAGAGCTGAAATTTTGTACACGGACTTTAAAAACAAAAATTAAGTTCGAAAATGAGACAAATCGGGCAACTCCTTCGTGGGGTTGCCATACAAAACTTTCGTTTTCCTCTGTATATTTGGACATTCCCTAAGATCGCATCGATATAGAGTGCTGAAATTTGGTACGTGGTGTTTTCATTGTACTAGCAAATAATATTTCAAAAGTATACTAAATCGGGCAACTCCTTCTTGGTGTTACCATATAAAAATTTAAGTTTTTTACGTATACTGTGAAAACCATCAGTTCAAGACATTTTTATTGTACTAAAAACTTCTTCAGAATATGAAATCCTATAAAATTGGTTATAATCATTTTTTCTGTCCGACAAACCTTTCTAGAAATATATGCGAAAAACAACTTCAAAATGAAACTCGCATAGATCGGTGACTATACGAAATTTAATACGGGCATTCATCTAGGATATCATAAGAATTGGTCTTAGACCAATTCTAGCTTTTTTACTTGTTTCATTTGTTTTTCAAGTCACTCAATTTCGCTATTTGGGACTTGTTGATGAGTCAAAACCAACACTTGAAACTTGTCACCAAAAATACAATGGATTGTGTGATGAAATAACACATTAAAAAAATATTTTAGCTTTTGCTATCTATTGGAGAATCCAAATAAATTCCTTCTTGAATAAATTTAAGTTACCCGGTACAAAAATCTTGTAAAGTAATCTCTATTTTTATAATATATAATATCATTTTTTGTAACTGAGAAATATAAAATTATAGTGCAAATAATTGAAAATAACTGATTTTCCTTAATTCGAAGTTTTTTGCCAGGTACGTTTTAAAATATTCCTGTTATATCACCTTCATCTGAAATTTGTTGGTTTACTCTTGAGGAAGGTTGTTGGATATGCACTTGAAAAGCACTCGTAGTGCTGTTAGTAAATGCATCATATGATTCTTTTCCTACTTTCCTCAATATTGTGAAGGATACAACATGTGAGGATTATTTTCGGGACGTTTTCATAAAATGAATCGATTTTTGTATTTATGATATGCCACCTTGACTTTAGCTTGCCAAATGCATTTTCCACTCGCACTCTTCCTATATTCATGTACTATGCATTTATGTATGCATTCAGCTGTCTTTAGTGCAGTGAAATTTTTTAGTAGCCATGGTAAAAGTGGGTAAGCTGGATCACCAACAATAAAATACGGGATTATTTCATTTTCGATTGTTCTAGATATAAGCCAAAAAGAATTTATCCTTGTTTCAATATAAATCACTATGCCTTTGGTAAAATGGTCGAAGCATTTTCATATAAGCCAGAACCACGAAAAGCATTTGCATCATGTGCTGCTCCAGCAAATTTGCAGCTAACGTCAGTGAACCTTAAAGGAATATTTTGTGTTATAAAGTATTTATGTTTTGCTAAAAACGTCGCCTAGATATAATTTGAATCGACTACTCCTTGAAGAATATATGAGGCCCATCCTTTCTGGTAACCTTCTTTTGGCGGATAGGATAGGAATATGACATCCATCAATTATTCCGATAATTTAAGGAATTTTACATATTGTTTCAAAATTCAGAGATTATATTACTACTTCATCTTCATTTGGCATTCTTATACTTCTTATATTTAGTACATTTACAAACCTGTACAAGAATTTCTGTACAGTTGATTTACCAACACTAAATAATGATGTTACAGCTTGCAATTCAGCATAGCTAGTCAATTTATATAAAGAAATTTCCACTTGCACTTCAACCAATAAAGGCTTCTGATAAGGTAAAACGTTTTCACTTGGCTTCAGTACATCTACTATGAGTGAAGAAACATAATCAAATGTACTTTTTGTCATCCTAAAATCCTCTATCCACTTTTGTTCATCGTAACTATTTAGTAGAGTTACCCAAAACTTTTTATTAGGTCTCGTTTTTTTTCATATTCGGCCATAATTTGGTTTACATTTCTCCAAACTTTTCGTCATCGTACAAAATGTTGATTGCAGAACTGAACTATAGTACCGTCCCATATTTTGCGACACAATTTTTCTGTGTACTTTCATCCTTCGCTTCGAACTCCTTCGTGCTTTCATACAGTATTTTATAAATTGTAAAATTACACTTCTTTCCATTATCCGTCTTTCAACTTCAAATGACAGCTGACTTTAAATTGAACACTGTCAATAGAAAGATGTCTCTCTAGTCGATTTAATCCAGTCCATCGCATGTGAACACTGGGTACTATGCGAATTAGGACTATTCCAGTCCAGTCCGCTTCATATAAATTGTAAAATTACACTTCTCTCCATTATCCGTCTTTCAACTTCAAATGACAGCTGACTTTAAATTGAACACTTTCAATAGAAAGATGTCTCTCTAGTCGATTTAATCCAGTCCATCGCATGTGAACACTGGGTACTATGCGAATTAGGACTATTCCAGTCCAGTCCGCTTCATGTGAACAGGGTAATAGTTTCATAACAATTTCTCATTTTTAATGAAAATGTGTCCTCTATTTTCCGGTTTTCAATGACGACACATTAGTAGACATCGACTGCATTTATTGTATCTAGTAAAATATCGTTTGCCATTTTCCATGCACGGCGATGTCATATTTGAATTTCCGCGTGGACCATAGATAAATTTTAAATAGTTCTTGATCAATATTTGGATCTGGTATTTCTCCAAAAATTATACTATCAATTTCTTCTGGTCTGATTTTTTCAATTAACCAAATTCAAATGTGCGCATATGACAAACCTCGTTTTATAGCACCACCACTGACACGTATATAAATGGACTGACTGATTTCCTATTTCATGTGGCACCAGTTTTGATTTCAGAAAGTATGCTCTCACTAGAGATGGGAAATTAGCATTATACAAATATAACAAGGTATGGTCGATTCGAGAATTTTTCGTATTTTATTGAATAAAATTATGTTTTGAATATATTAAATTATTAAACAAAACATTAGTTTCTTCGTTTAAATCACGTCGGGAAAAGTAATTATGCGCTAGTGAATAAATAACTAATAAGGAAACGGCATATCGGGTGAAAACCTAAGGCACACGGTGAAATGTATTAGTGTGCTGTGTTTGTATTTGTTTCGTCATGGCAGTAATGAAATCCTGTACTGTCCGTTAATAGAACATACACGCAAATTTGATTAAGTGACTGAAACGAATGCACTGGTAAATTTGGATCAAGATCAGTGGTCTATTTATTAACAACGAATCAACACTATTCACTATTTTAACTTTCAAGTAAATACTGCACTTATTTTTTAAGACTACCCACTAATTATATTAAGATCAGATTATGTAATGAGGTATTAGGTCAGAGATCCACACACACTAGAAAACACTTATTACCACACACTTAGAATATACGATTATTAAGAAAAGTTGTGTTGGGATAAAACTCAATATATAAGTTTTGGGTCAGAGAATTTTTATATCACACCGAAAAAACACTTATTGGCAAAAATTGCAATATAAAATCGTCAATATATATATGTGAAATTAATAGAATAAAGTCAAATTATGATATTAAATAAATATGCACCAAAGGAGTATAAAATGTAAATATATATATGAGTAAATATATAATAAAATAGATATATGATAAATATTATATTGTTACAAGTGACTGGTACTCACCGATCTATAACTTGACGCTTGAGGGTTGGCTTTGAGCTAATGTTAAGACCCTTTGTTCTAACCATGGGTTAAAATAATTCTTTATTTCCGTCGAGACCAGAAATAAAGTGTTAATGTTAGTAAGAGACTATCTCAGTCGAGACCCGAGATAATATTCTTTACGTCAGTCGAGACCCGGCTTAAAGTATTATCTTATCTTCAGTCGAGACCCGAAATAAGATGCGTTTATTTCCGTCGAGACCAGAAATGATTGTTAGTAAATATCCTATCTTCAGTCGAGGCCCGAAATAAGATGCGTTTATTCCCGTCGATACCAGAAATAATTGTTAGTAAATATCTTAACTTCAGTCGAGACCCGAATTAAGATGCGTTTATTCCCGTCGATACCAGAAATAATTGTTAGTAAATATCTTAACTTCAGTCGAGACCCGAATTAAGATGCGTTTATTCTCGTCGATACCAGAAATAATTGTTAGTAAATATCTTAACTTCAGTCGAGACCCAAATTAAGATGCGTTTATTCCCGTCGATACCAGAAATAATTGTTAGTAAATATCTTAACTTCAGACGAGACCCGAATTAAGATGTGTTTATTCCCGTCGATACCAGAAATAATTGTTAGTCCCTACACAGCCAACTTACCCCAAGCGATGCCAAGTACAAAAAGAGATCGAGATCAGTCAGCTTGTCGTTTATATAGCCCTTGCTTGCACACGACACCACTGATGGAGTAGCAGAGGCGCATGATTGCAAGAATTGGCAGTGCAGCTGTGATCTTACGGTACTAGCGATAAAATTTGCATAGCAACGAACAAAAATGCATAGCAACAAGAACTTTAGAGCAACATATGCTGCTGTGTTAAATTGAATTATTTTCGCAAAAAATATTCTCTCTATCACGTAGCGAAGAAATTCCCGTTGGATATTACTTGTAATGATGATAATGATAGAGTTGCAAATTGATCGGCTTGATCTGATTATATTTGTGTCATGCATTGTATGCTACATGACAACACATGCTCTTGTTAGATGTTTCACCTATCTTTTGGGAGAATTGCAATTAGACTGAATTTATTGTCTTTTTAGAACTCAATTTTAGCATGATATTTTTAATGCTCCCTTTTCAGGAATTGTTTTTAGCACGAGTATAATGGTTAAAACATATGATAATGATTTTAATGTGATTTGCTCGATGAAGCTAAGCTTTTGTATTGTATTTGTGCAATATGTTATGGCTTTCTTTGGTTATGTACCTGTGTTTTGAATGAGAGTGATTAGATTAGATTTAATTTTATAAAAATTGTCATGCTTTGTTTTCAGGATTTTTTTTCTTTTCAGAAGGTATCTGTTAAGAAAAATATATTCGAAGCGATTTGGTTCGAACAATCCTGACATTCTGAAGGGGAACATTTTTTATATTCCAAATTGCTGTGTAAAATGGACAAATTTTTAGCTCCCCCTTATTTTCAGAAAATATTTCTTGGCGTCGCCTTTGTATGACTGGCATAATTTAGCCACCAATGACAATTCAATTGTAAACAAACAAACCGGCATTGTTAAAATGCTAATTTTGTTGCCAGGGCTGTATATTTTTATAAATATTTCACTTTTATTTTGTTAGAAACACTATTCGAACCAAATTGATTCGAATATATTTTTATAAACAGACAACTTCTGAAAAGAAAGCATGCTGAAAGCAAAGCATCAAATTTTTAGTAAACTTATCTCTAATCTGAAAACTCTTAATAAAAAAACAGGTACACAACCCAAAAAGGCTATGTATTTGTCTTTTACACAACACATTGCACAAATACGATACAAATATAGTCTCATCGAGCAAATCATTATCATATGTTTTAACCGTTAGATTCATACTAAAAAACAATTCCTGCAAAGGGAACATATTACAACAATACCATGCTGAAATAAAATTCTGAAAAGCAAATAAAATTCAATCTAATTACAATTTTCCGAAAAATAGGTTGTCATGTAGCATACAATGCACGGCACAAATACAATCAAATCAAGCAAATCAATTTGCAACTCTATCATTACCATTATTACAAGTACCATCCAACGGATATTTTTTCTCTACGTGATAGAGAGAACATTTTTGCAAATATGATTTAATTTAACACAGCTGAAGATAAGATATTTACTAACAATCATTTCTGGTCTCGACGGAAATAAACGCATCTTATTTTGGGTCTCGACTGAAGATAAGATATTTACTAAAAATCATTTCTGGTCTCGACGGAAATAAACGCATCTTATTTCAGGTCTCGACTGAAGATAAGATAACACTTTAAGCCGGGTCTCGACTGACTTAAAGAATATCATCTCGGGTATCGACTGAGATAATCTTTTACTAACAATCATTTCTGGTTTCGACGGAAATAAACGCATGTTATTTCGGGTCTCGACTGAAGATAAGATAACACTTTAAGCCGGGTCTCGACTGACTTAAAGAATATTATCTCGGGTCTTGACTAAGATCATCTTTTACTAATAATCATTTCTGGTCTCGACGGAAATAAACGTATCTTATTTCGGGTCTCGACTGAAGATAAGATAACACTTTAAGCCGGGTCTCGACTGACTTAAAGAATATTATCTCGGGTCTCGACTGAGATAATTTCTTACTAACAATCATTTCTGGTCTCGACGGAAATAAACGTATCTTATTTCGGGTCTCGACTGAAGATAAGATAACACTTTAAGCCGGGTCTCGACTGACTTAAAGAATATTATTTCGGGTCTCGACTGAGATAGTATCTTACTAACATTAATCTCGACGGGAATAAAGAATTGTTTTAACCCATGGTTAGAACAAAGGGTCTTAACATTAGCTCAAAGCCAACCCTCAAGCGTCAAGTTATAGATCGGTGAGTACCAGTCACTTGTAACAATATAATATTTATCATATATCTATTTTATTATATATTTACTCATATATATATTTACATTTTATACTCCTTTGGTGCATATTTATTTAATATCATAATTTGACTTTATTCTATTAATTTCACATATATATATTGACGATTTTATATTGCAATTTTTGCCAATAAGTGTTTTTTCGGTGTGATATAAAAATTCTCTGACCCAAAACTTATATATTGAGTTTTATCCCAATACAACTTTTCTTAATAATCGTATATTCTAAATGTGTGGTAATAAGTGTTTTCTAGTGTGTGTGGATCTCTGACCTAATACCTCATTACATAATCTGATCTTAATATAATTAGTGGGCAGTCTTAAAAAATAAGTGCAGTATTTACTTGAAAGTTAAAATAAAGTGAATAGTGTTGATTCGTTGTTAAGAAATAGACCACTGATCTTGATCCTAATTTACCAGTGCATTCATTTCAGTCACTTAATCAAATTTGCGTGTTCGTTCTATTAACGGACAACTATAATTAATTAGTAAAGCTTTTAAAGTTACTTGAAGAATGCTTTCCCACGACAATAAGTTCGTTCCTGCAGCACAGCATAGCGCACTTCATTATGATAATTTAAGACTCCGGAGTCTCTATTTCACAAAATGTCGTTCACAAAAGTATACTTCGCACTTATTTCACACTACTATTACGTAAAAATCACGTTTAATTATTTATTTTTCACAATATCGCGAATTCAAGTCCGAGAACTTCTTTTCAAAATTATGAAATGTCAGAATGTTGAACTGACACAAAATAGCCACTAGGCCCTCTTGTCATCCCCCCCCCCCCGACCATAGGTCACACTGTCATTGAAATGCTTAAACACGTACACTGTATTCGCACGATACTCTGCTTCCTTATTAGTTATTTATTCAATGAGTGGGATACATTTAATAAATAACTAATAAGGAAACGGCATATCGGGTGAAAACGTAAGCCACTTAGCGAAATGTATTAATGTGCTCTGTTTGTATTCGCTTCGTCATGGCAGTAATGAAATTCTGACATTCTGAAGGGGAACATTTTTTATAATCCAAATTCCTATGTAAAATAAACAAATTTTTGGCGCCCCTTATCTTCAGATAATATTCCTTGGCGTTGCCTATGATAAATGACTTGTCAAGCAGAATTTTCAAATAAGTGACCAGCCTTCTTGTCATTTCTCCCCCCCCCCCCCCCCTTGGGATTGACTGTCTTTGAATTGCCTACTCACATACACTGTATTCGCACGAAACTCCGCTTCCTTATTAGTTATTTATTCAATGGTCATACCTTGTTAATATTTATATCTTGGGTAATTGGACCATTTTAATGGAACAGTTCCGACCTGTTCCAAGTATCAAAAGTACTTGTTCCAAAGCACCAGTTACAAGTCCCAATTTTGGTACAAATAATAAAAGAAGTTTGTTTTTAGATTCGGGTCCACAATATATACGTTAACAAAAAATTACAACAACTCTGTATATTATGATTTTATTCTTCAAGGAAATTTTATTTGCCCACAAAAGTAATATTATGCATTTAAATTTGAAATCAACGCTTAAAATTTCAATATGGAAACTGAACCCCAAATGTAGCTTAGTTTTTTTTTACGACGGATACCTACAGAAAATATAAGTAAAATATAAATTACATAAACATACTTGTACCTATAAATAACATTTTCTTCCATAAATTTTCCTAGAATTTCAAGATTATTTAAATTTATTTAAAAGGAATTTCGATACCTACTTATATACATTTACACAACTAGGTTAATTGCAATTAAAAAATATGTTATACCTACATAAATAGAATTTAATTCAACCTAAATTAAGTGTATTGTTTATATTGTACCTATTGTGTCGTATGCTATCACTGCTGCGTGATAGTTCTGTTTTGGCTGCCTACGATACATTTCAATTACTAGCCAAGCCACCCTACCCAATGATATCGTACTTCCTGGGAATTTACCAAAAAAGTATTTGGATTGTTAAATTTTACTTGTGAACTGAAGGAAGTGTTTATCACAAGGCTATAGGCTAAGGATCCTAGCATAGCTATGAACCATCACCTCGACAAAACTAATATATTGTGGGAATGTGACCTCAATAGGTCAAGTCGTTCAGAAGCTATAAGACACTTACAGACGGACCAATGATAATAAAGACTTTAGAATAATGATTTTATGAAAGCATGGAATTTTTGTTGTGACTCAGGTGCCCAATGCCCCGAATCACAACCATAATACCGATACATCAATATATTGTCCAATACGATATATTGATGTACCATTAATTGACCCTGAAAAGGAAAAATTATTTCATTTTTAAATCTCATTCAAAATTTAAAACGCATTTAGAAATGCATTCCCAATTGCATTTTGTTATCAGACACACATTCCACTCACACGGTATGCACATACTTACCTACATACAGTGTCTTCTTACTTTTTTTTCGTATGTACTATGTACATACGTACATTACCTACTTAATCCAATCTAATTGTATGTACATACATACATACAATTATCAAAATCATTCGCGCCCTCTTAAAATTATTATTTCAAGACGGGCGCACAAGTGCATATCGGATTACAGTTTTGCATAGATGCATATAGCTTGCATCAAAACTTTTGTACATTTTCTCACGTACGATTTTTAACGTCGTGAGAAAGCAATAAAAAGATAAAAAAGCTTTTGGAAGTAATCGTGGGTACCTGGGTGCAAGATCACCAAACCTCGGGGAGTACGTTTTTGAACCGCCGAGTAGGATAGTTCGGGAGTATTGAAGTAATTAATTAATATAATCGTCGCAATAGTTAATAAATTTAATTATCAGAAATTGTTGATAAATTTAATTGCCGAACGATCTACAAATCTAATTTTCAAAACCATTGGTGAACTCAATTGTGAAGTTAACTATAGATTGATAAGTTCTATTGTTGAAAATAATTTGCAAATCTTGATGCCGAAATAATTAGTAAACTATAGTGCTGAAATAATTAATTAATTTAGTCGTCGCAATAGTTGATAAATTTAATTGTCAGAATTGTTGATAAATTTAATTGCCGAAATGATCAATAAATTTAATTGTGGAAACTATGGATAAGATCAAATGCAAAGTTATAAAGAGAAAAATGTGTTTCATTTTTACATATCTAGAGCATGCTCTCTCAACAATAGCACGGAGCAAGCAACACACACAACATTTTGTGTCCTTTTTTCTTGGTAGATCGTTTTTTTTTTTATTGATTTCTTAAAATACTCATTTTTAATTTTCTTATTATCTTGTTTATATACGCATTGCTCTTATTATAAATACATGTTTGCTAATTAAAAATTGTTCTCTAAATGGGCGACAAAATTGCTTCTTGCCTCACTAGATTTATTTTATTCTGACGGAATCGAAATTTAACATATTTCTCAGGTGCTAACCTATGCACTGAAACAGATCTTCTTTCGGGCAGCTTTTCGTAGTAATGTCCTCTTTACTTAGTTACGGTACTATGAACTGAAATCGACACGTTTGAAAGGGGGTGATAATTTATTTAACCTCCATTCCTATGCTAAGATATACATAGCACAATGGCAACATATTACATTTGGTATCCATGACATTTGTACATACGATTAATTAGCTTTATATCCTTTGGACTCATATTTGATCGATCTCTAAGTATTACATTCTTAGCACGGGGTACTATTGTCATTCTACCATTTTTTGAAAATGCATAGGCAGTGTAGTGCATAATACTGCTATAATCGTAACTTAGTCCAAAATCGCTTACAAAATTGCGTGACAAGACATTGAAATCGCTTAACTTGCTCTGTATGATATTTTGTTTTAAGATTATAACATAATTGTCACGATTATATGTACTATGTTGATGATAAAGTCCAAGAGAATGTAGTAATTCATGTATTATAGTACCTATTCCAAAGCAGTCATTAACGTGCAAATTTACAATTCGCGGCCCGGGACGATAGCCCACAGCTGCATGGCATCCACGTGCACCACTCTATAATAATGAGAGATGTTTTAGTGTTCATAAAATTTGTTTAATTCTTAAACTAATTTACCGTTATTTTAATAAAACCAATTGAATTTTGTGTACGCGGCAGAAAACGTAAACAAGTAAATCTTTCGATATGATCGAACGCTCTTCGGATCTGAGCGATGTGTCCCCTTCCTAAAATATTTGAATCTAAAATAAATATGAAGCTATTTACATTGTATTTGAAAATTTCTCACCAAATCCCGGTGCAAATTCGTAATAGACCCTGTTATTAGGCCATCTGTAGTTGCGATTTATTATTCCGCTCCTTTGGTGTGAATACAATATAGCACTCATTTGATAGTCATCCAATTCCATATCACCTTCGAAATAGTCTCCATATTCTCCGGGGTTACTACTTTTTACCATGATATTCGATGGAGCTTCTAGGAACACCAAGAATAAAAATGCACAATTTAGCTTTCATTTCACTTATTTTATGTATCTACCAAGCCAAAGAACAATACTGTGATTAGAATCAATTGTTGGTTTTCGAGATTACATCTAATAAATTGAATGAAATTCGAATTACCTGTTTTATTTTTAAAGAGGGACACGACAATTCGGAGCACTCGGTAGCATAAATTGAAGTTATAGGCAAGATGTATTTATGCGACCTTATTATAAAGCGGATAATAATTAAATGTAAAATGCCGACTGATTACTAAGAATTTAGTAATCCGGAGCAGAACACAAATACGCAGCATAATATAAAGGCCCACCTACATATGCTATTTCGCGCAATCAATCTTGAGAGTAAATTTGATTAGATGCACACACATAGATGTTTGTAGATGTCAAATGTAGTTAAGTTCCTGTTCATGTCAGTTCCAATTCAACAATCCTAAATCAACTGACCGACCTGAATAACTTTAATCGTGAAGAGAAGATAGTAACATTTCAATAAATTAATAAAAAAACATACGCAGTTTCAAAAATATAAGACAAAGTTATCGATAAGAGATAACTGAAATTCCAATCAGATCTTATTCGCTAAAACTCGATTTGTTATTTTTTAGGTAACTAGAGCTGCGGTTAAACTACCGTCAGCTAATAAAGAACGCTCCCAGTTTATCTGAATTTTTGCAGGTATTCAATGAGTGAAAGTATATTTTACTTCTTATTCATTACAATATACATACATACATACATACATACTATATGAAATTACTCACAAATAAATTATTTTTCAAGCATTAGAAAACATTCAGTTGGGTTGTGTCGGGTGGCCATGTAGCTTGTCTCGAAAACTTAAGCTGCGACGTCCATTAAAGCGCTAATATTACCGATTTTTTACCTACTGGCTGTTTTTAATTAGTATGCAGTCATGTGGAGTGCGTTCATCTATCGGTTCAAAATTTATTAAAATAAATAGTAAAAATACGGTCTTTCGACCAAAAATTAGAGCACCATATCTCTTACAAAAACTTGTGTTCTTTTGTGTACCTTGGTCTAGAACTCCCATATATTGGAGAGAGCAAATTGTTCTGTCGATTGAAGCAAATTATTTGTACTTTTCGCTTCATTTAAATCTTTCTATGAAAATGTATGAGGCGTTCTTTTGTGTATCTTTTGTTCTGCTCTGTTCTGCGGACACAAAAGAACACAGCTATTGTAAGCATAGCTTGTAATTCTGTTAACATATATTTGTGTATAAAAAATAAAAAAAAAATTGATCAAACAAAATTTATGGAGCACCAGTGATTATGTTATCCTCTATCTGTGATTCCTATTCACCTGTGAAATTAAATATGCTTAATATGCAGAAAATATTTCATTTATGTTGCGCACCTTTTTTGACTGATGATGAGAATTCAAATATTTATATTATGACAAAAATATGAAATATGATAGGTTTTCGCCCTCACCTGAAAATCAAATATTTTTAATAAATTTAGAGAACAATTGAGCTTACCTTGCTTTACCTGCTAAATAAAAACCAAATATTTATTAAGTTATTTATTAATGAAATTTTATCTAACCTACCTTTGAATATTGTGGAGCGGTGCTCTCCTAGAAATTGAAAAAAAAAAAAATTTACTTTGTTGAGATGGAATTATGATTTTGTTGTTTTTCGATTGCTCACCATTTACCTCAGTTGTAAATCGAATCGCCGAATTCGAGTCGTTAATAACATCTATAAAACGCAATTGAATAAATTACATTTTGTTACATGTGGCTTACCTATGATCTAATTAACCTAATTTAAGTTGAGGTAGGAATACCACAAATAAGTCAATACGTTCACTTTTTCACTAAACAAACAAATTCCAAAATCCAAATAATTAAAACTGACAGCCTAGAATGAATTACTTTAGTTTTTACTTCAACTCTGGGCTTCTTAGATTCGATATGAAAACCTTGCGCCAACAATTATCTAATCTTGCGTTTTTACGAGATAATTTTTTTTTTCTTGTTTTAGTTTTTTTTTTCCAAACAGTTTTGGCAAACTTCAATTAACCCATCAATCAGTACGTTTACATGAATACTTGAGCACTTGAATTGAAAGACATTTAAAACTCAAGTTGGGGTTTTGGTTGAATTAATTTCAATTAAGTTCTTGACTTGAAATTTGCTTGAAATCTTGTTTTTGTTCCTCTTTATCATTTTCATAACTCGCAGATATAAAAAATGTTCAAGTACTGCAGTTGCAGTTGAATTTTTTTATGTAAATTGAGCAAAAATTTTGTGATTTACTCAAAACTACTTGCGCGTTTACAAGATATTTTGATTACTTGATCGCTACTTAAGGGCCGTATTCACCAAGCAAAATTAAAAAAAATTTCAATTAAAGCTATTCACCAACCACACTTACCGAGTCGATTTAATGAAAATTTAATTTTAATTTAATTTTAAGTGAGGCCTTACCCTCTCTTAAATAAATTTAATTTCGATGTCAGCTGATTGAAGTGTCATGCAGTCAAATGTCATAATTTTAATAGTGCTGTTAAAAGTTTGAAGAAGCAAGAATTTAACTGTGTAGATATATTACGATTTCAGTGAATAGAACCACGGTTTTTAGTTTCAAGTGCATTAAAAAAAAGTAAATACAAATTAATTTAATCTTAAGCACTGCTATGGATTTTTGGTTCAATGACTAGTCCATTTACATACGTGTCAGTGGAAATCATATATGATTCGATTTTGATTTGATTTTTCTTTTTTAGAAATGCGAGTAGCGCCCACAACAGAGTAATTGTTGCGACAGCTGTTTTAAACAATCTTTTAAGAGACAGGAAAATTCCACCAATCGAAAATTGTATTTGACAACCTACAGCAACCTCAAATGAATATAAGGGATACTCAGACCGATTTTTCTGCGCGTAATTCAGTTATTGCAAATTTTTTTAAAATCATTTTTAATATGTGAATTGCTTAATATGGGCTATTTTTAATTAAAACGAATTGTACATATATTATAAATTATATTTAATAATACTTAAAAACGTCTTTATTTAAATAATACTAAAAAACTTCTTTAATAAAATTTAAATTACATGAACTGTCACGAGAACTATCACTTGCCAAATTCGGAAATCTTGCAGCTGATAGTCCGAAATGTCCGAAATTATTTATTTTATTAAGGTTGGTGAATAGCTACAATAATTTAATTGCGGTCCATCAATAATAATTAAATTTAAATTAAATTTGTATTAAATGGCTTGGTGAATACGGCCCTAAGTATACTTCTTCAAGTATTCATGTAACCGTACGGAATGACTAACGTTTTTACATATTTGTGTTTTGATAAACTCTTCAATGGACTCACTTTGGGTACTCAGATGAACGTCATGATGAAATTTGCTCGCGTTAGAATAAAAAATGGCAAACAAATAATTTACTTGTTCACAAATAGGGTACTTTTGATACTTCATCTCTTTCATTTTTTTTTTTTAGAAATGTGCGTATAAGTTGCATCTCTTTTGTGAATATTGGGTGTTTTCTTTTTTGCTTCCGAATCATGGCTCCGAAAACATCGGAGCTTCTTAGCACCAGAACCATCGGACTCCAATATGGTTATGATTTGAGGTTTTGGGTTTTGGTTTTATATAAATAATTAATCCAATTTAAGTATTCTGACAAATTTCGCGTAATACGGAAGTCACAGCTCACTGAAAATCGTAAAAAGAACCAATTTTTGCCCTTTCGCCCTAATTTCAAATATTCATATCTCGAATTACACTAAGCCGATTTTAATTATCTGCTGCATTTTTCGCAGCAGCCTACTGTATAACAGATCGAAACTGTAGAGGGATAAAGCGTTGATGATAGAACATTTCGCAAAATTTGGAAAACCTAATAAAATAATAATGGACAACGAATTTAGGGCAGAACAACTGATGGAGTACCTGAATATGGAAAGCATTGAGGTACATCTTATGTAGCCAAATAATCATACTGGCAACCAAAGTTAACTTAGTAACAAGTTAAGAAGCAGTAGGTACAGTAAAATTGGAATATTTGTAGTGCAACCGAGACAACGAGTTAAAAACAAAAATCGAGAGAACGTAGGATTACCCGAACGACAAAATCTTATTGAATCCCTCAAAATCCTATCAAACTATTCATAATAATGTACTTCGGTTCACACTACCTCCCACTTTTAAGAAAAAGATAAATTTCGCTTTGGCCCAGATGCTGACCTCCCACTTTTAAGAAAAAGATAAATTTCGCTTTGGCCCAGATGCTGAAAGGAGATGTAAATTTCCTCTAAAAAAATACTCTTTTTTTCCCGAAATTATCAGAGAATCTAGAATGAGTTCTCTCTCTTCATAGCAAAACAACAACAACGTGTGGCAAAACATTGTCAATATTTCATGAAAACCGATTTTAACAAAAGCACGGGAGCATTTTATGAGAGTAAAACCTGAAAACTCGGCCCCTTAACATTTATTTACGAAAATGAAACATTTATGCCATTCTGTTTCGTTGCATGCAATTTGCGCTTTCACATTTTTTATTTTTATTCATAAAAGTTTTAAAGAGATTCTAATTTTTTTAGATTTTTTCTTTCTTTCTTCCTTTTCTTGCGGTGTCCATTTTAAATGTAAAACAGTCGGAAATCTTGCCTGCTCTTAAAGGCCGGAACACAATGTGGCGCGGTAGCTCGTAGCCATTAAATAAATAACTAATAATGAAGCGGGGTTTCGTGCGAATACAGTGTACGTGAGTAGGCGATTCAATGACAGTCAAACCCATGGAGCGGGGGGAGAAATGACAAGAGGGCTGGTCACTTATTTGATAATTCTGCTTAACAAGTCACTTAAATTATCATAGGCAACGCCAAGGAATATTATCTGAAGGTAAGGGGGCGCTAAAAATTTGTTTATTTTACATAGCAATTTGGATTATAAAAAATGTCCCCCTTCAAAATTTCACGCTTTCACTACTGCCATGACGAAACGAATACAAACGCAGCACACTAATACATTTCACCGAGTGGCTTAGGTTTTCACACGATATGCCGTTTCCTTATTAGTTATTTATTCAATGCTCTCTAGCTGGCGCGGTAGCCAGACCTGTCAAAATTTGAAAGCATTGAAAATCTATGATGGCGTTCCAATGTGTAGCTGGCGCTGGCGCTGTAGCTCATTTTTGCCAAATTAAAATTTTTGGTGCGCGCCAAATCTGACAGTCGTTGGAAATTAATATTTTTATTGAAAAGTTCGTCATCATTCTCCTTTATATATTTAAATGTTTTTTCGTAGAATCCGGAACTCATCCTAGATAGATAGGGCCTATTAGAAATTATAAGAGACTAAGATATAAGGACGAGCCATATTACAGAATTAAATCATTAAGAAATGTACATGTCGCAAACATTAAAAGACCTTTAAAGTCTACAGATTTTTATCACCGTAATAATATTCCTGACAACAATATCAACAGCACAGGGGCTTCTACAAGTCAATCCAATAAATGAAAAGGGAGGCTATATATATACAAGTAAAACTCAGAAAAGTAGAAATAGGTAATCAGACAGACAGTACATTAAAGAAACAGGTTTCAATTACGACGAAGTAAGAAAACAAAATAACGAAATCGTACGACATTCCTTGCACTTAGACCAGATGGTAAAATTACGATACCTAGAAAATAAGATAAACCAAATTCAAGATAATATTTCATCAGCAAAACACAATATAATACACCCAAGCATTTTAACCGCTGAAGAAATAGAATTATATCACATTGCCTTTTTTAAATTGATATTAATTTAAGTAGGTATTATGAAATATAAAGACCAACTACTAGTAATTGCAATTAAAATTCTACAGAACTATATTAGAACATATTTAAAACTAGTTACTCCATTACCTAATAAAGACTATCGACGAAAATAATGAATACATTGTTCACATCGAAAACAAAGCTTTAACTTATCGAGAAAATACTATGTTAAAAGATTTAAAGGATAGTAAGATTTGTGTTTCGAATAATGTAAATTTAGGTATAATAATAAAACTAAGATCGAAGTATTAGACGATGAATAAAAAATGCTAAGCAGCTTTGAGCTATGAGAACCTGAATGTAATTCTATTTAAAAGAAAATGAAAAAAAAAAAACATAAAAAGCTTTTCTAGATGAAATTAAAAGATGAAGGTAAATAAGTGGTCAGTTGGTTAAAACGGTGTATCGGAGTAAGGTTTAACAGCGTTTCATGTAAAGAATTAGAAATAAAGATTAAATATTAAAGAGAGTGTTTTTTTTTCTTTATTAGTATGTAAACTAACCATAAACCGAACACCAGATGAAATTACATGCAATGCAACATTGAACAGAAAACGTTAAAGAAAATTAAATCTACCGAAAAAGATAAAATATTATACAGACGGTTTTTTAAAACAAGATTAGAAACATCAACAGCAAAATGCTTAATAATATTATCGACAGTAATGCACCTATGATTAATAAGGTTCGTACATGCTAAAGTTGGATCTTGAGGAGCTGCATTTCCGTCTCTTTGTTTCAGGCCGTGACATTAGACTACTACGCTTGTATCATGAGCTGGAACATAAAGACGGCAATGGGAGTTGACATGCAACAGAGGTAGCCTTCTCAAATTTTGCCTACTATCATGAAAAGAGAAATTGTCAAGTAACAACGGAGAGTCAATATTCGCGTTTAAGAGTTGATGCACAAATGTTAGACCTGGCTAGCCTATTCAAGAAGAGGTCTCACAAAACAAGTATACACACGTTGTGTAATAGTGGAATTCGACAGCTCTCGAGAACAACGTTTTATAAAGCCCAGCATAGAACTATTTCTTGATATCATAACGTTTATATGGGATATAAAATTCAATTATTGGTCATATTTGACACGATGAATCGAGGAATCCGAGAACTCATAATCATAAGTGATAGGTGTCTGATTCCTGTGTAAAGTCATAACTTCACATTTGTGAATATTGAGTACCAAATTATTGCTTTTTCACCATTCGTGAAATATGTGTATGTCACCCTATACCTGTTCACAATCGTTAAAAGATTTAATCTGAGCGAAAAGTTTAATATCGTCAGCATAAATCAAGGCTTTTCAGTACTTCACAATGCGAATAATGTCTTCAATAAATCGAATAAAGAGCAACGGCCCAAATGACTCCTTGAGGTACACCGGACGAAGCTGTTACAACTCTGTAACGAAGACATGCCTGTCATCTACACTACCATCATATCTTCCCTACTTACATACAATAATGCAAAAACCTATCCAAATTCCAACATATACCTGATTTATTTCTCATAAGCAAAGACATTAAACATGCCAAAACCTACATCAGCAACATCAAAGCCGATCACGCGGCCAGGGCATGACAGAACATCATACACTCAATGCCATTGCGCCTCCGTACCACACAGATGCTGATCAAAGAAGCCAGTTGACCAACAGTGGGGGAATAGATGAAGCTAACGCCGCCAGGTCTATTGAACACTGCATCACTACTCACTGCGCATATATAAATGAACCCGCCGCTGCTAGAAATTCGGAGCTCGAGCAGAGCAGAGCTCCAATGCCAGATACTACCAGAAACCAGATAAAATCGAAGTCTTGATCGTGAGCTCGAGCACAAAAGAGCTCCAGCACCAACTATCACTGGATACCAGTGGAATTCGAAGTCCAGTCCAGTCCAGTCCAGTACAGCAAACTTCGAAGCAACCAGCCCAGTCCGTCTGAATAGATCAGACCAGACCGAAGGTAGCATAAAATTGTCCCACTGCACCAGTGATCAGTCAGTCGCCTCCCAGCACTGAGACTGCCAACAACTCCCGACTACCTAAGAAATGCGTACGATTTTCGTATTGATCTAGGTCAGAATATCTGCAGAATACTTTCCCACTTGTCCGTCTCCGTGCTGTTTCTACCTATGACGCGCAAACGATTTTTGTATTGGGCTAGGTCAGAATATCCGCACACGAGTTTACCGCCTGTCAGTCCCCGTGCTGTTTCAGCCTCAAGACGTACGTACGTTATTTCTATTGGTCTGGACCAGAATATCCGCACAAAAATTTACCGCCTGTCCGTCCGTGCTGTTTCTACCTCAAGATGTGCCTACGACTTTCGTATGGGTCTACTCTAGAATATTTGCATACTCCTACTACGAAGCTAATCTGTGCTATTTCTACTTATGACATGCGTACGTTTACGTACTGACCTAAGTAAGAATATCAGCATTTGTATTTATATTAAGGCACATGACTTCGTCACATACTCACCAGGATATACCACTCATGGTTAAAGTGTTGAAGTGCATTATTAGATAGCCTCTCAAGAGTTTATTAGAGGAACTATATAAATTACGTTAGCAAGTGGTGAATTAGTTCGGTAACTTTAAGGTGAATTATAGTAGTGAATAATAAAATAGACCTAATAAAGGAACTATATTAAATTATAGTACATTGTGAAATATTAAGAGACAGTAAATAAAACAGATATAAAAATATCCAAAGTTGTTGTAAATAATATAAACGTCGAGGAACCTAACCCTGGACTAATTTCCAGCTATCCGCACACAACCACATCCGATGTTACAACTCCAAAGATGAAATGACGAAAATAGAGTTGGTACGTTCTGTTATCTATCGATTTTAGGAATGTTTGGGGAAAGCCATACTTTTCCATTTTAAATAATATCACGGAATGTGATAACTTTTCGAAAGCTTTACGAACGCATACAGTAAAGAAATGTTTAGAGACCGAAAATGTATGGCGGAAAGTCTCATAGATTTTGTCCAAAAGAGCCGAATCTAACAGCGCCGCCTTTACCCACCAACATGCAACCGTTTTTTAGAGCTTCTTATAAACAGGATCAAATGCAAATATGCGACAATACAAATTTATCCATCATTAGTAGCAAATCAATAAAATCTTAAACAAAATCATAAAGATAGTAATGAAAAATATGAAATCTCTCTATACTCAGAAGTAAAAAATCGCAAAAAAATTTTTTAGTATTGCTTGCTGTTGTAGTTTTCCGATGCAGGTCGATGTAGTACAATAGTCATCACAAAAAAAAAATCAAGGCACAAATATTTTAATTAAAAAACAGATTTAAATGCATTTGCATGCACACGATCAATCTTCGTATGAAGTATTTCTCTATAAACTATAGAACTTTCAAAGTTCGATTTCAGAATACACTCAAGTGCATAGAGAACCAATATAGAGCTCCAGGTGGCGGTGATCATGATAAATATATACGTTTTCTCTAGTATAGTTTCGGAAAGGCGGCGCTGTTAGATTCGAGAGCTT
Source organism: Dioctria rufipes (assembly GCA_963924295.1). Classification (NCBI taxonomy): domain Eukaryota; kingdom Metazoa; phylum Arthropoda; class Insecta; order Diptera; family Asilidae; genus Dioctria; species Dioctria rufipes. Next base: position 62,628,116 of record OZ002740.1, on the reverse strand, counting down.
CCGCCATACATTTTCGGTCTCTATAGTTTTCTTTACTCTATGACGAAAGTCAGTATAAATACAATATGTCTGCTAGCCAATGGTACTCGAGACGATTTCCAGTAAGTTGGTGCCCGAAATAAACCCATGTTGGTTTGAAGATAGCAAATTCTTACAGGAAATTGGTAGCTGGGAGTAAATGATTGATTCGAATAATTTGGGCATGCAAGATAATCTCGCAATAGGCCTATAGTTAGAAATATCATTTTTACTACCTTTTTGTTTTTGTAAATAAGTGTGATGAACAATTTTTCCACAGCTGCGAAAAACAACAACTATTGAGCGATTTTTGGAAAATAATTCTCAGTGGGACTGCTAGGGAGAGGAAACATTACTTCGTTCATATGACTAAATTTTCTATTTCGAGGTTGGAAGTTTGACGAGGAAAATGCATTGTCCAAAAATGCCGCAAACATATTGCAAATTTCAGACGAAACACCACTCTCAAAACCTTTTTACCTCATGGTATTGGGGTAGGTGTCGATTTTCTCTTCAGATTAATAAAGTTAAAAAAGTTACGTGGTTCACTAAATAATTTTGGACGAATGCTTTGAATATACTCATCATAGAGTGAAGAAGAAACTTCTTAGAATTAATTATCGGATGTGAGGAAGTTGTTGTGACTTATAATGTCTTTGTCCCTCAAATAACTTTTCCACAATTAATTCTTTCTATTTTTACTACGTTTCAGTTTTTATTCATCATCAACAGACAGCAATGTATTGAAAGCAATAGAAGTAAGTCTACTGGAAAATTTTGCGTTTCGTCACAATGTGTGTGGTTTTCGGTTTCATAGCATTATGTAATTAGTAGAGCGGGTGGTATTTGTCAAAGTAGACATTATAACTGGTCTAGGTTCAACTACCCTCGTCAGTAGAAAACACAAGGGATAACAGCCTAACCATGTCCTTCTTAACATTACTGATTTGAGATTAAATAGCGTCCAGGAAGAGTGATTCCCTTGTTGTCAAGTTATTAACAGAAAATTAGTCATCGTCACTTCATTTAGTACCCATTGAATATTGGGTAAGTTAAAATCGCCAATAAGTAAAATAAGATGTTAAAATGAGTAGTTCGTAAATATTCTGACCTTTGTCATCGACGATAGTTATGGAGCCTGGAGGAATATAGCAAAAAGTATATATAAGTCATATTTTAAGAGAGATAGCTTAAGAGCTGTAAGCTCAATATCGAGAGTATTAGAGAAACTGAAAAGCTAAATTTGGCTGCAATAAAATTTATTTTTACAGGTAAGGAGTACGCCAGTGCCACGACCTTCCGAAACAATATGTCTATCTCTTCTCAAAATTTGATAAGAATTGTCATGGATTTCAGCATCCGAATACTATGATGCAGACAGGTATCAGTGAAAACAACTATATCGAAACTAGTCGCGACAGAGGATTTGAATATATGTGCAGTTTTTGTCCGAGTCCCCCTTACAGTTTTAATAGTAAAGGGAAAGCGACTTCAGTTTTTTTGAATAAGGTTGCTTATTTTAGCTGTATTTCTAAACAGGCGCTCAGAAGGTACAAATAATTTAGTAAAAATGTCAGAAGGCCAAAATAAGGGGTCTAATAACTTGTCCTGCCTATTTGAGTTAGGAAAAAGGATGCAACCGGCTTATAGCTTTATCTGATTTTTCGACCAGAAATACCATCAGTCACGATTTTTTGGACTTCAAATACTTCAATATGTCCTCACACATAGATTCTGGTCAGAGACGGGTGATGAAAAAATTCGAAGATTTTAGTACCGTTCACCAAGAGGCACCAATGCAATTTCCTAAAGAGGACAGAGGTGAAGTACCATTCCCTACTGTGGAAGGCTCCCTCCCTTCAGTCGCAGTTATACGTTTCCGAGATCGGTTATTACTGACGCTTTGTTTACGAATTGGCTTGAATACTCTACAGGAATAGGAGCATTTCTATTCAAACCCAAATCAAGTGGTACGGAAGAAGCGGATGCAGCAACGTTAGAAAACGGGGCAGATATGTTAGTTGTGAACACTTATCAATTTCAATTTTCAATTTCAGTTTATTAAATTCAATTCAAATGATTTTACATCTTTACAGAGTAAATTTAACTTATTTAAGAGTTATAGAGGGTCATTTCTTTTCTTGATTTTAATTATGTATTTACTGCTAGAACAATTTGTGTTTTGTGAGGAAAAATTATACAAAAACCCCTTAGCTATTTTAACCTTAATCCTATCTTAACCAACTTGCTATACCCTAAATATTCCTACTGTTGGCAACGCTATTATCCAAAAGATGACTTAATTGTAGTTGTGAGAGAGTAATTAAGAACGGTACAGCTTTTTTTGTTTATCCTAAAATAGATGAATTCACTTACTGTAAGATTTACGTAGGGATCAGTCACATTTTTGAATTAGCCATTTGCCGGAGTTTATTGTAAACTATTCTAATAAATTACATTTAAATACAGTCCACTTAATTTTTCATTGGTAATATTCCTTATCTACGGCATAACATTTTGGTCCCATCGAGCCGGATTAGCGACAATAAGTATCAGAGGCAAAACGTGAACACATTTTTTTCATAAACTGTCGTGCGTGGTACGTTCATGAGTAAACGGGATTTTTATCTAAAGGTGGAAACCTAAGTGAAGCTTCATAAAAACGTCCATAAGATTCATAGTGACTAAATTAAATATTTGAAATTTTAATGTGAAATTTATCGGTGAGAATTTGGTGAAATTGGAGAAGTATTAAAAAAAAATATTTTAAATTATCTCCATGTAGCAACTTGACTTGCATATATAATCGTGTACAGATTCATTTAAAGCGTCATATATACGTCACATTGCAAACACATAAATCGTAACTTCTGATGACACCATTACGGACTAGAAGTGCTCTACTAACAGTCGGAATAACAGTTATAATTTGTGCCTACAATGTGTTATAGATCTAGTGAACATTATCTGCATAGTGAATGCTTTCAATAAGAAAACAAAGCTGTGATCTCAAAATATGTTATTCGAATGAGAAATGTAGATAATGCAGTGAGAAGAAAAGCTCTAATGCATATGTAGTGACAATAATATAATATATATTTATATAAAAGAGTACTTAAATTTTACATTAACAGATTTCAAGCAACTAGTGTTAGAAAGTGAATACATACGTGACTTATTTTCGCAAATAGAGCTTATTTCGAAATCAAGTAAAAAGTTACTGCAAGTCACCATAATTTCACATAATTTCAGCAGTTGGTAAGTCATTTCATTTATTATTTTTTCGCAATGGATCAATTAAAAAAGAGACGCTCAGCAATAAAGACTTCAATGAGCAGAATTGAAACCTTTTTAAGATCTGCAACTTCAGAAACTGATATCGAGAGCATTCAGACTAGATTGGAGCGCATAGAAGAACAATGGAAAGAATTTGACAGTATTCAAACGCAAATTGAGACAGCCACAGATGACACAGATTTTCCGAACGAAACCAAATATCGAGAGGAATTTGAAGAAAAATATCTCAACGTAAAAAGTATAGCTTTAAAATTAATATCCTCAATATCTAAAGCTTCAAATTCCGTTCCTTCAACCATTCAGTCTAATCTCCCGCCAAGGGATCATCGTTCAGATTTATCTAACATTGTCCATACTCTGACCGAAAATCAAACAGCATTAGCTTCAATCTTAGAACGCCTCTCCTCTAATAATGTTACTCCGCAATCTGGAATAAACGCCAATTCTACATTAAATACCAGTACTACCATGATAATTTCTGAAATAAAATTGCCTTGTTTAGATATACCGACATTCAGCGGCGAATATAAGGAATGGCCTTCATTCAAGGATCTCTACGATTCGCTTATTCATAAAAACACGTCTCTAACAGGCGTACAAAAAGTGCAGTATCTCAAAATGAGCCTAAAGGGAGAACCATCGTCATTACTAAGGCATCTTGGAATCACAGACGCGAACTACATTGCATTGTCGACGCCTTCATAAAAAATATCGTTGAACAACCAACGCTGGCACATGCTTCAGCTAGTTTACTTAAAAAACTATTCAATAATATAAATGAATCCATTCGAGGGCTTAAAGCTCTGAAGCTACCAGTTGAGCACTGGGACGCTATCCTAATCTACTTAGTAGTAAATAAGTTAGATTCAGAATCTAAGCAGTTATGGGCACGACAAAGACCGACTGACACACGTCCGACATACGAAAGTCTTAAACAATTCCTTGAGAAACGTCAGTTTGAGCTTGAGTCCACCCAGACTTTGCCAAAACACACCACACGAACTTACCCCCCATCCAAGTCATCGTATTCCGTCACCACTACAGTTTGCATCAAATGCAAGGGAAATCACCATTTATTCAAATGCCCTGCATTTAGAAATCTTGATCTTATTGCCAGAAAAAGGATTATTTCAATTAACAAGCTATGCACAAATTGTCTGCGCCCTGGTCACAATACTAACGAGTGTAGATCTACGAGGTGTATGATATGCAAACGAACCCACCATACACTTCTACATGAGGATCAAGCTTCAACAAACCATATATCACAAGGATCTACGTCTACAGCTACAACTCTTATGACACAAGCGTCACTTCAGACCATTCACCTACCGACGGCAGTTGTTCTCGTCAAGGATGCTTCAAATCAATTGCAACCGTGTAGAGCTTTACTCGATACAGGCTCATCGATCACACTCATATCTGAAACATGTTCAAACAGGCTACGATTAAAAAGGTCCAATGCCAGAATATCCATTTCTACGTGCAGCAACGGATCAGTCAACCTTCGCATACATTCAAGGATAAACGAGTACGAGTTACAATCAGTTGCAGTGGTACTACGTAAATTGACAACAAATTTGCCTCAACAGGCAATCGCTAGTAATGTTTGTCAATACTTTCATGATAATTTTACTTTAGCGGATCCCCAATTTGATCCCCCAAATAAAATCGATATCATACTCGGAGCTGACATAGTGTTCTCCTGTCTAATGGAAGGCAAGGCTCAACATCCAGATTCTGAGTTTATTGCACAAAACACATCATTCGGTTGGGTCATTACTGGCAGTATATCAAATTCAAACCAAAATATACATACATCGCTTCACATGCAAGAAGAAAATATGGACGAAATTCTAAAACGATTTTGGGAGGTCGAAGATATTAAAAATTTTACAAACCTAACAGAAGAGGAAGCCAAATGCGAAGAGCACTTTCTAAAGAACCATACGCGAGATGAGACTGGCAGATATATTGTCAGACTACCTTTCAAGGAAGATTATGATAGATTGGGAAACTCGAAGAATGCAGCTAGATCTAGTTTGCTTTGCCTAGAAAAACGTCTGCAAAAATCTACGCAGTTGGCAGCTGAATACAGCGAGTTTTTGAAGGAATATATTGAACTGAGGCACATGCATCAAATCACTGAAGATGTCGATCTTGATGATGAAAATTCGTTGTATCTGCCACACCATCCAGTAATTAAGGATACCAGCACGACCACCAGATTGCGCGCAGTCTTCAACGCATCTAGACCTACGACATCGGGTGTATCTTTGAATGACACACTAATGGTTGGCCCTACAATACAACTAGATACGCTCAGTTTGCTATTACGGTTTAGGAAATTTAAAGTTGCGTTTACTGCAGACATACCCAAAATGTTTCGCCAAATTAAGATGCATGAGCAAGACAGCAACTATCAACTCATCCTTTGGCGGTGGTCAATTCAAGAACCAATTAAGGTATTTAAGCTATCGACGGTGACATATGGTACAGCATCTGCACCATTTTTGGCCACCAGGACATTGAAGCAACTCTCCATCGACGAAGGTCAGAATTTTCCAGAAGCAGCCAAAGTTCTCAATGAGAATTTTTACATCGATGACGTATGCTATGGTCATCATAGCCTAGAAGAAGCCATACATCTTCGTGACAACCTTATCGATTTACTCACTAAGGGAGGTTTCGAATTACGGAAATGGTCTTCTAACTCTCCTGCATTTATTACTGACTTACGAACACGTCACGCAATTCACAAAACTGTTAAGCTTATTGACGATTCAAGGGTCATAAAAATCTTAGGAATGAACTGGAACGTTCCAAGAGATGCCTTTTCGTTTGAGGTCTCCGTAACATAATCTCAAACAATCACAAAACGCCACATACTTGCTAATATAGCCAAAATCTTTAATCCTATGGGCTTAATATCGCCTTGTGTTATAAAGCTTAAAATTTTATTGCAGCAGCTATGGACTAAAGGACTTTCTTGGGATGAAGACGTTCCAGACGATATCCGACAGACATGGCTAGGCTTCACTACTAATATTCACTTCACTTCCCCAGATGGATAGCGTTTCAACTAAACTGCAAGGCACAACTTCATGCTTTCTCTGATGCTTCAGAACTCGCCTATGCTGGTGCAGTTTATCTCAGAACAATCGATACGTCAGGAAAAATATCAGTACAATTAGCGGCCGCCAAGACAAGGGTAGCGCCCATTAAACAACTGAGTATTCCTCGGTTAGAATTATGCGCAGCACAACTAGCTACTAAACTTTTAATAAAATGCCAGAAAGCACTCAATATTGAAGATGTGGAACTATTTGCCTGGACAGACTCTATGATTGTTATTGCGTGGCTATCAGACATTCCAAGAAAATGGAAAACGTTTATTGGAAACCGTACATCATATATCTTACAATATTTACCATCTAATCATTGGCATCACGTTAAATCGCAACAAAATCCTGCTGACTGTGCTTCCAGAGGTCTGAGTGCATCAGAACTCTTAAATCACACCTTGTGGTTTCAGGGACCTGGTTTCCTTTATAATGAACAGTTGCTATAGACAATGCTGAAATCAACTAAAGCAGTTACTGATCTTGAAGTTAGAACCACAGCAACATCACACTTGATTGTAGCTGAACCCTTTGACATCCTCCAAAGATTCTCATCACTGTGGAAATTGAAAAGAGTGGTAGCTTACTGCATGCGTTTTTATAACAACTGCAATTCACCTAAAATTCAAAGAAATACAAGCAGCCTGTCTACTGTGGAACTGACTACAGCTTTGAACTTCCTTATACGACATGCTCAACAATTATCATATCCGACGGAAATATCCTGCCTCAGGAGCAAGAAACCATTGTCAAGTAAAAGCAAATTCATACAGCTCAATCCATTTATCGACAGTAATAATATTTTGAGAGTAGGCGGCAGGCTGCAAAATGCTAATATAAGCTACTCACAGAAGCATCCCGCTATTCTCGCCAAAGATTGCGATCTGGCAAAGCTTATTATCACAGATACGCATGTAAGATACTTCCATGCCGGAAGAAATTTAACATTTGCCATAATTCGCATACAATATTGGATTATTGGCTGCAAAGATCTTATTCGTCAACACATACACCAATGCATAACCTGCATTCGTCATCGAGGACAAACCTGTCAACAACAGATGTCAAACTTACCAGCACAGCGAGTACAACCAGCACCAGCATTCTACAACACAGGTGTAGATTATGCGGGACCAGTCAACATTAGAGCTTGGAAAGGAAGAGGTACTAAAACGTACAAATCGTACATTGCATTATTTATCTGCCTAGCGACAAAGGCTATCCACCTAGAATTGGTGTCCGAAATGACAACAGACGCCTTTGTAGCAGCATTAAAGCGCTTCATAGCCAGACGAGGTCATTGTGCACACATATTTAGTGACAATGGCACTAATTTTATTGGTGCTAAAAACCAATTACATGAACTTGCAAAGCTCCTCGCTTCGAAGCTTTACAACGACACAGTACTGACCGAACTCAGCAAGCGGATGATATCATGGCATACGATACCTCCAAGAGGGCCCCACTTTGGCGGTATATGGGAAGCGGGCATCAAACAGATGAAATTCCACCTAACTAGGATAGTGGGTAGCAGTCATTTGACCTATGAAGAGCTGAGCACCTTATTGTGCCAAATTGAAGCGTGTCTAAACTCTCGACCGCTTATACCAGAGTCAACAGATCCAGATAGTTTCGAGGCTTTAACACCAGGACACTATCTGGTTGGGCGGACGCTTCTATCTTATCCAGAACCAAACATTGATGACACCAAAATCTTACGAACTCTCCAACAGACATTTTGGCGCAAGTGGAGTGCAGAATACATAAATAATTTACAACAACGCACAAAATGGATGAAACCACATGAAAACCTGATTACTGATGATTTAGTCATCATCAAAGAGGATAATCTTCCACCGTGCTCTTGGCTATTAGCGCGTGTCCAAACTGTCCATCCAGGCAAAGACGGCCTTGTGCGAGTAGTTACATTACGGACTAAGGCAGGTGTCATTCAGCGACCGATACATAAACTATGTTATCTTCCTACTAGCAACCAGAACGATAGTCTTGAAAGTTCCTTTCAAGGGCGGCAGAATGTTGGCAACGCTATTATCCAAAAGATGACTTAATTGTAGTTGTGAGAGAGTAATTAAGAACGGTACAGCTTTTTTTGTTTATCCTAAAATAGATGAATTCACTTACTGTAAGATTTACGTAGGGATCAGTCACATTTTTGAATTAGCCATTTGCCGGAGTTTATTGTAAACTATTCTAATAAATTACATTTAAATACAGTCCACTTAATTTTTCATTGGTAATATTCCTTATCTACCGCATAACACCTACACTATGTGACTAGGCGTGGGGACACTATAGTCGGTCATGAGTTGCTGTATTAGTGGATTTGCAGAATATGTGCAAGTATTAAAGAATTTATTAGAAATATTTCCTGCTTTTATTTCAACCAGGTCAATGTTTGCCTTATTATGCAGTTGGGTTGTAGAATAGAACTATGGCAATTTAAAAATCATCTTTAGTAGTTTGTTTTGTGTTCTCTGTAGCTTAGCTTTATGTGATTTCGCGCAATTGTTCTATACTGGCGCACCATAGAATAATACAGCTTGCATGACACATTTGAATATTATTAATTTGTTGTCAATATTTAAGCTAGACTTTCTGTTTATAAAAGGATATAGGATTTTTGTAAGCATGTTAATTTTATGTATGGTTTGAGATATGTGGAGATTAAAGATAAGAGCTTTATCCAGAATGATTCCTAGATATTTTACATTATTAGTCCAAGTTATGTTATGGTTATTAATTGACAGGTTTATGCTTGGCAGATTATCTTGCTTTCTTTTACACGTAAAAAACATTGCTTGCGTTTTAGTATAATTCAGTTTAATTTTCCATTTATGGTAGTACTCAACTCATGTACCATATGGAGATTATTTTGCAAGGAATTTAAAACATAAGTCGTATTTTCATCTGATGCATAGATGGCAGTATCGTCCGCGAACAAAGAAACGTGACAATTTTTTAAAGTTCGAAAGTCAGCTGTAAAAATACTGTATAGTGTAGGTCCTAGGACAGATCCCTGGGGGACACCACCCGCGATAACTCTGAGGGGTTCAGAGTGTTCTGAACCTATATAAGTTTGAAAGAAACGGTCATTAAGGAAGTTGTATACTAATGAAATGATGTAGGGTGGAAACTCGAATTTAATCATTTTATAGATTAACCCTTTTTAAGTGCAAAAAAATTATTGAACTTTTCGACCCAGCGATCAGAGAGGTCTCTTCGGTATGGTTATCTCTGATCGCCTACCATAGAAATCTCCTTCATGATTAACCCTTTATGCCACACTGAATCAAGTGCTGATTGGATGTCTAATAGGATTAAACCTGTAGATTTCTTCTGAGATAGGCTGCTTTCAATATGCTGGGTTATTCTAACTATTGCATCGGATGTATTATGCTCGCTTCTAAATCAAAATTGTGTATGCGGAAGTATGTTTTTATTTTCCATAACATCCGTAATTCTTTTTTCATTACTTTCTTGAATATTTTTCCTAATGAACTTAGTAGGCTAATCGGTCGATAATTTGAAGGATTGTCAGCAGGTTTCCTAGGCTTTGAAACGGGTACAGTTTTAGTCATTTTCCATTTTGTAGGAAAGTACTGTAATTTTAACCAAACATTGATAACTTGAGTAACATACTCACACCTATTCTCGGAAGATTTTTGATACAGCGATTTGATTCCTCGTCAAGGCCAAGTGATTTGCGGCTTCGTGTGTTCCTAGTAATCCTCCTAATTTTTTTGGGTCTTATATAAATAATATTGGCATTGGGGTTGTTATTCTCCATAAAATTATTAGCTACCTTCATTACTTCGTTTGTGGTATCAACATTACCAAGATTCTCTGTGATTAAACTATTTTCAAAGAATTTATCATTAAACAAATCTGCCTTTTCTTTTCTGGTAATGTACTTCCTATTTTCATACTTCAGAACAGGTATGGTACGGTTTTTCTTTTTGATCACTTTTGTAATATTCCAAAATAGCTTTGAGGATTTGTCTAGACTTCTAAGAAATCTATTCGACCTAGTATTTCTAAGCTCAGTAATCTCATACTTAATTCGTTTGTTCCAACTTACCATTTCTAACTTGTAGCATGCTAGTCCGGTTCGCTGCCATAATCTTCGCGCGTAATTTCGATGGCGAATCATATTCATAATTTCATACGGTAATTTGGGCTGTCGTATTTCTTGGGTTACATTTTGGGGTAATGCTCTAACAGTCGCGTTATTAATCAAGTCGGTTAGAAAGGGGACCATTGCATCAATCTGCTCAGTGGTAATTATATTATTTAATGCTACGTGTGTGTGTGGGGGAGGGGTGTGTTTCTCTAATGTCGTTACTTACCTTCCACCTATTACTGCTTTGTATATTTGTTGTACTTGACCAGCGTTGGTCAGGACAAATGGCTGTTACAAGAGTCGTATATGAAAATTATTCTCGGATTTTGAAGACTCCAGATAAAACAAAATCGAAAATTCAATAGTGATGATATTGCAAAAAGTATTGACAGCAAAAGCGTTATATTCCGCACGGAAATTTGACTAGCAATGTTCGTAGCAAACAAGCAAAATATTATATGTTCTACAACCGGCTGATGCGGCTTTACAGGGTCAAAGCCCCGGCAAAGATTACCTACTAAGAAGAAAGGAAGCAGCCGAGCAAAATTGAAAATGTTTAGTGTTTTTTAAGATGAATGAATGACATTACTATACTTTCATCTTTTGCATGAATGAGGGAAAAGAACTTGGCTATGCACTATTGTAGTGCAACTGAGACAACGAGTTAAAAACAAAAATCGAGAGAACGTAGGATTACCTGAACGACAATATCTTATTGAATCCCTCAAAATCATATCAAACTATTCATAATAATGTATATCGGATCACATTACCTCAATTTTTCAAGAAAAAGATAAATTTTGCTTTGACCAAGGTGCTGAAATGAGATGTAAGGTTCCTCACAAATAAAATTCTAATTTTTCCCGAAAATATCAGAGAATCCAGCATGAGTTCTCTCACTTAATCTCTTCATAGCAAAACGAATGTAAACAGAAACAGGTACTGTTCAAATATCATAGGATTACAGCAACAACATGTACCCATTACAGCAACAACATGTGACCAAACTTTGTCAATATTTCATGAAAACCTATTTTTATAAAAGCACGGGAACATTTTATGAGAGTAAAATCTGAAAACTCCGCCCCTTCTCATTTATTTAAGCAAATGAAGCACTTGCCATTTTTTTTTTCACGCAATCTACGCTTTCACATTTTTTATCTTTGTTCATAACACTTTTATTTAAAGAGAGTTTTATATTATTATTTTTTTTTTATTCTTTCTTCCTTTTCTTGCCGTGTACATTTTAAATGTAAAAAACTCGGAAATCTCGCCTGCTTCTTAAATTATTAAGTTTACTTTGTCTCCGGATTGAAGGATGTCATATCAATAATAAAATGCGTCCAGGAAGAAATTCTTAACCTGAAATCAGAAGAGATGTATGAAACAGTTTTGGATTAAGTAGAAAAGAATCTGAAAATATTTCCCAGAAGAGAAGAGACAAGTAAAGGCAAGCCTTTTGGAGGATTAGTGCTGTATGGTTCATCACCTTCTAGTCAAAACACTGCACGATACAAAATATCGTTGACTCATCGATGGCTCAACGAAAATTTTTGCTACTGCGTATACATTTTATACACAAGGCTGAAGCTTAACGTATATTTTACATCATTTCACTAAATAAATAGAATAACTATGAGCTATCTCTTTAAGATATATTTTAATAAAATAATTTGGAAACATAATTATTAATATTTTTTTGTTTTTTTTTGGATTCTCGGGTATATAGCAGAAGCCAAAAAATTTGTTATTTGTGATTTCATCACACAACCCATTTTATTTTTGGTGACAAGTTTCAAGTCTTGGTTTTGACTCATTAAGAGGTCCTGTTTAGACTCATTAAGAGGTCCTGTTTAGACTCATCATCCATAGCCGGAGACACATTTAAAGAAATCATACAATATTCATAATTTAAAATATTTACGATAGTCAAACATAAGTAATTCACACAAAATAATAAAATTCGGCTGAAACGTTGTTTTTCCATAGATCTAATTACGAGCACACAATTTTTACCTGCAAAAGCTTTTGTTACCGGAGCCGCCCGACTCGCGGTGAGAAAATTTCTGCATTAAAAACAACAAATGCTTACGCAGGTGAAAATTTGTGCTCGTAAATAAAAATGTGAATTAAAAACATAAAAATATTATATAATTTTCTGTTTTGTTCCCAACTCGATTTTGAGTGTGGGAATATGGTCATCATACCTGTGCGATGGCTGTATACTCTATATAAACAATAAACTGAACCCCGATGGGGTCAAAAGTGAAAAATAAGTCAAATTGAAAAGTGCGTTTTTATTTTCTTCTCCATACATCATTTTAGCTGGATGCATAGGTATTGTACCTAAGCATCACTTTCATCAGTGTCACGGTATTGTACCCTGACAAATCAACATCCACAGCGGCTGATAAAAGAATCGGTCGCTTAATAAACATTTTGGTGACCCCGACGTGATCCAGGCGATACGCTTGTGATACGTTCACTCAATAGCATCAAGGCTTCAATCGTTTCACGCTGAAGAGACGTGATCCAGGCGATACGCTTGTGATACGTAAATCTAAAAATCAACAATTATTGCACAAAAGGTCCAATCCTCTCAACTAAGGAGTCGTGATCTAGGCGAGTTGGTTATCATCACTGTACTGAATCCAGAATAGAGTCACTTGCCGTCACAATGGAGGAGTTGGCCGCTCAACAAGAGCAAACTGGAAAGCAAATCCAGGCAATCATCGAAGGTTACAGAATTGACCCTCCCAGTCTCAAGAATTCTGCGTATTACCAGCAGAAGCTAGGGTTGCTAGAAGAAGCCTGGGTTTCCTTCGAGGAAACAGACAGCGACATCAGACAGCAACATGGAGATCAACTACAGCATGCCTATTTCTCCAAAGACTACTACGAAGCCATAAGAGTAATTTTTGAAAGGTATTCGAATCAATTTAAGGAGAATTTATCCGAACTTCATGAAGAAGCTACTACAATAGATAAATTAGTAGCAACCCAAGGTAGCATAGGAAAAGCCATTCAGCAGTTTTTCGAAAACTTCGGCAAAGAAAAGATAGCTCGTAGAACTCCTGAAGTCACAAACAAGTATAAGCGTAATCTTGACGAGCAAAGGACCCAGTTTGTCAAGAACGACAATCAACTCAGCGAATTGCAAGCTGAGAACAAGGATAATCTCTACTTCTCTAAAAATTACTTTGAGAAGGTTCAAGTACAATATCTAACGTTCTTAAGAAAAATAGTGGAACGATTAGAGAAATGGCCAGAATCTGGTGGCAGTACACAAGCCACGGAGGTGCACAAAACAGGGGAAGAGAACAATGCTGAATCTCAACCATCTCAAAATAATATTAATGTAGCAGAAGAGGTAGCCGAGATGGTAAGGAAGCAGAAAGCAATAATCGAATCTCTGCGTCGGCTTTTGACAAGGCTCAGCGAGGATAATCAGCACATCTCGAAGCAGGCATGCGAAGCAAAAACATCAACTATTACGCGCTATTGGAATCAAATTGAGACGTTTCATCAAAGTATTTGCGAGCTTACCGATGATCCAACTAGTCACGGTTTTAATTCTGCTGATTACTTTAACTTGGAGGAACTTGTACAAGAAAATCTAATACAACTTTCAGAAAAGTTATCCATGTTGTCCCCGGCTATTTCGAATACCGCGACGTTATCTAGTTCAATAATGAAGCTACCAAAGATAACCTTGCCAATTTCGATGGGGACTATTTAAAATGGCGGCAATTCTATGACCTCTTTAATCAAATGGTCCATAATCAAGCCATAGGGGCTTGTCAAAAAATGTGGTATTTGAAATCACACTTAACCGGGGAAGCTGAAAAACTTGTTCGCCATCTAAGCTTGTCTGATGAGAATTACGTCGCTGCCTGGACAATGTTAAAAGACCGCTATGACAACTATAGGCTATTAGTCACGGCATTATTGAATAAACTACTGTCTCAACAGAACATAATGTCCGAAAGTTCAGCTGCAATCAAATCACTTCATGACACCACTCAAGAATGCCTCTTGGGACTAGAAAACCTTGGAATCAATACCACCAATTGGGATCCTTTGCTGTTTTATCTGTTAACTAGAAAGTTGGATAAAACCACTCATGGATTGTATGAGCAGTCATTGTCCCATCCTAAAAAGCTGCAGCCCATAAAGGAGTTTCTAGAATTTTTGGAAACTCGTTTTCAATCATTAGAGGCTTTGGGAAGCAAAGCCAGAGGCCCCGAAAAGTATCAAGGGAGACTTTCAGCTAAATCACTTACTTCAATCGCCAAGGTTACTCAACAATGTATGCTTTGTAAGGGGAATCATCCGCTGTTCGCGTGTCAAGAATTTCTACGAATACAGCCATACCGTCGACTGACCTTCCTTAGAAAGACAAACTTGTGCACGAACTGTCTCAAGCCTGGACATTGTGCATCGCAATGCACCTCAAGAGGATGTTCTAAGTGCTCAAAAATGCATAACACTTTGGTGTACCTAAAGAAGGTGTCAACTCCAGTTCCTAAGAAGAGCCAGCCATCATACACAAATACACAATTGAAGGTCAAAGAAGCAGTCGTCAATTCGCCTCAAGAGAATGTGCATATATTGAAAGAGAATGCAACCACACTGTCAATACACGGTACTCGCCAAAAGAGAGGTTACGTCATCTTGGGCACTGTACTTATCAAACTCGTTAATCATGAGGGCAAAACCGTGGAGTGTAGAGCCATTCTCGACTCCGGATCGCAGCTAAATTTCGTGACAGAGAAATTTTTTAAAGAGCTTGGATTAAACGAAACACCTGAGCTCATGCAAATTCAAGGTGTTGGACAAAGCAAGCAACACACACAAAAACGAGTCAATGTTCTATTACAGTCAAGAACAAATGGGTTTTCTAGCAGTGGAAGCCTTTGTTTTACCCAGGATCACCTCTCATCAACCAACGCAATTAGTAGACACTACAGATTGGCCGATTCCCTGCAATGTGACATTGGCCGATCCGCAGTTCCACCGACCAAGTCGAGTCGATTTTCTGATCGGAGCAGAAATATATTGTCAAATCATGTCAATTGGTCAAATAAGGTTGGCAGACAACTTACCAACCTTACAGAATACAGTATTTGGATGGGTGGTATCTGGCAAGGTTGACGCAGAATCCCCAAATACATTAACATGTGGCATTTGTAGGGAGGATGAAAGGACTGAACAACAAATAGAAAAATTCTGGAAGTTGGAAGAAGTTGATTCAGCATATGAAGAAAACAACATAACAATTTCAGAACAGCGATGCGTAAATCATTTTAATCAAAATATGAAGAGAACCCAAGATGGAAGGTTCATAGTAAGGCTGCCCTTCTCACAGAATCCCAAGGCATTGGGGGAATCAAAAACCGTTGCACTTAACAGATTCCTATCATTGGAGCGGAAACTTGGCAGGCAACCTATCCTCAAGGCACAGTATATTGACTTTATTCGGGAATATATCAGGCTAGGCCACATGGACCAAGTCGATCCTCTTGAAATAAGGAAGCCACACTATTTCTTACCACATCATTGCGTCAAAAAACCGGATAGCAGTACCACGAAGCTCCGAGTAGTATTCGACGCATCTGCGAAAACGTCATCAAACATTTCACTCAGCGACATCTTGTACAAGAGGCCTACTATCCAGGACGAATTGTTCTCCATTCTGTTACGATTCAGGCTACCGAGATTCGTTTTCACTGCCGATATAGAGAAAATGTATCGGCAAGTTTGCTTAGATGATAAAGATCAAATGTACCAGCTCATTTTATGGAGGGAAGATCCAAATAAACCCGTAAATTATTACAAACTTCGAACTGTGACATACGGGACGACAGCTGCTCCTTTCCTAACAACAAAGTGCTTAGAATCCCTAGCGGAAGCAGAAAAGGCAAGATTCTCACTAGGATCGGAAACTCTCAGAAGAGATTTTTATGTTGATGACGTGATGACTGGTTCCAACAGTCTATCTGAAGCAAAGGAAATTCAAAGGCAGCTAAAAGAACTTCTTCAATCAGGAGGTTTCAACCTCCGAAAATGGTGCGCGAACCACCCGCAATTACTGCACGGAATTCCGGCAGAAGATATCGAGCTACAACTGGACTTCACTGAAGCAACTGAAGGTCACATAAAGACTCTCGGTTTAACTTGGCTTCCGAAAACTGATGTGTTTTCCATAAACACAACATGGAGTGACAGTAAAAGGGTTACAAAACGATCAGTATTATCGGACACTGCTCACATTTTTGATCCCCTCGGATTGGTAAATCCTGTTACAGTGACTGCAAAATTATTCATACAAAAGCTGTGGACACTTAAGCTGGACTGGGACGCAGCCTTATCACTAGAAATGCACACTAACTGGCTCATATTTCGTGAAGGCCTCAAGGCGCTTAATGATATAAAGGTTCCGCGACATGTATTTTCAAATCAACAGCCGCGGTCTACACAGATCCATGCCTTTTCCGACTCATCTGAAAAGGCATATGGCTCCGCGATCTACATCAGGTCGACATCTCAAGATGGTGTTGTAATTGTACGACTATTATGTGCAAGATCCAAGGTAGCACCCATCAAAACTGTAACACTTCCTCGGCTGGAATTATGTGCCGCAAAATTATCTGCTCAGTTAGTTCAACGGGTTACAAGAGACCTAAGACTGCACAACATACCAACATACTTCTGGACAGACTCAGAAATTGTGCTTGCTTGGATCTATTCTGAGTCTTCATCTTACAACACTTTTGTGGCTAACAGGGTTGCCAGCATTCAAAGGTTATCGGATATAGAGCAATGGCGTCATGTTAAGTCCAGTGATAATCCTGCCGACATTGTGTCACGCGGAATGCTTGCAGAAAAATTAGCAAATTGCAGTATGTGGTTCTATGGCCCTCCGTTCCTGCATGGATCAGAGGGATATTGGCCCCCCAAATATTCGAAGGTGAGTGTTGATTTAGAGAGAAAAAGGTCCAAAGTCGTACTCACTACAAGCAACATATGGTCACCATTCATCAGTACCATCAATCATGGTAATTCATTCAAAAGGCTCCAAAGGGTGATCGGATATACGCTGAGATTCGCTCATAATGCAAGACAACGTGAGCGACAAATGAGACACAATGGCTCCTTAAGAATCGAAGAATTGGACAGAGCACTCATCATCATTCTGAAGGAAATACAACATGAAGGGTTCACAGAAGACCTGAGGCAATTGAATCAAACTGGAACCATTAATAATGGAAGCCCCTTAAGTAGCCTAGCTCCTTTTCTTGACGACGAAACCGGAATCATCAGAGTAGGGGGCAGATTAGAGCACTCTAGCTTGTCGTACGATGCAAAACATCCTATGCTCCTGCCTTATTCTCATCATTTAACGAAGTTAATAATGACCGACATCTACATCAACAATCTACATGCTGGTCCACAAACACTACTTGCAATCACCCGACAAAGGTACTGGCCAGTCAAGGGAAAGACAATTGCTAGATCAATTGTACAGAATTGCATTCGCTGCAACAGAGTGAAACCTAAGCTACTGACCCAGCTCATGGGAAACCTTCCTTCAGCCCGAGTCCAACCCGCAAGACCGTTCATAAGATCTGGAGTAGACTTCTGTGGTCCAATTTGGACACATTATAAGTTAAGGGGAAAACGTCCTCAAAAGACTTATTTGGCAGTATTCTGCTGCTTTGCCACAAAGGCAACTCACCTTGAAGTTGTCAGTGACTTAACCACGGATGGGTTTCTTGGCGCACTTAAACGTTTCATCGCCAGACGAGGTTATTGCAAGGATTTGTACTGTGATAACGCCACCAATTTTGTGGGAGCAAGAAATCGAATCGAGGAGCTCCAACACATATTATATCCCAGTGAAGCTCAAGAAAAGAATAGAATTTCATTTTATTCCACCACGTGCCCCACATTTTGGTGGTCTGTGGGAAGCTGCAATAAAGTCGGCAAAGACTCTGCTACAAAAATCGCTATCATCAGCCTCTCTGACTTACGAGGAGTTGTCAACAGCAGCAACTGAAATCGCGGCAATTTTAAATTCGAGGCCAATTACTCCATTATCAGCAGATCCTAACGACTTGACGGCATTAACACCAGGACATTTTCTTATCGGAGAGCCTCTAACAGCAATCGTCGACCCACATTCAAGCGAGCATAAATTGAGTTTAGTGCAAAGATGGAAGCTAGTCTCACACGTTAAACAGGAATTTTGGCGTAGATGGTCAAATGAGTACCTATGCGACTTGCAACACAGACATAAGTGGAAGCGGCCATCCCAGAATGCTCATCCCGGAATGATGGTGCTCGTAAAAGAAGACAATTTGCCACCTCTCAAATGGCAGATCGGAAGAATTACTCAGATTGTCAAGGGAAATGACGGCCTTGTGCGAGTTGCTGATGTTAAAACTACGTCTTGAATCATGAGAAGGCCAATACACAAACTAGCACCACTACCAATAGACACTGAGGATAATCAACAATCAAACCCGTGTACGGAAGAACCATCAAGACCGTCAAGAGACAGTGAGAGAGATCAGCATCCTGAGTCCACTCCTGCCAAAAAAAGACGATCATCTCAAAGCTCAGCATTGAGCGCATTTTTACTAACATGCCTTATTATGCCCATACTTGGAAGTCCACCAGTAGAAATAATACCATTCGTATCGCAGCCGGGAATCTACTTCGAGAGTCTAGGATCAACCCATCTAATCTCCAATGAGTGGGACCTAGTCGTATACTATGACATGAAAGTCTATTGGAAGGAGTACCAATCTATAAAAGGCGGCATTCATAAGCTACATACCACATGCGACCGTTTAGTAGACAAAACCTACTGCTCGGTGATCATAAGGCAGGCGACACTACTACAGGAGGAGCTTGGCAACAGCAATGAGCTACTAGTCGCAACACCTCGGAATAGAATTGCACGAGCACCGTTAAATATTGTGGGTAATTTGGCTAGCTCTCTGTTCGGGGTACTCGACTCCGAATATGCGGAAAAAATGGCTCTCACTATTGACAAAGTCAGAATTAATGAAGAACATCTGTTAAATTTAGTCAAAAATCAGACTTCCATAATTGAATCAACTACAAATATACTGAAAAGAGATGAGGACCGTATCCAAAATCAATTTAAAGAAGTAGACGGTCATCTTGATCAAATAACAAACTATGTCCACAATATTACCGAAGCGCTACATCAGCAGAAATTATCCGAGCTGTTCACATCACTAGCTTTACAGATAACTTTAATGTCTTCAAGCTTTCGATACGCACAGAATGCCATTGTTGATGTATTGATGGATACCCACCACGGAAAAATCAACCCTCAACTTCTCACTCCGAAGCAATTAAAGGAAGCTTTGACTACGGTCAAAGATCACTTGCCATCCAGCCTCAGGTTACCTGGACAACGTGACAATCTGCTTAAACTCTATAGCCTGATGACAGTAGAAGGCCGGATGACTTCAAGATATGCTATATTTACAATAAAATTACCGTTGTTCGCATTTGAAGAATTCGAATTATTCCGCATCATTCCCGTTCCCGTAGCAATAAACAACACCATTGTGGCTATCAAGCCTTCAACTGATTTCATGGTAGTTAACTTGCACCGCGATCAATACTACCCACTCAGCGAACAAGAGCTGAACACTTGCGTATGTTTTGGCGAAGCTTCCCACATATGCAAACAGAAACATCCAATCTACCGAAAGGGGGCAAATATCACATCCTGCGAAATGAGCTTCATGAATCATCTGCCACCATCACCTAGTTGTCGAACAATGAATGCTGAAAATATCCCCAAGTGGATTCAACTATATAATCCAAATCAATGGATTTACGCAATGAAGGATAAAACCACTATAAACGTAGTCTGTGGAACAGATGTAATTCAACAAATCCTGGAAGGTTCCGGAATTTTGAAAATTCAAGCCAACTGTGCAGTGAAGCAAGAACTTATTACTCTCCAATCGCACAATGTCTACCCCAGCACACTTCGAGCCTCATTCATGCCAACTGTAAATCTCACGGATTTCATGTCATCAGATCAACTGGCGGACCTATCCTACACACCAATTCAATTTCAAAATCATCAGGCCGAATTTACCCAATTACAGCAAAGGATCACCGAACTAAAGGAGACCCAAAAGCTACCAAAGGACTTAAAATCAACAGATATTCATCAATTCGCCTTAGGATACATAGCCCTAATTCTGGGAACCAGTATTGGTGTCAGCATATCATACAGATATGTGAAGAAAAGACGCAACCGCCATAAAGTAAATAGACCAACTCCGAGACCGCGTCAAACAACCCCTCAGATGTTTACGGTCAGCATAAACGAAGACGATGGTTGAACTAATAGTCCAACGAGGGGGAGGATGTTTAGACTCATCATCCATAGCCGGAGACACATTTAAAGAAATCATACAATATTCATAATTTAAAATATTTACGATAGTCAAACATAAGTAATTCACACAAAATAATAAAATTCGGCTGAAACGTTGTTTTTCCATAGATCTAATTACGAGCACACAATTTTTACCTGCAAAAGCTTTTGTTACAGGAGCCGCCCGACTCGCGGTGAGAAAATTTCTGCATTAAAAACAACAAATGCTTACGCAGGTGAAAATTTGTGCTCGTAAATAAAAATGTGAATTAAAAACATAAAAATATTATATAATTTTCTGTTTTGTTCCCAACTCGATTTTGAGTGTGGGAATATGGTCATCATACCTGTGCGATGGCTGTATACTCTATATAAACAATAAACTGAACCCCGATGGGGTCAAAAGTGAAAAATAAGTCAAATTGAAAAGTGCGTTTTTATTTTCTTCTCCATACATCATTTTAGCTGGATGCATAGGTATTGTACCTAAGCATCACTTTCATCAGTGTCACGGTATTGTACCCTGACAAATCAACATCCACAGCGGCTGATAAAAGAATCGGTCGCTTAATAAACAGGTCCCAAATAACAAAATTGATTGATTTGAAAAACAAATGAAAAAATAAAGCAAAAAAGAAATGAAAAAAGCCAAAAAATTTGGAAATTTAGAAAAAAAAATTATTACAAAATTAAAAAAAAAAGATTTATTCGAAACGAGTCAAAACTGTGTACGCCCGCAGTGGGCTGAAAAAAGGAAAAAGAGAAAGGAAGAAGAAGAAGCGTTTCGTGTTAGCAGAAAACCTCACACTCATCAGGACGGCTTGGTTTTCTACCTGCTGTAGACCAAATTGATCTCCTCTCATATAATTCAGAATAAATTCTGGGTGTGAATTATATGAGGCAAAAACTCCTATATTACACTAAGGAGGAAGAAATAAAATAGAGATTACTCTTTAAGATTTTTTACCGGGACAAACTTATATTTATTCTAGAAGGCGTTTTTTTTTATTTTCCGGTATATTGCAGAAGCTAAAAAATTTGTTATTTATTATTTCATCACACAACCCATTTTATTTTTGGTGACAAGTTTAAGGTCTTGGTTTTGACTCATCAACACGTCCCAAATAGCGAAATGGAGTGACTTGAAAAACAAAATAGAACAAAAAACGAAATGAAAAAAAAACAAAAAATTTAGAAAAATAGAAAAAAAATTGTTATTAAAAAATTTAAAAAAACAGATTCATTCGAAACGAATCCAACTTATGTGCGCCCGCAGTAGGCTGAAAGAAGAAAAAAGAGAAAGGAACTCATGAACTCAGCGAAATAGGACAATTTTGTCCTATTCTTTTTTTGTGGAGAATTTCAGGAACTACAGCTTCTGGGCAAAATTGCGTCATCTGCCTCAGATTTGAGGATATTCTTGATAAAATACTGGAAGAAGAAATCCACTACTATACAGATCCGCTATTGATTAGAACTTGGATAGATTTCCATGGGAAAATTAATAAAAGCAATTATTTGGAATATAAAAAATTACAAGTTTTATTTTTAATATATTGACTTCTGTAGATGTAGTAGATGTAAAGTGAGCATTTCTCCAAAATGTGGTCACGAATTCGACTCTCATTAAATGCTGCCGCAATTCAGCTCTGCACGGTGGTAAGCTTGATGGATTGAAATTTCTGCATTTTTACATAAAACTTTCATTGAAATTTTTTGACTCTTACGTATTAGAAAATAAATCAAATTTGACATCGTTGACGTATTTAATCTGCCGAGATCCATATATATGACAACCAAATCTTTTCAAGGTGACGAATGCACTCCTCAGTAATTCTTGATCATCAATATTCTCAAATTCAAGCTGATAATCTTCCGATTGTTCTAGTAATTTGAAAGGCCTCAATTTCCCTTTTCGAAAGAAAGCTGGAGTGTAATCACAACATGTCATGGCGTGGAAGCCTGGTAAAGCTCTATATACAGACGGCAGGACCCAGAGTTTTGTACAGTTCATTGAGGTTGATGTAGCGTTCATGATTATTCACGCCCATGTAGATCCAAAGTTTTAAGGAAGCATTATAATTGTCCATGTTACCAAGGAGTATTATGAGAATATCGGAATCTGAGCAGTCCGCACACGACCCATTCTGCTACGGGTCGCGTAGACGTGTACCTAGCTCAGTGTAGCATATCGCTATATGCAATACGCTACGACCATAACAGGGTAGAGTGGTCTAGACCACCCGTGGTTCAGACAACGCTGAAAAATTGTCGACTGAGCTAGCCGATCTCAAAAAGAGGCCTCATCGCTGCGGGCGCCAAATGTGTGGCTCGATGCATGACCCATGAAAGCATTATTCCTTACTCAAGCTAGGCGGCTGGTACGGATTGTCCAAGACAGTCTAATGTACTCGACAGATGACGAATTGAAGGCACATCCCTGAAGTCCCGCCAATCCTTGACCAGACCTCAACATCGTCCTCCGTGTCAGAAGCCAGACGTGCCTTGACAACCCAGTAACCTAAAAAATCTAGTCGGCCAGTGCCCCTCTGCCTTCCTTCACCGAGATGAGCCGAGGGAACCCCGCGGTCAGTAACCCAACCAACTGTTCGCCGAGTTTCCCCTGCTCTAATATCTCACTCTGATCTCAGACCGTCTCTTATTCAAGGGCGTGTCTCCGAGGCGTCGTTGGAATACCGGTATTCTTCCTTAAATTTTCAGGCATTAAATAAGTGGAGTTCCTACGGCAAAATATCTGCCGCAGGGTAACCATATAGGATAGGTTCTGAAACATTATGAGACTAGGGATTGGGGGGGAAAAAAATCTCTATTGTCCAAAAAGGTATGCCGGCCGCTAGGCTAGCAATGTCCTAAGTGGCACATAGGCATCCTTTAGTTTGCCAGTGAAGCTGGTTGGAAAACTTATTAGGGCTACCAGGATTGAATGTGACAAAAGCCGGGTGACGTGTCCGAGAATATGGGTATCAAGGCCTGATGTCTTTGGCTTGATAGACTCCTACCGTTTTTCCTTGCAGATCCTCAAGCTCGTATAAGGAGTTTCCTTTCTTTGACTTGACCCGACACTTTACAAGCTTACGTCGTAGTTTAGCACTAATCTCCTATTGGAAATTGCTTTAACCCACTTTGAAATTAGCAGGCTTCGCCTGAGTTTATAAGCCTTTGAACCCTGTTCGAACGCGTGGTGTAAGTTCTCCTGCACTCTCGCACGGATCAATCTCAATTTATCTTCAGCATCTACTCTCATCAACAACTACTCTACTCTCATTAAGAGTTCCTGAAGATGGAATAGGAGCTCGCATGCCCAATCATTTGCTGGCCGAAGAGTGTTCGGTAGGAAAAGAAACCACTTGCTTGGTGGAAAGAGCTCCTGAAGGAACTAGCTATCTGTCTCAGCTTCTCATCCCACTTTGTATGTTACTTTCAGATGTATGCCCTAATCCCTGACAATAGAGACCTGTTCACTCGCTCTGAGGCGTTGGCTCGCGGCGAATAAACTTCCGTTCGCAAGTGCTTCACCCCATACTTTTCCAGTAATCTGGCGAACTGAGCCGAGCAAAGCTGGACTCCATTGTGAGAGACTATCGTTTCCCGGACTCCGAACACATGGAATATTTCAGTTTCGATGAACTGGCACACATTGAGGGTAGATGCCTTTCTCATAGGTTTGAGAATCAGGAACTTTGAAAAGTGGTCAAGAACTATCAATATGCAGATATGTCCTTTCCCTGACCGAGGATATGGACCCAGAAAGTCGATGTACAGCTTTTGCCATGGTCTGTCTGTCACAGACTGGACTCCCATAGGTGGTCTAAGAATGGTATTGGGGGCTTTGGTCGCTTTATACACGTCATAGGCGCCTACGTAGTTTTTGGCATCAACTGTCATCCGTGGCCAGTACAGGTGTCTTCCAGTCTTTTCCCTATACCTCCGTGAGAAGCTAGTGCGGATCATGCGCTCTTGAAACAACATCGGAGACAAGCCCTGGTGGAATACAAAGCTTCCAAACTTCTTCTTCCTGAATCGGATCGCCTGTTCTAGGAACACTGCGAATATAAACGAAGCCATCCCTGTCGCAAAGATCTGGTGGTTTGTCTGCAGCTATTTTAACCTTATGCCTCCGCTCTCCATATTCCAACGAGTTGAAATATGGAGAACTAAAGTCAACTTCTGGGCCAGGATCTTCGGGTGTTGACAAGCTGTCGCAATGAATATGTGACAGCGCATCAGGAACGACATTGAGGCTTCCTTTTCGGTGTTCGATGGTGAAGGCGAAGCCCTGAAACTTCAAACTCCACCGAGCAAGTCTACCGCTGAGGTCCTTTTGAGACATCAGCCATTTCAAGGTCGCATGATCAGTCACTATCTTAAACGGCATAAGTTCTATGAAGAGCCGGAACTTCTGTACACTTAAGATTGCAGCTAGATATTCCTGCTCTGTGACTGTGTAATTTCTTTGCGCTGGGTTCAACTTTTTCGAGACGTAGTCTATTGGCTTCTCGTGACCATCTAGTTGAAGCAGAACTCCACCAATACCTTGTTGGCTCGCATCGCACTGTATAGTGAACGGCTTGGTGAAGTCTGGGCTCACTAACAACGGAGCAGAAGTAAGCTTTTGTTTTAATGATTCTAGAGACGTCTGGGCTTCAGGTGTCCATTGAAACTGACTTGGATTCTTCAGAGTGTCTGTGATGGAGGCAGTTAGATCAGCATAGTTCGTGATGAGCCGTCTATACAACCCCGCCATACCTAGTAGGCATCGGGCTTGCCGAACAGTTTTAGATGACGGATAGTCAACTATGGCTGAAATCTTGTCGGGGTCAGTTCTTATACTTCATTTTACGACAATGAAACCCAAGTATTTGGCCTTTTTTATACAAAACTTCCTCTTCTCAACGTTGGTAGTGAGGCCAGCGGTCTTCTCTCTGGAATCAGTGTCTAGTGGCATCTGCCAGAAAGCGTCTTTCAGGTCTAGGCTCGAAATGTAGTTTGCCGGCGGAAGTCGACTCAGAAGTGCGTCTATCTGCGGTAGCGGATAGGCATCCTTCTTGGTAACGGAGTTGACCTTCCTGGCGTCAAAACAAAGCCAGACCTTTCCAGGTTTCCTCACTAGCATGACTGAAGAGCTCCAAAGACTCTGACTCTCCTCTATTACACCCAGCTATAGCATCTGTCTTAATTCGGCATCCATCAAACTCTGTAATGCCGGTGATATCAAATAAAAACGCTGTTTTATCGGAGCTCCGTCATTCGTTTCAATCCTGTGACTCACAAGAGATATTTTTCCTAAGCCCAACGAGGCGAACGAAGGAAAGAGCTGTTTGGTCGCTTATAGACGTTGGTGATCTAGAACAGAAAGGACATGGCAATCAGTGTCAGGGGTAGCTATTAGACTTGGTGTCACTTCTGCAACTATATCTAGGACATCTGGTGCCCACCCAAATAGATTCCAGAAGTCTATTCCTAGATATAGTGCATGTGTGAGCCCAGGAACCACGTAAAGATGCACGTTTTGGATCTTGCCACGGAAAGTGATGTCCACGTCCACATGCCCATGAAAAGTCGTCATGGCAACTTTAGCTAATTGTACCTTTTCCGATACCTCTTCCATTCAACCTCTGCTTCAGCTAACTTCTCTAGAGCTCAGTGGCCTAAAATACTGACAGTTGCACCACTATAAAGTAATCTAGTCTCAGTTCGCCCGAGCAGTCCCACTTCGGCATACGGTCGAATGTCGTCTAGCATCGAAACGGAAATGTGTGCCAGTTTCTTTCTTTCCTGCCTCATTCTTCGACAGTATTCCCGCCAACGAACGGTCGATCGTCGATTTCTTGGTCTAAGGTCCAGGTCAGGATACACAATTTCAGCTAGCTCCGCTAATGAGGAGAAGATGCGGTCTCTTACTATAGCATAATTCTGCAGACGCGTATGATAAGGCGTAAGCGGATGTAAAACAGGCTCACGCCCACTCGTCATAACAGAGCTTGGTGGCCGTTTTAATAGAGAAACGGCAGGAGGCTGAATCTTTTGCTCAATATCATTGCCAGCGAAAAGTGCTATCGGGGTTATCGGGACGTCAAAGATCAAAGGCTCTTCCAAAGAAGTGTCTAGGTGTGTCATGGGCTCCTCAGAGGTGGAAACAGGAGCTTGAAGATCTGCGGAGAAGTCTATTAGATTCTCCGTCTCTATCAGTGAAGTATTCGTACAATCAAGTGGATTGGTGGTATCATCAGAGTCACTGTCGAGGACCGCTGATGGAGCGGATCTTCCTCCCTATTCAAGGCTTGAACCGGGGTGGTCGCAGCTGTGGCTGTTCGGACCGTTGAGACTGGTCGAGAAAAGGTGTTGGAATTCCCCATCCGTCTCTCGTTTTTCTGTGCACCGGGTCTGCAGTTTGGTTTAAAGACATTCTTGCGCCCGCATCCGTAGCAGCACACTTGTTGTCTTTCTTGTAGACAATCCAGGTAAAAGTGACCTGGCTGATTACAATTCCAGCACACTGTTGCGTGTCTGGTCGAAATGGCTGACACGTCGTCTAAGTTGGTGTCACGGCCTGTTACGAGTGACAAGTTCGGGTTTAAAGACTGACAGTCGTCAATCTCGTTTACTCTCTGGCTCCGGTAAAGGCTCCAACTACAAGCTGTGGCAATTCGCAGCTGTGTGGCTTGTATTTGAGTGACGAGCGATCTCAACTGGCCGGGTGCAAACAGATCTTGTTTTGAATCTGCGGCTATAGGTTGGATTTAACTATTTCCAGAAATTCACTATCTGGCATTGCGGTCTGCAGCTGGTCTCGCAACTGTACCAGATGTTGATGGTAAGTTGCAAAAGACTCACCAGACTTCCCTCTGCGGGACGTCAACTGTACTCGCACCTTCAAGTCTTTATGTACTCCCATGTTGGCTTGGAGTTTTGTCGGAGCAGTGACCGGTACCATTCCATGGCTGGGCCTGCGAGCAACGTGCTCATATTTCTCACCAGGAGGTCAAAATCTCCTTCGACAGCTGAGTAGGTGAGCGCCTCAACTCGAAAGACAAACTCGTCCACTGATAGTTTGGAAATATCTCCACTATAAGAGATGTTCCATCTACGTATCGGACTACCAGATCGTCTTGATCATGCGTTTCGTTGAGGTCTGTCGTTCTGAAACGCCTGTGCCTGGGGAATATGATTAAGCCCTGGCCTCTAAGAACTGTCGGGTCTATTCTGATTGCCTGATGCGTGATATTGTTCGTCAGCCGGTCTGGGCCGAAGGTCTACGTTGTCCTATAGGTGGTGGTGGTCGAGAAGTATCTACGGGAGGCACGCCAGGAGCTCGTCGAGGAAAATTGTTAAAGAGTTCGTCCCGCAGAGTGTTCATACTCTGTGTGATTCCCTCTCGAATAAAATCTTGCATCTTAAGCCAGCCATCAACGCTTCTGAAACTACAAGGCCTTGACCATGGGTAGTAGGTATCGAACTATTTATCCTCAAAGTTGGATGTGAAAAGGTTGCGGAATGTAAATTGTGCAGCGTCGGCGATAAGGATGGACGATTTTCTGGTGGAACCGTTAGTGGTGGTAGATTAAGGGCTGGTACGAACTGTCGAACCTCTTGAATTCCAGGCTTCGTACCAGTCCTTTTCGCAACAGCATCTGTATAAACAGTAAAGTCATACTCTGTGAGACGACACCTACAATTTGGACAATTTGAATGTTCACCGATCCACGTGCTTTGTAAAACACATGACCGCAGATGGTTTCCACTGGCTTCCTATTGGCTGACCAGTCTTCATCCTGACAGATGGTACACTGCCCGGGCAGCGGTGTCGGAATGTCAATCCCCTCAGGTGGTGTTCGCACAGTAGCCATTGTCCGAAATTTGAAAACAATTCAAGGAGAATCCGAAGCAGTCAAAAATAATAGACTCAGATCTCACTGATCTTGAGATTCACAAATTTTCATCAACGGAGGGCTGATGTTTAACTAATATAGAATAAAATTCAGTGTTACCACTTTTCACAAGCAGGAAAATCTTGATTCGTATCGGTACACCTCGTAATTGATAAAGATTCCACCAAATTTAAAAAAAAATCAAAATTCGATCAATAACTTAAAGATCTCTAATCTAATCTAAAAATTACTCAAAAAAAAATATAAACTGTAGCCTACAGTTTCAAAAAAATTGTTATGAGCTAAACTCAAATTTTTCAAGTCGAACTAAGAATTCAAAATGATTTCATACACTAAGCTCAACTTTTCGGAAAAGGAACTAAGAAAAAGGTTTATCATACAATTCTCCTACCTCTCTCCAAGAGCTAACTCTCAACACAAAGACGCCTCAAGCCCAAGCAAGTGATATGAATGTGTGCATGAAAAGAATTTGGGCTCTCACCGAAATCTGGGAAAAGTAGGGTCGGAGATGTCACAGACTGAAAATGCTACTAGAGATTCTTCAGCTCCTGATCGCTGAAGGTCTCCAGCATCACTTTTATCCTCTAACAACTCTTGCCTTCCTCTTCACTTGATTGCGATATCTAGATAACCTTCCAGTTGGGCAGAGTCATGAATCTGGTCAACCAGTTAGCTAACATCCAAAAAGTCGCCTCACAGATTCACGACTCTGTCCAGCCAGTTGGCCAGCAGAGACATTCCTCCGTGAGAACACAATCAAGAAATTTTGTGAGGCCACCTACTATTTCCTTAGCAGAAGGCCAGAGGGAAAGATAATTCAAAAAATTGAAAAATTAAAAAAAAAATCAAAAAACTCGACAATAGTCCCGATTTGAGGTTTGACCAAAGTCAAAGCTAAAGTTGAACTTCAACTCAAATCAACGATAGCAAAACTTTAAACTTTATTCATTCCAAAAACTAAAAAATTTACTTTAATTCAAACAAAATTTCAAAAAACAAAATAGCAGAACTTTAAAACTTTAACGTTACTCTACTGACAAAAACTTATCCATATCTCTAAGCAACCTCAGTCCCCAGTAAAATTTACACTTAGACCATCGAAGTCTACCTGAGGTGGCCCAGGTTGGGCGCCATTTTGTTATGGTAGTATGTAGTGATTGACATCGGAGGTGAAGTCCAGCATGAGCTGACAGATCATTCGGTGGATAGTGTTGACTGCAGGGCGGCACGCTAGCTCGCCTTGGCTATTGGCGGAGACTGTGGGGAGGTTCCACGACAACCTGCCACTGTGCCACCAGCCATATACAAAAAACTCGTGGCTACTCAAGAAGCCGTCGCTACACACCCGGTCCAGAAGGGACCTTCACACCACTTACCGTTACCTTGGTGAAGGCGCCGATGTTTTGCCTTCACTGCCATTGCCCCATCCGCCCATATGACACTGAGGGCAGCAATTTGTTTTTAGTGTTCCTGTGCTGAAAAGAGAGTAGTAGCGGACCTAGTCAACCTTCATAATAAGAGGGCTCCAGGACAGTGGGACAGTGAGAGGGGAGAAGTGATGAACTTTAAGACTTCATTACGTTATAATCAAAATTTAAATTTATTCCTTTCTTTAATTTTTCTCTTAATTTCACCCCCGAAGCACTTATTAGATAGGCCTATAGGTACTTAAAGGTACTTAAAAGGTACACCTCTCTATCGTTACACAGTTATATCTGATTAGATGTGCTTGGCGATTATTTCAAACCCACCCCATACTTGACTTGGGGCTTAGGGGGCGATCTAAAGACAGCAAAAATCTTCCTATTCTTTTCCTCTTTCAATTCGAGTGATACTTAAAATTCAAACGTACTTACAGTACTCTCTCTCCAACGGTTGAAGCGCTTTAGCTGCCATGGATACCTGTATAGAAGAAATAAATAGTAAAATTTTTCCGGGATCGCGGCCCTGGGTGCCTGGGTAAGTATATACGTATATAGTATATATGCAAAATTCAAGTGTTAAAATCTTATGTCAGGTAAATATATGTATATATATGTGCAAAAAAAATTTAACGTAAATATATATATGTATGTGCATGCAAAATTCACCTAACCACAACCTAATGTCCAGATAAGTATATATGAACCAAAATATATTAATGAAATCTTACGTTCAAAAGCCTACATACTTGTAAAAACCGAAAAGACCATAGCTGGGATCTGGCTATATTGGACGAACTAACAACAACAACCTTTTGCATTAAATCCTTGTTGAGTCGTTTAATCATATCTAAAGCCTGACCTCGGTTAAACGGAGCATCAAACAAATTTTCGTCTATGTATTAATAATGCTCGATGCACCAAGTGGCAAAGGAGTTATGTATGCTCAAAGATTTAGATACAACGAGCCGTGTTGAGGAAAATACATTTAAAATACTTTTGTGGTAAATTCGGTAAATCCCACTGACATGCATACATAAGTACATTCGCAAATAATTTAAATATATCGTCAATGAGAGCATACCTGCTGAAATCAAAACTGGTGCCACATGGAAACAGGAAATCACTCAGTCCATTTATATACATGTCAGTGGATGGTGCGGAAGATTGTGCGGAGTTACTAAGAAATGTGTTTGAATTTTCGCGCCATTAATTTGTTGTGATATTAAAGGCATCAACAATTTTTATCGCCGCCTCTGCCACCTCGACAAAACAAGAAGAAGAACGATAGTTGCTACGCTTTTTTCATCACAGGTCGCCTTCTTTAGTTCCCTCCTCGAAGTACGACCATAACAATAGTAAACGAAATTTTCGCTTGAAGAGCGTAATAGGCTTTACTTAACAATAAAAAATGAAACATTTCAAATGGAGCAATCATTTAATTAATAACCATATTCCTATATTACATGTATGCTTTGCATTTGTACATACGATTAAGCTTTCTAATATCACTTGCACTCAGACCTTTTGCCCGTTCAATTTTTACACCCTTAACACGAGGAACTATTGTCATTCTACCATTCTTTGTAAATGCATAGGAATCATAGTGCATAATACTATTAAAATCGTAATCTTCTCCAAAATGGCCTACATAAAAGCGTGGATAAACCTCAAATTGATTTTGAAAGCCATCCATAATATTTTGCGTTAAGATTTTAACATATTCGTCACGATCAAAGACACTTTGTTGATGATGGAATCCAAGAGAATGCAAGAATTCATGCATGATAGTACCGAGTATTAAACAACCTTTTCCAACTTCACCAAACTGCAAATTCAAAATTTGTACCTTGCCTCTATAGCCCACTTCTGAAAAGCAACCATATTGATCGCCCTATTATGAGAATTTTTTTAAAATATTTATTAAGTTTATTTACTACCATGTGCTATGTTACCCCTATTTTAATATAGCTAGTCGTCTTCTCGTTACGTGGAAGAAATCTTAAACAACTAACTCTTTCGATTTCATTCAAAGCTGCTCGAATCAGAGCGACGGGATGCCTTCCTAAAATATTTTAATCTCAAATAAATATGAAAGTACATTGCAATTGAAAATATCCCACCAAATCCCGGGCTTAATTCGTAATAGACCGTGTTGTTATGCCATCTGTATCTATCCCATAATAATGCGCTTCTTTGATGTGGATACAATAAAGCACTCATTTGAAAGTCATCTAATTTCATATCACCTTCGAAATAGTCTCCATATTCCCCGCGATTACTTCTTTTTCCAACGTTTCTCGTTGCAGGTATTTCTATGAACACCAAGAAAAAAGAAAAAAAAAATAGTTTTCATATTATTTAGTTTAGGTGTCACAAGCAAATTTAGCAAATAAAAAACACGAATTTTTGTAGATATTCAAAGAATTGATTTATGTTTTATTATTTTATTCATAACAATATAAATATGCACATACACTATAACGTATCTTATCCACTAAAGATATTTATACGCGCAGTCAATCATTGTTTTCTTTTATGAACTTACTCTCAAAAAAACTGGGTCTCTACTACCCCGTTCACATGAAGCGCACTGGACTGGAATAGTCCTAATTCACATAGTACCTACCAAGTGTTCACATGCGATGGACTGGATTAAATCGACGAGAGAGACATCTTTCTATTGACAGTTCTCAATTTAAGTTCAGCTGGCATCAGAAGTTATTTTTGTAGATATTGAAAGATGGATCATGAAAAGAAGTGTAATTTAACAATTTCTAAGATGCTGTATGAAAGCACGAAGAAGAACGAAGCGAGTATGAAAATATACCGAAAAATATTCAAACGTAAATCCATTTCCCACTCAAGTGGTCACATGTAATTAATTCCACTCCATCCCCGAACTATGTAATGCCGATGTAGATAATTCCAGTCCGTATATTGTTCACATGGCGAATTACCTCACTCCGAAGTACGCTAAACCACTCCAGTCCGCCTCATGTGAACGGGGTATATGCATTCTAAAAAACCCTTGCGTAGTTGGGTTCTGTTTAGCGAACATGCGAATTGCCTAAAAACTTTAAGGAGCAAAGTCAATAGAGCCCGCCAGTTTTTTAATCAATCAGAATTTACCCAAAATAAATAGGAAGAATACTGTCAAATTGTTTTCATCTGTAGTCTGCGAGAGCCTTTATATATTTTTATTTACCTCCTAGTAGGTACTGCTTACGTTTTTGTGTGATTAAAAAGATTAAATTATGAAGAAAAAGCGACTCAAATTCACCTGTGAAATAAAAATTTAATGTATGCGAAAAATGTCCTTTGTTACCAACCTTTTTTTTTTTTTTTTGACTGATGTGGAAGAACCTCAAATATATTTAAAATAACAAGGAAATATGAAAGTTTTTTCTGTTTTTAATTTGTGCTCTCGGCTGCAAAATAAATGTTTTTAATAAATTGATAGATCAATTGAGCTTACCTTGCTTTACCTGTTAAATAGAAACCAAATATTAATTAAATTATTAATTAATGAAATTTGTCTGACCAACCTTTGAATATTGTGAACCGGTGCTCACCTGGAAATGGAAAAATTAAATTTATTGAAAAGGAATTATGAATTTCTTGTTTTTCGTTCTTCACTATTTACCCAGCTGTAAATCGAATCGCCAAATTCGAGTATAGGAACTATAAAATACAATTGAAGCCATTACCTTCTGTTACAGTTGGTTCACTTGTGCAGTAAAGAATTAATTATTCTAATTAAAACTAATTTAGAAATACCACATATAACGGGGCAGGTATAAACTAAATGTTCACTTTGTAGTAAAAAAAAAAACAAATAAAAAAAAAATTGACAGCAACTTTCAGCTTCTTAGATTCGAAATGAAAACCTTGTGTTGGTGACGTATTTTTCGATAAAATACTTAGAGGTGAGTGAATTTTTTTTACAGAGCTATTTCCTTCCGGCAGCAGTCTCCTCTAATCTGAGTATTCATTTTTATATAAACTAAACAGCCAAGGACTGGTATGAATGAACAGCTCTTATATTTTCCAATCATTCACTTTTAGTCACTAGTTATCTTTGCTGCATTGTAATCAGTTTACACATCATGCTATTGCGAAATTTTCATGTGCAAAGTCCTTTATTAGTTTCTTGAACTTGTGCACTTGCTCTGTATTTTTTATTGCGATGGTAATCCATTATTCATCAGCTGTATGTTTTTAACTCTTTAATGTTCTGTTTGTTCAAGCTTAAGAGAGTCGTATATGTTGGCGGAGAATCTTGTGCCATGGTTATATGTTTTACCATGTTCTATTTTATTAATGAACGACTTTATCATCGTATTTCTTACCTTAAACTCGTACATATCATTTTGTCCACGTCAATTAATATTTTTAACTCATACAGCACATGTGTCGCATACAGGAGCAGACTTGAAATTGATCCCTGCGGGACTCCAGTGCTAAAACCCTCGAAAATACTTCCCATGCCATGAAACAGAAAACTATATGTGTGTGTTGTGAGTCCGTTTTCTAAAATGTTCTATATTAATACTTATGGAAAAGTGCCAAACATTGACTTTATATATGCTATAGTACCTAAACTACTATGCATACAGGAAAATAGTAATTTAAAGCTTGGTTCCTTAGCTTCCCAAAGGCTACACTTCCTATATACCTACCTTATTAACAAAATAATATATTAGTAAGGCTACACTTCCTATATACCTACCTTATTAACAAAATAATATATTAGTTTTGATTACAAAGTAACATCGGCAAATACGATTTACTCTATTAAAAGCAAAATTAATGTTTGCAGTATAATGTATGGCTAAAAATAATCCTGTAATAATTTGTGTAATTAAGCACAGTCCTAATAATGAACCAACATTTCATCATACAGAAATATTAATTGGTGC
The DNA here is from genome assembly GCA_963924295.1 of Dioctria rufipes. NCBI lineage: Eukaryota > Metazoa > Arthropoda > Insecta > Diptera > Asilidae > Dioctria > Dioctria rufipes. The sequence continues at coordinate 62,592,850 of OZ002740.1, read as the reverse complement.
AGGTAAATTAATTAAAGCATTATTTATACTTTTAATTATCAAAGTTTTGTCAGTTTTACATAAGAACACTGCAAATATCTTAAAATCTAAGGACTCCGTTGGGCCTCGCATGTGGTAGGGAGGGGGTCTGTTTCATGGCTTGTGAAGTATTCTTGGGGTTTTGACTGAGGACATACCTACGAAACGGAAACATGCCCATCAGACTATAAACACTGACAAACGAACCCCTAGTTTTAATCTTTTATCTTATATAATTAAAAAAAAAAAAAAATGAAATAAAAACTCTTTCTTTACTAACAAACTTTATATTAAAAAAAAAATATGATCAATATTTTTCCTCTTAATGTACACAACATCTCTGACTTAGAAACTAGTTGAAGTTCTACTCAGACCAAATAATCCATCAGAATACAGTTCTTCAGTAAAGGCCTTGGTCCTCAAAAGGCTCACGAAACTCATTCCAAGTGAACCAATCAAAAGTGGGAACATATAGAGCATATACCAGGTCCAACCAACATAATTCTGGGTGCGGACATTTACAGTCAAATAGTGCTGGGTTCCGTTATTAAGGATCCTCTTAAGAGCAGTCAGTAAAAAAATGTCAATTTAGATACCAGCGAGCCTGTAAGCAATAAAACTACGTAGGTGGGAAGTGGTATACTATACGTAGGTTTGTGTCCTGAAAGTATGAAAATTCGTATAAAATTAGCTTAGACCTAGACCAAAGACCATGTTAGAGACATCTAACGTAAAAGACAGAAACCCAGCATGCGACAATTTAAGACGAAAATGAAAATTTGCAGTTCAAAAAAATGCAAAATTTTTAACGAGAATTAACTCACCTAAATTTTTGTTTTGCACATAATTGTTAAATATACTATTTAGCTTTATATTTCTACAACTTTCAACGAAATATTGCATTTTCTAGTCGGTGAAATATCGAGAGAGAAAAAAAGTACTATTAGAGTTAAATAATTAAAAAATGCGTCACTAAAAATGAAAAAAACTCGACGTTATTTGCTAGAGTTAGGCTTTATGTTTCGAAAATAGTCACAATCTAAAGAAATGAGAATACCTACTAACAGGAATTTGAATTGAAAAAAATCAATTTTTAGCATTTTTTACAAGTTTCCGAGCTAATATCTCCATTCCAATACATTTTTTTTATTTTTCTCTTCGTTAACTTTAATTTGAGATATAAATCATTATTCTGGTACAAATAGTTTGCCAGAAATTCGCATTGAAAAATGTATGAAACTTGAAAATCTTGGTACTGACTCCTCTTAATGCACCAATTGCCCAAAAAACTAAACTAGGGTACATTTTATCAGGGCCCGCTGAAAGAAGCCATATGGGTCGTAAAAATAATATAAGTTGCATGGTAGCTGAAGTCAATATCGATGAATAACTAAGGAAATTCTGGGAGTTGAAAAATATTCAAACAGATAGGACACTTACTCAAGAAGAAAAAGAATGCGAAGAGGTCTACGAACGCACAACCAAAAGGAAAACACCAAGTACCAACTGAGGAGAACTGTACACAACAAATAAATAAGTGGGTCTATCGAAGTAAATGTTTTTAAATTAATTATTTAGTGTTATTACTGATAAAGTTGTTTTACCAAAGGCAATATATTCATAAGATGTGCGGCAAAAATTCGAAACGTTTTATTAAAATCACTTTCCGAGCTACGTGCTCACTTTTTCAACTTCCCGCCAATGATTTTGTTGAATGCTGGCACCGATGTAAGAACTCTTTTTGATACAAACAATTGTGCCAACGTGAAATAGAAAAGTAAGCAGTCTATATTATATACGTCAGGGGACATAACCAAGGATAAGCAAGCAATGCCTAGCTCCAATATAAAATCAACGATGCCTCGACCTGATGTATGGAAGGCCTGAATTTTTTCTTACAAATTGACTGGAAATTTTTTCCTTAGAGGCGATAATGGGTGCTTGGGCGGACCTCCAATACTTTGTATAAGTGTAGCAATGAGAGGTGAAAGTTTTACTCCACGTGCAACGCCGAAAACTGTAAAACACTGTAAATAGTTACTATACATATTATAGTTTTCAAAATGTACTTATTTATTAATATCTATTAACTGAACTCGATAAAACTTCATTATATTACTGCCAACGTACAATGATTCTAAAAAAGTACTTTAAAAAGTACTTCAAAAAGTACTCAGTACTTTTTATAGATTTAGTACTTAGTTACAAGTACTTTTCATACATGCGGTACTTGTACTTACGCTGAAGTGCTCACGCCTTTGGTACTTGTACTTGTACTTCAGTACTTTTTTTTTGTACTTGCCCAGCTTTGCTAATATTTCATATTTGCGTTTATATTATTTTTACATTTTATTTGTATTTTAAGCAAAGCTATATGTATAACCTACTGAAATTATGTTATAAAAGAAGTTTTTCAATCTTCTTAAATACGTTGACTTCTATGTTCTGTTAGTATGCAAAATAGAATGTTTTTATTTCACAATAAATACATGATAACGGTTATATTAATTTTTTTAATACATGGCTTTTTAAAAAATTTATTTATCACATCGGGAAAAAAATGGCTCATAACTCCAGAAAGGTTGAAGACCCCTGCCCTAGGGAGATGAATTCCTGTAGATAATTTCGTTTGGTAACCTCTCTGTGCAAGTTGGATCGTTGAAATAAATATTTTCACAAAACATTAGTTTCTTCTTTTAAATCACTTTGGGAAAAGTAATGTTCTAATGGGAAAACAAAAAAAAATTCCAAATAGTTTTGATAAGGACGATTGAAATTGAGAAGAACAAATTTGTGACAATTATCTCCAAATGAGGCAAACAACCAATTGACAGATAATTCGGCCATACCTTTTCAATCTTTGCATCATGGACGGACAGACATGCAAAAATAATTAATATTATGAGTTAGTGATCAATCCATTTTGCTCTAGCAGCATTATTTCTACGAGTTACAAACGGAATGACAAACTTAGTATACCACTATGATTTCATCATCGATTGCGGATGGGCACTTGCATGAACTGGCCAATACATATACTCACTCAACAGTGTCCTCCTTACTTAGGAACAATAAAATAGAAACGAGACATTTCGAACGAAGCAATCATTTATTTAACCGCCATTCCTACTAACGCATAGCAAAATTAAAATATATTACATGCCTTTTCCTTTGCATTTGTACATATGATTAAGCTTTTTAATATCACTTGGACTCATAGCTTTTGACCGTTCAATTTTTACACCCTTAACACGAGGAACTATTGTCATTTTACCATTCTTTGTAAATGCATAGGAATCATAGTGCATAATACTATTAAAATCGTAATCTTCTCCAAAATGGCTTACATAAGAGCGTGGATAAACCTCGAATTGATTTTCAAAGCCAGTTTTAATATTTTCTGTTAAGATTTTAACGTATCTGTCACGATCATGTGTACTTTGCTCATGATGGAATCCAAGAGAATGAAAGAATTCATGGATCACAGTATTGAGTATAAAACAATCTCCTCCAAATTCAGAATCTTCTTCAATCTCCAAATTTACATTTTGTACTATGCCAAGATAACCTACGTGTGAATAGCAACCTTCTTTATCGCCCTATGATTAATAATTTTTGTTTTTAATTTATTAAATTTGTGTACTTCATGTGCTGTTTTACCGTTATATTAATATAACCAGTTGTCCCCCCGTTATGTGGAAGAAATCTCAGGCAACTAACTTTTTCAATTTCATCCCAAGCTGTGCGAATAATATCAATTTGTTCCTTTCCTTAAAGATTTGAATCTCAAATGAATATGAAGCTATTTACATTGAAACTTAAAATTTCCCACCAAATTCCGGACCTATTTCGTAATAGACTGTGTTGTTGGGCCATCTGTACCTGTCCCATATTAATCCGCTCCTTTGGTGTGGATAAAATAAAGCACTCATTTGCAAGTCATCTAATTTCATATCACCTTCGAAATAGTCACCATATTCCCCGCGATTCCTTACTTTTCCCTTGTTTCTCGTTGCAGATATTTCTATGAATACCAAAAATAAAAGAAAAAAATTAGCTTTCATTTTACTTAATTTAGGTGTCTAACAAGCCAAGCTTATCGAATAAAGAACACGGCTAGTGAATATGAATTTTTGTAGGTATTCAAAGAATTTGTTTATATTATATTATTTTATTCATAACAATATAAATATGTATATATGCATGTATAGTATAAGAAACCTTATCGAAAAAAGATGTTAAAACGCGCAGTCAACCATTCAGTTTCCTCTTATTAACTTACTCGCAACAAAATTGTTTCTCTATGAATTATTGAAAGCTTTTTTTAGAGCCCACAAATCAGTATGCAAGCCTTATGGAGTGCGCTCTCATCAAGTCAGATTTTACCCAATTAAATGTGAAGAATGCTGTCTTGTTCTCATCTGTAGTCTGCGAAAGCCTTAGTGAGCATCCAAGAAGATAATATTTCAACTTGAAAGGAGAGTTCTTTATGGTTATATATTTCTTGGACACCAGCAGCCCTAACGCTGCGTACGCTTGTGTGAGAATCTCCAATATATCATATTACAAAATGTGAGTCTTTTTTTGTTTTCATTTTTTGCTCTCACCTACAAAACAAATATTTTTAATAAATAGTCAAAGCAATTGAGCTTACCTTGCTTTACCTGTTAAATAAAAATTGAATATTAATTAAATTATTAATTATTGAAATTTTGTCTAACTTACCTTTGAATATGGTGAAGCGGTGCTTATCTGGAAATTGAAAAACAATTTATTGAAAAGGAATTAGTTTTTTATTTTTCGGTACCTCACAATTTGTCCCAGATATAAATCAACTGGCGATTCGAGTAGGTATAGGAACTATAAAATACAACTGAATCGATTACCTTCATTACATTTGGCTTAGGTACCGGAGAAGGAAAATTATAGTTATTCTAATTTAAACTGATGTAGAAAACCACGTATAACCTGAGCGTTCACTGTTTCACTAAGCAAACAAATTAAAAAATTAAAATCAAAAATGACAGCTTTTGGGATGGTTTACTTTTTTATTTTTATTGCAACTTTGGGCTTCCTAGCTTCGAATTTATATATATACATGTCAGTAGCTTCGAAATAAAACCTCCTTTCCAGCACTCTCGCCATCGCTCTAGTCATGATTATTCATTTTTATATAAACTAAACAGCCAACGACTGGTATTAGTTAAGATCTCTTATATTTTCCAATCATTCGCTTTTAGTCACTACCCAGCGGGAAATGGAAGCGTTCAAAGACGAATGCAAGAGCGCTTCGTTAGCAGCTCGCAGCGCTTCCCCACCTTGTTCATATCGTTTTAAGGTGAGCATGTCCGCAGAGGGAGGCATTCAGTTGCAGATTCTTGGGAAGCTGTCTTGACGCGCTTGTAGGGTAGCACTCTTATACAGAAGGAATGCAATCCATTTAATTTTAAATCTATACTAATTACAAGGGAATGTTTTTGCTAAAAAAAAAAAAACAATATTTTTATATTATATTATTAACATATTTGAATAACTGCCCATTTTACCTAACTATTAAAATTTCAATAAGCCGCAGACTTCAACCATAGATGGCATAAGAACTAGATGTCGCATAGCATACCGTAGAAAAGTATACATATTTTAAATGGCTGGTCCATTCCGGAATAGACCACAACATGTTTCTGAGGCACCGGGAACAAATTTTGCTTTAACAGAAGTTTTGTATACATTTGGTCGACATGGTAGATGCAGGAAAATTTCAACTGACTAAAAATGAAAGTTTTTCTGCGCTTTCAGACAAATATGAGTCATCTTATCACAACAAAAAACAGATAGGTTATGGATAAGCTTATACTCAGAGAAGTAATCTGCTTCCCCAAAAATTCCTTTAGCTATGATAAGACAGCACTTCTGAAAAGATATTTCTGGATATTCTTTGCTGCGCTGCAAAACCCTCGAGAATACTTCCCAAGCCATGAAACAGAAATCTATATACAGGGTTTTCCAATAAGAGGTGTTATTTTAATTAGCCCGCTATTTCGGTAGATGTCACTTTTGGAGCTGTCATTTTTTGACATTTGACAAGTAGAAACCACGCGATTAATAAAAATGGCACGATACACGATTCAACAATGCATTGAAATTATTAAAATTCACTATAAAAATGGTGAAAATGTGGCAGAGACGGTTCGTAAAACTCGAACTATTTTTGGGTCGTCGTGAAGCACCTTGTCGGACCGCAAAACAGAAATTGGTAGAAAAATTCGAGCTGTCGGGACAAGTTAGTGATGTGAAGAATAAAACCCGTCCACGTCGCTCAAGAACAGCCGAGAATATTGCTGCTGTAGCCGAAAGTGTTGAAGAAAATCCAGGTTTGTCCATTCCTCGTCGTTCTTTGGAATTAGGTATTCCACAAACGTCATTACACCGTATTTTGCATAAAGATTTGGGTCTTAAGGCTTATAAAGTTCAGTTAACACAAGAACTCAAGCCGGCCGATCATCAACAACCTCGAGTCTTTGCTGATTGGGTCCTTGAAATGCACGAAAATGATCCGGAATTCCATCGAAAACTCATCTTGAGTGATGAGGCCCATTTCCACCTCGATGGCTTCGTCAACAAGTAAAATTGTCGCATCTGGGGCTCGGAAAACCCAAGAGTTATTGATGAAAAGCCTCTCTATCCTCAACGTGTGACTGTTTGGTGCGGTTTATGGTCCCGCGAGGTCATTGGACCTTACTTTTACGAAAATGAGGCTGGAGCAACAGTTACGGTGAATAGATTGCGCTATTGACAGATGATTAATGATTTTTTATGGCCGGAATTGAATGGTATTGATCTGGACAACGTTTACTTTCAACAAGACGGCGCTACGTGCCATACAAGCAACGAAACCATTGATCTTTTACGGAAAAAGTTTCCGGACCGTGTTATCTCTCGAAGAGGTGATCACAATTGGCCACCGAGATCTTGTGACTTAACACCTTGCGACTTCTTCCTTTGAAGCCAAGTGAAAGAGAAGGTCTCCGCCAACAGCCCAGCGTCGATTCAAGACCTCAAAGATGGAATTCGTGAGGCTATCGAGGACATAGGGCAGCCACTTTGCGATTTGGTTATGGAAAATTTCATGAAAAGGATATGGTCCTGTAGACGTGGTCGTGGTAGTTATTTGGTTGATGTTACTTTCTATTATTAAGGGCATACCTTCCTCTTTATAATGAAATAAAGATCCGATCTGTTATCTCAAAAAATGGCATTTTTCTTTGAATATCAAAATAACTCCTCTTATTGGAAAGCCCTTTATGTGCGTTCGGAGTCCGTTTTCTAAAATGTGTGCTATAGAGCCTAAATTACTATCCATACAGGAAAAAAGTCTGCTACTAATTTAAAGCTTGGTTCCTTACCTTCCCAAAGGCTACACTTCCTATATACCTTATTAACAAAATAATATAATAGTTTTGATTACACACTAACCTTACCATTTTACGCTCAGTCTGAGTAATAATTGCATGTGTGTATGTTCAGCCGGAGTCCGAATCCGAAGCTGTAGGCATCTACATTCGATACCATCAGCTCGCGGCATATCATGACGGCACAGCGTCATATATGTGCAATGATTACACAGCTGAGAGTTTTAATTAATCTTTCCGCATTTATGTACAAATTTATCCAAATCTTAAAAAATAGAGAACTAAGGGGGTATAATAGCAGCGTACAAATCGATTTCAAGGGTGTGGTATGTATATATGCCCTTAAAAAATTTCTAATAATAAAATGCATAAAAAACATAATCCCGGAAAACAAAATCCCTAAAAATCAAAATCATTATAAAACGAAATCTTGAAAAAAAACAAAATCCCTAATGCTAAAACCCTACATTTAACATTATTTTTCAACAATGTTAAAATCGGGATTGATATAGTGTAGCTCAATTACTCCTAATTCATATGTACCCAATAATTCTTATCTATGAGTCAGCTCCTATTCTGATGTGTTAAATAAAATTATTGAATGCATATGTTCAGGCAGCAGACATATAACATACATACATACAACAACGCATTTAATTTCCATTCAATAATTTCTGTTCAATTTCTTGCATTTCTTCAATTTAGAGTTTCACAATAATATTGTATGGTAAGCAATTATAAAAAATTCTATAAATCGTAAATTGCTTATTTGCAACAATCAGCAAATTGATTATATATGAAAAGCCAATAATGAAAAATAAATTTGTCATTAAGTTTTAATGTTCAATAGAAAATAGTAATTTTACTGTACGTCGTCTCTATGTCTTACACTGCACTAATTATAGGCAGTATAACTGTCCAAGAACAAGAAAGAGTTCCTTCGCTATACAAATATTTTGGTGACCCCGACGTGATGCAGGCTATCATGTATCATACAATCAGCCAATTCAAGTAGACATATTCGAATCTGTTGTAGACGACAGCCTCAATCAACATGGATTAATTTGGAAACCAGAAAGAAGCAACTGGCAAAGAGATCCAGACCATCATAGAAAATTATAGAAAAGATCCCTCAACCCGAAAAGATCTGGGTTATTTCAAAAAAAGATTGCGCAGACTACAAGCAGCATGGAGCAGTATTGCATAACCAATACTTACTTCGTAAAGAATTATTACAATGTTGTCAAAGAAATCTCCGAAGCTTACCAAGAGCAGATGACGAATTACATAGATGAATTGGAGGCTAGAGCAATGCTGATAATAAAAAAGAACACTAATGTAAAACTTCCTATTATTGAGAAGGAAACGAAGGTACCATCCCAGTCTCTGGATCAGAATAAGCCACAAGATGCAATCAAGATAGACGTCCGGTTTGAATCACACCAAATGGTTGTCTCGCAAGAAGTTCAGAGAGTAATAAGAAAACAAAAGGGAGTGGTAGAATCATTAAATCGACTCCTCAATTGCCTTGCAAATAAGAATCAACAGCTGCCTCAATAGTATTATGAAGTAAAACTAAAGATAATCGATCATTATTGGGCTTAAATCGAGCAATACAACACTTGGGTATGGGAGCTAACTGAAGATCTAGCCAAGCTAGATTACATCATCAAGGTTTACCTTGAATGGGTGGAACGCACACAACAAGCACTCATTTCGCTTACGCAAAAAATAAATAGATTTCACCTGTAAGCATCCAACGTTACTTTAGCAGATAATGCAGGCATCAAGCTGCCAAAAATAATGTTGCTTAGTTTCGATTATGACTACCTAAAGTGGACACAGTTTCACGACTAATACGAGCAACAGGTTCATTCCTATGGCATCAGCAAGGCACAAAAAGTGTTTTACTTGACCATCAGCTTAAATGGTGAAGCAAGAGCAGCAACTGAGAGCAACTATGATATAGCCTGGGACATTCGCCAGTCACGCTACTAGAACAAAAGGTTATTATGTGCAGCACTTCTGAATACATTCTTAACGCAACCAAAGCTTTAACATGAATCAGCAGCTGGATTGAAGAGTATTCATGGTGTCACAAGGAGTGCATCCATAGTTTGAAGAACTTGGGGATTGGTACAGAATGTTGGAGTCCATTACTTGTGCATCTGGTCATCAAAAAGTTTGATAAACATACTCATTTACTTTATGACCAATCCTTGGAATCGCCAAGAAAGAACTACCTACCATTAACCAGCTATTGAAATTCTTGAAGATGCGATTTCAAACATTTGAGGCATTGAGAAGAAGCAAACATACATCTGGGCATGATCGTCGTGTAACAAAGAAATCATTCACAAACAAGTCAAGAACTATAGCCATAACCTTGGTCAATGTCAGCATTTGCGTCATATGCAAGAAAAATCACCCTCTTTACTCGTGCAAAGAATTCTTATTGCAACATCCAACAAATCGTTTCAGCTTTTTAAAAAAAAACACAATTGGTGTATTAACTGCATGAAGAAAGGCCATTCAGTTACACGCTGCACTTCGAAAAACAACTGTGCCAAATGTTCCAAAGGTACAATGCACTGCTACACAACAGCGACACCACTCAAGATTGGCCAATCTGCATAGTCAAGTACACAACGCAATCCAACAAGCAACAAGGAAGTGATGCGACCTCTTGTGCAGAGTGATACCACTGCCCTTCACACAGCAACCAGCAACATATTGGCTGAGAAGACAATGCTAGCTGCCCGCTCTAATCAACTGGACTCCACCTATATACTGCTAGGAGCAGCTTTAATAGAATTGATCAACCAAGATGGAGCTATAGAACAGTGTCGAGCTATTATAGATTCCGGGTCGAAGCTAAACTGTATAACGGAAGATCTAGCAAAGAAACTGGATATCAGACAAATTACAGAATCAATGTACATCAGTGGCATTGGAGAGCATACCCAAACGGCGCAATATCGTGCAAGCGTGCTTTTACGTTCAAGAGTAAACAATTTCTCAACTCGTTTGGAAGCATTTGTTCTAACCAATATTGCTACCTATCAACCCGAATTAATCGATATCAACTCTAGGTCAATTCCACGCAATATCCAGATCGAGACTCGGCAGGCCTGGTCAGATTGAGTTTTTAATAGGCGCCAAGCTTTATTATGAACTAATGTCCTTTGGACAGATTAAGCTTGGTCCAAAGAAAGAAACCTGATTTAGCGACATGTGGCATTTGCAGTAAAAGTGAGGAAATCGATGATCTCTTGGAAAGGTTAAGTAATAGTAACAGAACAGAGATATGTAAACCAATTCAATCAGAACTTCGAAAGAACCAGAGAAGGAAGGCTCATTGTGAAATTGCAATTTTCTAACGATTCCAAGAAACTAGGAGAATCAAGGGACATCGCACTAAAAAGATTTCTGCAGATAGAACGAAAATTCAGCAGACATCCTACAATAAGGTCGCAGTACGGTGAATTTATGAACGAATACAACAAACTTGGGCATATGAAGAAAGTAAACCTTACTGAGATCGCCAACTAGTATTATTTCTTACCACACCATTATATGTTAAAGACTGACAGTGACACTACCAAGCTCAGAGTGGTGTTTAATGCATCCGCAAAAACTTAATCCAATAGATCGTTAAATAATAACCTACAAAAGGGTTCCACTACCGAAGATGAATTACTTTCAATTCATATCCGACTGATTGCTAAGATTCGTTTTCACGACTGACATCGAAAAGTTGTATCGGCAAGATCTACTTGATGACAACGATTAAAACTAACAGCTGATACACCTTTGATAACCTTCAAACTTTGCACAGTTACATACGGATTAACTTCAGCACCATTTCTGGCAGCAAAATGCCTGCAGTCTTCCCAAGGCACGGAGAGAGAACGGTTCCTATTGGGCGCAGAAGTTTTGAAAAGGGACTTTAATATTGACGTTGTAATGACCGAATGCAACGACAAACAAATAATTTACTTCAGTCAGCGGGTTTAAATCTGCGAAAGTGGTGTTAAAATCACCCACAATTACTTCAAAACATTCCAAGAGATGACATTGCGCTAGCGCTCAACTCTAATGAGGAATCAGAAGAACACATTAAAATGCTTGGTCTGACCTGGCTACCAAAAACGGATCCCTTTGCAATAAGAGCAACTTGGCAAGACACCAAACGGACTACCAACCGAACTATATTGTCTGACATTGCATATATATTTGACCGTCTATGCTTCGTGAGCCCCGTTACTGTAACGGCACAGATTTTTATACAGAAGCTATGGTCGCTGAAGCTGGACAGGGATGCAGCCATAACCACTGAAATGCACACAAGCTGGCTTAAATTTCGAGAAGGTCTAAAGCCACTAAGCGATATCAACATTCCAAAACATGTTGTCTCAACTCAACCACCTAGTTCAGTACAAATTCATCGGCATCTTAACGAGCCTATGGGGCTGCAATTTACGTCAGATCAATACATATTGAATTATGCGTCGCAAAATTAGCTGCTCAATTGACTCAACGTATTGTAAGATATAAAGCTGAATAGTCAAAAGATCTACTATTGGACAAATTCAGAAATCGTTCTCGCATGGATTAATTCAGAGTCTCCTTCATTTCATACCTTCGTCGTCATTCAGAGTCAAACGAATGCAGAGCAATGGCGACATGTGAAATCCAGTGAAAACTCTGCAGAGCTTGTATTTCTTGGAATACCCGCAGAAAAATTTAAGAAATGCAATATTTAGTTTTACGGTCCATCATTTTTAAATGGTTCAAACCGGATTTGGCCATCTAATTACTCCAAAGTGAATACTGATGTGGAAAAAAAATCTAAGGCCGCGTTAACCGCCTCAAGAGAATACTCACCATTCAGCAGTGCCATATATCACGGAAATTCAATATAGAGGCTGCATAGTATAATGGCTTACATTCTAAGATTTAATTATAGCGCCGAAGAATCAACAGAAAATGAGCGAGTTTTCAGTAAGCATTCAGGAATTAAAATAAGTACTTATCATAATATTAAAAGAGGCACAGCAACAAGGCTTCATGGATGATATCAAGCAACTAAATCGAATTACAATGGTTAACGACAGTAGTTCCGCAAATAGCCTCGGATCCTTCATTGACGGGAAAGGTATGATACGACTAGGAGGAAAAACCAGAACACTCAAATCTATCATAAGTCAAAACATCCAATATTGCAGCCTTGTGCTCACACAGTCATCAAGCTACTAATGACAGGCATTCATAACAGCAACCTCCATGCTGGCTACCAAACCTTACTGGCACTTACACGACAAAGATTTTGGCCAATCTGGGGAAGACTACAAACAAACCCAAGCTCATGACACAGTTATTTGAAATCTCCCCATAGCCAGACTTCAATCAGCTAAGGCATTTATAAATTCCGGAGTGGACTTTTGCGGCCCTATTTGAACACATTTCAAATTAAGAGGCAAACTTCCTCAAAAATCAGATATCGCAGTACTCTACTGTATCGCTATAAAGGCAACGCATCTAGGAGAGGTGATCGATCTCATCACAGAAGGATTTCTCGGAGCTCTTGAGAAGTTTATAGGCAGGCGAGGGAATTGTGCATTGTCTGATCTTATATTAAGACACCGCTACAAACTTCATGGGAGCCCGAAATCAGCTAAGAGAGCTTGAAGACATCATACACTCAAATTAATCTCTAGAGAAGATTATACAAGGGTGTCGCTGCAGCTTCTCTGATATATGAAGCGTTAACTACACTCACATCTTAGATCGAAGCCATAATGAATTCAAGGCCAATAATCGCATTATCATCCAACCCGAATGATCTCACAGTATTACCACCCGGACATTTTCTCATGGGGGAGCCCCTGTCTTCAAGCATTATCCCACATTCAAGTACAACGAGAAGATGGAAAATGGTATCGCATATTGACGTCGATCTGATGTCAATGGTCTCACGAATATCTACGTGAGCTGCAGCAATAGCATAATTTTCCTCCCCTCAAATGGCAGCTCGGAAGGATTACCCATACAATTCAGGGAAAGGACGGCTTGGTTCGAGTTGCTGACTTCAAAACTACGTCTGGAACGTTTAGAAGACCGATATATACATAAACTGGCACCTTTGCCAGTAGATTATGAAGATGATGTACGAGCGAATCAAACACAAAAAAGGTTTCCCAGACACAGAACTGACAAAGATCAAGAGGTCCAGGACATGCCAAAATGTCACAACGTTTCGCAAGCTTTGCGCTCACTATGCTCTTATTCATGTCTCATACTGGTGATTCTAGGAAATTCACCAGTAGAAATATCGCCGTTCAACTCCCAGCCGGGTATCTATTCCGAAAGCTTAGACTCTAACCATTATATCTCAAATGAGTGGAATCTAGTGGTATACTACGACATGGACAATTATTGGAAGGAGCTCAACAGCATCAGTAATGGCATCAACAAACTACAAAAGATCTGCAATATCTCAACAGACACATTCTACTGCTCACTGATTCTGAAGCAATTCACGATCTTGCAGCATGAGTTGATCAGCAATATCGAACTAGTCCTATCAAATGCATGGAAACGTACTGCTACAGCCCCATTAGATATAGTAGGCAATGTAGCTAACTCTATATTTGGAGTACTTGACTCTGAATGTGCAGACAAGATGGCCTCTACTATTAACAATATAAGAAACAACGAGGATCATTTGTTGAGCTTAATGAAAAATCAAACATCCCTAATTGATTCTATTGCCAGCATTTTGAAGAAGGACGAAGAAATTCTCATGCACCATTTCAATGAGCTAGACTTTTCGCTACGTCAAATAATCAACAACTTCAACAAAGACTAGCACAGCTATTTATGTCATTAGCCATGCAGTTAACGTTAATGACATCAGCTTACTGACGCGTACAAGCTACTATGCAAGATATAATCATAGACACACATCACGGCAAGATAAACTCTCAGCTTCTTTCTCCAAGATAGTTGAAACAAGAACTAATTACGATAAAGGACCATTTACCAGGAACAGGAATGCCAGGAAATCGCGAAATTTTGACTCATATCAACAGTTTAATGACTATAGAAAGGCGAGTCGCCGACAAATAACTTATATTCAGAGTCAAATAGCCACTCTTTGCATATGAAGAATTCGAACTGTTTCGCACTATTCCTGATCCAGTTCAATCAATTACACCTTCATGGTTAACAAACCTTCGGCTGATTTCATAGTAATTAACGTGCATTGGGACCAATGTTGCCCGCTTAGCGCCCAAGAATTGGCCACATGTGAAACTATGGAAATGGCTGCTTAAATGAGCAAGCAAATACACCCTTTATACAGAAAGAGAGCCAACTACAGCGCCTGTCAAATGAATTTCATTAATCAGGTAACATCTTCGCTGAACGGTTAAATAATGGAGACTGAAAGCAACCCCAACTGGATACAATTATTCCATCCAAAACAATGCACAATAAAGCAAGAGCTCATTACTGTTCAAGCCCACAATGTCAACCCGAGCGGGATGCGGTCATCACTTCTGCCAACAGAGAATTTGGGAGATCTCATTTCATCAAAGCACCTGAAGGAAATGCAGCACAGTCCTATACCAAAGTTAACCTAATAATAAGTTAAGAAGCTGTAGAGCAAAATGGGAAAAGTTCTGGTGTTTTTTAGAATGAAACAAGTAATTTCATATACTTTCCTCTTTTGCATTAATGGGGGAAAAGAACTTGTCTATGCACTACTGTAGTGCAACTGAGACAACGAGGTAAAAACAAAAATCGAGAGAACATAGGATTACCCGAACGACAAAATCTTATTTAATCCCTCAAAATCCTTTCAACCTATTCATATTAATGTACTTCGGGCCACACTACCTCCCATTTTAAAGAAAAAGATAAATTTCGCTTTGGCCCAGATGCTGAAAGGAGATGTAAAATTCCTCTCAAATGAAATTCTCATTTTTCCCGAAAATATCAGAGAATCCAGCATGATTTGTCCCACTTAATCTCTTCATAGCAAAACGAATGTAAACAGAAACATGTGCTGTTCAAATATCATAGGATTACAGCAACAACATGTGTCCTTCTAGTCCTTTTACAACAACAACATGTGTCCTAACATTATCAATATTTCATGAAAACCGGTTTTCACAAAAGCGCGAGAGCATTTTATGAGAGTAAAACGTGAAAACTCCGCCCCTTCTCATTTATTTACGAAAATGAAATACATATTTGCCATTCTGTTTCGGTACATGCAACTTGCGCTTTCATATTTTTTATCTTTGTTCATAAAATTTTTAAAGAGAGTTTGATTTATTTTCGATTTTTTTTCTTTCTTCCTTCCTTTTTTATCCGTGTACATTTTAAATGTAAAACACTCGGAAATCTCACCAGCTTCTTAACTTATTATTAGGTTAACTTTGCCTATACACTATCAAGCTCACTCGGATAAGCTCCAAAAGCTACACGAAGGGATTGCCGAATTACGAAGAAACCAACATTTACCAAACGAAATCAAGCCAGTCGATATTCATCAATTCACCTTGGGCTACTCACCATTTATCATTGGATTGCTTATTGTCGCCTGCTTGATATACAGGTGGGCAAAACAAAACTGTAATGTTGCACACACACATACATTCACACACATTAATGCACACCCACACACACGCGCATGCATGAACATGTCCGCACCCATACGCATACACACGCACACACAACTTTGAAAAAATTTGAAAATATGCACTGACAAACAACGTCCCGAATAATATTTTCCACCACGAAAACTCTTATCACAAGAGCATGGTATTAGGTTACCAAATTGCAAATCGTGAACATAGCCCGTGATTGGACATATACATTTACGTACATTCACGTCCTATAAGCAACAGTTATAATTTTTTCAAATGATGAAGCATTTTTGATCCTGTGCGAAGGTACTCGGGCATCGAAGACAAAAAGCTCGATGAGTTCGTTTTAAAATCTCGGCGGTGCGGTAGTAAGTAGAAAAACTTCGGTCGGCTCTGATATGAGAAGAAAAATAATTAAAGTGTCTGTTAAATGATAGATTAGAAAGTGAAACTAGCCAAGAAGAAAGTAAAACGTACAGAAAGCTAAAGGTGCCTTAAGTAAGTTTCTGGTTTGAATATACACAAGAAAGTTTAAAAGAATAAAAGCAACGGACATTAACTAGAAAATAAGAAAAGTTTTTTTGTACAAGTAAATAACACCCAAGTTGCATTTGTGCCTAGCTGTTTCTTAAGGTTTCATTCTGCACACCATGACGTTATGATAACGTCGAAGGTTTAAAGCTAGTGTGGAAAAATTTCGTAGCTAGTATTCCTTTTAAATAACAATTACCAATTGGGCATATAATAGGCATATTTAAGTAGAAATGCCTATCTCGTACCTAAATTGAAACAATTCTTAACTTAGTAACTATTCCTAATAAGTAGTAATTATTACGTTCCATTATAGGAAATGTTTCCCTTTTTCGACTGAATAGTTTCTTGTTTGGGGAACTAATACTCTTAAAGGAACTGTAACTAAAATGTTTCAAATATTATAGGAGTAATTTTGGGAACAAAAGGCACGAACTTATTAAAACTGTTTCTATTTGGGAATACACAAATATTAATTGCATGCTTGAAAATTTAAACGTCAAATGAGAATTAAAAGTGTTGTTTATATAATTTTTAATCAAAAAGTGCAGGCTTGTTTAAAGAAAAGACTGTTCAAAACCACAACCACTTTTTATAGAAGATTAAAAGCACTAAATAAAATTAAAGGAATAACCAGTTACATGCAAGAGCAGCCCCAGTCGCAGCGGCATTCGGAAGATATTAGCATCTTTAATGATCACAATTACAGTCAATCCGTTGAAAATAATACAGTTAAATGTATTAAAGAGACAGATGGTGATATAAAACACCTAAATCAAGAATATGATCTTGATTGTGGTGATGATAAAATAACACATCGGGCCTGAAATGATCTTTTGTCGTTGCTACGCTTAAATAAAATGGGATTCTTACCGACAGATAGCAGCACGTTATTGAATACTTCTAGTATAATAGAAAATATTTTTGAAATGGGTAGTGGGAAGTATTGGCATGCGGGATTAAAAAAATAGTTTGACAAGAATGTTTTAAAAATAAAAAATTCAACAAGTATATCGTTAATTGTAAATGTTGACGGTTTACCAATAAATGCAAGCTCAAAAGTTGAGTTTTGGCGAATATTATGTGCAGCAGCCGAAATGCCAGATTTACCTATAATAGTTGCAGGAATATACTGTGGCGATACAAAACAATTATTGCAACCATTTTTAAAAGGCTTTGTTGCAAAGATGCTATCAATTTATGAACATGGTGTGAATGTAAATGGACATAAAATCAGTGTAAAAATTAAATTCCTTGTATGTGATGCTCCTGCTCAGCGGTCGGCGTTTGGTTTGACATGTTGAGAGAAAGGCACAAACAAGGAAAAGTTTCTATTTAGGAACTTTCATAAGCACAAGGCGGGAATCGTGTCATATTGGGCACTTGCAAAGAAAATACGGAGGCCATTTCAGACACAAACAAGGAAAAGTTTCTATTCGGGAACTTATGAAACACAACACAGTAATCGTGTCATATTAGGCATCTGCAAAGAAACAGACTGGGAAAAATTCTCATTTTGAAACTCCTGGCTAAAAGATTCTTCTAACATGGCGTCATCTTAAAATGATTTATATTGAAAAATTCAAAATTGATCTTCTATGAAATTAGCTAGAAATTCTTCAAAATGAGATTACTTAGATTCTTTCATTTCAAATTACGGGAAAAATGCGAAGAGAACTTTTCATCTCAAATGAAGATAATAATTTTCTTAAATAAATATTAATTAGATTTGAATGTTGTTAAAAGTTCATTTTTCAGAGGGAGTAGCATTTTTTATCGAGCTAATATATGAATATTGACAAAGAATTTTTCTGCGTTCAAATTTTTGATCTGCAGAAATAAACAAATTTTCTTAGGAAAGTCCCATGAAATAATTATAAAACAATATGATTTTGAGTTACTTACGAACAAAAACATATAAAATCCACACACGTTCAATTATATAATATATTTTGATTCATATACATATTAAATATCATATGTATTTGATCAACATACCTATATATAAAAGAAAATGTAATGCGAATACACACATGCCAATAATTATGCATGAGTGTTACTCAAGGGGCAGATTTAGGCATATTAACGTAAATGTTTCTTTATCATGTTACATCATAATTTCGAAACAATAACTCCTTTATATTCCTAAAAGGTATCTTTTTAGGAATTGCGTTGCTCCACTTCCGTATCGTAGATGTCGCATTAACGTAGTTGTTTCGAAACACGTGTTTCCAAATGGAAACATGTTTCGTAACAACGACGTCTCCACGTTAAATCAATGATCCTTGGGAAAGTAAATAAAGAAGTGTAAGTGTATTAAAAGGAAAAAGGGAAATAATATATAGACAGGATCAAGGAAGCCGGTTAAAGTTACTAAAACATAAGTGCGTGAAAAGCCTTGATCCTCCACGAACTAAAAAGACGTTTAAGAGCAAGTCCAGGAGTTGGGCACACCCTCCCCGTTAACCCGGAGCTGAGTCTGGATTCGGGGGTATTTATTTTCGGTCACCTCCAACGCTCCTGGTAGTACAGCTTTTACTGCCTCTGCTCCAGGCGAGCAAGCAGACACCCCCTCAACGAAGTGCAAAGTACCAACGCAGGACACTTGTGGGATTTAAAATTTTACCTGAGCAACAAAGAGGGAGACGAGCCAGGAACAACTATCCCTCCAGGATCAACAATTAGAGCCAACAACTCCACCAGCAGGCGAGTCGACGGGCGGCACAAAGAACAACCCGTCCTTACAACCAATAAGTCCTCAAACTTTCCCGCTGGACGATTCAAGGAACAACCCGTCCCGGCGAACCGGAAGTAACGGAGTAACAACCTTCCTTGTCGGGCGACGAAAAGGAATTTCCGCTCCGGCTCCCAGGAGACAACCTAATCACAAAGGCAGCATCTGAAAAAACAGTTACAAACAACCCCCAACCTCCAACTCAAGCAGGAGATCATCCAACAGGAGCCAGACTAAAAAGTGGTATGGCGTTAACTGGTCTCAAACAACTAAGTTCTAGTACAAGTTTAGATTTAAATTTATATTTACAAAATTTAGAAAAACAAGTCCGAGAGTCTGCCGGAATTTCTGTTGTTCAGTGCGACCAGATTGATTAACAAATTTCTTCTTCCAGAAAGAAGATATTCGAAAAAATCGAGCAGTTTAGACAACAGAAAACATTTTAGAAACAGAAAAATTCCGAGCAGCATTCATAGTCCAGTTAGCAGGTGGTTTTTCCCTACAAAACGTGGGGTAGTTATGATTTTTATATATGTTATTTATTTCTGGGCCCTAATGAAAAATCCGAGTTGAGACTCTTAATGGGGCTTCGCGCGGTCCGCCATCTTGGATTAAAGGTACCAAAAATTGTTTTTTTCAAAATTATCCTTAAACAAAAATGTAAAACCATAACTTTGAAGAAGACTAAATTCCCTACATTTTTTATAAACACACTTTTTTTGTAAGTCTGATGTCTAACGAGCTACAGCGGCGGAAACGTGAACATTCTTCCAAAAAAATGTATACATATAGTACCTGTTTCGTCCATAGGACAGGAGGCGATAGTAGTCACCTAGTCAAACAAAAATTGTATGGCAAGGAGGGAGGCGCATCTCAACCGTTTCGGAGTTACATGATAATTAAGAAAATTCGATAGTCTTTCACAAAATACCTTGTATTTAAAAAAATCATAGCGTACGGCCACTTACATTGCTCATTGTATGCAGAACTTCATAACTTTTCCAACGACTGGTCAACCAGCCCCGTACTCCTCTTTCCTAGGAGTTATGATGGCCCAAACTAAAGATAATTTATTCCCTTAGTGACTGAAAATACTTCATTATACTTCATTTTAAAAAATATGTCTAATTTCGGCATGTCCTGAATAGGTTAAGAACTAATAAATGTTTAACGGCTACAGTGAGCACAGAGGTATAAATGTAAAATTAAAGAGGAGAATCCACAATTTACAGTTTTTATAAGAAAAATTATGTTTCGTCAAAAAAAAATTTTGAAAGTAAAAAAAAGGTAAGAAAATCCGAAAGTCTTAGTTTAGCCCCACCATAACTCCTGAGAGTAGAGGAGTGCGGGGACATACAATGAGTTCTATAAGTGGTCGTACACTATGTATTTTTTTAAATACAAGGTATTTTGTGAAAGACTACCGAATTTTCTTAATCACCATGTAACTCCGAAACGGTTGAGATGCAACTCCCCCCTTGCCATACAATTTCTTGTTTGACTAGAAGACTACTATCACCTTCTGTCCTATGGACCACCATATAAATAGTACTATCTGTATGCATTTTTTTTTTTTTTTTTTGAAGAATGTTCACGTTTCCGTCGCTGTAACTCATCAGACTTACAAAAAAAGTGTTTTTGCGAAAAAAGTGTAGGGAATTTAGTCTTCTTCAAATTTATGGTTTTGCATTTTTGCCGTAGGATCAACCGTTGATGAATAATATTGAAAAAACCAATTTTTGTTACCTTTAATCCAAGATGGCGAACCGCGCCGAGGCCCACAAGGGTCTAAACGTGGATTTTTCATTAGCACCCTTAACTAAATAACATATATAAAAATCACAACTACCCCACCTTCTGTAGGGCAAAGGCCTTATTTAGTCCCTATTGACTGGACAAACAATAATTTCGACAGATTCTCTCGCTGGCTTGCTGTAGAAAATAAGTGCGTGAACCCGATTTTGAGTCCTCAGCAGCGGAAATTACCCTCAATTGACTGTGCGATTCTCTTCTGGCAACCAGCAGTAGCGACACAAGTTTTGGTGAGGTATCCCCTGAAAATATAAAATTTTAATCAAAGTTGCGAAGCAGCTCAAAAGTTGATATCGCAGACTACATAAAAGTATCGAAATTTGCGACGAAACTGGTTCCTCTGTTGTCGGGTGAGTCAAGTCCTAAATTAGGCATAGAGATTCAGACATTCTTGAGTTATTGTAGGCAAGTAACACTGTGCTTGTCGGCAGAAGAACAAACTATATTTCTAAAAATTCTCCCAACCAGACTTTGAGTTGAGGTATACCAGCTGTTCATATCAGATCTCTCTACGATATTCAGACGGGTAGAGGAACGTCTAAACCGGACCAGGAAATGGTAATTAACCGAATTACTACACGTCAGTTCCCTCTCGAGACATTAGGAGTTATTAACTTTATGTAAAGAATCGGCTGACTCAAAAATATAGTGCAACAGTAGCCCAGCCAGTAAAATCCAAGTTGAAGGATTAAAGTAATGCCAATACCTGTTGACAATAGGTAAAGGAACTTTGGATGAACTCACCCCAAGACTAGATATGGAGCGGCGCCAACAAAGCGCTCCGTACCTACATCTACCTGTGCAATGTAATCCAAAGGTCCCTCTGAATTACCCGGCTCAAACACAAGCAAATCCGTTGTCACCAAACAACCCGACAAACTTAAATACACACCAACATGAAAATGCACTATGACACAATATCCAGCCAACTAGTGCATTCCATTCCCAGCCTATATAGTTTAAACATACATAAGTATTAAGTGACAGAGAGATAAGTGATATTGCAAACAAAATAAATTCAAATGTAATAAATAAAAATAAAATTTTGTGTTAAACCAGTTCTAGTTCTGCAAATTAAGAGGCCATACCTATTCAGAATGCCTAAAATGAAAAAAAAAAACGTCGTATTGTGTAAAGTGTAAAATGTATAACCACGACGTGCGAGATTATAGGCGCAAACATTTTAACCACACCCAGCCTGCTAAAATAATATACTAAAAACAAAGAATTCTAAAGAAAACATTCTCGTTTTGCCTTGTCAGGCAGTAGACAGGCCAAGCAATCCCAGTTCTAAGAATAATGTCTCAGAAAACAAGTGCTTCTCGCTAGATGAAAATAAGCACGAAAGGAATGCAGAGCTATTTCCTGACCCTTGGGTATCCTACTCCAAACTTCCTAAAGCATACATTACCAACAACTAATCAAGGTGACAAGTCCGCCCGCCAAGTAAAGGCGGAATTACAATGGACGCAACGGAACGCAACTGAGCGGAGAGAAATGTCAAACCGGTTTTCTTTGTATGCTTTTCAAATGGAGTTTCGCACAGTGGACGGACGAAAACGCAGTCGTACACAGCAAGTTTAATAAAATCTGAAATTAACGCAACTGAACGGATAAACATAACCTCAAATTAGCTTTGGGATTGTTTATTTTGTTCCGTCAAGCGAAACTGTGCTGCGGTAAGTGTGTAATAAGCAGAGTCGAAATGGAATGAAAAGAGGTTTTTGATTTTATCCATATTAGTTTATAAATTTTGGGTCAAACGTCATTGTCATTTTCAATTAATCATGCGTCCATTGTAAGCAGCTAACCTCGACGTCCTTTTTACTGCGTAAATTTGACATTTGACACCGTTCAGTTGCGTTCCGTTGCGTCCATTGTAATTCAGCCTTAAGCCCGATGCCGATGAAGTGTAACTGCATATATCAACACATATGTATATTTGGCATATAAATATTAATTTCGCAATTTGACTCAGCGATGCTAGACGTACGATAATTCTCGTACATGTACGCGAATTTCTACTCAGGTACGATGTACGAGGAGAAATGTATTCTCGTACGAGCATTTCGGCGTCAAATGTTTTCCAACCTGAATTTTCACACTGTGAAAATACTTCTAGCAAAAGAGCGGTAAAATACAATTTAAGAAAAATAAGCAGAACCGTAACCAACGGAATATACAAGCCATGAAATAAACTTGAAAAGGCATTGCGGCCAACATTACATACATACTTTTTGCCTTGTCTTACTGCAGGTGTTTTTCATATAAAAGTAGCTTGGATTTGGTTCAAACACCATAATTTCGAACATGAAGTTTTTATCAATTTATGATTTCAACAATTAGGCAACGATACATTACAATTACAACGATACATTACAAGTCGCTTCCTAATGGCAACATATGATGTAAACAATGTATCACAAATTTCTTTTCAATTGTTTTTACATTCGGGGAAACTCAGACAAATTTGTTTACATGAGGTGATTCACTCAGTTTTGAACCATTGGCGGTGAAAAATATTGTGTTGTAGTAATTTGCAATGAGCTACAAAAAAGTAATATAATATAATATAATTAAGGAACAAGCTCTCAACAAAGACCGTGATAGTAGGAGCACTCCGTTCAGCTCAATGTGTTAAAACGCAGTCGAAAGATTGCTTCAAACCAACCACCCAAATGAAAAGTCGCACGACGTGGGCATCATGTGTGATGACCTGATGACTGGGGGGGATACAGATCAGTGACACACACACCCCCCCGCACACGTAGCCACACACACTCACGCGCGCGCGCGGATGTGGATGTGTGTGTATGCACAATCGGATGTGTGAGCGGATGTGTGTGTGTGTGGCTAAGTGTGCGGGGGGTGTGTGCGCCCCCCTCACCAATTGCGTATACATACTGTATGCATAAATAGCCACATCCTTAATAAACATCAAGGTTTAATGGCGAGAGAATTCAATTGTAACGCAAATTTACTAATAGCAACCAGTCAGTTCTAGATTTAACTAAGAGCTACGCGAGAATTTAGCCACAACCAGAATTAACTAAATATTCTTTAGTTAATACTAATTCTAACAAAACGCTCTCGTTAATTCTAGTTTTAACTGTGTTATATTAGTTAAAACTAGAATTACCGAGAGCGCTTTGTTAGAACTAGAATTTCCTACTAAAATCGGGTTTTGACGGATTTCCTGTTTTGACTGTAACATATATTCGAAAAACCACTGCAAAAATCAAAATCGCTCAAATGGGTGACCATACGAAATTTCATATGGGCAGTCATCTAAGGTATCATAAGAATTGGTCTTAGACCAATTTTGGCTTTTTTAGTTGTTACTTTCTAAATTTCGCTGTTTGGGTAACTGCTTGTTGCGCACCCCTTATCACGCAACCTAGGTAGCTCAGTGGAGAAGGATCTTGGGACCCAGCGGACTCGTGGATTCAACCGACGCCACGTGGATTTTCAATAGAAAAAGAAACTTGCAAAATTGATATGTTGTACAGTAGTATAGGGCAAAAGGAATGCAATTCTTTTTGATAGACTTAAATGAAAGAGAATATGTATAGGATTACGTTATAATTCCAGGAGGTACAAGTTAATTACATCGATATATATGTATATACATATTCTAAAATTCTTATAAATGCCGTAAAAGGCCGGAAATTAACTAATAAAAGAAAGGAAAATCCTTAACTTTGGATAGATCTCTCAAAAGCATGTGGAAGGCACCAAAACTGTCCCAAAAAAAAAAAATATCACCCCAGTTAAAGCGAACACCGCCAATTCTGAGGTTCCTTCTCACCACTTTGTCTGTTGTACCATTTTATACCCTAGATGAAATCATAGGGGTATACTAAGTTTGTCATTCCGTTTATAACACCTCGAAATAATGATGGTAGAGCAAAATGGATTGGACACCCATTCATAATATGCGCATGATAACTCGAGAAAGCGTATACTTAAAGAGCTGAAATTTTGTACACGGACTTTAAAAAAAAAGTAAAATTGCCATATAAAAATTTCGTTTTCCGCTATATATTTGGACACTGCCTGAGAACGCATCGATGTAGAGAGCTGAAATTTCGTACATGATGTTTTTACTACATTAGCAAATAAAATGTCAAAAATGGACTAAATCGGGCAACTACTTCTTGGTGTTGCCATATAAAAATTTCGGTTTTTTACGTATACTTTGAAAACGATCAGTCCAAGACATTTTTATTGTACTAAAAACTTCTGCAGAATACGAAATCCTATAAAATTGGTTATTACCATTTTTTCTCTGCGACAAACTGGTCTAGAAATATATGCGAAAAACAACTTCAAAATCAATACTTGAATAGATCGGTGACCATACGAAATTTAATACGGGCATTCATCTAGGGTATCATAAGAATTGGTCTTAGACCAATTCTAGCTTTTTTACTTGTTTTTTCATTTATCTTATTTCCCACTAACTTCCTTTTCTTCTAGTTTAAATTTCTTGTCTTCTAATTTTAATATTCTTTTCTTTTAATTTTAATTTGCTCTGGCAGTTTCTGGAAACTTCTACTCTAGTCGCCTCCCACCAGAAAAAAAAAAGTGCTCGCTTCACCTACCGGACAAAGAGACATAGCCATTCTTTTCGAAATCGATGTCCGATATCTGACAAAACTTGAGCTTGTCAGCGATACGCTATCGACATTACCGCCGGGATATTTAAAATTTGATTGCTCATTCTTTGAATTGATTTAGTTTAGTTTATTTATCCCATGCTTAAGGAAATATTAACTCTGTTCACATATCTGGTTGGTTTTCCTCCGTTCGGACAGCTAAATCTTTCGTTTATCATGTTCTGAAGCTTATTATGAGTTTATTTAAGGAGAGCACGAGGTTCAGGATTGTTTCTATATTTAAAATAAATCAACTGTGATCTCAGCTTCTTGTTTTTAGTGGACACATCCGCGTTAACAAAAGGATTTCTAAATATTTAGACACTGCCTGACAACGAGTGCACGTAGAGGGCTGAAATTTGGTACGTGCTGTTTTTAATGAATAAAATTTAAAAAATTGACTAAATCGAGCAACTTCTTCTTGGTGTTGCCATACAAAATCTTGGTTTTTCACTATATATTTGGAAACTGTATGAGAACGCGTCGACGTGGAGAGCTGAAATTTTGTACATAGTGTTTTCATAAAAATTGGAAATACAAGTTCTAAAATGGACCAAATCGGGCCACCATTTTTTGGTGTTGCCATACAAAAAGTTAGGTTTTCACTGTATATTTGGAAACTAACTGAGAACGCGTCTACGAGGAGAGATCAAATTTTGTACACGGCGTTTTTAAAATAAAATTAAATTTAAGTTAAAAAATGGGACAAATCGGACAACTCCTTCGTAGGGTTGCCATACAAAAACTTCGTTTTTAACTATATATTTTGGTACTGCAATAGTAAATAAAATTACAAAAAATGCCTGAACCGGGGAACATCTTCTTGATGTTGCCATACAAAACTTTGTTTTTTCACTATATATTTGGAAACTGTCCGAGAACGCATCGACGTGGAGAACTGCAAATTCAAGTTCAAAAGTGAACCAAATCGGCCCACAGGTTTTTGGTGTTGCCATACAAAAATTCAGGAATTCACTGTATATTTGGACACTACCTCACGCGTCGACGTAGAGATCTGAAATTTTGTACACAAGATTTTCTTTAAAAAAAATT
This sequence comes from Dioctria rufipes, assembly GCA_963924295.1. Taxonomy (NCBI): domain Eukaryota; kingdom Metazoa; phylum Arthropoda; class Insecta; order Diptera; family Asilidae; genus Dioctria; species Dioctria rufipes. The sequence continues at coordinate 62,565,978 of OZ002740.1, read as the reverse complement.
TTAATTAAATTCAGAAATGGGACCAATCAGGCAACTCCTTCGTAGGGAAAAAGTGTACGGGAAATTTGTTGAAAAAAAGTTTGGAAAACATATTTAACGTGAAAATTTATTCCTGCTGTAGTAAATTATTTCAAAATAATTTCAATTTTCAAACCAATAGCCCAATAAATTGCTGTCATACAGAAGTTGTGAAAGTTCGTATTGTAAGTTGCTAAACTTTGCAAGGCTCGTCAGGTTGAGGTTCTTAAAGTTATACTGAGGTCGAGGTTGGAAAAGCTAGCACTGTGTTTCGGCCTTTACATGCTTTTTTCCCAATGAGGTAATAACTAAAAGAGGTGTAATCATATGTACGATCTGTATACATGAGCGTTCCCAAAATTGCCCTGCATTTGTGTATGTTTCATTCTGATATTTTTGGTCTTCGCTGTCAAATTCATACTTAGACTTGGTTTGTTTTGGGCTTGGCGCATTGACGCAAGAAAACCCGTGAAATAACCGTAGGGGCATGAAGGATGTATTATACTCACAAACTTTCTACCATTATTAACTTTTTTATGTTCATGTTTGCAAATTCAGTAAATACTTTTGAGTACATATATGCAAATAATATCGATTAAAACTGCGCAAAGGTTGTACAATTTTGTACAGGTGTACAAATTTTACAGCGCGTATGTACAAACAATATCAATGTCAATGTGCTAGAAATGGGTACGTTATATTTGCTCATTTTCATCTCAGAGGAAAATGTTATCAGTTGCTAAAATTATAGATCCCCGCTTTAAAAAAAATTATTTCCCCAATGCACTTTATTGTGCCAAAGCTGTTGAATTTATCCATAACTTTATAACACAGAGCAGTCAAAATTGTCCACATGCAGACAAATCAATGGAGACCAACAAAATTAGGCCACTGAACAGGAGAGCGATACAGGTTCGTTTATTATTTTAGTTAAAAACACGTCTGTCTGCAAGTTCTTTTTCAGTCTCAACAAAGTTCAATTTATGGGCTAATCACAACCGCCTAGTGATTTAAAAAAAAAAAAAACAGAATCATCAGAAGGAAGCTCAGAACGTAGGCAATCGGAAATAGCCCTTTATTTAAGAGCACCGTTGGAACCGCTTCATATTAATCATTTGGAATGGTGGCAGCGCAACCAACTTATATATGTTTTCCATTGTGGCTACTGAAAAGAGAAACAATTTCAAAGGAAAACGCCTTTGTTTTGCAAGTTATTTGCTGCCTTTCTTTTCTCGTTCAGAATGAATTTTTTCAATCCATGTCGTTCTTTTTCTCGAGCTGAACGATTTAGTTTCAATCTGTCATCGATTTTTTCGGACTCCGAATCGTTCTGAATGCATCTGAGTTTTTCCCAGATTCAAGCGGAACGATTTTAATTTGTATTCGTGAATGTGTTGTTTACAATTTGTACGAATTGGTAATAGTTGAGTTTCAGTTGCTTTTGTTGGAAAATAGCTTTATTTTTCATAATCAACAATTTTTACGATTTTATACTTGCTATTATCAAATGGAAGAAATGTCAAAAATTTGAAATGGTTCTGTTCCGTTCCTTTTCTATGAGCACAGAATTAAATTATGACATCGTACTGTCGATTTATACAGATTCATACAGAATGAGAAAAGGAACGCAGCAATAGTTTCTTTAGTCTGTAGATAAGAAGTTTTGGGACCTGAAATTATTCATTTTTATTTAATTCATTTATGCATAATTTTTAGAAAACTTTTATTTTAGAATTGATAATGAAGTAACTTGTTTTCTTATTGTTATTTTTATTAAGTTATAAATAAAGACAACACAATAGTTTATTGCCAGTATCCATACACAAAATAACAAAGTTTTTAAGTACCTACTATAAATTTACGGGAGGGAAAACAATTTTAACAGATAATTATAAATACGTATGAATATCTAAGCTTGATAAGAATGTTGTGTGTAAATATATAAGGTATATGAACATATAAAACAAAAAGATTAAAAGTAGTGATAGCAAGCGAAAGAAACAAAATAAAAAGTAAAACGTGAAAAATTTCAAAGAAGTTAAAGCTAAGATGAATGACGAGAAGACGAGAGCAACAAAGTCTAAACTGAAAAACAGCATATTTCCTATGATCTACCAGTCAGACAGTTGTCCAGAGTATTTAAATCTTAAACATCGATGTTGCTTGTACATCTGTTATATCTAAATTCCAGATATAACCATTTTTTTATATTTCTCATCATGCATTTTCGTAAATAAGTCAATTCTGCGTAATTCATAATATAATTGCGAAATTCTTATTTACACGCATTTAATTCTTCAAAATATTTGCCATTGCGAAGTTCATAATTACGCATAGATCGTAATTCAATCCGTTGAAATTTCCCCATCATAAATACAAAATATTTTCTTATGAGTAATCATAAAAGTTCCTATTAAAAAATAAACAAAAACAATTCTCTTGGAAGAAAATCTTAAATATAAACAAATTCTCCCGAATTGAAACTAAAAGCTTTCAAGTAAACAAAGTCGTAAATCATAAGCTTAATCACCCAAGTGTTTAAAATAAACAACGGATTATTAATAAACAACGGGATTCAAATTACAAGCCAGAATGTTTGGGATAAACAAGTCCCTAGTAAACAAAGGGTTTCAAATTTCAAGGCAACATGACTAATTGTTGATCATGAATTTCTTCACACTACAATCAACCAATGTGTTATGGTAGTCAAAAGGATGAGTGAATGGCTTGGACGTAAAGTCCAGACTGCCAGCGTGAGCTGACAGATCACTCGGTAACAGCGTTGAAGTGCAGGGCGGCACGCTAGTTCGCCTCAGCTATGGGCGGAGAGTGTGGGATGGGTATCACGAAATACCTGCCGCTGTCACCTTACCATGAACAAAAAAATCGTGCCTGTCTTCCTGAGGAGGAGACCACAACGAAAAGCACACAATGATCCAGAAGGGATCGCGTACATCACTTACCCGAAGATAATCCTACGGATCGGGTGACCTGATCCAGTGCCGTCCCCGGCCTCCCATGACATCCTGTCGGCTCGGTTAAGATGTCCCTATTGTTCACCTGTTTGGAAGAGAAAGAGAAACCTCGGGAGAAGGAAAGAGAAAAGAAACAACCTAAGATTTATTCCATTAGGATCTGCTTTAATTGGCGATGATATGAATATATATACATTTCGTTTTTTTTTTGTTTCTTACAATCACCCCCGCAGAGTTAACGATGTTTGTTTGGTATCTTCTATGCGTGCTATGGTAAGTGTCTATTTCCTACTTGGGCCGACACCCTATAAACGATGAAGCAATACTACGCGGGTGTTGGTCTTTATTCACTGCCTCAAATCCGGAAAGTTCTTGGATTGTTTATGCCATACGAATACCAATTCACTGTTTTTTTTTTTTTAAATTCACCACCGAAGAATTGAACACTTTGGTTTGTGTATGGTTTTTTTTTTCTTCCTTTCTTTTTCTTTTTTTTCTTAAATTCACCCCCGAAGCGTTAGGCGGCGAGCTAGATAAACACGTACCAGTTGCATGAGCGAAAGTAAACCCATGGAACTACTCTTCGGCGCTAACGCGCACACTATAAATACTGGACTATATAACCGAGACTATACTCAGATATTATTGATGGCGGTTAAGTACATTGGTACGGTATCTCGAGAAGGCCTTCTTGAGGAGTACTAGCGCTAATACAAAAACTTCTATGGGTTATCTTTCGGCCCTTACACAGCATACATTCTGATGGTATTACAGATAATGTATATTTTAAATACTAACTCCATTCATTATGACGTTCTTATACTAAAGATATTAATCACTTTGAGAAAACTATATAAAAACTTTCTATTTCGGATGCCGTCGTTCTTATACCAAAGAGTTAATCACTTCGCAAAAATTGTACGAAAACTTTCTATTTCAGGTGCCTTATGGAATGATGGCATTATGTAAGTTCATGGTTCTCACCGGATGCATATTTCAAATAATAATTACATTCCTTACGTCGTTCTTATACCAAAGAGCTCATCACTTCGTGAAAATTGCATGAAAACTTTCTATTTCAGGTGCCCTACTACCGGACAGCCATTGGTACGGCTATAGATCGCGTAGACCAGTAGGTGACATCCAACTTAGAACTATAACTGGTTGTTGCAATCATCGCGACAAAATATACTGCTTCTCACTTTAGGCGTTCCCGCGACTGCACAGCACTTATGAGTAGGCACATCTCGCGAATAATAATAATTAGTTCAATAATATAGTTCAGCGATATATATTCAATGAAAATTAACTTATGAGTAGGCGCATCTCGCGAATAATAATAATTAGTTCAATAATATATTTCGGCGATAATAATACTTGTTCCGCCTTTCTAGGTGCTCCTGTAATTGGATAGCACTACGTAGGTATTTAGTTCAATAATACAGTTCGGCGATATATATTTAATAAAAATTAACTTATGAGTAGGCGCATCTCGCGAATAATAATAATTAGTTCAATAATATAGTTCGGCGATAATAATACTTGTTCCGCCTTTCTAGGTGCTCCTGTAATTGGATAGCACTACGCAGGTATTTAGTTCAATTATATAGTTCGGCGATATATATATTTAATAAAAATTAACTTATGAGTAGGCGCATCTCGCGAATAATAATAATTAGTTCAATAATATAGTTCGGCGATATATATTCAAATGAACATTAACTTATGAGTAGGCGCATCTCGCGAATAATAATAATTAGTTCAATAATATAGTTCGGCGATAATAATACTTGTTCCGCCTTTCTAGGTGCTCCTGTAATTGGATAGCACTACGTAGGTATTTAGTTCAATAATACAGTTCGGCGATATATATTCAATGAACATTAACTTATGAGTAGGCACATCTCGTGAATAATAATAATTAGTTCAATAATATGTATAGTTCGGCGATATATATTTAATAAAAATTAACTTATGAGTAGGCGCATCTCGCGAATAATAATAATTAGTTCAATAATATAGTTCGGCGATAATAATACTTGTTCCGCCTTTCTAGGTGCTCCTGTAATTGGATAGCACTACGCAGGTATTTAGTTCAATTATATAGTTCGGCGATATATATATTTAATAAAAATTAACTTATGAGTAGGCGCATCTCGCGAATAATAATAATTAGTTCAATAATATAGTTCGGCGATATATATTCAAATGAACATTAACTTATGAGTAGGCACATCTCGCAAATAATAATACTTAGTTCAATAATATAGTTCGGCGATATCTATTCAATGAACATTAACTTATGAGTAGGCACATCTCGTGAATAATAATAATTAGTTCAATAATATGTATAGTTCGGCGATATATATTTAATAAAAATTAACTTATGAGTAGGCGCATCTCGCGAATAATAATACTTGTTCTGCCTTTCTAGGTGCTCCTGTAACTGGATAGCACTACGTACGGATGGAATTCACTACAATAGTTCAGCGATAATATTTCGCGGACTGAGCACACTTTTTGCATTTCTTTTCAGGCGCTCCTCGAACAGGATTACGCCTGGTATATTCAACGAAAATCATGTCCCTAATTACATTATGAAAGTTCATAGCTTGGTTAAGGTCATGGCGAAGAAATATGATTTCTAAGTTCTTTTAAGTGTCCGTGGACCAGATGACGCTCGGTAACTCGGTAAATACGATACCAAATTATTTATCAATTGTTCGCAATATTTTCAAACTCATTAACGTATATTTTCCAAAAAAATCAAATTTTTATTTTTCCTCTTTAAGCTCTCAGTGGACCGGATTAAGTTTAATAAATCATGTTTGTTTTTTTTTTTTTTTTTTTAATACAATTTTTAATGTTCAACTCAGAGAAAGTGTCTTTTCTCAAATTTTTGTACGAAGACGCGTTTTTTTTTTTTTTGTAATATGTAAAATCCTATTTTTGGTCACTTATCTGTCAAGGTTTTATTTCCTTATTTCTCTCGAAGATTTCCTTTTCTGCTCCTTACAGGATTACGCTTGAACTCTTTAATTTTTTTATTTTTTTATAAATTAAAAACTAAACTTTTGTTTTTCACTCTTCTCTCGATCGCTCCCCGTCTGACCGCCTTTTTTTTCCTCTCCTTCGCGAAGCTCACACACCGAATGGCCGGCCGTCATCTTTCCGCCCTTTCGTTGCCCGATTCCTGTCATTCCACCGCGTGGTGCCAGCTGTGGCATTCACAGTTCTGACTAGTAGGTGTCAGCATGGTCACATAGGGACAGCAGGCCATGTTTACATGCAGCGGTATGCTGCTGTTGGGTCTACCTTCGACCATAACAGGGCAGGGTCGTGTGATGCACCTGTGTGACAGACGATCCTGAAAGATGGTCGACTGAGCTAGCCGGTATTAACACTTAGGCCTTGTTCTGAGGCGCCCAATGTGTGGCTCGACCCACGACCACTACTGATTAAGGAAAAAGAAGAAGACCGAAAAGTAAAAATCCTCATACCGAGGCTAATCCAGAAGAGATTAGTGGTGAAACATCTACACAGTTAAGGTAGAGATGGGTTAAACTAGGATCATCGTCCTTTACAAAAATTTGCTCGACCACCGCAGATTTGGAAGTGGTGAAGAAGAGACAGGAAAGGTAAAATCCTCATATCGAGGCTAATCCAGAAGGGATTAGTGGTGAAACATCTACACAGTTAAGGTAGAGATGGGTTATTTAGATTTCGGAGTCGGTTCAACTACTGGAATTGCTACGGTAGCTCAGCTCTCCATAGTGTACCATGTGGGAGTGAGAAAGCAAAGGGAAGAGGGAAAAGATGGGTCTACTAACAAGAGGTATACCGACCGCTAGGTTCGGGTGAGTCCTAAGCGGCACATTGGTACCCTGTAGTTACCAGTTAAGCTGGCCGGATGCCTTTTTAGGGCTACCAGGCAGTAAACAAGCATCATATGTAATTATATTCGGTCACTATTTAGTCATGGCTTGATATCCTTAGCGTGGAAGACGCCGATGGGTTTTCCTTGGAGGTCTTCGAGTTCATATAGAGAATTCCCTTTCCGAGATCTGATTCGACATTTGAGGAACTTGCGACTCAGCTTAGCACTGATCTGACTTTGGAAACTACTCTGTATGAAGTTCCGCCGCCACACTTCCTGACCTACCTTGAATTCTATCGGTTTCGAGCGCAAGTTATAAACCTTAGCACCTTGTGCAAATGCGTGATTTAAGTTTTCTTTAACCTTGGCCCGAATTAATTGCACCTTATCGGTCTCATCCACTGCTATGGGTTCGCTCAACGTTCCGAGAGTCCTCAGTAGTTTATAAGAATTGGCGTGTTCCACCATGTTAAACCCAAAAAGCACTTTATATGGAGAGAACCCAGTCGCCTGGTGTACTGAGCTCCTTAAGGAGCTAGCGATGTAGCTCAGTTTCTCGTCCCATTTATTATGTTCGTCGGTAAGACATGCTCGGATTCCCGCTAGGATTGACCTGTTGACTCTCTCGGATGCATTTGCCTGCGGAGAGTATACAGCAGTTCGGAGATGGTGTACGCCGTATTTCTCTAATAACTTTGCAAACTGAGCAGACCGAAATTGGGATCCATTGTCTGTTACTATCGTTTCCGGAACTCCAAACATATGAAAAAGCTCGGTTTCCACACACTGACAAATTTGTTGAGCAGAGGTCTTTTTAATCGGCTTAAGCAGGGGGTACTTTGAGAAGTGGTCCAGAGCTATAATCATGCAAATGTTTCCAGAAGTAGATCTGGGATAAGGGCCTAATAGATCAATATATATTCGTTGCCAGGGTCGTTCTGTCTGAGCCCATTGGTGGTCTTAATATGGTGTTTGGAGCCTTTATTTCCTTACACACGTCACATGAGCTTATATAATTCCGAACGTCGACGGTCATCCTTGGCCAATATAGGTGTCTTCGTAACCGTTCCAGAGTTTTTCCTATGCCCCCATGAGAAGACAATGGCGAATCATGCGCTCTTGATATGACGCTGGTGACGAGCTCTCGTGGAATCCAAAGCTTCCAGGTTTCTTCCTCCTGGACTGGATCCCCTGTCCTTGGAACTGTTCGGATGTACACGAAACCCCCTCTGACACATAGATCTGGTAGCTTGTTTGAGGCCGATTTAACTCGCTGCCTCAGCTCTTCATACTCCAATGAATCGAAGTGTGGAGAGCTAAGGTCGACCTCGGGACCAGTCTCTTCTACGGCTGTTAAACTGTCACAGTGTATTCGTGACAATGCGTCAGGTACTACATTGAGGCTTCCCTTCCGATGTTCTATTGTGAAGTCAAAGCCCTGAAGCTTCAGACTCCACCGAGCGAGTCTACCGCTGAGGTCCTTTTGGGACATCAGCCATTTCAAGCTAGCATGATCCGTCACGATCTTGAACGGCATCAGTTCTATAAAAGGTCGGAACTTCTGGACACTTAGTACTGCTGCCAAACATTCTTGCTCAGTGACTCTGTAATTACGTTGTGCCGAGTTTAATTTTTTTGAGATGTATGCAATAGGTCTTTCGTGACCTTCGTCATCCAGCTGCATCAGGACTCCACCAATTCCTTGTTGGCTGGCGTCACATTAAATGACGAACGGCTTGGTGAAGTCCGGACTCACTAGTAACGGAGCAGATGTAAGCTTCAGTTTCAATTGTTCCAGAGACGTTTGAGCTTCCGGGGTCCACTTAAACTGACTAGGATTTTTCAGGGTGTCAGTTATCGAAGCAGTCAAGTCAGCATAATTCGGTATGAAGCGTCGATACCAGCCTGCCATACCCAATAGGCGTCGAACCTGACGAACGGTTTTAGGAATAGGATATTCAACTATTGCTGCAACTTTGTCCGGGTCCGTTTTTATCCCACGTTCTCCGACCATAAAGCCCAAATACTTAGTCTCTTTTATGCAGAATTTGCTCTTCTCAACATTAATAGTGAGCCCAGCCTTCTTCAAGCAATCTGCCACTCTGGCTAACAACGCTAGGTGTGAATCAAAGTCTTAAGACAGAATTAGCAAGTCGTCTAGGTAGACCAGGACGTTGTCGCGAAGATCAAATGGGATGACCTTGTCCATCAGGCGGCACATAGTTTGAGGAGCGTTGCATAGTCCGAATGGCATCACTGTGAAATGATAGAGAGGATGACCAGGCACCGTAAAAGCGGTCTTCTCTCGAGACTCTTGGTCTAGTGGGATCTGCCAAAATGCGTCTTTCAGGTCCAGGCTTGAAATGTACTTTGCCGGAGGAAGTCGACCAAGAATTCCATCTATCTGTGGCAACGGATAGGCGTCTTTCTTCGTGACTGTGTTAACCTTCCTGGCATCAAAACAAAGCCGAACCTTTCCTGGCTTCCGTACTAGCACTACTGGAGAGCTCCATGGGCTCTGGCTCTCTTCTATCACTCCCAGTGATAACATTCGCTCCAATTCGGCGTCCATTAGACTTTGTACTGCTGGTGATATAGGGTAAAAACGTTGTTTTATCGGAAGGGCATCGCCAGTGTCGATCTTATGAGTAATTAGCAAAGTTTTGCCCAAACCTAAGGATGAAAAAGATGGAAATAACTGTTTGGTGGCTTCAAGGCGTTTCGACTCTTGCTCCGGAAGAAGATGGCAGTCAGTGTCTGAGGCTGCTAACAGACCTGGTTTCACCTCCGCAACTGTCCCCAGGACATCTGGAGCTAACCTAAATAAGCGCCAGAAGTCTATCCCCAGGTACAGCGCTTGAGTGAGCCCCGGAACCACGTAGAAACGCACGTTCTGAGTCTCACTACGGAAAGTGACATCCAGGTCCACATGACCATGAACGCTCGTCATGGCACCATTAGCTACCTCCACTTGAGTCTTGTACCTCTTCCATTGGACCTCCGCCTCCGACAACCTCTCAAGAGCTCCCCGGCCTAGGATACTGACAGTGGCACCACTGTCTAATAGTCCTGACACGGTTTGCCCGAGTAGGTGTACTTCAGCATACGGCCTAATGTCGTCCGGTACTGACACTGTAATGTGGGCCACCTTCTTTCTTTCGGCTTTGACACGCTTGTTATGTTCACGCCACCGCACAGGGGATTTTTTTCGGGCTGGATAATAGTACATCTTTGTAATTGTCACGTCCGAGTGATCACTAGCGGACGAGAAGATCCTGTTTCTCACGGCGTGATAGTTCTCCAGGCGCTCGTGATAGGGTTTTAGGGGGTATTGAGTCGGCTCACGGCCACTCGTCATCGCAGAGGTTGATGGCCTTCTCAATATCTGATAGGTGGGACTCTGGACCTCCTCCTCAACAATGTTCGTAGGATTTTTCGCAATCGGCATTAATGGAACGTCAGAGATTTTCGACGGATCCGACGGAAGGTCTAGCAGGTGGTCGCTAGTGCAGCTACTATCCTCCCCGGTAGGAGTTGTGACTTCCATGTCCAATAAGGACGAGTGCTTTTCGGAATCATCGATTTCGACTTTTAAACTGTTAGGGATATTATCTGGAACGGTTCCTGGCTCATTTCCCCAGGAGATCAAGTCCGGAGCGGCGGGTGTACTTATTGCGGCGGGGCTTGACTGCTCCCTGCTAATGCAGTCGTTGGGACTGTCGGCTGGGACACTGTAACCGGGGTCGGAGTTGTCCGAGGATACCTCGTTGCGTTTGGCCGGAAGCTGGTGTTGGTGCTCCCGACCCGTCTCCGGTTTTTCGCAGCGCAAACTCGACAATTAGGCTTTATTATATTTTTCTGACCGCAGCCATAACAGAAAAATCCTGTCGGGGTGTGTGGACAGTCTGTATAAAAATGACCCCGTTGGTCACAGTTCCAGCAGATGGATTCCGTTCTAACAGGAGTTCTTGGGTTTAGTTCCGCCACTTCCAACTCTTGAGGGTTGGGAAAGGTGGGATTGTCTGACTCTACGTTTAGGCTATCTATTTCATGGACCTGATAACGCGGATTTCTCCCTGAATGTATCGCATTAGGAAACGGTAATGCCAGAGATCTGTGATTCGTGCTCGAACTGGTTGACAATAGAATACGGTTGTGTGTGGCTTGAATCTGTATTACCAATGCCCGCAATTGGCCTATTGAGTTCGTTGGATGTAAGCAGATCTGACACTGAATGGCCGGTAGAAGATTCGTTTTGATAAGATCGAGAAATTCTCGCTCAGACATGGGATTCTGCAGCTGATTGCGCAGTTCTACCATTGCTTGGAGGTATAGATTGAAATTTTCTCCTGTTTCCTGTCTCCTGTTCATCATCTGGCGTCGTATCCTAATATCGTCTTTGGGATCGCCCCATTCAGTTAATAGCGCAGCTCGAATTTGCTCTCAGGTGGGGGTTGGATTTATTCGCAGTAATGACCAGTACCAATTTGTGGCTCTGTCATTGAACAAGGTGTGCATATGTCTGACCAAGAGATCAAAGTCACCATATAACGTAGTGTTAGTTAACGCTTCTACTCGAAAGATGAAATCTTCCACGGAGAGACGCGAATTATTACCGTCGTATGTCAACCTCCATCCCTTGATCGGGCTTGACGATCGTCGGTGCAACTGTTGAGTTGACTGACGAGAGGACCGCCCCAAGTGGTTCACGGGCTCTTGCACGGGAGGCATTCGAGGCAAGGGTGGGGGTGGTAGAGCCATCGGGTCTTGTCCGGCGTTAAGCGCATTATTATTGGTGCTTCTTCGATTGGGATAGCTAGGCAGCCCTGCCCCTGGAGATAAAGATCGGGACAAATTTGGGACTACCGGGGGTGGACGGGATAGATCTATTGGTGGTATTCCACGCGGCGGAGGTTGGGCCTAGCCCTTAATTCGGTCCGAAAATCGTTGAGGCAGCGAGACATCTCGCCTCGAACAAGGTCGGCGATTTGTGCTTGGAGACCTGCTAGGTCTAGGTATGTCTCTCTAGTTCCGGGCTCGCGTCCAGCTGGAGCACTTTGGGGACTCTCTCTCGGTAGCCCTTCCTCGGACCTATTCGTTCGAGGACTAGGGGGAAGCGATAGCGGTCGAGTAGGCGACGACGTTCTTAGCTGGGTGGGGGACCCTAGGGTTTCCTGGCCGTAGGCTCGTGTGATCGGTCGCTTGGCTATCGTACCAGTATAGGTGTAGAAGTCGGTTTGGCGGAGGAACAGTCGGCAGTTCGGACAACTGGACTTCTCCTTGATCCATTTTTGGATACATTTCTTATGGAATACGTGTCCACAATAGGTGGACACCGCTCGGGACTTAACCGTCCAGTCCGCATCCTGACATATAGAGCATATCTCTAGTGGAGCTGGCTCTGGCGGGGTTCTTGCAGTCGCCATATTTTCGACAGCGTAACTTGCCTTAGGTCGAGCGTTTATCAAGAGCCTGTCTGGTCGGGAAGGGAAGAAGCAAGGTTTCAAAAAAAAATGCTTCTTTTATTGAGGAGGATATGTATGAATTTATTCCACGGGAATCCCACAATTTTATTATATGAAGAAGAATGTGTAGTGACACGAAGAAGTTTTCTTTCACACCGCCGAATGTATATCCAAAACAGTTTCAAAAATTTTCTTCTACCAAGAGGAATGTCTGGTGCGGAAATTTTTCTCTAGACAGAAGAATGTATACCAAACAATTTCAACATAATTTTCCTACAAAGGAAACTATATCGACGCAACCGAGAAAAATTTTCTTCTCCAAGAAAGAATGAATATCGAACAATTCAGAGAATGTCTTCTATAACAAGGAAGGTTATTGAACAAATTCAAAAGAATAGTTTTTTCTACAAAGAAGAAGGTTCTCAAACAACTTCAAAGATTATTTCTACAAAAAGGCTGTTGTCGAACAACTTCCAAAATTTATTTCCTTCTACCAAGAAGAAGGTTGTTGAACAATTCACAAAAAAATATTTTCTTCTACAACGAAGAGTGTTATCAACCGTTTCAAAAAAAAATTCCTTCTGCCGAGAAGGATATCGAGATTCAAAAAAATTTTCCTCTACTAAGAAGAATGTTGTTAAACTAATTCAAAAACTATTTCTACTAAAAGGACTTTTGTCGAACAACTTCCAAGAATTATTTTCTTCTACCAGGAAGAAGGTTATTAAACAAATTCAAAAAAATATTTTCTTCTACAACGAAGAATGTTATCATCAATTTCAAGAAAAATTTCTTCTGCCGAGAAGGATATCGAAATTCAAAAAAAATTTCTTCTACTAAGAAGAATATATGTCAGATAATTTCAAAGAAGGATGTATGGTCTGTCTCTCCCTCTCTCTCCCCTCCCGAAGCTCTCTCCCCCAATGAATTCCGCACTGGCAAACGAAATTATGTGGACCCTTGGAACAGTTGGTTGTCGCTGTCAAAGACTGAGAACGCCAGCAGAGACTCTTCAGCCAGGCAGCTAGCCGTATGCCAACTCCTGATTACTGAAGGTCTCTGGTGCCGCTCCCACTCTCCAACAGCTCCTCCCTTCTTCTCCTCAGGTCAGGATCTCCCTCGGCAAGCAATGTACTGTGTGCTGAAGTATCTAAAACAAAAACGGATTCAGGTTCATCACCGAAAGTCTTTGGAGAGGTTGGTCAGGAATGCAAGAGACCGAGAACGCCACCAGAGATGCTTCAGCCAGGCAGCTAGCAGTATGCCAACTCCTGATTACTGAAGGTCTCTGGTGCCGTTCCCCCTCCCCAACACTATTTCCTTCCTCTCCCAGGACTGCTCTATCTATCTAGCTCTCTAGCTAGGCAGGGCCATGCATAAGGTTGACTACCTAGCTTAAGCGAAGGAGTCATCTCGCAGATGCATGATCCTGTCCAGCCAGATGGCCAGAACGGACAGGCCTCCGTGAGAACTGAATGAAAAATTTAGGTGGGGCCAACCGCCATTTCCATGGCTGAAGGCCAGAGGGAAAGATATACCAGCAATCCAAAAATTTCAAAAAAATTCAACCAAACGATTCAACAACTTGTTCAGGCTTGAGGCTTGACCAAAGTCAAGCCTAAAGCCGAACTTTAACTTTCAAACACTTCTAAAGATGTTACTTTACTTTTTCAATCAAGAATATCAAAAACGTTACTCTACTTTCAAAAACTTATAAAAACTCTACTTTACTTTCAAAAAAACTTTAAAAACTTTCAAAAACTTTACGTTACTCTACCAACATTCACTAAAACAAACCAGCTAGACCCAGGTCCACCTACAACTTCCACTGGATATGAGACCTGAGGTCAATCAACTAGCAGACACCAGATGATTGTCTCGCTCCCAGTCTCAGTCCCCAGTAAACTTTATATTTAGACCACCGAAGTCTAACCGCGGTGGCCCCACGTTGGGCGCCATTTTGTTATGGTAGTCAAAAGGATGAGTGAATGGCTTGGACGTAAAGTCCAGACTGCCAGCGTGAGCTGACAGATCACTCGGTAACAGCGTTGAAGTGCAGGGCGGCACGCTAGTTCGCCTCAGCTATGGGCGGAGAGTGTGGGATGGGTATCACGAAATACCTGCCGCTGTCACCTTACCATGAACAAAAAATCGTGCCTGTCTTCCTGAGGAGGAGACCACAACGAAAAGCACACAATGATCCAGAAGGGATCGCGTACATCACTTACCCGAAGATAATCCTACAGATCGGGTGACCTGATCCAGTGCCGTCCCCGGCCTCCCATGACATCCTGTCGGCTCGGTTAAGATGTCCCTATTGTTCACCTGTTTGGAAGAGAAAGAGAAACCTCGGGAGAAGGAAAGAGAAAAGAAACAACCTAAGATTTATTCCATTAGGATCTGCTTTAATTGGCGATGATATGAATATATATACATTTCGTTTTTTTTTTTTTTGTTTCTTACAATCACCCCCGCAGAGTTAACGATGTTTGTTTGGTATCTTCTATGCGTGCTATGGTAAGTGTCTATTTCCTACTTGGGCCGACACCCTATAAACGATGAAGCAATACTACGCGGGTGTTGGGTCTTTATTCACTGCCTCAAATCCGGAAAGTTCTTGGGTTGTTTATGCCATACGAATACTAATTCACTGTTTTTTTTTTTTTTTAAATTCACCACCGAAGAATTGAACACTTTGGTTTGTGTATGTTTTTTTTTTTCTTCCTTTCTTTTTCTTTTTTTTCTTAAATTCACCCCCGAAGCGTTAGGCGGCGAGCTAGATAAACACGTACCAGTTGCATGAGCGAAAGTAAACCCATGGAACTACTCTTCGGCGCTAACGCGCACACTATAAATACTGGACTATATAACCGAGACTATACTCAGATATTATTGATGGCGGTTAAGTACATTGGTACGGTATCTCGAGAAGGCCTTCTTGAGGAGTACTAGCGCTAATACAAAAACTTCTATGGGTTATCTTTCGGCCCTTACACAGCATACATTCTGATGGTATTACAGATAATGTATATTTTAAATACTAACTCCATTCATTATGACGTTCTTATACTAAAGATATTAATCACTTTGAGAAAACTATATAAAAACTTTCTATTTTGGATGCCGTCGTTCTTATACCAAAGAGTTAATCACTTCGCAAAAATTGTACGAAAACTTTCTATTTCAGGTGCCTTATGGAATGATGGCATTATGTAAGTTCATGGTTCTCACCGGATGTATATTTCAAATAATAATTACATTCCTTACGTCGTTCTTATACCAAAGAGTTCATCACTTCGTGAAAATTGCATGAAAACTTTCTATTTCAGGTGCCCTACTACCGGACAGCCATTGGTACGGCTATAGATCGCGTAGACCAGTAGGTGACATCCAACTTAGAACTATAACTGGTTGTTGCAATCATCGCGACAAAATATACTGCTTCTCACTTTAGGCGTTCCCGCGACTGCACAGCACTTATGAGTAGGCACATCTCGCGAATAATAATAATTAGTTCAATAATATAGTTCAGCGATATATATTCAATGAAAATTAACTTATGAGTAGGCGCATCTCGCGAATAATAATAATTAGTTCAATAATATAGTTCGGCGATAATAATACTTGTTCCGCCTTTCTAGGTGCTCCTGTAATTGGATAGCACTACGTAGGTATTTAGTTCAATAATACAGTTCGGCGATATATATTCAATGAACATTAACTTATGAGTAGGCACATCTCGTGAATAATAATAATTAGTTCAATAATATGTATAGTTCGGCGATATATATTTAATATAAATTAACTTATGAGTAGGCGCATCTCGCGAATAATAATAATTAGTTCAATAATATAGTTCGGCGATAATAATACTTGTTCCGCCTTTCTAGGTGCTCCTGTAATTGGATAGCACTACGCAGGTATTTAGTTCAATTATATAGTTCGGCGATATATATATTTAATAAAAATTAACTTATGAGTAGGCGCATCTCGCGAATAATAATAATTAGTTCAATAATATAGTTCGGCGATATATATTCAAATGAACATTAACTTATGAGTAGGCACATCTCGCAAATAATAATACTTAGTTTAATAATATAGTTCGGCGATATCTATTCAATGAACATTAACTTATGAGTAGGCACATCTCGTGAATAATAATAATTAGTTCAATAATATGTATAGTTCGGCGATATATATTTAATAAAAATTAACTTATGAGTAGGCGCATCTCGCGAATAATAATACTTGTTCTGCCTTTCTAGGTGCTCCTGTAACTGGATAGCACTACGTACGGATGGAATTCACTACAATAGTTCAGCGATAATATTTCGCGGACTGAGCACACTTTTTGCATTTCTTTTCAGGCGCTCCTCGAACAGGATTACGCCTGGTATATTCAACGAAAATCATGTCCCTAATTACATTATGAAAGTTCATAGCTTGGTTAAGGTCATGGCGAAGAAATATGATTTCTAAGTTCTTTTAAGTGTCCGTGGACCAGATGACGCTCGGTAACTCGGTAAATACGATACCAAATTATTTATCAATTGTTCGCAATATTTTCAAACTCATTAACGTATATTTTCCAAAAAAATCAAATTTTTATTTTTCCTCTTTAAGCTCTCAGTGGACCGGATTAAGTTTAATAAATCATGTTTTTTTTTTTTTTTTTTTTTTTTTTAATACAATTTTTAATGTTCAACTCAGAGAAAGTGTCTTTTCTCAAATTTTTGTACGAAGACGCGTTTTTTTTTGTTTTTTTTTAATATGTAAAATCCTATTTTTGGTCACTTATCTGTCAAGGTTTTATTTCCTTATTTCTCTCGAAGATTTCCTTTTCTGCTCCTTACAGGATTACGCTCGAACTCTTTGATTTTTTTATTTTTTTATAAATTAAAAACTAAACTTTTGTTTTTCACTCTTCTCTCGATCGCTCCCCGTCTGACCGCCTTTTTTTTCCTCTCCTTCGCGAAGCTCACACACCGAATGGCCGGCCGTCATCTTTCCGCCCTTTCGTTGCCCGATTCCTGTCATTCCACCGCGTGGTGCCAGCTGTGGCATTGACAGTTCTGACTAGTAGGTGTCAGCATGGTCACATAGGGACAGCAGGCCATGTTTACATGCAGCGGTATGCTGCTGTTGGGTCTACCTGGGACCATAACAAATGGGAGATCAATTCAAATATTATTGATCACATGACTAATTGGGAAATAACCAATGGCAAATAGACGGTTGGTATTCCCAAGGTTTATCCCTACTATTGGGAATGATCGCGACTTTTCTATTGCGAAATTCATCTATATAAAAATGGGAATCCCATCTCAGAAAATATACATAAGTTTTGAGTTTTGAATACATAAGTTTTGAGTTTTGACTACATAAGTTTTAACTTCTTGAGTTTTTGAGTTAAGTGGTGCATTTAGCTTGTATTATACTTAACTCTTGAGGTTTTGAATAATTGGACATAAATTATCAAATAATCGGTTTACAGTGCATTTAGCTTGCATTTTAAGCCAGTGCATCAATATTCTATTTTAAACAATTTGTGGAAAGTTAATAAAAAATAATATAAGTGCTAATAATGTATTAATATTAAATAAACGTGAGTTCTAATAAAGATTGTTTTAGTGTATGATATAACAAAAAACTTGGTGTCAGAAGTGAATAAATAATTTATTGTTATACAAAAATTCATATAACACATCGTTGTTATATGATCTATAGTATCGCCACATCGATGCTTGTTGGGCGATGTCGACATTTAGCGTTTTCGATTTTGCTTCGAGGTTAGCTCCTGCCCTTTGAAGAAGCAAGCATGTGTTCGAGTTTAGTTATAAATGTAATTTTGTGAAAATTTCTCGATTTTTTACTCCTTGATCCCATTGAAATCCAAAGTTAAAATTTTAATATGTTCGAGTCACTGATATATGTCAGTGGTTCGGGTGGATAATATAAGATATAAAACATAAAAAAAAATTACAAAGTCAAAAGTACGTTTTCCAGGATATTCAAGGATAAAATCCTTATCCTTGATATCCTTTTTCGCGTATATTTTTAAGATTCTATTTTTTTAGATCGCTTGAGATCCTATCTTTCAAATGAGCCATATTTCACTGAACATTAATAGAAAAATTTTAATTAATATTTTTATTTTCACAAACGCTTCAAGTATGGACAATTTTCGTGATTTTTTATAGATTTGCTATGGAATGACCCTCTTTTTATTCAATTCATTCAGCTTGTCGACTTATGTGAACTCAAATTTGAACTTCTGACAATAGATATAGTCTTCATTAAACGTCGATGTCGATTGCAGGTGTCGACTTCCGTGAACTAGTCCCAGAACTAAAATTTACTTTGCATGGATTTTTGAAGTTTTACTCCTTACTTAGAAACAATAAAAAACGAAACATTTCAGACGGGGTAATCATTTATTTAAGCGCCATTCGTATGCTAACATACACGTAGCACAATTAAAACATATCACATGCCATATCCTTTGCATTTGTACATACGATTAAGCTTTCTAATATCACTTGGACTCATCTTATCTCCCGGTCCAATTTTTACACCCTTAATGCGGGGAACTATTGTCATTTTACCATTCTTTGAAAATGCATAGGAATCATAGTGCATAATACTATTAAAATCGTAATCTTCTCCAAAATGGCTTATAATACTGCGTGGTAAAACCTCGAATTGATCTTCATAGCCATCTTCAATATTTTCCGTAAAGACTTTAACATATTTGTCACGATCATATACACTTTGTGTATGAAAGAATCCAAGAGAATGTAAGATTTCATGTATTACAGTATCAATCACAAAGCAAGTTTCTCCATTCCTATCCAAATTTAATAGTTGTCCTATCCCATACCCAAGATAACCTATATATGAACGACAGCCTTTTCCATCGCTCTATGATGAGAAATTTTTTAATATTTATTAAATTTGTTTACTTCATGTGCTGTTTTACCGTTATTTTAATATAACCACCTGAGTTCTCGTTGCGTGGAAAAAATCTCAAACAAGAAACTTTTTCAATTTCATCGCAGGCTTTGTGTATCATATCATATCTTTTCTAAAAGATTTGAATCTTACATAAATATGAAGGTACATTGCAATTGAAAATTTCTCACCAAATCCCGGGCTTAATTCATAATAAACCGTGTTGTTAGGCCATCTAAAGTTGGGTAACGTGAATCCGCTCCTTCGATGTGGATACAATATAGCATTCTTTTGAAGATCAGTTAATACTATATCACCTTCGAAATAGTTTCCATATTTCCCGCGATTAACTCTTTTTCTAATGTTGCTCGCTGCAGATATATCTGTGAACGCCAAGAATAAAGAAAAAATTTAGCTTTCATATTACTTAGTTCAGGTGTCACAAGCAAGGTTAGCGAATAAAGAACAAGGCTGGTGGTGTATCTGAATTTTTGTAGTTATTCAAAGAATTGATTTATATTTTACTGTTTTATTAACAACAATATACATATATATACAGACATTAGTTAAAATACCATAAACAAAAATGTTAATGCGCGTAGTGAACCATTTATAGTTTTCTCTTATTAATTACTCTCAACAAAATTGTTTCTCTATGCATTATTGAATGCTTTGCGTAATGGGGTTCTGTTCAGCGGCCCTAGAAATTTCCTAAAAATGTAGCAACGTCTATTAAAGAAAGCCCCTCAGTTTTTTAATTAGTATGCAGTCTTGTGGAGTGCGTTCTCGATCAAGTCAGATTTGAACCAAATAAATAAGAAGAAAGTTGTAAATTGTTCTCGTCTGCACTCTGAGAGAGCATAGACAAACTAATGGCATACAAATACTGGACACGTAGCACAAAAATATGCAACGCTTTTCTAGAATACAAAATTAACGATTCCTCGACGATTTAATGACGTGCCCAAAGGGTAGCCCTGCTCCATTCAAAATCACTCTTGCCTCGATCCGATGAAAAGAAGGCCTCAAGTTTTTCTTAGAAATTTACTGAAAAATTTCTTCCTTGGAATTTTTATGTATTGGCCGGGCCGTGAGCAGTGCGTCGCTCGATTATAGAATCTAACAACGATGTCTCGACCTGATGTAGGGAAGGGTGCAATTTTTTCTTAGAAATTTACTGGAAATTTTTTCCTTAGAATTCATGCGCACTTTTGGGGGCGACAACAATTTTTATGAGCGCAGACGCTAGACAAGCAATAAGCATTTTTTTTTTAGAAATTGACACAATTTCGGTGCAATTTTTATTCGTTTTGGTGGCCGACCAGACTTATTTTCAGGTACAGTATATGTACGTTGCTATTCTATGATGGAATTATAATATACATATATACAATAAACATACATACTAATAAAAAATACAAAATCTCTCAGGTAAAATTAATCCCACGCGAGTAATTGAATGTTAAAAGGAATTATTATAAGGTAGACAAACCAATTTATGTTAATTATTTCGATGAATTCAAAAATATTGGAAAAATGCACTATGGTCCACTTGAGTACAAGACTAGGCGTTTCATTTATTATATGTGCATGTACCTTTCTTTTATGACGTCTCTATCCCATGATATCTAATTACGCCTCTGCCGCCGTTGCGACGGCCTTTTTAAAAGGAATCACTAAAAATATGACTGGCTAAAGGTAAAATTCAGCGTTGCCATACGTACGGTAATTACCGTAGTTTCAAGTTGAAGGAAATTACCTTGTATGACACCTACGGTAATTTTAGAATAAAACATTTAAAGCAAAGTAAATTACATTCCATTCAAGTAAACAACACATCCAGGCCTAGAGGCTTCCTCAAGGCGCTGTCAAAATTTCCAACACGGCTATTTAAATGATGCAATACAAAACAGCTAGCCTCCTCAAGGCCTAGCCGCAAAGCTTTGCTCAATGTTGGAAATTTTTCTCTCTCAGGCCTACTTCTGTCAACAGATGTACTAACAAAATTTCAATGACAGCACCGAGGCCGGTGGTATCATTTTGTTCCCATTTCTCTGAGGCAATCCTTGAGGCGAGCTGCGAGGAAGCCTGAGAGAGGCCAGGCCTGCGGCTTGCTTGGATGTGTTCCGCCCTTAAGAAGTTTAGGGAAGAATAAAGCATCTAATGTTTGCTAGAGAATTGGAGGTAGAGAAAAGTAGTCTTCTATACTGCACTCTAGAGGCGATGTGTTAGAATTATTTTTACTGCCTGATTAAGGTTTTTTACAGATATTTTGGAATGATTCAGGAATTTTCTCGAAATTGAAATTATGTTTACAAAAGACCTAGAGCAAATGATTCTGGTTATCATGTTATCTTGTCACGTAGGAGATGGAGGTAGTTTTAAATAATAAAAGATTCTCCAAAGAATTTTTTCGCTAAATTTGATTCAAGTTATTTTGAAAATTTTTAAATTTACCTTTCAGCACTCTAAATGCACTTTTACATCAAAAGCAAAAATCGAGAAAATGTAAACCAATCAATTTATTCCACTTTAAAACAAGATTTTTGCTCCAATGATTAATAAAATCATGGGAAATAGAATAAACTAATAAAATAGTATATTTATCTAGGATTTTTAAGAAAAACACAACTTTTGTTATATTGACCGAATTCTTCAGCCGAAAAAGTTTTTCGCCCGATAAAACATAAAAGATTTTATTAATCATTTGAGCAAAAATCTTGTTTTAAAGTGGAATAAATTGAGTTTTTCGACTTACATTTTTCGATTCTTGTTTTTAATGTGAAAGTGCCTTAAGTGAACGCGTTCTCGACTTATCGAGCGGATGGATAGACGGGAAGACGGACGGACGGACGGAGATGCAAAAATCAAGATAACTTTTAATATTATGCATGGGTGTCCAATTCATTTTGCTCTACCATCACTATTTCTGGGTGTTACAAACGGAATGACCAACTTAGTATACCCTAGGATTTCATCTAAGTTATAAAAATGTCAATGGTTACAGTCGGAAAGAAACTCTAGTATTATTCCTACGGTAAAAAAGTTTGAAACAAGGTAATTTTTTAGCAAACCTACGGTAGACTCACAAATAATTTCTGGCAACGCTGCTCCTCGGTCTATTTTCAAATTAAAGTCTTGAATGACTCCCATAAAAATTGTTGTCACCCTCCAAAAGTGCGTATGAATTCTAAAGAAAAAATTTTCAGTAAATTTCTAAGAAAAACTTGTAGCTCTCTTCATCGGATCGAGGCAAGAGTGATTTTGTATGGAGCTTACCCTTTGGGCACGTCATCAAGTGCCAAATCGAGGCATCGTCGAGGCATCGTTTATTTTGTATTCTAGAAAAGCGTTGCATATTTTTGTTCTATGTACGTGCTTGCTTAGGCTTTGTATGCCATTAGTTTGTCTATGGCTACACTTAGTAATCAGCCGACCATTTATTAACCTCGTAGTTCTGTTAACGCTTATTTGTGAATAAAAAAATAGAAACATCAGTTATGTTACCTCTATCTGGGACCTGTGAAGTGAAAATTTAATATATATAGGTACTATATATATTATAACAAATATTTTTAAAAAATTCAAAATAACTAAAAAAATAAAATATTGATTAAACTATTAATTAATGAAATTTTGTCTGACCTAGCTTTGAATATTGTGGACCGGTGCTCACCTCGAAATTGAAAAATTGAATTTATTCAAAATAATTTAGTTTTTTTTAAAAGGAATTAGTTTTTTTTTTTTAAGGAATTAGTTTTTTAGTTTTGGTTTGCTCACCATTTAACCCAGCTATAAATCGAATCGTTGAATTCGAATATAGGAATTACAGCTTGCCCATGAAGAAAAGATTAAATAATCTAATTAAAACTAATGTAGAAATACCATGTATAACCCAGAACCTATCGCCTGAATGTTCACTTTCTCACTAAACACCACCAAACACGCACATGAACAAATGACAATCGAAATTGACAACCTTTGGTTTACTTTTTTATTATAACCACCACTGACATATATATAAATGGACTGCTTGATCTCCTGTTTAATGTGGCACCAGTTTTGATTTCAGAAAGTCTCACTGTCAATGCTACCAACTGTCGTAAACTGCCGCTATATTTAAATTATTTGGGAATTTACGTATATGCATGCCAGTGGGATTTACCGAATTTACCACAAAAGTATTTGGGACTATTTGTATCGTTAAATTTTAAATATGAGTCGAAGAAAGTGTTTTTATCAAGGATTTTTACAAGCAATTTCTCGTTCCTAATCGTTACAGTTCAGTGGGAAAGTATGCTCACGGAAAGAGACAGGAATATGAAAGTGGTGCCATTTGCTTTCATGCATTTTTGGTTCAACAAACAGTCCGTTTATATACATGTCAGTGGTATTAGGCAGCAATTACAATTTCATAAAATAGACTGACATAATAATGACTAATCTTTGGTGCGGAACAGTCATACTTTTTTATATACACCGTGTAGGAAGAATAATACGTCAACGATACCGATACTTTCATTCGATATCGAGTTAAATGATTTGAACCCAGATTTGTAACAACACATGACATGAATGTTTTATTCGAATTATCTGACAGATCGAAAGGCAGCAGAATCTCACAAAACTACAATATAATACACTCACCCAGCAGATGGCGTTTCATAATTATCTTGTCTTTACCACCAACGTCCAATAAAATAAAACCGAAACATTTCAAATGGCGTAATTATTTATTATTATTTACTACCATTCCAATTCAAACAGAAAATGCACAAAGACTACGTCTTACATGGATTTTCCTGTGCATTTATACATACGATTAATTTTCTTAATATCCATTGAACTCAAACCGTCTCCAGGTCCAATTTTCACATCTTTTACGCGGGGAACTACTGTCATTTTACCATTTTTTGAGTATGCATATGGACTGCAGTGCATAATACTATTAAAATCGTAACCTACTCCAAAATCGTATAAAACAAGTTTTCCGTAAACAATAAAATGTTCTTCCATGCCATCTTGAATATTTTCCGTTACGATTTTAACATACCTGTCACGATCATATACACTTTGTTGATGATAGAATCCAAGTGCATGCATGAATTCATGTATAATCGCACCATTTGTAAAGCAATCTTTTCCAACTTCACTAATTTGCAAATTTAAATTTTGTACCTCTGCTTTATAGCCTAAAACTGAATGGCAACTAGTTGGTTCGCCCTGTGATGATAAAAATTGTTTTACTATTTATTAAATTTGTTTACAAAGAGATTTTACCGTTATATTAATATAACCAAACCCCTCCTTACGGGGAACAAATTTCAAACAAGTTCCTCTTTCGATTTCATTCCAGGCTTTGCGGATTTGAGCAATGTGCTCTTTTCCTAAAAGATTTGAAAATCAAATATGAAACTATATTGAAATTTGCAAAATGCCCACCAAATACTGGGCTGAATTCATAATAGACCTTCTTGTCAGGCCATCTCCACTGGGGGTACATAATTCCGCTCCTTAGGTGTGGATACAATATAGCATTCTTTTGACTATCATCCAATTCAATATCACCTTCGAAATATTTTGCATTCCCCAAGAGGTTGCTTCTTTTTCCATCGTTTTTCGCTTCAGCTATTTCTATGAACACGAAGAATAAAAGATGGAACAATTTAGCTTAGTTTAAAAATCAAAGAATAGTACATGTTAGTGAGCAAAGAAGTTATTCAAAGAATTTATTCATATTTTATTATTTTATTCATTCATTATATAATATTGTATAGTCGAAAGCTTTCTGTAGTTGGGTTTTGTTTAGTGGCCACGCAACCAGCCTAGAGAGGCTTTTTAATCAGTACGAAATCTTTTAGAGTCGTCAATTGGGATCAAAATTTACCTAAATAAATAGTAAAAATGCTGTCTTTCGCCGATATAATTCTCGTCTGCAGTCTACGAGAAGATTTATATATTTTTTACACTTAGTAATCAGCAAATCTACTTCTGTTTACGCTTATCTATGAATATAAAAAACTTTAAAATCGATGACTATGTTACCTCTATCTACGGCTCCTATACACCTGCGAAGAGAAAATTAATATACAAAGAATGTCTTCTGCTATGCATCTTTTTTTTTTGTTACTGATGAATGTCATATTACATAAATAAAAAATGTGAATGTTTTTTTTGCTAATTTAGTCCTCACCTGCAAACAAATATTTTTAATAAATTGACAGAACATTTGACCTTACCTTGCTTTACCTGTTAAATAGAAATCAAATATTAATTAATTATTATTATTAATCAATGAAATTTTATCTACCCTACCTTTGAAATTAAAAAACTGAACTTATTGAAAGGGAATCCCAAACTACAAATTGATCGCCAAATTCGAGTATATATATATATATATATAAAATGCAATTTAATCCATTACCTTCTGTTACATTTGGTTCACCTGTGAAGTAAAGAATTAACTATTCTAATAAAAACTAATATAGAAATACCGCATATAACCGAGCACGTATAATACTTATAACCTGAACGTTCACTTTTTGACTAAAAAACAAACAAATTTAAAATGACAGGCTAGAATGATTTTTTTTTTAATTTTATTTCAACCTTGGGCTCTTAGGTTCAAAATGCAAACCTAGCGCAGATGACATAAGGTCTGTCTGTTTACTCGAAAGTTTTTACTCGGTGTAAAAACTTTTACGCATTTTTACTCACAAACCGTCTGTTTACTTTTAACTAGTAAAAATCGAGTAAATTTATACGTTTCCCCTCTTGCACAAAGTTGCACATTTTTACTCATGATCAAGAGGATGTGTAACTTTGATATGCAATCAGCTGACTGTCAAAAGTATTAAATTTGAGGTTAAGCCGTTTGTTGGGTTATCGAAAGAATGTAAAATGATAATCTAAAGAGTCGAAATTACAAAAAAAATATTAAAGAGGGTGGGTTTTTTAAAACGTATTTCAAATTAATTAATTGTTTTCTGTTTCAGACGGAAAGGTAGCAGCCAAATTTTTGACACATGACAAGCTAAACAAAATTTACTCGAAAAGTGTCTGGTAACTTTTCTTGATTTATCCCCTCTACCGCATAAAAGTTTTTACTTGATTTTTACGCAAAGATTTTTACTCAAAAGTAAACAGACAGACCTATTGTTTTTGATAAAATACTTCGAACTGAGGCAAAAACTTTTGCGAGACATACACATTCCAAATCTATGGCAGGAAAATAAACATTATAGATCAATGCAGAAATATCCAACAGTTATCTACACCTGCGTCTTCGAGAGTTTTTGTCATATTTTCGTTTTTTCCAGAGTTTTGACAGACGTCATTTAACCCATCAATGAGTAACGTTTTTACATATGCATGCGGGAAAGCCACTTTATAGAGGCAAATAAAATAAAAAATATTCTATTAAACTTCGGCGAATATGTTAATCGCATATTTAGCAAACAGAATAAAAAATTCATTAAGATCACTTTAGTGAAAATATTTCAAGTTAGTGGATGTGTAGGGAAGAGCGGGATAATACCGTGCACTTAAGCTTTATTAATTTTTATCTATAATTTGGAAACTCAAATAAAGAAAGAAATCATCTCATTTTGTGACAAATTTATTTCTCTACAAAAGCTAGGCTCCATATTTGAAATATCGAGCCGTTTTAAATTGTAAAACCCTGTTTTTGAAATTGTTACATTGCACGGTATTGCCTTAAGAGCTGGGGTAATACCGTGCACTATAATTAGGGCTATACCGTTATGTTTGTTTCTCGCTCCCAGCTTGTTGCGGAGCCAGCTTGCTTGGCTCCTTTGGGTGCTAAAATCTTCACCGGCTTTTGTACGGTATACATATATGCCTGTCTCATCGAAATTATAAATTCTCGAAGCGTCAAATTTATGAAGATAGGTTAGTGAAAAAAGTTTGACATCCTCCGCATTAAAAACTGAGATGCGACTCAGACTTGTGACCTCCGGCTTTCTCACGCTGATTGACGGATTTCTACCAAGAAACCCAATGAGCCAATCCTGCGCTTGCCCTTGCGCGGTATTGCCCCGTGACGAAATGACGCCACATTTTCAATCCTAACTTAAAAACAATGACGTTTAAGTGCTAGTATTTGATGTTAAAATATATATAAGAAAAGTTTATGAAAT
Organism: Dioctria rufipes; assembly: GCA_963924295.1. Lineage (NCBI taxonomy): Eukaryota > Metazoa > Arthropoda > Insecta > Diptera > Asilidae > Dioctria > Dioctria rufipes. The sequence continues at coordinate 62,538,530 of OZ002740.1, read as the reverse complement.
GACATGAACATCCGTCACAGACACATATACGTAACCCCACGGTTACACCTGCAAGTACAGCTTGCATGCAAGCCTCCCTTCCAACACGATTTTTAACTTGACAGCGGAAGGCAGTACGGTTGATGTCTTATCAGCTTGCATGCAAGTTCATTTAAAAAATGGCATTGAGACGAAAACTCTTGCGTATATTGGAAAATTATGGCAATAAAGGAAGCATTACAATGATAAAAACCCAAGAAAAAAGGAAAATGAAGGTGTTGGTAAATGATGTATTGCAAATAATCCCAGAAAATTGCATTTTCCCGGTATAAATTTATGAATTTCTCTCAAGCATTTCGTTTCCGCCATTTTGAAAACTGTATAAATGTCAAATTACTATCTCCCAGCTGCCATGGTTTTTCAGCATGCAAGTTCGCTGAAAGCTGTACTGCCAGCATGGCAGTAGAGGTTACACGTGCAAGAAGTATGGCAGTGCAAGTTGCATGCAAGCTGTACTTGCAGGTGTAACCTCGGGGTAAAGCTGCAACCTCCCCGACTGTCTCTACCGTTTCGTATTCTTCCATCTACGCAGCAGCACTTCCCGGCACTCATTACTCCCTCTAGCTGATTCAAAAATACGGTGCACGGTATTGTCTCGCCGCACAGTATTACCCCGCTCTCCCCTACCTATTATCACTGTGAAAAAAACAGAAAAATAAAACATCTGAAACATGGGCACAAGAAAATTTTCGACTTTTAACAGGTCCCTTATTGGTTCTCGGTTACAGACATAAAACGTGTTGTTAAACTACTTAGTTGGTAAGCCTTTTTCTGTGTATCAGGCAGCTGTAAAATGAACCATCTGGAGTGCATTCCAAAACATAGCTACAGTTGACTATAGCTGACTTCAATCGTTCCAAAACCCAGTAGTCAACTAAATTATGTCAGCTGAGTTGACTTTTGAGCGTTCCGAAACATTTGAAGTTGACTAAAATAGTCAACTATCCCTGACTGTGCTCTAGACTGCTAGTTATCTAATATATAAACCGTAACGTGAGCTGTCAATTGAAATATTTTGTTTGGCGCGCTTTTACAAACGTTTTGCGAAATTTATTTATTTATTTAATTTTCTCTGACTCATTTCGGATTAACACACAGTAATAAAATATCAGTTTTAAGTATCAATAAACTTATACAATTAGCATAAATGACAGTTCTAATACTTATAGCTCAGATCGTTCCAAAACCTCAAACAGCTTTAGTTAACTGCAGACATCTTGACATAGCTCTGACATAACTCTGACATAGCTACAACTATAGCTGCAGTTGTGTTTTGGAACGCACTCCTGAATGTCATTGAGACTAGTTTTACAATAGGTCTGTTCGCGTACTAGCTTGAAAGTACAAACTTATAAAACTTTTTGTAAGTTTTTACTCGAAGGCGTTCGCGTACTCGAAAATTGAGAGAGAAATTGTTTACGTTCGTCATCTTTCCCCTCCGTGCATTTATTACTTGATTTAGCTCGAGAAAAATCGTCGAGTAAAAACTTCTAAAGTGTCAGTTTTGACAGATCGTCGCCGGTTTTCAGTTATTTTTAAACTTTTCAGTTATTTTTGAAGTTTTTAGTTAAAAAAAAAAAAAAAAGTGGGAAAACCAGTTACTCCTCCTCCAGTAGAAGTAAAATGTTCTCCAAGAACATTTCAACGTATTCAAAGTGGTAAATTAAATTTGTTTATTGTACTATGTGCTAGGAAAATTTCACTTCGTTATTACAGATCCTGCATATTTGCAAGTTTTTACTCGAAGCCGTTCGCGTACTTTGTGAGTGCCACTCTCAATTTCTCTCTTTATCATACATTTTGACGTTTTTCATATTTTTACTTGAAAAAGTACGCGAACAGACCAAATACTTGATAGGAACCTACTTTCATATCATTTTGACAGCTATTATATTTGGGCATTTCGTATAAATTTTTAAAATGAAATAAATAAGTTCTGAACTGTAGCAGATATTTTGGATGAGTATAATATGGAAGTAATATTATACATATGTAGTGTCTCCAGTTTCGACAACATAACTTTTTCCATTTACTAATAGCGTTAATATCATTTCTGGATATATTACACTATGAGTGTTACTTACGTGAGTTTTTACATGAGTTCTCTAAAAGGACAGATATCAAAATGTAAAGACAAAAAATAAACTCATGTGAAGGTCATTCTCTGAACTCACATGAGTTTCAGTAAAATATAAATGGTTCTAATTTACTGTGAGTTGGGCTGTTAGTTAACATAAAAATTATGCTGTCAAAAGCGAGACATTTTTTCAGAATGAGTATCGAAAACAAGGTATTTTTATAATTTACTTAGAACACAGAATCTAAGTATATAAATGTATTTTAGTTTAAATGGACCAAAGATGCTTTATCGACACTGTAGTATATTGAAAAAACCTCTGAGTTGCTTTACTTAATTTATTCTCGATACGTCAAAATATATATGTAGAAGTGTACAGCTTAAAGTTCACGCAGCAACTGCCAGCTTACAACTAATCTACTGGTTACATCAATCTAGTACTAAATGAGATAACTAAGAAGTGCCAGCTTAACGCAATATAAAGGGTTTTCCAATAAGAGGTGTTATTTTAAGTATCCCGCTATTTCGGTAGATGTCACTTTTGGAGCTATCATTTTTGGCATTTGACAAGTAGAAACTACGCCATTAATAAAATTGGAACGATACACGATTCAACAACGCATTGAAATTCACTATAAAAATGGTGAAAATGTGGCAGAGACGGTTCGTAAAACTCGAACATTTTTGGGTCGTCGTGAAGCACCTTGTCGGACCGCATTACAGAAATTGGTAGAAAAATTCGACCTGTCGGGACAAGTTAGTTATGTGAAGAAACCCGTGCACGTCGCTCAAGAACAGCCGAGAATATTGCTGCTGTAGCCGAAAGTGTTGAAGAAAACCCAGGTTTGTCCATTCCTTGTCATTCTTTGGAATTAGGCATTCCACAAACGTCATTACACCGTCATTGGACCTTACTTTTTCGAAAATGAGGCTGGAGCAACAGTTACGGTGAATGGATTGCGCTATCGACAGATGATTAATGATTTTTTATGGCCGGAATTGGATGGTATTGATCTGGACAACGTTTACTTTCAACAAGACGGGGCTACGTGCCATACAAGCAACGAAACCATTGATCTTTTACGGGAAAAGTTTCCGGACCGTGTTATCTCTCGAAGAGGTGATCACAATTGGCCACCGAGATCTTGTGACTTCTTCCTTTGGGCCACGTGAAAGAGAAGGTCTACGCCAACAGCCCAGCGTCGATTCAAGACCTCAATGATGGAATTCGTGAGGCTATCGAGGACATAGGGTAACCACTTTGCGATTTGGTTATGGAAAATTTCATGAAAAGGATATGGTCCTGTAGGCGTGGTCGTGGTGGTCATTTGGCTGATCTTATTTTTCATTATTAACGGCATACCTTCCTCTTTATAATGAAATAAATATCCGATCATTTATCTCAAAAAATGGAATTTTTCTTTGAATATCAAAATAACTCCTATTATTGGAAAACCCTTTATTACATCTTCTCCTTAAAAGGAGTATTTAAATTCAACTTACAAATTCAATTCATTTAACTTATTTCGGCTTTCATACAATTCAGTTATACATTCATTTGATTGTTCTGCGTTATCGTATTTCTTTTCATTAGCTCATTAAATTCATATTTTTCTTGTGTTGCATATTTCCTACATTACCAGCTTCTATTATAATGTATCCATTTACATTTTCTCTCATCATATATTTAGTTTAATGTGTAGATATATTTTCAGTTTTCTTCTTTTACCTATTGCCTAGATTGCCTAGATTGTATTACTTTACTCACTTAGTTATTTTTATTTGTTTTTCTAACTTCGCTGACCAATTGAGGTACTACTTATATATATATATATATAAAAAACAAAAGAAAAAGTTTCATCATTCAGGAAAGTGCACATTGTTCAATCTTTTCATTTTTTAATATATATATATATTTTTTTTATAACTGCCTTAAAAATTTTGAATTTCTTCTTAATAATGTTCCAGTCACAAGCTCTATCCAATTAAACTATTTTTTATTGGGGTATTTCTGTAATCTAATAAAATTTTCCATAATTCAGTTTTGCTATCAACTGACTTTTCTAACATACTTTTAGCCGTCTGGACAAACCTTTCCGCAAAACCATTCACTTGTGGATAGTGAGGACTTGTTGTTTTCAGTTCTATATCATTCTCATTAACAAAATTTTTAAATTGTAAGGATCCAAATGGCATATTATCCGCAACGATTTGTCTTGGAATACCGTGTATTGAAAAAATACTTTTGAGTTTTAAAATTACTTCCTGTGCCGTTTTATTTCTTAATAAAAGAATATCCAAATATTTCGAAAAATAATCTGCCACAACTAGGTACGACTTGTTAGAAAACTCCATAATATCTATACCAAGCTTGAAATATGGATATGGAGGCATATCATGTGAAATTAACGGTTCTTTTGTGTTTGCCCGGCGGTACTTTTGGCAAATACTACATTTGCCTATCATGTCTTCTATATCCTTGTAAATACCTGGCCAATATACTAGGCTTCTAGCTAAATACTTCGTTCTTTCAATTCCATTTGGTTAACTGAATTATTGATCTCACCGTTATCTGATTCTTTTTCTGCCTTAATCACATTCATCACTTGTACACTTCGGAATAATTGAAGGAACTTGCTTTTCATTTAATTTGCAATTTGGGTTTTTGTATTAATTTTTTAATTTGTAAGCGCGTGTTTTGTTCAATCATCCTCGTCGCCATGTAGTATACTGAAAAGACCTCTGAGTTGCTTTACTTAATTTATTCTCGGTATGTCAAAATATGTAGAAGTGTACAGCTTAAAGTTCAGTACAGCTAATCTACTGGTTACATCAATCTAGTACTAAATGAGATAACTAAGAAGTGCCAGCTTAACGCAATATAATACAGACACTATCGGTTGAAAGCCACTAGCGAGTGTGAAATATGTATTTGATCAGACAATCATAACATACAATGACCCCACAACATACCAATCATCAATTCTGAATACCATTGCCGCATTCAACAAAAAAATAATCCGCATGAAAATGCAACTCGCGCAAATACTGCAACTAGCGCAATGTTATTCAACTGTATAGCAATAAATGCAAGCGGAACAAAGTCGTTCACCTTCGCTTAAAAGAAAATGGAAACATATAATATTTAGGCGTAAGCAATTAATGTATATAAATTGATCGATGTTTTGTAATAAAGCAAAGTTTTTTAGTTATAAGCAAAACGATTATTACTCTTTAGATCTTTTTCAACCATTACACCTACATCCCCACAAACGGTAAGCGTTAATTAACCTTTTCGGTTCCCTTACCTTACTTCTTAAATATATTATGTATATAATTTATGAAGTGATATTTTTTTAATTTTAAAGGGCAGTTTAAACAAAAAATGCCCCGATAATTTTGAAAATATTTATGTTTTTCTTTACTTTCAATCCCATCCCAGTATCCTCGATTTCGCTTATTATTTTGACATTCTGACGGACTCCAGGGGGAATGCCGCATGTGTTAAACAAGATTCCAATTAGATCATTGAATAATAGTTTACTTTAATTCCATCTTTGTTTGGGTGGTTATTTAATTCATCTTCTAAGACCTTGGCTATTACCTTAAGATGAGGATCTTGCATTTGCAAGGTGGCTACCCATTCTTCTTAACCTGTGCTGACAATCCAAATGTTTCCACCAACCGTTTCCTATTCCGGATTCGTGAGGGGCTCAATTTAGAGCATCAGCATGCACTAATTGCTTTCCTGATCTAAATATTAAATTGAAATCATACTCTTGAATTTTAAGCTACCAGCGAGCAATTCTTGGCAGAAGATTTCGTTTCTATTGGGTCATTCTCAATGAGTTACAGTCAGTTATAATTCGGAATTTTTGATGCAATAGATAATGTTTGAATCGTTCCAAACTCTCCACCACGGCCAGAGCTTCGAGCTCGTAGCTCTGGTATTTTGACTTCTTTCAGTTGTTGCACGGCTAAAATATGAAATGGCATGTAATTTCTTATTCTGTGGGCCAATCTGCATCAATATTCTCGCCAATCTATGACTACTAGCATCGGTATGCAATTTTGTTCGACATTTATATCAAATAGTGTAAGAACTGGCATTTCGGCTAATATTGCCTTCAAATTCTGGAATGCTTGTACCTCGGCATCGCCCCATACAAATACTGTGTTCTTTTTCAACAGTTTGTTGAGTGGAAGCGCGATATTGGCAAACCCATTTACGAACCGTCTAAAGCACCCAACTAGTCCTAAGAACTGTCGGATTTCTTTCACTTCCTTGCAAGAATCGCATTTTTCTGCATTCAATATCCATCTCGCCTTGCGTGATTCGATCAAAAACTGTTGGAGTATCTCCACATTCATGATGATGTCTTCTGTTGCAATAAGGACATCGTTCATGTACACTATAACTGAGCCAAGTTTCAATAGTTCAATTAGCTTGAACATCAATCTCATAAACATCGCAGGTAAGTTGATCAATCCAAATGGGAACCGCGTAAATTCAAAATGTCCTTCTGGCGTTATGAATGCTTTCCTCTTCGATCTGTATTTGGTAGTAACCGCTTCGGAAATCTAATAAAGTGAAAATCTTTTTATTTGTCAACGTGCTTAACGTTTTCTCTATGTTAGAGACAGGAAATTGCTCTCATTGCGTAATAGGATTTAGCTGCCTGTAGTCCACACACATTCAATATTCACCATTCTTCTTTGGGATCATAAGAACAGGACTGGCGTATTCTGCCGTCGAATGACGTATAATCCCTTCATCTAGGAGCTCATTCACCATACTGTTTAGAGTAGATTTTAACCCATACAGGACTTTATATGGTCGATATTTTATCACTTTATTTTCTTTTAGCTTAATGCTAGTTTTCACTAAATCTGTCTATCCTACTTCTTTATAATTAAATGAGAAGCATGATCGAAATTCGTTGACTAAGCTCTCTAACGTAGTCTTATCCTGATGCATCTACAAATTGTCGTACTTCCATCACATCATCCCCTTCTGATGATTTACCCGTTTCGTTCATATAATCGTTTTCAACCCCTTCCGTAGTATTTTTATTGAATTCATTTTTTTTTTCGTTTCTTAAAATTGTAGTGATCCCGTCAATTAAAATTTCAAATTTTCCGGAACTTTTCCCAATTTTTATTCCTAGGTAATATAAGAAATTTTTACCCACTATTATGGGAGTTGACTGGGTATCGTTTGGCACTACCAATAAGGTTATCTGCTCTTGAATCATATCTATTTTCACTTTTTTTCTATTTGGCCTAACGCCTTGCTTCCTCCGAATCCGCATAAAACAGTATTTGACCTCTCTATTATCCATAGATTTTCTGCAACTACTTCTGATTTTATGGTAGTGACGTCACTACCTAAATCCAGAAAGGCTAGTATTGGCGTATCGTTCACTAGTATACCCGGATTATATTCCTTCTGCTCTGCTTTTATTGTTGCCATTGATTTTACCAAAATTTTTATTCATTTCTGGGCGATTTCTTGCGTATTGATCACCTTGCTTACATAGATAGCAAAACCCTTTTTTTTATTTTAATCTACTGAACGTGTACATACCTTAGCGATGTGGCCGATGTCATTACATTTATAACATCGCAGAATATCCCTGTCTTTACCTGTATGAGCCAGGTTCTCGTTGTTAACTCTTTGCTTGGTATATTCTATAGTCTAACTCTAGAACTATTTCGTAGTTTTTGGTGTGGCTGGTACAAATCTTTTGATGATGTTGGTCGTTTAAAATTAGCCTGATGTAATGGCTCCTTACATTGCTCCTGTGCCTAAATCTTCTCGTACCGTTTAATCTACTCCAATAATTCCGGAAAAGAGTTAGCTATAGTGATTGTGAGGGCATTAATTAAATTTCGGTCCCCCAATCCAGAGATTATGTACTCCATTGTAGTCTATTCCGGGAAAACTTTTCACTAACTCAATTTTAAATGAGTTCCAAGTTTTTAAATCTGTTTGTCATGCCATAAATAAGCCTGTTTCAGTGCTTCCATACTTCTTATCCATTCTGCTACTGTGCTCATGCTCCCGCTCGCTGTATCAAATGATTCGACTATCTCTCTTATTTCTGCAATTCCCATCTTGAAAGACGCAACATTTTTTTCCTGCCGATCTGCAATTTCCAAGGAAACACTGTATGACTCACTCCAGTTATAGACTTCCCCAACGCATTTCACTAGAGCACTATTTTCCTTCCTTAACTCTTCAATATCTTTTCTTAATCTATCAATTACTTCGTCCGTATTCTTGGGCGACAGTTCTTCACCTTCACTTTCCATTTTACACTACCTTCACAATTATTTTAATTAAGGATTGATATGCTATACTTATACTAGGCGCATAAACTAATTTCCCACAGGAATTAAACGCAGTCCTTGCTGTTCAATAATTTGCACTATACAGTATTCACAGTATCGTTGGAGATACAACTAAACACTCAAGATGATTATTCACTTATTCGCACAATTAAATACAGTTCTGACTGTTCAATATCTTCACTGTATCAGTACCCACGAAAATGTTACTATCGATCAGCAATCGCGAGAGCAAAACTAATTCGCGAAAGGATAATAGCTCAATCGCGCATGAATTCAACCGCACACTTGAATTTTTAAGAATTTACCGCCTATACTTCCGAATGTGCTGATTCTACGTCTCAATATCTTTCATATCCTGAACTATACATTTAAAATACTGTCGATGATGCTAATTATCCTTACCCTATTATAAAACTAATCTAGTTACCCTGGAGCTAAACCTGAAGCCGGCATATATAACCATTGAATAAATAACTAATAAGGAAGCGGGGTATCGTGCGAATACAGTGTACGTGTTTAAGCATTTCAATGACAGTGTGACCTATGGTCGGGGGGGAGAAATGACAAGAGGGCCTACTGCCTATTTTGTGTCAGTTCAACATTCTGACATTTCATATTATTTCAAAATAAGTTTCGGATTTCAATTCGCGATATTGGTAAAAATAATTAATTAAACGTGATTTTTATGAATAGTAGTGTGAAATAAGTGCGGAATATTTCTTTTGTGAACGACATTTTGTGCAATAGAGACTCCGGAGTCCTAAATTAACATAATGAAGTGCGCTGTGCTGTGCTGCAGGAACGAACAGAGTTATTGTCGTGGGAAAGCATTCTTCAAGTAAGCTTAATAGCTTTACTTATTAATTATATTGTTTTAAACAAAATAAAAGTGCAATATTTATAAAAATAAACAGCCATGGCACAAATAACATTTTACCAATGCCGGTTTGTTTGTTTACAATTGAATTGTCAGTTGCTGCCTAAATTATTCCAGTCATACAAAGGCAACGCCAAGAAATATTGTCTGAAAATAAGGGGGAGCTAAAAATTTGTTTATTTTACATAGGAATTTGGATTATGAAAAATGTGCCCTTTCAGAATGTCAGAATTTAATTACTGCCATGACGAAACGAATACAAACAGAGCACACTAATACATTTCGCCGATATGCTTACGTTTTCACCCGATATGCCGTTTCCTTATTAGTTATTTATTCAATGTATATAACTTGTCATATACAGTGTTGCCAATTTAGCTTTTATGGCTAAATTTAGCCATTTAAAATATATTTTAGCCACGAATATTTCAATTTAGCCATTAGCCACTCTTTTAGCCATTTTGCATTTGATTCTTTAATAATTTTTACAATTTGAAATTTAATTAATTTCATTCAAATTAGTTACTGAATGCACCTAAAGTCAACGAAATGAAAGATATCGCCATAGTTCCTAAACGATTTTTAATACTACTTTGTTTTAAAATATATTTATATTCACTATATTCACTGCTAGTCTGTTTGGTAACGCATTTTTTTTTTCTGTCGTCCGTTGTTCGTTAATTAAAAAAAAAACAGATTATTTAATCATGCATAAGGCGAGTTTTAGGTAGGTTAAGTCGTTGTAACACTTTTGCCGAACTTTCTTCTATAGCATTAAAATTATTGATACCTTCTTTGGTCAAATGCTGAGGTTGGGAGATTATTTAGTCAATAAAATATATATAAAAAAAAATAGAGAAATAGATTTAATTTAAATTCTATTCATTCAATATTAATCATAAAATATGGACTACAAAGAGAACAGACATGTTACAATCCATTTGAATTTCCACATGAAATTCTGAAAAAACAATGGCACGAATGGTGCTTATGAACATTATGATGAACGAGACTTAGATAATATTATAAATGATCTCAATGAATTTTGAAGGGAATATTTAATTATTTAAGTGTCTAAATTTTTTAAAATTATTTTTAGTACATTTTGTAAAAAAAAAGAAAAATGTGTCTTATTTGAAATAAACTTGTCAATCCTAGAATGCTAAACGTGAGTCAAATTGACTGCTCGCCAAATAATATTGCCATTATTTCATTGTCTACATATCGAAGTAGCCACAACCTCTCAGTACCTGCATTAATGAGTCTGCTAAGACTGTAGATGAAATATTGAAGCTCTTCGTTACTTGTACGTTACATAACGGGTAGCTATAGTAGTCAAAATGACGTATGTTTAGCAATAATGTTACTTTTGTGTGGGTATTAAATTTTCTCGTGTAGAGTATTTATTGCGATAAATAAATGAGAAAGTTATTGGATTATCCCCACAGGATCCGGAGCCATCATAAATACTCCATCAGAGTGCATATTGTTCATACTGCCGTTCGAAAATTCAGCAAAATACAGCAATGGTCTGTTCAAAGTGCTCTAAGAAAATATGTGGGGAACGTACTATTAAGAACAGAAGAAATATATGCAAAATATAGGAACTGGACTCAAGTATAAAAAATCCGTCTTTCGGCGGTAAAGAGGCAGTTATGAAGTTAAAACGATCAAAAAAAAAGTACACCACTCGATTACCGGCTTCTCCCTCTTTGATTTGCTACCAAACATGACGTATTTTGTACGACCCCCCATCCCCACAAGACCCTCCCTCAAAAATTGACCACACAGAGTTAGCCGTCCTTTAATATTACGACACTTCTTACGTTTTCCCTAACTCCCGAAGTATGTTAGAGAATCGCGAATGGAGAATTAGGGAGTTTTAATCGGGGAAAACGAAAATTCTCATCTCCCAAACTCCCAAACTCTCCTAGTTACAGAATCCGGCCCCTGGAAGGAAAAAGTCTACGCAAAAATTTATTACTTTATTGTTGGCAAAGTTGAACGAAAGTAATGCGAAAACGATATGACAAACATGCAAGCCATAGCACTATATGCTTTCGAAATTTCAATGAGAAAGGTCTCTGTTCTAAAATTGTGAAGGGCTTATATGTAGGCACAAGCTATATGCTTACATATGTATATAAGTTAGACAGTTTTCACAAAGAACCGTACAACTCAATTTGGATTTATGAACTTAAGATCAACCGATCTTCACAAATCACTCTGACAAAAGTCAACTAATTACTTGTACCACCCAGATATTGTAGAGCAACTGAAATTGATGATGATGTTCAGCTCTAAAACAAGTAGTTTTTTGATACCTTAAAGCCCATTGGGATGAAAACCCAGCGCTTCTGAAGGGAGTACAATTTAAGCACTTTCCTAACCATCAATTGGTAGCTCTTTAGAAGAATATTCACAGATCTATCCAGAAGAATAAACACAGACTAAATTTTTATATAATTTAGTGTTTTCTAAGCATTATAAATTTTAATTAATAAAAGGAAGAATATTGTTGTTTATATTACTATAAACATGTTTCGAATTAAAGGGAGTCAACTTGACGTATGTTTAGTATTACCGTTTTGTTTAGTATTCTAGAGTTAATTAATTAAACGATAAGTTTGTTGTTTCTTATTGGAGTTTCGTCTTCATATTTTACGATGTATCTATACGGCCTCTTAATTAAAGAAAAGCATGATTGCAAATAATCTTGAAAAAATTTAGCCAGTAATTTAGTCATTTAATTTCAGTTTAGCTATTTTTTAGCCATTTTCAATGGTAGTTTTAGCCAGTAACTGAGAGGAAGAGTTGGCAACTCTGGTCATATAATGTGTATTCTATATACATCTACCCTTAATGCCTTTCCCAACAATTTCTGCTAGTTTAAACTGTCAGTTTATTGTTCGAGCCGCTGAGAAGGTTTCTTAGACCTTGAGTTTAATTTAATTTGTCTATTACGATCACGCCAGATGAAGTTGTTTGACGACGATCGTTACAAATGTTATTTAATAATTTTATATACATTTATATTAAAATGAAAATAATTTTATGTATTCGACAATTATTGAAATAATAAATAAGTTAAATTGTTCTATATACATACATTTTTTTATTAAATATACACCAAAATTTTCAACCCTGTAGGCGATTATGTAATGTGCACTTATCGTTCTCATCCATATACTGGTGGAATTACAGAAATTGTGGATGACACTTTTTTCATAAATATCGTGGCATAAAATGGTCGACTATGGAAGTGGATGTGGGAAAAATGAGATATGGTCGATGAAGCGAAGCAATTGAAAGTCATAGCCGCTTGCTATCGTCTTAAAAATATTGTTTTAACAACGGTAGCAGAAACCAATGCCTATGATCTGAGGGTATATACTCCTTTAATTTTTGCTACCACAAGAAGTGAAAATTAACTTGACCGTCTATAAATATTTGCTATTGGATGACTATGTAAAACCCCCAGAAATCAATGAGATTGACTACAGTAAATAATTTCGGTGTCCATTTCTCTATCAATTTCGCCGCCTTATTCTACGGATCTGTATTTAGTGTATTTGTTGAAAAGCAAGATTAAATCTAGAAAATTTGTATGAGTTCAAACAAGCTCCGTCCAGAGAACGGTCCAAAATACCACAATGTTCTTTTGCGAGACATTCTTCAAACTTTCTCTCAAACTTCACAGCGATATTTTAAGTATTTGAATAAATGACAGTCACAAGCACATAGTATAGCAAGAAATATGATCATATTGAAGAAATTAAAAAAACAAATATCTAAAATTTAATCTAATCCGTAAGTTTTCCCTCTGATGCAGTATTATGAACTTTATAAATGTTCTCCAAGTACGGCAACAGATGCTTAAGAAAATTTAAGAAAATACATCTATCCATACAAATTTTAAGCATAAATCATAGCATCTAAATTATTATTAGTCTCAGCGAAAGGAAAGTTACCTTTTTTAACTCAAATGTTTAGCATTTTTCTTTTTATTACAAAATTGTTAGAATCAACTGGAAATTAATATAGCGTCTTTACAGGACAACAACTCGAATTGAGACCGTAACTGTTTGAACAAATACAATTTGCAGTTAGGCTTATAAGGCATAAGAGGCATAATTGCACAAAAATTGAATTGAAAAAAAAAACTCTTTATGCAAATGAAAATTTTTGAAAAAAGAAATTTCATTGCAAAAAGAGGGCGTTTTATATAAGCAGGAACCGTACAATCGTCGTTTATTTTAAGTCTATATATGAGGTCAGCTTGGCTGTTTGCTTTGGCCTATACGGCAGGCAGGAATCAAGCCGTACTGACGATTATACGGTTCCTGCTTATATGAAACGCCCTCTTTTTGCAATGAAATTTCTTTTTTCAAACATTTTCATTTGCATAAAGAGTTTTTTTCCATTCAAATCTTGAGCTGCAGACTTAGCAGCAAACTGAGTCAATTTCAGATTGGCTTATTTCGCTATGATTTTCTTAGCAAACCTCTCTGTACAAAAATTGCCAATTCTAAATAAATTATTGATGTACATTTATAATAAAAAAACTTTATCAAATCTTGTTGAAAATTTTGCCATAATTATAATAAAGACATTTCGAATCAATTAATTTTATTTAGTCTCCGTTCCTATATTAACAAACACATATGTACGTATTGTACAATAAGAAACAATTAGAAATATCCTGGACATTTGTACATACTATTAATTTTCTTAATATCACTTGGACTCAATTTTAATCTCTGGCCAATTTCTGCAGTCGTATCATGGGGAACAATTGTTTTTTTACCGTTTTTCGAAAATGAGTACGGACCATAATGCATAATACTACCATAATCGTAACCTACTCCAAAATCGGTGATAACGCTGGGTGGATGTTTGATAAAATTGTGTTCCTTGCCCTCTTTGATATTTTCCTTTATGATTGAAACATAGTTGTCACGATCAGATGCACTTTGTTGATGATAGAATCCAAGTGCATGAATGAATTCATGCATCACAGTACCGAGATTAAAACAACCCTTTCCAATTTCATTAATGTGCAAATTTAAAATTTGAACCTTGCCGCGATAGCCTACAGATGAATGGCAACCAGATGGATCGCCCTATGATGATGAGAAATGTATTTATACTTATTGCACTTGTTTACTTCTTGAACTGTTTTACCTTAATGCGAATGTAAGCAGTTGTCTTCTTGTTACGTGGTAAAAATTTCAAGCAACTAACTTTTTCGATTTCCTTCAAGGCTTTGTGGATTAGGTCGATGTGTTTGTTTTCTAAAAAAAATTTGAATTTCATGTAAAAAATATGAATCTACGCTACATTATGGAAAAGTTCACACCAAATATGGGATCGAATTCATAAAATACCAAACTGCCAGGCCATCTGTACTTGTCCTTTATTAATCCATTCCTTTTGTTTGGATACAAGATAGCACTCATTTGATCGTAATCTAATTCCATATCACCTTCGAAATAATCTCCATATTCTTCGGCGTTAATTTCATCCTCGGTTACTTGATTTTCCGTTAGGGGAAGTGCAACCAGGACATCTATAAACAACAAGAATAACACAAAGCACAGCTTCGTTTCCATTTTGGTATTTATATTATGATAAAAAATCGTATACTGATCGCTATTAATTTGGAGGATCGCCTTAAATACAGTGAAAAAGTCTCAGCTAAGTGATTGAATACGTCAAACTGACCGGTGTTATCATTGATAAGAATGCAATTAACTAATAAAACTTGACTCGATCGCGAGAAGATTGTGATGAAAAATTATGTTAACTTGTAGGTGTACATTATCATAGTGTAAATCACTTTTGCTATCTTGAATTGTAAACTATCGCCATATTTTTGTTTTTTTATTTTTTTTTTTTTTTTAGTTTACTTCTAGCATGACCCTTGATATTGTTAATTAATTAACAATTAGACAATAATAATATTATACCTATACCTTTTTCATTTTCCCAGATCAATATTGGATTGTGAACAACTTTTGTAATATTATCATTATTAGAAATAATTTGGTTTACATGATTTGTCACGGTTTTTGTTGGATGCAGAAAATCATCCCCTAGGCAAGTGCCACACCAGGCCACTGATATGCTGATGTACGTACTGATTATCAGCAGCAGTAATATCTTAATGGGGCATGCCACATTTTAAGAGATAGTGATGTGCTGATGTGATACTGATCTGCTGATAATCAGTAAGTGACCTGAATGTTGCTAACTTTTACTTACATCCGTCGATATTTTATTATACCCTAGATTAAATCTATAGGGTATACTAAGTTTTTCATTCTGTTTGTAACCAAGGAGGCGGATACAGCGGGGGCGATCGCCCCCCCCCCCCTTCCCCCTAGATCTCTAATGAATCAAAATTTATACTCTGATCAAATGAAATAGAAAAACAAAAATCTTTTTAAAACAGACTGCTTCTAAATCTGCATTTAAAAATAGAAAATAATTTCTTTCTTCACTCTCTTCACAAACGTTCTCTAGATTTTCCCTTCATTTTACATTTAATTAACTTTTTAAATTATACTACATTTGCGTGTAAATTTAAAAATTTTCGAGGTACATAAAGAAGGCAAAGTCTGGGCAGTTGAAATTTTAATACTTCAGTGAATAACAATTTCCGAATTTGAAATTTGGACATCCTAATGTTTAGAAAAAATTCTTAATTAAATTACATTGCTTTGACTTTGCTTTCTTTGTGTATCTTGAAAATTTTAAATTTTATACACTAATGTAACATAATTTCAAAATTTAATTAAATGCAAAATAAAGGCGGAAACTAGATAAATTTTGTGATGTACTCATTAAGTGAAGGGAGAAATTATCTTCTATTTTTAGTGCGGATTTTGAAGCAAAGTTGTTTTAAAAAATTATTTTTTACAATGTTTAGTTTTTCTTTTTTAGCTTAAATTATTCTCAAAAAATTTATAATGATACCATTAAGGAATTCTCAGTAGGGACAAGTATTGTACCTGTGGGCAGTTACCGGATTGCTGTATAAAAAAATTATAAAAAAAGATTTGTATGTTAATTTTGATTACTTAGATTTTACATATCTTTTGCACGAGTCTAGGTTTTATAACAAACATTATCTAAGCTAAATAACATTTTTTATAAAAACCTCTATTTTGTTCATAGGTACAACCGTGTAATGTACCTATGGACAACATTAATGTACCTAAGGACAGCTTTGTATATGTGGTCACCATACCAAAACAAACCCTTATAATCAAATAGAACACCAAAAATGTCTCAAATTATCTATATAATAATAGCCAAATACAAATACAAAAAGCTTTATTATAAGACCCTGGGCTAGGCCACGTACATAAACGGTGGGTACATAGATCGACAATAATTACTTAATTACTAGAGGTACAACATTAGCAAAACAAGAAAATAAGACGAATCTAATTCAGAGAATACTTGAGTTGGTAGACCTAACACGTCAGAAATCCACAATTGGAAACTAAAAAAATAAAAATTTAAATTCCTAACAATTCCAGGATAAAAAAAAAACAATAGCAAAAAATGCGATAAAATATAGGTATCAGATAAACTAACACCTATTAACACAATTAATTAATTAGTTAATACTTAACAAGGTTTTACTTCAATATCACAAACAGCTTTATAAATTCCATCAATCGAACCTATATCATTTTCATCAGAATCATTGGCTATAATAAAGCATCTTTGGCAAACAAAAGAGTTTTCATCATCAGAATCTGTATAACTCTCTTTGTGAGACTTAGGGCCGGTTTCACAGTTCAAGTTTAAACTCAGGATTAGTTAAACTCCGTTCGTAGTTTAAACTGAGTTTAAATCAAAATGAGTTTCACAGTGTTCGACCTTTTTTAATATGGCAGCACTATGGAATTGTGAACTAACAAGCTATTTTCTGTACAATTGTGAACAAACAAACTATTGTGAGTCATTTACTGTCAAAATATTACCGGCCAAATCGTTGTGACAAAAAAATTTATTAATTAAATCTACGAAAGTGAAAAAAATAAAATTAATTAATTAAACCTACGAAAATGAGTAAAGACTCTTAGAAACGCACGAAATGTCATTTCATTCACATTTAAAGATAAACTGAGTTTAAACGCTCAATTTTGGTGGTTTAGACAAAGTTTAAACGGGGTTTAACTTACCACTGTGAAACTGTGTTGAAGATATAAACTGAGTTTAAACTACATCTTATATTTAAACTTGAACTGTGAAACCGGTCCTTAGAAACACACTTCCAACGATAGTAGCCGTGGCATAAAGAACGTCTTAAACTTCGTGTTTCCGTTCATAGCATCGACAGCCACTGCACATAACAAAAGATACGTCTTGTAGAATGTTAATCTTTTTACCATCAGTCTTAGATGAACTGTGAGCATCAATATTGCTAGTGTTAGGCAGCTGTGATGTAGAAATTTAACTGGAACAAGGAACTTCTGACTTCAATTTTAATTTTGGGATCTTTTTTGCTTTCGTTTGTGTAGTCTTTCTTTTATTTGTCATCCTTTTCAGCGTTACTCTCACTATTTCCTCTTTTTCAGATGTGGTAGTTACAATTCTGGTCTTACCAGGTTTTCTTCCACATTGTGTATTTTTTCTAGGCTGCGCTTTAGGAAAAGGGCGTATTAGTTCTGGCGTTATAATTTCATTCAATGGACGTTTGTTTAGTACATCTAAGAAACTCAGCGAAGTCGAATTATAAGTTTGTAAGATTGATCCTTTCAGTCACTGTAGATTCATTACGCATTGTCGTTGGTATATTGACATTTTCACCAGTATATTTTTGTTCAGGGCACACAGTTACGTTTTCAACAATGGGAGTTGGCTCAGAGCGATCTATAATATACGAACATAGAAAAGCGTTATCGGAAAATATATTTTCGTTAAAGGGACATATACCTGTATCTTCAAAACCTTTGATGATAATGAAACAGGATAAGATTTTCCAATGATTTCTGGAACATCGGGTTATTTAACATCCACTGATCAGCTGCTCTATAATACTTTGTCTTAAATGGACCAAAGACTGTTCCCTCCAAAGGCTCCAGGTGATTTAAAGTATGAGGGCTTAATGTTAAAAGTACAATACCATTATCTTTGGCATTATCTTTTATTTCCACAGAGATATGTCTTTTATGATTGTCCAATAAGAAGAACTGCTTCTTCCTTTGAGGGCTTCGCAAAAGTTATGAAGTGATCTAAAAATTTCCTGAATACGTGCTCTGTTGACCAGCTCGATGCATTTGCTTCGCTAATTGTACCCAGAGGAGCTCCCTTTAGCATAATTTATTTAAAAAATGCTCTAGGAAATACTATCAAAGGGGGTACGGAATTCCCGATGGCATTAATACAGCCAATCATGGTGTTATTGATTCCTCTTTCGGCAGATGTATATTTACTCAATTGCTGATTTTGGAGCTAAAACTTTTGGAGGTTTATGCACTGTTGTTACACTCATTCCGTCTAACTCTAAGCTATAGATAGCATCCGGTGAAAAGTTATGTTGAATCATTACTTTCTTAAGATTATCAAAAAACTTTGAAACACTCGTTTTATTTAAGCTAGTGACACTATCTAAAGCAGTTGCCTCAGGCTTTCGCAATGAAAATTCCGGATGTCGTTGACGAAATCCCTTTAACTACCCTAAGCCTGCTATATGAGGTTCTTTCCACATTTTTGGAATTTATTTTTTGTTTTTTTGTACAAAGCAAATTTATACGCAAGCTCACGAACTTGTATAGTGTCTATACCCATATGCTAATATGCTGCTTTTTCAATCATATAGTAGAATCTCTTCGTCTTGCTGAAATACTTTTTTAACATCATTTGTTAAAATCCTTACTGTTTTATTATTGAGGTCAACATTACTGTTTAAAAATAGTTGAGTTTGGTACTTTATTTTTTTCAGCAGCTTGACGTATTGAAGTGACGGTTTTAACATCAACGATGGCTTGGGTAAGGGCATCTGAACATATTTTGGTTCTTTTCTTCCCATCTTTACTACGAGGCACTGTAGACACAAAAACAAGAAATTAATCTTGGCTCAAAAACAAAAATAAAATAGATAAAATCTCTTCAGATGTTTAAATAATGATTGTACCTGTAGACAGTAAACAGGTACAAGCATTTCTTCGTCCATAGGTACAAATACGGACAACATAAACTAAAAAGGTTATAACTCTTTTATTTTTTGAATAAAATAGTAACAAGTATTAGAAATAAGTTATTAATTAATGCATCTTTAAACATAATGTAAATTGATACTAAAGGCAATTACCATAATATGAAAAAAATTATTATAAAAGTGTAGAAAATATTTACTTTTTATGTCAAATATTTGTCACAACCTTAGAATATAGAGACAACAGGAAGTGTTGTTACCTGTAAGATTCGTGTGTATGAACGTGGATTTTTTCGCGGTCCCGTGAAGTAGGTCAGCATTATATTGAAGAAAGAGACAAATGTATTTTCAGTTGTCAGACGAACTTTCCTAATTTGAAAGAAATTTAATGAAATTTAAAAGTTGTGAAAAGTGAAATATATTATATTTAAAAATAGTGCTAAATAAAGTAAAGAGTGTAAGTAATTATCTGTTGATATTATAGTGATAAATTTCTAAGTGATGTTCATGTATTTTCAGAATGAAGTGTTCGGTGAAAAATTGCCACAACAACACCAAAGTACGACGGGGGAAATCATTTTTTAGGCAAGTAGAGTTATAAAATATTATTTTGTGTACTTTACACAGCTTTTTATATAAAATTACATTAAAAATACATAACACAAACGATGAAATATCGAAAAATTTCTTCATCCACCGAGATTTGTTTACGTTTCTGACAGATGAGAAATTCCCAGGGTATATTGGCGTAGTGACATCGAATAAGAACATTTTCGGTGGGAGCAAACGCAATATTTTCAACCATATATTTTGTTGCCCCGCTCTCTATATTGATTCTCTTACACGGCTGTACTGAGCGTTCACTACAGCGGCAACAGATACTAACACAACCAGAATTTGACTACACAAAATTTGGCTTATCACACTTCCTGTACTCTCTATATTCTAAGGTCACAACCTCACTTTGACATCAATTTGACAACTAAAAAATTGGCAGTTAGCCAGTGTTGCTATAAGCACAAAATACTGTACGGGTGCGTTCAGTATTGAATTTTTCAATGAATAGTTTATGAAATATTTAGGGTGTCCACAGGTAAACCTGTCTACAGGTACAGCACTTGCCCCTACAAGATAAATTTTTGGATTCTGTTGTGATCGAAAGCTTAGAAAAGCCGGGTATATTAATGAAAAGTAGTACGTTGGGAAAATCATCATATGCGGGTTAATTAATATCAGAATCAGTTTTCTTGCAAATATTTAATTTAAAGCCAGTAGGTTTATACATACACAAATTATCCCTATCTAATTAACACTCCTTGAAATGCATTTCTAGGAAAAAAAACATTTAAAAACTTTGCCTTTAATTTTTGCAACAAATTACAGCCCAGCCGAGGAAATTATGCAATTGGAAGCTAGCTTTATGTGAAAAACACCAGCAGTAAGACAAGGTAAGCAGTGTATTATACTTACATTATATTATATAAAACTTTCATCATATTAAATAAAACAACTCCAACGGATATCTGGATGTTAATGAAATTTTCATGGTGAAACGTAAAGAGAAAGCTATGCAGAGCGGTCCACAACTGATGGTGCAAACTTCAGGAGCTGATAGCAGACGTTGAGTTATGAATGAGGAGAATGAGTCTTTTAGGAGGGATTTTGGTATATTTCCCCTTAACAGTTTTACTGTACACCCATAAACGAATAATGCGAAATGATGACTAACTGACCTAGTTTTCCAAGAAATACTGCACTCCTATTTTTTTCAAACTTAACCCCGTTTTTCACAAAACCGTTTTAATATTTAGCAGTGCTAATGATCGTCGAATTGTGTTTCCCGCTTAATGTTCCAAGTGACGATACAGCACCACAGAATTGTGAAAAGTAGATATTTATCTTGCCGCTCATTATTTAATGTAATTATATCTCGTAACAATATCCATTATTACCTATATATGTATTCTTTTCTTATTATACCTGCTAAAGAGGCCTTCATTCATAAAGATAGCTTGCGTCAGAAATGTGTTTGAAGAAGTATGACCCTGCTTAGACGGGTCAGTATCCTGCCTCTACCTCATGAAAACTTGCTGGTAAGATGGTGGTTGGCGGCAGGAATGAAGCATCGTTCTATCTACAGATTTTGTGCGGCAGAGGCAGCATACTGACCTGTCTAAACTTTGTCTGTGCAGTTTTATAATATTTTGTCCTTTCCTATCCTCCGAATACTGAGCATTTGCCAGTGTTAGTAACAAAACACTGAATATTTTATCCCACTGAAAAAACATTAAAAATTTCCCAAAACTAATTGTATATTTCTAAAGTTTCTCCACCCTCGAAAATGTTTTTTCATACTTAAATCTGTCGAAAAGTCTATTTTCTCCTTTTAATAGTTGAATTGAATAAAGTAAAATAGCAAAACAAAATCTAAATTTAGTGACATGGTTATAGATTACATGAATAGCAGCTATTGCTGTTTTTCTGTGTATACCTATTCCATAGTTTTTCTAACTACCCAATATTTTAACAGAAAATTAGCTTAAAATAATTATTGTTTTTATCATTAAAAATGTTTTAAATATAATGGAGTATTTAGTGGGTGTTATGGAAGTATGTTGAAGGCGACTTGACCAGGACGTTAAGTCCAAACTGCCAGCATGAGCTGACAGATCGCCTGATGACAGCGATAGCACAGGGCGGCACGCTAGCACCTCGGCTAAGGATGGCGGAGAGTGTGGGGGAGTTCCCGAAATACCTGCCGCATGTCATCATCCATAGACAAAAAAATTTTCGTGCCTGCACTACAAAAAAACGGCACACACTCGGTCCTGAAGGGACCTTTACGTCACTTACCTGCTTACTGCTGAATTGAAGGCGCAGATGTTATGCCTTCTTGGCCTTGCCCCATCCTCCCTTTGACTTGGGGGGCACTATTTCCAAGTCCCTTTGGCTGACCTGTAGAAGAAATTAGAGCGGACCTATGCGACCTTCATGTTAGAGGGCTCCAGTAAATGTGAGGGAAGAAATAAAAACGTTCAGCAATTCATATTTACGTTATAATGAAATAGGTTTAATGTCTAATTTATACACTAGCATTTCTTACTTTTGTAGTATTTAGATAGATTGATAGTATGTTATGGTCGTAGCATATTGCATATAGCAATATGCCACCACGGACTGAAGCGTGTAGGCCCGGCTTGTTGTCGACTACAGCATGAAACCAAAACGCGCCCCGACCGAGAGAAATGCTTCCTCAAGCTCGGTGTCATGTTGAGTGACAGAAGGAAGAAGAAGAGCGTTCTTGGCGGAGTTTTTTGAGTTTTTTGACAACGTAAGAAAAGCAAGAAGGGAGCCAAAAAAATCTCGGCGAATAATAAGTCATCGGGACAGAAAATCCTCCCAAAAAGAGTGTAATCCATGATTAAAGTGGTATAATGTCAAGAAAATCGATTTGTGAAATAAATATCGTAAATAGGAAACAAAACTAAGCCTAGCTGCCCAGCACGACGATTTAGCACCAGAGGATTACTGGAGAAAGGAGATGAGCATATGTATCCTCCACATAATAATGAACACTTCCAGAACCATCTAGTACAAGTAAGTGATTCAGTCTTACCTGATTCGATTACGCAAACAAAAACGGAGAAGCCCACATTCCTGAAGTACCGGCGAGGCCCCCACTTCTGTGGGATGACTATATTCATACATCATATGTAGCAACTCATATACAACGATTTGTGGCTTATGCGACATGCAGAATTCTACCGATCTTCGCTAGGTGAAGTACATGTATAGACCTGGATACCAATATATAGTCTCTATTTGAGTATCTATTCAGGCGTCAACCTTATTTGTGAAATGAACTAATTTTGATCTGATATATAGTAGATAATTAAGGTACTTTCATTAAATAACCATATTTTTGATCTGATATATAGTAGATAATTAAGGTACTTTCATTAAATAACCATAATTTTTGATCTGATATATATAGTGAATAATTCAGGTACTTTCATTAAATAAACTATATTTTTTTCAATTGATATATATATGTAGGTATTAAGTAACTCAGGTATTTTCGTTAAATTCATTTGATTTCATATGTATGTTTGAAAATCATCTTATTAGTTAAATGAGTTACATATAGTTATACGCTTAGACATACACGGCTTTCTTGATTGGATATATATATAGGAATTCGTTCGCTAAAACAACTATATTTATTTACTTATATACTAGCAATTGTTATTGAAACCGGCTATATCATGTGATGATAGCTTATATCCCAATCAGATACAAGTGCTAACGCTTCTTAAGATGAATTGGTTAGCGGCTTGTGTGAAAGTGTCAGAGGACCTATAAGCATTAAGAAATTTAGTAAAAACATACCCACAGGTAGTCTACTGATAGGCTACCTTAATTTTTTGTAAATTCGTCAGGCATAGATGCGTTATTAGTTTTGTTACCAAGAGTGGGAAGAAAATAGTTGGTGTGATTATACCCAGTTCGGTGAGGCACAGACTAGTAGTACTGTAAAAGTGCAACCCAAAGGGATTTCGGACGTGGTCATTTATTTCGTCTATTATTTTTCTTTTAATTTCAGTGCAGCTGGAGAACACGCTTCAGGAGGCCTGCTGGATACGTGAACATTCCAACTATCAATTTTGTGAAATTCGGCTTGATAATTATTTCTTCGGGTTGCCTTCGCGAAACTAGCATAGTAGCGTAGTAGTATATAAACCTTTAAGTAAAATCTGTCGTATCCACTTTAGTATTGTAGAACATGACAGGACAATTAGAAGTAAGATACCAAAATCAGAATCCTACGGGGGTGAATTTAAGCAACAAAAAAAAAACAAAAGAAACCAAATCACTTGTAATTTCGTACTAATATAGCGTTTACAACAAAATGAAGCAGTGTATTAGCATCTAAATACTACTATCAATCTATCTAAATACTACAAAAGTAAGAAATGCTAGTGTATAAATTAGACATTAAACCTATTTCATTATAACGTAAATATGAATTGCTGAACGTTTTTATTTCTTCCCTCACATTTACTGGAGCCCTCTAACATGAAGGTCGCATAGGTCCGCTCTAATTTCTTCTACAGGTCAGCCAAAGGGACTTGGAAATAGTGCCCCCCAAGTCAAAGGGAGGATGGGGCAAGGCCAAGAAGGCATAACATCTGCGCCTTCAATTCAGCAGTAAGCAGGTAAGTGACGTAAAGGTCCCTTCAGGACCGAGTGTGTGCCGTTTTTTGTAGTGCAGGCACGAAAATTTTTTTGTCTATGGATGATGACATGCGGCAGGTATTTCGGGAACTCCCCCACACTCTCCGCCATCCTTAGCCGAGGTGCTAGCGTGCCGCCCTGTGCTATCGCTGTCATCAGGCGATCTGTCAGCTCATGCTGGCAGTTTGGACTTAACGTCCTGGTCAAGTCGCCTTCAACATACTTCCATAACAAAATGGCGCCCAACGTGGGGCCACCTCAGTTAGACTTCGGTGGTCTAAATATAAATTTTACTGGGGACTGAGACTTTGAGAGAGATGATCATCTGGTGTCTGCCAGTTGATTGACCTCAAGTCTCACATCCAGTAGAAGATATAGGTGGACCTGAGTCTAATTGGTTTTGTGAAAATTTTTTTTGTAACGTAACGTAATATTTTGAAAGTTTTATTGGAAGTCTTTGATATTTTGAATTTTTGGATTAAAGTAAAGTAACGTTTTTTGAATTTAATGAAAGTTTTTTGGAAGTTGAAATCCGGCTTTAGGTTTGACTTCGGTCAAGCCTCAAGCCTGAACAGTTGTTGAATTTTTTTGAAAGTTTTTTGAAATGTTTTTGGATGATCTTTCCCGCTGGCCTTCTGCCATGGAAATGGTAGGTGGCCTCACGAAATCTTTCGTTTGAGCTCTTGTGGGGACATGTCTCTGTTGGCCAACTGGCTGGACAGAGTTATGAATCTGCGAGACAACTTCTTGGCTTCCAGCTAATTAGTTGACCAGACTCATGACTCTGCCCGGCTAGCGAACTAGCTGGACACGACGATTCGGTGAGGAGAAGAGAACGAGTTCTCGGAGGATGGGATTGATGCTGGAGATCTTCAGTGATCAGGAGTTGGCATACTGCTAACTGCCTGGCTGAAGAATCTCTGGCAGCATTCTCAGCCTTTGATACCTCCGACTTTACTCTTCCCAGATTTCTGCAAGAGCTCCGACTTTTTCAATGCACACACTCACGTCACTTGCTTATATCTGTATTATGACCTTGGAAGAGAGAGAGCGACCTGACCTCTTATGTGGGAGTTAGCTTCGGGAGGTGAGGGAGAAATTGTCTGATCTTTGAAAATTGTTGAAACGTTTGACCTGTCTTTGCGATTTTTTTTGGATTCTTCGTAGTTTGCAGAATTTATGAGAATTTAGTCGACGAAGTTATTGACGCTTCCTGACATCGGTTTTTGTTCTGGGGATTCAATCCTCATATTATCTCGATTTAGGAAGCTTAAATTAACTCTTCGAGTCCTTGTTTTGCAAAATTTATTTTTAAAAAAAAAAAAAAAAAAAAATTTCTTCGGACGCTTGGGAAGATATTTCCTTGGATCATAGTATCTCATCCCAACTTTCAAATTTAGTAGCTCGTTAGCTTCGATCCTGTTTGAGCCTGTGATCTCGATTTTTGACCTTTTTTTTAATTTCTCTGATATTCTTCTTCGAACCTTTGGTTTGCAAAACGTTTTCAATTTTGACTCACTATGGGTACAGTGAGAACGCCACCACCTGCGACAAACGGTATGTCAATGCTACCTGAACCATGCTCCATCTGTCGTGATGCAAGCTGGTCAGTCGAAAGGAAGCCTGTAATAACCAAATGTGAACACATTTTTCACCAGGCATGCCTGCAGCATTGGATAGGTGAACATGCTAGTTGTCCTAACTGTCGGTGCCATATTACACAACAAGACTTTATCGAATATACAGGTGCAATCCCAAAGAGACCGAAGAAGGTGAAGCCTGTGAAGTCTACTAAGCACGATGTGCCGAGCTTCAATCTGCCTACTTTCGACCTACCACCACCTAATAGACGCTCTTTGTCTCCAGGAATGTTCAATTTGCATTCCCGGACGTTCACTAATCCCAACTCACGGCAAGACAGTCCATTACCACCAGCCCAAGGCCACACCTCAGCTGCTACGGATGCGTTGCTGGCAGGCCTGCGCATTCAAATGAAAGACTTGGTACGTGAAGGTCTCGAACACAGCCTCAGTACATTACGGTCTGAGTTAGTAGATAGTGTCCGTCAGCAAGTAGCAGCCATGGTGCCACCAATAGATTTTTCACGTCCACCCCCGTCTATGGGTAATCCAAGAACGTCGAACGATTTTCCCAATACAAGGAGACAATCATTCCATAGACCGCCTTCAGCCTTTGGTCAGCCTATGCCAAACCTCGCTCCACCTCAACCAACACCGCCTATTCGTGTTCCTGCACATGTAGGACAGCGACGATCCGGAAGTCCCATCCGTAGATGGAACCTGACGTACAATGGAAATAACGCAGAGCTCCCGGTAGACGAATTCATTTTTAGAGTCGAAGCGCTCACGCACTCCGCTCTGGAAGGAGATTTCGATCTGCTGGTAAGGAACATGCTTACGTTATTAACAGGACCAGCTAAAGATTGGTACTGGTCAATATTGAGGAATAACCCTTTCCCAACTTGGGAATTCATCAAAATGGGATTGTCCATGGAATGGGGAGTGCCCAAGGATGATTTAAAAATACGATTACAGCTGATGTCTCGAAAGCAAAAACCTGGCGAAATATTCGCTATGTATCACCACCATTTAGTATTGCTGCGTGACCAGCTACAGACCGCCATGCCAGACCAAGAGTTTCTAGAGATTGTTAAATCCAATTTGTTGCCTGAGATCCAGGAAAAAATATGTTTGCACCCCACTTATACTATAGGACAGCTGAGATCGCTGGTTACTCGTATCCAAGCTACGCAGACACGCATTGCTACAGCTGGTAGTTGGAATCCGTACCGGAACCAACGAGTGCACGCAGTTGACAATTTTCAGAACTTGGACCCTGAACTGGCAGCAGCGACAGGCAGTGACCACGGCCTAGGTGAGCTATCGAGTATTTCAAACAAAAATGCTATTGTCTGCTGGAATTGTGATCAGTCTGGTCATTATTATCAAGATTGTAGACAGACGAGTCGAGTTGTGTTCTGCTATGGATGCGGACGCAAGAATGTTTTCAAGCCTGATTGCCGCTACTGCAGACAGAAAAACGAGAGACGGGTCGGGAATACCAACACCTCTTCCCGACCAGCGTCAACGTCGCAAGCAGCAACTGTAACGAACAAGGAGGAAAGCCCGCTCCATTAGTAGACACTCGTGATAACTCCCTAACGTGTCCTCTGATATCATTCAGTGACTCTGGTGATATCAGAAAAGCACCGGATTGTACAATTACTTCACTGGAAGAGGCGGAGAACTTGATGGATTTCTCTGCAGATCTTCAAGCTCCCATTTCCACTTCTGGGGAGCCCATGACAATACTAGACACTTCCTTAGAAGAGTCTTTACTCTTCGATGTCCCGTTGACACCTATAGCACGTGTAGCTGACAAGGTTACTGAGCAGGAGATTTGGCCTCCTGCCATTTCTATCTTAAAACGGCCACCAAGCTCTGATATGACGAGTGGGCGTGAGCCAGTTTTACATCCGCTGACGCCGTATCATACGCGTCTGCAGAGATACAGAGCAGCAAGAGACCGAATTTTCTCCTCAGTAGCAGAGTTAGCTGAGATTATGTTTCCCGACCGGGATATGAGACCGAAAAGGAAAAGATCAACCGTTCGTTGGCGAGAATACTGTCGACGAATGAAACTGGAAAGGAAAAAACTAGCACAGATTTCCGTGTCGATGCCAGACGACATTCGACCGTACGCAGAAGTAAAGCTGCTCGGGCGAACTGAGACTGGATTACTTGATAGTGGTGCCACTGTCAGTATTCTAGGCCAGGGAGCTCTCGAGAAGCTTGCTGAAGCAGAGGTTGAATGGAAGAAGTATCGGACACAGGTCCAAGTAGCTAATGGTGCCATGACGACTGTTCATGGTCATGTGAACTTGGACGTCACTTTCCGTGATAAGACCCAAAACGTGCGTTTTTACGTGGTTCCTGGGCTCACACAGGCACTATATCTGGGAATAGACTTCTGGCGCCTCTTTGGGTTAGCTCCGGATGTCCTAGGTATAGTCGCAGAAGTGAATCCAAGTGGGATAGCTACCTCTGACACCGATGGGCATATCCTTTCTAGTTTAGAACACCAACGCTTAGAGAGCACAAAACAGCTTTTCCCCTCTTTCGCCTCTTTAGGCCTGGGAAAAACATCATTGGTCACTCACAAGATTGATACGAATGACGCCGCCCCGATAAAACAGCGCTTTTATCCGATTTCCCCGGCAGTGCAAAGTTTGATGGATGCAGAATTAGAGCGAATGCTATCACTGGGTGTGATAGAGGAGAGCCAGAGTCCTTGGAGCTCTCCAGTTGTTCTGGTAAGGAAGCCTGGAAAGGTCCGGCTTTGTTTTGACGCCAGGAAGGTCAACTCGGTTACGAAGAAGGACGCCTATCCGCTACCGCAGATAGACGCACTTCTGAGTCGACTTCCTCCGGCAAACTACATAACGAGCCTGGACCTGAAAGATGCATTCTGGCAGATCCCACTGGACACTGATTCCAGAGAGAAGACCGCTTTCACAGTACCTGGTCACCCTCTCTATCAGTACACAGTGATGCCATTCGGCCTATGCAACGCTCCCCAAACGATGTGCCGCCTCATGGATAAAGTCATTCCTTTCGATCTTCGTGAGAACGTTCTCGTCTATTTAGACGATTTATTAATTCTATCATCTGACTTTGACACTCATCTCATGCTGCTAGCCAGGGTAGCGGATTGTTTGAGGAAAGCTGGCCTTACTATAAACGTCGAGAAGAGCAAGTTTTGTATCAAGGAGACTAAATACCTGGGATTCATTGTAGGAAGGGGAGGTATGAGAACTGACCCTGACAAAATATCAGCCATAGTTGACTATCCGTCACCTAAAACTGTTCGGCAAGCCCGACGCCTACTAGGT
Source organism: Dioctria rufipes (assembly GCA_963924295.1). Classification (NCBI taxonomy): domain Eukaryota; kingdom Metazoa; phylum Arthropoda; class Insecta; order Diptera; family Asilidae; genus Dioctria; species Dioctria rufipes. The sequence continues at coordinate 62,508,862 of OZ002740.1, read as the reverse complement.
ATGGCAGGATGGTACAGACGGTTTATTCCGAACTATGCTGATTTGACTGCATCCATTACAGACACTTTGAAAAACCCGAGTCAGTTCAAATGGACATCTGAAGCCCAGACGTCTCTTGATCTACTCAAACAAAAACTTACTTCTGCTCCGTTGCTAGTGAGTCCAGACTTCACCAAACCGTTCGTCATCCAGTGCGATGCGAGCCAACAAGGTATTGGAGGAGTGTTGCTTCAGCTAGATGACGATGGCCACGAGAAGCCAATAGCCTACGTCTCGAAAAAGTTGAACTCCGCTCAACGAAATTACACCGTCACAGAGCAAGAATGCCTAGCTGCAGTCTTGAGCGTACAGAAGTTCCGGCCCTTCATAGAGCTTATGCCGTTCAAGATAGTGACGGATCACGCGAGCTTGAAATGGCTGATGTCTCAAAAGGACCTCAGCGGAAGACTTGCTCGGTGGAGTTTGAAGCTTCAGGGCTTCGACTTCACTATTGAACACAGGAAAGGAAGCCTGAACGTAGTCCCTGATGCGCTGTCACGCATTCATTGTGACAGCATGAACACAAACGAAGGTCCTGGCCCGGAAGTTGACCTTAGTTCGCCATATTTCAATTCATTGGAATATGAAGAACTGAGGCATAAGGTTAAAACGACTTCTGGCAAACTACCAGATCTTTGCGTCAGGGATGGCTTCGTTTATATTCGGACTGTTCCGAGAACAGGCGATCCGATCCAGGAGGAAGAAGCGTGGAAGCTTTGGATTCCACGTGGGCTTGTCACCGACGTCATTTCGAGAGCGCATGATCCGCCGCTAGCTTCACACGGAGGAATAGGGAAAACCCTAGAACGTCTGCGAAGACATCTGTACTGGCCACGAATGACAGTTGATGTCAGAAATTACGTAGCCGCCTGTGACGTGTGTAAAGAAACGAAGGCTCCTAATACTATTTTGCGACCACCGATGAAAGTCCAGTCTGTGATAGAACGACCATGGCAAAAGCTGTACGTCGATTTCTTAGGTCCATATCCTCGGTCAGTTAAAGGAAACGTCTGCATTCTGATAGTTCTTGACCACTTTTCTAAATTCCCACTTCTCAAACCTATGAGAAAAGCGTCTACGCTCAATGTATGCCAATTCATTGAGACTGAAGTGTTTCACGTGTTCGGAGTTCCGGAGACCATAGTCTCTGACAATGGAGTCCAGTTTTGCTCGGCTCAGTTCGCCAGACTACTGGAAAAGTATGGGGTAAAGCATATGCGAACGGCAGTTTACTCGCCGCAAGCAAACGCCTCAGAGCGAGTAAACCGGTCTCTGTTGTCAGGGATTAGGGCCTATATCCAGAAGGAACACACCAGATGGGATGAGAAACTGAGCCAAATAGCTAGTTCCCTCCGGAGCTCTTTCCATCAAGCTACTGGTTTCTCTCCCTATCGAACACTCTTCGGTCAACAAATGATAGAACATGGCAGCTCCTATTCCATCTTGAGGAGCATTGGAACTCTTAATGAGCCACTGAGAGTAGACGCAGAAGATAAAATGAGGTTGATCCGTGCGAGAGTGCAGGAAAATTTACAACACGCATTCGAACAGGGTTCAAAAGCCTACAATCTCAGGGCAAAACCCGTCGAGTTCAAAGTTGGTCAGGAGGTATTTAGAAGGACTTTTGCCCAAAGCAATTTCCAACAGCAGACTAGTGCTAAACTGGGACGAAAATTTGTTAAATGTCGGGTTAGAGCCAAGAAAGGAAACTCACTATACGAACTTGAGGATCTGCGGGGAAAACTGTTAGGTGTCTATCACGCTAAAGACATCAAGCAGTGATCATCAGTATGAAAACATCGTCGATACTTATTGTCGTTTATTCCTGGTAGCCCTAAGAAGGCATCCAGCCAGCTTAACTGGTAAACTATAGGATATCACGAAGCCCTCCTATTGCCCCGTCAATGGTGGGTGATATACCTGTTGAAAGTCAATCTCATTATAGCACCCCTATCGCTTGTGAGTAGATAACCTTTTATAGTCCCTTCCGGATCGGCCTCATTAGGAGGAAAATTTTTCCTTGTCTGTCCAGCTGCAACATTTCGTTAATCGTCGGACATAGTAGTACTAGATCTATACCTGGTAGCCCTAAGAAGGCATCCAGCCAGCTTAACTGGTAAACTATAGGATATCACGAAGCCCTCCTATTGCCCCGTCAATGGTGGGTGATATACCTGTTGGAATCCATTCCCATATTCGGCTGTCAACATGTCACTACTTCGACGACGCCTTGGAGACACACCCTTGAACAATCGCAGCCTGAGATCAGGGTGAGAGGTTGCGCCGGGAAAGCTTAGCGATCAGTTCTTTAGGTTACTGATCGCGGGGCTTCCTCAGCATCTCGGTGAAGGAAGGCAGAGAGGCATCGACCGGCTGGATTTTTTGGGTTACCAGCTTGTCGATGTAGCTTTGGCTTCCCCACACGGAGAAGGATGTCGAAGTCTGATCGAAGACTGACGAGACTTCAAGGATGTGTCCTCGACGTGTCATCGGAAGTAGAGTCTGAGGATGAGGAAAGCATAGGGTCGTGGGACGTGACACACATTGAGCGCCCGCAGTGATGAGGCCTATGTGTAAGACCGGCTAGCTCAGTCGACCATTTTTCAGCGTCGTCTGAACCACGGGTGGCGCAGACCACTCTGCCCTGTTATGGTCGTAGCATATTGCATATAGCAATATGCCACCACGGACTGAAGCGTGTAGGCCCGGCTTGTTGTCGACTACAGCATGAAACCAAAACGCGCCCCGACCGAGAGAAATGCTTCCTCAAGCTCGGTGTCATGTTGAGTGACAGAAGGAAGAAGAAGAGCGTTCTTGGCGGAGTTTTTTGAGTTTTTTGACAACGTAAGAAAAGCAAGAAGGGAGCCAAAAAAATCTCGGCGAATAATAAGTCATCGGGACAGAAAATCCTCCCAAAAAGAGTGTAATCCATGATTAAAGTGGTATAATGTCAAGAAAATCGATTTGTGAAATAAATATCGTAAATAGGAAACAAAACTAAGCCTAGCTGCCCAGCACGACGATTTAGCACCAGAGGATTACTGGAGAAAGGAGATGAGCATATGTATCCTCCACATAATAATGAACACTTCCAGAACCATCTAGTACAAGTAAGTGATTCAGTCTTACCTGATTCGATTACGCAAACAAAAACGGAGAAGCCCACATTCCTGAAGTACCGGCGAGGCCCCCACTTCTGTGGGATGACTATATTCATACATCATATGTAGCAACTCATATACAACGATTTGTGGCTTATGCGACATGCAGAATTCTACCGATCTTCGCTAGGTGAAGTACATGTATAGACCTGGATACCAATATATAGTCTCTATTTGAGTATCTATTCAGGCGTCAACCTTATTTGTGAAATGAACTAATTTTGATCTGATATATAGTAGATAATTAAGGTACTTTCATTAAATAACCATATTTTTGATCTGATATATAGTAGATAATTAAGGTACTTTCATTAAATAACCATAATTTTTGATCTGATATATATAGTGAATAATTCAGGTACTTTCATTAAATAAACTATATTTTTTTCAATTGATATATATATGTAGGTATTAAGTAACTCAGGTATTTTCGTTAAATTCATTTGATTTCATATGTATGTTTGAAAATCATCTTATTAGTTAAATGAGTTACATATAGTTATACGCTTAGACATACACGGCTTTCTTGATTGGATATATATATAGGAATTCGTTCGCTAAAACAACTATATTTATTTACTTATATACTAGCAATTGTTATTGAAACCGGCTATATCATGTGATGATAGCTTATATCCCAATCAGATACAAGTGCTAACGCTTCTTAAGATGAATTGGTTAGCGGCTTGTGTGAAAGTGTCAGAGGACCTATAAGCATTAAGAAATTTAGTAAAAACATACCCACAGGTAGTCTACTGATAGGCTACCTTAATTTTTTGTAAATTCGTCAGGCATAGATGCGTTATTAGTTTTGTTACCAAGAGTGGGAAGAAAATAGTTGGTGTGATTATACCCAGTTCGGTGAGGCACAGACTAGTAGTACTGTAAAAGTGCAACCCAAAGGGATTTCGGACGTGGTCATTTATTTCGTCTATTATTTTTCTTTTAATTTCAGTGCAGCTGGAGAACACGCTTCAGGAGGCCTGCTGGATACGTGAACATTCCAACTATCAATTTTGTGAAATTCGGCTTGATAATTATTTCTTCGGGTTGCCTTCGCGAAACTAGCATAGTAGCGTAGTAGTATATAAACCTTTAAGTAAAATCTGTCGTATCCACTTTAGTATTGTAGAACATGACAGGACAATTAGAAGTAAGATACCAAAATCAGAATCCTACGGGGGTGAATTTAAGCAACAAAAAAAAAACAAAAGAAACCAAATCACTTGTAATTTCGTACTAATATAGCGTTTACAACAAAATGAAGCAGTGTATTAGCATCTAAATACTACTATCAATCTATCTAAATACTACAAAAGTAAGAAATGCTAGTGTATAAATTAGACATTAAACCTATTTCATTATAACGTAAATATGAATTGCTGAACGTTTTTATTTCTTCCCTCACATTTACTGGAGCCCTCTAACATGAAGGTCGCATAGGTCCGCTCTAATTTCTTCTACAGGTCAGCCAAAGGGACTTGGAAATAGTGCCCCCCAAGTCAAAGGGAGGATGGGGCAAGGCCAAGAAGGCATAACATCTGCGCCTTCAATTCAGCAGTAAGCAGGTAAGTGACGTAAAGGTCCCTTCAGGACCGAGTGTGTGCCGTTTTTTGTAGTGCAGGCACGAAAATTTTTTTGTCTATGGATGATGACATGCGGCAGGTATTTCGGGAACTCCCCCACACTCTCCGCCATCCTTAGCCGAGGTGCTAGCGTGCCGCCCTGTGCTATCGCTGTCATCAGGCGATCTGTCAGCTCATGCTGGCAGTTTGGACTTAACGTCCTGGTCAAGTCGCCTTCAACATACTTCCATAACAAGTAGTATTTAGATGCTAGTACACTGCTTCATTTTGTTGTAAACGCTATATTAGTACGAAATTACAAGTGATTTGGTTTCTTTTGTTTTTTTTTTGTTGCTTAAATTCACCCCCGTAGGATTCTGATTTTGGTATCTTACTTCTAATTGTCCTGTCATGTTCTACAATACTAAAGTGGATACGACAGATTTTACTTAAAGGTTTATATACTACTACGCTACTATGCTAGTTTCGCGAAGGCAACCCGAAGAAATAATTATCAAGCCGAATTTCACAAAATTGATAGTTGGAATGTTCACGTATCCAGCAGGCCTCCTGAAGCGTGTTCTCCAGCTGCACTGAAATTAAAAGAAAAATAATAGACGAAATAAATGACCACGTCCGAAATCCCTTTGGGTTGCACTTTTACAGTACTACTAGTCTGTGCCTCACCGAACTGGGTATAATCACACCAACTATTTTCTTCCCACTCTTGGTAACAAAACTAATAACGCATCTATGCCTGACGAATTTAAAAAAAAAATTAAGGTAGCCTATCAGTAGACTACCTGTGGGTATGTTTTTACTAAATTTCTTAATGCTTATAGGTCCTCTGACACTTTCACACAAGCCGCTAACCAATTCATCTTAAGAAGCGTTAGCACTTGTATCTGATTGGGATATAAGCTATCATCACATGATATAGCCGGTTTCAATAACAATTGCTAGTATATAAGTAAATAAATATAGTTGTTTTAGCGAACGAATTCCTATATATATATCCAATCAAGAAAGCCGTGTATGTCTAAGCGTATAACTATATGTAACTCATTTAACTAATAAGATGATTTTCAAACATACATATGAAATCAAATGAATTTAACGAAAATACCTGAGTTACTTAATACCTACATATATATATCAATTGAAAAAAATATAGTTTATTTAATGAAAGTACCTGAATTATTCACTATATATATCAGATCAAAAATTATGGTTATTTAATGAAAGTACCTTAATTATCTACTATATATCAGATCAAAAATATGGTTATTTAATGAAAGTACCTTAATTATCTACTATATATCAGATCAAAAATATGGTTATTTAATGAAAGTACCTTAATTATCTACTATATATCAGATCAAAAATATGGTTATTTAATGAAAGTACCTTAATTATCTACTATATATCAGATCAAAATTAGTTCATTTCACAAATAAGGTTGACGTCTGAATAGATACTCAAATAGAGACTATATATTGGTATCCAGGTCTATACATGTACTTCACCTAGCGAAGATCGGTAGAATTCTGCATGTCGCATAAGCCACAAATCGTTGTATATGAGTTGCTACATATGATGTATGAATATAGTCATCCCACAGAAGTGGGGGCCTCGCCGGTACTTCAGGAATGTGGGCTTCTCCGTTTTTGTTTGCGTAATCGAATCAGGTAAGACTGAATCACTTACTTGTACTAGATGGTTCTGGAAGTGTTCATTATTATGTGGAGGATACATATGCTCATCTCCTTTCTCCAGTAATCCTCTGGTGCTAAATCGTCGTGCTGGGCAGCTAGGCTTAGTTTTGTTTCCTATTTACGATATTTATTTCACAAATCGATTTTCTTGACATTATACCACTTTAATCATGGATTACACTCTTTTTGGGAGGATTTTCTGTCCCGATGACTTATTATTCGCCGAGATTTTTTTGGCTCCCTTCTTGCTTTTCTTACGTTGTCAAAAAACTCAAAAAACTCCGCCAAGAACGCTCTTCTTCTTCCTTCTGTCACTGAACATGACACCGAGCTTGAGGAAGCATTTCTCTCGGTCGGGGCGCGTTTTGGTTTCATGCTGTAGTCGACAACAAGCCGGGCCTACACGCTTCAGTCCGTGGTGGCATATTGCTATATGCAATATGCTACGACCATAACAGGGCAGAGTGGTCTGCGCCACCCGTGGTTCAGACGACGCTGAAAAATGGTCGACTGAGCTAGCCGGTCTTACACATAGGCCTCATCACTGCGGGCGCTCAATGTGTGTCACGTCCCACGACCCTATGCTTTCCTCATCCTCAGACTCTACTTCCGATGACACGTCGAGGACACATCCTTGAAGTCTCGTCAGTCTTCGATCAGACTTCGACATCCTTCTCCGTGTGGGGAAGCCAAAGCTACATCGACAAGCTGGTAACCCAAAAAATCCAGCCGGTCGATGCCTCTCTGCCTTCCTTCACCGAGATGCTGAGGAAGCCCCGCGATCAGTAACCTAAAGAACTGATCGCTAAGCTTTCCCGGCGCAACCTCTCACCCTGATCTCAGGCTGCGATTGTTCAAGGGTGTGTCTCCAAGGCGTCGTCGAAGTAGTGACATGTTGACAGCCGAATATGGGAATGGATTCCAACAGGTATATCACCCACCATTGACGGGGCAATAGGAGGGCTTCGTGATATCCTATAGTTTACCAGTTAAGCTGGCTGGATGCCTTCTTAGGGCTACCAGGTATAGATCTAGTACTACTATGTCCGACGATTAACGAAATGTTGCAGCTGGACAGACAAGGAAAAATTTTCCTCCTAATGAGGCCGATCCGGAAGGGACTATAAAAGGTTATCTACTCACAAGCGATAGGGGTGCTATAATGAGATTGACTTTCAACAGGTATATCACCCACCATTGACGGGGCAATAGGAGGGCTTCGTGATATCCTATAGTTTACCAGTTAAGCTGGCTGGATGCCTTCTTAGGGCTACCAGGAATAAACGACAATAAGTATCGACGATGTTTTCATACTGATGATCACTGCTTGATGTCTTTAGCGTGATAGACACCTAACAGTTTTCCCCGCAGATCTTCAAGTTCGTATAGTGAGTTTCCTTTCTTGGCTCTAACCCGACATTTAACAAATTTTCGTCCCAGTTTAGCACTAGTCTGCTGTTGGAAATTGCTTTGGGCAAAAGTCCTTCTAAATACCTCCTGACCAACTTTGAACTCGACGGGTTTTGCCCTGAGATTGTAGGCTTTTGAACCCTGTTCGAATGCGTGTTGTAAATTTTCCTGCACTCTCGCACGGATCAATCTCATTTTATCTTCTGCGTCTACTCTCAGTGGCTCATTAAGAGTTCCAATGCTCCTCAAGATGGAATAGGAGCTGCCATGTTCTATCATTTGTTGACCGAAGAGTGTTCGATAGGGAGAGAAACCAGTAGCTTGATGGAAAGAGCTCCGGAGGGAACTAGCTATTTGGCTCAGTTTCTCATCCCATCTGGTGTGTTCCTTCTGGATATAGGCCCTAATCCCTGACAACAGAGACCGGTTTACTCGCTCTGAGGCGTTTGCTTGCGGCGAGTAAACTGCCGTTCGCATATGCTTTACCCCATACTTTTCCAGTAGTCTGGCGAACTGAGCCGAGCAAAACTGGACTCCATTGTCAGAGACTATGGTCTCCGGAACTCCGAACACGTGAAACACTTCAGTCTCAATGAATTGGCATACATTGAGCGTAGACGCTTTTCTCATAGGTTTGAGAAGTGGGAATTTAGAAAAGTGGTCAAGAACTATCAGAATGCAGACGTTTCCTTTAACTGACCGAGGATATGGACCTAAGAAATCGACGTACAGCTTTTGCCATGGTCGTTCTATCACAGACTGGACTTTCATCGGTGGTCGCAAAATAGTATTAGGAGCCTTCGTTTCTTTACACACGTCACAGGCGGCTACGTAATTTCTGACATCAACTGTCATTCGTGGCCAGTACAGATGTCTTCGCAGACGTTCTAGGGTTTTCCCTATTCCTCCGTGTGAAGCTAGCGGCGGATCATGCGCTCTCGAAATGACGTCGGTGACAAGCCCACGTGGAATCCAAAGCTTCCACGCTTCTTCCTCCTGGATCGGATCGCCTGTTCTCGGAACAGTCCGAATATAAACGAAGCCATCCCTGACGCAAAGATCTGGTAGTTTGCCAGAAGCCGTTTTAACCTTATGCCTCAGTTCTTCATATTCCAACGAATTGAAATATGGCGAACTAAGGTCAACTTCCGGGCCAGGATCTTCGTTTGTGTTCATGCTGTCACAATGAATGCGTGACAGTGCATCAGGGACTACGTTCAGGCTTCCTTTCCTGTGTTCAATAGTGAAGTCGAAGCCCTGAAGCTTCAAACTCCACCGAGCAAGTCTTCCGCTGAGGTCCTTTTGAGACATCAGCCATTTCAAGCTCGCGTGATCCGTCACTATCTTGAACGGCATAAGCTCTATGAAGGGCCGGAACTTCTGTACGCTCAAGACTGCAGCTAGGCATTCTTGCTCTGTGACGGTGTAATTTCGTTGAGCGGAGTTCAACTTTTTCGAGACGTAGGCTATTGGCTTCTCGTGGCCATCGTCATCTAGCTGAAGCAACACTCCTCCAATACCTTGTTGGCTCGCATCGCACTGGATGACGAACGGTTTGGTGAAGTCTGGACTCACTAGCAACGGAGCAGAAGTAAGTTTTTGTTTGAGTAGATCAAGAGACGTCTGGGCTTCAGATGTCCATTTGAACTGACTCGGGTTTTTCAAAGTGTCTGTAATGGATGCAGTCAAATCAGCATAGTTCGGAATAAACCGTCTGTACCATCCTGCCATACCTAGTAGGCGTCGGGCTTGCCGAACAGTTTTAGGTGACGGATAGTCAACTATGGCTGATATTTTGTCAGGGTCAGTTCTCATACCTCCCCTTCCTACAATGAATCCCAGGTATTTAGTCTCCTTGATACAAAACTTGCTCTTCTCGACGTTTATAGTAAGGCCAGCTTTCCTCAAACAATCCGCTACCCTGGCTAGCAGCATGAGATGAGTGTCAAAGTCAGATGATAGAATTAATAAATCGTCTAAATAGACGAGAACGTTCTCACGAAGATCGAAAGGAATGACTTTATCCATGAGGCGGCACATCGTTTGGGGAGCGTTGCATAGGCCGAATGGCATCACTGTGTACTGATAGAGAGGGTGACCAGGTACTGTGAAAGCGGTCTTCTCTCTGGAATCAGTGTCCAGTGGGATCTGCCAGAATGCATCTTTCAGGTCCAGGCTCGTTATGTAGTTTGCCGGAGGAAGTCGACTCAGAAGTGCGTCTATCTGCGGTAGCGGATAGGCGTCCTTCTTCGTAACCGAGTTGACCTTCCTGGCGTCAAAACAAAGCCGGACCTTTCCAGGCTTCCTTACCAGAACAACTGGAGAGCTCCAAGGACTCTGGCTCTCCTCTATCACACCCAGTGATAGCATTCGCTCTAATTCTGCATCCATCAAACTTTGCACTGCCGGGGAAATCGGATAAAAGCGCTGTTTTATCGGGGCGGCGTCATTCGTATCAATCTTGTGAGTGACCAATGATGTTTTTCCCAGGCCTAAAGAGGCGAAAGAGGGGAAAAGCTGTTTTGTGCTCTCTAAGCGTTGGTGTTCTAAACTAGAAAGGATATGCCCATCGGTGTCAGAGGTAGCTATCCCACTTGGATTCACTTCTGCGACTATACCTAGGACATCCGGAGCTAACCCAAAGAGGCGCCAGAAGTCTATTCCCAGATATAGTGCCTGTGTGAGCCCAGGAACCACGTAAAAACGCACGTTTTGGGTCTTATCACGGAAAGTGACGTCCAAGTTCACATGACCATGAACAGTCGTCATGGCACCATTAGCTACTTGGACCTGTGTCCGATACTTCTTCCATTCAACCTCTGCTTCAGCAAGCTTCTCGAGAGCTCCCTGGCCTAGAATACTGACAGTGGCACCACTATCAAGTAATCCAGTCTCAGTTCGCCCGAGCAGCTTTACTTCTGCGTACGGTCGAATGTCGTCTGGCATCGACACGGAAATCTGTGCTAGTTTTTTCCTTTCCAGTTTCATTCGTCGACAGTATTCTCGCCAACGAACGGTTGATCTTTTCCTTTTCGGTCTCATATCCCGGTCGGGAAACATAATCTCAGCTAACTCTGCTACTGAGGAGAAAATTCGGTCTCTTGCTGCTCTGTATCTCTGCAGACGCGTATGATACGGCGTCAGCGGATGTAAAACTGGCTCACGCCCACTCGTCATATCAGAGCTTGGTGGCCGTTTTAAGATAGAAATGGCAGGAGGCCAAATCTCCTGCTCAGTAACCTTGTCAGCTACACGTGCTATAGGTGTCAACGGGACATCGAAGAGTAAAGACTCTTCTAAGGAAGTGTCTAGTATTGTCATGGGCTCCCCAGAAGTGGAAATGGGAGCTTGAAGATCTGCAGAGAAATCCATCAAGTTCTCCGCCTCTTCCAGTGAAGTAATTGTACAATCCGGTGCTTTTCTGATATCACCAGAGTCACTGAATGATATCAGAGGACACGTTAGGGAGTTATCACGAGTGTCTACTAATGGAGCGGGCTTTCCTCCTTGTTCGTTACAGTTGCTGCTTGCGACGTTGACGCTGGTCGGGAAGAGGTGTTGGTATTCCCGACCCGTCTCTCGTTTTTCTGTCTGCAGTAGCGGCAATCAGGCTTGAAAACATTCTTGCGTCCGCATCCATAGCAGAACACAACTCGACTCGTCTGTCTACAATCTTGATAATAATGACCAGACTGATCACAATTCCAGCAGACAATAGCATTTTTGTTTGAAATACTCGATAGCTCACCTAGGCCGTGGTCACTGCCTGTCGCTGCTGCCAGTTCAGGGTCCAAGTTCTGAAAATTGTCAACTGCGTGCACTCGTTGGTTCCGGTACGGATTCCAACTACCAGCTGTAGCAATGCGTGTCTGCGTAGCTTGGATACGAGTAACCAGCGATCTCAGCTGTCCTATAGTATAAGTGGGGTGCAAACATATTTTTTCCTGGATCTCAGGCAACAAATTGGATTTAACAATCTCTAGAAACTCTTGGTCTGGCATGGCGGTCTGTAGCTGGTCACGCAGCAATACTAAATGGTGGTGATACATAGCGAATATTTCGCCAGGTTTTTGCTTTCGAGACATCAGCTGTAATCGTATTTTTAAATCATCCTTTGGCACTCCCCATTCCATGGACAATCCCATTTTGATGAATTCCCAAGTTGGGAAAGGGTTATTCCTCAATATTGACCAGTACCAATCTTTAGCTGGTCCTGTTAATAACGTAAGCATGTTCCTTACCAGCAGATCGAAATCTCCTTCCAGAGCGGAGTGCGTGAGCGCTTCGACTCTAAAAATGAATTCGTCTACCGGGAGCTCTGCGTTATTTCCATTGTACGTCAGGTTCCATCTACGGATGGGACTTCCGGATCGTCGCTGTCCTACATGTGCAGGAACACGAATAGGCGGTGTTGGTTGAGGTGGAGCGAGGTTTGGCATAGGCTGACCAAAGGCTGAAGGCGGTCTATGGAATGATTGTCTCCTTGTATTGGGAAAATCGTTCGACGTTCTTGGATTACCCATAGACGGGGGTGGACGTGAAAAATCTATTGGTGGCACCATGGCTGCTACTTGCTGACGGACACTATCTACTAACTCAGACCGTAATGTACTGAGGCTGTGTTCGAGACCTTCACGTACCAAGTCTTTCATTTGAATGCGCAGGCCTGCCAGCAACGCATCCGTAGCAGCTGAGGTGTGGCCTTGGGCTGGTGGTAATGGACTGTCTTGCCGTGAGTTGGGATTAGTGAACGTCCGGGAATGCAAATTGAACATTCCTGGAGACAAAGAGCGTCTATTAGGTGGTGGTAGGTCGAAAGTAGGCAGATTGAAGCTCGGCACATCGTGCTTAGTAGACTTCACAGGCTTCACCTTCTTCGGTCTCTTTGGGATTGCACCTGTATATTCGATAAAGTCTTGTTGTGTAATATGGCACCGACAGTTAGGACAACTAGCATGTTCACCTATCCAATGCTGCAGGCATGCCTGGTGAAAAATGTGTTCACATTTGGTTATTACAGGCTTCCTTTCGACTGACCAGCTTGCATCACGACAGATGGAGCATGGTTCAGGTAGCATTGACATACCGTTTGTCGCAGGTGGTGGCGTTCTCACTGTACCCATAGTGAGTCAAAATTGAAAACGTTTTGCAAACCAAAGGTTCGAAGAAGAATATCAGAGAAATTAAAAAAAGGTCAAAAATCGAGATCACAGGCTCAAACAGGATCGAAGCTAACGAGCTACTAAATTGGAAAGTTGGGATGAGATACTATGATCCAAGGAAATATCTTCCCAAGCGTCCGAAGAAATTTTTTTTTTTTTTTTTTAAAAATAAATTTTGCAAAACAAGGACTCGAAGAGTTAATTTAAGCTTCTTAAATCGAGATAATATGAGGATTGAATCCCCAGAACAAAAACCGATGTCAGGAAGCGTCAATAACTTCGTCGACTAAATTCTCATAAATTCTGCAAACTACGAAGAATCCAAAAAAAATCGCAAAGACAGGTCAAACGTTTCAACAATTTTCAAAGATCAGACAATTTCTCCCTCACCTCCCGAAGCTAACTCCCACATAAGAGGTCAGGTCGCTCTCTCTCTTCCAAGGTCATAATACAGATATAAGCAAGTGACGTGAGTGTGTGCATTGAAAAAGTCGGAGCTCTTGCAGAAATCTGGGAAGAGTAAAGTCGGAGGTATCAAAGGCTGAGAATGCTGCCAGAGATTCTTCAGCCAGGCAGTTAGCAGTATGCCAACTCCTGATCACTGAAGATCTCCAGCATCAATCCCATCCTCCGAGAACTCGTTCTCTTCTCCTCACCGAATCGTCGTGTCCAGCTAGTTCGCTAGCCGGGCAGAGTCATGAGTCTGGTCAACTAATTAGCTGGAAGCCAAGAAGTTGTCTCGCAGATTCATAACTCTGTCCAGCCAGTTGGCCAACAGAGACATGTCCCCACAAGAGCTCAAACGAAAGATTTCGTGAGGCCACCTACCATTTCCATGGCAGAAGGCCAGCGGGAAAGATCATCCAAAAACATTTCAAAAAACTTTCAAAAAAAATTCAACAACTGTTCAGGCTTGAGGCTTGACCGAAGTCAAACCTAAAGCCGGATTTCAACTTCCAAAAAACTTTCATTAAATTCAAAAAACGTTACTTTACTTTAATCCAAAAATTCAAAATATCAAAGACTTCCAATAAAACTTTCAAAATATTACGTTACTTTACAAAAAAAAATTTTCACAAAACCAATTAGACTCAGGTCCACCTATATCTTCTACTGGATGTGAGACTTGAGGTCAATCAACTGGCAGATACCAGATGATCATCTCTCTCAAAGTCTCAGTCCCCAGTAAAATTTATATTTAGACCACCGAAGTCTAACTGAGGTGGCCCCACGTTGGGCGCCATTTTGTTATGGAAGTATCTTGAAGGCGACTTGACCAGGACGTTAAGTCCAAACTGCCAGCATGAGCTGACAGATCGCCTGATGACAGCGATAGCACAGGGCGGCACGCTAGCACCTCGGCTAAGGATGGCGGAGAGTGTGGGGGAGTTCCCGAAATACCTGCCGCATGTCATCATCCATAGACAAAAAAATTTTCGTGCCTGCACTACAAAAAAACGGCACACACTCGGTCCTGAAGGGACCTTTACGTCACTTACCTGCTTACTGCTGAATTGAAGGCGCAGATGTTATGCCTTCTTGGCCTTGCCCCATCCTCCCTTTGACTTGGGGGGCACTATTTCCAAGTCCCTTTGGCTGACCTGTAGAAGAAATTAGAGCGGACCTATGCGACCTTCATGTTAGAGGGCTCCAGTAAATGTGAGGGAAGAAATAAAAACGTTCAGCAATTCATATTTACGTTATAATGAAATAGGTTTAATGTCTAATTTATACACTAGCATTTCTTACTTTTGTAGTATTTAGATAGATTGATAGTAGTATTTAGATGCTAGTACACTGCTTCATTTTGTTGTAAACGCTATATTAGTACGAAATTACAAGTGATTTGGTTTCTTTTGTTTTTTTTTTGTTGCTTAAATTCACCCCCGTAGGATTCTGATTTTGGTATCTTACTTCTAATTGTCCTGTCATGTTCTACAATACTAAAGTGGATACGACAGATTTTACTTAAAGGTTTATATACTACTACGCTACTATGCTAGTTTCGCGAAGGCAACCCGAAGAAATAATTATCAAGCCGAATTTCACAAAATTGATAGTTGGAATGTTCACGTATCCAGCAGGCCTCCTGAAGCGTGTTCTCCAGCTGCACTGAAATTAAAAGAAAAATAATAGACGAAATAAATGACCACGTCCGAAATCCCTTTGGGTTGCACTTTTACAGTACTACTAGTCTGTGCCTCACCGAACTGGGTATAATCACACCAACTATTTTCTTCCCACTCTTGGTAACAAAACTAATAACGCATCTATGCCTGACGAATTTAAAAAAAAAATTAAGGTAGCCTATCAGTAGACTACCTGTGGGTATGTTTTTACTAAATTTCTTAATGCTTATAGGTCCTCTGACACTTTCACACAAGCCGCTAACCAATTCATCTTAAGAAGCGTTAGCACTTGTATCTGATTGGGATATAAGCTATCATCACATGATATAGCCGGTTTCAATAACAATTGCTAGTATATAAGTAAATAAATATAGTTGTTTTAGCGAACGAATTCCTATATATATATCCAATCAAGAAAGCCGTGTATGTCTAAGCGTATAACTATATGTAACTCATTTAACTAATAAGATGATTTTCAAACATACATATGAAATCAAATGAATTTAACGAAAATACCTGAGTTACTTAATACCTACATATATATATCAATTGAAAAAAATATAGTTTATTTAATGAAAGTACCTGAATTATTCACTATATATATCAGATCAAAAATTATGGTTATTTAATGAAAGTACCTTAATTATCTACTATATATCAGATCAAAAATATGGTTATTTAATGAAAGTACCTTAATTATCTACTATATATCAGATCAAAAATATGGTTATTTAATGAAAGTACCTTAATTATCTACTATATATCAGATCAAAAATATGGTTATTTAATGAAAGTACCTTAATTATCTACTATATATCAGATCAAAATTAGTTCATTTCACAAATAAGGTTGACGTCTGAATAGATACTCAAATAGAGACTATATATTGGTATCCAGGTCTATACATGTACTTCACCTAGCGAAGATCGGTAGAATTCTGCATGTCGCATAAGCCACAAATCGTTGTATATGAGTTGCTACATATGATGTATGAATATAGTCATCCCACAGAAGTGGGGGCCTCGCCGGTACTTCAGGAATGTGGGCTTCTCCGTTTTTGTTTGCGTAATCGAATCAGGTAAGACTGAATCACTTACTTGTACTAGATGGTTCTGGAAGTGTTCATTATTATGTGGAGGATACATATGCTCATCTCCTTTCTCCAGTAATCCTCTGGTGCTAAATCGTCGTGCTGGGCAGCTAGGCTTAGTTTTGTTTCCTATTTACGATATTTATTTCACAAATCGATTTTCTTGACATTATACCACTTTAATCATGGATTACACTCTTTTTGGGAGGATTTTCTGTCCCGATGACTTATTATTCGCCGAGATTTTTTTGGCTCCCTTCTTGCTTTTCTTACGTTGTCAAAAAACTCAAAAAACTCCGCCAAGAACGCTCTTCTTCTTCCTTCTGTCACTGAACATGACACCGAGCTTGAGGAAGCATTTCTCTCGGTCGGGGCGCGTTTTGGTTTCATGCTGTAGTCGACAACAAGCCGGGCCTACACGCTTCAGTCCGTGGTGGCATATTGCTATATGCAATATGCTACGACCATAACATGGGGGAAGAATTCTATCAAAAATTTGTATAAATAGTGAAAAATTAGATTCCATGGCATCGTTCTAAATTTATGCTCTGAAGCTTAAGCTATTTGTGCAGCGCACCCAATATAAGATAATATCCGCACGAAATACTCTTGAACGACGAAACTTGCTTCTACAATACCTGCTTTAACAAAATGCGTAAACAATAAATTTAATTGTGAAGAAAAGGTACAGTGGGAACTTATTTAAAGTAATAAATTTCAATGCAAAGCAATGACTGCATTCCAATTTGCCATAGTTTACACAAATTTTCCTATAGATACTTTTACCATAGGTTAAAGCCAAATTATGCTCTCGAAGACTGTCAAAAAATTTGGAAAGACAGATAACTTTAATAACTTCAGAGAATATTTAATTTGACTTATAATAGGTCTGTTCGATGAAAACACCTTGTAAATTTTTCCCCTACAATATGACGGCTATCCGGGGTTTTGTGCACTCAGCGAACAAAATTTTTGCAGTTTAGGGTAAAACACCATGCGTTCAGGTATACACACCGATGTGCTTTATAACACAACGGTGTGCACATCACATGATTGAAAAAGTATGAATAGCAACTGAATGGTTGGTGTGTACGTCGATTCGAAATGTCAATTTTTAAAGTTCTTTAAGAATAAAACTACGCTAAACGTCAAAACTACTAAGCGCACCAAGCCACTAAGCTACCAGACCGTAGCGTAAAAATGTACACACCGATTCGCTGGGGAAATGACAACGCTTCGGTCGTCTGAACGCCAAGGTGTGTAAAAACTTGACATTATGTGACATTCTGCGTGCGGCTGAACGCACGGCCAGTGTTATGACATTTCTCTGACAGTTCTCCTGAGCATAATTTAACTTCGAGTTTCCAGTGATTTGAGAAAATCTATTTATAAAATAGGTGAAATAATTAAAACTTCAAAAATAAATAAATATTAAAATGAAGAAAAAATATATATTTTTCTCGTTTTATTTTTAATTACATATTGTTTTATAACGTTTTTTACGTTGGTGCCAGATATTCCATCGCCTTTTCTGTAAATCAACTTTGAAAAAAGAACAATTGTTTGATCTGTGACCATCCATTATTTCTGCATGAAACAGTTGTGCTGTACTATTTTCACTCTTATCATAGCTTTTTTTATCGTTAAGTATAAAATTAATAATGTCTGGAAGATGAAAATGATTTTCGCTGTCCTAATTCGGGATGTTTTATAGATTTCTTCGTAGTAGATCCTAGTTCAGGAAGCTCTTCATTCTTGGTAATTTTATCATATACTTCGAAAACAATTCTAATCCATATGATAAGGACACCAAGTCCACTTAAAACATAGGCTATATAAAGTCCGATCGATCGTAGATTTATAACCAGCTATAAAAAAATATGTTCAATATTCATCATTGTTTATAATTTCATTATTTTAATTTTGAAGTTTTACCCTGACTTGAGATGAATATGCTAAAACAGTGACATCATTATAAGCTTTGGATTGGTTTTTAAAAACTAAAATGAAGAAATATGAGTTTTATTAGTGCAAATATTAGATTATTTTCTTTTCACTTAAAATACTCTATTACGGGTTAATTTTGTGTTAATAAATTAATTTGTGGTCAAATCGTGACTGAGAATGTTTCCAGTCATCGGCCGTTCATGCTTTTCTCAATCCGGTTTAACTTCTACATTGTTCTCTCTAAAACTCTTCTCTGTTAGATGAAAATGTGGATAGGATACAATGCCAGGAATACCATAACGATATTCAGATACATCTAATATATAGGTTTGTTCAATAAATCATTTTTCATACATTCTCCACCTTTATTTTTAATTTACTTTCACGATTCTTTTTCCTTTATCGTATGCATGATCATCTTCAATATATGCTGAGCCCTCTACAGATTTAATAATTACATTATTATTAGGATATAATGTAACAAACGTGCATATACCAGTGACGAAAATTGGTTTTGTTTTATTTGAAATCATTTCACTTGTACCATTGACAATATAACAATTTGTTATAGTTCCGAGGCGATGAATATCATTCTCTGTAACTGTTCTAGCTATTTGTCTATTTTCCCTTCTAATTTTTGGTTAAGAAGTATTTTTATATACCGCAATCACAAACAAATTTCAAGTTACAGTTCACAAATGACAAATGTCAATTATTTACCCTAAGAAATTTTTAGTGTAAGTTTGGGGCACGAAATCATGAATACCGGGTTTTCATCGAACGAGTTGGTGTAACCCCGTGTAAGCCCAGGGTTTTCAAAAACCAAGATAGTGTAGCCCGCTGTAGCCCTAGGTTTACCCGGGGTTTTCATCGAACAAAGCTATTATAAACAATTGATTTGTTTCTTATTTTCAATTCTAATTTTAAAATTTTTTATTTTATCGCCCCCCACCCTTGTTTGTAACGCACAAAAATAATGGTGGTAGAGAAAAATGTATTGGACGCCCACGCATAATATTAGAAGTTATTTTGATTTTTGCATGTCCGTCCGTTTCTATCTGTCTGTCTGTCTGTCTGTCTGTGTCTGTGCGCACGATAACTCGAGAACGCGTATACTTAGAGATCTGAAATTTTGTACACGGACATAAAAAAAAAAGTAAAGTGAGACAAATCGGACAACTCCTCCGCGCGGTTGCCATACAAAACTTTCATTTTCCACTATATATTTATAAATAAAGGTAGAGATTACTCCTTAGAATTTTTTACCGGGGTAAACTTATATTTGTTCAAGAAGGAATTTATTTAAATCCTCCGGTATATAGCAAAAGCTACAAAATGTTTTTAATTTGTTATTTCATCACACAACCCATTATATTTTTGGTTACAAGTTTCAAGTCTTGGTTTTGACTCATCAACAGGTCTCAAATAGCGAAATTGAGTGACTTGAAAAATAAATAAAAAATAGAACAAAGAAAAGAAATGAAAAAAAGAAAAAAAAATTGAGAAAAATAGAAGGAAAAAATTTTATTAAAAAAATTTAAAAAATTTAAAAACCAGATTCATTCGAAACGAATCGAACCTGCCCGCAGTGGGCTGAAAAGGAAAGAAGAAGAAGCGTTTCGTGTTAGCAGAAAACCTAACACTCATCGGTACAGTTTGGTTTTCTGCCTGCTGTAGACGCTTGAAACAGATCAAATTGATCTCCTCTCATATAAACTCAGAATAAATTCTGGGTGTGAATTATTCATAATATTTCATTTCTTTTCTTTATTCTATTTTTTTATTTGTTTTTCAAGTCACCAAGACTTGAAACTTGTCACCAAAAATATAATGGGTTGTGTGATGAAAAAACAAATTAAAAAAATTTTTTAGGTTTTGCTATATACCGAAGAATCTAAATAAATTCCTTCTTGAACAAACACTGTATATTTAGGCACTGCCTGTAAATGCGTCAACATAGAGAGATGATGGCACATGGTGTTTTCATAGTAATAGCAAATATTATTTCAAAAATGGACTAAATCGGGCAACCCCTTCTTGGTGTTGCCATATAAAAGTTTAAGATATTAACGTATACTGTGAAAACCATCAATTCTAGACTATTTTAATGTACTGAAAAGTTCTTCAGAATGTGAAATCCTATGAAATTGGTTATAACCAGTTTTACTGTCCGACGAGCCGTTTTAGAAATATATGCGAAAAACCACTTCAAATATCAAACTTGCACAGAGAAGTGACCATACAAAACCACATACGGGCATTCATCTAGGGTATCTCGGGTTGGTCTTATAGACCAATTCTAGCTTTTTTACTTGTTTTTAAACTAATTAAGTCGAGTTATTAAAAATGAGTGAACGAAATTTTGATTCAAAATTAGTGCAAAGTATTGAAAAACAAAAGTGTCTGGGGAATCAACGTCTGCAAAAGGGATAAATCGGATGATTCTTTTGACATTTTATTCATTTGCTTAAAGTTGTCTGGTGTCATTTATTTCGTTTGCAACAACTGCTGTACTATACTTGAAAATTTTTGTAATATATGAATGGAACCAATATCCGCTTTTTTCTTTCATTTTTATACTCTAGAGCTGTAGATGAAATCATTGGGTATTATACTAGGTTTGTCATTCTGTTTGTAGCACACAGGAATAATACTAGTAGAGCAAAATGGGGTGGACACCCACGCATAATGTTAAAAGTTATTTTGATTTTTGCATGTCCATTTGTAAGTCCTTACGATAACTCGAGAACGCGTTCACGTAGAATGCTGACATTTTGCACACGCGCTTTTAAAAAAAAAACTTAAATTCGAAAATAGAGCCAATTGGGCAACTCCTTCGTAAGGTTGCCATATAAACATTTCGTTTTTTATTATATATTTTGGCACTGCCTGAAAAGGCGTTGACTTAGAGAGCTGAAATTTGATACATGGTGTTTTCATAGCAATAGTAAATAAAATTTCAAAAATAGGCTAAATCGGGCAACTTCTTCTTGGTGTTGCCATACAAAGTTTTGTGTTTTCATTTAACTTTTATTTTCATCTAGCGTATAATATTATTGATCTTAGACCAATTATAACTGTTTCTATTGTTTAATAGTAAAAACGGCAGCTCTGAATTTCATATTATCTACTTGCAATTTTGGTATAGAAAAATCAAATGACCTTAAGTTGATGTAGCATTACCTACTGATGTGATGTCATCGAAATATATCAGCTGCTGATCATTTTAAAACTTCAGCATCACCAGATCGGCATATCAATGGCCTGATGTGGAAATTGCTTAATAAAATGTTTCGATGATTTCGCGTCGATACGTGTCCTTCTACAGTATTAATTATATATGACCTAGGCTCTTTTTCTGTACCTATAATTTTGCCCTTTGATCAGTAAGAGGATGACTGTTTTTTATAATATATAGAGTATCTTTCTGTAACTTAGGCAAAGATTTGTCTCTTTCGTTGATGTGCAATTTGGTCTTAAATTGCTGAATTTGAATGCCTCGCATATATGTTTTATAATTGATACTTAATGGAAATAAGAGTTTTTTATTTATGGGAAGTAGTGTTCCCAAGTTCCTAGACATAAGTAATTATGCTATTGAATAACCCTGTTGACCGGAACATGCGCGATCATTAAGTACTCCTAAATACCGATCGAAATTAGATGCTTTGAATTTTCTAAGCAATTTTTTATTGTCTTAATTGATATTTCATCAAGAACATTAGAACATTGCGGATAATGAGGACTCCTAATATTATGCTGTATATCCAAATGAGACAAAAATGACTTAAACTCTGCAGAAGAGCGGGTAGGGTCATTATCTGTAATCAATTTACTTGGAATTCCGAATCTAGCAAACACTGATTTGCATTGAATAATCACAGAAGAAGCATTCGCACTTGATAGATTTCAATCAATTTCGAGAAGTAACCCTCTAATAAGAGATATTGTTTCTTATCACATTCGACTAAATCTGCGCCAATTATCCTTACTAAATTTTAGATTGGCTTATCTAGCTTTCTCTAGAACTTTCCTTAATTTGATAACGTGTTTGTTATGGAAGTATGTGAAGGCGACTTGACCAGGACGTTAAGTCCAAACTGCCAGCATGAGCTGACAGATCGCCTGATGACAACGATAGCACAGGGCGGCATGCTAGCACCTCGGCTAAGGGTGGCGGAGAGTGTGGGGGAGTTCCCGAAAATACCTGCCGCTGTCATCATCCATAATCAAAAAAATTTCATGCCTGCATACAAAAGAGCCGACACACACTCGGTCCTGAAGGGACCCTTACGTCACTTACCTACTTACTGTGGAAGGCGCAGATGTTCTGCCTTCATGGCCTTGCCCCATCCTCCCTATGACTCTGCTCGGCACTATCTGCAAAGTCCCTTTGGCTGACCTGTGGAAGAAATTAGAGCGGACCTATGCGACCCCGAATTGAAAAGGCTCCAGGATGTGAAGGAAGAAAGAAAATATTCAATCCATATTTACGTTATAATGATCAAAATAGGCTCATATATAAACATTGTTATTAACCTACAAATAGATACATTCTCTATTATTAATTCAATTCCATAAGTACATACTTTGGGTTACTAAAGTGATCGTCCACAGCGTACTTGATTATTTCTTTTCTAAATTCACAAAAATTTTCTGACCTTATGTACATAGTAGATTTTATGGACACAACCTTTTATGCACCGTATGGCTTACTACGCTCAATGATATATATCCCGAGGTATTAATAGTATATAATATATAAATAATGTTTTCTTTTCTCTTCAGTTATGGCTTACTTTTCGTTTTGTATATGAAATGGTATTGATATATGTACGCGAGCCATCTCAAAGGAGATGCGCGGGTTTTTCAATGGTTGTTCTTTCTTTATATAATAATATTTATACCTGCATTGCCGAAAATAAATGTTTTTAAAAGCTTTACTGCCGTTTTTCTTTCTTTTTTTTTTTTTTTTTTTTTTTTTTTTGTTTTTTTTTTTTTTTGTTATAATTCAAAGTATTATGAGAAGAATTTATTACTACACTTGAACGTTGCGACAAACCCCGAATAGAAAAATAAAAGAATACTTTGACCGACTGCTTCAGTCGTTACATAATTCTAAATCATTGTTTATGATGCATTGATTTCTTACATGTCTACTTACTACAGACACTATATCCAAGTCACATTTTTAAAAAAAAAGATCCTAACGACAAAAATTCAATGGCACTACACATTGAACTTGACTTTTCGTGGCGCTGATAAGTTTGAATAGAAATAATAAAACATTCTTCAGAAGGTACTCTTAAAGGCGTGACTAGGAAGGACACCTTTACGGAACAAGCGCATTTTAGGTCTCCCGAAAGTTGGAGAATTCGAATGCTTAAGATACGGGCTTATATCCTACAATAATCATAGTATTTGACACTTAATCCATAAATACTTTCCTCTGACAGCCTTACTTGGCGATAATTTCGAGATCGAGGATTGTTAGTGCACTTGTCGGTCATATCTACTAGGCACATGCATATCTTACAGTTCAAAACTATGCTCCTAAATCTAATTAACAAAATCAAGTCAGGATTCCAAATTACATAAGTAGCTAGGCGTACCCATGAAGTTAGACGTATATGTATGTAATTATAAGTTTAAGTTCAAGATATATATATATAAAACGCACAAAACTTGACCATATCAAAAAGGTTCTGCAATGCTATACGTATATGTATGTACTTATAATCTTAAGTTTAAGATAGATATATATAAAACGTGCAAAAATTAACTAACCATATCAAAAAGGTTCTGCAGTGCAAGTCACTGCCGGAACCGAAGTGTAATACATATGTATGTTAAAAAAACAAAGTGTAATATTTCAAAATTACTCACATGTGAATCCTCGGCACGATGAAGCGCTTCAGCATTGCCTCCTGGATAAGAATTAACTGGAATTTTAATAATTTGATTACCCTGCTCTATCGCCAGAACACTTTTTGGGGGATGGTACTAGGGTTATGTCGCTTGTTATATGAAAAAATTTTTTTCCTTATACTAAAACATATTTCTCGGTGATCAGATGGATCCTGGTGAAGTTAATATTGTTTCAATAAAATTTTCCCCGCTTTTTCTGCGTGCCGTAGGAATGAATCTCCTGCTGCGCGGGTTGAAGGTTAGCTCGAGTTCGGGGGCCTCCAATATGGGAGGAATGTGCCCTCCTACTTCTTTTCCCTCTTTTAGAAAATGTAAATGCACCAGGTCCGGTACCAAGCTCAAAACTTTATCAAATTAGAACTTGCCCAGCAAGTGGAAATAATATGCCTTATTATGAAAATATCCCTCAAACATTTGCTTTTCATACGTCTCTCTAATAAGAGATATTATTTAACACAAAACGAAATATAAATTAGTTCTTTTAACTACCTTTTCGAGGTTTTTCCTGACGTACGCCACACCAGATTCGAATTCCAACAGATCCTTTTTCTTATTTCATAAATGGGGCTCCGGAGGGAGACGCCAAGTTTTATGGGGTGCCGTTGGCGGATTAATCTTTGGTTACTGTGCGAATAATGTACCAGGTGGGGATGTAAATTTATTAATAACTATAAGTATTCTTCGAACTTACGTGAGGGTTTTTTTTTCTTCGTCGGATTGCGGCGAGAAATATTTGATCTTGCGGGATTTTAATCTTAACGACCTTACTTTCCTGCTAGCAAACTATGACAGACCGATATCGATGGTCTTCTTCTTCTTTCTGTCACTGAACATGACACCGAGCTTGAGAAAGCATTTCTCTCGGTCGGGGCGCGTTTTGGTTTCATGCTGTAGTCGACAACAGGCTGGGCATACACGCTTCAGTCCGTGGTGGCATATTGCTATATGCAATATGCTACGACCATAACAGGGCAGAGTGGTCTGCGCCACCCGTGGTTCAGACGACGCTGAAAAATGGTCGACTGAGCTAGCCGGTCTTACACATAGGCCTCATCACTGCGGGCGCTCAATGTGTGTCACGACCCACGACCCTATGTTTTCCTCATCCTCAGACTCTACTTTCGATGACACGTCGAGGACACATCCTTGAAGTCTCGTCAGTCATCGATCAGACTTCGACATCCTTCTCCGTGTGGGGAAGCCAAAGCTACATCGACAAGCTGGTAACCCAAAAAATCCAGCCGGTCGATGCCTCTCTGCCTTCCTTCACCGAGATGCTGAGGAAGCCCCGCGATCAGTAACCTAAAGAACTGATCGCTAAGCTTTCCCGGCGCAACCTCTCACCCTGATCTCAGACTGCGATTGTTCAAGGGTGTGTCTCCAAGGCGTCGTCGAAGTAGTGACATGTTGACAGCCGAATATGGGAATGGATTCCAACAGGTATATCACCCACCATTGACGGGGCAATAGGAGGGCTTCGTGATATCCTATAGTTTACCAGTTAAGCTGGCTGGATGCCTTCTTAGGGCTACCAGGAATAAACGACAATAAGTATCGACGATGTTTTCATACTGATGATCACTGCTTGATGTCTTTAGCGTGATAGACACCTAACAGTTTTCCCCGCAGATCTTCAAGTTCGTATAGTGAGTTTCCTTTCTTGGCTCTAACCCGACATTTAACAAATTTTCGTCCCAGTTTAGCACTAGTCTGCTGTTGGAAATTGCTTTGGGCAAAAGTCCTTCTAAATACCTCCTGACCAACTTTGAACTCGACGGGTTTTGCCCTGAGATTGTAGGCTTTTGAACCCTGTTCGAATGCGTGTTGTAAATTTTCCTGCACTCTCGCACGGATCAATCTCATTTTATCTTCTGCGTCCACTCTCAGTGGCTCATTAAGAGTTCCAATGCTCCTCAAGATGGAATAGGAGCTGCCATGTTCTATCATTTGTTGACCGAAGAGTGTTCGATAGGGAGAGAAACCAGTAGCTTGATGGAAAGAGCTCCGGAGGGAACTAGCTATTTGGCTCAGTTTCTCATCCCATCTGGTGTGTTCCTTCTGGATATAGGCCCTAATCCCTGACAACAGAGACCGGTTTACTCGCTCTGAGGCGTTTGCTTGCGGCGAGTAAGCTGCCGTTCGCATATGCTTTGCCCCATACTTTTCCAGTAGTCTGGCGAACTGAGCCGAGCAAAACTGGACTCCATTGTCAGAGACTATGGTCTCCGGAACTCCGAACACGTGAAACACTTCAGTCTCAATGAATTGGCATACATTGAGCGTAGACGCTTTTCTCATAGGTTTGAGAAGTGGGAATTTAGAAAAGTGGTCAAGAACTATCAGAATGCAGGCGTTTCCTTTAACTGACCGAGGATATGGACCTAAGAAATCGACGTACAGCTTTTGCCATGGTCGTTCTATCACAGACTGGACTTTCATCGGTGGTCGCAAAATAGTATTAGGAGCCTTCGTTTCTTTACACACGTCACAGGCGGCTACGTAATTTCTGACATCAACTGTCATTCGTGGCCAGTACAGATGTCTTCGCAGACGTTCTAGGGTTTTCCCTATTCCTCCGTGTGAAGCTAGCGGCGGATCATGCGCTCTCGAAATGACGTCGGTGACAAGCCCACGTGGAATCCAAAGCTTCCACGCTTCTTCCTCCTGGATCGGATCGCCTGTTCTCGGAACAGTCCGAATATAAACGAAGCCATCCCTGACGCAAAGATCTGGTAGTTTGCCAGAAGTCGTTTTAACCTTATGCCTCAGTTCTTCATATTCCAACGAATTGAAATATGGCGAACTAAGGTCAACTTCCGGGCCAGGATCTTCGTTTGTGTTCATGCTGTCACAATGAATGCGTGACAGCGCATCAGGGACTACGTTCAGGCTTCCTTTCCTGTGTTCAATAGTGAAGTCGAAGCCCTGAAGCTTCAAACTCCACCGAGCAAGTCTTCCGCTGAGGTCCTTTTGAGACATCAGCCATTTCAAGCTCGCGTGATCCGTCACTATCTTGAACGGCATAAGCTCTATGAAGGGCCGGAACTTCTGTACGCTCAAGACTGCAGCTAGGCATTCTTGCTCTGTGACGGTGTAATTTCGTTGAGCGGAGTTCAACTTTTTCGAGACGTAGGCTATTGGCTTCTCGTGGCCATCGTCATCTAGCTGAAGCAACACTCCTCCAATACCTTGTTGGCTCGCATCGCACTGAATGACGAACGGTTTGGTGAAGTCTGGACTCACTAGCAACGGAGCCGAAGTAAGTTTTTGTTTGAGTAGATCAAGAGACGTCTGGGCTTCAGATGTCCATTTGAACTGACTCGGGTTTTTCAAAGTGTCTGTAATGGATGCAGTCAAATCAGCATAGTTCGGAATAAACCGTCTGTACCATCCTGCCATACCTAGTAGGCGTCGGGCTTGCCGAACAGTTTTAGGTGACGGATAGTCAACTATGGCTGATATTTTGTCAGGGTCAGTTCTCATACCTCCCCTTCCTACAATGAATCCCAGGTATTTAGTCTCCTTGATACAAAACTTGCTCTTCTCGACGTTTATAGTAAGGCCAGCTTTCCTCAAACAATCCGCTACCCTGGCTAGCAGCATGAGATGAGTGTCAAAGTCAGATGATAGAATTAATAAATCGTCTAAATAGACGAGAACGTTCTCACGAAGATCGAAAGGAATGACTTTATCCATGAGGCGGCACATCGTTTGGGGAGCGTTGCATAGGCCGAATGGCATCACTGTGTACTGATAGAGAGGATGACCAGGTACTGTGAAAGCGGTCTTCTCTCTGGAATCAGTGTCCAGTGGGATCTGCCAGAATGCATCTTTCAGGTCCAGGCTCGTTATGTAGTTTGCCGGAGGAAGTCGACTCAGAAGTGCGTCTATCTGCGGTAGCGGATAGGCGTCCTTCTTCGTAACCGAGTTGACCTTCCTGGCGTCAAAACAAAGCCGGACCTTTCCAGGCTTCCTTACCAGAACGACTGGAGAGCTCCAAGGACTCTGGCTCTCCTCTATCACACCCAGTGATAGCATTCGCTCTAATTCTGCATCCATCAAACTTTGCACTGCCGGGGAAATCGGATAAAAGCGTTGTTTTATCGGGGCGGCGTCATTCGTATCAATCTTGTGAGTGACCAATGATGTTTTTCCCAGGCCTAAAGAGGCGAAAGAGGGGAAAAGCTGTTTTGTGCTCTCTAAGCGTTGGTGTTCTAAACTAGAAAGGATATGCCCATCGGTGTCAGAGGTAGCTATTCCACTTGGATTCACTTCTGCGACTATACCTAGGACATCCGGAGCTAACCCAAAGAGGCGCCAGAAGTCTATTCCCAGATATAGTGCCTGTGTGAGCCCAGGAACCACGTAAAAACGCACGTTTTGGGTCTTATCACGGAAAGTGACGTCCAAGTTCACATGACCATGAACAGTCGTCATGGCACCATTAGCTACTTGGACCTGTGTCCGATACTTCTTCCATTCAACCTCTGCTTCAGCAAGCTTCTCGAGAGCTCCCTGGCCTAGAATACTGACAGTGGCACCACTATCAAGTAATCCAGTCTCAGTTCGCCCGAGCAGCTTTACTTCTGCGTACGGTCGAATGTCGTCTGGCATCGACACGGAAATCTGTGCTAGTTTTTTCCTTTCCAGTTTCATTCGTCGACAGTATTCTCGCCAACGAACGGTTGATCTTTTCCTTTTCGGTCTCATATCCCGGTCGGGAAACATAATCTCCGCTAACTCCGCTACTGAGGAGAAAATTCGGTCTTTTGCTGTGTTATATCTCTGCAGACGCGTATGATACGGCGTCAGCGGATGTAAAACTGGCTTACGCCCGCTCGTCATAACAGAGTTTGGTGGCCGTTTCAATACAGAAGTAACAGGAGGCCAAATCTCCTGCTCAGTAACCTTGTCAGCTACACGTGCTATAGGTGTCAACGGGACATCGAAGAGTAAAGACTCTTCTAAGGAAGTGTCTAGTATTGTCATGGGCTCCCCAGAAATGGAAATGGGAGCTTGAAGATCTGCGGAGAAGTCTACTAAGTTCTCCGCCCCTAATAATGAAGCACTTGTACCATCCGGTGTCCTGCCAATATCACCAGAATCACTGAATGATATCAGAGGTTTTTCGTCAGTGTCTGCTAATGGAGCGGACTTTCCTCCTTGCTCGAGGCTTGCACTGGAGGGTTCGTTGTCGTTGCTGCTTGCGACGTCGACGCTGGTCGGAAAAAGGTGGTGGTATTCCCGACCCGTCTCTCGTTTTTCTGTCTGCAATAGCGGCAATCAGGCTTGAAGACATTCTTGCGTCCGCATCCATAGCAGAACACAACTTGTCTTTCTTGTCTACACTCTTGATAAAAGTGACCCGACTGGTCACAATTCCAGCATACAATAGCATTTTTGTGTGACATACTCGATAGCTCACCTAGGCTGTTGTCACTGCCTATTGCTGCTGCCAGTTCCGGATCTAAGGTTGGAAAATTGTCAACTTCGTGCACCCGTTGGTTCCGGTGAAAGTTCCAACTACCAGCTGTTGCGATACGTGTCTGCGTAGCTTGAATACGCGTGACCAGCGATCTCAGCTGTCCTATCGTATCAGTAGGATGCAGACATATTTTTTCTTGAATCTCCGGCAAGAGATTCGATTTGACAATCTCCAGAAATTCTTGGTCTGGCATAGCATTCTGTAGCTGATCGCGCAGCAACCCCAAATGGTGGTGGTACATTGCGAACAGTTCACCAGGCTTTTGTTTTCTAGACATCAGTTGGAGTCTAGTCTTCAGATCATCTTTAGGCGTCCCCCATTCGTTATACAATCCCATCTTGATGACGTCCCAAGTTGGAAATGGATTTTGCCTTAGTACTGACCAATACCAGTCCTTCGCTGGTCCTGTCAATAGCGTAAGCATATTTCTGACTAGTAATCCAAAATCTCCTTCAAGAGCGGAGTGCGTGAGCGCTTCGACTCTGAAGATGAACTCGTCGACAGAGAGGTCCAAGTTATTCCCGTTATATGTCAGGTTCCATCTCCTGATTGGACTGCCTGATCGTCGGTATCCTACATTAGCAGGAACACGCATAGGTGGTGGAGGGGGTTGAGGTGGTATAAAGTTCGGTCTGGACTGATTTGTAGGCTGACCAAAAGGTTGACCAAAAGGTTGACCAGACGGTGGTGATGGTCTCCTAAATGATTGCCTTCCCCGTGTAGGAAAGTCGTTTGACGGCCTCTGATTGCTTCTGGACGAAGGAGGTCGTGTGAAGTCTGCTGGCGGCATTGCTGCTGCTACTTGTTGTCTGATATCGTTTCCTAACTCAGACCGCAAAACATTTAAACCCTGCTGGAGACCTCGGTTTATTAGGTCTTCCATCTTTATGCTCAAGCCTGCTATCAGCGCATCCGTAGCAGCTGAGGTGTTGTGGTCTTGAGCTGTACGCGCTGGAATATCACGTCGAGGACTCGGGTTTACAAAAGTCCTTGAATGTAAGTCAGGCATTCCTGGAGACAAGGATCGTCGATTCGAAGGTGGTAAGTCAAAGTTAGGCAAATCAAAGGTTGGCAATGAGTCGCGCCTTGTCGATTTCGCGGGCTTCACCTTCTTCGGTCTCTTTGGGATTGCACCAGAATATTCACTGAAGTCCTGTTGCGTAATGTGACGACGGCAGTTAGGACAACTAGAATGTTCACCTATCCAATGCTGCAGGCATGCCTGGTGGAAAATGTGCTCGCATACAGTCATGACCGGCTTCCGATCTACTGACCAGCTTGCGTCCCGGCAGATAGAACATGGTTCAGGCAGCATTGTCATACCGTTTGTCGCTGGAGGTGGTGTCCTCACTGTAGCCATAATGAATTTAGACGTAAGTCAGGTAAAAATTGTCAAATCAGGGTTTAGGATGGTTATCCCAAAAAAAATTCTAGAAGTTGCACGTTTGGAAGAGACACGCTCCTTCCAATGTGATGATGGCTAAATACTATTTTAAAGTCGAAGGCCTTGGGCGAGATACTCAAATTCAGACAAAAGTTTTCCCAAACGTTCGAAGAAATAAAAATTAGAAAAACAAGGATTCGAAAAGTTAATTAAGGCTTCTCAAATCGAGATAGTGTAAAGAATGAATTCCAAGACAAAAACCAATTTCGGGAAGCGTTAACAGCCTCGTCGAATAGAAATATTAAAAAAATCTGAAGATTACTAAGGATCCAACAGATCACGAAAACAGTTCAAGCGTTTCAAAAAAAAAAATCCTTCAACAAAGATCATACAATTTCTCCCTCACCTCCCGAAGCTAACTCCCACATAAGAGGTCAGGTCGCTCTCTCTCCCCCAAGGTCAAAAACAGGATACAGGCAAGTGACGTGAGTGTGTGCATTGAAAAAGTCAGAGCTCTTGCAGAAATCTGGGAAGAGTAAAGTCGGAGGTATCAAAGACTGAGAATGCTGCCAGAGATTCTTCAGCCAGGCAGTTAGCAGTATGCCAACTCCTGATCACTGAAGATCTCCAGCATCAATCCCATCCTCCGAGAACTCGTTCTCTTCTCCTCACCGAATCGTCGTGTCCAGCTAGTTCGCTAGCCGGGCAGAGTCATGAGTCTGGTCAACTAATTAGCTGGAAGCCAAGAAGTTGTCTCGCAGATTCATAACTCTGTCTAGCCAGTTGCCCAACAGAGACATGTCCCCACAAGAGCTCAAACGAAAATTTCGTGAGGCCACCTACCATTTCCATGGCAGAAGGCCAGCGGGAAAGATCATCCAAAAACATTTCCAAAAACTTTCAAAAAAAATTCAACACTGTTCAGGCTTGAGGCTTGACCGAAGTCAAACCTAAAGCCGGATTTCAACTTCCAAAAAAAATTTTCATTAAATTCAAAAAACGTTACTTTACTTTAATCCAAAAATTCAAAATATCAAAGACTTCCAATAAAACTTTCAAAATATTACGTTACTTTACAAAAAAAAATTTTCAACAAAACCAATTAGACTCAGGTCCACCCATATCTTCTACTGGATGTGAGACCTGAGGTCAATCAACTGGCAGACACCAGATGATCATCTCTCTCAAAGTCTCAGTCCCCAGTAAAATTTATATTTAGACCACCGAAGTCTAACTGAGGTGGCCCCACGTTGGGCGCCATTTTGTTATGGAAGTATGTGAAGGCGACTTGACCAGGACGTTAAGTCCAAACTGCCAGCATGAGCTGACAGATCGCCTGATGACAACGATAGCACAGGGCGGCATGCTAGCACCTCGGCTAAGGGTGGCGGAGAGTGTGGGGGAGTTCCCGAAAATACCTGCCGCTGTCATCATCCATAATCAAAAAAATTTCATGCCTGCATACAAAAGAGCCGACACACACTCGGTCCTGAAGGGACCCTTACGTCACTTACCTACTTACTGTGGAAGGCGCAGATGTTCTGCCTTCATGGCCTTGCCCCATCCTCCCTATGACTCTGCTCGGCACTATCTGCAAAGTCCCTTTGGCTGACCTGTGGAAGAAATTAGAGCGGACCTATGCGACCCCGAATTGAAAAGGCTCCAGGATGTGAAGGAAGAAAGAAAATATTCAATCCATATTTACGTTATAATGATCAAAATAGGCTCATATATAAACATTGTTATTAACCTACAAATAGATACATTCTCTATTATTAATTCAATTCCATAAGTACATACTTTGGGTTACTAAAGTGATCGTCCACAGCGTACTTGATTATTTCTTTTCTAAATTCACAAAAATTTTCTGACCTTATGTACATAGTAGATTTTATGGACACAACCTTTTATGCACCGTATGGCTTACTACGCTCAATGATATATATCCCGAGGTATTAATAGTATATAATATATAAATAATGTTTTCTTTTCTCTTCAGTTATGGCTTACTTTTCGTTTTGTATATGAAATGGTATTGATATATGTACGCGAGCCATCTCAAAGGAGATGCGCGGGTTTTTCAATGGTTGTTCTTTCTTTATATAATAATATTTATACCTGCATTGCCGAAAATAAATGTTTTTAAAAGCTTTACTGCCGTTTTTCTTTCTTTTTTTTTTTTTTTTTTTTTTTTTTTTTTTTTTTTTTTTTTTTGTTATAATTCAAAGTATTATGAGAAGAATTTATTACTACACTTGAACGTTGCGACAAACCCCGAATAGAAAAATAAAAGAATACTTTGACCGACTGCTTCAGTCGTTACATAATTCTAAATCATTGTTTATGATGCATTGATTTCTTACATGTCTACTTACTACAGACACTATATCCAAGTCACATTTTTAAAAAAAAAGATCCTAACGACAAAAATTCAATGGCACTACACATTGAACTTGACTTTTCGTGGCGCTGATAAGTTTGAATAGAAATAATAAAACATTCTTCAGAAGGTACTCTTAAAGGCGTGACTAGGAAGGACACCTTTACGGAACAAGCGCATTTTAGGTCTCCCGAAAGTTGGAGAATTCGAATGCTTAAGATACGGGCTTATATCCTACAATAATCATAGTATTTGACACTTAATCCATAAATACTTTCCTCTGACAGCCTTACTTGGCGATAATTTCGAGATCGAGGATTGTTAGTGCACTTGTCGGTCATATCTACTAGGCACATGCATATCTTACAGTTCAAAACTATGCTCCTAAATCTAATTAACAAAATCAAGTCAGGATTCCAAATTACATAAGTAGCTAGGCGTACCCATGAAGTTAGACGTATATGTATGTAATTATAAGTTTAAGTTCAAGATATATATATATAAAACGCACAAAACTTGACCATATCAAAAAGGTTCTGCAATGCTATACGTATATGTATGTACTTATAATCTTAAGTTTAAGATAGATATATATAAAACGTGCAAAAATTAACTAACCATATCAAAAAGGTTCTGCAGTGCAAGTCACTGCCGGAACCGAAGTGTAATACATATGTATGTTAAAAAAACAAAGTGTAATATTTCAAAATTACTCACATGTGAATCCTCGGCACGATGAAGCGCTTCAGCATTGCCTCCTGGATAAGAATTAACTGGAATTTTAATAATTTGATTACCCTGCTCTATCGCCAGAACACTTTTTGGGGGATGGTACTAGGGTTATGTCGCTTGTTATATGAAAAAATTTTTTTCCTTATACTAAAACATATTTCTCGGTGATCAGATGGATCCTGGTGAAGTTAATATTGTTTCAATAAAATTTTCCCCGCTTTTTCTGCGTGCCGTAGGAATGAATCTCCTGCTGCGCGGGTTGAAGGTTAGCTCGAGTTCGGGGGCCTCCAATATGGGAGGAATGTGCCCTCCTACTTCTTTTCCCTCTTTTAGAAAATGTAAATGCACCAGGTCCGGTACCAAGCTCAAAACTTTATCAAATTAGAACTTGCCCAGCAAGTGGAAATAATATGCCTTATTATGAAAATATCCCTCAAACATTTGCTTTTCATACGTCTCTCTAATAAGAGATATTATTTAACACAAAACGAAATATAAATTAGTTCTTTTAACTACCTTTTCGAGGTTTTTCCTGACGTACGCCACACCAGATTCGAATTCCAACAGATCCTTTTTCTTATTTCATAAATGGGGCTCCGGAGGGAGACGCCAAGTTTTATGGGGTGCCGTTGGCGGATTAATCTTTGGTTACTGTGCGAATAATGTACCAGGTGGGGATGTAAATTTATTAATAACTATAAGTATTCTTCGAACTTACGTGAGGGTTTTTTTTTCTTCGTCGGATTGCGGCGAGAAATATTTGATCTTGCGGGATTTTAATCTTAACGACCTTACTTTCCTGCTAGCAAACTATGACAGACCGATATCGATGGTCTTCTTCTTCTTTCTGTCACTGAACATGACACCGAGCTTGAGAAAGCATTTCTCTCGGTCGGGGCGCGTTTTGGTTTCATGCTGTAGTCGACAACAGGCTGGGCATACACGCTTCAGTCCGTGGTGGCATATTGCTATATGCAATATGCTACGACCATAACATGTTCTTCTTTAGTTTTGCCCCAAACAAGGAGATCATCAATATACTTATCCACATCAAGATCATAAAATAATTCAATCATTGTTCTATAAAAAATTTCTGGTGCAATACTCAATCCATCTAGTAAACAAAAAACCTGATAGCGTCCAATAATTGGCGTATTGAATGTGCAAAGATCAGAACTTTTAGTGTGAAGAAGTACCATCCAAAATCCTGAACTTGCATCTAGCACTGAGAAAAATTTACACATGATAATTTAGATTTAAATTTAATCAATATCTGGTATTGGAATTTCGAAAATGTATCAACACATCATTTAGATTTTTCGGATTTAAACATAAACGCATAACTACTTATTTTTGTTTTTGGACAACTACAATTGAGTTAACCCATTCTATTGATTTCGTAACTTTCCTTATAACACTTAAATTTTCCATGCGAATTAGTTCATTTTTAAGCCTATCAATTTGTCGTTCGACCCATGTTAACATACGGTTCTATAGTATTGTGGAAAACAATGGACTTCGAAATCATCACAAGATATTGGAGAAGATACAGAGACTGGTCCTCCTCAGTGCAAGCGGCGTTCTTAAGTCAACTAGTACTCAGGCTCTGGAGCTTATCCTCAACATACACCCGGTGCAAATAGTTATTAAGCAGAGGGCGTCGACTGTAGCGCTAAGACTGCATCTTAATCTTGGCTGTCCTCATACGGGAAAAAGAGTTCCATACGAATCCATCTATTAATTCGTGCAGTCCATCGCACCTGGCATCGACAGGGACAGCGATCACCTCCTCCACATTCGGTGCTTCAACCATTGACAAACCCTATTATAATCTACACTGATGAGTGATGGTTCCAAATCCGATGAAAACACCGGAGCAGGAGTTTTCTGCGAGGAGTCACAGATTGAAATTGCCATGCATGTCGAGAGCCATGTCACGGATTTCTAGGCAAAAGTCAAGCCATTTTTGAAGTGCGAAGGCATCTTCTTAACTCAGACACTAATAATAAGAAGATTGCCATCTGCTCAGACAGCCAACCAGCTGTCAAGACTTTGTCTAAACCCTTTACAACCTCCAAACTAGTAATAGAGTGTAAGACCACCCTGAACTTCCTCTCTCGGAATAACAAAAACAACCAAACACCAAAACACCTTGTCTCAATGGTTTCAATTGGGCCAACCGTGAGAACTCTAGTGTCTATTCTCACAGACCACTCTTCTCTCAGGGGTCACGTTCACAGGATGAGACTTGTTGATCATCCTACATGCAGGGGTTGCAGAGGGGAATCCGACACGGTAACTCACTTCCTTTGTCACTGTCCGGCACTCTCAGGAATACGGCTCCTTGGCTCGCACCTCCTGGTCGAATTGTACGATACGAATACTTAAATTTATAAAAGCATTCGGTTGGTACCTATGAGCGACTGCTCATGAGTCTGGAAGGTGATTAATGGGCCTTGAATTTTTCTATATTCGAGGGACCCTCGGGGCCCAAAACCTCGCCTTCATTCAATCAATCAAATCAAGAGAGAGATCACTAAATTCCGACATAACTTTGCTTAAAGTTTCATTTTCATTTACGTACTGAAAGTACTGTTTTAATATTGCAATATTTTTAAATTTTACCAATAATATTAAGATTTTTGAAGGTACATACAGACATCACTTTACTTATGTAGACACCTGTAGCACGCCACTGGATTTCCCTTAACTACCCAGGAAGCAAATGGTTCCCAGGATGAAACGCTCAAGGAAATCAACGACTACTTAGAAGACACTAACCCCAACGAAAAATCTATCCGATGGAGCAATCAAGAATATCTCATGACAAATGGAGTCCTACAACGATACATACCTGATGAAGATACAGAGGAAGGTCAACTTGTCGTTCCTCAGGAAGAACGCATAGAATGTTTAAAAGCTCGTCATGACGCGCCGACTGCCGGCCATTATGTACTAGAGCGTACATATCGACGGATTTCCACACGGTATTTTTGGAAGGGAATGGAGCAAGATATCACCAAACATGTTGCGCATTGTATTAGCTATCCACGATACAAATATGAAAACTTGAAACCGGCAGGATTGATGCAAACAACGCCAAGTCGACAACGATTTAAGATAATTGCCGTAAATCTTTTCCGGGCCTTTACCCATTTCTCCATATGGAAGTCGTTGAATTCTGATAGCAGAAGATACTGCTAGTAGATGGGTTGAGCTTTATGCACTTCAGAAAGCAACTGCTGAAGCTTGCGCTCATACACTCCTGAATGAATTCTTCCTACGATATGGAGTCCCTCGAAGAATGATCAGCGATAATGGAGTACAGTTCATTTCTAGCATAATGCAGCATCTTACATACATATTGTTTGGATATTCAGCAGGCATTTACCCCCGTTTATCACCCACAGGCAAACCCTGTAGAACGCAAAACTAGAGATTTGGAAACGCAGTTAACCATCTTAATTGGAAACAATCATACTACGATACGATTTGCCATTAACACTGCTCAATGTGAAAGCACTGAGCGTACAGCTGCCTATCTAACATTCGGTAGAGAATTACGCACAACCGATGACATCCATCATGACCTTCGAACAATAGTTCAAAGTGAGAACCTTGTGGATCAGATGACGCCATACCTCTTTCGGTTTAGTAATGTTCTACGTGATACCAAGGATATCACTCACAAGGTTTAAGAGCGAAATCAACGACAAGCTGACAAACGAAGACGTTCCGATCTTGGTTATCAGCCCGCAAATATGGTGTGGGCACGTACTCATACTCTCAGTAAAGCCTCAAACAAGTTTAGCTCTAAATTTGCACCTAATATGGATGGCCCGTACGTGATTCTGAAGAAGGTGGGAGCCGTCACTTACGACATAGTAACTATGGAGTCACCCGATATCCCAATCGGCTGAAGCAAAATTGAAGTACCTCAACCAATAGTTTCTATTAGGCCACGAGGGCGACCTAAAAAGAAGAAGGCAATACCGGAACTGACGCCAGCCAAGGTACCAGAAGCGCGCTTTGTCACTAGCACTTCATCGAGACGATCACGGCGCTAGAGGGGAGAATTTAGCACGAAACTGGATTTCCCTTAGCTACCCAGGACTCTTTTTATAAAAACAGAATAGAATGTGCAAACTTTGTCAGATATTTTCATAAATTGATGATTGGAGTATTGAATAAATATAATTTGTTAACCAGATATTCTTTCTTTACTCTACATACCTGATTTTTTAATTATTAATGTATACATTCGCAGATTATTCCAACTCATTACTGCATTTTACTATGCCTATAAAAAAATTTTCGTTTGTATCTGATGAGTTAAATTCTGTAATAAAAAATTCTTTATTTAAATTAAACTTATCTTAAATTTGGATCCGCACATTTAAGGGTAATGGTTTGGCTTATGAATTGCCGTCTTTATGTTCAAGGCCGTGATGAAATCAAATTCTTTGAAAGATTTCGTACTTCTTTTAGCATTTGTTCTTATGGAAAAATGATTTACTTTCGACTTTAACTTTCTGCATAATGTAAATAAGCCTCTGTACTAAATGTTTGATTTAGGAATATTGTTGTTTAATTTTTTGTGCATTTGATAATATAAAAATCTAAGTACTTAGTTTAATAAAATTTTTTATATTTTTTCTCTCAAACATAAAAATGCAAAAATTTTTGAATTCTGTTTCCTTCAAACCACAAATTTTAAAACACACAAAGTGTTAAAAGTGGAAACAAATATTTCTTAAATAATATCTACTTTTGTTTGAAAATGCTTTTCTTTTGAAAATTAATAAAAACCTAATATATAAATTATACTACCATAAAGGCAACAAATTTGCCTATAAAACATGCTAATATTTGAATTACCTTTGAATTATAATTTAAAAATTATGAATTGTTAAACACATAAACTGTGTTCTTTTGTGTACCTTGTTCTAGAACTCCCATATACTGGAGAGAACAAATTGTTCTGTCAATTGAAGCGAACTATTTGTACTAGATTACGCATGTTCAACCCGCATCCCATGGGCAAAATGCAGCCCTATTGAAGAGTTTTTGCGGCCCAATTGAAATCTTCAACTGTTTATATTTTGAATTTTGGTATTCATACAATAAAACAAAAGTGTTCTCGTAAATTTACCACATTATATCGGGTCCGCCATCTAACGTTTTTTTTTTCAACTAGTACTTATTTCGTGAATGGTAACACTTAGCTCATGTCTGATTTGACAGATAATTAGTTTTATTCTTCCGCTGAACGAATATGGTTGTGTATACGCTTGAACAACGCTGGGAAATATTGCCTGCGATCGACTTACAGAAGATGCCGATTTTTCCAAAAAAATCATCTTTTCGGATGAAGCTCATTTTGATCTTGGCGCGTATGTGAACAAGCAAAATTGTCGCATTTGGGGCACAGAAAACCCGCACGCATACACTGAAAAACCGATACACCCAAAACGAGTCACTGTTTGGTGCGGATTTTGGTCCAGAGGCATAATTGGGCCATTTTTATTCGAAAATGAGCAAGGAGTGGCCGTTACAGTCAATGGCAATCGTTATCGGGCCATGTTGAACGAAAATTGAAGAGGAGGATATTGGCAACATTCGTTTTCAACAGGACGGCGCTACGTGCCACACAGCCGAAGCTACACTCGATGTTTTGCGCCCTGTTTAAAAAAAAAAAGTTATTTGGCGGACCCTATATTATATTTTGTGAAATTAGAACTGTTTTGCTGTCATGCGTGCTTGTACCTATTTACATCCATTATGGCGACTGTACACACTTCGAAAACATATGGAGCTGACATTACAATAGTGTGAGTTAGACACAATTATCACTGCTCACGATGTGATTCCGATCAATGACATGGCAAATTGGCAAAAATATATATGAACTTTACGATGATCAATAGCTTTTAGATTTATGTTTTTATGTTTTCTCACAGATATAACAATGAAATTAAATGAACTAAATAAGAAGTTACAAAGTGAAAATAAGCTGATTATAGAATGTTATCTAGATATAAAATGCTTCGTAACAAAACTCAAGCTTTATGAAAATCAATTACGGTCAAGTAATTCGATACATTTCCCATTATTAAATAACTCTAATAGTGACTGTAAAGATTTTTTAAAATATTCCAATGAAGTCATAAAATTAATTAAAGACTTCGGTACCAGATTATGTAAAAGTATGAGGAAATGTTGAAAGTATGCTTAACTCCATTTAAAGTGGAGGTGGAACCGACAAATGGAACTAATAGAACTGCAATCAAGCCTAGAGTTAAAGTGCATATTCGAAGAGAATAAGCCTGATTTCTATCAGAAATATATCCTCGAAGATAAAGTTTCAAAATTAAGCTACATTTACACGGCGACAGTAGCTTTCGTAAGTAGTTTCATTTTGACATCTTCATACAAATCGCCCACTTACGAACGTAACTTTCCACTTTTTGAGTCCACGGAAGTAGAGGTCATGAAAGTTGAAAGTAATGAAAGTGAGAAGAAGATAACAACATCGAGAGATAGGACCTAATTTTATTTGCATCCATTGTGCTGAACATTACTTACGTAACAAACTGTAACAAACGCGTAAACAAAAATTTCATGAAAGTACTTGTCATGAAATTTACTTACGAAAGCTACTTTCGCCGTGTATATTTAACTTTACAGCAGTAATTAGGGATTACGTATCGCTGCGAATCGTTCTTTTCAAAATTAAAAAAGTAATAGAAACGAAGTGCCGGAGCAGGTTGCTTGATGAAAATACGATCAATTAACCCCGTTACGCGTCGGTTGAATTACCTGTTGATATGATATCATCAAATAATATACAAAAACAAGTGTCATATTAACTATAAGGTAATAAAATATTTTTAATAAATTCTTCGTTTCATTTTTTTTATATATGTGTCTCATCTAAGCTCAGTAATAATTCTTTTGGCCCACCAAATAATTTTGGATTGGGTTGGGTACTCCTGCCCTAGATGAATACTCGTATGAAATTCCGTATGGTCACCCATCTGTGCAAGTTTGATTTTTAAAGTGATTTTTCGCATATATTTCTAGAACGGTTCGTCGAA
This sequence comes from Dioctria rufipes, assembly GCA_963924295.1. Taxonomy (NCBI): domain Eukaryota; kingdom Metazoa; phylum Arthropoda; class Insecta; order Diptera; family Asilidae; genus Dioctria; species Dioctria rufipes. The sequence continues at coordinate 62,467,638 of OZ002740.1, read as the reverse complement.
GAGAAAAAATGATTATAACAAATTTTATAAGATTTCGTATTCTGAAGAAGTTTTTAGTACAATTAAAATGTCTAAGACTGATCGTTTTTACAGTATACGTAAAAAACCTAAATTTTTGTACGGCAACATCAAAAACGGGTTGCCCGATTTAGTGCATTTTTAAAATTTTATTTGCTATTCCTATGAAAACACTATGTACCAAATTTCAGCTCTTTGTGTACTTTTCCTTCAATAAACGTATTGTATTGTATGTCGACGTGTTTTTAGGCAGTGTCCAAATATACCGTGAAAAACGAAATTTTTATATGGCAACCCCACGAAGAAGTTGCCCGATTAGTCTCATTTTCGGACTTAATTTTACTTCTTTCTTTTTTTAAAGTCCGTGTACAAAATTTCATCTCTCTAAGTATACCCGTTCTCGAGCTATCGTGCGCACCGACCGGCAGACATACAGACGGACGGACGGACATACAAAACTCAAAATAACTTTTAATATTATGCTTTATTATCCATTTTCCTCTACCATCATTATTTCTGTGCATTACAAACGGAATGACAAACTTAGTGTAATACCCAATGATTTCATCTTTGAGTCTTGTTTGAAATGAAAAAAACTAAATTATTTAATATGAAAGGTGGGGAATATTTTTAAATTTATGAAAGCATAATACTGGAATACTATAAAAAAAAATGGTTAACATTGTTTTCTTTGTCTTTCTTATACTCAGGCACATATACAAGGGTGGGGGAGATGTCCATGACACCCCCCCCCCCCCCGCGCCACCTAACCTTCACGGTTAATTGAATGAGCGTGCAGTAAAAGTTTAAAGGTACCGTTTGATTTGTATGGTTTGTTTGTCTTCTTATTAGTAGTAGCAGTAGTCATTCGCTCGTAACACTTCGTATTTTAAACGTGTACAATTTTTTTAGAATTTTCTTACGTTTTTATATAGTGTCGAAAAGTCATCTATCATACCTATCACAGGACAGTAAGTAATTTTGGAATGCATATTTTTTTAGTATTTGATTGTTTAAGAAAATGGCATATAATGCTTAGCAGCCCAGTTATGAAGATGCTTTTATATTTTTGTTGTGCCGATTACTCATATATATGAAAAAGCACACAATTTCGAGTTTAAAAAGTGTTATTGTTTCTATGAAATTGGTCAGCGATCATAAATTTATTTTTACCTATCTGATTTACCGATGGTAGATGGCAGCGGGAAATTCGCTGTCAAAGGCAGGCGGTGAGCGGCGATTTTGAAAGAAAAAGATATTTGTTTAGACTCATCATCGATAGCCGGAGAGATATATTTTAAGAAATCATACAATTCTCATAATTAGATATATTTATGTTAGTCAAACATAAGTAATTCACACAAAATAATAAAATTCTGCTGAAACTTTGTTTTTCCATAGATCTAATTGCGAGCACATAATTTTTACCTGTAAAAGCTTTTGTTATCAGAGCGGCCCGACTCGGGGTGAGAAAATTTCTGCATTAAAAACAACAAATGCTTACGCAGGTGAAAATTTGTGATCTTACGTACAAATGTGAATTAAAAATATGAAAACATTATGTAATTTCCTGTCGATTTTCAATGTGGGAAAATAGCCTTCACAACTATGTGATGACAATATATAAATAATAAATTGAACCCCGAGAGGGCACTTGAAATTTTTAAATCTATCAGTTAACAGTATTTTTTCTTCGCATTGTACCTAAGTATCATAACATTATTGCCACGGTATTGCACCCTGCCAAATTAGTTTCATCAGAGTTGAGCTGGATGCATAGGTATTTAACTCAAGCATCAAATAATCATTGCCACAGTATTGTACCCTGACAAACTACAGCGGCCGATAAATGAATTGTTCGCTTTAGTTTTGAGCGTTTTGAAACAGATTTTTATCGAGAATATTTTATATTATTTTGAAAGAATTGCAATGGACCAAAGTTTGGAAGGGAAAATTTTAAAATACATAAATTAAATAAATTAAAATCAAACTAAATGCCACAAATATCACAACTTTATCATTTGTATTTAAATATCTCAAAATATCCATTCAAACAATGTCTTTTTTGTCAACTCGTCTATACTGGTTGTCCTGTATATCATAAATTATTTTATGATTTCGCACTTCCTCAATCAATTTTTTATCAAAATTAATTGTTTTGAAATTGACGCGATGTCAAAATATCTTTACAAAAATAAATGTCACAACATTTTCATTCGTTTGATTTTGTTGGTAGTACTGCACCGACGACGGCAAAATTAGAAATTGATCAATCCCGACGGCAACTTCGTCGACCGCTGACCGTCACTCGTCGTAATTTGGGCATTCGCATAAGACGCTGTGCTTTTAGAAGTTTGACAGCGGCATCTTTTCGTTGTTTGTCATTGCCCGTCGCAATTGTAGTTAAGCCTTGACCTAACAAATTTTGTTTTACGGTTCTTCCAGTACAACCCTAGCTCCATGCAATCAACGTCTAGCCACCCGTTGATTGTTTCAAGCCTGAGTTGTTCAAAATGCTTACGTTCGTAGGGAAGCATTATATTTTTCTTAGAAATATACTTGCAAATTGTTGTTAAGAATTTTAATGACACCTGTCCAAACGAATTGGTGCATTGATTCTTGTGGTTCTTTCTTTCGTTCAGCGGCACAAGCATTCAGTTTTCACGAAATCTGAAAATTTTCTTTAGATTTTTCATGCACTATTGGTGGCGGACAATGGTTCCAAAGAGTTATATTGATTCAGGTGCTTTGGCTAATCTGGGTCGATAAAGATAATTATGAGCATTGGCAAGCATAGATTTTGTTCTTAGAAATTTACTTGAACATTTTTCTTTCGAATTTTTATACACTATTGGTTGCTGAAAACGATCAGTTGGATTGATGCCACTAAAATTGTTTCTACAATTTTTCTTGACAATTTTTACGGTAAGACTATAAAAATCAAAACTATTCGCTTTCCTCTGCCTGCGGTAGTTGCCGTTGCTTTACTGATACTTTCGTATTAATTCAAGTAATGTTGTTTAATTTAATTTCGCGTTTACTTTTAATTTATAGGAGATGAATAAACTAGCAACACTAGTTAGCGACGGAGGTAGAAATGTTAGCGAAAGTGAAAAAGAGATAACTTTTTTCAGAAGAAAGCAAGATCAGTTAAGTTCACATCAAAAGAAATAATCAGTGACATATCATGAACTTCTACTCCTATTCCTTTGAATGTGAATCAAGTCGCAAGCTCATACTCTCAGTCATTTACTTCACCCGTGACAGAATCGGTTGCGTCACATCTATTTCTACAATCCTTGCATCCTTGAGAAAGAGTATCTGGATATGAGTCTTCAATGTTTGTCCACTCTGAGATCGACATTGATGTAATATTATCGACAGGTTTTCCAAATCAAACCGAAAATTGGGTTTTGTGATATCGAACTTAAATACGATAAAAACAGAAAATTTAAAAGCGACTACTTCCGACTTTTTCCTCCCCGTTCCAACATTTTAGTTGTGACCCACCCCCCTAGGCTGCGGGCCTGGATACGCGCCTGCTTATACTTAAGAAGTTATTGTGTGTTAAAGGTGAAAGACTCATTTTTTTTTTTCATATAACTCAATAGGCAAGCACAACGCTCTGATTGCTTTCCAGTGTGTTTTGTGGTATGAAGGCAACAGAATTCAACACATTTTCTCCTATTTATGTGCAGTATTATGTTTGAGTACAAAAATATAAACAATTTTATTTTACTACGATTCTGATACTGTTAAATGCACAAAGAGTTTGTTATGTATTCGGGGTTTTACTTAGCCGAAGCCAATTACTCTATCCAGCTGCATGAAAGCTATCCTTTAACGGGGTCATCCCGTATGACTGAAACTTCCTTTTTTTTCTCTCTAATCTGATCCGGCTCTTTATGCTGTTGTTTTACATACGTAAAATTGAACCGGATCAAATTAGAGAGATAAAAAAACGCAGCTATTGTGTTTTTGACAAATCTTACATTTTCTATTTTCTTTTATTTACAAATTTTGCTGATTTTGCTAAATTTGTCATGGGAATTTTAATATTAAAACGACTTTTGTTTTGTGGGAAATTGTTTTCATTATTTTCACACAAGGAATTTGAAGAAATAGCTGATGCAATTTCTTTGCTTTGTGGGAAGATAAGCTAATCATGTTTTAAGCATGATAAGCCTATATGTGTACGAATGATAATACATAATAAATTATAATTATTACTTTTAACCTTTTTTGGCTATATAACTTATTTACATTAATTATGCAGAAAGTTAAAGTTGAAAGTAATGCATTTTTCCATAAGAACAATTGCTAAAAGAACATGACATCGACAATCGACCACATATTTATTTATGATTATGGAATTTTCTGTTCGACGAGTGTTGGATATGTTACTACTGTTTCTGTGCTGACCTATTTCAGACATATGTAATTTATTGATTTCATATGCTTTAGACATTGTTTCAGCAGTTTTCAGTGTTAATTTCGACGTTTAACAATTTCTCTTTAAAAAAAATCATCCTTAATGCCCATAACAAAAATATTCCTACGCGCAACAAAGTGGCACAAGCGACGTCTGTTGGAAATGGAAACAACTGTACGTTAGTGAAATCTGAGTCAACTTTCGATTCGGTGCACGGAATATTCAGGAAGGTTCTAGTATAATTTGAAGAGTATAAGTACGGCGCTTCTCTAATCCAGGAAGCCAGTCTTATTTCAGACAGTGAAGCGAACGAAGTAAACTATTTGCATTCTGATAATTAGAGGTGCAGTACTAGCGATAACTAAAGAGTTGATTTGATAATTGTTTGTGAATTGTGAGAGAACAGTAAAGTTAAATAAAGAAAGAACTTTTGAATGTTTGTTGAAATATTGTGTTTTAGATAACGAACTAATGCCACGCTCGTAACAATATCATACTCTTCTTTAAATTCACATGTTAACGCCAAGCTTTTAAGTTCCTTGATGCATTGACCAAATGATTGTTGAGTTTTTGACGACAAGTAAAAAATCTGTATAGTTCTTAAACCTACATTATTTTTGTGTGTAAAGTAACGAGAATTTGGCTAATATTTCATCAAACTTGGCTTAGAAGCTGTCTACTTTAAAAGTATTATATATTTTAATACCTTGATTTCGTATGCAGTGATAGAGAAATAATAGTTGTTCCTGCTTCCATAATTTCTCCCATTCTTCCATAACTAGTATTTAATTTACACTTCACACCATATTTTATAATGAAACACGAGACTATACTGACTATAACTTTTATTAATAATCAATAGAAACTCACCTGCTTACTGCTTATTGACTGACTACTGACTAACTATATCTGTATGATACTAACTATGATTTATTAGTGTTTTAAGAGATATCAAATACATATAAATGTGTATATAAATACGACAGCCCGATTTAATCCATTTTTGAAACTGTAGGTATTTACTATTTTTATGAAAACGCTGTGTACAAAATTTCAACTCTCAGTGTGGACGTGTTCTCAGGCAGTGAAAAACTAAATGTGTGACTAAATTTATATGGCAATCCTACAAATTAACATAGCACCGAGTCAAAGATAATCTGATAAGAAGAAGCCGAACAAAATTGAAAGTTTTTCGTGTTTTTTAGAAAGAAACAAATAATATCATATACTTTCGTCTTTTGTATGAATGGGGGAAAAGAACTTGGCTATGCATTATTGTAGTGTGATTAAGACAACGAGTTAAAAACAAAAATCGAGAGAACTTTGGATTAACCGAACGACAAAATCTTATTGAATCCCTCAAAATCCTATCAAACTATTCATAATAATGTACATCGGGTCACACTATCTCAATTTTTTAAGAAAAGATAAATTTCGCTTTTGCCAAAGTGCTGAAAGGAGATATAAAATTTCTGTCAAATAAAATTCGCATTTTTTCCGAAAATATCAGAGAACGAAGCATGAGTTTCTCCCACTTAATCTCTTCAGAGCAAAGCGAATGTAAACAGAAGCATGTGCTGTTCAAATATCGTAGGAATTACACCTATATAAAAAACATTGAATAAAAAAAAAAACTCTTTTCACAAAAGCGCGAGAAAATGAATCATTTGCTATTCTATTTAGTTGCATGTAATCTACACTTTCACATTTTTTTATCTTTATTCATAAGAGAGCTTTATTTTTTATTTATTTATTTTTATAAACAAGATGAAATCATAGGGGTATACTAAGTTTGTCATTCCGTTTGTAACACCTCGAAATAATGATGGTTGAGCAAAATGGATTGGACACCCATTCATAATATTAAAAGTTATTTCGATTTTCGCATGTCCGTCCGTCCGTCCGTCATCCGTGCGCACGATAAATCGAGAACACGTATACTTAGAGAGTTGAAATTTTGTACACGGACTTTAAAAAAAAAGTAAAATTAAGTTCGAAAATGAGACAAATCGGGAAACTCCTTCGTGGGGTTGCCATATAAAAATTTCGTTTTCCGCTATATATTTGGACACTGCCTGAGAACGCGTCAACGTAGAGAGCTGAAATTTCGTACATGATGTTTTTCTGTATTAGCAAATAAAATGTCAAAAATGGACTAAATCGGGCAACTCCTTCTTGATGTTGCCATATAAAAATTTAGGTCTTTTACGTATACTTTGAAAACGATCAGTCCAACACATTTTTATTGTACTAAAAACTTCTGCAGAATACGAAATCCTATAAAATTGGTTATAATCATTTTTTCTGTGCGACAAACCATTCTAGAAATATATGCGAAAAACAAATTCAAAATCAAACTTGAATAGATCGGTGACCATACGAAATTTAATACGGGCATTAAGAATTGGTCTTAGATCAATTCTAGCTTTTTTACTTGTTTTTTCTTCCTTTTCTTGCTGTTGAGGTTCACAAAAGCATCATCATCTTCAGGCAAACCAGACAAACTATTGAAATTCGCCCTATCATCGGATGAAAGAAACCTTGTTTGGCAACACATGATCGTTTATGATCATGATCATCACATCCAGGGCCAGATAGAGTGGGGGCTATGAGGACCATATGGCACAGGCCCCAAGCCCATGGAGGGCTCCCTAAATCCATGGTAAATGCAACTAAAATAAAAATATAATTTTGTTATAATTTTTAAAATAACTAAATTTTTGCAGAAAAATTTTGCACAAAAAAGTACCATAAAAATTTTGCATAGTAAAGAGTTGAAGAGTATAGATAATGTTATTTTAAAAATTCAGAAAGACGTGAAGAATGGAACAAAATACTTTCAAAGTATTAAAACACAATTCGACGCCGAAAAGCATTATAGAACAAACGTTTTCTTTTATATTATTGATTCGATTATATCTGGATTAACAAGGCGTTTTGAATCCTTGCGTGAAGTCTGTAATTTGTTTAAAATCTTATGGATCTTCGACGATTTAAATGTGGAGGAAATAAAAATCTCAACGCACATATTACAATAGAAATATTCAAAGGAAATTTCATATAAAATATGCGACGAATTGATTTTTATGAAGCAGATTTACACAAACAACTTTAATTCAGAATTAATTCCAGTAAATTTTCCAAATTTGTTTGTAGCACTTAGAACATCTTTGAGCCTTCCAGTTTTCGTTGCTATCGCAGAAAGGAGCTCTAGCGTTTTAAGTACAATGAAGAATTTTAACAGATCAGCAATGTCTCAAGAAAGGTTAAATGGATTATCAACGCTTCATATACATTCTGACATTGGGCAGACAATGGACTTTTCAACGATTGTAAAAGAATTCTCAGAAGAAAAAGCTCGAAATGCATTTTTAAAGTAATTTATTTCCCTTCACTCCTCAGTTCAGTTATTAAGGCAGTTACAGTACTTACTTACATTTTTAAATTTAGCACTAATATATTTTGAAAAATTTTACTTCACATAAGGTTTAAAGATTTATTTAAATAAAATCCATAAATGTTTAACAAACAAACAAACAAAACTTTTTCATGTTTTAAATATTTGGTTGACATATTTTTATGATTTTAAGGCGGAGGGACCCCATTTTTGTGGTTAGACGGGACCCTCCATATCCTCTCTCAGGCCCTGATCACATCTTATCATATCATCCTATATACAAGAGAATATAGAGCAATGCATACCAGCAAGATCATACAATGGTGTCATACAAGAGAATAGCAGTTTTTTTTAAATAAAGTGCATCGTACTTTTCTGTTTTCATCATTTTTTTACCTCAATCCCAAAACACTTGCCGTGTACATTTTAAATGTTAAGCACTCGGAAATCTAGCCTGATTCTTAACTTGTTGTTAAGTTAACTTTCACCGAGTCGCAAAAAAGAGTCTACTATAAGTAAGCGCCTTGTTGAGTTATGGAGAGGACGGACAGACCGATAGACAAACGGACAGGGGAAGACAGGCGAACAAACTGACAAATGGGCATACAAAAATTTAAATAGTTGTTGATATTATGCGTGGGTGTCAAATCCATTTTACTCTACCAGCATTATATCTATGCCTTACAAACCTAATGATAAACGTATATACCCTATGAGATTTCATCTAGGATATAAAATACCGATACAGTTCACCATAGAAACTACAAAGACAAAATACGTTACTACCAGAAGTTTAAAAACTGTTATTCTTCATCAGATTTCGTTACCATCATAATTAAACAAAAAAAAAATAAAAAAAAAACCAATATTTTTCATTAAATTTTGAAATCATATGTGACACATAATATTAAAATTCACTTCTCTTTAACGAGAGAGGGAAAACAGCCCAGGTTCACGTGTGTGTGTTTTTTTACATCCAGTCCAGATAGAACTGAACCAGTCCTTCTGGTCAGTGAATTAAGCCTGAAACACAATTGGAGCTTTTCAGGCAGCTGTATTGCCAACTTTCTTATAAAGTTGACTGAAAAAGTTTTCTTCCATTTCAATATTTTTCGTAGCTGTTTACTTCTCAATTATCTCAAAAAATGTGTCAAAAGAAGCCATTTTCATCTGTAATTTCACATTCGCATAGTTGGTAACATTAAAAACTCCTTCAAGTTGCAGCCATTGGATTTGAAATTTTCAATTTGATCAAATCTCAAGCCAGTTTGAAACTGACAAAAAAGCTAAAGCTCCAATTGCGTTTTTCTACACTGATTTACATTGTCAAAAAATCTTTAGCTGACTGAAAATCTGTAATTGTGTTTCAGGCTGGATATAAATTATATATAGTGACTATATATATTCTTTTTTCTTTTAATCTGGCATGTATAGGTAAATGTATGATACATATAAGATAAAACTGCCTAATTTCTATATTTTAAGCCTACTTTTCAAAAAATATTCTTATATAAATCTGATCGACGTCAGAAAATTTTATAAATTTAACAACCTGAATAATTTGTGGATTTTGGTTTTGATTTAAATTAGTGGTAAATACATATTTTATATTTGGTAAAATGGATAGCTATATCAATAGCAAATTAAATTCGCAAGTGTACGCAAATAGAAGTAGTTTGGAAAATACAAGCAGGTATACCCTGAAAATTCGTATAATTGTAACTTACAATTCGTGTGCTATACATACTTTGACATTATTATCTATAGTATATGTATATATAAAAAAAATGAATTAATAACTATAGAACTGGAAAAAGATTAAAGTTCTATATTAAAGGAGTATACTTAATAAGCATTAACTTCAATGTAATGGACTCATGATTCTGTTTTAAACAGTTCGTTTTTTCTTTTAAGACAAAGGATTTTAAACACATTTTTCTGTATAAACATTAATTTTCTAGTGTGAGTAGTTTCAAGTAAGAATTCACTTGTAATATTTGTGTAAACTGAGTGCAATTCAACGATACCAAACGGACTACAAAATATATAGTGAAGAAATTGTGTATGTGTTAACTACAATTTGAACTCAATCATAAACTGTCAGAAAGTTGAGCTTGAAGGGATATTCCGCTTGCATTGCATTCATTGTACTCTTCTTTGCTATTAGTTTTTGCTGTTCTAATCATCTAATGTGCTGACAAAAATACTAAATACAAGAGCAAAGCAGAATAGTCACGTTTTATATAAAAAATAAAAACTTTTGGTGCCCTATTACTTTGTTGTTAAAAAACAAGTCCCCGAAAATAAATCTCTTCTTCAATTTCCTGGTCTATGTGCCAATTTTTATGTGCTACACCATATACCAATGAGCAGAGGCTATGGCCTCGCACCAGAAAGTGGCCCACACCACACAAAAAACCCGTTTAAAAATTTATTAAGTAATTAATTTCGAATACAGTAAAATAAAAAGACTTGTTTTTTTTTTTTTGCTGTAGTAATGTGGTTTGACTGTACAATGTACAGTTAGCATTGTACTCTTCCTTCTCCTGATATGAAATTCTTTAAATGCAATATTTCGAAAATTTTACGAATACGTATTTAAATGTATTTCATGACAGGTAATTAGCTAAAGGCTTGGGGTTTTGAAGCAATTTATACAATTAAAGTACAAACTGGATGCACTGCACTATGGCAGTATTCTCAGCTAGAGGCTCCATTCATAATAGGCGGTTGCTATTAATTAGTTAATTAAAAATTAAAACAAAATAGCTCCTAGCGATAGTCAGTGAAATTTCCATTATCGTCATTAAAGCAATTTTTCACTTCTTTGTAAAATGCACAAGCTTAAAAGCTATCAAAATCTATAAAATTTTACTTTCACAAAAATAATTTCTCTGACGAATTATAAATTTTGTTTTCAATTAATTATTATTACGATAACTATATCAGGTTAATGCTCATTAAGTATTCTGACTTTTGTTTTTCTTTTTTTTTTTTTTGCAACAATAGAGTTTTTAAGAGAGATCAAAAATAATATAATTTTAGGAATGAAAGATCAGTTTTATGTTGTTGCAGAGAGCATAAACTGTGCGTATTTCTCTACATAATGATTGCAACCGTAATAGTAACTGGACTAATCATGATTTTTATATTATACCACTCAGACTCATGTAAGTATAAAAATTGTTTAAATTGATCTCATAACATAATGTTAATCCAATAATTCGAAATAGTTAATAGAAGAATGTGGGTATTCTAACTCAAAGTAAATCAAAATTAGATAATTCAACAAATCAATCCTCTTATGAAAGTTGATATTTATCATTGAAAGTTAAATTTTACTTACGACCATGTTGACAGAAAAGGAAGAATTATTTAAGTCTGATGGGAAAGTATATTAAGTAGTTGAAATCTCTGGGAGGCTCAAAAATCTTAATTAAAATGCAACAATCCAAACAGTTAAAATCTAGTATTAAAAAGCCTAAAGGGCATAGACCCAACCAATGCACAACCAGCCTTCCTGTCGTTTTCTATCGTCAGTTGTAGGACATCAAAGTCAAAATATTGAACAAAAATTCTAATTTTTTCAAATTTTAACGATTTTCCCGACAAAATGCATGATAACTTTGCTAATTATGCGTAAATTGCATAAAATTGTGCGCGAGTAAATTGCATAAAATTAGGCGCGATTACCATCTTCAGTACCAAAATTAACAAAGTTATGAATCATAGAAATGGGAATATCTCAAAAATGGTTCTGTTTAGGTAGGTAAATGTGCATAGTCAAAGTAAAATTAAAGGTAACATTCCGAGGTTTCTAAATCTTGTAAATAAACTGTATAGTTATCATGCATTTTGGCGGGAAAATCGTTAAAATTTGAAAAAATTAAGATTTTTTTCTCAATTTTTGGATTCTGATAGTACATCTTATAATACATCTGAAGATGACAATAGGGCTGATTGGGCAGTAGTTGCAACGCTTAGATGGCTTGCTATCATCTGAGATAAATCGCGCCTCTATAGGGTGTATATCAAGACATTTACATGGTGTAAAGAGGAAACAGCATTAAACATCTTAAACACCCCTTCACCGTACAATTTTTTATTTGCCTAGGTGAGTACTATCACCTCCTTCTCTATGGATCACCTACACCGGTACACCCTGTATACATATTGTTCGAGCGTGGCCTTTGGTTCGTTATTTAAAAGACAATATCAAATATTTAATATACAAGTTCTTTATTTCACTTCTGAGCTTATAAAATTCACAAACCTTCAATTAATCAACTCAACTTTAATTATCGCTAATACTGTATGTTCAATTATCACAATCCAATTACAACACTTTCGCCGTGATAACTGTTATATTTATACCCTAGAAACTCTCCAGATTATTCTGGAGTGTTCTATTCCAGAATCTTCTTGACTATTCTATTCCTGATCTTTCCCGAAGTTCCATCATCGATTCTCCAAACCTGAAGTTGTTTACTCTCCATTGCCAGTAGATGTCACCAGTTGTCTCATTCTATTGCACGTAACATTTCAAAGTTTCCTATTCTTGCAAGAAAGTGCTATAGTGAACATGCATTTCAACAGGAAATTCAATTTTTCCAATTTTTTTACTTTGACTGGCTATTACTCTCGAAGAGATGGAATGGAGAAGTGATAATAACCGTGTATAATAAAAACCAAAATCCCAAAATCTCCTACTACCCACCCCTGTATTAACCCCTACACCTCATAAAAAAATATTCATTCCATATTCAGCTAGGGAACCTGAGTATACAGAAAAGGCGTGAGTTCTGGAATACTATGTATAAAGTTGAAGAAAAGGTGCAGAAAAACGCAGAAATGGTTGCATTTTGGGTTCAGAGATCATTTGAAACAGGGTATTTTAAATATGGAACTTATCAGTTTTTATCACAAAAGCTGAATACAAAATTATCATGTGGCTTTTACAGAAAAAGTGAAAACAACTAGTATTGATGGCGTGTTCTTTTTATTTAATAATAGTTAAATGAAAAACAAAACTACAACTGAAAAACTCCAATATGTCTACTTTGTTGAGTCCTTTGAATTTCGAAACGGTGGTGGGCAACAAATATTATGGGAATTGAACATACCTTAAATATGCTAAATTCTAAATCATCAACATCGGTGTACCGTTGTGTGATTTATTAAGTAACAAGTAAAAAAGCTAGAATTGGTCTAAGACCAATTCTAACGATACCCTAGACAGTGGCGGATCCAAGGGGGTCCAGAGGTCATGACCGCCCCCCCCCCCCCCCGCTAAAAAATTAAAGTAAAAATATTTAATTAATTGAGTTATTTGATAAAATATATTTCTTATTTTATATTCTTTTATTTATACAAATCAACTTAAAAAATTATACAAAATATTTTTGTTCCAAAACTTAAAAAAAAATAAAAAAAATGTTCTATGAATATTATTGTATGTATGTGATGTATGTATGTGTATAAGTTTTTCTCAGAATTTAAGTTTGAGATCCCAATTTTGAGTGATCCAAAACCCTTTGAAAAACACTTCCCAGGACACGAAACAGACACCTTCACTACCACATCAGAGCACTAACTTAGTTCTTATGTAAAACTACTGACATGTATAATATGTACTGACTACATCCATAGAAATACACTGCCGAAAGTGAGCTCAATTCTATATAGCGTTCTCTTTCGGTCTAAGCACCAAGTACTAACTGAGAGAGAACTGTAAACAACAAATAAATATGTAGGTTCGTCGAAATAAATGTTTTTGTTACATACAGCCCTTACAAAAAAGAAATTACGTACATACATACGTACATTGAATATCAGACATACGTTTGTCCAAATTACGTACATACATACTTATTTTGCCTATCAGACCTACTTTAAAAGAAAATATGTACATACATATGTACATACCTACATTGCATAGCAAGTGAAACAAATCATTGCATGCATGTACATACATACGGTACATTATACCATTTTACCTAAAGAATGGCGCGTACATACATATTATTACTGACCTACAGCAATTATTTCCGCTTATAAAACAAGTGGAAAAAGAAAGTGAGGTAATACCCCGGCTCGCAAGAAATCCCACATTGTAATATGACGACCTTGCGCCGGAGGTAAAACAAATGTATGTATGTAGGCGACCAAATTAATGGTTCACGACGAATGACGTGAAGTAGCATTGACCAGCTGCAAGCATTTAACGAAATTTATATTTATGTATGTACGTCTATAAACAAAATACAAACGTTTAACAAAAATAGTATTTACGGATGATAATGGCCAGCTGTAGATATTGGGCAAAGTGTAATTTATACATATATGTATACGGCGAGCGCTGTGAGGAAATTAATTAAGAGTTTTAGCTTTACTTCCGTAGCAGTTAAGGTTATATTTTTAGTATAAATATTATAACGATTTTATTAAAAGATTAGTTGCAATCGTAACTCAACACAAGACACATTCAGTTGTTATCATTTGGAGCAAAGCTGTTCAGCTACTCCACTACACCATACTAGGAGCAAAGCTAAATTAGCTACTCCATTACACTAATCATTCCACACCTTGGGAGCAAAGCTATATTAGCTACTCCACTACACTACATATAGGAGCAAAGCTATATTAGCTACTCCACTACACTACATATAGGAGCAAAGCTAAATTAGCTACTCCACTATACTACACATAGGAGCAAAGCTACATTAGCTACTCCGATATATACCGTTACAAAAAAGTGCGACATTCCTGATAATCAAATCAACAAAGTAGGTGCTTGTATGAGAGTACTTGGTTATAATTTGATAGCAAGTACTTCAAAAACTCAAACAAGTTTCCTCACAAAGAAACAGTAACATTTTTAAATTAATTATTTGGGTTCATTAGTGATAAAAAGTATTTTACCAAAGGCAATATATTCATACATACTCAAAAGAAAATCGGAAGGTTTTATTAAAATACTTTTCAACTTCCCGCCAATGGTTTTTTCAATGTTGGCACCGACGACGTAAGAACTATTTTTGACACACAAAATTGTACCCACATGAAATAGCATATCGAGTAGTCCATATTATATTAATATCCTGCAGTTTGCACTCTAAACTGTTATTCTATTAAAAACAAATGACTTTTTGTAAAAAAAAAATACACTACAGTACTGCGGTGGCTAAACTCAGCGACTTACGGCGCTGGACAAGTGGTGCCCCCTATTGTTTTTTGGTGTGCTCAATTTAATTGCAGGATGACCCCGCACCCCCCTAATTTCAATGCTAGATCCGCGCCTGATTCTAGATGAATGCCCGTATGTAATTTATTCTGTGCACATTTAATAGTTGAAGTGATTGTTCGCATATATTTCTACAACAATTCGTCGGACAGTAAAAATGATGATGACCAATTTCATAAGATTTTATATTCTGAAGAACTTTTCAGTACAATAAAAACGTTTAGAACTGATCATTTTCACAGTATACGTAAAAAAGCTAAATTTTTATGGCAACACCAAGAAAGGGTTGCCAAATTTAGTCTATTTGAATTTTTTTTTTTACTATTGCTATGAAAAGGCCATGCACAAAATTTCAGCACTCTAGGTTGACACGTTCTGAGGCAGTGACCAAATATATAGTGAAAAACAAAATTTCTGTATGGCAATCCGTTGTCCGATTGTTCCCATTTTCGAACTTGAATTTACTTCTTTTTTTAAATCTCGTGTGCAAGATTTCAACGCTCTAAGTGAGCGTGTTCTTGAGTTCTCGTGTGGACGGTCGGACAGTCGGAAAGACAGGAGGCGGAGGGATATGCAAAAATCAAAATAACTTTTAATATTATGCTTGGGTGTCCAATCCATTTTGCTCGACCATCGTTATTTTTATGTGTTACAAACGGAATGACAAACTTAGTATACCGTATTATTTTATCCTCTAGGTTATAAAGATAAAAATTTGTAACCCCGCGCACCTTATTATTATTATTCGTTGGGATTTATCTTGTACTTGCCATAAAATTTGTTCCTTATCTCATCGAGACCTATTCAAATAGGTGGCCGGTTGTCAATTAGCAATTCTCGTAGGTATTTTTTTTGGTATAGAACAGAACAGACCAGGGGCACATCGACAGGAGGGTTGAGACGAACGGAACCCCCCCCCCCTCCCCCTCAGAACATCAGCTTTTTCTCAACGTTATTTAAAATTCAGGAATAATATGTATAATCTGTATATTATTACAAAGAAAAGAAAATAAAACCATTAAATATAAAATATGAATATGATTAACAGTCATGATTCGGCGACATGGTGGCGGGAATGGAGAATGAGTGGGCGATAAAGGCGAAGCATAGCTATTGTACAATATATGTCATACAAAAATAAAGTGAGAAATTATTAATTGTAATTAAGACTACTAAGTCTTCATTATTTGTTGCCAGTGCCACTTCCCGGCAAGATTTAAATCTATTATGCACAGCTATTACGCACCCGCCACCGTCTAGTTTATTTGTTTGGTAATAATGACGATCTTTTCTAAACACGGTATACCTATTATCAAAAATTTCACTATTCATTACTCCATCCCGTAAAAATGTTTCTGTAAAACTAATAATATCATAATCGCTTGCCAATATTTCAAGTCTAACGGCTTCGGTTTTACTACGCAATCCTCTAACATTCTGATAGTATATATTTAATTGCATTTCTACTGATATATTATGATTTAAATAAAAAATTAATTAGAATATTCTTTTGAAATAAAATCTATAGATTCAACGTTCTTGATAATGTGAGAGATCGAGGACTCATCCTTTTTCATATATATTTTCCCATTCTTCACCCATAAGTACTTAAAGTTAAGTTGCGATTTACACAAACCAGCTTTATAAAACAAAGTTCTCTTAGATCTAGATAAAAATTCATTATTATAAACTCTATTATTGTCAGTATAGTCTAGATGATTGGTACAAAGATCCTTTTTCAACTTATATGCCGCTAATACCCGATCACGTATGAATTCGCTTCTGTATTTGACTATAATCGGTTTAGATTTGGATTGCTTTCCTGATCTGTAGGCCTTTAAAACGTCACCATCACCCAGGGGAAGCTTGAATACATTATGAACTTTCTTGACCACTTCCAAAATGTTTTCATTCTCAGTAACTGGGATATTAACTTTTTCAATAAAATTGGTTAAGGTGTTATCTTCAACTTCAGTTAATCGACTTTTTATTATTACGAGTTCTTTGGATAGTCTAGATTTCTCCTCCTCTAAGGTTTTTATTCTTCTCTCTTGTTCATGTAAGGATTCTGCAATTTTCTTTATATCATTAAAGCTAGACACAAGAGAGTGCACAGAGTTGTTAAACTCTTCTTGCCTTAATTTGATTTTATCAATATCAGATGACATTATCTTTATTGCAGTCATAAAGTCGGTTGAGGTATCCTCTGAATCCGAATCACCAGTGATGATTGAAATATTTGAGTTAGTTTTTGTGCACACTAGGCAACGGTAGGCAGCCGTTCCACTCTCCATATTTGTTTGCAACTCTTTACTAATTTTTGAGCAAGTAATATGAGTGTAATTATGGCAATCAACACATTTCACTCCCTTATTTACTCGAGAAATGTTAGATGCACACTTAGAGCATTTAGATGGCATTATTATGATGATGTTTGCAGTAAGTTGAGATTAAGCACATTAAATTGAAAATTTAATAGATGGACACAGCAATATTGTGATTTTATAAATCGTAAAGAGTTCCAGTTTGTATGCAAGAAATAGAAAAACTTCAAAAATACTTCCTGAACATACAACATCAGTCAGACGACACTCTGTACCAACATCCAGCACGAAAAATCTAGAGGTTATGTCCAAAGAAAATCCGGTACGGTTGAAAAATATCCAGGCTCTTGTTAATATGTTGGTTCACTCGAAATCCAGTCAATTGAAGAAAGTGCCTGATGGCCCAAATCACTTGCAGTGATAGCAAAAGTCCCAAAAATGATTATGACATACAATAGATGGATACAGCAATTGTGATATCGTAAATCGTAAGAGTTCCCGTTTTCGTACAAGAAATAGAAAAATTCAAAAATACCTCGTGAACATCCACATCAATCAGAAGACACTTTACACCAATATCCAGCACGAGAAACCTGATTTAAGAATGTTAGGTTATGTCTACGGAAATTCAGCTCCGGTTGAAAAAATATCCAGGCCCTCATTAATATCCACCAAAATGGATTAAATTATTGAGATTATTGAGATTTGTGAGTATGAAGCCCTTAAAATCACCACATTTGTTCACTCGAAATCCAGTTAAAGAAAGTGCTTGATGGCTCGTATCACGGACAATGGTAGCAAAAGTCACAAAAATGATTATGACGTATTTTCCACAACAAAACTTTAATGTACATTAATAGCAGTTGTAGCAAAAAGTAGTAATCTTTATAAATTCTTTCAGATACTTTATATAAATCAATTAAATTCCAAAAAATAAAAGTATACTTCAGAGAACAAATGTCAATTCCAATCTTCTTCTTCTTTAGCTTGCAGTTAGTTGCTCTGCTTGCACTTTCGTATTAATTCAAGTAGTATTGTTTAATTTAACTTCACGTTTACTTTTAATTTGTAAGAGAAAGATAAACTTGCTATATTAGTTAGCGCTGGACAACTTTTTTCAGAGGAAAACAAGATCAGTTAAAGTCGGTCGACAAATTGTAGTATGCAAAAGGAAAAATAATATTTTTAACCAAAAGGCCATTTGGTCGATATTTGGTAACTAAATTCATATTGAAATTTTTCTACAAGTTTCAAGTTCAGAAAGTCATCAGTAGGTACATAATTAAATAATGAACTTAGCTTATGTGTAAATATAACAAAGGATTATATAAATCCGACTTGAGTTATGATAGTGGTATTATTCACATTTGACTTATATTCAGATTATTCAAAATCCGGTCAAAACGGTCGGATTCGAAAAGAAGTTTTAATAAAACTCAATAGTTCGCTTTTTATTAATTATAAATTCTCGTATCCCTTTGGTAATTAAAGGATACATGACAATACTAATCAAGCAAAGTAGTTGAACCGCCTACATAAATTTACTCAATCTATAAAGATTGGATATTAGAGTTTTGAGAAATTTTCTTTTTACCTAAATGTATGACATGGAATTTATTAGAAAATTAGGTACCACAAAATTTTGCAGATTTTATCTCATAATCCAATACTATTAATTTAAGAGCCTGCAGTAAATTTTTGGTGTGAAATATAACCAAAAAATGTATGCACAAATATTAAGTTAAATGAAAGGCAATCTCAAAAACAATCGTCTGGCAGGAAAACTCCGCGACGAAGTTAAAGTACTGTAAATTTCGATTTTCCCATAAACTATATTACAAATAGTAAGCCGTTCTAAGAATTGTTGAAATACTGAATTTTTGTTTCAAAAAATATATTTCCTGTGAAATTCGTATTTTGATAAATTCGTCGCGTTGTTATTATAATGAGTGATAAAAGAAAGTGCAAAATGCGTTCTCGGTTTTTGTGAGAATTCCAAAAACCGCAAACGATAAAGATATAAAAGATTCTTCTCGGGGTGATTCCATTACTGCGACATCAACTGCAACGTCTGCAGCTCATGTAAGAAGTAATGAAAAGTACTTTTTTTGTGAAAAAACAGGAAATGTTGTAAAGGAAAAAAATAAAAACTTACAGTAGGCAGTTAAAATACCCTGGAACCCGTCGTGTGTAAAGCTGTACTGCTTGAGAACGATCAAGTGTATCAAACATTGACAGGCGGGTCGTACAATGAAATATCATAAGCAATGTTTACCTAAATTTTTACAAGAAGCAGATAATTTAATGAAAAAGCTTTCCAAGTCTTCTAAAAACCCCAATAACAATATAGTACACAAATACACGCTATCAATTGTTTGAAACTATGACTATGACAGGAGCGTATTCTACAACTAAAAGACGTAAATTTTTTTGACCATGTTCTTAGCTTGTTTCAAGATAAATTAAATGAGAAATTTGAATCAATGACGTTTTCAAAGTATGCATTAAAACGGAAATTAGATGATATTTATAAGGAGCAAATCAAGCTTAAAACAAGGAAAAAAGCTAGAATTGGTCTAACATGGAAAGGGTCCCTACTCATCAACACCGATTTCGTTCAAATTCACAGTATATGTTGGGCTTGACTAGAAATGAAAGTATCGCAAGTCGGAGCTCCAGATGGCCAAGCGAAACCGAAATAATGCATAATATATAATGCACAATATACAAATCCACCCCCACCCCATATCTCGGCTAAATATTATCCGATTTGCAAAATTCCTTTTATTAAATTTAATTTTCGACGGGCAAATTTTCTGTCTGAAAAATTCATTTCGAAACTTTGCGCCACGAATTATCGTTTAATCCAATTTTCGATTTTTTCATGGATGTGCTCTTATCAGGAAATTATCTATGCAAAATTTTAGGAAGATCAAGTGTCATTTACCTATTAAAAAAAAAAAAAAAATCTATAAAAAATTTACGTGCCCGCTTTTCGCCATCTACCGGCGATCTCTGAAAACTCATTGGAATGGTACTTACTTAATCTTCAGCCTACATATCTCCTCTGTCGTTGGAAAGTTACCGGAATGACTTTGGCGCTTTTATTCAAATTCTAAAAATATTTTACCGCGACAACTGCCACAAAAATTTGAAAATTTGAGCATTTTTCAAGTGATAACCTACAAAAAATCGCCACTTTCACTTTCTTCCGTATCCTGGCATGTGGATACTTTTCGAAAAGCTCTCGGTGAGTACGTAATAAAAAATGAGATAGATTTGTTTCTGCCCACTTTTCGTTACTTTTGAATTTCGGAATCCACATATTTCTGAGATGGTGCCTTTTATTGGCATATTCTTGAAATATTTTCAACGTGTTATAACAGCTACATATATTAATCCTAGGGATGTCTACTATTTTTGTAAAATTTATCTTATGCTAATGGGATAATCCTTCAAATAGTTACATACACATACATATTTAAGGGACATAATAGCCAATCCCCTCATCATGCATTCCTTTAACCCATTCCATCCTCCCCCTCTTCCTGGGCAGGCGTCACTAGCATGCATCCATCCAGCATTTCTGTGCACCTTTCTTGGTAAGATCACTTAATTTCCAGGCTCTGCTTTAATTATTTAATCCCTATCTTGAATCGGAGACACCGATTTAGGACGGATCCCTTATTGTTAATATGTCTCTTTACCGGCTTGTGCTTGTTAATTGCTATCTTGTCTGGCGACGTATTGATTTCAGGCAATAAATGCAAAATATCTTTTGAAAGGTTTTGGATCCTATAGTAAGTACTTCAGTTAGAAATAAATTGTCATTCTGTAAAATTCTGTATTTCGTCAGCTGTTAGGTACAACGCTAGTTAGATAGCTTACTCGCTTGCTATCTCTTGACCGAGTAACGTGAATATTGTAAGAATATTGTGGGAAATATCTAGTTGACCGAAATTTCAAAAAGTGAAAATGAAAATATATATTGATGTGCCTGGAACATCAGTAGAAAGAGAATAGGAGCCAGATGGTGATAGCCTCCACAGCGAGGCGTCGAAGCAACGATAAAAAACGCCGCTGGAATATAGTCTACATCTTATGGCCGAAGAATACAAAATGTTGCTTAGTGCATGGTACAAGGAATATAAGATATGCTGGTATCTGAACGTGTTTTCGCCATCTTGAAAGCTTTAAGCTTTTTATGACCTCAAAACGAGCCACTTTTTTGGTTCGATGGCATTATGTTAAAACGTGCACAGTGAATGAATGCATACAAGTAAGGTGACCAACTATACTCATTTACTGAGATTTGTACTCTTTTTTCGCAAACCGTACTCTTTTCAAATCCTGTACTCTGAAAGTACTCATTTGTATAATTTTATACTCATTTGTATTTCTAAAACATTTTTTTAAATTATTTTATTTCAATTTTATTAATTAAATATTGAAAATTATTTTGACAGTGATTTGAGTTTCACGCGCGCATATTGCTTGCCGTTTCCGGCACGTCAGACGACAGGGCAAACACCAGACACGAGTTTGACAGTGATTTGAATTCCGCGCGCACATATGGCTGCCGTTTCCGGCACAATTGAGAGGCCGTATTATGTACCTTCTAAATAGTAAAATTGAATGGAAAGAAGTTTCTTCAGCAGTCGAATTTGTAATGAAGAAATTCGAACAGTAAATTTATATTTAAATGAAGAAAAATTGAAGGAATGGAACGATGAGAAAATAGAACTTGACAAAAGATGGTTAGAAATCTTTCGGCATTTTAGAGTAGAACATATTCCACATGAAAATTTAAAAGTTTTAATAGAAATTTCCTTATGTTGTCCAGGCACTAATGCTGCTGTTGAAAGGGTATTTTCACTAGGGAATGATTATTGGAGCAGTGAAAAGTCGCGACTTTCTGTAAAAACATTATCTGCCGTCTTAACAGTCCAATTTAATATGCAAAATGAAAGTTGTTCGGATGTGGCTACATTATTAGACGAACATCTTCATTCAGCAAAAAAAATCAACTCCGAGGAAAAATATGTTTTTAAAAGAAAATAAAGTTTTTATCGTTTTTTCTTCCTTTTTTTTCACCTATGAAATACTTGCAAAGTGTACTCTTTTTGAACAAAAAATAGTTGGTCACCTTAATAAAAGGCATTTTAATAACAAATTAATCAGATTCGCATACATATTTAAGGGAGTATTTTAAAGTGGACTATATCCTTGCATACAAGTCGACTTAATCAAAATATCATAGATAATTTCTTTAGTGCCTTAAGATCTAAAGGTGGCTTGAATGACACCCTACTACATACTACAGACTTTAAGTATACATAGATTTAGATCATACTTATTAGGTATGTTCCATTTAAAAACGTATAAAAATCTTAGAAAAGTTATGTTATCGTAAACTATCTATATTTCTCCTACTTTAATTTCCTATTTTCGTTGAGTTTAATTTTTTTTTAAATTAGACTATACATATTTATATATTGATAGGACGCAATGCAAATATTCTGTGTTCAAGAAGTTGATTCTGAAAATCCAACATTCGATTGATTTTCACAAAATGAAGATTTTGTTTTAAGAGTAGGTAGTCATTTAAAGCTGTAGATTAGAACAGGGCAATACTTGCAGGGATCGGATCTTGAAATTGGAGAAATAGATGGTTACGTTAAGAAGGAAGGCTAAATTACTTTCGTATTAAGCATTTAAATAGAAAGGAAGAAAGAAATAAAATAAAATAATCATTTGAACAGAAAATGGTATCTAGTTCATTTATTCCTATGTTCATTTGAAAAAGTGGCTCGTTATGACGCCACAGAAAGCTTTAAAGAGCTTTCATTTCATACCAGCATACCGTATATTCTTTGTACCATGGCTTAGTGAACGTTTTCTTATGCCATTTGATGTTTTTATGTTGGCTACAGATGCAATCAGCGCAGAAATAACAAGGTAAAGATAATGTTTACCATGCAGGCACAAGAAAATATTTTTTTTTTAATTTATTTCGATTTACGGCTGTAAAATTTCATCTGATTGGTTGAGTTTTACATATTTTTTATGTAGTAAACATTTTAAAGGGTGCTCTAACGGTGATATACAGAAACACAATATTTGTGCCACATGAAATAGCAAATCGCTCAGTCCATTGTTATAAGTCAGTGGTTTAACCTTTGTGTAAATATAGTAGGATATTATATAAAGATCTCAAAGCAATAATAACACTACAAAAACAGTTCACGCTATTAAATTGTTTCCTAGGGGAAAATAAAGAAGGAAAAATATTTGACATGTCAATACATCATTGATTATATACTGCTGATAAACAAGTTATATACAGCGAGTACTGCTACGAAAGATTATGCTACTACTACATAATTAAATGAAAGCTCGGAATCGAGAGCTTTATTTTCTGCCAATCAACCTTAAAATAATAATTTTGAATTATTTAGAGATTGTTGAGCTTGTAATATGAATGTTAAAGCGAAAATGAAACTTGAAATCAATATAGACTTCACACATCTGACAACAAAAGTGGACCCATATGAAATATAAGATCAAGCAATCTATGTTATACATGTCAATGATTAGCAGAACTCGTACCATCCCTTCTCAGACATTAACAACGCCACTGCACACATGGCACTCTGCTTAAAGGCTGAACTACAATAGAAGTATACGTAAGTACATTTACTTACGTAAAGCGAACGCGCCCTTTAATTTAACAGGCGTACACAAATTAACTTTAACTCGTGTGAGGGGAACTTTCGTTAAGTTTAAATATTCAATTTTCCGAAAGCATAGTGCGCTAAAGGCCTAACCACAATGTGCATAAGCTTGCATATGCAAGCCTTGAAAATATCACGAATGCTTCCTTATGCATCACTATCATTTGTATAGTATTTACACAACTGTCAAATTTGCTTATGCAAAGTACCCCAGCAAACAAAGCTTTTAGATTTCGTTACGAAATTGAAACGAGTGTCGTTGGAATTCAGCCGATTTCGGAATGGACTTTATCGCTAAATCTTCAATAATTCTGTATGAAACTGTTGTCGTTACGATTTCTAGAAGAAAATAGTGAGGAATTCTGAAAGCTTTACCCCTTTTCTCTGAAAGCTCATTGAATAGCATTGCCAAATATGTAAGTTTTTATTTTCCCATATTCCACACAAAATAGTACAAAAATTAATAATAATTGTGGGTTGTTATTATGAAAAGCAATTGCTCGTGTCTTTGCATATGCTAGCATATGCACATTGTGGTTAGGCCTTAAGAATCGCTCATTTCGTAAGAACGCGATGTGTCCAAATAATTAAATTATTACTAAATGATTAAAAAGTGCAATGTAAAAATTGAAATGAATAAAAATGGTACTGCGAATTAATAGAAAGCTCAAATCTTCAATTATATCAATTTCCATTTGTTAATTCTTACACTTTTACCACTTTTTAAAATTTAACACAGAAAATGTCATTAGGGCACTGCGAATTAGCCACAAATCTTCAATTATATCAATTTCCATTTGTCCATTTTTTCAATTGTACCACTCTTTAAAATTGAAAACATTAAATATCAAGATAATAACTCTTACGGAATGTGATATATATTTAGGCTAAAAATATCAATTTTTCGTAAGTAAACCTCAGTCTCGTTTAATTTCGTAAAGTTATTTACTTCTATTGTAGTTCAGCCTAAAAATTTCTCTTTTTAGAATTTTTATGTAGGATAAAGTAGTCTATTTCCGGCCACCCCAGTTCCCGGCCACACGCTTAAAAAAGCACTTTGACGGTTATGTATGACTCATAAGAACGTATTTTTTAATTTGGATTTTTCGAAACCTTTTCTATATATACACAAAACTGTTTCATACATATGCTGCTATGGTATGACAAAAACTTCATGTTCAATAGTCAGTGAACTTTGGTTGCAAGCACATGCGCGAAAGCCTTAGATTTTCTTAACTAGACGAGGTATACCAAATAGGTAAGTAATAATTGGTTTTAAAGGCTAAGGATTCTAGAGTATGTTTTTCTTGCAGTAAACAAACAGTATTATAATATTACGTGAAAATATTATTATTATTATTTTTTATTTAAAGAAATTTTAGACGGCCGGTAATTAGACAACATTTTTCAATACAATTTTATTCATGGCTGGACATGGCCGAAATAGAAGCTCTGTTTCTTTTTACGGTCAGTTACTGAAAATTGTATAGTATTTCATAAATAGGAATCCTAAAATTGATTTTAAAGGAAAGTGTAGGTACCTTTTAACAAAGTTTTTTTATTAACTAGCTTAATGTCACATATAACGAAAAAAGGCTACACAGAGGAAGCACGCCAAAAAGCGATTCAGGAAAGTAAGAAGAAAATATTATCAATAAGGCAAATCAACCAAATTTACGGAATCCCCAGATCTACGCTACAGGATAAACTCATAGGGAAATTACCAGAAGGTGTTGCAAAATCGGGACCTTCAACCGTTCTTACAGAAGCGGAAGAGGAAAGAATTGTTGAATGGTGTGCGAAACTGAGCAAATATGCCCTTCCACTTAGTCCCGTGACACACGATGATACACACTCGAGATTAGACACGACGTAAAACCGGTTTTTGTATCGAATGTGTATCAGCCCATGGTACACGTAGTTTATACACGGTTGATACATGTTCTTGAGGCAGCAAGGAAAATTCATCATTTCCATATGTTCTATATGCCCAAAAACCGAGTACACGCATACATATGTAATAAAACACTCGTGTATCATCCGAGTCTAACCCTCTGCTTTAAATTAAGGTATACACGAAAATGTTCTAAAATAGTCCTAAGAAAACCAGTTTATAGTACGGTGTAACGCGTGTGTATCATCGTGTGGCACCGGACTTAGTTCCAAACATTTAATTAGTACTGCCCAGAAAATAGTAAACGATGACAAAAGAAACAAAACCTTTCAAAGAAGGACGGCCAGGTAAGACCTGGTTGTCTTTATTTTTGAAAAGACACCCTGAAATTTCTTTTCATATGCCAGAACGTATCACAAAAGGAAGAGCCGTGATTACAAAGGAGTATATAAAAAAATGGTTCGGCGAATTAAATAGTTTTTTAAAAGTTAATAATTTAGAAAGTGTAACGAAAGATCCGGTTAGAGTTTTAAATGGGGACGAAACAAGTTTCTCGTTATGTCCGAAGACAGGAAGAGTGCTTAATCCGAGAGGGAGCAGAGACGTATATATTATAAAAAAGGGAAACGAAAAAGAAACTCTCGCTGTTCTTCTGGTTTTCTCAGCAAGTGGAAAGACATTATCCCCGATGGTTGTGTTTCCTGTTTTACGTCCTAGAAGAGAATTGGTACAAAGCGTTCCTTCTCATTGGTTTATGGGACGTTCTGAAACAGGGTGGATGAAGAGTGATATATTCTTATGAATATATAGCAAATTGAGTTAATAACTGGTTGGTAGAAGGAAAAATTGAAAAGCCAGTTACTCTTTTTGTCGATGGGCACAAATCCCATTTAACCCTAGAGTTAAGCGAATTTTGTGATAACAATGGGATAATTTTGTATGCTCTTCAACCGAATACTACCCATATCCTACAACTTGCAGACGTAACTGGGTGGAAAAATACTGTCGTGAATTGGGAGAATCAACCGGAAAATGCGCATAAAGCTCTAACTAAAATTACATTTTGTCCACTTTTGGAAAATGTTTTGCATACAGAAAGCTGTTGATTATGCAAAAGGTGGGCAGAATTCCATCGAAAACCTTAATTTACTTCCACAAAGCATTTCTGAAAATTAACCGGCTAACAAATTTTATATACCAATTGAAGCCATTAAAGAAGTGAGAGCACAGATAGAAAGCGAGGGAATTACCTCAGATGCTATCATTAATATTTTAAAAAGAAAACTAGACAAAAATTTTGACAGTATACTAATGCAAATCGACTTCAGTGATTATGAAAAGGGCACTTACGAATTAGCTGGAAATGTGGAACGTTATCGACACAAATGTAGCAACAGATGTTAGACTATCTAATTCTCCTTCATTAGCAGTAGATAATTTGTCCACTTTACTATCAGCTTCGGATCAAGTATTACCAATAAAAGATCAATTTTCTTACAAATTGCCGAAGCATCAACTTCTTTTTCGAGTGCTTGTAGATTTCAACCACTGTCAACTTCAAGAATCATCATTCTTGCTTCTTTCTTGCTTCTTTCGACTGGAACTTTGCGTTCGGCAACGCCAATTGCAGATATTCAAAAAAAAAAAACACAACTCGAAAAGAATGCTGGTCGTCACCATATTCACCTGCAAGTAGCACTTTTTATAGAAACCGCAACTGTTTTTCTGTTTCCTCAAGACCATCCAAACATCTTTTCTACCCAAAACTCAATCTAAAAAAATTTAAGCAGTCAAAAGAAAGAACTCCAAGTACGATTTCTTCTAAAGAATGGCGAAAAATTCACGAGTTCAAGGCACAGCAAAAGTGAATAAACTTGAAGGCGTTAGACAACGAAGAGAAGAGCGCTTAAAAAAGAGATTACTGGTGGCTAAAAAGAATAATTGTGGAAATAAAAAGAACAAATCTCCAAGAGGATTATCTTTATCTGCTAAGCTAAGGTGAAATGTGCCTCCTGTCAAGAGGATCTCATCAGCGACATAGAGGATGATAGTTTGAAAAATGTTGGATGCGATAAATGTCCATAAATGTACAGATTTTTCTTCATATTTGCAGACTGTTGAAAAAGAATTTGGCTGTAAATTTTGTAAGAGTCATAGTGATTCATAATGTGTTACTGGTACTAAGACAGCCCACTATCAGTATTTAAAAGAATATAAACTGTTTTTGTTTGTTTTTATACTCTTTTGTTTCTTTATTAATTGTTTTATTACTTATGTTTTTATTAAGATTAAATATCAAAGTAATTTATATTATAATTTGTTATGTAAACAAGCCAAAAGGTATGAGAAATTGACTGGAAATGTAGTTCTGTTATGTAAAATACAAAAAGAAACTAAAGATAAATAAATTATTTGAAACTAACGACAAGTTTCCTTATATTCTCATTAATTTTAACTTGGCCGGGAATTGGATATATTTTGGCCGGAATTAGAAGTTTGGTGGCCGAAAACTAAAATTTTTGCAGGTTTTTTTGGAAAAACTCAAAAATTTTATGATAATAATATTAATAGAATATTTTTATTACACAGGAAATACTAAGAATACAATCGTTGTCTCATATTAATAATTTGGTTTTTTCTACTGATGTTGGACAATTTACTTTAAAATAAAAAAAAATGGCTGGTAATTGGGTATTTTACCCTATCTTAAATAACTTCAGACGGCCACCAAGTGTGAATAAAAATTCTGCTGAAACATTTTCTGTAAATTTCTAAGAGAAATGAATTCTTATTGATCTTCTACGCGTCATGCTCATAAAAATTGTTAGCAGCATAAGCACCAAAGCTTTCAAATAAATTTCTAAGAAAAAATTTAGGCCTTCCCTACTCATATTAATACTAATCCAATTGTTTGTCAGCCACCAATATACAAATTCTAAAGAAAAAATTTCTAATAAATTTCTAAGCAAATATTATGCCCCATATTCAATCCAATTTGTTTGAACCATTGTGAAGACAAGGGATATTATATAAAGATCCCAAAGCACGTTCATGTCAAGTCCAAAGAGTTAATTAATGAAAATTATTTTGTTAGTGTAGAGACGCTAAATGGAGATATAACAAAAAATAATCTGTTTTGTATATAAAAAAAATTACTTCTTAACACATTGCAGAGGCGTCGCCAGAGCTGGGCAAGTACCAAAGGAAAAGTACCTAAGTACAAGTACAAGTACCGGAGGCCTTCAGTACTTCAGCGTAAGTACAAGTACCGCATGTATGAAAAGTACTTGTAACTAAGTACTAAGTCTATAAAAAGTACTGAGTACTTTTTAAAGTACATTTTTTAGAATCATTATACGTTGGCAGTAATATAATGAAGTTTGTCGAGTTCGGTTAATAAATATTAATAAATAAATACCTTTTGAAAACTATACTACTATTTATAGTTTTTTATAGTTTTCGACGCTGCAGGAAGAGTAAAACTTTCACCTCTCATTGCTACACTCATAAAAACTATTAGAGGTCCGCCCAAGTACACCCATTATCGCCTCCAATAATGCATAACAATTCTAAGAAAAAATTTCCAGTAAATTTCTAAGAAAAAATTGAGGTTTCCCTACATCAGGTCGAGGCATCGTTGATTTTATATTGGAACGAGACATTGCTTGCTTACCCTTGGTTATGTCCACTGACGTATATAATATGGATTGCTTACGTTTATATTTCACGTGGGCACAATTGCTTGTGTCAAAAAGAGTTCTTACGTCGGTGCCAACAATGAAAAAATCATTGGCGAGATGTTACTGGTTTTTGTTCTACTTGCCCAGTCTTGTTTGTATGATGTTAGTTTTTCTAAGGTTCTGCCTTGACGCGTGAGTGCGACACATGCTTTGACAGTTCTTTGCGTGCTTTAAAACTCAACAAAAAAGGAGTTGCGTTAGAGATTGTGTTTTCTTTTCTACGAAGAGTTAGATATTTGTAGGCACTTAATGGACTCAGAAATACCTAAGTAAAAATCTTGGTACTTAAGTACTAAACTTAGTCCTAAGTACAAGTACTTATGTTCAAGTACTAAGTAGGGGCATTTCAAAAGTATTGAGTAATAAGTCTTAAGTAACGAAAATGTACTTTAAGTAGTACTTAAGTCTTTTTTTACTTAAGTATTGCCCAGCTCTGGGCGTCGCATACAAATTAAGAGAAGAGATTAAAAATCTCACAAATACAGCTCTAAGAAAAAAAGTCAACACTGATCTTATCCCATCGAAATCGACATTTGTATTGGAGCGAGGCATTGCTGGCTTACCTACCCATTGCATACGTCAGCAAGTCGAGGCATCGTCGATTTTATATTCGAGGAAAGCGTTACAGATTTTTGTTCTACTTGCCCAGTCTTTGTAGTTATATTTAGTTGACAAAATCTTATCAAATTACTCTTGCGTCCCCGTTTGAATATATAGAAATTTGACAATGCAGTCAGTAGTGTTTAAAACTGGAAATTAGAGCTAACTACCTAAAGGGAAAATACAATAATCGATAATGTATTATTAATATTCCAGCATGTGGCATAATTCATTCATTTTTCAGTTATCATAAGAGAATTTGGATTAGATATAGATTTAAATACACTTAAATTTGGGCGATCAACTGTTCGTTGCTGATTGCCCACGCCCAACTCTCTCTTAACCGAATTATTTTATAAAAAACTTAATTTTAAATTTGCATAAATTAAAGATGTTTTGTTAAAAGAGAAACCTATTTTCAGCTTTAAAATCAAATGCTGAGGAATGGGCGAATAAGTTTGATGGCGATATGATTCTGAATATTGAACAAATGGACAACATTTTTGAATTAAAAAATAATTCAATGAATAATGTCACACGAAAATGGCCGAACGGTGTGGTTTACTATAAAATTGACAGAATGTTTGGTAAATTAAATGAGATTAAATATACTTTAATAATATAAGGATTATTCTAAATTTATATGCGAAAAACTAATTCGTCGAATAAATTCCACAAAATGTAACGCGCTTTAAGTCGAGAAGAAAATCATTCTCCGTTGAAATTGTGAATGATTTAATTTGAAATTCAGATGGTTTTCTATACATATATAACGGTTAAAAAGTCAATATTAACCTATAACTTTCTCTCTCTAAATTTTTTGTTTAAAATTTTTTGAAGAATCTTCCACTGAAGACTAAAGTTTTTCGCATACAAAATTTTTTATCTCCCTGGGTGACACCTATACTTTGAAAAATTTATTTATTGATTTTCCATTATACAGATAGAAAGCACGTGCAATCCATTCAAAAGGCATTTGAGGAAATTTCTCGCAGTACCTGCGTACGTTTCCAACTTGCTAATTGCAGTGTGCGAAATTATGTAATAATATCGGTATAAAATATTGAACCAAAAAATAAAATACTGTGTATAAATTTAAGCTATTTTTACAGGGTAGATATCGTGGGTGTAGTTCACAAATTGGATATCAGAAAAATAGACAATATTTGAACTTAGAATCTCATAAGCTCGGTACAGGCTGTTTTCGGACAGGTACAATATTACATGAGCTTCTCCATACATTAGGATTTTATCATGAACACAATGCACCAGATAGAGACAAATACATCAAGATAAATTGGGTGAATGTGAAAAATGAAAATATATGCAATTTTTGGAAATTCCCCAGTCTCTTAGAGTCGTATCCAGATGATAATTATGACTATGACAGTGTAATGCACTGCGCAAAATATTCGTTTTCAAAGAACAATGCCCCAACAGTAGTTCCGTTGATGACAAGTGCTAATATCGGACAAAGGACTAGATTAAGTAGTGGTGATATCATTAAGATTAATACAATGTATCAGTGTCAGACTTAAAATACTTTAAAACATACATAGAGTTTGGAATAATAAATTTGTAGTATGGTAGAACTTTTTTTTAGCCGCTCTTTTTAAAATTTCTCTCTGAACCGTATATGAAAATGAAAACGAATTTAAGATTGCGTCTACAGCTATATGCGATAGTCTTGAACGTGTATTATCTATAGCCGGCGCAAATTCTCTCAACCATAACCTCCAGGACCGAATGCTATATAATACATGCATTCATGCCTACATTGCCACGAATTACACATGTAGAATAGTTGAGAGATTCCATTGTGACGAAAAACGAGCACTTCTGCAAGAAGCACAATTTGAGCGCTTCCCTAGCCATCATTTGGGAGCTCTTTAGAAGAATATTCACTGATCTATCCAGAAAAATAAGCAAAGCGCGCACGTAAGTAACTCAAGTGCTTCTATAGCCATCACTTGAAAGCTCTATAGAAGATTATTTGATGACCACCAGCAGAAGTTCAACGAATATAAACTGGTTTTTTCCACTATTGTGCGAAGTAACGCATTTCACATTTTCAATGTGAAGTTCAGAGAGATTAGAAGTAATCTGCTGAAGTTCTTGTTAATAAAAGTGAGAATAAAATTGAGAATATTGGATTATTTAATCAACTTAATAAAATTTAATACCACAAATAATCATGAGCAAGTTCAAGCACCTTACTAATGTCACAGTATATATACAGTAGACCAGCTTAAAACAAACTACTGAAAAGTGAATTTTAAAATTTTAATTAAAAAAAAATCGAAATTACTCCCATAAGAACGAGTAGATAAGAGTATGATGCGGAAGTAAATGGACGAACAGTAGCTAGTTGAACAATGGCCGGGAGAACTTTCATGTAAGTACATACACATCTCGGCAAAGGTACTGCAAATGTATTCTTCCATTACTGAACAGCTGTTTGATTCTAAAGTGGTGTTCGTTCCATAGTAGGCAGTTTGACAGTTCTACCAAGCCGAATGGCATGGGAAGTGGAACAAATTGTTTTTACCTTTTTTTTCTTGCAGAAATAGTTTTGCTTGTCATTTTGTCCCTTTTCTTCTAGTACATAAGTCGGCAAAATGAGACTTACGAGCCGCATGTGTCACTTTGCCCCAATAAGTGCGGCTCTGGCACAAATATCCACGGGCAGGCACGAAAGACGTACAGATAGATACAGAAAACAAGCAATGTCATGTAC
This sequence comes from Dioctria rufipes, assembly GCA_963924295.1. Classification (NCBI taxonomy): domain Eukaryota; kingdom Metazoa; phylum Arthropoda; class Insecta; order Diptera; family Asilidae; genus Dioctria; species Dioctria rufipes. The sequence continues at coordinate 62,434,519 of OZ002740.1, read as the reverse complement.
TTATCATGTTTTTCGCATGAATGCGGGAAAAGAATTTGGCTATGCATTATTACAGTGCGACTGATACAACGAGTTACAAACAAAACTTGAGAGAGCGTAGGATTACCCGAATTGCAAAATCTTCTTGAATACCTTCAAAATCCTTTCAAACTTCATATAATATACATCGGGACACACTACCTCAATTTTTCAAGAAAAATATTAATTTCGCATTAAACAACGCACTTAATCTCTTCGAGCAAAATAAATGTAAACAGAAGCACGTGCTGTTCAAATATCAGGATTACAGCAACAACTTTAAGACATAACATGCGATTACAACAATAACTTCGGAACAAACTCTCTCAATATTTCAGATAAACCTGTTCACAAAAGTTCGGAAGTACTTTATGAGCGTAGTATCTGAAAATTCCGCCCCTACCCATTTATTTTCTAAGATTAATTATTTGCCATTCCGTTTCATTGCATGTAATCTGCAGTCGAACAGTCTTATCTGCAGTGGACTGCGATTATCGTGTCTGAAAGTCGCACGCGTATTATAGACTGTTGCCAATACTTTTTTGAAAAGACAAAATTAATAACAGGCAAGGACCACACGGAAAATTTAATTAAGGTTATAATTAAGAAAAAAAAACAAAAATTAAACACAGGTAAAGTGAAATTACGAATTGGAGGGGTGTTAAGGGTTTGAAAGTGTTTTTTGCCATTTTCGGCGAAATGTGAATTCCTAGGGGAAAATGTTCTTCGCGAAAGTTATAGGTAATAAAAACATCTAAAACTTTCGTATAAGGCATTTTTCAACATAACCTCAAATTTTTCGAGCAAATGGCGGAAACCCGATTTTTCAGTTTCTTATTTTTTTCTCGTAAAAATAATTCAAATTACAAAATTTTGTGAAAGTACACCTTTTTTGCATTGAATAAGCACAATTTTTTTGGAATCTGGAAAGCATGTAGTTTCCGATATATTTACAATTTTTGAAAAAAAAATCAATCTTCCACGAAAAACTTTATTGATGTTTTTTCGATTTTAAATATTCTATCTGGGCTCATTTTGACCATTGAAATGTCTACTTTAAAATGGTCTATATATTGTTGCGAGCGTGGCCTTTCGCACGTTTATTACTTTCGCTTGTTAACACTGCAACGTCTAAGACAAGACTCATTTTTTGGCGGTGACAACTGTTATATTTATTCACTAGAAACTCTCCAGATTATTCTGGAGTGTTCTATTCCAGAACCTTCTTGACTCTTCTATTCATTCTATTCCTGAACCTTCCCGAAGATTCCGTCATCGAGTCTCCGAACCTGAACTTGTTTACTCTCCACTGCCAGTAGATGTCACCAGTTGTCTCTTTCTATTGCACGTAACAATATGTTGATGGTTTATTTTTTAAGAAACCGCTTAAGAGGAGTCAGTACTCAGCAAAAATTTCGATTTAGATACTATCGAACCTGTAGGCAATAAAATTTATTATACGTAGGTTTGTGTCTTGAAAGTGAGGAAGTTTATATAAAATCAGCCCAGACCTAGACCACTAACCACATTAGAGACATCTAGCGTAAAAAACCCAACTTGCAACAAAATTATACAATTTAAGACGAAAAATGAATATTTGTAGTTTAAATAAATTGAAAATTTTTAACGAGAATTAACTCTAATATATATTTTTTGCACATAATTGTTAAATATACTATTTTGCTTTGTATTTAAACAACTTTCAACGAAATATTGCAATTTATCGTCAGTGAAATATCGGGAGAAAAAACAAGTTAAATAATTAAAAAAAAGCGAAGCTAAAAATGAAAAAACTCGACGTTATTTGCTAGATCTAGGCTTTATCTTTCGAAAATAGCACAATCTAAAGAAATGAGAGTACCTAATAACAGGAATTTGATTTGAAAAACTTCAATTTTTACCATTTTTTCCGAGCTAATATCTCCATTCTAATACATTTATTTTCTATTTTCCCGACGTTATTTACTAGACTTCTTCATTACCTTTAATTTAAGATATAAATCATTATTCTGCTACAAATAGTTTGCCAGAAATTCACATTGAAAAATGTATGAAACTTGCAAATCTTGGTACTAACTCCTTTTAAAATGAGAAAAACAAAAAAAAAATACTTTTTGGATCACGAATTTTTCATTTTTTTTCTTTATGATTTTCAATTTTTTTTATTATTTACGAAAATAATGGATTAAATTTCAGTGAGAGAATTTACTTTAATTGAATATTACCAAAATTGAATCTGAAGACAGAGGCGGAAATCATCCTGAAACTTAAATTTTTCATGCCAATGCACCGTACTGAAAGTCGTAAGCTAGAATTAAGACTATATATATTATATATATTACTATTTTTTCACTAAATAAATAGTATAACGATGAGTAATCTGTTTTAGGTATATTTGAATAAAATATTTGAATACGTAATTATTAAGTAGAACAATTAACTTATTGACATTTTTTTATAAAAATAAAAAATTTATGAGAAATTATAAAATTCTAATGAATTTTACATCTTTTGCGTTGTGGTTGTTCTTCTTCTTCATCAATCAAATATTCAAATTCCGAAGGATCTTCGAGATTATCGACGTTTTTAAGCTCCTCGATTTCAATATAAAGACTCTGCTAACTCTTCATCAACAATCTCTTCCAAATCACTTACGTCTTCAAATATTTCTTTATCTCTATGTGAGCAGTTTTCATTACAATTACTGCATAAATTGGTACATTTTAAGCCTTTCGGCAGTCAGATCTTTGTTTATTACAACCACTTTCACAGCTGCAGCTAATACTTTTTAATAATTTTTCAGGAATTAAGTCTGAACTATCTGGGATAAATTTGAGCACGAGTCTATCTAGACGTTCGTTCCAGACCCATTGCATGGCTTTTTTGTTATCGGGGTCATCCAAATAACCAAGCCAAGCTGGAAATCGGTAATAATTTCTAAAAGAGTGCTGTGCAGAAGTTTTTCCAATTTGAAAGTAGATTTGTTTACTAATACTTGCAATGTTAAATTTTAGTTAAATTTAAAGAAAGTCAAAAATTACATGGAAAAACCTACTTTTACAAATTTATGCTTATAAATATTATATATTCTGCCTGTCAAACAGCAGTGCTGCTGCCGAAAGGCTTTTTTCGAATTTAAATTTAACAAAAAAATTAGCTGCGTTCCTGTTCTCGTTCTGTATGAATCTGTGTGTATCGACAGAACGATGTCATAACTTAATTCTGTACTATGTGCAAAGAATTAAACGCAACAATTTCAAGTGTTTGACATGTCTTCCATTTGATAAAAGCAAGTACCTATAAATTCGTATAAATTGTTGTTCATCTAAAACATAACCATTTTCCAACAAAGAGGAGTTAACCAAAAACTATTAGCCCCCTCCCCTCAAAATGTACAGAATCCGAAACTACAATTTTTTTAAAAAAACTTAAAATTTCTTCCATAAAAAAGCGGTCAGCGGAGTGGTAAAACATTCCAAACATTTGGGTTCGCCCATTGCCTTCTTTATTACAGGCCGTGGCGCTAAAACTTTTCTTTGCTTGCATATGTATGAGAAACGTGCTGTTTGAAAGCTTTTAGCATTGCGCATTATGGAAAAACAAACACGTTTCATGTTTAAAAATTTATGTAAAATAAACAACGCTTCTGGTGATGATGATTCTAACGCCTATTTATAGGTCAAAATGTTTACTTTTAGGGGGGAAAACGTAATTGTAATTATTTGAACAAAATTACGAAGAGTTTCTGCATTTTCCTAAACTCTACCCAATTCGTTGTGAAATGAGAGTAAAACTTTCGCTCAAGACGAAAGTAAGTTTTTTAAACTTGAAGTCTATTTCCCCTGCAAATCATGAATATAGTTTTCTAATGAATGACAATATCAAATGCATAATAATTAAACTTATCAATTAAATGTAATAATTAAATAATAATTAATAATTACATTTCATTTGTTTGTTAGACTTTATAAAAACATTCATTTTAAGTTTGTGACCATCAAATTGACATTCTCTAATTTTGAAAAATAAAATAGAGTACTCCTCGAATTGCAGCGAAAGCTTTTTTTTTTCCTTCTCTTTTCGCTTCTAAACAACTTTTCAAAATTACGGAATGACATATTTGAGGTAAAAAAAATTGAAAATTGTTGTTTTGTGAAGTCCAACAAACAAATGAGATGCAATTGAAAGAAATTTAATTATTATATTAAAATCATAGATTTAATTATTATGTATTTAGATTTTTCATTCAATAGAATTCATATTCGTTATTTTTAGGGGAAAGAAACTTCAAACTTAAAAAAGAACGTTCGTCTTGAGCGAAAGCTGTACTCTCATTACACAGCGAATTGGGTAAAGTTTAATAAAATGCAGAAACTCTTCGTAATTTTGTTCAAATAATAACAATTACGTTTTTTTCCCTAAAAGTAAACATTTTGACCTATAAATAGGCGTTAGAATTATCATCACCAGAAGCGTTGTTTATTTTACATAAATTTTTAAACCTGAAACGTGTTTGTTTCAAACAGCACGTTTCTCATAAATATGCAAGTAAAGAAAAGTTTTAGCGCCACGGCCTGTAATAAAGAAGGCAATGGTTCGCCACAACCGACAAGTACACTTTAAGAGCTGTCATCTATATGTATTTGTACAAAGTAACATTTTTCGTGCAAAGTAAAGCAAAAGGGACCAATTTTTTACCCTTCTCTTATTCTTAACAACAAGAACAAAATTTGTCTTAAAATGCAACAAAAAATCACGGTACAGAGATACAAGGTATTCTCACTACGAGCCACGTTCCGCCATGTGTGTCCGAATATATAGGAAAGTATGGTCCAGAGAACACAATATTCTCTCTCCTCTCTGTCATTTCAATAGAAATATATATACGTTCTAGGACGAAACACGTCACAGCTCTAGTGTCAAAATTTTAATGAGAATACCTTGTATTCTATATACCTTGATAAAAAATATACTATTTTCATATTCGTTCTTTGACCTACATAAGCATGTTGAGGCAAAAAACAAATAAAACTAAGTACCTATGTACTTCAGTTTTAAATAAAAGTACCTAACAATTGCTCAAACATTTTGTGCTTTTTAACCTTTGTATGATAGATAAACATATTTGTGAAAAATTTAAACTTCAAATAAAGTAAAGACTACATTTAGTGTTTTACGCTTTTATCTCTTCAAAATAGGCCAGCAGCATTGTATAGCGAATAAATCAGTCCATATGTCTATACGCATGTCAGTAATGTGCGTACTCAATTAATTTTTTTGCAGCCTGTGTAGCATTTCGTGATCTTGCTCAGAGGAATTAGTTTATATGTATGCATGTACGTAATGCATCCATACCATGAAGCACAAAGCCAGACTGTCCTAAAGGTAATTTCGAAAGCCATTTGCTTTCAAAGATTCCACCAGATAAGTATATTTTTCCTAGTTCAAAAATGCCTAGAAATCCCACTTATGTACATATTTTGTACCATTTAAATACATCAGTGCAATTACCAATTATACCTACATACATATATATAAAATGAAAAAAATATAAAATACCGCAATCATAAGTGGATGGAAGAATTTTCTCATTAATTCTAATTTAGTAATTAATTACTTGCATTTAAATTATTTTTTTAAAAAATACCCTTTTACCTTTTTGTCGCCCAACAGGTGGAATCGAACCACTTCGACGCTAGTCGACTACAAGTTTGAAGCTTGCACCTTGGAACCACCAAGGTTCAGTCGGGCAGTCTAGCCTTTCCAATCTACATTCAAGAATTAGATGATACCAAAAGAAATATTTGTGAATCATAACAAAGAAAATTATATTTATTTTGTATCGTAATTTTAATGTAAAAACTGAAATCACGGTTATTGGAGAAAATACAAATTATATTAATGCTGAAACTAACCAGCAAAAAATATTTACTCCAAAACAGCTGTTTTTAGAAAACATTTGTTAACAATTATTCTGTACATCAACCTAATTTGTTTCAGTTACGATCCTTACAAATGCATCTTTCTACCTACAGTCAAGTAGAAAAGTTTAAATTTAAATTTCTTTTATGATGCGCCAAATTTTCAGCATTTGCCTCCAAAGATGTGTTTTCTTTTTGTATATACATATAATATCGTAATAAACTTACCTCAAATATAATTTCATTCTAATACACGCCAGTAGTAGCACTATACATATATGTATATTATATGGTAACACTAATCATAAAATATTGTTAAATTTTAACTACACTTTTCCACCTCTTTGCCGCCATTCACTGCTTGTGTTCAAGCCAATTTTGGAAGTTTATCCGATTTAATGAAGAAGCGAGTGGAATTATGAAAACACATACTCTTATAATGAAGAATTTCGTTCACTTTTAAAGCAGCAAAAACTGTCACAACCACTGACATGTATAACATAGACCACTGACACCACTGAAATCGCTTACATTATCATGGGATCACTTTTCTATTGTTATCTCTTTTTGGTTTACCGACTGGATTCCACTGTACTTGAAATAATAAGTTCTATACGAAATCCAACATAGTTCAGTTTCAGTTCGGTGGATTTTCCAAATGAATATATAGAATAGAAATAGATGGCAATATAACATTTGTAATCCTTTCTCTATCCTCTATAGCTACTTTTAGGGATAGGCAGACAAAAATTGCTTAATTTTATTTCTTTAAAAATCGAGTTTAAGGAACATTTAATGTAATAGAAAATAATCTTCCAATAAAAATAATTATTTTGAATATATTTGGAATTTGTTGAGCTTGTAACGTGACTATCAAAGCGAAAATGAAACTTGAAATTAAGATAGTTTTCAAACCTCTGCCAACAAAAGTGGACCCATGAGAGAAAGTCAAGCAGTCTATGTTATACGCGTCAGTGGTCACAACGCACTCTTGCACCCATTTGACAAATCCAAACCGGGAAACATTACTTTTCCACACAATCTTAGTAGCTAAAACGCCTCCATTGAATAAAAGCTCATTAAGAGTAATGTTAATGAAAAACTAAATGTCCGAAAACATCATAACGACTATAAAACTCAATATCCAGATCACGAAAATAGCGCCCACGACAACAATTTTACAAACATATATCTAACTTTGGTCAAACATTTGTGCAATGTTTGATGGGTGTGGACGCAAATTTTACACTAACAGATGAAATGGAAAACAGTAGATGCTTGTTAAAGTTTGTACGGTATTTTCAATCAGTTTTCAACAGCAGTGGATAGTGAAAAAGTTCATTTTGGAATTTTTTAATAAATATAAAAATATAAATATAATAAAATTAATAGAATTATTAGATTCTTCCAAGATTTCGAAAACTGGAGAGATCGTCAATTCATCATTCAATAAATCACAACCACTGTACTGTAATCTTCTGTCTAAAAATATTCTATTGGACCATTTCCTTTTTCGAAAATTTTTCTCAAACGTTGAGGCAAGTGCGACGAAAGATGCTAAATTGTACGTTAATTCACGCGGAAAGTACACGATTAAAATTGAACATTTGAAGAACAAATATCCTACCAGATAAAATATCTATCAATCATATATCAACTGCACGCGTCGGAAGCAATGAAAATGTATTGCCCAAGTTAAGGCCAAATCACAATCGGCGCAGCAAGCATCAACTGTGATGCTCCGATTTATATAAAGGCGAACATATGATACAAGACTTTTTCCAACCATCATAATGCTTGCCTAGGTATATAGAAGACACATTGCTAAGGTATATAGAAGACAAGATATTCCCATTAAAATTTTAACACATTGCAGCTGATTGCCTGTGATGTAATACTGTGACTGTATAGACATTTTTATAGGAAAGACAGAGAGAGGACAGAAAGTATTATTGTCTCTGTACAGGACTTTTCTATGCACCTTTTTTTTTTTGAAAATGCTATAAAAACATCGAGTGTAGCTTCGGCTGTGTGGCACGTAGCGCCGTCCTGTTGAAACCAAATGTTGCCAATATCCTCCTCTTCAATTTTCCTGAACAAAAATTCGTTCAACATGGCCCGATAACGATTGCCATTGACTGTAACGGCCACTCCTTGCTCATTTTCCCAATTTTTCCCAATTATGCCTCTGGACCAAAATCCGCACCAAACAGTGACTCGTTTTGGGTGTATCGGCTTTTCAATGTATGCGTGCGGGTTTTCTGTGCCCCAAATGCGACAATTTTGCTTGTTTACATACCCGCCAAGATCAAAATGAGCTTCATCCGAAAAGATGATTTTTTTGGCAAAAGCGGCCATGATTTTCAAAGTAATGTCGCAATATTTCCCAGCGTTGTTCAAGCGTATACACAACCATATTCGTTCAGCGGAAGAATAAAACTAATTATCTGTCAAATCAGACATGAGCTAAGTGTTACCATTCACGAAATAAGCACTAGTTGAAAAAAAAAACGTTAGATGGCAGACCCATTATATACCTTGATGCTTGCTGCTCGGTTTGGAGCACGGTACAGAGAATACAAGATATTCTCATTACGAATCACGTTCCACCATTAGTGGACAAAATGACGTGTTATGTATAGGAAAGCACGATACAGAGAACACAACACTCTCTCTCCTTTCTCTGTCTTTTCTATATAAATGTATATACATTAGCGTACAAAATTACGTCACAGATAATGTGTGAAAACTTTAGTGAGAATAACTTGTATTCTCTGCCAACATACTAAAGTAAAAAATAAATATATATGCGCAACATAGCAAACAAAATAGCTCCATATTTCCTCCAGATGCATTTTTTTAAAGAGAATCGAGTAAATCAAAAATTTTAGAAAAGACAAAACTCTGTATTAAGGTGTTTTGTAAACGTAAACAATTTTCAACTATAAAAGAGGTTAGCATTGCAAAGTTTCATATACTGCATTTGATGCCTTAAACGTTGTTTACCTGTGAGAATTCTGAAAAAATAAGTAAATAAAATGGAATAAAAATTAATTAATTAATTACATTTATGCATAATAAGGCTTCTTGTAATCAATGGCCTACTTGGTTTCAGCAGTTACAAAATATATTCACGCCTCAGGCCACAAACCACTTGGGGCTTCTACCAGACACCTAAATCTAAGTAATCTACCTTCACGACCATTAGGCACAAGAAGCAATGATAAACAAAATTCCGAATAATTACAAATCTCCCGCCATATTGAAAAACTTGCCAACATCTTCGTCCTCTTATACTTCAATGTTGGAGCCACAAAATTTGAGATTTGACCATACTTTGCCACGGCCACAGCGTGGCTTGTAGCCTGTCGTCGCGAATATAACTTTGGCAATACACTTCCATTGCTTCAATAGAATGTATTTAGTAGTCTGTGGTCACAAACTACTGAATGGATGAAGCATACGTAACAAAATCGACAGAAGCCCAGATTGCAAATAGATTGAAACAACTCTAATATATAAATGCATAGCCAACCAAGCAACAACCGCTAATTAGAGAGTTACATATGTAAATGATTATTTCAATGCCCATGCCCAGCATAACCTTTTTTCTGGCAGTAAAGGTACACGTATTATTCAGAAGAGATTCTAACTCAAATGCACACACATTATCAACTCTTAGCTAATTATACGTGATATATATTCCGAGATTACAGCCTACAGAACTCGTTAAGAATATAAGATCTAAACAAGAGAAAAAGTTATAATTGGTCTAATAAGACCAATAATATTATATCCTAGATGAAAATAAAATGAAAACTAATATTTTGTACGGCAACACCAAGAAGAGATTGCCAGATTTAGCTCAATTTTGAAATTTTATTTACTATTACTATGAAAACACCATCTACCAAATTTCAGCTCTCTACGTCGGGCGCGTTTTCAGGCAATGCTCAAATATATAGTAAAAGACTAAATATATAATATATATAGTAAAAAACTAAACTTTTTTATGGCAACCTATGAAGAAGTTGCTCGATTTGCCCAACTTTCGATCTTAAATTTACCTTGTCCGTGTAATTTCCGCACTCTAAGTAAGCGCGTTCTCAAGTCATCATTTGAATGGACAGCGGACAGACGGACATGCAAAATCAAAATAACTTTTAATATTATGCGTGGGTGTCCAATCCATTTTGCTTTACCATCATTATTTCTATGTGTTACAAACGCAATGGTTGCTGGATTAAAGGTCAATCCTGAAAAATCCTCGGAATTTAATAATTAGGTTTACGGTCACATTAATTGGAAGTTTGACAATCGTTAATTAAAATCGATTAGAAGACGTTTCACTATTCGGGAATTCAGTTGAATTAAATTCTAATTTTGAACATGAGGTAAGAGTATTTTTTTCATTACAACGATTTCTTATTACTATTGATGCAAGGAAATACAGGCTGATCTATTGACTTTCATTTTTAAGGCACTCCATTGAATCGATTTTATATTCTTAAACAGAAAATTCTCGTTATTGCCATCAAATCGAAAGCTTTATGTTTTATAAAAGAATGCTTTAAAAAATCGGAATACCTAAAGTATATGCCTTATATTAATACAAGACGGAGTACAGGGAGAAAACCGCCCTTAGCACACCCTATGGCCATTATAAATACAATCGCATGCCATTTGGCTTAAAAGGTGCCCCTTTTCGACTGCAAAATATGCGAATAATGTTTTTCGTAGACCATTTAAGAGGAGTCAACAACAATTGCCAAGAAATGTACACAACCCCATTTTTTCACTAGAATTCAAAAGAATTGAAAGAAATATGTATAAACAACTCATAAAAATTCTTAAAACATGTAAAACATAGTCTTAACTAGATATAAAATTAATACAAGAGGAAGAAGGTGGAAATTTAATAAACACTAAGGCATCCAATCAGTAGAAACTGACGGTTCTCCGTGACTTTGAACTGATTTATCATAATTATCATTGCTTTCTGGTAAGGCATTCTCCTCAGAAAAATTTTCTCTTCTTTCACTTATTGTCCTAATATTATCTGCCATGTTAACATTTTCACTCAAATTGATGATATTCGCCCTGTCCTTTTCATTAGCAATCGTAACTTGGTTATTCCTCGAAAAATCGTCTTTTGTTCCACTACAATTTGTACGACAATGACGCTCATGTGGCCACAACCACCTTACAGAGTTCTTTAACCATTCGGAAACATACTGATTTTCTTGCATTATTGTACTGATTTCAGCGTGCATTCGTTTTTTACTTTCAGGACTATTAATGAATTCCGTATTTTCCATTTCATAATCAGACATATTCCTACTTTCAGACCGTGAAGCTTTAGTTTTATTAGTTTTCAGAAAATTTGTAATAGATTGCTGGTATCCTTTAGTCCTTTTTCGCACTGAGTTATCTAACCAACTATCAGGAATTTCATTCGTTTTAGACAAATCCGATCCCGAAGGAACTGTACTTATTAGTTTGTTTGGCGTTAGAAATCGCACAAATCGCCGTAGCTCGCTGTAACTAGAATGCTCCGAGTATTCAATGCCTAATTAATGAAATGCATTTATGAATATTTATCGTACAATACAAATATTTACTTTTTATTACCAATTATATTGATCCGTCCACGAAATTGAGGCTTGGAATTTCTTTCCCAACCACTTGGGCGAATTGCTAGAATTACATCAAAATGGTCACTGTATCTAGTCAAATACGCAGAAAGATACTGGAAAAAAATATAGACACTCATTTGTTTTACCAACAATTATATAAAATGAATTAATAACTTACATCATACGATAGTTGACCCAAAGATAAAATATGAACATTCGCTTTGGTGGGATCATCCATCAACAAATCAAGTATCCGTTTATCTTTTATAACTTCTAAAGCTTTTCTTCGGTTGCCATCAGTCCACACTTTAAAATTGTTTTCTTCTGCCATTTTTCTCCAAACTTTCTCCTTTCCGATCACATATGATCCACAAATGTACAGCACCCTTACCCCAATATGCTTTTGCCTAAAAGTTTTAACTGATTCCAGAACTTTGGATATGCTTTCAGTTTGGGGCATAAATGCATATTGGCGTGATAAGTAAGTCGTGTCCAAGTAAATTGTGTTAATCATATTGTTCCAAAAGACTGGTTCCATCTCCATTTCGGGGCAAGCACGAAAATCACCAGTATGTAAGGTACACATCCCATTCGAGAATTTAAATAGAAACATTACAGCTCCAGGACAACTTAAATTGTGTTTTTTTAATCTTAAAATCAGTTAGATGTTGAGGATACTTACTGATTAGCATTCAGCGCAGTAACTTCAATATCTTTAATCATGATTGGCTCATTTAATCGCATCACATTAAGGTATTTCGGATTTGTGTGTATAAAAGCTTCCACAAGCCTTGCTGTGAGAAAAAAAGATTTTTTTTATTAATTTAAGGAACTTTCTTAAAACGTTATAAATTTATAAATTTAATTGCCCAAAAAGTATGAAGAAATATTCTTAATAAACTTGTTAAACACAACAAGACTATCGGACGATACGGACGTATTATTAGTTTGGTCGCAATTTAAAAATAATAAGTGCATGAGAATTTTAGTTGTGAATACTTATTTTGAAAAAATTTGGCTTTATCGTTAACTAAATAATAATCAGGTTTAATAGAAATAGACAATAATCGGAAAAAAATTGCATGCATTTTCATTTAATTTTTAACGGTCAGGTAAACGGTAATGCGTAGTCATGAACAAAGAATGTGGAATTTGTGATCCTGTGCGTATACAGGAGAAGCTGGGTTGTGTGCGGGAGGCTGTGGCCAAATATTTCATGCAAAAAGTTTAGATTTAACGGGTTATGATGTCGGAATGTTAACAAAGAAGAAGCTTATAGTAATATTATGTACAGAGTGTCAGGTGAAACTGAAAACTACAACATATTTTGAAATGTATGCAAGATATCAATAGTAATTTAAAATCTGGTGAAGTGAAGGTAGATGAAGTTCTAAGGTGTGAAAAAAACATCATCAGTAATGTTAAATTGTGTGAAATAAAGGTAAGACAATATACAGCTGTCATAGTTTTCGTGGTGCTGGGAAGATTTTTTTTTAATTTATTCAATTTAAAGCAATTTTTTTTAAGTTTTTTCATTGAAAATTTGTTTTAGTGTAATTTGAGAGATAACACTTATTGGAGTTTTCTGTTGCTTCATCGACTCGGATCACATAAAATTATACATGTGGCCTTAGATTTACTATTGGCCGGAATCTGACATTCTAATTTCGCCACTCGACATTCTCGACATTCTGGATACGAATTACCACAATAATTTCTTCAGGAATATTTGCGGATATTTATCTTGTGAAACATCGGATCCTAGACAGCATTTTCAATCACTGGATGTACATTACATATAACCTCATATTACAATATCTTATCGCATAGAGGTTTTCATAACATCATCTCATCTTTAGAGATATACATAAGTGATTGTATATTTCTATTATTGTTGGAACCTTATGTACAACCGTACTTCTCGTTAAGTTTATTCCAAGGTGGAATTTTTACAATATTACCTTTATAAAATTCCGGAATTTCGCACGTATATGCATTTCTCAATTCTACATTGCGTCAATCACGCCATCTTATTGTCAGCTCTGTTAAAATTATTCTCTACGATGGTGCAAATGCATGCTTTGTTCCTCGTTCATGAACAAAAACAACATTGGCTTTAAGTGTCTCGAATGTAACAAGCATTTTCACGCTTCATGTGCCAATTTATCTCAGGAGATTGCGACTAGTATTTCGAAGGGGGCTGTTGCCTACCGCTGCACGAATTGCACTACTACTAATCCCAACAAGTCTATATTAGACGGGAGCCCGGAATGCGATGATAACGACCTCGCGAACATTGCTTCAGTCATCCAAAAAATGACTACCGAAATTAACTCCATCAACTCTAAACAAAAAGAATTTAGTAATTCGGTAAATCTATTAGTCGATGGTCTTAATGACATCAGGAATCTAACTGGAAAGGTCAATGCTAATTCGGACAAAATTGTTCAATTGGAAAAGGATAATGTCACTCTTAAAAATAATGTCAATCAGCTTATGGATAGAGTTTCATACTTGGAAGATAGGCATCTGTCATCTATTGCCGAAGTTAGAAATGTTCCCTTTCGTTCGGGTGAAGAAATACTCCGCTTAATTGGGAAGCTGCACGAATCTATAAGGATCCCATTGAAGGATACGGATATTGTGAATGCATATCGAAAATCTCAACGTCAACATCCTCAAGATTTATCAGGTTCAATTATAATACGGTACACATCTCAATCTATCAGAGACAGAGTAATTTTAGCTAGTAAGATCAATAGAAGTAGTTTAACTAGTAGAATTTTTGGTAGCATTGATGATAAAAATGATAAGAATTTTGTTAATGAATTTCTCAGCAGAGAGAAGAGGGCTTTATTTCACGGGGCAAAACAATTTAAACTTAAATTTAATTACCAATTCTCATGGATCAAGAATTCCAAGATTTATTTAAAGAAGGATTCTAACTCAAAATCTATTGTTTTAAAAAACTGGGCTTGTCTTGAACAAATCTATAATGCTAATAAGGACATAGTTAATTAATATGTCTCTTAATATATATTACCAAAATGTCAGAGGGCTTCGCTGCAAGACTGAAGAAGTAAGATTAAATATTTTGGGTTGTTATTATGACATTATATGTTTTACTGAGACCATCTTGAATGAAGGTGTTCATAATAATGAATTATTTAGTAATAAATACAGAAACCTTGTCAACAGGCCTGAAAAGGACGGTGGTGGGTGCCTAATTGCGGTCAATAATAATTTTAATTCGTATCGTGTAGAGTCTTTTGAAACGGAGTATGAGGATCTATGGGTTGCTGTTAGCTCCAAGCATAGATCTTTATACATTTGTTTAACTTACATCCAACCTCAGCCCTCGCTCGATTTGTATAATTCGATATTTTCTAATATCAGTGCCAGAATTTTGTCCTGTCCTAATAACTCCCAATTCTTAATTCTAGGAAACTTTAACTTACCATTTTTACAGTGGGAATATGATTCGGATAGTAACTCTATGATATTTAATAACGGTTACAGTGGTACGGCTCTCTCTTTACTTGATACTCTGTCCCTATGTAACCTCAAGCAGTACAATAACCAGTTTAATCATAATAATAGACTTCTGGACTGGGTATTAACCGATATCCCACATTACAATACTGAAGTATCTGCATCATTTCGTCCCTTATCTAGGATTGAACCTAATCATCCTGTAATTGACATAACTCTTTCCATTGTGTCGAGAAAATTTTGCGAAATAATAATAATAAATATTTTGATTTCAGGCGTGGTGACTATATCAGCTTGAATAATTACTTAAAGAATGTTGATTTCTCCAATTTTTATAACTCAGACGTAGAACAGTCCTTTAGTGATTTCTACCAAATTTTAAATGATGGCATCAATTACTTTATAAATACCTGAGGTAAAGCGCAGAAATAAACGGTATCCGCACTGGTTCTCTCGCCCTCTAATACTTGCTCTGGAGACTAAGGATAGATTTCGCCGTCTATACAAAAAAGTACGTAATCCAGAAATCTATAGCACATTCTCCTACCTAAGAAGAATTTCGAAGAAACTTTTGCATGAATGTTATAGAAAAGTAATTAACATCACGGAAAATTCAATAGATGAGAACCCCAAAGCATTTTGGGCTTTTTGTAAAAATGTAAGAAAATCCAACACATATCCAAATAAAATGGTATATAACGATAAGGTGTCACACTAAATCATGTGAAATGTTTTCTCGTCATTTTAAATCAGTTTATACAACAGGTGATCATTGTGCTGGATTAAACATGTTAAATGAAGATAACGGAGTTCTAAATAATATTGAACTGAACGCCATCTCCAGAGAGGAAGTTCTCAAGGTCCTTGATCTACTGGATATAAATAAGAATAAGAACCCTGGCCCTGATGGAATCCAAAATGTCATTTATATAAAAAGTGCTCGCACTCATTAGCTCAACCGTTGTGTGATCTGTTTAATTTGTCTATTGTCGGTAAAATTTTCCCTTCAATATTGAAGCGATGTTTTGTCACGCCTATTTTCAAATCAGGGGATCCTAGATTAATTACTAATTATCGTCCTGTTTCCATTTCTAGTAGCCTGGCACTAATATTTGAGAAAGTTATTTACCATCAGCTCCTTCCCCTTACAAAAGCACTTATTTCGGATAATCAGCATGGTTTCTTTCCAGGTCGTTCCACTGTCACGAATTTGGTTTCATTTGCGGACTTTGTGGCCACTTCCCTTGACCAAGGGAAGCAGGTTGACTGTGTTCATACGGATTTTTCTAAAGCCTTCGATAAAATAAGTCACAAAATAGCTTTAACCAAGATGGCGCGGTTGGGTTTCCATGTAAATACCATTCACTGGTTCTCATCTTATCTACTCAATAGAGATTGCTTAGTAGCCTTCAATGGTCTGTTTTCTAGTCCCTATGAACAGCCCTCAGGTGTTCCGCAGGGAACTGTACTAGGTCCATTCATCTTAATGTACATTAATGTTCTTCCATCACATATTAAGTCCAATTGCTTATTGTATGCAGATGATGCTAAAATATTTTTGAACATAGAATCCATTATTTCGTGCTGGTAAATCGTTTTCGTTTTCTGCTTCTTTCATTACATTGTTCAATACACTTGTAAAAGGTATTTTAGAATACGCCTGTCAAGTTTTGAATCCTTTCAACTCGACATACTCAGATCAGTTGGAGGCAGTTCAGAGGAGATTCACGCGATTTTTGGTCTACAAGTTTGAACGTTCGTACATCGATTATGGGGACAGACTTGCTAAGTTCAGTCTGCTGTCCCTTGAGTATAGAAGACTGTACTTGGATGTAATGTTTCTATTTAAACTGGTTAATGGTTATATTGATTGTCCTTATTTGTTATCTAGGATCAATTTTAGTGTCCCATTTAGGACATTTTCTTCTTAAATTAAGGTACACTGTTGCGAGCGATCATACCGTATCAATTATACGAAAATATATATATAAGATTGTTCAATACCGAATACAAGTTTCAAATTTGATAGCACTCTAGATTATCTTAAGCGATTAATACTAAAATCACTACTATTTGCTAACTGCAACGTAAAGCACGAATTGAATAATTCCAATCCAAACAATAATTCCAATCAAACCGAAATTTGTCTTAGAATAGATAATATTACTCCTTTCTGAATAGCAGTTCCACAGTTGGTGGCAGAATACGGTCCAGTATGTCAATTATACGCACCTACATAGTTAAGGCACGCCAACTTAGGCCAGCCAGAATATTTACCCCAGATGCTGTGAACTTCGGTTATGACTATGCACTGCTTATTATTCGATGATTTTTTTGGGACTCGAAAACTGCACCTAATCTATCACGCGTGGTCCAAAGAGACCAAAAAGCGAGGTCCTGCCTTGTCTCTTTCGTTAGACTTTTATAACACCGCCGGAGATCCCCTGGGGATGCCTCTGGCGCTTACAGTTCAATTCAATTCAAATTATTTAATGGTTAAAAGTATCTAAGATATTACAATCTTTTGATGATACAAAACTTAGTTGGTAAATTTCAAAAACAAATACTAAACTCTCATATTAATATTAAACTAAGGAAAAAAAAAAGAAAAAAAAGCAAAGACTAAAGCTAAAAAAAATAAATATATATATAAAAGAAAAAAAATACAATCATAAGAAATAAGCAAAGCAAAAATAGAAAATTATAGTAAAGAACAAAATAGAAATTAAAAACCAGCAAAAAATTGAATAAGAAATAGCGACAACTAGTAGCAGTGCAGGAAGGGAAAGAGTATACAAAACCGGAAGACATAAGTGATGGAAGATAGCTCATGCGCTGCAAAGCCGCCGGAAGACTGTTCCAAAGACGAGCAACATAAACAAGGTGAGAGCGTTCCAAAATTCGATGTTGATAACGGGGAACCCGCTGCATTAGGTGCCTATCAGTGTTTAAAAAGCTGATATCGGAGAATAGATAGCTGGCGCGCCTGGTGTAGATGATCTCATGAAGAAAGAGCAAAATTATCAGTATCAGATAAGCATCTAGAGACATACCCAGCAGAGAATTACGGAAGAGAGAAACGTGATCGTATCTTCTCAATCCATGAATAAAACGGATGCAGTCATTGAAAGCGACATTCAGTTTCAGCCTACAGATCGAATCCAACTGTGGGAAGACAATGCTTCCACTTGTGAAATAAGGCAAGAGAAGAGTCTTCACCAGCTTGGAACGAAGAGCAGGAGAGAGAATCCCCACAGACAACCACAACCTTCGAAGTATTCCATAAATTTTACCTAATGTATTTTTAATGTGGTCACAGCAAGTCTTAGAAGAGTTGAGGATAAATCCCAAATTTCGAGCAAAGGTAACGTAAGGTAAAGTGCAAAGTTACAGATGGAAACTGTGAGACATCAAGCCTCTCGGGATTTAAAATCATGTAATTTGATTTATTGGAAGATTCTCTTTAAGTCTGAGTTGATTCTCTCGACACAATAGTCAATAAGGCCAACTGGCCTGTCCAAATATATCTGAGTGTCATCCGCGTACAAGTGTATTTTGAGTCTTCTATTACATTGGGCAGATCATTTATGTACATACTGAACAATAAAGGGCCTAATATTGAACCCTGAGGTACCCCACAAGTGAGAGGCAAGCTTCTTGAAAGTAAATCTTTGACTTTGACTTGTTGAGGGTGTCCAGTAATAAAGCTTCTGATAAGTGCCACCGAAGATGAAGAAAAACTGAACTTGTCTAAAAACACGGTGATGAGCTTGGATTGGTTGACGCTGTCGAAGGATTTAGAAAAATCCAGGAGTGTCAGGACTGTCAGGTGATTCTTATCAAGCGCTCTACGAATGTCGGAAGTTACCTTCAATAAAGCAGAATTGCAGCTGTGACCAGCTCTAAACCCTGACTGCCACGGGGTGCGCAGTTGGTTTGATTCCAAGTAAATTAAGATCTGTTCGTGCATGAGCTTCTCAAGTGCCTTGGACAAAAAACACAAAATACTGATAGGTCGAAAATCGCTTGGGCCCTCAGGAGAAGTGATTTTCCAAATTTTAGAAAATCGCGAGGATGTCAAACTCACATTAAAAATATGGACGATGGGAGAAACGGACCAAGGCAAAATAATTTTAATAAAACGTAGCGATAATTGATCAGGTCCGACTGCCTCAGACTTAACAGCATTAAAGGCGTTAACAACTTGGACAGCATCAACACAGCTAAAGCTGAAATCACCTTCATATGCCCGCGAATCTTCGACCCCAGAAGTGGTAGGAGTAACCTCAGAATTAGCATGGTAAGAGATGTTATGAGAAATGAAGTGCTTATTAAGAGAATCAGGATCAATATCGCACTCTGGGACATTTTCCCCGAATACACCAGCAGTTCTGAGGTTTTCCACATTTTTCTTTGCGGTAGATTCGAATCGAATTTCGATTCAAAATACCGACGCTTAGCGGCTCGAATTTTAGTATTGGTAATATTTCTAATATGTTGTAAGCATCACGATTAACTTCGGTCCTCATACACAAAAATCTTCTGTGCAAAAAATCGCGTTCGACGATCAATCCTTTAATTTCCGCAGAAAACCCCCTTCTGATTCAGAATACATGATCGAAGGGGAACATATGTATTTATCAAAAAGGTAGGATATATTTGAGTTTAAGGCACTTTGATAATCTACAGAGGGATAATAGCTAACGGACATCCAACCAATATTTGCACATTCTATAACCAGTACAGGCATATTAATGCTATTGAAATCTCTGAATGTGAAGGAAATTATTGGCTGGATTGGATTGACGGAAAAATTATAAGTTAAAAATGATTCTGAAACAGCACTGCATCCGTGTCAGAAGTAGCAAACAGATCTAACAGAGATGGATTGCCTGTATTAAAGTACGTGGGGAGTTCATTTATAACATTGAGATGCAGAGACTGTAGAAGAAATATAAAGTCATCAGACCTGGTATTCCTGCAAAGCAAATTAACATTGAAATCGCCGCCTATTATGACCTTGGAGTAACTATGAGTAAGGCCACAGAAAATATTCGCGAATTCCTCGGAATTTCCAACATTAAAAACTTCCGGTAGAAAGTAAATAGAAGATAACACGCATTTATCAAAACCATTGTCAATTTCAACACAAACAAATATTTTGTAAACTCGAATTAATTAGTTTGGCCTTCAGACAATCTTTAACAAAACTGGCAACCCCGCCACCCATTCGATTTATTCTATCATTTCGAAATAGTTTATAACCAGGAATATCTACAAGAGATGCGGGGATATTATAGTTTAGCCAAGATTCATTTACAAAATAGCTTGTATATCAGAACCTGAAAAAATATCTAAAATTTCATCCATATTTGACCTCAGATTGCTAGCATTCAGGCAGCAGATATTTAGACCATTCGACCTACGGCAAAAAATGTTAAGAAGCACTCCCACCCTGCTATGAGCCTCATTGGAATCCACAACGACCACATCGCAAAGCGTAGCCAGTTACAAAGATCATTATAAATAAAACATATGTGGTCACACTCACAGCGCTTAGATTAGAAGGCAAATAATGTAACTTCCCATGTGCGGTATGTCTTCCCAGCCCTGCAACTGGCACAAATGAAATTGATTCATGAAAATAAGACAGATTAAATGAAAAAAATGAAAATACAAAAACTATTATATAAGAAGGAAAAAGTAAAAATAAAACGTAAAATGAAATAGCAAAAACTAAATTATAAGAAACAAAAAGTAAAACTAAGAATAATAAAAATTTAACTAGAAAACTAAGCAAAAGAAAAATGTACGTATCAATTAACAAACTTGCAAAAAAATCCATAAATAGAAGAAAACAAAAGAAAAAATATGCCTGTATTAAGCTCCCGAACGGCTGGTAGGTGTGCAAATGGATAACAGCTGGTCTCGATTTGTAACTCTCATAGCACGATCCTCCTTCTTCAATCTAATGTGCACAATGCCATCTTTCGTAAACGTGGAAAAAAGCTTTTCCTCGGAACGAAGTTTTATAGCGTCTCGCAGAAGAGCGTTAGTTGCAGGGGAAACACTTTCGCTGAAGAGAATTTTGCTGTTTGCAGTGAACCCTTCCAAGTCACTCAGTATAATACGACAATGACTCCAAACTGATTTTAAAAACGGTTTTCTTTCAGCAGGGCAAGAGAGCTTCACAATTATGGGACAATCAGAATTACGATGATGTCCCTCCTGTCCTGATCGGTACCTCAAGCGGAATGCAAATGCATATGGTGAAAGCTAGTGGCCGATCACTGAACAAATGTTCTGAACCAACTTCTTCACAATCTCATCGCTTTTTTCAGGGATCCCCCTTATCAATATATCCGAAGAGCGCTGCAAACACTGCATGCCCTCTTTAATTTCGATATTCTCAGTGCGAGCCGATTCAAGCTTCCCCTGCAAAGAGTGCACAGTACCTTCCAAGGCGGATATGCGGCTGCTGAAAGTGCTGAACATTTTGTCCATTTTAGACAGAATGCGGTTCTCATGCTCCACCAACATCATGTCGAGTTTAGCCATAATATCATTAGCGGAAAGAGCATCACAGAGAACCGCACTACTATGTATAGCTCCTACTTTGTTTGTTGATTTTGAAGAGCGTAAGAGTGGAAAATTTGAAGAAGAATCTTCGCTGTTAAAGTGACTCTTGCTCTCTTTTTGCGACTTAGCACCGTTGTTGACAGGAGACATTTAGCAGCAGATAGAAACAATAGAGCAGCAAAATAGCGTAAAAAAACACAACACCGCTAGGTACGAGCAACAATGAGAATTTTGCACAAAAAGTAGAATTGTTTTATTAAGCACAAAAACTAAAATTGTTTAATTTAATAACACGTTAAGTATGTAGGCACTGAGACAAGTCACGTAAATGGAAAAAAAAAATTAAACCAGACAATCGGAAGAACACGGGAGCAAAACTAGACACGTCTACTCACAAGCACTCATTGACTATAATGAAAAATGGTCGACTGACCTAGCCGGTATTAAAACATTTGCCTCATCACTGCGGGCGCCCAATGTGTGGCTCGACCCATGACCCATGAAGGCATTTCTCATTACTCAGGCTAGGCGTCTGCTACGGGTTGTCCAAGACAGTCTGATGTACTTGACAGATGACGATTCGAAGGCACATCGCCGAAGTCCCGCCAGTCCTTGATCAGACCTCGATATCATCCTCCATATCAGAAGCCAGAAGTGCCCTGACAAGCCAGTAACCTAAAAAATCTAGTCGGACAGTGCTCTTCTGTCTACCTTCAACGAGATGAGGGAGCTAACAAAATAAATTGCGAAAGTCAAGATTTGCATTGAAAGACATTTGGGAGTTTCGAATGATATCTGCATGAGTAAATAATGTCGAGTAAACTAATTTTTAAACTGTGGCACAGCGGAACATACACGGAGGCGCCTCTGCTGTGGACCCAGCTAAAAAAATGAAAGTTGATGTCTTTATTAATTTTTTATATGAATTTCCGGATTGGTTGAAGAAAATGAAAGGGAACGAAATTTATTGTAGATGTTTAATAATTACATAAATATATGGACAAGATAAAAGCCTGAACTTTTTGTGTGAAGTTAAAAGAAATCAGGATGACTATTAACTATAATCTCAGCTTTATTTTAGAATAGCTTTAGATTCTTTTGGTCGTATTCCATATATCGACGCATGAAAGGCAAAATGGGATAAGCGACAATTTTTGGGAAATTGAGTTATATATACCGTTAGAATCGCATGATTTTTCTGCATCGAATGGGCTAGGTTTCATTCCCATAGGATGACTTTTGTGTCGCTTAGCCCAACTGTGATTTGGAGACCGAAGGGTGTTTTTTTGTTACTAACCGAAAGAAATTTCGACAATTTTGGGAATTATGGCGGTTAGATAAAATGCCCAAATGAAAATTGAGTCTTAGGCCTTTTTACCCCTTCTTTTATTGTGTTCGTACCCAACTTATCTAGTTTTACTTCGATGTTATTCATGTGACTGATGTCAGTTATATTCTTTTACTTGCAGTAAAATTTTACAAATATTGTGTTTATCCTTTTTTACCTACACCTTTGAGAAAACGTATGGCGTTTAGAACGTTTTTACTATTTTTCATTTCCGGAATCGTTGTCGCTTAGATTGTTTTTCCTAGCAGTAAAATTTTAAAAACATGGCGTTTATCCCTTTTACCTGCAAATCCAAAAGCAAATAAGGCGCTTAGACTGCGTCTCCTAATTTTTATTTTCGGAAACGTAACCGCATATCCCTATTTGATTAAATGCAGGCAGGCATTTGTTTTTTATTAAGTTATAACGGTTATTGTGTTTGAATCATGAACAGGGCTACTTTTGTTTTGTACTTTGCAACGCATCGTATGACGACGTTCAGAATCTAGGGCTAGGGTCAGTAGTACGCCAGTTGCTGCGACACCGTCAACACGAATGCTGAGTACTTACAGCTGATAAACTTTTACCCGATATTTCTTTCCAAGTAAGTTTAGAAATTTTTACCATACCGTATTTTCAGTGTTGTAATCGTAATTTGTGACTTTAGAGTAGAAAACAATAATGGAAAAAAAGCGACGCACCAATAAAATATTGGAGCTAGCACTCCAGAGATGTGGAGTAGACAATAGATTCGCAGGTGGAATGTTAAGCTTTAATAAATCAACGGTATGTACGCAAAAAAAAAATTGTGTCTATTTTTTAACTTTTATCAGGTAAATAGAAATTATTTGAATCAGCCTTTGATATCAGCCGTTGAACGGCCACCAGATGATGACTTATTAGACGAAAATTCAGGAACACCTGTTTACACTGAACTAAAGCCTTACATTCCTATATTACCTGCACCAGTTATGCTCATACCAGCCATTTTATCAGACTCAGCTCTATCCTCGAATGTGGATTTAAGTAAACCTGTTGAACAGCCTTTAATGTATCATGCAACAGAGACACATAATGATGCTGCTGGAATATCAACTAGTGTGTTGGATGAATCTACGATTTCACAACAAACTGAACAGGAACGTCCTTCGACTTCAACGTGTCGTCGCGATCGTAAGGCAAAACAAAACAAACAATATTTAGATTATCTGTCCGAAGATGAAGCTTTGTTAGCAGGTGCCTTTGGTGAAGACACTGATTCTGATGTATGCAACACAGATTTCGAATTATCTGAAAATGATGATAATGAGGATTACACACCGATCAAGGCTTTACAAGAATCAACGGATAAACCTGAAGAAGAGTGCGTAGTCGGAGAAGCCGGTGTTAAAGTAAATCCGATGAATAAAACATTGGAAAGAAAGAAATGGAAGCAATCTGGTCAGGAATATACCAAATATAATGGAGTTGTAGTAGCGGCTAAAAAAGTGCAACCCAATCCGTGCGATGGTAAGAAATGCGGCAATGAATGTGGTTCAATTACAGAAGAGAGGAGAAAGCTCATATTTGACCATTTTTGGAATCTTCCTACTGAACGACGAAAGGACTGGCTTGTAAGTATGTGTCGAAAAACAACTGTAAAACGAAGGCGAGCAGGTGAGTCACAAAAGCGTAATTTCACTTATAAATACTTCATCAACGAAGGCGAAGGTAAAAGGACGATTTGTCTTCAATTTTTGGCCTCGACGCTAGATGTTACGGAAAAGTTCATTTACTATACTACAAGTCACGCTGAATTCGGAACCGCTAAAGATGATTTACGTGGGAGATGTGAACCACCTAACAAAACAAAAGAATCTACAAAGGCTGTTGTTATGAAGTATATTAAGAGTCTTCCAGCCATGCCATCACACTACTGTCGTAAAGACTCTAGTCGTGTCTACCTTCCACAAGAATTTAAAAATTTGTCAAATTTGTATAAAATTTACAAAAAAATTTATATTGAACAAGGAGTTGATGTTGTAAGTGAGAGAGTATTCCGCAATATATTTCATAACAACTTCAACATTGGATTCCATGTTCCGAAAAAAGATAAATGTTTGAAATGTCTGAAATTTCAAGGATCAACTGAAGACAATCCAAGCCTTATCAAGGAGAAAATGGAGCATGAAACAGAAAAAGTCCATACCTATTCTCTCTTCAAAGCACATCAGAATACTCATAAAACTTATCCCAATACTTTGTGCGTTAGTTTTCACTTACAGAAAGTCTTGAATACCCCCCATGGAGAAAGCATGCTTTTGTACTACTCACGAAAACTTGCAATATATAATTTATGCTTTTATGAAAGTGGCACTCGTAAGGTTTTCTGTTTCTATTGGAATGAAGTGAACGGTAAACGGGGAGCAAATGAGATCGGAACTATACTAAATAAATATATTAATATCGTGGATGAACGTGGAACAGTAAAAAATTTACTATCATACTGTGACTGCTGTCCTGGTCAAAACCGTAATCGAGTAATTCTGGCAATGATTCATTCAACCCTTCAAATCTGTAATAACATTGAAACTATACAAATAAATTTTTTGTTGACGGGTCACACCTACATGCCTGTGGATTCGGTACATGCGGTTATTGAGAAGAATGTAAAGAACTGCATCATTTATGCACCTTCACAATGGTATACAGTATTTTCAACAGCGAGGCAAGATCCAATGCCATACAATGTTGAGTTGATGATACACAGTGCCTTTTTGAGATGGAACGTTATCAGCGAAAAATATTTCAAAGGGAACCTTACTTGTAAAATCAGTAAAATTCGGGTGGCCACATTTAAGAAAAAGGATGATTCACAAATTGTGGTAAAATATTCTATGAACGAATCGGCGGAATCTTTCCCCATAGACGTTCAATCAAAAGCCAAAATTGCACCCACTGCTTGTTATAAGTCACTGCTACCTATATCAAAAACAAAGTATGACGACCTTTATAAACTTTGCAAAGATAAAGTCATACCAGAAGCTTTTCATCAAGAATATTTGACCATTCCTACTGCTGCTAACGTAAGGGACACACTTCCAGACACAGACGTAGAGGATGATGATTCCGAATAAGTTAATAATATTATTGATATTATATTAATTTTTACATAGTAATGTTACAAAAGTCTGAAGACTGTTCCTTTTTTTATGTGCCTTTACAAAGAGATTTTTCAGTTTTAGCAGAAGATATTTTTTGTTACCTTAGCCACCTAAAACATTAATAATTTTTCTCGTTTAAAGATGTTATTTTTTAATTTTGACTTCCAGAAAATCTTTAATCTAATATATTAATATTTATTATTAATATCTTTGTTTTATTTGCCATTACTAGGTGAAACCAAAACTATTAAATCCCTCCTTTTTCGTCAACAAGTTGTGCGTAATTATAAAGGTTATTCCAGTTTACCTTGAATCTATACAAGCTATTATTCCACTTAGGTTAACTTGACTGTTCCTTAAAAAGTTAACAAAATAGGTTGCACCCTTTTTCCTGACTTAGAAAACAATAAATATGACAGTTGCGCCTTTTTACCATGATGCATATTTAGAACATTTAGTCAGTTAGAGTTTTTTCCCTCATTCTGTTTTCGTGACCAAATTGCGTGAGCGACATTAATTCTAATAATAACTAATAGTTTGAAAAAATATCAATACCATCAATTAGAGGTGACGTTCAGGACCCTTTACAGGTATAAATTTAAAAAATCTAATCATTAGCTGATTTTTAATGATTTTTTTCTCGAAATTTTAAACTTTAAACCGCTCTCCTGCAAAGTTTACATTTTGTCGTTTATCCCATTTTGCCTTTCATGCGTCGATATGCACAGTAAAAAATATGTCATAAATTACTACTCTAAAAATAGTAAAATTGTACACACAGGAACAGCTATTTCGCTATTTTCAGGTGAAATTCACAAATTTGTGTGCAATATTAATCAATGTGTAATATTCAATACAAAATATGTAAAATTACATATATTGTACGTAAATTGCATTTTTTATGACGTGTGTGTATAAAAGCGCAAACTACGTGCGTACAAACGATATTGCATTTGTATTTTTATGTAAAAACGCAAACTGTGTGCGTAAACATGCTATTTAATGTGTAAAACAGCACATGGACATGGCTTATGAGCCGATTGTTTGCCATTTGGTTCTTAGTAGTGAAGTAAGCAGGACACGCAATTAAAAAGTGGCGATTCTTTCTCAGTCTATTTTATATTGTTGTTTGTGAATAAATTGGCGATTCTTTCTAAATTAATTTGGTATTGCGTTATTTGTGAACAAGGTAAGCTATACAAAATGATAAAGTGTGAATTGTGGAGTTTTGTGTGTAAAAAAATTAAAGATTATATATAATAATCATCTTTATATCCATCGGTTCGAAAGTAATGCTTCTTTTCGATGCGTGGTTGCAAGTTGTGGGCAAATTTTTAAAAATTATAGATCATTTAATTCTCATAATTTCCGCAAACACTTCCCATCATCATCACCAGTCATTATAGGAAATACTTATAAGTGCAAACAAATGTCGTGCCAAGTTCTTTGTATTTCGCAGACAGAGGAAAGCTAATATCTCCTCGAAATTCACCACTTGTTACAAGTATGATCCAAAGAAACAATTACTTAAACCGTGCACCAAAGTCGCGATCAATTTCAAGTCCTGTTACGCTTAAAATGAAAAAAATTTCTAAAAATTTTGAGAATACTTGTATTAACTGGCAGCCTCCTGCTTCTGAAGAAAATAGCGAAACTGTTCAAAGATAAAAAGACCAACTCATTACATTAAGTAAGAAAAAAAATTTTACTAAAGAGGATTACTGCTTCGCGGAACAAAGGAAATTTTTGAACGCTAATTTGGTTCATAAGGTGCCCATTATGGATGTTAAAAAGGAATGGCCATTTTTGTTGCACAAGAAATATTTATTTAAACATTTCGAAAAACTGACTGAAAAGGAAATTGTTACTTAATGTCAAATTTTAAGTCTAACGTTGAGAAAATTATTCGTTATGGGGACAAACATAAGCCCCGAATAATGAAAACCTTGCGCACAAAGTTCAATGACGAAAATTTAATTGCTGCAGATTTTGTCAGCAATCATTTTAATGAGGATAATGAATTGATCTACAAAAATTATCCCGTAAGTTTACACTGTCTTTGTTTTTCAATGAATATTAATTTGCAACTTAATTTTTTTTTAGCTTGGAACTGAAGTTAAAGATCTCGAGCCACCAACAAATCGTCCTTGGTTTGCTGTTATTGGTAAGAAATATTTATGCCATATAACATGGAATTATATATATTAAATTTGTTTCGGATTTTCTTACCAATTTTTTTACTTTGACCTCAATTTTTTTTTATAAAAACTGAAAACTGTGGACTTTCGTCTTTAATTTGACCTATTACACCCTATGTGCTATTTGTAATATACGACCATTTATTTCCATATCTTACAGTTCAATATTTTGATCAACTTTTAACAATTTAGTTAAATTTATAAAAATACCACGGCTAATTTTAAATACTTTCTTTTCAAATTCAGATGCCGGAGTTGTTGATTATTTTTACGTCTTTGCCAATAATCAGGTAGTTAATGCGAAATCTAATAGTTGGCTAGAAGCACTTATTCAAACATACTGGATATATTATATTTTGAATGAAAAATATGCCCATAGAGCTTCACAGACTCTGGACTTTATACAGCGGTACTACTTCAACATTCATTCCGAAACGTCAAGAGGTGAAAAAAAATATATAAATGCCATATCTAAAATTTTGCGTTTAATTTCTAATGTTTTAGAGTTAAAATAAGTATAAAATATAAAAAAAAACCAAATCATGTATTCGTTGTAAAAGACGTAGATTTTGTTTTTAAAAATAAACATTTTTTTATAATTCATTTCTAGAACATTTTTATTCTCTACATGAAATCATAGGGTATAGCAACTTTGTTATTATGCTTGTTAGTTGCTATATTCTATAGAGATTGTAAGATCTTACTTGCGAAATAGAATGAAGCGGGGTGTTTTAAAAGCCGCATGGTAGCGTAATTACGAACTGGGGGTAGTTTTACGCACAGGAAATAAATATAGTATAATACTTCTGCAAAAAATGTGTGATATTAAAGAAGTATGTAATACAAAAAATATGTAAAATTAAAGTGGTGCGTAAAATTAAAAAAGTGTGTAAAACAAAAACCATGTAAAATTAAAGAAGTGTGTAATACATCATCTTCGAAGTGATACTACTACTCTGAGAGTAGGCATAAAATTGCCTACTCTTAGAGTAGTAAAAATCTTTTACTGTGTGGTTACCGAACGATGCTTCCCTGTAATAGGAATTTGATATAGCATATTAATCTAGTACTCACGTTATTGTATCAATTCGTTGTGCATCAATATTGTCAGTTTTGGAAATAAAAACTTAGAACGTAATGGCTCAGTGAGTTTTGTTTTTCTCCTTCACTCTTATTATATAGCTACTTACCACACACACACACATATACCACAATTCATTGACACATCAAACACATGCAGGGCAGCACATTCTGCGAGAGATAACCTTGATCTCAACGAATTCACTTGGTACTCGTCCGCCGAAAAGTCCGTACCTTGTCAAGTACACGATAGAGTCACACAAATCAAATTATACCGAAATGAATTATAACTAATAAAGTATCAGCTAAGTTAGACGATTGTTTCATTCACCGATATAACAAATTGGCGACGAGTATTTTGGAATTAAGCAGAATATTATAGTGCTACGAACTGGGGTTTGAGGTAAGGTATTTGCGTTTACAAGATACCTGAGTATACTACTAACCTGACTACAAAACAAATTACTGACGGACAAATAACAAGAAATAAGAAACTAAACTACAAGAAAAAAAATCTACCAAAATGGAGGGCGCATTAAAACAACTCAGTGATATTCTTGCCAACCTACAAGCAAATTTTCACGATACACGCGGTTTACAACTACAACAATTCGACGAGTCTAACGAGACATTCGACTCATATATACAACGGGTTGAAAATTATTTGGAGCTACGCAATTTAAGTGACGCTACTACAGATGGAGACAAGAAATGTGTACAAATTTTGTTAAATTGTTTAGGAGCTAAATTTCACCATACTCTTACATGCTTAACCGCACCGGACAAAACGAAAGAGCGAAATTATAAGGTTTTATTAAGCTTCTCCGTGATTATTTTTGCCCAACACCGAGTGAGGTAGCAGAACAGCACAAATTTTCATTGCGTGTGCAGCATGAAGGGGAAAGTGTTGCAAATTTCCAAGCAGAGCTAAAAAGGTTAGCCACAAATTGCAATTTTACATGTACTCATTGCAAAAAATCTACTATTGACACCCATTTGCGATCTCAGTTCATTGGAGGAATACGTGATTCGGAGATCAAAGAAAGATTATTGCAAACAAAAATCTACTACGACATTCGAAGAAACTGTTAAGCTTGCTTTGTCAATTGAGTCATCAAAACAGGAGAGTCGTGAAATAAGAGGGCAACCACTGGCATTCCATGCAGTCAGTAAAATGCAGCATCCCGCTACAAGCAAAAGACAACCAAATCGTTACAACGACAAAAACACTACGTCTCAACGATCATACAAGGCCGGCAAAAGCATTCGAAATAAACCAACACAGGGAAAGTGTTTTCAGTGCGGTAATGCGAATCATATGGCGAACAAGTACAATAGGAAGGACGTGAATGGATGACTAAGTTAGGATTTAATGTGATACATAAAGCTCCTAGAGGAACAAATGTTAATTCAGTAGATATTCCAGAGAATGAATTTCAAGTCAAATTGAAACAGCTCATTAATGAATTTTCCAATATTTTCATTGAACAAGTCAAAAAATACCGAAGTATAGGTGCGCGATAAAGCTACGAAATTCAAATGTTACACCGGCCTTTATACGAGCTAGGGCTGTCCCCTACGCTCTTCAAGATAAAATTGAGCGCGCGAAATAGATCACTTAGAAGCTGCTGGAATTATCAAAAAGCCGGTTTACTCGCCATGGGGCACCCCAGTTGTACCAGTTTTTTAAAAAAATGGAAATTTAAGACTCTGCGCCGACTACAAAGCGACAACAGAGTTATACAGGAAGACAAGTACCCAATTCCACGAGTGGAGGACAAATTTGCTAAAATGAGTGGTGGAAAATATTTCTGTACGCTTGATTTACATCAAGCATATTAATACATGGAGGTTGATGAAGACACTGCCACATTACAAACAATCAGCACTCATAAAGGTAATTATAAAGTACGTCGTTTAATGTTTGAAGTCAAGATTGCGCTAAACGCATGGCAGCGGTTCATGGATACAATTCTTCAAGATTTTCGTGTTTTTGACTACATTGTAATGCAGGACTAGTCGCACATGAATTTGCTTACAAACCTACGACAAGTTCTATTAAGGCTACAACAACATGACTTACATTTAAATAAAAAAAAATGCCAATTCTTACAAAGTTCAATAGCATATTTAGGACACATAATCGACGAAAACGGAATACACCCAATACTGGATAAGATTCGAGCAATTACACAAAGCTCTCAGTCTACAAATATTTCGGAGTTGCGGACATTTTTGCGGATCGTTAATTATTATCACAAGTTCCTACCAAATCTTTCGAGCCAAATTGCCCCATTGAACCAATTATTAAGGAAGGACATGCGTTTCATTTGGACAAAAGAGTGCGATAAAGTTTTTAATGAATTAAAAAAAATATTACAGGATCAAATGACTTGATTCCATACAACGCGGAACTGCCGCTCATTCTGGCCACAGATGCTTCTCCGACAGGGCTAGGAGCTGTAATATCGCATATTACAAAAAGTGGGGATGAAAAACCCATCGCATTCGCCTCTCGATCCTTAACGCATGCTGAAAGGAATTATTCGCAGCTCGATAAAGAAGCAACTGCTGCCGAAATTTTTCCAATACTGTTATGGCAGAAGGATTATACTCCTCACAGACAACAAACCATTAGTCAGTATATTACATCCAAATAAGAACTTGCCGGCGACATCTGCTGTAAGATTATTACACTACGCAAACTTTTTATCAGGATTTAATTACGAAATCCGCTACAGAAATACTAAGCAACACGCAAATGCTGATTATTTGTCGCGCTTTCCCGTAGACAGCAGCGACAAGACTGATTTTGACACCACGCCATTTTACCAATTAAACCAAATTCAGAATTTACCAGTAACACAATCAGAAATAAAATAGGAGACTCTGAAGGATGCTGAAACTGGGAAATATTTTCATGCTCTGCAGACTGGACAGGACTTACTTAATGGCGAATCAAATGTGATGTTTTCTATTCAAGATGGTTGTGTGTAAGTGTTATCTTATTATTGTAGCTATGTTGTAAGCAGTAAATTTAGAATTTAAAAAATTGTAGTATTAATCAGAATGTTTTGCTAACAAGTGTCTCGTTTAAAATTCTGTTCTAACGTTCTATAATATGAATTAAATTATTGTACAGCTAGCATAAAAACTTACCTGTTATTTCTGATAAGAATATGGGCTTGTTAAAGCTTTTTTTTAAACCAATATAATGATCAGCATGGTAATGTGTTAGGAAGTAGTGAGTGACCCCATCAATATCACCAAAACGGAATGCATCAACTGCAAAGGTTGTACCTTCTATTATTTTATAACTAGGACATTTAACATTCATTTTACGCCGCTTCCCTGTACTTTTTGATTGATTAATATTTATCTTCCCTTTTATTCTAGCAGTACATTTCACGCCAGACTTTTTTATTGAATTTTTATCCGGCGTTGTATCACTTTTTTCACTAAGCATCACAGATTGTGTTTCCATCCGATCTGAAGAAGAGCTACTGAAAGTATTTACTGTTCTTTTGCATGATAATTGACTTTTACTTGGACCTGGAATAGCCCTGTCTATATTACTTCGTACAGAACACTTCATTTTAGCATTGACTTTAATTCCATTTAAATTAGAAGACTCCACTAAAACCTTCTCTGGGGCATGATTTGATTTAAAGCTTAGTCGTTTACGAAATGTGTGTCTTGGTCTTTTATTCTCAACATTTGCAGAAATAGAGCTTGAAGATATACTTAATCGACTTTCTTCTATTTTTTGTCTAACCTTCGGAGGAGTATAGTCAACACTTCCAGGTTTCTCAACAGGTGCTCCTCTATGGTAATTAAAAATGATTGAAGAACACTCATCATCAGAGATTGCACCATTTAAATTCCCGACTGGTATAGTTACCATACATGGTGGATCTCTGCGATTATTGGCTCTAAGCGTATTATGACTGACGTTAAGCTCGACAACAGAAGAAGGATTTTGTAAAGATCTCTTTCGCTCATGATAATATTGACAAACAGATTGTTCATTTTTTATGCTATCTTCGCATATTTTTTCTATTTTGATTGAAATTTGAGATGTTTCCTTAGTTTGATCTTTGTTTTCCTCTACTTCTTTCTCATCATCGCTAATCAAATCAACAATGCCAGTTAATTCCACAGCTATTCTTCCGTTAGCTTTCGATCTTCTTAAATCATCCATAACAGCATTCTTATAATCCATGGCGCAACTTTTGGTTAGCTCCAATGGCTTTGATTGTGAGAATGTATCAAAATAGCCAATTCTGTTGGGGTCTGTTTTGATTTTGAAAAAGTTATCGATTTTTGTTTGACTTTCGGGTAGAAATTTTGCTGGAAAAGTCTTTATATTTGTACTTTTCGTAAGTGTTCGTTTCACAGTAATTTTTTCTTCTGTTATGACTTTTTGAACACGCGATTTTTTAATAGGAGTTTTAGGTTCTTCAACATCCAAAACACCTGCCGCATTGTTTTCGTTCTTTTTCTTTCTTTTGGTCATCCTCTTCGTTGCTGATTCATAACTTTTGGGCTTTGTGCGTTGTCTATTAGTATTTGGCATTTTAGCATCTTTCTCATCATCAGACGATAATTCTATAACGCTTGCATGCTCAATACATACGATTTTTTTCATTTCTTCTGAGTGATTTGCATCACTTTCTTTTTGAAGTTCTGATAATTTTCTCAGGTTTAGTTTTGATGTGTAGTCTTGATCTTCTTTAAAATCTACATTTTCTTGATTTGATTCGCTTCTATCTATTCTTAGTGTGTCTACTGAATGGTTGAATACCGAACATTGCATTTCCTTGTGTCCTTTTATCAGATTTCTATTTTTATCATATTCTTTTTTATTAGATACATTATGATCAGGTTGTTGTTGCGAACTGGTTAATTTTGATAAGGCATTGTTTCCCTGGTTGTGAAACTGATTTAATTGTTGGCTAGAAGATTCATTGGAATGCTGTAAAATAATAGAAAGATATATGTATGTACTATAAAACTGTAATCATCGTAACATTTTGAATTTAAATTGAAACCATAAGGAATTGTAAACATATTAGAATTAAATACGAAGACATTGCATTCATGGTATTGGGATAAATATTGAAGATACTAGTCTTTCTAAAGACGGTTGAACTATGAAACTACAAATAAGAAAGTTTATATAGCCCGAATAGGGATGCACTAGTTTAACAAAAAAGTTTCATAACATAATTCAGAGAAACTAGTGCAACATGTGACCTCTTTTCCCCTATCCTTACCATACTTACCAAATGGATTTTCACTCGACTCACCGATATCTAGACTTTGGTGTGATAGGCGAAAAATTATAATAATATATAATATAATTATATTTTCAACTATTCGTAGAACACCTTGTGTCTAACACTTGGCAGCTTCAAAACAATTTAATTTTTTCTTCGTACATACTGAACTCAAACGGATCCTAACGAAATCTTAGCTACCTCCACACTAAGCCACAAAGTCTAGCATTAAGATTGAACGTAGATTTAAAGCATTAGTGGCGAAATCTTATAAAAAAATAAAAATAAAAAAAAATAAAAATAATAAAATAATACAACATAAAGAAGTACTATTAGGTAGGAGACAAGTCGATAGAATTACACTAAACTAAGCTCAAACAAGATAAGAATACTAATACTAAGGTTACAACAAAACAAAAGCTACTAACTTTTAAACTAACTTAAATAGGTGTTAGTGCCCGGATGGCCGTGGGCGATTAGCTTTATTGTCATAGGCTTAGGTAACTAAAGTTATTCAATAAAGATGTTTTTGAATTTGAATTTTTTTCTTCATTTGCCGAATTTCCTTAAACTCTTGATGTATGTAATTGATGTCCTGAAAATGTATTATAGTTTGATATATGAAGCCTAGACTGACGGCAGACAAATAGAATATTTTAAAACACCATTTCAATTTAGCCTAATTTTGACTGGATAATTGTTGAATAGTGGGTCCCTAAACTTTCTAACTCATACGTAATCTGTCGGGTATATGATTTCGCTAGTTGCCTCATTTCGTCGACAATTACCTTTTCCACTACACCATAAAATGGGACTTTTACCGTGTTTACATGCAGAGTTGAAAGATTGAGTTGAGATTGAGTTTTCGACTCGCGTATTTGAGTACGCAGGGTTTAAAGAGTTGAAAACGGTTTTACATACAGATGAAGTGCCAGTTTGTGATAGAGTCATAAAAGTTATGAAATTTTGTCTAAATAAACTCACAATAATTAAAAATTTTCAAGTGAACATGAAACAAAATAAATCCCAACTCAATCCGTGTTTATAGGACACTATTTCGACTCAACTACGACAGCAAAAGTGGTCGATTCCGGTTGACTGGATTTACAACTCGAACCATGACTCAACCCTGCATGTAAAATGGTACTTTTGGCTACAACAACCTAATAGTAGATCAAATAAAAAAAAAAACCTTAATTTCAAACCTCAGATTCTGAATTTGATCGTTTGTCATAATTTTGTAGTATATTTTTGTTCATTCTATGTCATGTCAAATTTGCTGTGTTGAATAAAATCACAAAAGAAGTAAAAACAAAGTTCATTTCAATTTGTCGTCTATTTTGTGTACGCTGGCTTATTTAGAATTATATTCCCTGCAAGCAAAATCGCGATTAGTATTTTCTGATTTATTCTAACAGGATAACTAAATGCAGATAGCAAGTCGTAAAGCTTTTACCAGCTAGCATCAACCATGTGCGATTGTCTTAAAAAAAAGGCTCACAGTAGTGTATTTCATAGTTGCCGTTGGTTATAGCAGCTTTCGACAAATTTAGCGAAATTATTTTTGTAACCACACTTAGTAAAAATATCACGAACGTTATTGCTAAGGCGGGAGTCGATGTCAAAGTCGATGTTGAAGTCTCCAGCTATGTCCACTTTGGAAAATTTACTAGTGTCTATAATAACTCAGCTACTAAGTATCTATACAAATTTTACCGACGGCTCTCTCACTAATGAGGGTGCTGTCGTGGGTATTTATTTTCCTGAGCCTGACATTGGAATGAAGTACTCACTTGGAAGGCACACTACTGTCTTCAGGGCTGAAGTCTTCACCATCGCAATGGCAGGGAAGATAGCCCCTGATATGGAGATCAAGGGAATGGACATTGATATCCTTTCGGATAGTCAGGCAGCCTTGATGGCTCTGAGTGGCCTTCGGATGACATCTAAGTTACTGGTTGACTGCAGGTCGTCCGTGGTTAAGCTGTGTATCCACACCAAGGTGTCTCTTCAGTGGGTTCCTGGTCACATGTGGATCATGGGGAATGAAAGGGCTGACCTTTTACCTAGGGCTGGCTCTGATTCTCCGTTTCTCGAAATGGAACCAGCCGTAGGCGTTGCCACCTCGGGTTTTGGATCTCTCATCAAAGCGGAAGTTCGGAGGAAACATCAGCAGAGATGGGAGAAGCTGAATACTTGCGGGTGCTCAAAACTTTTTCTTGATGGGCCCAGTAGGAATTTCTCTGATATTCTCTTGCGGCTCGGAAGGAAAGAATGTAGAACTCTGGTTGGCATATCACCGGCTACAGCTCACCTCACGGTCATCTAACAAATATGGGAGTTGTTAACAGCCCTGAGTGTCTTTCCTGCCTGGAGGGAGAGCCTGAGACAACCGAACACTTTCTTTGTGCTTGTCCGGTCTTCACCCGGAGCAGGCTGGATACTCTCAAGTCTGACCGTCTTTCTGTAGATGAGCTGAAAAACTTTCCTCATCAAGACCTGATTCGCTTCATTAAGAGGACAGGAAAGCTTTGGTGATAGGATTTCTAGAAGAATGGCACAATGGGCTGCTCTGGCCTTCGTGCCTGGGATCTCTCGTCCCCTGCCTTTCTAAACAAAAAGTATCTATAAATTGTGGTCTTAATAGTTGTCTCACGACTGTAGATAATCATCGCGTAATCTCCAAACTTCGTACACACTCCGGCTTTTCCTGTGCTGCTTGGGAGATGATTAGTAGCATCCTGGTAGATCTTTGTTTAAATCAAATGGGCTTTATTTTACAGAGACTTCATCTCTGGCTGGTGTTCAGTAAGATATGGTTCTGGTGCGCCTCGAACATATTCTCGCTCTACATGCTAAGTGAAAAATTTTTATTGAGAATTATTGTCTCAATCTCAGGCGGTGCAAAGGGTAAGTGATGTGCAGTGCTGCCAAGGGAGGATACAAGCAAAGGGAAGGCCGTGTATATGCTCCGTGTTTCGTGTGCTGAACAATTGCATACTCTGATTCCTGATGATAGTGCGTGTTCATAGTGAAGCCTGCATGTATACGACTTAGTACGACTGCTTGGAATTTACTTTGGTAGCTCAAGACTACGGGCTGTAGTCTCAAGCCTCTCCTAACCTAAAGGGCGGATCATAACCTTCTCATGGTCCACTGCTGTCACTTATTTATAAGTGCTAATATGATTAAGCCCGAACGGAGTTACCAGTAACGTTTAAGAATCTGCATGAAGGTTCACTGGGAGTACTCATGATCGTACGATCATGTTATACGAAGCCATACCAATTGGGTAGCCGACATTGCTAACTTGGTACTACGGGGTTGAGGAGCCCAAAATAGCGCTGCTTTTAGTAGCAATATTCGCCTCATGAAGTATTTGAAACACTTTTAGTCTTTCCCATGAGAAAGAAATTTCATTTTTAGGTTTAACTAATTAAGCACTTTTAATATAGTATAAATATAGTGCTATTGAAAATAAATGGCCAGAATTTAATCAGTAATTCTCGTGGCGTTTTCTTCATACCAGATATTGAGCTTCTCAGCTCCAACATGGCCAACACAGGTAATGAGCTTCTCAGCTCCTGTTAAAAATACACCGACATCAAAATATTGAGCTTCTAGCTCCAACATTGGTTAATTTTTGGAGAATTGAGCTTCTGAGCTCTAACAAAGAAAATCACTCAAATATCTCATTCATTCTTAATCACACAGCATTTTACTATGAGACAACGAAGTTATTCACATGGCGACCGTGACAGGACCGAACTTTACACCGTGGAAAGTATTAAAACAGTCCCCGATAGCAGCTTTGCGGGACCCCACCAAAGGACCAAGGCCCATTACGATAGAGGAATACAGGAGCAGAAACCAAAAACAACAACCGGAAATACAACCACAAAGGGAATATACTACT
The DNA here is from genome assembly GCA_963924295.1 of Dioctria rufipes. Lineage (NCBI taxonomy): Eukaryota > Metazoa > Arthropoda > Insecta > Diptera > Asilidae > Dioctria > Dioctria rufipes. Next base: position 62,395,930 of record OZ002740.1, on the reverse strand, counting down.
AAGATCAGAGCTGGCTTCGAGGCGAAATTCAGACCAGAAATCGGCGAATATCACCGTCTTGCAGTAATAGCCCAAGGGGAGCAGTAAAAGAGGTTCCTCATAAAAATAGCGGAATTAAAGAAGCAAAGGAAGGAGAAAAAATAAATAACATAGCAATAATAATATATACAGATTAGTCTTAAATTAATGACCAAATAGCATTGAATGCATTTAAGCATGGACTTAATGAACCGATAAAGGCGACAATTTTCGCCGCAAGGCTTAAAACATTGCATGAAGCGGTACAGATTGCAGCTGAAGCTGAAATAGCAAAACAGCAAGCATATGTCCATCATTACAATCACGCACAGAATTTATTCAATCCAAGAAGTCAACAATTTAACAACAATAGACAATATAACAATAGCCACAAATCTTCAAGAAATCGTCCTAATATGAATACAAGCTCAAGACACAATAGAGTCCATTATCAAAACCAAAGCTACAACCGAACCAATATTCGGAATGGACACAGCAATCAGTCTCGAAATTTTCATAACAGAAGAATTAATCTAACACAATCGGGAAACGGGGAAGTCCCCCAAGCAACCGATTCGGGTAAATAGATTAGAAAATCAAGTAAAAATATATAGTCTTACAAAACACTTAACCAACTATATTACAGCAGCCATAAATGTATTAGTCGACCAAAAGTCATTCCTTATAGACACTGGAGCCGACATATCAATTCTATAACTCAATGAATTGAAAACAAATGATGGAATTCAAGGACACAAAGAATGCAGAATAACGGGAATTACTCAGTCAGAATCATTGTCTTTAGGCACTTTAAAGGCAGATCTAAAAATAGAAGGTCAAGATATACCCCAAGAATTGCATATAGTAGATGATGATTTTCCAATCTTGACGAGTGGAATTCTAAGAAGAGACTTCTTAATTCAAAATTTATGTAAAATTCATTATGAAAATTTTACAATCTCGATCTCACACAATGATATAGAATCTATACTTCCAATAAACACAAAACTACCAAATCTAAATCTAATAAAAATCCCACCTAGAACAGAAATAATACAAGCAATCAAGATTAATATAGACCAGGATAGTGTAGAACTAAACGAAGAAATACAACAAGGAATTTTCATAGCTAATTCTATAATTCCTGCAAAAGGCGTTGCGCACGTCAAAATCTAGATAGAGAGATTATCTTAAAAAATTTTAAACCCAGAATAGAACTTCTTGATAATTATCACATAATCAACACTAGTACAAAATATAAAAAAGACAGATCTACTAAACTTCTAAAATAACTCAAACTAGAAAATCAAGATGAATATGCAAGATTCTTTTTTAGAAATATGCAAGAATTTCTCAGATATTTTTCATTTAGGGGGTAACAAATTAACCACAAATAATTTCTATAGTCAAAAGATCTCCACTATAGACAAAAATCCAGTATATATCAAGAATTATAGACTTCCTCAGACACAAATCGAGGAAATAAACTATCAAATTAGATCAGATCACAGAATGATCAATGGAATAAAAGTGAATTGAAGTGTTTGAAAGTAGTTGAAAAGAAAGTACGTAATGAGAGATTTATTGCGGTGATTGAGATTGATATTGAAAGTTTTAATAAGGCATTGAATGAAAAAAATATATATATAGGATGGGATAGGTGTCTGTGTTTGATGGTGTGAGTGTGAAAAAATGTTTTAAGTGTCCACAGATCTGATGAATGTCGAAATAAGGAGGTATGTGCGAAATGTATGGAAGAGCATGATACGAGAAGTTGTAGTATGATAGATAGAGTGAATAAGTGCATCAATTGTATAAGAGCTAATTAAAAGCTTAAATTAAAGCTAGATGTAAGTCACAGCAGTTATAACAAAGAATGTCCTGTATTGGCAAATAAGTTAAAAATAGAGAAAAAATAATGGGTTATTAGCCACTAAAGAAGATAAATTGTGCGTATCTTAATATTCAAGGTTTATTAAATAACTTCAGTGAATTAGAATGCAATTTTAAATGTAGTGACCATGAGCTCACAATGTTAACAGAAACGCATACTGTAGAAGATATTAGTGATGGGGAATTATACTTAGAAGGTTATAAAATTATAAGATGTGACTCTAATTCTAAAAGAACAGGCGGTGTATCGAATTAGACATTTGATGGTTGGTAATAAAATGCTCTAGAGGCAACGTTAAATTTGTATTGGCCATCGCGTATAGATCACCAAAATCGTCAAGTTAGGCAATTCTGTAATTTTTTTAGGGAATGTATGGAGGTTATAGAAGATATTAATAAAGAAATAATAATAGTTGGTGATTTCAATATAAATTGGTGCAGTGAAAGTATATATAAGAAAGAAATTAATGAAATTTTTTGTGATAACAGATATACACAAAAGGTGCGTGAATTTATAAGGATTACTGATGTATCAAAAACTTAATTGATTACGTTATAACAGCAATGAATACTATTGAAGTAACAGTAAATAACAGCCTAAAATTAAGTGATCATGAAACTTTAGAAATTAGCATATTAATAAATAATTACTCCGATATAAAACAGTATAATGAATAGATAATATATAATGAAGTGAAAGATATTTGTAAAAGTATGAATAAAAAACGGGACTATAATTCAATTAGTATAGGCATAATTTGGGGTGTTACTTTGGTTGACATAATAAATAAATCGCTGATGAGTGGAGAATTCCCTAGTTTATGGTAAGAATCAATTGTTATCCCTGTTCAGAAAGTCAAGAACACAAAAAAGCAGAAGAATTCAGACCTATAAATACATTGCTTATATATGAAAAGGTTTTAGAAAAAGTGGTTCAAAACAAGTTAGAAAGTTACTTGGAAACAAATAATTTGATTATATTGGAACAATTTGGATTTAGGAGAAAACATTCCTGTGAAACGGCGATTAATTGGGTAGTGTGCTAATGAAAGGAAGAAATAGATGGCTTAAATAGTATTGTTGATGTGTTTTTAGACCCAAGAAAAGTATTTCAGACTGTCGACCGGTGCATATTATTAAAAAAATTAGCAAAATATGGAATTCGTCGAAAGAAATTTCAATGGTTTCATAGCTACTTGTATAGAAGAAGGCAAAGTACCAAAATAAATAATACAATTTCCGATAAAACTGAAGTATCGATGAGTGTTCCACAAGGATCAGTACTTGGAGCTATTTTATTTATTTTGTATGTGAATGACATTAAATCAGTAGTACTTTTTGCTGACGATGCATTGTTGTATATAGCAAAAAAAGACACCAGTGAATTGAAAATAAAAATAGAACGAGATTAGAATTATTGTGTGATTGGTTTCAGATGAATAAATTGAAACTGAATATTGGTAAAACAAAAGCTATGACGATAAATAATAATACGGATGTTCATGTTGAAATGAATGGTGAAGTAATAGATTGTGTGAATGAATATAAATAATTAGAAGTGATTTTTGATAAAAAAGTTAAATTTTAGATTACATATCAACTATATTTGTAAAAAACATTGGTAAAAAGATTGGATTTTTGAAGAGACTTATAAAGAAAGTTACGATGGCTACCGCGATAAATATTTACAACAGTATTATAAAACCACAATTTGAATACTGCTCTACAATATTGTTTATATGTAATCAAGGTGATTTGAACAGGTTACAAAAATTACAAAATAAGGCAATGCGTGTAATTATACGTTGTAATCGTTTTACTCCTATTACTAGTACGTTAAATTATTTATCATGGCTTGATATTAAATAAAGAATTGAGCTAAATGTATTGCTTTTTATATTCAAAATGAAAAATGGGTTGGTTCCGGAATATCTTTTAAATATGATCACGTGGGTGGCAGAGATGCAACCATATAATCTAGGAGAAGCATCGGAGAACTCACTCAATTATACAATAGATCGAGTACACAGAATTCACTGGTATATAAGAGATTCAAGAAACTGAATTAAAAAGTGAACAAAATTTTAAGTGTTGCGATAATATTGCTAATAAATTATTATTATTATATAATCCTTCCTACATTTTTCTGATTTGATTTTTTTGTTCCTCAGATACATAACTCATAATAATTGCTGTTTTTTTAATACGAAAACATATTATATTATGAATTTTCAAAAAGAATATTTGCATAGGTTATCTGTTTTTTTTTTTTGTCTAACATTTAACATCTTAATATTTATTTCTTCATTTATTATCCGGTCCAAAGTCACGCAGCTGGAACATCATTGAAAATTTCGTGGTAGATTTACATTACAGAAAACAAATAATAAAAAAAATAAGAGTAATAGTAGTAATAGTGTATTATAGTGAGACATGATACAATAATACAAAATTAAACTTACATGTCAGATTTCATTATAACACAACACATATCATATATAAAAGGAAAGATTAGAAAATTTTTGATTAATTTGAGGTTATATACATATGTATATGTACATTAGTTCAAAGCTTTCGACTAACAGATTAAATAACCAACAAGGAAAAATTTAAAAGTGAAGCCTAGTACGCTATTCAAGAGAAAATTTCGCTTGCATTCTGGGCATATAATTCTACACGGAAAAAGTTGTGGAGAAAATGTAAAATCACCTATTAAATAACATTTAACTTGCGGAAAAATGTCTCCACTTCATATTAGCGCCATCTGCATTCCATGATCTAAACCTTGATTTTTTCTTTCGAACAACATACTACTTTACGAAATCCCAAACTGAAATTTTCGTGCCACTTTTCGCCTACATTTTTTTACATAGATTTTGTATAGGAAACGAAATTTTCACTTGAACAGCATACTAGGCTTAAGCCTAGTACGCTGTTAAAGCGAAAATTTCGCCTGCATTATGGGCATATAATTCTACACGGAAAAAAGTGTGGAGAAAATGTAAAATCACAAATTAAATAACATTAAACTGACTGAAGTAATACACGTAAAATCACAAATTACATGTATGTGCCAAAGCGCCAAGCTTCAAAAGGTATATCTGTCAACTTTTCCGTGCGAAATAAATGTCTGGATCAACGAGGTAAGAACTAAAGGAGATGCAAATGAGAAAATATCGCGTACCCAATTCTAACACAATGACACTGATATTGTTAGTACATAAGCGCCGTAAAATTTGTACACCTGTACACAATTGTACAACCTATGCGCAATTTTAATCGCTTTTATTTTCATATACTCGAAAGTATTTACTGAATTTGCAAACGTGAACGTAAAAAAGTTAATAATTAAGAAGAAAAGTTCAGTGGTAAAAAGTTTGTGAGTAATATTTGCCTCGTGCCCCTACGGTTATTTCACGGGTTTTAATGCGTCAATGCACCAAGTCCAAAACCAACCAAACCTAAGTATGGATTTGACAGCGAAGACCAAAAATGGCGGAGTGAAACATACACAAATGCAGGGCAATTTTGGGTACGCTCATGTACACGGATCGTACATATGATTGCATCTCCTTTAGTTATTACCTCGTTGGTCTGGATATATAAATCGCTGCGGAAAAATGTCTCCACTTCATATTAGCGCCATCTGCATTCCATTATCTAAGCATTGATTTTTTCTTTCAAACAGCATACTACTTTACGAAATCCCAAACCGAAATTTTCGTGGCACTTTTCGCCCACATTTTTTTTTATATAGATTTTGTATAGGAAACGAAATTTTCGCTTGAACAGCGTACTAGGCTTTAAACGTTAAAATTGGGGGGTAATCTGTCCTTACGATGGGGTTTGGTTCCGCAACTTCGGACGCAAATCGAAATGGTCGTAAGTCGAATGTCATACAAAAATAAACAATATAATATATTTCTATTAGAAATATGTATATCAAAATTAATGTTTTTTTTCTGATTTTACGATTGATGTAAAGCGTACAAGATATATATGTATATAATATATATTTGGCGAAAACTATAGAAAACTGATACATTTTTGAAATTTTTGTATGAAATATTTTCGTCGTAAGTGCTAATGGTCGTAAGTCGAGAACTGACTGTAGTTGCATTAAGACACCAATAGTAGCAAAGATTGCATGGCAGAAGGCAAAACCTAATTCAATATTAGGGTATAGTCTTATACAGGGTGTTTCCCACTAGGAGGTCAATAGAGCAGGAGGTGATAGTACTCACCTAGACGAACCAAAAATAGTATGGCAGGTTGGCGGGAGGCAATATCAACCGTTTAAGAGTTACAGGGTGATTAAGAAAAAAGCTAGTTTTTCACAATACTCCCTGTATCTTAAAAACTACAGGGCGTACGGTCACTGCAGCCGTTAAACAGTTATTAACTCATAAACTATTCAGGTCACACCGAAATTAGACTATATTTCTTAAAGCGACGTGCTAAGGGAACAAATTATCGTTGAGAATACGATTGAAAATAAGTTTAGAGCTAATAACTCTTAAAGGGCTTCAGATAGCACATAGGATGTAATAGGTCAACTGAAAGAGGAGAGTTACAGTTTACAGTTTTTATAAAAAAAATAATAATAAGAGATTAAATTAAAAAAAAAAGTGAGAAAATCCGAAATTTTTAATTTAGACAACCATAATTCTTGATGGGAGAGGGGTATGGGGTTGGTTGAGTCATTGGAAGAGCCATGAAGTTCTGCATACAATGAGCTCTTAACTGGGACTTCTGTGTAAAAAGTCAGATATGCAAAATTCTCTTCACTTTAACGCTTTGTTATATCTGTATTTTGAATTTGAAGGTAAGGATAGGGAAGGTATGAGCTTATTATTCTTGCTTTATATAAACGATTTAAAGCAAGCGATAGTACACTCGCTCATGCTGTTTGCTGATGATACACTGATATTTTGTACTGGGGAAAACATAGATGATATTAAAAGAAAAATAGAAAGCGATCTGAACAAAGTTAAAGCATGGATGGATAGCAATCGGCTGAAAATAAATACTAGTAAATCAAAATGTATGATGTACATGTATAGCAAAGAAAATGTGTCGATCGCAATTGAGAATGAGCGAATTGAAGTAGTTGATGACAACAAATATTTAGGTATAATGTTGGACAATAAACTAAATTTCAATAAACACGTGGATTATGTATGTAAAAAGATTGGGAAAATGATATCATATTTTATACGGTTGAGAAAATCAGTTTCACTAGCGAGTGCAATAAAAATCTACAATGTCACTATAAAACCTCATTTCGAATACTGCTCGATGGTACTTTTTCTATGCACACGTACAGCGAAGGACAGACTACAGAAACACCAAAATAGGGCAATGAGGATAATCCTGCAATGTAGTAGATACACATCAATTAGGTGGATGCTCTCAGCTCAAGTGAATGAATGTGACACAGAGAATTGATCTTAATGTGTTGAAATTTATATTGAGATCCAGAACGGGGATCTGCCACCATATTTAAGAGAGAAAATAACACTGGTGACGGATGTGCAGCCATATAATCTAAGGAATGCAGATCTAAATATAAGATTACTTAGCTGTAATAGATCAGATACACAGAATTCATTAATATATAAGGGGTTTCAATTGTATAATAATTTAGTTGAAAAAACTCTTTATGCAAACGAAAAATCTTTAAAAAAGAAATTTCATTGCAAAAAGAGAGCGTTTCATATAAGCAGGAACCGTATAATCGTCAGTACGGCTTGGTTCCTGCCTACCGTATACGTCAAAGCAAACAGCCAAGCTGCAGACTTAGCAGCAAACTGAGTCAATTTCATATTGACTTATTTCGCTATGAACTTTTATAGCAAAACTCTACTGCATAATAATTTGCCACTACTGATAAAGGAAGAAAGAAATGTAAATGTAGTTGTAAGACCTTGTATAAAATATATTCGAGCTATGTCATAGTAACTTGTTAAAACGTAGTATAAATAATTATATTATTTTTGTGAAAAGTACGTTTAGTGCTAATAAATTAATATTATTATTATTATATTGTTGTTTCACTGCATTCATTTAAGACTGAACCCTTGGACTTCTTGACGGCAGCTATCTGATGGTCGTCCGCCTTGCTATCCTGCCAACGTTCTCTGCCTCAATATTGCCTTACATTTTTACACCTGTTGCCTCACAACCGCCTGTTCCGGAATTGGGTAGGTTACCTGTTATCCATTATTCAGAAGCTTCACTTTTCTATATGTCTTTTTTGAACTATCTACACATAACCCCATACTTGCTATCAACTCTGACTATCATATTAACTTCTAATTTTAATGACTTTCTATGCTTGCAACTGTAAATCTGCCAGATGCACTGTGCACTGGACTATGCTATATATCAGGCTCCTTTATACGATAATGTATATGCTAATGTTACTCTCATTCTGTTATTATCTGCTTTGATATAATGTGTAGATCTACATTACATCACATGTAGCTAATAATAATAGATCTACATACATTACATTACATGTAGCTTTCTAAGATGTGCCCAGCTCTATGCGTGCCTTTGGAATGAGTACTCAAATAAATAAATGTTTGATGTTATATTTTTGGATTTTGAATGTAATAGTCTTTCGGTCAGTCAGTCGTTGTGTGGTATATCCGCCACAGACGGTAATGCCGCCGAACTAGAGGCAATCATAATGAACACTACAATTGCCCAACCAAGTCAAGTCAAAGTCAAAGTGCATTTATTTTTTGAGCCCCTGCTTCAAGCAGCGTATAACGTTGGGTTCCACGACAGCATAAAGCTTATCTTTCCTTTGACAATGGAAAAATCAACATAGTGAGAACCAATCAAGATAACAAATAAATATTTATTTTCAGTCCTGCTTCCGATGCACAATGTTTTACCTCAATTTGTGTTAATGTCAATTTCTTCAATGTTGAATCCTTTTTAGTGTTGGTTGGAGTACAAATTTCACCAAAATCCTTCAAATCGAACATATCGAGTGTTTCTTTTGTTGGTCTGCTCAGCTCACTGCTCTTTAAATTACATTACTTTATGGTACTTGCTGATATACAGACATTGATTTATTAAATGCTAATTTAATAATAATTTCGACACTTTTAATATGTCATTGTAGATTCACTGAACAAACAAAAATATTTACCGCTAAAAACGACGTCAAGTTGACAACTGCTGTCAAATTATCACCAAGCAATAGCAAATTCTACGTTTACACTACGAAGAAGGAACAAATGACATTGAGTTCGGGATGGTTCGAAGATCAATTTACGCTGAACAACCAAACCATAGCCCATACATGGAGGTTTTTAGGCAGTTTTTTTTTTTGTGAGAAGCATGATACAAAGATTGACAAATATAGCCCGGTATGCTAGAGCCAAGGAATTTTTGTTCCTATACAAAAACTATGTAAAAAAAAAGTCATGGAATGCTCAAGGAATTCTTTTCTTTGCCGATTCCTTTGAGCAGTATACTAGAGAAAAGTAATTCGAACAGAAAAACTCTACTTCTCGATTAACAAAAAGAGGTCGTTGTTTTTCGAAGAATCAATTGATGTCAATATTTCTTGAAGAAATAAGTGCTGATATACTTATTTCTGTAAGGAATTTTGACGTTGGTGGAATAATTGAAAAATTGATGGAAGGAAAGGAACGGCGATTTTGCAAGAGTTGAATCAATTTTAAAATGACAAATGGACGAATAAAAATTGTTTTACGTGTATCTTCATTTTCATTGGGAATTATCCATTTTTTCACTTTCTTTATTATTTCTTTATTGTCAGAATTATCACACAATTGACAAATCCAAATTGTCAAAAATTCCCAATTTTACTTTAAGAAATAAGTGCAAAAATTCCGTGACCGAATTCCTTGGCTTTAGCATACCGCACTTATAGCCGGAAAATCTGTCAATTAATTGCTTGCCTCCTTTGGCGACAAATGTCCGAAATTTGTTCGTCTCAATTTCAATCGTCCTTTCACAGTGGAAAAAATTTTCTATTTTTAAATTTCTTTGCTTTTCCACTAGCACATAATTACTTTTCCCGAAGTGATTTAAACGAAGAAAATAATATTTTGTTAAATATTTTAATATATTCAAAACGTATTTCAGTCAATAAAATACGAAAAACTCAAAACAAATTCGCTGGAAATGACAGTAGGCACCTCATGACGTAGCAACACAAAAAATTCTTCTCGAATCGGCCATACCTTGTTATCTTTGTATCATTGGTGAGAGGTATTCGGGGTAGGAAAAATTCCGTTTTATTAATGTCGATTTCGATGGGACTTCAGTGCGACACCAGTGTCGCACTTTTCTAGCAGTGCCAAAACTGAGAATGTTCGATGGGAAACTTTTATAGCAGAAGTGCGACACTGGTGTCGCACTGACTTCCCCTACTTTGCACCGGATATTTTCTTGGTGTTACAAATACATATGGAAGTTGAATTGTCATCTGCGCTGTCAAAGTGTACTGTCGCGATTATTTGTGAAATTTTGGAGTTAAATGAATTAAATTTTTTTATTGGGTTAATTGGCTTTAAGTTAAAAAAAAAATTGTTTCTATATATCAATAAACAACATTTATTACGTTTGACAGTTCCGTGTATATAATACGTGTGTCAACAAATACAAGGAATATGACAGAAAAATGTTCGATGGGCTTCAATTTTTCTCTGCCTGAAAAAATGACAGCTGCAAGAAAAAGTGCGACACTGATTTGGTCCCATCGAAATCGGTATAAGTTTCGATGGGGAGAACGGGCAACGTAGAAAATACCTCAATACTACAGAAAGCAAATTAACTCCGGCCATTTTAAAATTGCGAAATTTCTGAGGTTTCTGATCGGGCGACTGTAGAGATGCGATTTAGGTGATAAAATAATAATTTAATAATCATTAAATGTTGTGAATTTGTGAGACAATTATTGTTTATATCAAATCCTGTGACTTAATTGAACACATACACAATTACTTTCGGTAATCATATAAGGAACACGCGGAACAACATTATTGTGCTGGCACGTCTCAGCACAAGAGGAGGAAATTTCTTTCCTTTCCTAAAAACTTCTCGTGTGAGAACGCCCTTACAACATACCGACTATGCCGAAGCCCACAGGGGAGGATATTGGCAATACCAGTATTCGGAGGTAGGAAAAAGTTCGTGCTACCAAGTTTCGATCGGGAGTACGGACAGCATACCAATCACTGACTTATAACAATGGACTGAGCGTATCGCCATTTTCCTATAGGGAAGAATGGCACAAATTTTACAGTTCTGTCTTTCGCCCTATGGCAGAGTTGGAGCTACCAACACAAAATATTGCTTACTGAACGTTTACTTATGCCATGTATTTATGTTGGCTGCCGATGCAATCACCGCAGAAAGAATAAGGTAAAAATAGTGTTTACCATGCGCCGTCTCTCTTGCCCATATGCAGGATTCAGTTAAGAATAACTTTTGAAAATTAAAGTCAGAATTAGTTTAATTTCTTAGAAGAGTGCCTATAAGCGATTAAAATATCACTTAGACACAAGAAAATATATTTTTTTAATTTAATTCAATTTACGGGTGTAAAATTTCATCTGATTGGTTGAGTTTTACATATTTTTGTATAGTAAACGTTTTAAAGGATGCTCTAACGGTGATATACAGAAACACAAAAGTTTTTGTGCCACATGAAATAACAAATCTCTCAGTCCAGTCAGTGATACCAATACGGCCATACCTTAATTTCTCTTACATTACATTTTACAGTTGAGTTATTTTAAATGGACTGCTTGTTGAACGAAAAATGCATGAAAGCAAATTTCACCACTTTCATATTCCTGTCTCTTTCCGTGAGAGCATACTTTCCCACTGAACTGTAACGATTAGGAATGAAAAATTGCTTCTAAAAATCCTTGTAAAAAGCACTTCCTTCGACTCATACTTAAAATTTAACGATACAAATGGTCCCAAATACTTTTGTGGTAAATTCGGGAAAATCTCACTGACATGCATATACGTAAATTCCCAAATAATTTAAATATAGCGGCAGTTTACGACAGTTGGTAGCATTGACAGTGAGAGCATACTTTCTGAAATCAAAACTGGTGCCACATGAAACAGGAGATCAAGCAATCCATTTATATATATATCAGTGCTTCAAGTCCACATTTTTTAACATAAAATCATTTGTGTTCAGAAATTTAAATATCGTTTCATTTTGTCAAGTTTATTCATAATAAATTTGATCTGGCACATTGGGAACAATGGAGCGTCAGCGTTAAATTAAGGATTAAAGGCTGAGTTACAATGTGACGCTGTCGCGAGACGCGGTCGCGAATGATGTTGCTGATGCTGACGCGGACGCAGTACCTGTTGCTATTGCTGTTCCAATGATGTCGCTTTAAAGTGTCAAAGTTGGCTATCATCAGGAAGTTATATGTGTAAATTTTGTATATAAAATTTGAAATAAAATGAATAAAATTAAGGATGCAGACGAGTTTCAATTTATTCTTTATTTACTTAATATGTCATACTTATATTTGCGGCAGAGAAAAGTGAAACGCAGGTGGTGGGTACGTCCACTGTATCGAAAAAGAAACAACTTAGGATTTTACGAGAAAACTTTTAAATACATTAAGGACAACGATAATGAATTGTTTAAACAAAGCTACACGAATGAATCACGTCCAGTACAATTTGCTACTAAATTTGATTAAAGAGGACTCAAATCGAAAATAATGGGGTGACCCCTAACATTATTAGATGGTAACAAAATTAATACATTTAATAATATTAATATAACATGTGTTAATTTTGTTTACATCTTAAAAAGCATACAGGAAATAATTAAATTAATTAGTTATTATATACTACAGTTTTTTTTAAACTCACCATTTTGACTACAAATTTAAATTTCCCGCAAAAATCAAATTTTTCCACGGCAGATTTCAACTGTTGCGCGTCTCAAGTTAAAATGTTTTCAACTTTAAGCAACGCGACCAGCGTCAGCAACACCCTTAGCGACACATTGTACCCGCGCTTGGGCACATTCATACATTTCAACTTTTGACAGGTTTAGCGACAGCGACCGCGTCTCGCGACAGCGTCACATTGTAACTCGGCCTTAAGGCTTAAACACAATTCCGACGATAGAGCGACAGAACGACAGACGACAGCGAATATTTCGCTGCGAAACAGGCATTCGAAAAATTGGGAACACAATTGCAACGACAGGCGATGAGCGACGATTGTGAAAGAAGAAGATATTGAAATTTTATTTGTTAAATGTTTCGAGCGTTTCAAAAGGAGATTTTTATCAAGAATATTTTATATTATATTGAAAGAAATGCAATGAACCAAAGTGTGGAAAAAAACTGAAAATGCGGAAATTAAGTAAATTAAATGCTTTAAAATATCCATCCAACCCTTGTCTTTTTTGTCCACTTGTCTTGCCTATCTTGTAAACTATAAATTATTTTATGCATTTCGCATTTCCTCGATCAATTTTTCCTCAAAGCCCATTATTTTAAAATTACCGCGGCGTGCTACCACCTAAAAAAGACAAAAGTGAATGCCACAACCATTTCATTCGATTAATTTTGTTGGTAGGACTGCAGCGACGACGGCAAAATTAAGGCTTAAACACAATTCCGACGACAGACGACAAACGACGACGATATATCGCTGTCAAACCCCTAAAAACACAGCATCTTATGCGAATGCACCAAATTGCGACGACCGACGTTGAGCGATCGACGATATTATCGTCCGGATTGATCAATTTCTAATTTTGCCGTCGTCGCTACAGTCCTACCAACAAAATTAATCGAATGAAATGGTTGTGGCATTCACTTTTGTCTTTTTTAGGTGGTAGCACGCCGCGGTAATTTTAAAATAATGTGCTTTGAGGAAAAATTGATAGAGGAAATGCGAAATCCATAAAATAATTTATAGTTTACAAGATAGGGAAGACAAGTCGACAAAAAAGACGTGGGGTGGATGGATATTTCAAACCGTTTAATTTAGTTAATTTCCGCATTTTCAGTTTTTTTCCACACTTTGGTTCATTGCATTTCTTTCAATATAATATAAAATATTCTTGATAAAAATCTCCTTTTGAAACGCTCGAAACATTTAACAAATAAAATTTCAATATCTTCTTCTTTCACAATCGTCGCTCATCGCCTGTCGTTGCAATTGTGTTCCAAATTTTTCGAATGCCTGTTTCGCAGCGAAATATTCGCTGTCGTCTGTCGTTCTGTCGCTCTATCGTCGGAATTGTGTTTAAGCCTTTAGAAACTGATCAATCCCGGCGATAATGTCGTCGATCGCTCAACGTCGGTCGTCGCAATTTGGTGCATTCGCATAAGATGCTGTGTTTTTAGAAGTTTGACAGCGATATATCGTCGTCGTTTGTCGTCTGTCGTCGGAATTGTGTTTAAGCCTTTAGAGATAGGTCGACGACCACGCCGGCGTGGGTAATGTAATGCATTTCATACATGCAGTACTGTCTCTAAATATTTTTGACATCAAACGACGACCACGCCGGCGTCGGCGTTATTAATGTAATCCGGCCATTAGTCGCGTTTGCCTTTCGGAAAGAAGAAGAGCAACAAACTGTTTGGTGTTGTCATTTGTGGTAAGCGCGGTAAAGAATTTTGTTTGCAAATATTAAAGAAAAACGGTTTGAGCTTGCCCGCAAAATGGTCAATAAAGATATATCTGATAAAGATTCCAGTGATAAAAAGCGTCGTAAACCGTCTAGCAGTGAGGTATCTTCAGCGAAGCAATCCAAAGAAGATATCTATGAAGTTCGTCAAAAATCCTTCGACCTGAAAACTTTATTAATATTTTTAATAATTTTGTGTTTAGAATATTATTACTCATGAGGAACAGGAAGCTCAAAAAAGATCTGGAGATAAGGATATGGCTTTGTTCCATCATACCTGTGGGGAACTTAAGAAGACATTTGAGGAAATTGCCGCGCTAAAAAAGGAGAATTACGATAGGGTAAGATTTTATTCTAATTTTATATTTTTTAAATAACGAACTAGTACTATTGCTTTTAGTTCTAATATTTATTAATCTGTATTGCGTTTTTTTTTTATATTTTTATCCATATTTCCTGAATTTTTCTTTGATTTTTTTTCTCTACTCATCACCTCTATAAAGATAGAATATAAAAATTATTTATTGAGGAACCTCAGCTTAAGCTATGTTACAACGTTAGGTACATTGAGTAAGTATTAGATAGTTGGTATAATTAGTATAGTGCAAAGTTATTTAGCAAACTAACAAAGGAGCAACGAACAAACTCATTGCATAGTACTAGTAATATAGTTAGATAATGAAGTCAAATAGCGAGCTAAAGGTGCTCAAAATAAAGTTGGAAATGCAGATTAACAGACAAAATAAGTAACAATAACAGCTGTCAATAGATTATAAAATAAAATACTCAAAAGAGAAAAATTCAAAAAGCAATAGCGAGCTAAATTTGACGCAGTGAACAGATTCACTACGAATGGGAGCTGCCATGCTACTATAATTAACTAATAGGATAAAGCATTAAACAATAGAGAGCTTAGCTCAAAGCAAGAATGCAAAAATACAGAGATACAAGTACAAAAAATTCAAAAAATAAATAAAAAATCACAAAATTATATGCATTTGTTAACAATGTAGTTCATACAGCTGACCTATCAGATGACTAAATTTATTAATATGAAGTGCTTCAGAACTAAGGAACTAAATTATCCTAACAACTACAAGCATTCGGAATAACACACCCAATTACATGATCAGACAGCACGCCAACAAGCGTGCCCATGAAAAAGCAGAAATTAGAAAGTAGCAGGGGAAACTAACGCCAGGGCTTCAGGTGCACCACCGCCGAAATGTAGAGGGGAATGACTTAAGCTACTTTAAGAATTCGTAAGGTGACACAAAGCAAGCTCCTTGAATTGCTTATGAGGGTCAGCTCTGATTGATTCAGGAAGTGAGTTCCAGAGAACAGCTCCTTGATCAAATACGTCATTAGTCCCGATTCGGGTGCGGGTTCTATGCAGGACAAGTCTAATGTCATTAAGGTTGCTCCATGAGAGCGAATGACTTATGTATGATAATGAGGGTTATAAAAAAGTCATAGAACAAGGTAAGGTTAGCATAGGCTGGGATTGGTGCAGAGCTTTGAATATGTAGTAGTAGTAGTGCTTTATTTCACAGCAATAAATACATGCTTTATAACCATAGCTTATAATCTTACCTAAACTTCTTCTATACAATAGCAACATTTATTTTTATATATTCAATTATTTACTTCTTAAATTTTCTTAGTTCTTTCTCATTTCTTATTTCCATTGGCATTTCATTATACATTTGCAAACCTATTTTGCGTATTAGTATTTTTGAATTTACTTAACCTAAACCTATCATTATTTCTTAACGAATATGGTTGTACTTCATTGACATATCTAATATAACTACACAAATATCCTGGAAGCATATTATTCTTAATTTTAAATATAGTAATTAGAACACTCAAACACACCAGTTGTCTTACACTTAACCATTTTAGCCCATCCAGGATATGTTGCCTTGGTGTTATTTTATTACATCGAAGTATTATTCGTATTGCCCTATTTTGTTGCTTTTGTAACCTATTGAAATCTTTAGATACCATAAAAATCGCAGCACAATATTCGAAATGAGGTTTGATTATTATATTGTATACCTTTATAGCACTAATTGTCGAAATATTGTTTCTGATTCTCCTGAAGAATGAGATCTTTTTTGCCACTTTTTTACAAATATAATCTATAAATTTATTAAATTTTAATTTACAATCTATAACTATCCCTAGATACTTTATTTCCTTGACTAGTTCAATATTTTTGTTGTCCGTTTCCACAAACAAGTCTATATCTATATACTAATACACATGCACTTCGTTTTATCTATATTCAATTTTATCCTGTTCATCTTTAACCACTCACAAATTTGCGTTAAATCCTCTTTTAGCTTATTTACACACTCTGGAACATTCACTCCCGTTATAAATATTAGCGCATCAGCAAATAGTCTAAGCTCTGTATGCTTTATTACTTTTCCCATATCATTAATATATAATATGAACAACAATGTTGCTAGAATTGACCTTTGCGGAACACCAACCGTTACCTCTCTACTGTTCGAATATATACTACTAATTTTAGTTGCTTGCGCTCTACCAGTCAAGAACGATGTGAACCACTGTAACTCTGTACCCCTGATACCATATTGCTCTAGCTTGAAGCAAAATTGCTCGATCAATCGTTCCGAAGGCTCTTCTTATATCCAAAAATACTGCAATTACAAATTTGCCTTGTATCTATTGGCAGCTTCCACTCAGTTAAAACCCATATCTATCGATATATTTATTACTTTTAGCAGCATAGGACCCAAAACATCAATCTTATCCCGAATCATTCTCGAACTTACTCCGTAGTAATCACGTTTCTTAGTAATTCGCATCAACACTTCAATTAAATCCTTCGAATTTATAGGTTTAAATACTAATTGGGTAAAAACACGGTCTATCAAGTTCACGTATGCAACCATATCTATAGAGCCAATAATTACATCTAAACTATCTATAAAGTAATCATTTATTATTAGCCACCATTGCACTATCCTCGTAAATGATCATCCGCAAATTCGACTATTTTAACTTCCTCTCTGGTGTCTTTCAGTACTAAAAATTTTATTGATTGATTTTTGGTCCCACGAATTTTCGATTTAATGAAATTACTCTTAGCTTTCTTTATTTTGGCCCTGTATATATTGCTTATAGATTTATAACGCTCCCAATCTTCTTTCTTCCCCAGAAATTTTACTTTTTCAAACAATATTACTTTATATTTCTTCATTTTACTTAAATCCGACGTAAACCATGAATTTGCTACCGATTTTGCGGGCTTTCTTACTGTCATTGACTCGATTGCTTTTTTTAATATACTAACTAGGAAATTAGCCTGACTGTTTACATGAACCAGTTTATCAAAACCAGTAACATTATTTTGATCAAGGGCTTTGCTAAAGAGAGTTGTATTATATACTAAAATTTTAGATATATCACCTTTGTTTTTTATTACATCACTACACACAGGTGTTGGTGGGAATGGCAGGTTATTTATAACTAGAACAAAAAATAGATGAAACACGTTTAGTCCGATAACAATTCAAAAGCTTTATTGAGATGATTTTTATAATTAAGTACAAAGTACAACCGACGCGTGTCAAATTCTCTAATAGACTGACGCTTGTCAAGTTCGGATCAGTGTAAGTGTGCTCACCACATAGTGCACGAATAGTCCGTAGAATTGTCTGCGTGTATGAAAATACGGTTGTATTATTTCCAACACTTCCCCTCAATTTAAGGACTATTAAGTTAATATAATATACATTTACATATATACATAATATGTTTACAAGCAATGTTTTTAAACAAAAAATGAGGATACTTTCAAATACTAAATTTTACATTTCAGTTTCAATAATTCAATGCACCTAAGATGCTTAGGATTCGGTAGAGCCTTGGTGAGAACGTCAGCAGGCATGTCCTCAGTGTAGACATGAGCGATTCTGACTTTCTTTTCTCACAGAGATTCCCGAATAAAATGATGCCTCACGTCTATATGTTTGCTACGCGCATGATAAGTTGGATTTTCAGCCAGCTTTAACGATCCAAGATTGTCATTGAAAATAATTGCATTTGCAAATTCACTGAAACTCAATTCTGAGAGGAAATTATTTAAATATATGACCTCTTTAGTAGCCTCTGTAAGTCCCATGTATTCGGCCTCGGTACTGGATAGGCCTACAGTTCGCTGCTTTTTGGCTTCCAATGAAATGATGCAACTCACGATCATGGTAACATACATAGTGTATGATTTCCTGTCCTCAGGACAGTTTACCCAGTCTGCATCCACGGAGCATTTTAACGGGGTAGAGCTTCGCTTGAAAGAAAGTCCTAGGTCGAGAGTACCTTTAAGGTATCGTAGTATACGCTTTGCAGCTATCCAATGAGTAGTATTGTGATCCTCGTTAAATTGACTCAGATAACAGCGAATGCGATGTCAGTCCTGGTGGATACCGTAAGATACATAAGAGAGCCCATTAACTCACGATAAGGCACGATGGATTTTACTTCCTTGGAATTAGAGGTTTGCTTTGTAAGCTTCGAATTCGGACATAGAGGAGTAAGTACGGGCTTGGCATCAAACATTCCAAATCGATGTAAAACTTCGTTGATGTAACCTCGTTGATGCATGGTTATGCTTTCCTTATCTCGTAAAAACTCAATTCCGAGATAGTATTTCACTTCACCCATGTCCTTCAACATAAAATATTTCGATAGTTTCTCCTTTATGAAATTCATTTGTTCTGTATCCTTGGATAGTAATGGGATATCGTCGATGTAAGTTGCAATCAACGTTGCATTGTTTCCTTTTCCGATGCGATATATACAAGGATCTCCGCTACAGGGAACAGCGCCCAGCTCAGATAAGGTTTCCTTCAGCGTGTTATACCAATTTCTTCCGGATTGCTTCAATCCGTAAAGGGATTTTTTAAGAAGAAGTACGTTGTTACCTGAACTTAAGCTTTTCAACATCTGTATAGCCTTGCGTTGAATGTCGTTATCAGCTTTTTCCATTTCAACGAGGTATTCCAGTGCCTTGGCTATATATTTCGGAGCTTCCAAAAATAATGTTTCTTCAATTGTGCTATTTAGATACGCAGTTCTAACGTCTAGATGATGAATCTTCATTTCCGTTTGAGTTGCGATGGAAATTAGGAGACGAATAGAACTCAATCTGGAAACAGGAGCGAAAGTTTCGTTAAAATGTATACCTGGTTTTTGAACAAAGCTCTGAGCTACTATTCTGGCTTTTTTCTTCTGTACACTTCCGTCCGAGTTGAACTTATTCCTCAGAACAAAACTTCCAATTGTTTCGACGTTGTCTGGTCGAGATACAGTTTCCCAGGTGTTGTTTTTAATAATCGACTTCATTTCCAAAGCCATAGCTTTGTACCAGTCTTCGGGTTCCTTCGGGTTCCTCTTCTTCATGGCTTCCGAATAGATCGTCAGATTCGTTCTTCGTCTGCTGTTCCGGTTGGTTGATGTTCTCTTCCAGCAACGAAGGGGGTTCCATTATGGCTTTGATAGGAGGATTTTGTTTTTCAACTTCCAGACGTTCATCTATGGAATTAAAGAAATCTTCGGGGCTGGCTTGATAGAGGTTTCTTCGTGTTAATAACTTTAATGTGTCGCGATATTACAACTTGTTTTATGGATGGTATCCAGATTCTATAGCCTTTAGATTCTTGTGCATAACCCAAGAAAATTCCTTCTTGACCTCGTGGTTCCAGTTTCCCAATTCCTGGTTTCCTCGATAGGCAGCAGACCTTGCTTCCGAATTCGTGGAAATGTCTCACATCGGGTACTTTTCCGGTCCATAACTGATATGGTGTTTTTCCTTGCAAACTGCTTGTTGCTACTGGATTTCGTATATAGTTAGCGGTTGAGACTGCTTCAGCCCAAAATGTAGGTGGGAGTTTGGCTTGAATTAAAAGACATCTGGTCATTTCGTATAATATGCGGTTCTTTCTTTCACATATCCCGTTCTATTCCGGGTTGTATGCTACCGTGCATTTTCTTAAAATACCGTGTTCCTTCAAGAAATCATCAAAAGTATTATTTATGTACTCACCGCCATTATCTGTATGTAACTGCTTTATTCCCTTTTCCTTCTGGTTTTCAACAAGTTGTTTATATTCTTTGAAATGCTTAAATACTTCATCTTTAGACCTTATAAATTTATCTTCCGTTCACCTTGAGTGGTCGACTATACAGGTAACACAGTATTTAGCACCTCCAAGTGATTCAGTCCTTATTGGACCGCAAACATCGGAATGAATTATTTCCAGTAAATTTGTGCTTCGATCCGATGATGTTTGAAACGGAGTACGGGTCATTTTTCCCTGTAAACATATCTCGCAATTAATATTTGTGTTTGTACAAGAAAAATTAAAACCCTTCATTGTAATGTCTCGTTGAACTTTTTTTGAAGTCAGCGAAATTCAGGTGACCAAGCTTCCGATGCCACTCGAGAAGTTTATTATTATTAATCGCGTTTCCGTATTTCGAACTGTTACCTACGTAGTTTGTAGATTCCTTAAAATAGTACAAACCACTGTTTTTTTCCGCGATCAATTTAGTTCTGCCCTTTTTGTCGATAACTTTTGCGTGATGTTTTGTAAACAAAACGTCATACCCGTTTTCTTTGATTTTTGCGACGGAAATTAAATTTGTTCTCAAGTCGGGAACGTATAGTGTGCCTTTAGGTCAATTTTGACTTCTGACCCTAGGTAGTTATTGAAAAATGAAGCATCACCTTTTGCTTTAATTTCAGTTGAGTCCTGATTTGCCAAGTTCAACTTTCCACAACCATTTTGTGTTTCACCAAAATGTTTTAATTCCTTGCAAATATGACTTGTTGCACTGCTATTCAGACACCACTTCCTAGATTCCGATTCCCCGATGAAGGCTTCCGACGCATCTAAACTTAAATCCTCGATTTTTCTTGCAAATTGTTGATTTTCGTTTTTAGATTTACAATCGATGGCTTTGTGTCCATACTTTCGACAACGATGACACTGGAACGGAAATTTTTCGTTTTTATTAGAGTTACCTTTCCCGTATTCACTTGTGTGCACTTTGTTTTTGTGATGGTAGTTATGTTTTTGTCCGTGTTTCTGAACAAACAATACATTTTGAGTTTTAGAACTAGATTCACTACCACGAGAGTCACTTTCCTCTGTTATTTTAACCCGTAAGTTTTCTAGACTCGGTAATTCATCACGTGATTTGATCGCACACCGAAAGTTTTCATAACTATGTGGTAAACTGCACAACAACATCACTGACAACAAGTCTTGATTTAAATCTACTTCCATCTTTGTCAGTTTATCAACGGTGTCAAAGAACTTGTTAGTGTGTTCGCGCACGTAACTGTTCTCTTCCATGCCTAGTTGTATGAGTTGTTCTAGAAGCATCAATTTTCTAGCGGGACCTTTCGACTGATAAATTCCTTCGAGTTTGTTCCACATTTCCTTCGAAGTTATGCACCTCTTTACTTGCTTTAATTCAGAAGCACATATTGATAAGATAATTTCCGACTTTGTTTTGTCGTCATTTTTCTCCCACGTAGAAATTTCCTTGGCACGATTTAAGTCGCCGTCGACTGGTTCCGGTTTGATTTCCTTACCGTTTACATATTGCCACAGATCGCTTTTTGTTAGCAATGCCTGCATTTGCATTTTCCAAGTATCGAAGTTCTCCTTGTTTAGCAGCTCGATTCTTGTTGCAGAATTCTTGGCGATTCACTTACACTTTTATTTATGTTGGAAATGGCAGGTTATTTATAACTAGAACAAAAAATAGATGAAACGCACGTTTAGTCCGATAACAATTCAAGAGCTTTATTGAGATGATTTTTATAATTAAGTACAAAGTACAACCGACGCGTGTCAAATTCTCTAATAGTCTGACGCTTGTCAAGTTTGGATCAGTGTAAGTGTGCTCACCACATAGTGCACGAATAGTCCGTAGAATTGGCTGCGTGTATGAAAATACGGTTGTATTATTTCCAACAACAGGCACTATAATTTCAATAGTTTGATGATCTGATATTTTTAAATTGTTATTAACTGACGCTTTAATGTTTTTATTATTTGTGATTACATAATCAATAAGTGTTTGCGGATGTTGTGTAATTCGAGTCGGGAAATCGATAATTAATTTACAATTATTGTCATTAATTACCTGTTTCAGTTCTTCTCTGTATGTTATGTTGTTTTGTTCATACCAGTCTATATTAAAATCACCCACTATTACTTTGTCTACTCATTTCAAATAATTCATCAATCCATGATTTGAATAGCTCACAAAACTGCCTTTTACTCGATGATGGTGACCTATATATTACTGACACTATAATCTCCTTTTTACCATTTATTAATCTTGCAGTTAGCTCCAAAGATCTTTATTTATTGCAACACTACTAAGAACTTCATATTTTCAATCATTTCTAACATAAATAACAACTTCACCAGTATGACTAGATATACTATCACATCTAAGAATACAATAACCTTTCAATGCTACTTCATTATCACCCACTTCCTCCAATAGATGCGTCTCCGAAAGAAGCACAAAATCATATTCCGCATTCATCACAATTTGTTCAAATTCATGTCCATGTATATTAAAATATACTAGTTTTATATACTTATGATATTGACAATTAATATTCTTTAATTGCTAGTAATCGGTCGTTTATATACTATACATTGCTTATCTGTTGCTTCATGATTAGTGTCCAATTTCAGTTTTAGCCTATTGTTTGCAGAAATACAATTTATACACTTTGCTTGATTACTTTGGCAATCTTTTTCTTCATGTTCCTCTGCACATTTGGGGCATACTTTCTTACTTGTGCACTTTCTAGCTTCATGGTTAAATCCCCAGACATTTAAACACCTTTTCACATTTAGACTATCGTACACTATGCATTTATCCCATCCCATATTTAATTTACCTTCAATTAATATTTTATCAAAATTAAATTTATTTACCTCAAGTATAGCATTATACTTATTTCGTATTTTTTGAGATTCGAAAACTTTTACCACTCTTACGTCCTTTGATATGTATGTTGTTTTGATTTTTTATCATTTGTAATATATTTCCGTTTCACTATGCTTTTCTCTCATTCCACACACCATAACTTTGGGATTCTTTAGTATTGCAGGTTGCACAATATAATTATCACCCATTTTAGACTTTAATTCAGATTCTTAGCAGGTTCCATTGGAATTCCCAATCGGTAAAACGCCCACTTCTTCTCCTCTTAAACGTAAAACATCTACGTAGCTAGCGTCTGCGACCACAAGACATAACGACTAGACGTACTAGAGAACCGAATTAACCTGACTAAACTGCCAGGAACCATTCACTCTGAGGTGGTCTAAAAATACGTGGCCCGCATAGGGTGCAACAACATGGCCACGTCCGGAGGGCCGTCGAATCAGTTCGCCCTTGTGGACCCGGACAACGCCCAGGAAAGCAGCCAAGAAGGTAAGGAAAAGCGGAACACACCTTAACTTTCCGTCGCTCCAACAAGCAACCACAAACAATTTCTCAGGTGCAGACCCAAAACATGTTACAGTTCAGCTCGCAGATGAGTCGAAGAAACTAACGGATTTGAACCTCTTCGTTGTGTGCAAAATGATAGAACACATTGCCGCAAGAGTCCAGTCCTGTAAGAGCTTGAGGGAAGGCTCCTATCGAGTCCTACTCCCATCTCAGATGGAGGCGGAAAAGCTGGTGAGACAACTGAAAGCCATTATGGGACAAGAGACAAAGGTAACCTATCACAACAAGCTTAACTCCTCCAAAGTCACAACCTACGCTCCAAACCTCAAATCGCTCTCAGTGGCTAAAATCCTCGAAGGGCTACAAGATAAAACAAAATGTTCACCGAAGTCCGAAAGATAACGAAGCCCGGCAAGTGGTGCTGCAGCTCACCTTCGACTGCTTTGCCCCCCCCCCCCCCCTCCCCAACATCTGTCGTCTACTGCTTCGAGAGGCTCCCTGTCTGTAGATGGTAGCCGGCCTCACTAAGATGCAGAAAATGCTTTAAGTTCCGACACCACGAAAGTGGATGTCACATCACCCCTGTCTGTCCTGACTGTAGACTGACCAAAGCTAGTGGCGATACTACTCACGTTTGTGAGAACGTTTACTGCATTAGCTGTAATCTGTATGGAGACCATACCACCCTAGATCCAAGATGTCCTGCCTTCGCAAGAGAGAAAGCCATCGTAAAGACTGGTGCCTCCTTCGCCAATCTCGAAACAGTCTACCTCTCTCAACTCTTCTCAGCCTGCAAAAACGGCCTCACTGTCCGACTATCCCCAACAATTCACAGATAGATAGAACGCACCAAACCACCAGCAAACAGCAACACTACATTAACAATTACAGCACAGATATATAGCAAAACCTCCCCTAGCAACACACCAACCACACAACAAAACAAAGCAAGTCTAGACACCACCTCACCCCTCCACACAAAACCATCTCCAGCTCACCTAAAACCAAAAGCTCACCCCTTCACCCTCCCTCACCCCTATTGACATTGCATTCTCTCTAATACAATCCCCAGCCACCAGATTCGACACAGACTTCGACTCACCTAACGCCTCCATCACCTTAGGTGGCACTGACGACGAGAACATGGTGATAGTTTTAGAATAGACGACATATAACCCCCTTGTATTGACCCCCCCCCCCACTCCCATGCTCAATTCCCAAGTGGTTCTGCGGAAACACCATGAAGACCTCACTGTCCTCCAGTGGAACATCTGCGGTTACTACAACAATCTAGGCAGCCTTCAGCTCCTAGTTGATAAGTTTTCTCCCGCCATCCTGGCCATCCAGGAAACGCACCTCCAAAACGGAGTCCCGCCCCCATGCCTCTCCAACTTCACGCCATTCCTGGCAAGCCACCGCACCTCCCAAAGTGACGGAGTTGGCGTGTTTGTCAGAAGCGACATCCCGGCCTCCGAACTCCCTCTAACCTCCTCCCTCACAGTCGTAGCTGTCAAAATCTCCCTTCACCCCACTTTCCATATCATTTCGGTCTATCTCACTGCCGAGGATGCTGTCACGGTAAGCGCCCTGCGATCCCTGGTGGATCAAGTCCCGAGTCTGGTGGTTCTTCTGGGTGACTTCAACGCGCATCATCCGCTGTGGAGTTCTTCCAGGGGCGACGCTAGAGGCAGGACCATAGCGGGCTAAATGACGGCGGACTCGTCATCCTGAGCGATGGTAGTCCTACACCAGAAACACCCTCACCAACATTGACCTCTCCCTCGTTTCGCTCTCCCAGATATCAAGTGGAATACAGTGAAGAGCTCCTGATGTAGTGACCACTTCCCGATTCTTTTAACCGTGGAGAGATCTCTCCCGACTGTCCGGCACATCCCGCGATACGCCGAGCCAAGGGCGGACGGGAGCAACTTTGTTAAAATGATCAAGAACTACCTAAAAACAGAACAATCTTTTTATTGAGAAGAACTTTATTTCCAAAACGACAACCGGATCTAATAATACTCCGTACAAAACTGAAGATAAATTATTTCTCTAAATTAGCTTTTGCCTTTTGGCGGAAACAACTCAGACGTGTGAAAAGAAGTTTCACTTCGGAAAAACAAAAGTGTTCGATTACACTAAGCCGTTTACTGAAAAACAAAAGTGTTTAATTACATTTAGAATTTGTGAAATGCTTTATCATCTAAAGTACGTTTATGTATAAATTTTATTTGTCGTGGGAAATGAAATTTAGGATAGAGTAGAAATTATGCAGTTTAAGGTAATTCCCAAGGTTTTATGTGGCACGTGTAGTCGGGGACGTAACTCGCTCTCTTTGTCTTTCCTATAGAAATGTATATACATTAGTCACGAAATTACGTTGCAGAATATGTGCCAAATTCTTAATCTGAACACTTGTATTCTATATACCTTGGGTGCAAAGCACGGTATACAGACTAATAAGTTATGACTATCCAGCACTATAGATTTACCATTTTCTGTGTTAGTCGATTCGCATGACTCGTTTCTTAAAAAGTGAAAAATATCAAGTTTAATATTTATATAAATTTATTTTATTGGATCCATTTAAAATATTAAAATAAGTATCATTTTACTTCCTAAACATAAAGATAAATTGAAGGAAGATTATTAGAATTGTATTCCACATTTTAATTTGACACTAACCCCATTTTTTACACTTCGTTATGATGCATTGCAAATTTGCCTTCTATTTGAGAAAAATTAACATTACCACTAATTAATTTCACTACAGAAATAATAAAAAGATCTTAAATAATCAATTAAGAGTGCAAATTATAGGTATTTCGGTCTTATTTTGCATTTTTTATCAATAAAATTTTCGTGGTACTTTGTTTTAATCCGAACTGATTTCCCTGAAATGAGCTTTAAACTAACAGGTAAGTTTATTACAACATTTTCAATGGATCCAGTGGAATAAACTTACATAAATATTTTATCAATTTTTTACCGTTATAAGAATCGATTCGTATGATGTCACACGCACTTGACAGCCCGTAGCATCATACCGTGTTACTCTGTATATCCTGGGTGCAAAAATGAAAAGAATGAAAAAGCAAAGTTAGTAAGTAGTAAATAGAAATAAGTAGATGGGAAAAAAACTTACATTTTGAAATGAAAAAGCGCAAACTAAAAAACACTTTTACACAGTTATAACTTCAAGCTTCGAGTGGATTAACTATAACTAAAATAATAATCAAACAACAACAAGGTCTTACTGCACCAAAGCTACCCTCTTAGCAACCTCATATTTGATCCGACCCCATACCAAAACAACATAGAAATGTAAAAGCGTAGGAAATTCTGCTTTGCATCAGATTATGAGTTTTAAATCAAATAAATAACCCAAGCTTGGAACTACGTTGGGTACATTTGTTCGTCTAATATATACTAGTTTTACTAGTTATGATTGAATATGCTGTTAGACATCCTCATTTCTCGTGTTAGTACAAATAATCTTTCAAATATATCAATCTGGTTATAGAAGATTATACACGACCAACGTTGTCTCACTAGGGCATTGGTATTAATTTATAGAGCCAAGTCAGGCTCACAACCCAAATATGTTCGTGGGCGATTCATTTGAAACAGCTAAGACAGTTGTAGACTGTTTTCCCCTTAGTGTTTGTGCCTAATTTACCTCGTCCCGTTCAATATATTTAATTTTAAGTATATCTAGTGCTTCCTTGCTAAGTCACCATAGCTATTCAATTATTTTTGATTAATTACTTTAAATATATAATAAAATAAAATAAACCAATAATATAAAAATATTAAATATATAAAAAAAAATACTTGTTCGTAATAGGGAAACTCATCTCATATTAGATGCTTCCACTCTTTTCCCTTTATTCCATATCTTTTAGTAGAATGCTTTTTGCTGAGCTGTTGTATCGCTGATCTTTTAAGTTCAAATTCATTTATTTTAATTAATGCCATAGCTGGACTTTTGCATTATTAGCCTAATCTCTGGGAACCACACAAAAAAAAATTGAATCATTTTGAATTTTTATATTTTTATAATTTTTTTATAGACCAAACAAGAAATTCAGGAAAAACGAATTCAAGGCTCTCTGATATTTGTAATATTAAAAAAACTAAATCGACTTGACAAAGTGCGTATTCGTGCTGGCCGCGACGCTTTGCATAAAGAAAAGTTACGAGTGGATAGCAATCGATTACAATTACAAAATCTTCTCTATGAAGCCAATCATTTGAAACGAGAAGTTCAGAGATGCTATCAATTTAAAAGTCAAGATGAAGAAATTGACCTTGTGACGGAAGATGATTTTTACAAAAATGCCCCGGAAAATATTTCAAGACCGGAGAAAACGAAGAAGGATGAACATGCCAGGCGGTTAGCACGCCTGGAATGGGAATTGCAGCAAAGAAAGGAGCTATCTACACTCTGCAAAGAGCTAACAGTTTCTAAGGAGAGTGCTGCCAAGGATATATCATTGAAAACGGAACGATTGGATTCATTAGCTCCATGCTTAGAGGCTCTTTTAAAGGCAACAAGACCATTGCAGACAGCTCTTGATATGGAGATTGAAAAAGAGTGGGAAGTACAAAAATCAGCTCGCCTATTACCGCGCCCATTATACTTAGTGTACGCGAATTTGTCAGCATATAGTGAGGCCTGTGAATCAACATTAAGTACAACTATAGAAGGTGATGAAGACGAAGCAAAACTATTAGAGGATGATGAAAACGAACGACAAGATGATGACGATAATACTAATCAGGATTCAGAAAATGAAGATAATGAAAATAATGAAAATAGAAAAAAACACCACAAAAGATTATCAAAAACGGACGCATTAGAGAATAAGAGAAAGAATTTGCTAAAACCACATCCATTAAGTGTTACTTTTAAGGTAAACTAAAATCTTCGAGACGTAAATGTTGTAATACTCTAAGAAAACTGTAATTTTTCAGCTTAAAAAGAATTCACCAAATGGACATATTTCAATTATTCTTCGATATTTTGCTTCCTTGGGCTTTGTGACAGCTAAACCTGAAATTACTATTGACAATATGGGAGTTATAGCTGGGTAAGTGTTGTAAATCATATATTTTCTCAATTGTAAATGAATAAAACTTGCTGTCCGGCTTTTTTCTTTCTAGTGATGTCATTTCTTCAGAAAGCATTCTTAACTGCCTTTATGCGGATGATTATGGAGATCAGAGTCCCAATCCAAAGACAAATTATCAAGTATGTATTTTGAGGGATTATCAAAGAGTTAAACTACAAAATAAAATTATTCTTTCTAAGTTAAATGATTGCGGATTAAATGAAGAGAAGCTTATGGAAATATTAACAGAGAAAAACTATGGAAAACCGTACAAATGGACTCAACGTCTATGTGGTCTAGAATTTGTTCAGACTAAAACAATACCAACAATAATAGCGAGCAATTGTTCAGACCATTTGGTGGAAATATCACATGAGTTGGCACAAGATTCTGTCCCGACTATAATAAAATTAATAAAATCTCGTTGGCAATCACGTTTGGGGCTTTTCAAACAAATCCACGCTCTAGAAAATAAGAACGTAGATCTGGCCGGTTCAAGTGAAGATGCTCCCCTAAGAATATCGAGCAGTCTCGTTCAATGGACACCAATCACTTGGGATGATTATACAACAAATCTTGTAACACAGAGATTTGTTGAGGAAAATCTTGTTGGCATATACGACATGTTTTATAGAGCCATCATAACACGTGGATCAGCAAAATTGGAATGTTTGATAAGTATATCATCAAATTTCCCAATAGATTCTCCATTGTGGGTATTATGTCTTTGTTGGAACGGCAAACATGATGCTACTAATAATCCCGCTTTAAGGGTAAATACGAATAAATTTTTCTTATTAAAAATAAATTAAAACTGTTGTCCACAGGATATGGAGTTTTGGGTTAATTCTTTAACAACACCGAAACGTTCATCGTCGATTTTGTCCGCACAACTAAAGCGTATAATGTCTAGTTTGGACATATTTTTAGAAACAGAAGGTCCCTTGTATAGTCCAGCAGAGTTTACTCAAGATAAAACGTTTTTAAAAGCGTTCCGAGGTCGACAACGTTCTCGCCCATATAAAGTTGTACAAAGTGGAGGAAGTGTAATTTATAAACAAATTTAATTCCTGAGTTAATAAAGATTTCCTACACTATACAAATGGCGCTTTTTGATATTGCTTCTGCCACCTTGGTGGGTAATGCTACAATATTTTCTTCTAGAAACAAAATAATTTTTACGGCATGTGAATGCTATAAGTACCAGTTAACAATTGTTACATTACAACTATTCGCGCTTAGTGAATTGTAAAAATATTAGCGAGGCAAATGCAGTAGTGCCTATACCTTTAAGGATAGTGGGGGGGGGGGGGGGCCCACCAAATTAATTCTTCTAATATGTACTAAGGAAAAAATAACATATTTTAATTATGCAAAACATGTAATGCAAAACTTTACACGAACTATTATGAGAAACGGACTAACTAATTCGGTTGGCGGAGAGTTGCTCAAAATTATGCATGCGAGCTAACGTAACCAAACAAGGGATATTCAGCAATGTACACTACTGGTATCGAGTATGTGTTCATCGTGAACGAAAAGTATCTGAGAACTGTTTTCAAACGGTTTGGTTGAAGGTTAATTGAATCTGGCGTAAAGTGTACATAAAAATAAAATTAATTTAATTGGCATCGGCTTGGTACGCAAACCCGGTTATAATTACTTGAAAATATTGTTATTTATTTTTTTAAATCTTAATATATAAAAATCCAGTCACTGTGTTTGTACACGCTATTCTCCGAAGCCGCCCAACCGGTTTCGTGAAATTTTGCGAATGTGTTTGGTTGGTTCCAGCTTGAGAGATAGGATAGTTTTGGACACCGATAGATAGCGCTGTTGTAGAGACGTAAAAAACTGCCTGACAACGCGTAGATGTGGAAAGCTGAAATTTTGTACACGGCATTTTCATAAAAATTGAAAATACATGTTCAAAAATGGACTAAAAAAACAATAAATTTGGTACGCGGTGTTTTCATAGCAATAGCAAATAAAATTTAAAAACCGGACTAACTCGGGAACCCCTTCTTGGTGTTGCCAAACAAAATTTTGGTTTTTCACTATATACATATTTGGAAACTGTCTGAGAACGCGGCGGCGTGGATAGCTCAAAATGTATCCACGGCATTTTTTAAAAGAAATGTAAATTTAGGTTCAAAAATTGGTCAAATCGGGCAAGTATTTCGTAGGGTTGCCACACAAAAATTTTTTTTTAACTATATATTTGAGCACTGCCTGGAACGGGTCGCCGACGTGGAGAACTAAAATTGGTACAGGGTGTTTTCATAGCAATAGTAAAAAAAAATTACAAAGATGGTCGAAATCGAGCGACCCCTTCTTGATATTGCCATACAAAACTTTAGTTTTTCACTATATATTTGGACACTGCTTCACGCATCGAAGTAGAGAGCTGAAATTTTGTACGCGGACCTTATTTAAAAAAGTGTAAATTAAGTTCAAATATGGGACCAATTGGGCAACTCCTTCGTATGGTTGCCATACAAAAAAGTTGGTACGTGGTGTTTCCATAGCAATGGTAAATAAAATTATAAAAATGGACTAAATCGGGTTAGCCCCTTCTTGGTGTTGCCATACAAAACATTGGTTTTTCACAATATACTTGGAAGCTGCCTGAGAGGGCGTGGAGGTGAAGAGCTAATATTTTGTACACGGCGTTTTCATAAAAATTGCAAATACAGGTTCAAAAGTGGAGCAAATCGGGCAACCCTTTCTTGGTGTTGCTATACAAAACTTTAGTTTTTCAGTATATATTTGGACACTGGCTACCGCGTCGACGTAGAGAGCTGAAGTGTTGTACATAGGCCTTTAAAAAAAGGGAAATTGAAGTTCGAAATGGGACCAATCGGACAACTCTTTCGTAGGGTTGTCATACAAAAATTACGTGTTTTACTAAATATTTGGGCACTGCTTGAGAACGCGTCTTGCGTTGCCTTTCAAAACTCTTTGTTTGCACTTTATTTAACTTTTATTTTCCTCTTTGATGTAATATTATTGGTCTTAGAAATTATATCTTAAATATGCGCTGGTGTTGTGGTTAAACACCCAGCTTATTCAAAACCCTTTTTCCTTGTGTGTAGTAGCATGGGGTATGGCTGATATGGCCCATACTCTTGATACAAACATACAAGAATATAATAGAATAGAAAAGTATTTATTAAAGAGCCTCAGCTTACCCTACGTTACAACGGTAGGTACATCGAGTATACAACAGATATTGATAATATGTCGAATGAATACAGAGCTTTAAAAATGCAACGAACAAACTCATTGCGGTAGAAAACTACTTAGGTAATGGTAATAATAACGAGTGATAAAATTATAGGACTTAAAATAATGATGATGTAGTGCAAAATACAAAAAGAAGGAAAAAGAGAGTATAATGAAGTAGAATAGAATAAGATATGATGAACTAAACTAAAATAAACTAAAATAAAATAACAAAAGTTTGATAAGCAAGATAGAGTATTTAAAGCAAAACCCTACAGTAATTGCACAGAACATAATGATACTAAATACAACTTAACAGAATACACAGAAAATAAAAGTTCAGAGAAATCAGAACTGAGCGGATTTATTTATTTTTTTTTTAACTTATTATAAAATAATTGAATAGGAATAAAGGATATGCTCATAAGAGCCCTATAGGTCTAAAAGATGAATCATCGCAAGCTCGTTGAACTGCTTAATGGAGGATGTATTCCTGATAAATTCAGGCAATGAACTCCACAGGGAGGTTCCCTGACCAAATAAACCATTGGAACCAAATCGGATATGCGTCTTGTGTGACACCAGCCTGGAGGTATTGAGAGAGCTCCATGAGAGCAATTCACATATGTATCTCGGTAGCAGGCTCCACCTGCCTTTATGAATCCAGCATAAAACCCTGTGCTCAAAGAGTTTGGTAAGGGAGCCAGCCATAAAAAGCTGCAACAACTGAGAACAATGGTAGATGTATCGCACTGGGTAGAAAGCATCATCAGCATAAAAAAATGCTGCATGATAAGAGCTGATACCAGGGACTGCCTAATGGATTGTGGCAGGTGGTGCGAGACCGCATATAAAGAGAGTGACTTGTGGCCGTCAAGTGAATTGGGGGTCCATAAGGAGGCCAAGATTCTTGACATAACTGCTCGTTAGAGGAATGATCTGGTCATATAGAAGCAGATTCGGAAATGTGTCAACAAGCCTAAGAACATTGGTTTGGGTTTTAGCAGGACTAAATCCAGAGCAT
Source organism: Dioctria rufipes (assembly GCA_963924295.1). NCBI lineage: Eukaryota > Metazoa > Arthropoda > Insecta > Diptera > Asilidae > Dioctria > Dioctria rufipes. The sequence continues at coordinate 62,362,455 of OZ002740.1, read as the reverse complement.
TGTTTAGGCACCAACTGGAAATATTATCAAGAGTAAAATTGAGCTCATCAATCAGTGACGGAAGATCGCTCATACTGGCAGCTTTATAAATCTGAAGATCATTTGTGTATAAATGGAATTTCACGTCACCCAGAACCGAGGTTATGTCATTAATGTAGACGGAAAACAGAAGCGAAGCATGTACAGCACTACCATCACTGGCAACAGCATACATATATACAACTTCAGCAGTTGTTGGTTAGTGTAATGGCCAACATATTTATTATTCAGTAAGAATTTATTTCATTTTCAGGCATGGTCAACCAATTTTGTAGAGAAAAGTAGGTATATCAGAGATGAGAGCGCTTTTATCTCTAATTGTCGTCCTCTTCTTACTAATATCAGTTTGTATGAGCAGAATTTTATTCTTCTTGACTACCGCGAATAAAGTTAATAAATAAATTAAAGCCGTTTTAATTAACTAGCGCCCATACTAGCTCAGTTATAATGTCCTGCTCTTGACAAATACTACCCCCTCTACTAATCATATATTGCCATGAAACCCAAAACTTTACGAATTTTGACGAAACACAATACTTTTTCAATTTTAAAATACTGACTCCGGAAATTTGCAGTAGACTTAACTCTATTGATTCCAACACATTGTAGTCTTGCAATAGTGTTGATGAAGACGTTCTAAGTTTTACAAAATTCTTTTTCGTATTTTCTTCTGATGTTCCCCGTGAGCGTCAGCGATTCTCTAAAACAAAACTGCCACGGTTCAATAAAGAACTGAAACTTTTTAAAAATAGAAAGAATAAATTGTGGAAAAGTTAACAATTTTCTCACATCCTATAATGAGTTGAAAGAATCGTCCTCTTCACTCCTATATTCGAAACATGCGTACGAAATTATTCAGTGACCTGTTATGGAACTATGTCGAGTGATTAACTTGGACGTGAAGTCCAGACTGCCAGCATGAGCTGACAGATCACCCGGTGGACAGCGTTGACTGCATGGAGGCACGCTAGCTCGCCTCGGCTATTGGCGGAGAGTGTGGGGAGGTTCCACGATAACCTGCCGCTGTGTCACCATCCATATACAAAAAATCTTGCCGGCCAAACCAAATGCCGTAGCACACATTCAGTCCTGAAGGGACCTTTACACTACTTACCACTTACTCAATTGGAAGCGCGGGTGGTCGGCTTCCAACGCCATTGCCCCAACCACCCTGCGATACTGTGGGCGATATAATACAGTATCCCGGTTGGCTACCTGAAAATAGAGGAGTAGTGGACCTTTTTGACCCCTACATTAACAGGGCTCCAGGAGAGTCAGGGATGAAAGAAAACTGTTTTAGCACAACATTATGTTATAAACATTATTTTATTATTGATTGACATGGTACTAATTGAAAGCCTAATTACACAGTGGCTTACGTAATAACCTAATTCACCTCATGATCCACTAGTTACAATCCTACGAATACTGATAAGCAGTAATGATTTTCCGATAAGTAGTTATATTTAACCTGATAAGCAACAATACTTTGTACGACAAACAACATTAATCATTCTGATCAACAACGATACTTATTCTGATAAACAACAGCCAATTAGAATACTAATGGCTATAATAATTAAAGAAAATGGGGCTGACCAACAAGGCCTTCCCATCTGTATTCTACTACTCCATTATTCTGGAACCTAACACTGAACTGGTGCCTAGAGAGAATATAAAACCGAACCAGCAGGACCATCATGGGCCCCCTTTAGTTGTCTGTAACCGAACAAGCGACGAATTTGTAAGCGCGTGAATTATTTAAGTACGCACAATTTCACAACTTTTAAGGTATGAAAAATAAAATTTATTTTTAAGGATTTACAATTCTATACACAAAAAAAAAAACAAAATTTATGATGAATCTGACTTACGTTTCTTAGTCCCCCGAAAGAGCTCCCTGGAAATGCTTAGACGCCGCCTGCACTCTGAAAATGTAAGATGTTATGGTATGTATGTATAAATATATATAACTGAAAAATTCTTCCTCGACCACGTCGACTGCTGGGACGGTTCACTTGCTTAAAGCAGCAAGAAGGTGGTACCCTTTTTACTATAATGCCTCATCAGGATACCTGCTTGACATGCCTAATAATTACTAAACTACCTAACCCGCTTGATATCTTTTATTCGCCTATTTATTCTACTTTCGGACAAAACAAAGACAATTCAGCCTTTTGGAGCACTTATCATTTTCGCTCAAGACTGGATCATCTTTATACGATAAACAGACACTCACTTAAAAGATTTAAATACTAATCTCCGTTGTAATTTCAATATAAAGATTTAAATACTAATCTCCGTTGTACTTTCAATAAAGATTTAAATATTAGAAGGTCGTTGTACTTTCAATATAAAGATTTAAATACCAATCTCCGTTGTAAATTCAATATAAAGATTTAAATACTAGAATGTCGTTGCGATTTCAATTCGTGCTCCAGTTACTTTGGATAATTGTTTTGTTGCCGGACTTGATGAAAATCCCCTACTTCCGCAGTCACCTAGCCATGAGGTTGCCCTTCCGGGTTTTTTCTTATTTTCCAAAGAATCCCTCGGACTTTTTGGCAACCTACACTTCACTTCTAGATGAAACATAAACATTTATTTATTTGAGTGCCCGTGCCAAAGGCACGCCAAGCGCTGGGCACATCGTAGCGAATTACATAGTAGATACATATTTTAGCAAAAGTGAACATAAACAATTCATGGTAGTGGCAGTTCAAAGCAGCCATAGAAGCATATAGCAACGTTAGAGCATCAAAAGAAAAGTTACATAGTTACATAGTACAATAGCAAACTAATAAGAAATGAAATGAAAACATAGCAGATGCAAATTATAGCAAAACCTATCATAAACAATTAGTAGTAGTGGTTGTTCAAAGCACGCATTGTAGCGTAGATTAACGCTGGAGCAGCAACAGAAAATAATGTACTAACATAGTAATAAGAATGAAAATAATGGCAAAAATATAAAAATTTGTAGTATGATTTACAGTATGATTTGTGGTATAATACAGCATGTTGCCTGGAAAATAGATAAAAATAAACAGAATGGCGGCAAGTGCTAGAGGATCTTAGAGACTAAACTGTAAAAGTGTTGTAGGTAGCTAGTGAACACTGAGTACTTAAGCCTGAACTTAAAATTAAACTTAACTATGTACATTAAACAAAGTGTAGTAACCAATGAGCACTCATGGTTAAGACTCGAGATCACTATCTATATCAGACAAAATGAATTACCATTTAGTGTAGTTAAACAATAAGCACATATGGTTGAACTCGAGACTAAAGAGTACTTAGGTCTGAGTTTGAATTTGAAATTACCCTTAAATTTATACATCAGACAAAGTGTAGTAACCAATGAGTACCCATAGTTAGAATTTGAATTTGAGATCACTATGTACATCAATATGTACATCACTATGTACATCAAACAAAATGAATGAGCACACACTGTTGAACTTGAGACTAATTATAATTATGACTATGTACACTAACCATATACATCAGACCAAATACATCTGCGAATCCCTGTTGGTTATTCGAATGACTTTACCTGAATTGATTTTACTTGAGTTGATTTGACTTGATTTAATTGAATTTAGTTCGATTTAATTTAACTGAGCCTGATTTGATTATAGGGTTGACATATCTGACAACTGATTAAATTATGCGTATAGAAAACCGCACTCAAAGCAATTAAGTTGCATTGAGTGGAAATTTGTAGGATGACGGGTGGCTTGTGAGGAACGATCTTATAGATGATAAAATAGAAAATGCTAACCTCTATACTACATTTAGGAAGTCGATAGCTGCTGACCTGAACGAGTTCAGCGAGTCACTGAACCTGGCTTCATCCGTCATCTGATTCCAGATAGTTGCCCCACGCAGGAAGATGTTTCTTCCTCCATATTGCGACAGTGCCCTTGGTAAGACAATTCTAGACCGGTTTAACATGCTCCATTTGATCCGTTCTACCAGGTAGCCTGGCAGTAGACCACGTCTGGCCTTGAAAATCAACATCAAGACACTGAGCTCGTACATTTTGGCTAGTTGACATGGGATAAGCATTTCGAGGAGACATGCGGGCACACGTGAGCCACGCCTGAAACCGAAGACATATCTGGCGCAAGCCATGAAAGCACGGCACAGTTTATTAAGGTTGCCGCAGGAGATTGGGAACAATACCACATCTGCGTAGAAGAAGTGTGGCAAGACCAGAGCAGTGAAAAGTCTAGTGCGTGTTGTCCCATCTAGATGTTGTGATGCTGCGTATAGTGTACGCAAGCCATAATACACTCTAGAGCATATTTTGTTGATCTGATGTTCCCAGGTGAGTCCGGGATCCATGAGCACGCCTAGGTTAAGCACCGCCTTCCTGGACAACTCTATATTGTGACCCAATAAATGCAGTGCAGGAGGGTCTGAAGAGTTAGCCGCAATCGACGGACGAATGGAATAGATTATGGCTTGTGTTTTAGTTGGATTAAGGGATAACCCGTTATTAGTTGACCAATCAGCGATCCCATGGTCCTGTTAATGACCACGCATCACTAATGTTGCCTCTAGGAGCACCACAATAGATCTGGAGATCGTCTGCGTATATGTGGAAGTGTACATCAGTCAGCACAGTGGTGATGTCATCCATGAAGAGTGTAAATAGGAGTGGCGCCAAAACAGCCCCCTGAGGGACTCCTTCCACCACTGGCCTCATGGACGAGTATGTGCCATTACTGTTTACCAAGAAATATCGGTTACTCAAATAATGGCCAATCAGTCTACAAGCAGTGGCGGAGAACCCAAAACTGTTACTGAGCTTAGCAAGTAACAAAGAGTGAGGGACCGAGTCAAAGGCCTTGCTGAAATCTAGAAGGACGTGAATTACGTCGTTACCCCTATCACATAGGTCACGAATGCCCGCCGTTACGTCAAGGAGAGCTGTCCCTGTTGAATGATGCCTCCTGAGGCCTGACTGAAATTTTGAGAGTAGATTATGAGAGTCAACATGCTCTGTGACTTGATCAGCAATGATAATCTCCAGGACTTTGGAGATCGTTGGCAAAATGGAAATTGGTCTCCATTTGGAGATGTGGGATGGAGAGGTGACTTTGGGGATTGGAGTTATTAGACCCACCTTCCAATTATTAGGAAAGTGTGAGGATGTAATTAATCTGTTATGTTTTGTTCTTTTTGTTTTCTTGGGTTCCTTTTCAGATTTTTCACGATGTAATTCTGGCCGTCTTCGCAGTTCCCTCTCGAGTTTCTCTAGGAATTTCTTTTAATCTACCTCTCTCTCCGATTACTTATAATTTTTTCTTACCTCTTCAATTTTACAAACTTCTCTGTTCTTTTCCCTTTTTGTCTTCCTTGATTAGGCGATGACTTCTTTAAGTCCCAAATCTTTTTTGATGTTCTTGAAATCGTTGCACTAAGTCTTTTTTTCCGAAACTTGCTTTACGTCGTTGACGCTCAAACGAATCCATAAAAAAAATGTCTAACATCCATCTCTTCTTCTTCTCCCTCATTCGGGTGCGTTCGGCGCGTATAGATCTCCATCCATATAGGAAACAGCCCGCGCCCACCTCATGCTGCTAGACTCAGTGTAGCATACTGCTGCATGCAGTATGCTACGACCATAACAGACCCTCGTACATATATTTTCTTTTGTTATGATCGCAGCGTGATGCAGGCAGCAGTACGCTACGTGTATGCGCTGACGATAGCAGCAGTGCTCACTTGGTGCACATTGCGATCGTGCTGCCAATGTTCCCACGTTAGACGCTGGATGGCTGACGGCGAACGATTCGTGAAGAAATATCAAGAAGAGAGTGTAGACATATTTCTTTTGAAATTACGCTCGTGGGAAAACTAAAATTACCGTGTGGATAGAATTATTTTTATGTACTGAAATTCATCCTACTTGCTTAACGAGTGGTGATTCTGCTTAATCTATTGAAGTCTTATACCTCTCGACTCGTTGACTTTCGCACTGCAATTTCTGCAAAATACATGAGGAGAAGAAAACCGCGTGTGAATTAAGAGTGTTGCAAAAGGTGGAAACGTAAAAAAAAATCGAAGAAAAACCATATATAAAAAAATATTTTCGCTGCATCAAAACACGTAGCAGTTTTTAGATTTCCCAGTGTTCTCTCGCTGGAAAAAAATAGAAGAAAAGGGGAGATACACGCAGAAGGATTTGAGAAGTGCCTGTCGCTGCAGTTGAGCAGAAGAAATTCCCAGCGGGCAAATCGCAGTTTATCACTAACGAATGCCTAAGGTTATTGGTGATGATTCTTACACATAGACGCTGTAAAAGAAAAATAAGCGAATCCAGGAAGGGAAATCCGTGCGAAGTCTGACAATCGATGTAGTCATGTTCCAGTAGAGTCAAAAAGCACCAAAGGTCAAGCTACCGCATAATAATAGGTCTATAAAAGTCAGTATGTATTGATTAATATCAAATTTTTAAAGCAATAATTCAAGCAAGTTCTCCTGACATAGCTTAACTATATAAATAATCATGCAAGCAATTTCATTAGCCTTAGCTTAAGTTATTACCAAGAGTAGGTAATTTTGGTAGCCGCCGCGCTCCGTCAGTTTTATGGACCGAGAACGAAGCATTTACCTTTCTTCTAGTCGTAGCACCAAGTTCTTTAACCGTAATTAGTTATAGATTGTTTAATACTAAATTTCAACTATAATAAATTTGCCCTAGCTTAAATTTTACAGCAGTAGTCGTATTAGCGTGCTGTTAGTTGGTTCCAAGGAACGGTATACTACCGATTACAGATATTCATGACAGCAGATAAGAATAATGACTGACGAGATCCTGAAAAAGACTATACCAGTAGGATCTAGTGAGCTGATTTATTTTAAGTACATATCTATATTATATATTTAAACTAAACGCGTATGAAATTGAAAAGTACGTTGGATTCGCTGTAGATGGCAGAGATATCAGAATCGTATAACCGTCTGCGAAGCAGACACCTTTTCAGAGGGATCCATAAAAATTATTAAATTATTAAATACGAACATACAAAGAATCAATTCAATTTCCATGTGATATGAGCGAAGAAAAATTTTGTTTTTTTTTCAATTGCATCAAATCTATTGAGTGAAAATGAATTTATCGTGCGGTAAATGTGAAAAAAGTCTCAGCAGAAATGATAACGGATATTGCGGGAAGCAGTTTCATGCAAAGTGAATTGGCCTAACAGAGCACATAGCCAATGCAATAAATAACAACAATAACCTAAAATATGTATGCGATGAGTGTGATAACGCAATAATAGCAGTGTCTAGCAAAATTTAAAATGTTTTAATACCAATTAGTGAAAATAAAGAGTTTATAATAAGACAAGAAGAAGATATAAAAGCTCTTCTTAAAAAAGTTCAAAAGATAAATGATGAAAGTATAGGTGTTAAAAACGATTAAAAAAAAATGAGGAATAAGAATAATGATGAAACTTATGCTGACCAACTTAAGAAAGGCAATGAAATACCGGTATTGATCAAACCTAAAGAAACACAAGATAACAAAGAAACTAGGAAAGAAGTGAAAGATGCGGTTGATCATAAACAATTATCTCTAAAAATTAGTCGTGTTTCAAATAGGCAATAGAAATTAGGTGTGAGAACAAAGAGTCCGTCGAAATAGTTGAAAAGAGGTTAAGAATAAAATGGGTGATAAATATAATATCTGGTAAATCATTAGAAATACGTAAACGTAAAATTTTTGTGTGTGGGTTACGTGAAAATCTTGGGAATGATGATATTATAAAAGCGCTCGAAAATCAAAATAGTATAAAGAGTGTGTTATGGAACTATGTTGAGTGATTTGGCTTGGACGTGAAGTCTCGACTGCCAGCATGAGCTGACAGATCATTCGGCGGACAGCGTTATTTGCAGGGCGGCACGCTAGCTCCCCTCGGCTATTGGCGGAGAGTGTGGGGAGGTTCCACTAAAACCTACCGCTGCCGCCTGCCACATACAAAAAAATGTGCCTACTTACAAAAAAGAAAAAACGCCGGCACACATTCGGTCCTGAAGGGACCCTTACATCACTTACCTACATCGCGTGGGAAGGCGCAGATGTTCTGCCTTCCATCGCCGTTGCCCCAACCAAACTACGATACTGCGGGCGATATTGAACAGTATCCCTTGGTAGACCTGAAAAGAGAGAGGATAGCGGACCTAGGCGACCTTCATGCGAGAGGGCTCCAGGAAAGTGAAAGGAGAAATAAAAGAGCTCACAGCACATTACGTTATAAAAATTTTCATTATAACCGACATAATTATTAATATGTATACTACCGATAAAGGAAATAGGATATCTTATAATTTATACAAGAATTCTAACTACTCATAGTGGTTACAGCTTTCTTCTTTTCGTAATAAAGAAAAATTTGTACTAAAACTATTAAGCTAGAATTTATGACGTTCGTAATGTGCCAATGAAACGGTACTCGTGGGCTGGTACTAATTCCCGAAATTGGAGACAAAAATATAGTCTTTCTTACTGTGTACAGTTACTGTGTGCATATTTGTTAGTAATGACCATTAAACAAAATGATTAAATTCAAGGTTTCCATTGTCTGGACTATGATAATATGTATAGATATAATAAACTAAATATATATTATAACAGGGCACCATTATTCCATGGAATACTTAATAATTTCATATAGGTATTCCATTTCTCTCCAAATGTAAATTCTCAAAATATAGGAATTCTCGGATTGCACAATTCCTTAAATACTTAAAAGATTATTAAAATGGTCTAACATCGATCTAATGGAAACCATTCTAAAAACAAACTGCTCAAAATTTCTTATATTACACACTGACTAACTATTCTTCACCGATATATATACATATATAAATATAGTAAGCAATCCATTTTATAAGTATGAAAGTGTAAGAGCAATATTTTCAAACAAAAGTAATGGAACGAAACTTATATCTGTTCTTGTTGCGGGTGTTTTCCCCGAAGAGGCGCCTCCTTGGAAGTTCCGCTATGCCACTGCTTACTTGCTAAATGTAATTAGTATTTAAAAATTATAACTTTAAAAAATGTATAAAGGTCCATTGACGTAGATGACCTCTATTCACTTCAATTTCAACCTTATTTACTACAGATTGCCGATTAGTTGTAGTCTTAATAACATCTTCTAAATGATTTTTTACTGTCTTCTATTCTACCGTTCTAATCTTTAATTTTTTTTCTTTTTCTACAATGGATGCCGACATATCAATCTCCTCTTTTTCATTTAATTTTAAACTGCGCACAGATCCTACACTCGAGGCAGGTGTACCTGCCTGAGATTTTCTCGTTGATGTTGACTGTCCACTTGATCTTGTATTCAAGGATAATCTAGACGTTAAAGCAGAATAGTAATTTGGGAAACGTCCAGTTAATGCTTTTTCAACTTGTGACAGTGGCTCAGCATCTAAAATAAATTTAACGCTTGATGTGTTTCTGTTCAAATAGCTCGCAGTTATTTCTCGTTGGTTTAAGATAAAAGAAAGAGGATTATCTTGTAAATTTAAATATCTCAATGACACTAATGTATTCAGAGGGAGAAGATTTACATGATCCAAGAGTAGATTACTAGACAAGTCTAGTTCAGTGAGAGCTTCTAGTCGTGAAATTCCTCTAAGATCTTCTATGAAATTAATGCTTATGATCAAAACTTGTAAACGACGTGATGCTTCCATATGAAAATTGGGCAATACGTTCAATCGATTAAAACGCAAATCAAGAATTTTAAGATGTGGAAACCACTTAATTACCTCAATACTTGTGAGCTGATTATAACTTAATATAAGATGTTGTAGCCATTGTGCAAACTCTAAAGAAGAATCGACGTTCTTTAAATTACTATAACTGAAATTTGCTGTCTGCAATTCATTCCAAACAAAGCCATTGGGATTATCTCCGCCACAGTATGTGATTATATCTTCTACCGAATTCAGGCTTCTATTACAAATCAAATGCTGTAATTGTGTACACAATGGTTGAATACCAGTTATTCGCTTTATATGTATTTTATGCACTTCTAAGCGTCGAAGTCATGTAAATTTTGATATATCTATTATGCCTTCGAAACTTTCATCACCAGGGAAATGGCAAATGCAGAGCAAAAGAGTTTTTTGTACAAAATCATGCACCAGCTGTAAATCTCTAATAACATCTGATCGTGAATTGTTGGCTTTACGACTTGAAATGATGAGGCGAAGTTAGATCTGCCGCATCGCTCAATACTTTGTCGCCGTTATCCCATAATAATTTTGCCAGACTTTTGTTGAGAATTTGCAATTATATTGAACTACAGCCCCGCTACGACCGGCGAGATGCAGATGCTGTCGGACTCTCGATGGTGTTTCACCCCGGTGCAGGTGGCGGATTTTCTTGTGCGGGGCTGTTTTTCTTCCGATGTCTTCGGATAATTATGATTTCACTTTTTCTACGTCTTCACTGTGTCAAAGGTTTGACAAGACAGAGACGATTGTCTTCTTCTCAACCAACAAAGAGCTCTTCGCTTTTGGGGTGCGTTCGGGCTGTCGGTTTGGCAGCACGGCGGCATACATGCTGCAGTACGTCTCATTGTAGCATTCTGCTATATGCATTCCGCTACGACCATGACAAGTGGGGCTAAAGTAGTAAAAGTTTATCAAGCAAGGAAGAACGGTCGTTTAATAAATAAGTTTAATGCGATTATAGAACTCGACGATGAATTATGGCGGAGGGCCAACTAAGCATAGGATGGGACCGATGTTACATGTATAAATAAATAAATGTGAAGAGATGTTACAAATGTTGGGGTTTTAATCATGAAGCTGGAAAATGTCAGAACAAAAAGGCTTGTCCAAAGTGTGCAGAAGAGCACGATGAAATAAATTGCGGAAGCCATAGTGAAAAGTGTATTAATTGTGTCAGTGCAAATTTAAAATTGAGCCTAAACCTTTCAACTGATCACGATGCAAGGAGCAGAAACTGCCGGGTATATGAAAGGAAATTCAAAATGGAAGCATATAAGGTATTATTCTAGCAATTAAATGAATGCAAATGTATATGCCTGAATGTGCAAGGACTGACAGGTAATTTGGATGAATTAGTTGAACATATCTTAAAGCCACAAAAATATCACATTGTTGTGGCTACTGAGACACATTTAACTGAAGAAATAAATGATTCAGAAATTAATGTAAGTGGATACACCACATTAAGGTGTGATAGTGAGTCCAGACATACGGGAGGTTTAATAATGTAATTTAGAGATGATTGGAGGTGTGAAAAGATATACTATAGGTAATAGTGGATCGAAAGATTTGGAGGATGTCTGTTTTGGTTAAATATGATGTATTTACATTTGCTTTAGGTATAGTATATCGCTCACCAAGCTCTCCAAAAAGACTCTTTTGTGACCTTATAGAAGGATACATTGATGACTTAAAAGATCTAAACAATAATGTACTTATAGCTGGTGATTTTAACATAGATTGGTCAAATAACTCAGATTTATATAAAAAAGACTTAGAAAAATTAATTATTGACACAACTTGAAGCAAACCGTTATCGAATACACAAGAATTTGCAATACATCCAGAACTTTAATAGATTATATTGTTACAAATTTTAATTTGATACAAACTATAATTGAACCAAAATTTAAAATATCGGACCATGAATAGAAGCTACGATCTTTTTCGGTAACGCAAAAGAAAAGGTATTGCCTGTAAACAGAATAAGATATTTAAAATAACCACACCCGTTTCTTTTGATGGAGCATTAATTTCTGATTCACCGTCACTAAACATTCTTGGCATTAATATTTCCAGTAAGTTAAACTGGACAGATCACATCTTCTCTGTTGCGAAAGAAGCATTGAAATGTCTTGGATTTCTGAAAAGGTGTAAGAAATATTTCAGCCCATCAAATCTAGCGCTCTTTTACAAGTCCTATATTAGACCTAGAATGGAATACAACTCCCATATATGGGCCGGGGCTGGTCGCATAGCCTTAGCTTCATTGGATATTGTCCAAACGAGAGCCTTCAAGCTCATTGGCGATTTGGGAATAACTTGTCATATCGACTCACTCGAGCATCGCCGCAATTTTGGATGCCTTTCGCTCCTTTATCGCTATATGTATGGTCAATGTTCTGATGAAATATCTAGTCTAATCCCTTATAGAATGATTCCTGCACGCAATACTCGCGCTGCAAACCGCGCACATTCTTTAACCCTTCAAATTACTTTCGGCCGTACAGTAAAATTCCGTGATGCTTTTTTCTCCCGAACAGTGCGAATGTGGAACAGCTTACCATCTTCTGTTTTCCTTCAGGCATACAATCTGCGGAAGTTTAAGGGCGACATACTATACATCGGCACCTCCGCCACTCTCCTCATACCCCCTAATCCTTTCGCTATCTCCTTCCTGCCTTCCATCATAGGGTATCCCCTGAGCTTGGCTTAATAATATAAAAAAAAAATATGAAAAAACAAAATTCTTACGCGAGCTTGAAAGAAGTGATTGTGCAAGTGCGGTGGGCATGAATATACATAGATATTAATATTGATAACATGAAGGACTGTGTACGTGAATTTGATAGTGAATTTAAAAGAATTGTTAGGTGGTTTAATATGTGAGAAAGTAATGCGAATTTCTGTCAACAAATGGTTTGATGATAGTTTAAGAATGAAAAAAAAAATAAAAAAATGAGGAAATATGAAAAAGCTATTTTAACTAATGATGAGGTTGATTGGATTGAATATAGAGTATGTAGAAACCATTACACTAATATGTTAATGCAAAAAAAGAGTGAATTTATTAAACGAAAGATATCGAACGCAAATGATCAAAAAGAAATATGGCAGGTAATTAAAAATTATGTTCTGAAGAAAGAAAATGTGTCAACATTTAAAGTGATACAATTTGGGAATTATGTGAGTGTAGAAGATAGTGAAATGGCAAACAAGCTGAATCATTGTTTTATACAGAGTGTTAGAGACATAAACAATGACATCGATTTCGTGCAATATGATAACTGAATCGTTCAGGCGGAATCAAGATTTATATTTAGAAATGCAACTATTAATGATTTAGAAAGAGCGTGCAAGAAATTGAAAAATAAAAGGGATCTTAATATGATAAGTCCGAAAATGATATTGGATAGTGAGATGTGATGGGCCCCAAATTAATTAATATAATAAATTGATCATTCAATTCAGGAATTTTCTCTGATATATGGAAAGAATCTTATATTGTTCCAGTGCAAAAAATAAAAAATTCGGCAAAATGTGAAGAATTAAGGCCCATAAACATGCTTGAAACATTAGAAAAAATAATGGAAAGGATAGTAAGAAGTCAGCTTGAAGAATATATAGAACTAAATAATATTCTAACAGAGCAACAGTTAGGATTTCGTAAAAATCACTCATGCGAAACGGCTATAAACTGGGCATTGATTCGACTGGAAAGAAGATATAAGCAAAGGCAGGCACGTATTCTTAATATTTCTGGATATGAAGAGAGCTTTCGAAACCATAGACAGAGATATCTTAATAAGAAAACTCAGGCGATTTGGGATACATGGAAAAGAGCTAAAATGGTTTAAATGTTATTTGACCAATAGATTTCAAAGATGTAAAGTAAATGGAACAAAATCGGAAAAACTATTAAATATATTAGGAGTTCCTCAAGGATCAATACGGAGAGCGTTGTAATTCATACTATATATTAACGATATTAGTGCGGTATTAGAAAAATGTAAAGTGAAGTTATTCGCGGACGATGTCTTAATTTACCTTAGTGCAAAAGATGACGTAAGATCTACAATTTTGTTTTGAATTCTCGTTACTCTATTGTTAATTTGATCACTGTAAATTGTAAAATTCATGACATCAAATATGTGTTAGTAGGTCAAACTGATTGGAATGAGTCTGGTTAAACGGACATTAGTTAAACAGATTTTTTACAAAGCGGTCGAACTAAAGAATTCATCCTAGTAAACACACGGTGTCTTTTAATTACTTTCGCTCCTTTTTTGTATAGGCATCAACGCGAGTATTGCATATTTCTATCTCCGTTCGGCTACTTGAGTTATCAATCTAAGGCGTTTACTTTCTTTGCGCTTATTAGTGCTTATTTGGGACTTACGCGTTGTGTCGGTACAAGAACCTCACTTAATCACAGCAAGCTCACGATAGAGGATCGTAAGCATTACTATTTTATCGAGAGGACTATCAACTTACGTGCGGTATCGGTACAAGAGCTGGACACAGCCCCAACAAGCTCATTCACGATACAGGTATCGTGATTCAATCTACATCAGGATAAAGAAATTCTGATTTACACCGTCATTATAACCGGCAACATGTACGAGTATATTACGCACAGTTGCTAAAATTCAAAATTTCGACCTATTATACCCTGGTCCAGACATATAATTGCCCTTTAACTACCTTCTCCGGGGGTATTACTTTCCTGTTAGAAATAGAAACTTCTTACTTTGATACACGGATAATATCAAAGTTATCTACATATTACAATTTAATATGATTATTCCATCTGCTTACGTCGTATCACTTATGCTTTGTTATTTTAAATCTCGATCTGCTAAGAGATAAGCAGGCATAAACACAGAAATTTTGTTTCGGTCCTTATCACAATTCACAGGCGACACATATTACACTAAAAAGATTTTTTAGAATTGGTTCAAATTGTTCGAACTGGATCAAATATTCAGTTCTTTGTAGTACTGCCAGCAGGAGGCCAGACGTCAGTAACTAGTTAACTACATAGTTAAGGTATTAGAAATGATCATGGTGGTAGAGTAGAGTTTTAACGTTTCTCTAGATTTATATTTAGATGTATGGAGAAATATCTTGTGTGAGTCACCGTTCAATTTATTCCCTTTCTAGAGTTAGACTGTTAATGAAGCCTAGGACAATTTTGGGACTTTGGTTCTACACGTTTGGTGGATGAAAAGCATGTTCAAAGTGGAGTAATCTCCGCCTGGCCAATACTTCGCACATGCTGAGCAGGTGCTCGAGGTTTCATGAGCACCCTGATAGAAGCGGCAGGATGAAGTCTCAGCCAAGCCCACCTTGTATAGGTGAAACCTCAATAGGCAATGGCCTGAGAAGAGCTCTGTAATCATTTTGAGCTCTGTTCTCCTAAGAAGCAGGAGTTCTTTTGTTTTTCTGCCAGAGGTGTTGATAAACTTTTTTGCCTGACGAAGTCCCTGTAGCCTTTCCCAATTAAGGGGGGTTACCACCAAAAAAAGCTCACGATTTCTGTTCGCAAAAGCTTAGTGAACATAAACGCATAAAAGTATGAAATTTGAAAATTGAAACAAATCACTATATTTAATACCTACATGCAAAGCTGTATGGTGCTGTGATATTCGTCTGTATTGTACTCTAAAGCATGTCGGGCGTCTGCACAGCAGTAGGGTAGAATCACTGACTTATAAGTCAGTGGGTAGAATTGCATAGGCATGGAGAGATTTTAAATTTGGCTGTTGGAGTTTTCTTAGAAATTTGTTGAGGAGCAGGCAAGGAGCGAACGAAATGTATGCGCTCTGTGCTGTTGATCAGACACTATTCCGTGTAATTTGTCTGGCACTTTTTATTGCTTGGGCAATTTTATTTTACTGAAGCTCTTCCGAGAATTCTGACTTGTAATATACCATATAATTTTTGCAATGTTCACACGTCTTCAAATTATCATTTTATTAACTAGATAGCCCAAGAACTACTTTAGAGAGTGATATTTGAATTTATGTACCAACAACACAATTTTCAGGTTGAGCTATGTCTGGTAGATTTCTATACAATTTTATCTCTATCTCTATCCTCAATTTTGTTCGCAAAAAATTTTGCATGTTTCAAGAAACGCAATTCAACCAGATGAGCCTAGTCGGAGTTACTAACTGGGAAAGATTAGCAATATAGCAAATAGTGAATTCTTTTCTGCGACTCAATGTTAACACTGCCATCAAATCTGCCATTCTCGTGCTCTTTTCTTCCATACTGACCTCGTTTCTCGTTCTCTTTTCTTCCCTACTGGTGTGGTGGTGACGGTGGTTACACCGAGTCGCAGAAAAGAATTCACTAAACGATAAGAGTGTGCAACGATTTCAATAAAAAAGGAATATTTAAAAAAATGTAAAGCAGGTAGGTAACTGCCACCACTCGTTTTGTTTAGAGGGATGTCGGCTGTAGCCCTAATCCCCTTATATACTAAATAAATAAAGTATTTAGTATATAAGGGGATTAGAGCTACAGGCGACATCCCTCTAAAAAAAACGAGTGGTGGCAGTTACCTCTGCGGCCACTTGGAAATACTGTTTTACATTTTTTTAAATATTTTTTTACCTATAGCCATAATAGAACTGGCAAAAAATTTCTTGTCTCAAAAGCAAAAATGAACAAAATACCAATGATAAAAATTAAAATATTCCGGGAAATCTACACACATTCATATACCTAATGCAGAAAATAACGGCACACAACACACTCTCCAAGCATGCAGCTACAGCCCGCTGAGCTTTCAAAACAAATGAAAGCCTTCCAAAAGCACATTACTCCATCTGACGATGATAGAATGAATTGAAAACGCCAAATTGTATGCAAAATATAATAAAAGAAGAAATTTTTTCCGTTACAATCATTAACATTATTGATCTTTGTTACAAATTGAGCTTTCTTTGAAATAATATCATAATTGTGATAGTTATTTGTCTCGGAAAATAGCAACTTTCAAACGAATATATATTAGTAACCAAAATTTGTTGACTGGTTTTCTTTCCGTCACTGCCTCTTCCAGCCCAAGATCTTCCATACTCAAGTACAAATTTATCTATTTAATGTACCATTATTAGGTTTTTTTGATGTACTAAACTTTGCAAATTTCATGAATTGTAGAGTTTTCTAAAGCTAATTAAATACATATAAAACCCCGAAATCTTTATTTTTGACACGTAATTACCTAAATTTATGCATTTTCTCTAACTACGTGCAATTTTTATCATGATAGTACGCACAGATTTGCAGCAAATTTGTATTAACTTTTCGGGTTTTTTAAGATTTCAGTGGTAACCTCCCTTAAGGGAATTTCGATTATTCAACCTGCTATTCAGGATAGCACTGAGGTAACACTTTGAAGTGCCACAAAATGTCTCTGGTCCGACAAAGGGGGTTTCCGCTCCTCTTTTGGATAGGTGGTCAGCAATTTCATTGCCTTTACGGCCGTTCAGGTAGGTACGCACATTAACGTTTCTCGAAAGATGTATACAATATAAAAAGGAGCACAAGTAAGGCTCATTTCAAGCAGCGATGGGAGGCAGATCTGATGGTTGAGTAAGGATTAAAGGTGGACAGAGGATATGTGGCGTTATGCCTTATGATGGTAAAGAGGAAGTATATATTTATATAAATCAATGGCGCCCTTTAACTCCGATCGTGGAGTCTTGTAGTTAACCAAATAATTTCCAAGTGAAATTTCTATCACTGACTCCATAAGATCATTCAATAAAATTCGCAAGTGTCATCGGGACCGCGGGAACACAGTAAATGTGTGAATAAGTAATTGAAAGCTTCACTAAACAGTGAACAAAAAAAAAACAAAACTGATGGAAAATTCCAGTTGTATGCATTCTGCATAGCACACAATACACTTTTCTTCATCCATCCACATATGTTACTTAGCACATACGAGGCCAATATCTCTAGAAAAATTAAAATTCCGGTATCATCTTAATCGGTTAGAAACATTTGAACTCTCCTTGTGTATAGATGGCACCAGTATTTGACCGGTAATAATAAAAATTAGTGCTAAAAGTATTTATTTAAAAAAAAAAACTTCAAATTTATACTTGAATTTTAAATAAATACCCTATTATGTATTGAAAATCAAAAATAAGATGGCATTTGATGCTTTAAATGTTTCTTATTTTAATTTGAACTTTAATATTTATGGATGTACCTAAAATTGACCATGAATTGCAGTAATTGACCAGTTTTTCAATTTTAAATTCTTTTAAACTTTTAAAAACTAAACAAAACATTCAGAAATTCAAATATTTGTTGCAGATACTATATTTATTTATTCTCAGTCTGTAATTATTCTTTGCATTTTTTAACACCTCTATTTAATTTGTTTTCTTTAGCTCTTTCTTGTTTTTGTTTTCGTTTCTCTGCGCGATTGACATTTTGTGCTTTTTTATCTGTTTTCTCGTTATCTTGTTTTCCCAATAGTTGATTCATTCTTTGGAGGAACTGCATCAGGAAGTCGTACTTTATTACTTGTTCTTTTATTTTGTGAGGATGACTCAGTAGGCAACCAAAGTACATTCGCGAAAGCTCGACTGATATGTGAGCCTGAAGGAAGCTCCTGCGGCTGGTTCAGTTGAAGAATTTAATGTCACACTCATAGTATTGGATTCTACCTGGGGAGGAAATAAAGTACCGATTTCGTGGTAGTTGCACTATTCAATTTAACTTAAGAGAACGAAACTAGCCAAAGTCCTTAAGAAATATATCTGTTGAGTACATACGATGTGTATGCATATGGAAGTACAGATTAATAAAATGTAAAATAATAAGATATTTTTAACCGACTTCATAAAAAGAGGAGGTTCTCAATTCGACCTGTTTCGTTTTTTATGTTTGTCCAGCAATCGATTTCGATGATTCTATTTTCAAATGAAAGAGGATCATCCATCGCTGGCTGTATTCTAATTTTATTAATCGACTTAAAAAAAAAAACTTAAAAAAGTCTACTTCAAAAAGCTGGATTAAAAAATCCCAGTAAGAATAATAAGTAATATAGGAAGAAATATTAAAAAGGAAAGTGTCACTTGTGTGTAATAACCGGCCAAGTGTGAGTCGAACTCGCGCACGAAGGGTTTCGTATTCGTACCATCGTACAAAATTTAACACTATGTACTTTTTATTTATTTTTTCAAATGAGAGTAAGCGTCATGTGAAAAAATAATGCTGTCATTTGAAAAAAAAATACTTACTTTATGATAATAATAATGAATAAGAATAAAACGAGGAAAAAACGCTGAAAAAATCACGTTTTTTGTATTATTATTTGTTGTTATAGCTGCAATAGAAATACACACTCTGTGAAAATTTCAACAATTTCTACCTGTTACGGTTCATGAGAATACAACCTGGTGACGGACGGACGGACACCGAAAACTTAGTAATAGGGTTCCCGTTGTTACCCTTTGGGTACGGAACCCTAAAAAGGCAATATAAAAATTCCAGGAACTAAAAAGTAAAATATATTTTTTTTATACTGAAGAAAACTACTTTACTCAAGTGGATTAAAAAACTTAAATCGGTCGTGTTAATGGCTGATTTACATTACTCGAACATGCGATTTTACTGAGAAAGTGAGTGAGAGGGTGTTATTACTTTGCACTGTTAGAAAAAAAGGAAGAGGTGATCGACTGTCAAAGCATTATTTCCCACTATTTTATAGCGAAGTGTCACTTGTGCCATTTCATTCAATTTGTCAATTGCATAAAATAGTTGGACGTTTATGCTGAAGTTCAAAATCGGATAAAAAAAGGGCACTATTTTCAAGAACAATACAGATACAGAATACAATAGAGAATACAAAATATTCCCTTTAAAATATTGAGACATTCCATATTTAAAAATTTTTTAAAAAATTTATAATAACTTTATAAAAAAAATGTTAACAATTTTTTTAAAAAAATTGTAAAAAAAAAAACAATTTAAAATTTTTTAAAAAATGTTTAAAAATTTTTAATAAACTTTGACACATTCCAGCGGATGTGCTGTGACTTTCTTCAAATATTTTTAATTTGTGTGCGTGTAAACAAATATATTCGTACCCGCTTGTAGTTATATGTATGAGTTTACTGCCACAAAATATACTTCCGGCTAGAACTTTTTGTGGCTAATTATGGCAGTAAAAATTTCCCCTTCGTCGGGGAATTTGACATTTAACTCAGTAAAATTTTGCTGGATTATCTTTTGTCCTTATCGCTCTAAAGTATTTTCAGATAAGGGGAAACGACTTACTCTGTTTTCTAGCAATGTTCGAGTAATGTAAATCAGCCATTAGGCGCCGCGTTTTAAAAACTTTGTTGCTTCGGCTTTGAGTAAGGGTACGTGCACAACGAGGCGAGGTGAGGCGAGGCTATATCAAGAGTTTAAGAAATAAAATGATTGCACGGTGTACTATGTACAACACTGTGGCAAAGTTAACCTATGACAAATTAGGAAGCAGGCGAGATTTCCGAGTGTTTTACATTTAAAATGCACACGGCAAGAAAAGGAAGAAAGAAAGAAAAAAAATCAAAAAAAAAAATCAAACTCTCTTTAAAACTTTATGAATAAAGATAAAAAATGTAAAAGCGCAAGTTGCATACAACGAAACAGAATGGCAAATATTTCATTTTCGTAAATAAATGAGAAGGGGCGGAGCTTTCACGTTTTACTCTCATAAGATGTTCCCGCGCTTTTGTGAAAACCGGTTTTCATCACTGACTTATAACAATGGACTGACCGTATTGTCATTTTCCTATAGGAAAGCATGGCACAAGTTTTATAGTTCTCTCTTTCGCCCTATGGCAGAGTTGGAGCTACCAACACAAAATATTGCATTCTACCATGCTCCGTCTCTCTTGTCAGGATTCAGTTAAGAATTACTTTTGAAAATTAAAGTCTGAATGAGTTTAATTCCTTATAAGCGATTAAAATATCACTTGGACACAAGAAAATACATTTTTTTAATTTAATTCGATTTTCGGGTGTAAAATTTCATCTGATTGGTTGAGTTTTACATGTTTTTTTATGTAATCGTTTTAAAGGGTGCTCTAACGGTGATATACAGAAACACAATAGGTTTGTTCGATGAAAACACCGTGTAAAACACTGTGGAAATTTTCCCCAAATTTACCCGGGGTTTTGTGCACTCATCGAACAAGTTTTTAAAACACCGGGTAAATCTAATGTAATGACATTTCTCTGACAGTTCTCCTGAATATAATTAATTGTAAAAAGTTATTTATAAAATGGGTGAATACAAATAAAATGTGCTCTAGAGCTATTTTTCTATTTCTTATCTTCTAATTTTTGCTTATTGCTGCTCAAGAAGTAATTTATATGTCCTAATCAACAACAAATTGCAAGTGACAGTTCTCAAGTGACAACTGTCAAACCATTACCCCGAGAAATTTTTAGTGTAAGCACGGGATAGACCAGGATTTTTCAAAAAACAAGATATTCTAGCCCGGGGTTTACCCGGGGTTTTCATCAAACAGACCTAATATTTTTTGTGCCACATGAAATAGCAAATCTCTCAGTCCATTGTTATAAGTCAGTGGTTTTCATGAAATATTGACAATGTTTGGTCATATGTTGTTGCTGTAATCCTATGATATTTGAACAGCACGTGTTTTTGTTTCCATTCGTTTTGCCATGAAAACTGAAGAGATTAAATGGGAGAACTCATGCTGGATTCTCTGATATTTTCCGGAAAAATGAGAATTTTATTTGAGAGGGGCTTTACATCTCCGTTCATCATCTGGGCCAAAGCGAAATTTATCTTTTTCTTGAAGATGGGGGGTAATATAACCCGAAGTACATTATTATGAATAGTTTGATAGGATTTTGAGGGATTTAATTAGATTTTGTCGTTCGTTGTTTCAGTTTCACTACAATAGTGCATAGCCAAGTTCCTTTCCCCCATTCATGCGAAAGACGAAATGAAATTACTTGTTTCATATTGAAAAACACCAGAAATTTTCCAATTTTGCTCTGCTGCTTCTTAACTTATCATTAGGTTAACTTTGACTGTGGCACCACTTGATGTGGCGAGACAGCTGTAGGTATCTCATTTGAGAATGAAATTTTTCATTTTTTCACGAGGTGAAGCGCGGATTCTGCTTCCATCTTTGAATCAGTAAAGACGCGCGTTCTATAGCCATTTTTATAGCGGCATTTCGGAGTATACTTAAATTAAATAAAGGTTTAAAATCTATGGTTATCAACTTGTAACCATTGTACCAGTCTTCTATAAAAAGGAAAAAAAAAAAAAGAAAACTATTATTAGAAAAAAAATCTAGTGACAAATCATTTTCATACTCAATCTGAAAGTGTCTTTAATTAATTATATTTCAAGTAAGTACTTCATACAATTTTTTGGTTTAAACTTGTATAGAAATAGGAAAATATATATTGCCATCGCCTCAGCAGGCTTATATCAAAATAGAAAGACATTAACATTCTACAATGGTTTTCCCTGAGGAAACCATAGTCAGATCCGCGGATGACAGGGGCCCCCCCGACCGCAAGATCCCTCGTCCAAGGTGATATCAGGACTCCTCTCCAACATCCGAATACGTGGTCTTCATCCAATCTCTTTCGGAGAAAAACTTACCTCTAACCTCGCTCTCGAAAGAGCTATACCAAAAATCCCCAAACATATCGGAAATTATATTCATGAACAAGCGGAAAATTAAAATCTCGACAAAAGATAGATCCACTGCTAACAATTTGGCATCGGATAAAGAACTGTCCAGCAAATTCAAATCTTTCATTCCTTCCAAACTGGTTGAGACAGAGGGTATGGTCCCCATTCCTAATGGCCCCAACGAGGAAGAGATATACTCCAATTGCTCGATTTACTTCAAACACGGGCCTCAGCCCTTCACAGAGCCCCCAGAAATTCTCGAAGTGAGAAGAATTACAAAAACAAGTCATGAGTTGACTACTCCACTTGATCTGATATGTGTCACCTTTTCGGGACTTATCCTCCCTCCCTATCTCAAATATGACGGGATAATCTTTCCGATATTCCCAAAAAGAGACAGAATCATACAATGCAGGAACTGCTGGCGATTTGGACACTTCCAATCAAAATGCAGGTCAAAGACTAAATGCGTAAAGTGTGGAATTGTGCAACCTGAGTCGCGACCCTCTCCTTGCACTTCATCTCCTCATTGCGCCAACTGCGGTGGTGACCACTATGCCACGAGCAAATCATGCCAATTTTTCAAGGATTGCAATAAAGCATCGGAGCGCAAAACAAATTACCCTACTCCAATCTCATATCAAGCCAATCCCTTTCGAGTAAGCAATTTTTTCTACTCAGAAGCAGACTTCCCATCCCTAGGCTCTCGACCAAATAAGCGCAAGGCTCCTAGACCCAGGTTTTCAGAACTGGTGCCCTTCTCTGCGGGCCTCCCGATGGAAGAGGCGGCACCCCACAAAGCTACAGTCAATGTCCCCATCACACTCCCTGACGTTCGAGAATCAAACTCATCCGAGCTCAAAGCCGATACCTCATCTCTCAGACGAACCCTCTCTGATGACAATAATCCGGATGCACCACTTAGGAAAAAAGCCTTTTCTGTCCAAAGCTCTAAGTTCTGCAGTCCACTAAAACTCTGTCTAGAGATTTTAGACATTAACGCTACCAAATCGTACAATCTCACCGAAGAAGACAAAGAAAACTACATTCCAGCTTTAAAAGAAATTATCATTCGCCTACTTGCCCACCCCCCAAGGAATTACCAAAGGACCAACCGGAACAGGTTGGTAATGATCAAGAAATGAGCACATTATGAACACAGATTCAACAATCGCGCAATGGAATCCAGGCAGTATCTCAAATAAAATAGGTGAGCTACATAACCTACTATTCTCATTAATCATTTCCGTGCTTTGTCTTAACGAAACGTGGCTTAAGCCGTCTCAAACTTTTACTTGTAAAAATTATAACGTGCTCAGAAAGGATCGTCGCTCAACTGGAGGCGGAGTTGCAATCCTCATAAAGGACAGCCTTCAATACAACATCCTACCTCTCATTACTCGCAACTCAGTAATAGAACTGGTTGCTTGCGAAATAATACTGGACCCATTCCGTATATCAATTCTGAGTATATATATTCCTCCTCGTGCCAACTTTAGTGCCGGGGACCTGCAGCATATTATCAGCCAACTTCCCCCTAACAACTCCCTCCTAATATGCGGAGACCTCAATGCCCACCACACACTCTGGGGAAATCAACATTCAGACCTTAAAGGTCGTGAAATTCTTAAACTACTGGAAGACAGCGACTAAACGGCAAATCACCCACCTTCGTCTGCCCAACCACCTCTTCCGCCATAGATATCACCATTGCTTCTCCAGATCTCGCACTGGTAGCGGATTGGTCTACATTCAACGACACTCTGGGCAGCCTACACAAGCCCTGCATCACTAAGCTCATCACTACAAATCAAAACGCTGCTACGGACACTCAGAGGCAGTTTATTCCCAGAAGTTTTAACAAAGAAACTCTAAATCGTAACATCTCTGACGCCCTACGCAACTTTAATAGTAATAGGAACATATCCTGCTCTAAAGCGGTGGCTCTTCGTAGATCTGCCCTCCTGAACTTCACACAACACCCCTCCAGACCGAACTACGAAGCATTAAAAAAACAGGAAAAAGAGACTACGCGCATACTTAAGATGGAAAAGAAAAAGAGTTGGGAAAAATTCTGTCAAAACATCTCCCCCGACCTATCGGCTTCCGAAATGTGGGAAAAAATTAGAATCTTCAGAGGCACTCACAAGCGCACACAGTGTAAGTTACCTTTAGACACCATAGCAAAGAAAATAGCGGGGCCTGCAGGCCCTCACTGGGAATATCACACCTCTGACTCTAACCTCACGAACCCTAAACACCATGACCTTGTTCATCCGATAACACACAAGGAACTAGAAAACTCCCTCATCAACAAGAAAGACTCCGCCCCCGGATTCGACTTCATAAGATACAGCCTTATAGCTAGTTTGTCAACTTTCGCTAAACTTACAATTCTTACCCTATTCAACTCCTTTTTCACTAATAGCTCCATTCCTATTGACTGGAATCAAATAGCCATCATCCCAGCACTAAAAAAAGGTAAGGACCCAAAGGATCCCAACTCATACAGACCCATTGCACTCACATCTGTCCTCAGAAAAATTTTCGAGGACATTCTAAAACATAGGATTGGACACTTCTTGGAATCAAACAACATACTTCCATCACACCAATTCGGTTTCCGGAAAAACAGATCACCTACAGATTGTGTCCTCACACTGTGGACTCACCTCCACTTGGGGTTAATTCAGGGAAAGACTACAGTAGTGGCATTCCTTGACATCCAGAATGCGTTTGACAAAGTGTGCCCTAATATTCTGGTGACAAAAATGCATGCAGAAAATCTCCCCGAACAACTCATAGCAATTATAAGCCGACTCTTCGCCTACAAACAAATGAAGGTAGTCAGCGGTAACAATAAGAGTAGCTCATACGTCTCACATCAGGGCTTGCATCAGGGATCGGTACTCAGTCCAATCCTCTTTAACTTTTACACCAAAGACATCGGTGCCAGGTTACCCGGTAACATATCTCTAATCACCTATGCTGACGATATTTGCATATTTTCCTCTTGCCCTTCTTTGGAGAGCTCTTTGGATGCCATCCAATACGGTATTACTATCATAACTGCTAACCTGCAAAAAATAGGCTTAGAAGTATCCCCCAACAAATCGCGCATACTTATAGTTCAAAAACGATTGCGTAGGCAAGTGAATCTCCCTAACATTCTCATAAACTCGCACTAGATTCCATATGTCTCGGAGACTTCCTTTCTTGGGTTCACCCTGGAATCAAAGCTCTCCGGAAAAGCCCACATATTGAAAACAAGGGATAAATGCTTCCGGCTGACAAATATTATAAAATCCTTCTGCGGAGTCAGATGGGGAGCAAACCCCGAAAGCCTGCTAAACATCTATAAAGGTCTAATTATACCAGTGTCCCCCTTCTTCATGGATGCACCCAGAGCTGCCCTCCTTCCACTAAACAGAATCCAATACAAAGCAATAAGGACCTCTCTAGGTGCGATGATTTCCACTCATGTCATGTCCTTGGAAGTTGAATCCAACATTATGCCACTTGAGGAAAGGTGGAAACTCAACGCTGATAAGCTTGTCTTACAACTCATGCGAGATTCCTCGCATCCAGCTCACATCCCTCTACAGAAATACCTTGAAGTCCCATATATCATCCAACAATATCAACTTATCGCAGCTTCACACAATTTCATATCAACTCCGAAACCCTACCACTTCCAATACCCCCTACATATAATTAATTTCAGACCCCCAGTTATTTTACCAAACATAAAAAAGGAAAATCTCACCCCTGAATCTGCTGCCTCCCTATTCCACAAGCTAGTGAATGCACGCTGGAAATCGTTCACCAACATCTTTACAGACGGATCTAAAACTAGCTGCAAAACGTCTGCAGCTTTCTGGATCCCCAACTTGGACATAGAAGCGGTATTTCCTCTCAACCCACTATCCTCTATTTATCATGCGGAGGCTCTAGCAATTCTGGAGGCAATTAGGATGGCAGTCATATTGGACAATAAGAAATTTCTCATCCTCACAGACAGCAAGTCTGTTCTCACGGCTTTAAAGAACCCAATCTGCATTAAACCTCACCCCATTTTACTAGAGATCAAAAAGGCTCTATTCAGCGCAAAAAATAAAGGCACCCTCATACACTTTCTGTGGATCCCAAGCCACATGGGAATAGACGGAAACGAATTTGCGGACACTCTGGCTAGGGATGTCCCGAGCAGCCCTTCGGATTCCGAAATATCAATTTACCCAAATGAACTCCTTCCTATCCTAAAGAAGGATAAGGTCGGCGAGTGGCAAACTAAATGGAACAGCTCACCGATGGGCAGGTCTTTCCACTCCTTACAGCAGTCAGTGGGGAAAAAGCCCTGGTTTTCCAACCTAGGGCTCCCTCGAGTCATCATCACAACTACAACCAGGCTTAGATTTTGGTCATGTAATTACTAACGAGCACCTCCACAAAATCAACATAAAAGACTCTCCCATCTGTTCATGTGGGAGTGCCACGGAAAATATCGACCACAAACTCTTCCACTGTAGCAATACCCCACTGCCTGCAAGAACGAAGCTTCTTAATGATCTTCCATCTATTGACCCAACATTCGCCAATCATATTAGTCTGCTGAGAGAGGGCAATATCGACGCGTTTAAAGTGCTCATAAAACATATCAAAGAGTGCGACATGGTTTTTTAAACATACAATCCAGATTAGTATGGAAGCAGAAACAAAAATAAAGTGAAATAAATAAAATACAAAAAATAAATAAATTAACAACAAAATCTACTAACCACTAATAAGAAAAAACGAAAAAAAAAACAAAACAAAAAACACCTATGCCGAGTGACGAATGCTTCCGTTATTTTGTTTGTCTCAACGGAAGACAGTCTATATTTTGGCTAGCGCAACAGATAACTCTAAGGCTGGCCAAGTCCTGTCGTGTGTGTTATATGTAAAAGGGGCCTTGCGGTGCTCTGCCCCCCTGGAAGAAGAAGAAGAAGAGGTGAAGCGCGCTAATTTTGCTAGCTGGCATATTCTTATATGCTTTTTCTTTGATATAATCGAAGGGCTCCTTACTCATTCTCATATACTGGAAGAATCTATTAGAATTAGTATGTAAATCTCCAAATATGTGGATTAAATTCGCCAAGTTCCAGACTTTTCGTATTTATCGGGTGGCTAGCAAAACAGTGGAAACTATTATACTTATGTGAAAAATGCCATATATTGCACTACTTGACAAACACCAAATTTTTTCTATACAATCTGGTGACATAATTTATGCTTTCAGTTCGCGATTTACGAAGAAACTGAACGCCTTGTTGTGAATACTACACCTCGGGTTGTATCTTCACCTTGCCTCGCTCAACTGCGTAGCCCTAGGCTCGCCTTGACTCGCTTCGTTGTGCACGTACCCTAAACCTAAAGTACGTTTGTTTAGCATAAAAAAAAATATATTTTAGTTCCTGGAATTTGTATATTTTTTAGTATTTTCCTTTTTACTATTTTAGTCATTTTTGTTACTAACATTTTTTAATCCAACTTTATTGAAGTCTTTTTGTTTTTTTTTATTCTATCAAGAGTGTTTCAAATGGACTTCAGCTATATTTATTCCCGGTGTATCAAATATTCTTTACCTGTGACATGTTAGTGGTATTTTCTTGATTTTGTGCAGTAATAGTTTCAATAGGCGTGGTGCTTTTATTCATACGAGTTTTAATTTTTCGCCAAACATAAAACAATCCTCTAGCTAGCTGATTCATCCTCTTGCCACTGTTCCTCTTCTTTGAGATTACAGAATTCTTCGACTCTATTTACTGGTATCAATGACTCGAAAAACAATAAATGCTCTGGTTATATTTCCTCATGTTTAATCTGTGGGTGTGTATTGCCTCTGTAGGTGGGATTCATATATTTATTATAATCAATGGCATCCGCATTAAATGGATATACATATGCCACACCTTTTAAACCCATTTGATATTATTGTTGATGTGACAGTTTTTAAAGCTTCTTCGAATAAAGGGGCGAAAATTATCCTAGTCAAAATTTTATGCCCGGTTTTTGCAATTTTGCAATACTTTATTCCATGAAACTTTTCACGGTCGAAATACAGAAACTGGATATAACGAATAAAGGATAATTTGGCTCTCAATACCCAATTTTGATATGCGATTTATGCTCATAAATCAATAATAATACCGGAAACTTTACATTTTATTCTTTTAATTTAGGTACTAGCGAATTTGCTATATACCCATAGAATACCCGCGAGATCATCCACCCATTTGATAATCGACCAATGCTTCAATTTATATTCACATGTTTTGCTATTTCCGCAGGAATTCGCTCATATGAATAAATAATCAATGGCGGCATAATTTTTCCAAATTCGGTGACTGGTACTAGGACTGTAATGTTTTCTTTATCTTTATATTTAACAGAAAGTAAATTATTAAAACCTTTGGGTCATGCAACCAAGCCACTTGAAGGATTTATTCGAAATCCTGGCTCGTCCGCATTTAATATCCGATTGGGATCTTGTAAAATATCCAAGACTCCCTCGGAAAATAAGTTATATGAAAGTCGGAATGCCATTTTCGTATTGCTGTCTCTGTAACGTGACTATTTGCAATATTGACATATTGGCATGCCGTTGGCTAATTTCCTTATGCCTCTTGAGGAAACATGTTAACCATTTTCTCCAAGAAGTATTAACCTTAAAAGATGTGGGTCGTCCATCTTCAATTACTATATTTGTCACCGTTTGAAGGTTAGTTTCTTTTGTCAGTGGGAATCACTTTTTTGCCATACTTGTTATTTAGTCACACAGCAAATCTTCTTCTTGGGATGTTAGTACTGTTGGTGGACCTATTTTACGATGGACCGGATGTCTCAATTTTATTTTATTAAGGTTGAATGTGGAATGGCGTACTTCCTGGCAGTTGATGTAATTGCACAACCATCATATATTTCTCCTAACGCCATTGACAAGTCTTTCTCAGTATACTTGAAAAATATTTTCTTGGGAGGCATTTTGACAAAAATTAAATTGATATCAAATGAAAACCATTCAATCTTATACCATGTAGGGAATTAACTAAATTGATCAACTACTGGCGTTTGTTTAGAAAACACATTCCAGTAGTTGACCACCTACTAATATAGGCTCCATGAATTTCTACCTACATGTACATGTACTACAGATAGTGCAAACGATGGAGTAACCTAAAAACCATAAATGAACTAAACACACTTAATATTATCAAAAAATCTTTAAAAGAAAGAACTAAAATCACTTCCTAATTACACGATGATCCATAAAAGACTGAAAATTGATTCTCGGAACAAAACTTAATATTGCACCAAATTTCATCATAAGGCTGAGCTACAATAGAAGTATACGTAAGTACATTTACTTATGTAAAGCGAACGCGCCCTTTAATTTAATAGGCGTACACAAATTGACTTTAACTTGTGTGAGGGGAACTTTCGTTAAGTTTAAATATCCAATTTTCCGTAAGTAAGTGCGGTAAGAATCGCTCATTCCATAAGAACGCGATGTGTCCAAACAATTAAATTATTACTAAATGATTAAAAGTGCAATGTAACAATTAAAATGGAATAAAAATGGTACTACGAATTAATAGAAAGCAAAAATCTTCAATTACATCAACTTCTCATTGTTAATTTTTTCACTTTTACCACTTTTTAAAATTGAAAACATTAAATATCAAGATAATAACTCTTACGGAATGTGATATATATTTAGGCTAAAAATATCAATTTTTCGTAAGTAAACTTCAGTATCGTTTAATTTTGTAAAATTATTTACTTCTATTGTAGTTCAGCCTATAATTTCCACGTATAACGGTACTTACATAACGGACAGAAGTTTGGATAAAGGCTGAATTACAATAAAAGTATACGTAAGTACATTTACTTACGTAAAGCAAACGAGCCCTTTAATTTAACAGGCGTACACAAATTGACTTTAACTTGTGTGAGGGGAACTTTAATTTTCAGTAAGTATAGTGCACTAAGAATCGCTCATTCCGTAAGAACGCGATGTGTCCAAACAATTAAATTATTACTAGATGATTAAAAGTGCAATGTAAAAATTAAAATGGAATAAAAATGGTACTGCGAATTAATAGAAAACACAAATCTTCAATTAAATCAACTTCCTTTTCTTAATTTTTTCACTTTTACCACTTTTTAAAATTGAACACAGAAAATAAGCTGAACTACAATAGAAGTAAATAACTTTACGAAATTAAACGAGACTGAGGTTTACAGTATTGGTCTTGTTTCATTGTACCCTTTACAATGTACAGACGTCCAGTTCCTTTTGCAGATATGACTGACCAAATCATCACTTTTGTAGGGTGCTTCACTGTCGGTGTCACGCAGTCTGTATTAAATCTCTCACCTGGACGCCTTCTGACGTATTGGGCTTTATTAGCAAGAATTTCGAAAATGCTTTCATCACTAAAGCAAACCTGAAATAATATTCATATCTATGAAAATTTACGTAATTTTAATTAAGTTAAGAACAAACGCAATTAATAAAGTGTAAAGCTATAAACATAAGGTAAATTTACCGTTTTCCAGAAATCTAAATCTTTGTTCTGATGCTTCTTTGCCCATAGCAAACGTTTTGCTTTCATCGCAGTAGTCAGTTTAGGTTTTCGAGCAGGTCTGCAGGCTTTCAAATTCAGCTGAAGAAGCTTACGGCGAACAGTTCTATGACTAGCTGGTACATTGCTCTGATTTAATTCAGTTTTAATCTCATTCGTAGAAGCAAACCGATTTTCTACGCATATTTTCTTGAGGAGTCGGTCAGCCCGTGGTGAAAATACTGATTTGCGGCCACACTTATTCTTTCTTTGAGGACCCAAATCCTCATTTTTTTCAATTTTCCCTTTAATCCTTCTTACAGAATACTCAGAAATATTCAATCTCCTGGAAATTTCTCGATTCGAAAACATTTTCGTATCGATCAAGGCCTTCACTTCGTGGATTTTTTCTTTTGTCAGATCACTGCTTTTACCCATTTTATTAAATTTTATTTCAGCTTAATACAAAACTTAAATGTCTTTCGAAATAATAAAAAACACTTCTAAATTATAATACAGTCCATAAACACACAAAAATACTGCAATAATAAAACAAAAACCAAAATATGTCTGTATGATTCAAAATCGGCGCGGAGACTGAGCCAGGTACTCGCGCTTGTTTTATGTCATTTACAAGCGAGTCGGAGCGAGATAGCAACATTATCGGTGATACCAAATAGGTAAGACAAATACGAATCCAGCTAGAGGGCTTAATGCATGGCAAACACCAAATAGAGCGATTTAGAAGGATCTGAATACATTTCTTGGTTAAAATTTTAAGTGCGTCTAATAATTTGGCCAGGGACTGTACTTATAAAAAATTGATACTTTTAGCCTAAATATATATCACATTCCGTAAGAGTTATTATCTTGATAATTAATGTTTTCAATTTTGAAAAGTGGTAAAAGTGAAAAAACTATCAAATGGAAGTTGATGTAATTGAAGATTTGTGCCTTCTATTAATTCGCAGTGCCTGAATGACATTTTATGTGTTAAGTTTTAAAAAGTGGTAAAAGTGAAAAAATTAACAGTACCGTTTTCATTCCATTTTAAGTTTTACATTTCACTTTTAATAATTTAGTAATAAATTAACTGTTTGACACATCGCGTTCTTACGGAATGTGCGATTCTTACCGCACTATACTTACTGAAAATTGGATATTTAAACTTAACGAAAGTTCACCTCACACGAGTTAAAGTTAATTTGTGTACGCCTGTTAAATTAAAGGGCGCGTTCGCTTTACGTAAGTAAATGTACTTACGTATATTTCTATTGTAGTTCAGCCTTTAAGTGGCACAAGAACTCTCATATCCAAAACTCCACAACTCTCCGGGTTAGTGAATCCAGCCCACTGACATATATAATATGGAGTGCGTAACTTTCTATTTCACGTGGGAACAATTTTTTGTGTCAAAAAGGGTTCTTACGTCGGTGCCAACATTGAAAAAATCATTGGCGGGAAGTTGAAAAAGTGAGCACGTAGCTCCAAAAATGACTGTAATAAATCCTTTGGAATTTCTTCTGCGTATCTAATGAATATATTGTCTTTAGTAAAACAGCTTTTATCTGTAATAACCCCAAATAATTAATTTAAGAACATTTATTTCTACGAATCCACTTATTTATTTGTTGTTCACAGTTCTCTCTCAGTTGGTACATGGTGCTTAGACCGAAGGAGTCAGCAATATAGAAGTGAGCCCACTTTCTGTAGTGTATTTCAATGAACGTAGTCAGTCCATATTATATATGTAAGTGATCCAGCCCCAGGTCCAGCCATCGTGGATTTTATATTCTATCGAGGCGATGTCTACTTCCCAGCCTTTGTATGTTTTTAGTTTGGCTATGCTCTTACGGATTATTCCTTGAACCGCTTATCCATATCCATACTTCAGTTGCACAGCTTTGCTTTTAGCGAAGCGGGAGCAAAACTGTTCAAAATGGTACAAGTGATGCCATCTGACATTATAACAAGAAAGCATTTTCGCAACCATACTATATAGTTCTATACACAAGGGTAGTATGCGAACCACGTGTACACGATTTTTGCAAATATCTACACGTGTAGTTTCAAAAAGGGAAACTATATGCAGTTCAAATGTTCAAAGAACTTGTAGTCCAATATGTATATATGTATAAAACTTAAGATAAACTAGACAGATACTTTTCAATCTTATTCAAAAATGATAAGCACAGTATATCTAAAAGACGTCTGTTCTTTTTACCATTCTTAATATATTGGAACAGATTTAAGGCGTTTTAACATTACGTAAATATCCGAATATAGTATGTCTCGAAAATACGCTTATCACAAAATCTAGAAATATGCATTAAGATGTTCTAGATGTAATAACGCGAGAATCTATTGTATTTTCAATGCAAATCGTAAAGCATATATTGATGATTGATAAGATCTTATCATACGCGGGACTATTTCATATAAAAATTCATCATAACTATGACTAAGGGAATAGACAAACTTCCTAAAATTGCCGGACGACGCCTTAGTTTATTTTACTCCCTTGAGTCATACGAATTCATAAAATTCGACGGGATATCTGACTGAGAGCGTCACAATATTCTTATTGGCTATTCGCATATTTAACGTATAGGTATAGATAGTTACAACTTTGAACAGATTAAATTATTTGATAACGACGAACGATACAAAATTTTATCGAACCGATAACAGAAACGTGATAAGAAATAATCATGTTCATTAAAGGTAGAGAGCCTACTTTTCACCGATATTTTAGTTACTTGGAGGATTTTCGCGTCATAAGGTGCACGTATAACTCGGGGTTAAAGTGTCTAATTTAATACGCTTAAGTATGGACTCCAAAACGTTTGGAATTTTGGTGGTATTTTTTGTAGGATCAGTGATTACCCAAGGAACAGGTAATTTAAATTGGCAAATGACGAAAATAGTAGTTAAATTATTCAATTATAACTAAAATTAAAATGCTTCTCTGAAAATATTGTGAGAAAAGCTCAATATGCCGGAAGTAGAGTTCGGGTGTAGAGAGTACATATGTACATGTATGCTCTATATAAGTGAGATAAAATCGCTGACGAATGAGTGCATTTTAGTGTAGGTAAATACAATTTAATCAGACATGATTAAATATTTATTTTTAGATTATGCAACATCAGTCAATGCGAATATTAATTTGTTTTAGTAGTGAAGTAATCAAATGTACAAATATCACGCTTATATAAAATTGCCATATCTCTTAAAAACAGTGGCCTTGAGAGAGATATTATAAGTTATATAAATCGAAAAATTTTGAAATATAAGTTATATAAATTGACAAATAGCATAAATTAATCGGCAAATCTTGAGCGTTATCTTATGTCGATTATGGAAGTAGTCGAATCAATTAACTCGAATATATACAAAGAACATAGAAAGACGACATTTGAATTTCGACAAAATGAACAATAAGAATAAGGAGAAAAACTGTTTTTAACAGTCCAAGGTTACAAATTTTCGCTAACGTATAAACGTTATTTTTACCATCATATCTTTTCGTATCTCTAGTTTCTAGTGCGATTGAAATGGGAGGGATGGGATATACTTACTATGAGCAAATCATCTTATGTAACTCTATTTTAAGCATTCGTCACTGACATATAATTAAATGAACTGTTATCTTGTCAAAATCAAAATATTTTAGAAGCATTTAAACGGAACAGTATGTCCTGCACTAAATAGCCATATCGTAGTTGACAACTAAACAACTATTAACGTTAATTTTTTCATAATTTTGATCTCAGTAGGGTTATGTTTTGTCAAAAAAGTATGCAACAGTCAGTTTGACTTTTTTCTTTAATTTTTGACAATTTTCTAAGCCAACAGCGAGATAGTTTCGTAGGATATTCGAGGATCATCAGGATTGGGGCTGCAAACTGATAAAGGGGCCTCAATCTGTTGAGGACTGGTGCAGCCGTCATTATATGACAGGGAACAGAATGCTTGGGAACTTTATTCTTTGGACACACTCTGCAACCGTGTCCCCATTTCCATTTCAAGCACTTCGGTGTCTACTTTGACTCGAAGCTGATGTGGGGAATACATTTACAGGAAAAAGTTAATGCAGCTATAAGGGTCTTTGCTCAATGCGGCAGAACCTTTGGCTGCATATGGGGCATGAAACCGAGTGTTGTGCACTGAATGCACACCTCGATTGTTAAACCCATGCTCTCATGCCTCTTGTGTATGGTGGCCGATGTGGCAAGTGGAGACTACGATCCGGATGCTGATGGGCCCGTAAAGGCTTGCTTGCCTGAGAATTACAAGCTCCATTCGATCTACGGCTGCTGTTGCCCTTGAGATCTTGAGGTCTTCCAGTAATTTAAAGCTTGGTTCCTTACTTTCCCAAAGGCTAACCTTACTATTATATACCTTACTTAACAATATAATAATATAAAATAAAATAAATATAAAAATATAAAAATATAATAAATATAATAATATAAAAAAATAAATAAAATAGTTTTGATTTAAAAGTAACTTTACCTTACGCTCAATAACTCTCATTTGAGACTGCTTCGATTTCATCAGACCACGGCATGCCACGGTACAGAGACATATACAATTATTACTAAGCTGAGACTTTTTGTTTGGGAAATCGTAGTCATTTGGTTAAGATAATTATTTTAAATAGTTTTGTTAAGAAATGTACAAAGATTTTTTTTTCGGTTCGAATGATAAGAAAGCTGCTAATATTTTAGAATGTTAGCACTCAGCTGTAGCTCTCTTTGGTAGTGAGGAGTCTGTTTAATGGCTTATGAAATATTCTCGAAGGTTTTGGAGAGATTCGATTAAACGGCTTGGCCAACCTCAACATTCATCGAGAAATAGATGCTGATTATACCGAAGAAATTAAGGCTTTAAATGAAAAAGACCGCAGGAGGCTTGGTTTTGTACTGTAAAATGTCAAAATAAAAAATCATAAAAAACAACAAAAAAAAAAACATTAAAATAATAAAATTCAATTAACATGTTAAGCCCCTGGGTATACTTGGGTATATACTAATTTTCCTCAAATGCAGATTTGTCGATATCTAAAAAGACTGTATAGAGCCTACTTCAGCCATTACGGACATAAATACATTAACTTTTTCGCGAAGTACAATCTGTGAACCATATTTATCTATTTCATTGCCGTCTTTTTTATCTTTACGTCATTCTTAGCGTTGCCGTACATATATTTTTTTTAGGGTTTCACCCTGCCTACCTGCTGCAATGTAGCTTATATCGGTCTTTTAAATATGGACCCTATCCATTTCTACTTTCTTCTCCTTATATGAGCTGTCAGTCACTAGCTCTTGGTGTGTAATTTATCCAGAGTTCGTCATTATCATAATCATTTGGGGTTGAGATAATTCAGTGACTAGTCATCAAATCTCTCAAGCAAAAATTCCTTACTTCAGAATCACAGTTCAGCTCTAGTTTACGGAAGATTGACATTCTACGACCAGCTATGGCTGGGCATTCACACGTGGCATGTAAAGCAGTCTCATCATCCTTCAGAAAAAAATTGTCGATATAGGATCAATGACAAATATAACTTCCGAAAAAGTCTAACAACTGTTCTATTGTTCCTCAGAAGTTCCCTCGCCTCTTCCATCGACGAGATCGCTATGAAATGCTTGGCATGGGTCTGCCCTACGAAACTCCTCTAGTATACCCTACACAGTGTACCCAGATGTACTTTTGAATATGGATCTCTTTGTCGTACACAGAGATCATCCATAGGGCCCTGTTAGCTCCCCAACTCTCTTTTTCTTTTTCTTTCAATCCCATCCATAGTTTCGCTGACGACAGTACCCTTGACTTCGCTTACTCTTTCGACACTGTTACGGACTCCAGAGGGATTGCCGTATGTATTAAACAAGATTGCATGATTAGATTATTGAATAACGATCTTGACAATATCCTCATTTGGGGCAAATCGAATCGTGTTGAATTCAATTCATCTAAGAACCAAACGCTGTCTCATCTCATTAAAACAAGACTATCACTTAACCACTACCGTTTCTTTTGATGGAGCATTAATTTCTGATTCACCCTCACTAAGCATTCTTAGCATTAATATTTCCAGGTCAAGATCACATCTTCTCTGTTGCCAAAGAAGAATCATTTTGGATTTCTGAAAAGTTGTAAGAAATATTTCAGCCCGTCAAATCTAGCATTCGTCTACATGTCCTACATTAGACCTAGAATAGAATACAATTCACACATATGGGCTGTAGCTGGTCCCACAGCCTTAGCTTCATTAGATATTGTCCAGAAGAGAATCTTCAAGTTCATTGGCGATGTGACATAACTTGTTATATCGACTCGCTCGAGCACCGCTGCAATTTTGAATCCCTTTCGCTCTTTTATCACTACATATATGGTCAATGTTCTGATGAAATACTTAGTCTGATCACTTGTAGAATAATTCCTCCACGCACTTTCAGCCGTAAAGAAAATTTCCGTGATGCTTTTTTATCCCAAACTGTGCGAATGTGGAACAGTTACCATCTTCTGTCTTTCAGCCGGCATACAATCTGTGGAAGTTTAAGATCGACATACATCGGCATCTCTGCCACTCTCCTCATATCCCCTAATCCTTTCCGTATCTCCTTCCTGTCATGCTGTGCTTTACTTCATAGTGTATCCCCTAAGCTTAGCTTAATAATATAAAAACAAAAACATATTTACTCTATTCCGAATGGAAGTATGTACAACCAAAATTCGACTAGACAGCAGATCAAGGGAAAGATTTACGAATTAAGATCACACCGGAAGCCCTTCTCCAACACACGCTTATTTTCCGTGTTCCTAAAACAATTTTCTCATGTGCATGCTTATGAAGCAATCATCGTGCTTTGTATATGCACTATAGATCATATGATTCTTGATTTCGTGTATTGTAGCTATGAATAATATGCAGAAGAGGGCACGTATTTGTTTTACATCAGTTTTGCAAGTACTTTACTCCACTCTGATTTTCATTGTGGAATATCGTCATTTCGGCATCGATCATTCTTGCTCTATGTTCATATCTATTCCCCTAAATTCAGTCTATTCTCTCCGCATGTATTCCTCTATTGAAGTTTCTAATAATATATATTCTGCTCATGGTTTCCTCCCTTGGTTATAGACCTTATCGCTGTTAAGAAATCCTACCAGGATTATAAGACACCGACGAAATGGCTCTGAGGATAATGATTAAGGGAGGGGCAAAGTGTCAGTTTACAGTCAGGCAAAATGTTTTCAATATGTAATAAATTATTATTACGTTCATTAAAACTTAATCCTATAATTCTTTTACAGTTTACAAAATCTGTGCAACAGAAAAATATGCAAGTCAATGCAGTCAAATGCAAAGAGGAAAGCCGGAAGTTACTTGCCAGAGAGTACAAGATAGCATAGAATGCGCCAAACGATTATTAAATCAGACAGCCCACTTTGGAGTCTTTTCAGCCGAGAGTGCCTTACATTTATCAACTTTAGGATGGGAAGATATGGCAGTTATTAAGCGACTTGCTCACAAAGATAGACAATTTTGTAAGCGGAGATATTGAATTATATTTGAATAAAGAAGAAATTACACAACATTACAATTGTATATCTCTTTTAGCATCGGTTGATTTTGAATCTGTAGTGGTGGTAAAAGCTGATTACAATGGTGGAATTGAAGCTTTAAAAGGTAAGAAATTCTGCCATCCAGGTCTTCATTATGGTAAATCTCAGCGTTGGAGTGAACAATTTTCAAAACATTTCGAAAGGACAATAATTCCTTCCCAGAGTTGTAATGCAAATCAATCTCCTGCGGAAATGGAAGCTCTTGGGTTAGCTTCATATTTTGGAAAATCTTGTCGCCCAGGAAAATGGTCACATGATGCTAAAGAAGATGCAGAATTGAGTATGTTTTATTTTATTAACGCTAAATTTAATTGAAATCAATTCAATTTTGAAATTTAGAGAGAAAATACCCATCTTTATGTGAGCTTTGTGATCCAAGCTCTAAAAACTGTGATTATCCACAAGGAATACAAGGACCCAACAATAACCATCAACGTGCTCTTAACTGTCTTAAACAGGGTGGTGAAGTAGCCTATGTATCACGGGAAGATGCAGAATATTTCTTCAAAGAGGTATGTATATATTGATAGTGCCGATTGATATTACTTAGATTTGTTAAAACTATGTATTTCGAACTTTTTCTCTCTTAATCAATGAAATTCAGTTTTGTTAAGAGAATACTGAAATCTTTATATTCTATCATTTACAGAACAGCCCAGACCAGTACAGATATCTATGCCCTAATGGTACCACAGAATCAGTGGCGAATAGAAACAATCCATGCGTTTGGCTTCGCCAACCATGGGGTGTAATTATTGCTGCTAGGTAAATAAAAAACATTCTCCTTGCACTAGTATAAATTTGGAAAAATGTATGTATATGCATGGTGTAAAAATATAACTTTAATTTTCTAAATTAGAGAAAAATCCGTTGACATAGAGGCAAGGATTGATGGTTGGTTAAAGAATGGACTTTCAGGTGCATGGCAAGCTAATTTAAGGGAAATCCTTGAAGCTGATAGTTATGTGCCTCTGCCTGTTGTAATACAACTTCCATCCGAGTATATAAGATCATGTATGTACTTTACATATGCATATAAATATTTTAATATTTTCATATCTAATTATTAACTCTTTCAGTCCGAAGAATTCCACGCTCTGAACCGATTTGTAATACAGAAATTTCTTGGTGTACAATTTCACCAGAGGAAAACGATAAATGCAAAGTTATTCGCGCTGGCGGTATGAGTGCTGGGGTTTATCCTTATATCTCTTGCCATGAACCGTTGCACGATACAATGCAATGTTTAGACGATATAAGTAAAAATAAATCTGACTTCATGGGAATCGATTCGAACTATGGTTTTTTGGCCAGAAGGTTAATAGTGCTAGAACTCAACATGATTCGATGTTTATTTATATATATTTTTTTTTTTAGAATATTTAATTTAACAGCAGCCATGTTCTTCGAAACAGAAATAGAGCAATATTCATCGGTAGTAGTTGTAACACATGCAAATTCCAAATATAAAAAATTTCAAGATCTAAAAGGTTCTAAGGCATGTCTACCAGAATTTGGAGCTACACCGACAATTTCATTTATAAACTTGGGAAAGGAATTGAAATTTTTCAAACGTGATGAATGTCGCTATGGAAAATTATTGAAAGCCTTTTTTGGACCATCTTGTGCACCAGGAGCTAATGATATTAAACGAGACTTATATAAGCGTGATTTAACTAATCACAGCAATATTAATAATCCGGAACCACTTTGTGCACTATGCTTGAATACAGATCTTCGATCAGCGACATCTATTAATATGGATGTGGATATATCAACAAGTGGGTCAACCATCCAAGTTCCTAATAAAATTACATGCTCAGCTGAAGAAGAAAATAGATATTATGGAAATCGTGGAGCTTTGAAATGTCTACATGAAAGTGGTGACGTTGCAATTGTGGAACTTCAATCTTTGAAAGGTATGTGGAATATTTGTAAGTTTGTGAAGAGCATATCTCTTCGTTTTTTTTTTTTACCAAAGTTTATTATTACTTTTTTATAATTTTGTCATTAAATTTTAAAATCTTCGATATTTCACAAAATTTGCATGTACCTTATATAATAGTGTTAAAATTGCTTCACTGCATGAGTGTTACGGTTTGAAAGTAATTATTGATAACTTAAATCGAATGTTATATCTGCTGAGAGTCAATATTATGAACATAACCTGGAAAACTATGGTACAAATCGAAAAGGACCATTTAAAATTGCTACTTCTGCTCGAGAGAGTTGACTGATTTTGAAAAATT
Source organism: Dioctria rufipes (assembly GCA_963924295.1). NCBI lineage: Eukaryota > Metazoa > Arthropoda > Insecta > Diptera > Asilidae > Dioctria > Dioctria rufipes. Next base: position 62,321,455 of record OZ002740.1, on the reverse strand, counting down.
TTAATTGTTACAACAGCGAACTTCGGACTTCTGTCAATGTGAAGACTGCCAGAAGAATTATTACAGATATGTCTCATGTAAAACGCTTAAAATTGATGACATGTCCAAAAGACCACCTTCAATTTAAATTTCATCGGAACCAATATGGTTTGTCATGTTCGTTCGGTTATAGTTTTTGATCTCTGCGTAAGATTTTCAAATTCAAATTTAAATAGTATTTATTAAGGCGCTACACAAGTAAGATAAGATCTCATAATTATGTGTAGAACTATAGAAAGATTTAGAAATAAAAATTGAAACTTAAACTATACAGAACAAGATATCCAAAACTATATGTATTAATACTAATATGCCTAACAAGAAAATTCATTCAACCAAAAAATTAAGTAGCTCGAAAGTATTCCAATAAATTGCTCTGAAAACTGTGATTGTCCATGCTCCTTCTGAGTAGAAGAGGAAGAGAGTTCCAAAATCTTATGGATTGAACAAAAAACTGATGACCACTTGAGCGACAGGTGGAACGAGGAATGTTTAGAGAATAAGTTCTTACTGATTGGGAAAAATTCAATCTAGTATACAGATGAGGTCAAATTACGAAGGATATTTAAAGAATGTTTCTAACGAGCATCCCAAGATAGAATTTAAATATTCAGAGACATGGTTGTATCGTCTCAAGCCGAACACATACCGCACAGTTGAATTTAAGGCCAAATTGAGCTTGCGCAATAAAGCTGAATCAAAACCACGAAAAACTTCACATCCATAGGTCATGATAGGGACAATTAACGATTTGACTAATACAATCCGCATGTCAACAGGAGTTAAGGCTGCAGAGGCAGAAAGTTTATGTAGCGTTCATAAACCTTGCAGACAAGCTCATTTATATGATCGGTTCGGATCCAGTTCAAATTACAATCAAAAGTAATTCCAAGATTTTGTGGACTTGGTTATTATATCTGGGAAACACAATAACAGGAAATACTAGGTACTTTTGCAAACTGAAATTGAACAGTTAAACAAAGTAATCGAGGGGAAATATTGGATTGGTAGAAATTCCAGCATTCACAACGCAAGGGTCATTCGAAATTGATTTAACGTTACTGAGATCTGGACAGATTAGACTACAAAAATTGAAATCACTTTTTTTTCAGATTCTTAGATTCAAATGCATATATAAATATTCGGGTAATCGAGTACCTGACTATTCGGGTATCCCAATATTGAATATTTCGGTGTCAAAGTATTCAAGTTTAGTTCGTCGTTTGTGATATGTGAACACCTAAATTAGGCCCTGTAATCATGACTACATGTGTGATACATTGCCAGCGTCCTTTTATTCATTCATTCATCTTCTTAATATCCCTCGGCTTTTCGCTACATGGAAAAAATATATTTTTATACATAACTTGCTGGCAATAAATTTTTCGTTGTGGGTATCGTTGTAAAACTGCACTTTAGTATTGTTATATCTTTAAACTTTGGTGAGAAGGTTATGAATTTTGATGACCATTATCTTAAACTAAATATACACATCAAGATCAGTATCTGGTTCTCAACCTGGCTAGGTAAACTTTAATCACGTATATTTACACATTAGTAGGTAACCGACCTAGAAACTATTTATGTAATACTGTGCGTACCTTCAGCGCTATAGTAATTTATTTATTTATCGCGATATAATCAATAGCTGCGGCTTGCCATGCTGATATTATAATAAAAAAACAAACAATTAAAAGAAAAGAAAACACGACTTTTGATAAAGGAATGGATAATTACGAGCCATCTATGGATGCTATAACAACTTATTATATAAACATAAAATCAACCAATTTAAAAAACATTTGACCTCATATGAAAGTTACATATTTAGAATATTTAGTTCAAAAATTAAGTCTGATAAATGGTGATGAAAGCTGTCTAACCCCGAATAGCTTCATAAATTATAATTAGTTTTTTTACTTTTCACAATCTTTAATATTTCCTGGAAAATTTACACAATTTTGTTCTACTAAATCAGATATGATTATAGTGGCATACGAAAAAGTTTTTTCATACCTACAGCATTTTAATCGGGCTATTTACACTGTGTCCACGAATTATTGTCGGCATTAAATTATATTCAAATGAAGACTAATTGTGAATATAAATGTTTTATATTTAATTAATATAAATGTTTTATATTTATTTAATATAGTTCTTTCACCTTTAGCTTGAACAACGGCCTTCAAACGTTTGGTGAAAGCCCCACAGGAGGCGCGGACGACCTCATCAGGAATTTCATTCCATATTTTAACTGAGAATTTCTTAAAATTTTCCAAACTCATTTTTCTAGCATTCGTAAATTTACTGAGCATGTAACCCCATATGCAGAAATCAAGAGGGTTTAGGTCTGGTGATGATGAAGGCCACTCTTCCTTAGATATGAAATCCGGCAAGTTATGTCTTATCCACTCCTGTACACTGTTGGCAGCATGAAATGGTGCTGATCTTGTTGAAAACAAAAATAATCGTCTTCAAATATCTCAGTAGCATTAGGAATCAAATTATTTTTCAAAAATTTTCCAACTAGTTTTCCTTTGTTATTTTTACCCCATTATCGACAAAAAGGAGGGGTTAATTCCCACGTTTTGAAACAGCACCCTACACCATAACAGAGGAGGCGTTCTGTTTATCTTTCAATTACTCTTACGTTGGTAGAGATATCATTCATACTAACTGCATACAAAAGATCATTCTGCACATTGTGTTGTTGTTGTAGAACGAGCAAATTTACATCAGAAAAAATTACCTCAGAATATGCGTGCCATTGAAGAAGGTACCGGCACTTTTTCACTCTGGCAACTCTTTACTTTTCCGTTAGACCATGAATTTTCTTTTTCTTGTAGGCCTTCATGTTTAAATCCTTATGTATAATGTTGCAGATTGAAGACTTTGAAATTGTTGTTTCCCCGTATTTTTTTCTTGTTAATCGCAGTCCTAACAGATCTTTTTCTACCAGGATTTTTTATTTTTTCTATAGTACCCGACTCCCTGAATCTTGCAACTACTCGCTGCACATCTATACTTTTTAAAGCTCGAAATATCTGTTTCTTTTACCATTTTTATGTAGCTGTAAAATTAGCTGACGTTTACCTTCCATGAAAATTTATCAATGATTGTCTGATTTAAATAAGGCAAAAACTTTACAGTATTAAAACAATAAGTAAAGGTGAATTTCCAAGAAATTAAAAAAAAAAAGTTTTCTAGTTTTCTTTTTTACAACAATTTGTGGACACGGTGTATCACGATTAGAGCTCTAGCTACAATTCTTTAGAAGTTTTTTAATTCAATTTTATACAATGCATATGAATTTTAATGATTGTGCTCGTTTAATTTTCAATTTAAACATGTTCGATTACATATCTATACTAATTTCATATCACCTGATACTGGAATACCTCCTGGAATGCTACCTTAATGTATCTGCTATATAAACTCAATAATTTATACCCAAATACCATAATATCTTTTTGAAAACTAGATTTTGAACCATCTTAATTTGTTCAAGATTTTCAGTTGTGGATTTATCGTCATCTAAGATCAAAAATACTCTACAGATATCAGAATACTTTTACGCAGTTTCTGATTTTTTCCTTTACAATTTAGTTAATTTTTCAGCACATTCAATTACTAGGGGAGAGGTCCGTAGGCTGGCCATAGTTTTAGTTTGTATTCATAAAATGCTGAGAAGTGAACATGTTAAAAAGTGATATAACTGGTATCATATGCTAACTTTAATGCAAAAATAGTTTTTAGATTTCTTCTTTCCTTTATCCTATCTTTTATAAAATCCTATTCTTCTGTACATTATTATAAATAAATTAAATTCAATTTAAATTTAAACATAAATGCAATATTTAATGGTATTCCATACATATATTATAGAACATGCTACATTCTTTGGCTTAGACGAAAGTAAGTTCCAGATTATTTGTCGAAACGGAACATTGGCTAAGCCAGGCTTCGACGTAGACTTAGATTGCGCCCTAACGACAATTGTTGATGGTGAAATCATTGTTCGTCGTAATACACCGAAGTTAAATTGGATTATTAGCACTCTGACAGCATTTGATTTATATTTTCAAGCTGACCCAGACCTTAAAATGTACAACATCTTTGATGGTAAAAAGCATCTACTATTCAAGGTAAGTAATTCATTTTTATGATTATATTTATTTTATGTTTGACTGGAGCAAGTTAAAACATATTATTATTTCAGGATTCCACTATCGGCCTAACATCAGTTCATGAAAAGGCTTTAGGTGTGACAGTTGAAAATTACATAAAACTTTTCAAAAACACAGAGGACTGTGTACAAGGAAACAGCGGTGCAACAATCGCTATAAGCCTGACTTCGACTCTATGTTTAGTTTTAGTTGCTATTTTTATATCGCATTAATTCCATGCACATTACTTATTATTGTGGAAAGTAAATCACTTAAACTCCCGAAGTTGTACAAAATTTTATATATTTTTTAGTTCTCCTATATTAATAAACTTTTACAGTTTTTAGTAAAAAAAATATAAAATATTTAACAAATGAAGCTTATTCAATCATTTAGCACTTTTAATAAAATCTCAATTATATTTAATAGATCATTTGGCTCAACGTTGCTATTCGATGTTTTCTTTAAAATGGAATTCAATTTTTTTGGAATCGATGTTCCCTTAATCACGTGCTTCGCTTTATAGTTGTCAGCTATTAAACGCCAAACGGTTGTTGTAACTAGGAATTGTTCTTCATAGCTTCCATCACTTAATACTGAGTTTACGATGTATAAAAAATCTTCTATAAACAATAAATGAATCTCATTTTATGTTCTGAATAAAACAAAAAGAAAATTTATAAATTCCACAATATTTAAAAACTAAGTCAGAAGGGAAGTGGAGAAAGGAAATTTAGAAATAATGAAAGGTAAATTTTAAATAAATATTGGCGGCTGTCTACGAAATCCAAATTTTAAATATTACGTTTTTAAAATATATGGACATGGAATCACAGTTAGCGTTATCACGAAGTGTATATTAAAATAGACATTGACAATTCGTATGCCGATATGACAACAACTATGCACAAAATACAACAACGAAGATGTGCAAAAGCTGATGAACCGTTTCTATTTACATCCTCCAGTCCCAGAGATCAAAAACTTCATGTTGATAAACAGGAATTTTGGGAAACAAATCCGATTGCAAAGATAAAATGGTTTCACTTAGGGCCAAAACAGATGGTTTAAAAAAAGACAAGTGGCAATACACAGAGAAATAATTACTCGTAAGCCACGAATGTTACAAAAATCGATGATTCTTACATATTTCCAAACGAGCAAAAGCGCACAAAATTTTAATCAAAGGCACAAAGACACCGAACTGACAATAACAACGGGAATCAACTGCAAGCCAAGCTGTTGGTTGAGTACTAGGCAGGAGTAGTGTTATGCTTACTGTGCTGACCTTTGCACCCAAACAAGCAATCAGATGCTTAGCATATCGATTTATAACATTCAAAGCAGTGCAATTACACTACTTTGAATGCGGATGGATTAAAAGAAATGGAACAGACTTACCTCGGCTGTGCAATTAAAATATAGGGTATAAAACCCCTTCCCCATGGCGGTCACGGCACTAACACTCACTCGCGGCGAGGTAATAATAAGGCGCAATAAGTCGGGGAAAGCATCTGCATCCATTAGCTGTCTAAGCTCAACTCCCATTACGCATTATATCTACATTGAATCAAAGTAATCAATTTACAGGCAGAGTTTTTATTATATTTCAAAGCAAGGATTATTGGTTGTATTTTCGCCAGTTTGAAAAATAATATTCATCTATAGTCACCCAAAATCAAGTCTATAATTGAGGTTTTAAATTTTTCTTTCCCTTATATTCAAAGTAATCAATCAGTAACAGCCATAATTAAGTGCCTCAAAATGTGAGCTACATTGTCGCAATTCGTCGTTTAGAAGAGGGTTTATAAATGCTTCCTTCAGTTTTTGAATCACTATACTATATCCTAAGATACTTGTTTAAAATTTGTTAGATAGTAGTAATAGCTCCTTGCTCTGGGTTTCTTGAATTCAATCTGGAAAACTGGTAACTGGTGACATAGTTTTTTGATAAAAATAGAGTCAAGTCTTTAAATTTTTTAAATTCCTATAATTTAACTTGTTGACTTGAGGAATGCTCGGTTTGGAGGTAGAATTTAAGGATTTTTTTTCACACTCTGTGAATCGTCCTATAAATTATAAACGATGTGCTATGGCAATGTTTATTTAATTAGATAGATATTCGTGAAAAGTTTCTGTATCGAAGCCGCGTTCATAATAAAATGTGAAGAAATCTAAATTTTACAACGAGGGCCCTCCCATATGTATTTCAACCGCTCTTATCATCATTTGCAAAATGTCTACGGTTTGCGACACACATATATACGTAACCATGCTTTAACCAAAAAAAATGTAAAGTACTCACGTGATGAAAGCAATGCTGCCCTATTTGCATTCACAAACGCCATATTTCTAAGAACAGAAAGGCTCAGCTTTTTAATTGTAGAGTTAGCTTTAACAATTAATGTGCAAATCAATACTAAATGACGTACGACAGCTCCTTCTGCATATCTGGAAAATATATCCCAAAATTTTAGCCACAAAAATGTCAATGTGTTCCATGATTTTTGCATCTTTGTACTTGATGGATGGAATTTATTGAAAATATCTAAAATATTAATCTATAAGAAAAATAAATTGAAATGAAACCAAATTCAAATAGAAATGCAAAGCTATAATAATACTAACTTTAACTAATTGAAGTCTACCCTCAATAGAGCAGCAGCAATTTGTTATGAGTCTCAAACCTACTTCTAATACGGTGAAATCTATATTCGGATGTTTGATTTTATTTGTCTCTGCAGTAACCATGGTGGCCGTTAATTGAAGAATGGAATGTGCATAATTTGATATTGTCGTTGAGAATTGCTTACAAACTATAAAGTGGAAGCTATTAATTGCAAAATTGACATTTATTGTTGTTTTTAAAATTACCTGGAACAGAGTCCTCACTTAAGTGAGCCAGGCACTTTATAAATTGAGTACGCAATTCGTTTGAATGGCATATCCATGGCCAGGATTGAATAAAAATTTTTGTAAGCTCCAAAATTTGTTCTGGATGTGTAAGACAATCCGAACTAAACCAGTTGAGAATTATCCCATACAAAATCGTCAATTCCTGAACAATTGGGTCTTTCTAAAAAAAAGATAAATAGTCAAGCAATATCATAGATGACACAAGAACTAGATATTGCATGGTATACCAGAGCAGAATATACAGATTGTGAAATGAGCAATGCATTGCTAAATGGTCCACAACATGTTTTAGAGCGTACCGAGAGTAAATGTTTCTTGAACAGCAGTTTTACATATATTTGATCGACCTCCTCAATACGTGAGATGCGAGAATATATGAACGAATCAACATATTCATCATTTAAAATGTTGTAGTCCATTCCGTAATGACCCACGGAGCCATATAATATTTGTATACTCAGCTCTGATATTGCATGCGACATCTAGTTCTTGTACCATCTATGGCAATATGCATCTTCTTGCTCTTATTATATAGCTACTATTATTATTAAAAACCTTAGAATCTCCATGCTTTCGTATAAATTCTGTACAAGTTACTCCCATCGTTCCGAAAATGAAATCAAATTGCCCTATAAGAATCTGTATAAAATTTATTTCTCTGGCAATACGACGAGCTCTGGATGAAGTTTTTAGTAAAATAGAAAGGGCTTCGCAGATAATAATCTTTTTGATAGTTGTATCTAAAAAAATAATAAACATAATTCTTGCATATCAATCATAATTAAAAAAAAATAATTGACTCACTTTCAAATCTCTTCGGATTTTTAGTCGAAAAATTAGCTTCAAAAAGGACCTTTACTTTCCAGAAAATCATCTCCGATGCATACATGTAATCAATTTTTGATTTACCCAAGGATCTTTTGGTTGGATTCTTCATAGTACATTGTTGTTTTGAATTTGCTTCTAGATTTTCTAGAGATGCACAACGACGTTTGTTATTTAATTTAAATTCATTAAGATCTGTAATTTCTATTTTTTCTTCATTTATTTTTGTTGTATCAAGAACATGAGAAAAATTCTCAAATCTGAACTCTTCGGTCTGTCCTTTTACTAACAATGAGATGATGAACTTCAAGCAAGTTTTTTGATATTCTAGAAATAACAATTAGAAAACTTTGCTGATTATTAAGAATATTTTAATTTGGATTTACGATATGTCAAATATCATTGGTAAGGACGAAAGATACATTTACTCTCTCATAGGCTTCATGCACATATATATATATATTTGGTGGTTAGGGAAACGTAGGCTGAGGTAACTCAGCGATCAGTTTAGTCTTATTGCAAGTGGAAGAAAGAATAGTTCGTCTGGAAGCGATAGTGAGTGGTTTGTATAAGTTTTGGGTAGTTTAATGGCTAATTTCTTATCTTAGCTTTTAGTGACTAATTTCTTATCTTAGCTTATTTTGGTATGAAAGTGATAAAGTGCGTACAGGCAATATCAAATATGACCAGTGCCTGTGTTGTAAGTAGGTCACGGCTGGTAATGGTTAGTTGGAGCCGCCATGTGTGTGGAGGGTCACGGTGGTGTCTGTAACACCATTGCTGTGTTGTCCCACATCCATGGCTGTAGCTGTAGTAGCGGACGTGACTGGCAGAACAGATACTGTGAGGAATCTGGAGCTGTGTTTGTGGAGGGTCACGATGGCGTCGCTGAATACCATGCCTGTGTTGTCCCACATACATAGCTGTAACTGTAACAAACAGTAAAGAGGTTGAGTGATGATTGCCTGTGCAGTAGATAGTAATTATACTCACTGAGCTTGTGTGTGCTCACACCACGTTTTTCTTTATAATTACAGTGGCCATTTTACATGGAGAAGGAAGCTTGGCGTCAGTCATCAACGACAGCCTCTGAGAAATAAAGCGGTCTCCGAGTTCTTTTTAGTGTGAAATTAATAAAGTTTTCAGATAAATAAAACATAATATTATTATTTTATTAGATGTTATTCTAGTGTTCGAATACTTTTGAGAGAACTTCTTTCGTGTTCAAATCTAATGAAGCCCCATTCACGGTCAGGCATATTGTACAACTAGGACTATAATGATGAATTGTTATGTTGGGTTGTTTATTACATTAAATTAAAGGATAATATCCAGCTAGTCTAAATTGTAGGATTTTTGAACAACAAATTTGGGAGAGAAGTTATTTAATTTAACGTAAGATGAAGTAATGAAAACTTTAAAATATGAGAAATTAGTTTTTCAACATTTTGAAAGCAATAGTGCAATATTGTTATGCTAACAATACTGTGAACAAAACCGGCCAAGTGCGAGTCGGACTCGCACACGAAGGGTTCCGTACCATCGTACAAAATTTAACACTATGTACTTTTTATTTATTTTTTCAAATGAGAGTAGGCGTCATGTGAAAAAATAATGCTGACATGTATAACATAGACCGCTGACACTACTGAAATCGCTTACATCATCATGGGATAGTTGTCTCTTTTTGGTTTAAGTACTGTATTTAAATAATAAGTTCTGCACGAAATTCACCATAGTCCAGTTTCAGTCCAGTAGATTTTCGAAATGAATATATAGAATAGAGATAGATGGCATACAACATTTGTAATCTTTTCTATGTTCCCCATAACTACTTAACTTAACTACTGCTTAATTTTATTTCCTTAAAAAACGAGTTTAAGGAATATTTGATGTTATAGGAGATAAGCTTATAATAAAAATAATTATTTTGAATATATTTAGAGTTTGTTGAGCTTGTAATATGAATGTTAAAACGAAAATGAAACTTGAAAACAAGATAGATTTCACACCTCTGACAACAAAAGTGAGCTCATATGAAATATAAGATCAAGCAGTCTATGTTATACATGTCAGTGGTTAGAAGAACTCTTACCACCCCTTCTTAGACATTAGCAACGCCACTGCACACATCGCTCTTTGCATAATATTTCTCTTTTTAGAATTTTTATGCATTATTTGGCAGTGATGGGACTTCCCTGCCAAATTATGCTAGCAAATTTGAGTATAAAGGGTAGTAAAATCGCCAAACAGGTAGCAAACAGACTACAGAGTACGGATAACACAAAATCTTCTTCAAAGAAGTGCAGCCAAAACTGTTTCAATATTCAACCTATTACGTTTTTTATTTTTTAAGTTATTAAAATCTGAAAATGCTCGTTCAGCAGCAGCGGTACTGTGGGGAAGAAACATTCTCGAAAATTGGTTGTTCAAAAAGATTTTTCTGTTTTGATAAATTTAGCCAAGTTGGGAGCAGGAAAGTTTAGAGACTGACATTGAACGAGCTGAAGCTTTGCTCGTTTTTAACTGAGCACAATATATCTTTTAGAGGAATAGATCATTTGACCGACTTAATTAAGGAATCATTTCCTGATCGCAAATCGCGGCCGGAATGAAATTGAAGAGGACAACTGGTATATTAAAAACTGTTATAGGAGTTAGTTTAAAAACAAAAAACAAAACAAAATTTAGTGTATTAGTTGATAAAGCTACTGATATATCTACACAGAAAAAATTATTGGATTTGGGAGTGATGGATGCAACCTAATGAGGGGGGGATCATCATTCAGTTCGTCACGCTTCAGAGAAACTTGTCCTGACATAAAAATTTTTAAATGCATCTGCCATTCGCTACATTTATGTGCTTCGTCAGCTTGTCATGCTTTTCCCAAAAAAGGTGTAATATGAGCGAGAAAAATTTCATACTTTTTCATGCCTAGTAGCAAACGGCAGAATTTTTTATTATTTTCAAACATTTTATGATTTACAGCCCCATAAATTGCTACGCAAACAAGGTGGCTAGGTTTGTTTCCGGTAGTAAGTCGTCTACTAGAAAATTGGACTTAACTTCAAATATTTTTTACTGATCAGTGGCTTGCACACAATATATAATTACCTCAAGACACATATTGGAACATTTTCAGAACCTATAACAAAATTGTATTTTCCTTGTTCTGAATGGATCCTTCAAAAATGCCATTCAATAAGTCCATTCAATCATTTAAAATTGTAATAACTGAGATATTGATATTTTACAGAACTATATGAAAGCATCGTACATTTTGAACACTAAAGTTTAAGATATAGATCCTACTTGTGAAATAATGTACTTACCAATAACTAAAATATATTTATCTGTATCAGTAATGCCAGAGCTTGAGCGTATTAAGCCAATCTTAGGGAAAATTTTGAATGTAAAGTTGGAGTTTAGATCTGAGTATATTGAATTCTACAAAATTAGCTGTATAGAAATCAAAAAGCGATTTGACGATTTTATTTTAAAAACTATATATATTTTAAAACTGATACACGCTGTTGATCTCAAAATGAGAGATGAATATCCAACACTTTTTGAATTGTACAAAAAGTGTGATAAAATTTGTGACGACATTCCAGCACAAGATTTGGTAATGAGTGGCGAAAATTATCTTTTTCATTACCTCAACAATTCAACTATATTGAAAATTTTGCTGTTGGTGAATTTTATATTCAATTAATTAAATTGAGATAATTGCCAGGAATTCAAATTCTTATCAAGTTATCAAGTTTTGCAACGAATTTTTTTTTCTTTGCCTCACTCGAGTGCAGATTGTAAAAGGGTGTTTTAAAAAAAATATCTTATTAAATCAAAGCTTAAAATAAATTGAAAACTGAAAGCTATTAAGCGTGAAGGTTGTGTGGAATTTGAAACTACAATTGCTTACAGCATTTAGATGACAAGTTATTTGAAAATGTAGATGATATAATATCCATCAATAATTAGAAAAATAGTTATATACTTCTTGTCTTGTATACTTCTATTAAGATCTAATTATTTTTTTAAATTTCAATATATTAATGTAATTGTCGAATTGTTCCCAGCACTGTGCATTGCTTTAAATAGAGGTATGTACTCAAATAAACGAGTTTTTATTTTAATGTGTAAATATTAAATCTATATGCATGAATACATAATTAAATATGTTGTTTTATTTGATTCACTGTGCATTTTGAATCCCATACTGTAGAAAAGATGAAAACACGGTAGTTTTTTTACGTGATATAAGGTAAATTTAAAAAATAATTCTGGCAATGCTGGTCTAGACATCGTTGATTTTATATTAGAGCGACCTAGCAAATATTGCAAAGCCAATACGAATCGCAAAAATATAACAAAGTGCAACATAAATTTCGTTAGTGAATTCAAAAGAGCCTTTGTATAGGTTAGTTTGCTATGAAATAGATCTATAAAGCATAGCCAAACCACCACACCACCCATCTGCTTTCTGGCTTCATATACGTGGCTCTTGCACCTAACTCCGCTGGATATTAAGTGTGCGCGCATGCATATATGGACTTGCACAGAAATGAAAAGAGAAAACAATTCCAAAACCAGACCCACAAAGCAGAGAGAGCTAACCAAGTTGAGAGTTTTGGGTTCAATTCAATAGTGTTGGTATTTTTTTAAAAGGGGGTACCTGGTTCAACTAATAAAACCCGAACAAAAAATTTGCTCGACCTACTTTATCACAAGCATTGCATGGGCTATACGATATCTTTATGCTATAGTATTTTTGATTATACTATTCATTTATTTTCTATTGCTATTAAAACACTATGTACCAAATTTCAGACCTCTTCGTCGATGCGTTCTCAGACAGTGTCAAAAAATAACTTTTAATACTATGGATTTCATCTAGAGTATAAAAATATAAACATACATATTGACACATACACCTACATATACCTAATTTCCTGGTAAAATAAAAAGATTTTGCGACAAAACAGATTTCGCTTTACGCTGTAATTTCCTAAAGTTAGTAATAAATAGGTCAGAGTTCAATAGAATAGAGAATAGATCTGAATTTTTTGTTACACATGACATTTTTCTGGAATAATCAAGTCGAAATAACGTAATATACCTACTTATTACTTGACCCGCCAATTTCTTCAGAAATTTCTCCAATAGACAACGGTAAGTGATCTATGACTTCAGAGCCATGAATACCGTGCCGCACTAAACGAGCGAGATTGCATGCAAGGATATTCCTGAGGAGCCGGGTCTGTAGAAAATTACTAACTTATTCCTATTAATATTATATCCTGATGACAAATATTGTAAAATAGTGCCACATCTATCAATAAGACTCAATTTCATGATTGTTTTTTTCGGTCGATATGGCAGAGTTATCGAAAAACGTTCGTGCCGTGTTACTATCACTTGATGTTCCCCTTCCTCCACTCGCGGTTTTCCAACTATCAAACCTAACTTCTGTCATAGAGTAAACAAATCTATAGAGACCGAAAATGTTTGGTAGAAATTCTCATAGATATTGATCACAAGAGCCGAATCTATCATGATTACCGCCATCTGGCTGCCCAGCTTTATATTGGTTCCCTATGTACTTGTGTGTATTTTGAAATGAAACTTTGAAAGCTCTTTAGTTAATAGAGAAATACTTCATACGAGGTTTGTATTGTGTGAATGCAGATGTATTTAAATCGGTCTTTCTAATGAAAACATTTGTGCCTTTTTTTTTTTGCGATGACTGGAGAGCTACTGTACTGCATCGACTTGCAATACTAAAAGTTTTTGTTGCGATTTTTCACTTCTGAGTATAGAGAATGGTAGATTTAATATTTTTCATTGCTATCTTTATGATTTCGTTTAAGACTTAATTGATCTGCTAATAATGATAGAAAAATTTGCTTTGTCGCATATTTACATTTGATCCTGCGATAAACTATTTTTAGGAAGCTCTAAAAAACGGTTGCATGTAGGTGGGTATACTTGTAGGATCAAATAAAAGGTAAAAATCTGAGGTTTCCAAATCTTTCAAGAGAAAGCTATAGTGATCATGCATTTTGGCCGGAAAACGGTTAGAATTTTAAAAAATTTGGAATTTTTTTTCAATTTTTTTCAGGAACCGTAACGGTTACGAATGTTTTAAAAAAATCATATGTAAAAGATTATTTTGTAATAATCAAAAACAAAATTTTAAAATCTAATTTTTATTTTAAAAATCGAAAATAAAAGCATAAAATGATTTTCATTTCACAAATTTGTGATTTCATTTCACAAAATTGTGAAAAATATTTTGGCGGTTGCTATTAAATATGCGTCGAAATATGCCGAAGATTGTACGACATATGGGAATGGATGGAATTTACATACGGGCTTTCATCTAAGGTATCATAGGAATTGGTGTAGATTTTTTGTTGATTTTTATATTTGAATTTTAAATTAAAAATCATTTTATGATTTGATTATTATTTCTGATTTTTAAAATACAAAAGGAAAGTTACTTTTTATAATTTCGAATAAAAATTATAAATTTAAAAAGTTTAGAAAATTTATGAAGATTCCGTAATAAGAATCATAATGCTACTTCCCATTCAATCCTCATAAACTTTTTCTAAATGATTTTTTGGTTAGAAAAAATGAAAATAATTATTATTTTCAGCTCTTGAGTTTTTTACTTTGACGTCCTATAACTGCTGACAAAATGGGGATGGACACTTTTAGAGGTGATTGGACATTTATTGGAAATCTTAGACATGACAGTTATCTTCAGAGAAAGCGCAATAGGAAAGTTACAGGAAGTTAATGGAGAAAGTATCCAAAGTCATAAAACCACTCCTCTACTGCCAAAACGAATCATCAAACCGCAGTTTACTCCATATCAATTTCCTTAGTCTATGGAAGAATTTAATTTTACTTAAAAATTTTATTGCAAATGTATTACCAATAGATAGTGGTGTTTTATACGGGCTGTGAAAGGATACATATTTAACATTAAAAATATCGAAAAAGCTGTGAAATTTTTCGAAACTGTTTTTCGAATTGTGCAGTTGATTCAGCTTTATGAGTAAAATTATCATTATGTAATTTTTTCAATTTATTTAAAGTATGGATGGCTGCTGCTATAGACCAACATAATATTTGTATAGTGGGTTTTGTTTCAAAATTTTTGAAAGTAATTTTGCTATACTCTTATTTGTGTTCTTTGTTGAATTATAAGCACATTTACGCAATTTTTGTTGGCATCCGCATCATACAATGATGTAATAATATCCCATGAAGCAATACCATATCAGAAGTGTCCTGATCAATTTTAATTATTGTATTTCACACAGATTTTACTGAAGGAATAGAATCATAAAATGAAGCTATTGTAACAAAATCATGTGTTATGTTAGATGATCCTTAGTAACTCCAAGTTTCTGTCTGTCACAGAAGTTTTTATCGAAAACGACGTGACGTAGGAATTTGAAATTGGACAGAATGTTAGGTCTTCATGACGGGCACATATTCCAACAGTCAAAGATTATGAAATATTATTTTTTTTAATTTTAATGAGGTGGGTTGGGCTCCCTAATTTTTTTTTCATCATGTGTTTGTATCGGTTACTTTCAAGGATTCCAAATTTTTTTTAGTAAATTGGTTAAATGGATAAAGCCCAAAATGTTCGAAAAAATACCTTTTCCCCTGAATTTCTAGGTTTCTAAAGCTAAAATTATGATACTATCAGGGTTAGTAGGTTCGCAGTAAAAAATAGTTTAAGCAGAAAAAATGTTTTTTCGAACATTTTGGGCTTTATCTTTATAACAAAATGTACTTAAAATTTGTTGGTATCCTTGAAAGTAACTCTTTCAAACACTCCACAAGATACAAAAACAATTTTTTTAGGGAGCCCAACCCATCTACGTTCAAATTTAAAAAACAAAAAATTTCATAATCTTTGACACGTCATGCCCTTTTCGATAAAAACTTGTATAACAGATAGACGGACGGACACATAAGAGACTTAAAAGGGTTCAGTTTTTATTCCTTTTGTTGTACGGATCCCTGAAAAGATGTAGATGAATCTTATAGTTACTAAAGATCATCTAACATTGCAAATGATTCTGATTCAATAGCTTAATTTTACGATTTTATTCATTTAGTAAAATCTGTGCGAAATACAATAATTAAATTTGATCTAGACACTTCTGATGGTATTGCTTCATAGCATATTATTAAAGCATTTTATGAAGCTGATGCACACAAAATTATGAAAATGTGTTTAAAATTTAACATAGAATACTCAGAAGAGTAGAACCAAACAACTTTCAAAAATTGAAAACAAAACCCATCCGTGCTTTAAATAAGTTGTAAAACTTAAAGAACATTTTACTCATAAAGCTGAATCAACAGCACAGTTTAAAAAACATTTAAAAAAATTTAATAACTTAACCGATATTTTTTATGTTAAATATGTGTCCTTTTACAGCCCCTATAAAACACCACTGTCACTTGATTATACATTTGCCATTAAGCCAAATTAAATTCTACCATAGAGTAAGAAAATTTATATGGAGAAAATTACGGTTTGGTGCCTCGTTTGGGCAGTAGAAGGGAGGATTTGTGATTTGCAGTCTCCATGACCATTTTGTCGGAACTTATAGGACGTCAAAACAAAAAAATTGAAAAAAATTTGCTAATGTATTAAAATCCTATCTGTTTTTCCATGATCCATAGCATGATCACCATAGCATTCTCTTGCAAGATTTGGAAACCTCAGAATAGCCGCATTCCGTCTTCCTGATTCGGATCAAAGGAGATTATTGATTGACGTGATGTCAAGAACAAATGAACATCATGTTATAAATTCATAAGAAATCCTCACATTGCAATGCTTTTGTAGAGTAGAAAATTCAAAATTTGAACCAAATCTAATTTAAGTTCAATTTGATAATCCTTATATGTAAAATCATAGCTACCTACAGACATTTTTAAGATCCAACCGTTCTTTAGGGCCTCCGAAAAAACAATTTATCGTGGGATCAAATAAAAATATGCGACAAAACAAATTTATCCATCATTAATAGCATAAAGATAGCAATGAAAAATATGAAATCTACCATTTTCTATACTCAGAAGTGAAAAATCGCAACAAAAACTTTTAGTATTGCTTGCTTGTTCTCCGATGCAAGTCGATGCAGTACAGTAGCTCTCCAGTCATCACAAAAAAAAAGGTACAAATGTTTTCATTGGAAAGACACATTTAAATACATCTGCATTCACACAATACAAGCTTCGTATGAAGTATTTCTCTATAAACTAAAGAGCTTTCAAAGCTTCATGTCAAAATACACGCAAGTACATAGGGAACCAATATAAAGCTGGGCAGCCAGATGGCGGTAATCATGATAAGCAAATACATTTTCTTTAGTATAGTTTCAAAAATGCGGCGCTGTTAAATTCGGTTCTTGTGATCAATATCTATGAGAATTTCTGCCATACATTTTCGGTCTCGATAGATTTCTTTACTCTATGCTTCTGTCTAAACACGCTTTCTATTTTATTCTTTTGCATTATAAGTTCTTTTATATTATCAGTAGCAGATCGTTAATTTTTCTCTGAAATATTGCCCTTCTTATATAGTCAGCTCCTTTCTTTCTTTCTCGAATTAGGAGCGAATCGGTCGGCTGTACCTAGTAGATAACGTCCGAGTATTCTTCCATAATTATCTCTACCGAAGCTGTAGACATAGAAACTAATCGCAAAGGTTGCGTATATGACGAGCAAACAAGCTTCCATCTTCCATGCTCGAATCGGAGAAGCATTGCGTGTATTTACTGTCCCGTACTACCATCAAAAGCCTACTTTCCGACTAAGAATACTGTTAAGCGCAACAAAGTGACATAAAGACATCTTTTAGAAATGGAAACAATTTTACATTAGTGACATCTTAGTAAACTTTGGAGAATAGAATTTACGGGAAGGTTCTAGGATAAATTGTAGAGTATAAATACGGCGCTTCTTATATCCAGGAGGCGAGTCTTATTTCAGACAGTGAAGTGAATGAAGTAAGCTATTTGGATTGCGATAATTAGAAGTACAGTACTAGCGATAACTATAAAGAGTTGATTTGATAATTGTTTGTAAATGTTATAAAAGTAAACAATGAAGTTAAATAAAAGAAGAACTAGGTAATGATTATTTTTTCCCGGACGGGAATCGAACCTACACTTGTTAGAATCGGTCAATCATGGAGAAAGAAGAATTTTTAAGAAGTTGAATTTTTAACGATTCTAAATCAAATTCATAAATACAAGAAGAAAAAACAACCGCCTTGTCCGGGGTTTGAAACCGGGACCTTCCGCTTGCCGGGCGACTGCTCTTACCACTGATAACTGAAATTTGTGTTTTAAATAACGAATTAGGCCACGCTCGTAACAATATGTTTCCCAATTACTCATAGATGATACTAGCCAACACTTCTTTTTATGAGTGCAGTATTCGCGTAACCGTATGATCTAGCAAACTTTGTAACACGACTTCTCTTTGTTCTTCGGGATAACATTGTTTTTAGTATATAACATCTTTTAATACGAAGGCAAAACTGAACTTTTCTTAAAATTTGTAAGCACTTTATCGATAAATATTCATGCTTGGTCAGTTTTGCTTCAGTAATTAGTGATAGCACTTTATCAGAACTCACTCACTGGTGTTCGAACGATCAGAAGAATCCATTGAAGTACTAACAGCCGATCACCATGATTTCTTGACTCTAACGAGGCTGAGTTTTTCGGCAACTATATGACTTGTCCGAGTTGTTTTTCTTTTTACAAAAATCCATTCGTTTCTTGCTAATATATGTACTTGAATAAAAATTGCCAATTTAAAGGTTTTCAAGATTTGGCACCATCTTCAGTAGTTTTTGTATTACTCGTTGAGCCCTTTTATTATCGAAACCATCAAAACACTACCAGATCTGAAAAGTATGCAATCCTTTAAAACGTTCACTTGAAAGAAGTACCTGAGAGAATACAAAGAGATATAAACAAATGAATAAATTTTTATAGTAGCAGCTGCTGACGCTATGTCCATTTGAAGTTATCCGTATGATAGCCTGATTCTTTGAGAAAGTCAGTTTGAACGAGCTGTGACGTGTTAGTCGGCTTCCAGAATAGAAAGAGTGAGGCAATGTTTACCATGTATGTCGCACAACATGGATTTCGAATAACGTGCTATTATTAAGTTTTGCTAAGTTGCCGAAAAGTCTCAAAGCATATCATGAATTGTTAAATTCAGTGTATGGCGATAATGTGGTGATTCTGAAGACTGCATACTAGTAGTATGAGCGATTTAAAAGCGGAAATGAGTCGGCTGAAGACGAGCAGCGGTCAGGATATCCTTCGACCTCAAAAACACACGAAAACGTGCAAAAAGTGGTAAAACGGATTGGTTCAAACATGCTATTGACTATTTGAGAACTTAGGAAACAACTAAACATCTCGCATGGGTTCGTGCGAGCCAGAAAAATGGTTCAATGGCTTCCTCTTGTTGAAATGATTTTATTTATTTTTTTAGATTTTGGAGTGTTACGGGACCACGGGATTAATGGCTTGTCTATTTTCCGTACAACGAAAATTCGTAAACATCTCACAACTTTAACAACATTTTAACAAAAACAAAAATCTTAATATAGAGAAATAATGTACGGGAAAAAAATATTCAACATAAGGTGAAGAGAAGGCTCGTAAGTTCGTTATATTCTGATTGTGTCTGAACTGTACGTTAACACTCATTGATGAGGAATATTATAAGTTTCACAAATTAACATTACCTTGAATTTCACTTGGTGCTAAGCTGCAACAAAGAAGCAAACAGACTTGCGTAAAATATCGTGAAGATATAATTTCACATATTAATTGAAATGCTACAGATTCATTAGCTAATGTTTTAAGAACTTGCATAACAGCAATTAGAGGTGTTTTATCCTGATTTTCTGAAAAATAAATTTCACGTTTATCTAAATATATTTATATAATTATTTTACAGTATTTACCAAAATATAAAGGATTTAGCAAACTTATGAGTACTACTATTAGTTCCTGATCCCTAGAAATGGTTCTCTGCAAAAATTTCGATTCTGGTTGTATAAGCCTGAGAAGCAAATTGCAAATTTCGCTGGTCATTTCTAAAGAAGACTTTGTTATACAAGTTGGAACACATTTTATAAGACTAAAAACAAATGAGTTAAAAGAAGAATATTGTAATAATGTGTAGAGTAAAATCATACCCCAATACGCGAAGTAATACAGAGGTTTCCGCCAACTTATCCACCATGCTTGGTTGTAAATCAATCCAATTTATCAGAATTGAACAAAATATTTTAACAATCCCGCAAGTTATTATTTCTTTTGGCTATAAAAAATAACAAGATGAAAAATTAAAATTATTAGTTTGCATCAAACACTTTACGCTTGAATAATAGATAAAATCCGATATATGAAAATATTCTAAAGAACTGGAAATTGTTTGAAGGAACCGATGTTTTGAAATAACTTGCATTAATAGCTCAATTCCATTTGATTCGTTTGGATCGAGTTCAACACATAATGGAGCAACAGCTATATGAAGTCCTTCGTCACATTCACTTTTCGGATATGTTAACAGATTTGAAAAAACTCCACCAGCCGTTTCTCGTACTATTGGTACTTCTTGTGGATCCAGAAATGTACTTAAACAACAAGCGTGAAAACCACCAGGTAGAAAAGATAGCTCTAGAAAAAAAAATATTTTAATTTAAAATCACATGTGTTGGAAATAAAATTTAAAAATTACCATTGGCACTGTGCAAATATGACAAAATTATGAAATGCTCCACAATTTTTTAACCTAAATATTAATAGATACTTGTAACTCTAGCTAGAATGAATCCACCAATACGCTATCTACACACAGACTCAATGTAGTGTTATTGGTAAAAAGTAGTATTCCCCAGAAACCCTTACAACTTCTAATACCATTCAAGCGATTGCAGCAAAATTACAGATCAACCTTATATATACATCTTTTCTATTCATTTAAGTATGGACTGAAAAGAGAATACCCAGTTCCAACCACCCATTAATTACTGGCCATGAGATCGCATTATTCTACCTTCTCATACTTCAGGATAGATTCCCAAAACCGTATGTTTAGAAATCCCATCTTGTCACTAGAATAGACAAGTGCAAGAAAACCCAAAGCAAACCAAGTCCTTATCGAAACAAAGGAAATTTCACGTTCGCTACCTAGGGGAGGATTCTAGATGTACAGGCCACGCGATTTCAAGCCAGGTGTGGCCCGAGATATGTCTTGGGAAGACCGAGTCGCTTCTGAGTAGGAACCGAAGTGATGTGTGTAATCTTTTTGCAGTTATTGCGGGTGCCTCTTTGGCAAACATGCAGAGCGCATAAAAGCTCCATACAATGACTTCTGCAGAAGATAAAGAGGTTAAGAGCATTCAGCACCTGCTGTGCTGTCTAAGCCAAGCTATAACATTCTAAAATATTGACTTACAAATTATACTTAAGTAAAGATTCATTACATTATTGACTAAATTTTAATATTTCATCAAAAATATTAGGCGTAAGAAAAACATGCACTTTGAAAAGGCTCTTATAATTCTCTTCATTAAGCTGTTGTTTCAAGTCCTGAGGAATCGCATTATATAATTTGGGACCAAGGATACTACTATGCCTTATACCACTTGTTTTGGTACAAAACTCAATATTAAGGGGTCGAGTTGTTTGCCGGCGTGTGAAATGCCTAGAGCAGTCAATCGGGAACCTGTCAAGTTTTCTGAACATGAATTTGAGCAATGTGAATACATCTGACGTATAGTCATCACTTTGAATTCGTTAAACGCTAATGTGGTTGAAAAAAACTTGATTTTTTAAGGCACATTTGCACAATTTTAGTCTGTAAGTTACATAAAGGTGTGATTGTGTTCGTGAACGTTGATCCCCAGGCAATGATCCCATACTGTAACAAAGACTGCACTATTGCATAAGATATCATTTTTATGTAGTTAAGTTTTAGTACATTTCTAATTATTAGAATTTTGTAAATGGTTTTCCGTTTTCTCTTGCAGACATTAGTTATGTATTTATTCCACTTTAATTCATCGTCAGCAATCACCCCTAAGTACTTTACCCCTTTAACAGATTGTAGTGTTTTTCCGTCTACTTCCAATTTAAACTGATCAACATTTTGTTCTTGTTGGCCGTGCCCGAAAAACATATAATTGGTTTTGTTTAAGTTTAAAGGAAGCTTATGTTAAGCTAGCCAATTAGACATCCGTCCGTAGCCACTGGAACAATTTTTTGATCAGCTTACCTCAAGGAATCGCGTGGTATACCGGAAAGTATCTTGTTCTTCTTGTTCTGAATCACCCTGTATAAGGTTAAAAATAATCAATCGCTATGAGAAAATTGTTCAACCCGGACACGAACATTTAGATTTGCATGAATATTTCAGTTTTTTTAAGCTCTCATTTGTCTACTCAAAAACTTCATTCGAACACAGGTCTTGCATTAAAATACACGACTCTCATAAGTCTATGTCAATGTTTGTAAAGCATGGATATAATGTAATTATAACAATATATATAAGATTATAAAGAATTGAGATTTTTTCATGTCATGTCTCTACGTCCGTCTGTATCTAATCAAGCATGTTCATGTGGATCAAACAAAATGCTATTTACCAGATTGGAATTAAAACAGCCAATTGCAAATACAAAAAAAATTAACTTCATCATATAGAAGAAAATACTATCACTATTACCCTTCATCTTTCACGAGGCTAATTCTCGTTGAATGAATACTGCACTCATATCCAATATTCTCAAATAAAATTAAAGAAGTGACAGAAGAGTTAACACTAAACGTACCGTACTTTACACATACCTTAACGCCTTATGAAATAAACGTTGATTTTTAGAAAGAAATTCCTAATTTATTAAAGGAAATAATTTGCAACATAACTTCTGATTTCTAATAAAATAATCAAAGACATATTTTTATTATTTTAAATAAAATAATCAATTAAATTACACTTTTTGCACATGACTGGTTTTTCGTTCATGCATTTTCAATTTTGAAAGGGGTCATTTGAACCCGCTTGGTACGTTTAGTGTTAATATGAATTTAAAATCAGTAAAATATAGTAAAAAATTTACCTTTGACCACTAAATGAGCACCTTTGAAACATTTACACATTTTTGATAAAATATTCCATGATAACGCTCTTATTTGAAAGTCAGCATGACCACAAATGCCTGATAGAAATCTCACGTAGTTCTCCTCTAGAACAAACTATAATATAAAAAATTATAGTAAAAATACAAATATTTGGATTCCATGTAAAAACCTCATCCACATCGTTAATTATGTTTCCAATTATAAATAAACAGTTTTTAGTTAAATGTGATCCAGCTTGTGTGAATGATTTCAGAGTCATAATAAAGTAAAAAAGTTTTTTCACAATCAAAGGAATTAATCCAGCATCTAATTCTACTGATTGACTGCGACTTATTACATACAGTAGACTTAACAAGAAACGCACTTGATCTAAATGTCTTTTATGAAAGCATTCCTCCGTGATAGGAATAATGTACTCAAATAATCTGTTAAAAATATTATAAAATTCCTTCCCTTTTTTTGTGGCGTGTTTTGATACAATATACTTCTGTAGTGATTCCTTTTGCCTTTCACAAATGCATTTCTTCATTAATACCTTCAGAAAATCACAAACTTTTATATATAAGCTCAGCCCACATTCGTAATTCTTTAATAGAAGTAGAATAACACAGTGGGTATCTTGTATATCTTCCAATATCCATTGCAAAATTTCTGGATCATCCGCCTCCAAGAGTTGTGTCATTACTTCAACTGTACTTTCAAATATTAACTTATCAGACCGACCGTTTGGCACCATCAATAGAAATCTTCGGAAGGTATTCAAGAATTCTTTACTCTCTACATGGTGATCAGTAGATAACATTAGGCACAACTTTATTCTAGCTACATTTACCGTAACATCCCGAACATTGGTAGCATTAGTAATTCTTTTTAAATATGTTCTGATATTTTCTGTTGCGGAGCTATATTTTATAAAAAGCAAATCATCACTCGTCAATTCAAGATGTTTATTGAAATTTAATTTTTCCAATATCGTTATAACCTGAATTTCGTCATTGGAATGTAAATGAGGTGGAAGTATGGAGTAATCTAAGCCACACTGATTATCTTTGGCTTTTTTAAAATCTTTTAAAATTAATTCGAGTCCATCGAACCAGATACAAGCAAATGTTAGTCGGAGAAACTGCAGTACGGAGTTTTGAATAAACGAACTTGGTTCTGATAATCCATTCATTTTTGGGCAACTTTTTTCATTTAATTTAGAAATCTGATTCTTACATAAATCAATAGTGATAATAGATGACGACTGGGAAGATGATGGCAATGGAATTCGTTCCCTTGGTGAATCAATATTGTCGTCGTTTTTAGACAAAATAAAGAAAAATATCTCTTCAATAAGCGACTTTTGTTCAAATGGACTTACGATCCAATGAAAATCACATTTAATTGGAAGTTTTATTCGTGAGCAGATTTTTGGCAATGTAATTTGTTTACTTCCTATTGCATATGAACTGAATACAAGTAAAAATAAAATTAGTGCACAGTCCTGTTGAAGGACGATATCATTATGAAAAAGAAAGAGTGCCCGCACAAGTAAAAAATATAAGTTTCCTTCGTTTGATACTTCTCGTCGAAATTGTGGAATGCATAGCGCAATTTTTGATATTATTCCAATTGCTGGGATTGCAGAGTCAGGATAGTCTGCGACCGGATTGATCTGAAAAATAAATTGGAGTTTTCAATATTAAGACAATGAGGTCGTTGGTATCTCTATATTAATGGGAATAGAATTGTAATAAAGATTTTGTAATAAATTTTACGACAAAAACCCGATTTATAGTTTATTTTGATTTTGCATACAGTCTGTTCTACGCAAAAATGCACAAAAGGATGGAATAACAAATAAAACAAAGCTATTGCTCCGTAAGCAAGTCATTAGACCTGAATTCACGCTCTGTTCGCAATTTGCTATACACCAGCAACCTTGCACTTGAACAGATAACCACAAAAAAGCCAACGGTACATACTATACTAGGTTCACTGTCATCAAGGAGTATCTATTCTAACTATATCCCTGGCATATTTAAAACTCATGCCCCTTACAAAATCCGAGATTACTACTTACCACCATGATCTATCATCATAAGTTCCTACGATTTTGTGTCATAATTATCGTACGTATCGGAATTACCACAGAGGCAGTTTTAAAAACTCTGCCCGTATACAACCTACTAACTTGAACGGTAGAAAGGAGAAACAAAGACAAATTTGAACTAATTTTAAGCAATCTGTTAGAAGGTTATGATGCAGGGGTTTCTGAAAGATAATCAAATAGTGATATTCCTAATCGCACAACTGAGATCTTTATTTTCATACTACATTCCAATAAATTTAAGATTAAGCAACACAAACAGCAGAAAGGTTATTATGCCATCAGTAAAATGTTCCCTACCATAATTTTACAAAGATTAGTGCTCGTGAAATATTTTATTTTCGACTGCCAATCATAGCTACTTTCACATTTAAAACTAATTACCGTTATTTCCGCAAGACCTTAGAAAGTCAGACAGGTATAAAAATTACAGCCTTCGTCACTTGTAAGATAAGTTGGTGTAGGTCAAACATAATCAAATTGATCGAGACATTGAGGACTTTTATGAAAATGCAAAAGTCTTAAAATATAGAAGTAAAGAATGGTGGTACACATAATTTTGCGCAGCATAATTCTAGTGGATATTTAAAATATTTGTAGCTGAAATAGAGTACATTCACTTTACAACGTACACTTTTCAATTACTTATTTACAATTGCATAATTCAGTTTGGAGTGTATTTTCGAATGCAATGGGTCAGTCCTTATTCACTGAATTAACCCTAGATTTACCTTAATTGCTGGATGAAACCCGTTTGATATTTAGTTATGCACCTTGTTAACATTTCATCTTCCTTGTTCCGATATACATATGCCACTAAACATTTGTACTCCGATTTCCCCAATTTGATTTTTACACGAAATATCTTCCTTTAGTTCCTTATTCTAAGGAAAAGACATTAGGGCAGAACAGGTGTTTGATCTTATATGTAAAATCTTGCTTTAGCCATGATGGAATACTCGCCCACATAATATATGGCTGCAACAAATATATTTAGAACTAAAAAACAGAGTAAAATTCCTATAAATTATATAGGATAAGGAAACTGTCTTGGGAATCATACCTATAAGATGTAGAGAATAAAGCTTTCAGGCCTTCACAATGTGTCGTAGAACAATAGGAAATAAGCGGGGATCAAAGCAACGGATGATCTTCTACAGAAGTGTCATCCGACTCATCTTAACCTATGTCTATATAGTGCGATGGAAAGCAATGGATTTCGGTAATCATCGAAAGGTTCAAAGAATGTGCCTCCTTCAAGGCGAAAATCTCATCTAGGTAAAAATGGGAATCATACTCTGTGCTTCAATCATTTACAGACCCTATATTTTACACAGATGGCTCCAAATCAGAGGAAAATACTGAAGAAGATGTTTTTGTGATGATCTTCGCGTGGTAATGGACATACACATTGAAAACCATTTCACGGTCCTCCAGGCGAAAATCAAAGCCAGCCTGGAAGCACGTAGGTATTCTCTCAACTCTGATACAAAGAACAAGGAGATTTCCATTAAATCGGACAGCCAAGCTGCTATCAAGACTAGACTGTAAAACACCCTGAATTCTTTCTGGATGCAATGAGGTACTCATTCTAGGGATATAAGCAGGAACATAGTCAGGTAAATTTGCTTGTCTTGGAGTAGTCTGGGAGACTATCCCCTCCACATTGGGGATTGCAACAAAATACCTTTATATTGTGGCTTGAGCCGACTGCCAACACAGTCGTAGGTAGAACAACAAGAAAGCTGTGAGCGAAACCCAACCCAAACTCAACAAAAAAAAAGCTACTGGGACTAAAACAAACCAACGCTGAGAACTCTTATGTTCATTCTTATTGGGCAGTTTACTCTAAATTTTGCTAGAGCTGGAATTTATAAGCAATGTCTCGTAAATCTTGGTGAACAATGGGCCTTGTAGGGATCTCAACCCTTACTCCAATCCATCAATCTAAATATATATGTGAGATTTTGAATATTTAGAGAAAAAGCGCGAGATATTATTGTAAGGAATTTATTTAGTTTAATTTAAAACCAAAAGTCTCTAAAACTAGGTAACTATTATGCAAATATACGTAGCGGGAAGTGCCCTTCACTATCGCATTGATCTGTTATCAGCACTTGAATTTGTCGGCATGTATTCTTTTGTGTTTTGACATCGCATGATCTGTATTCATGATTACAACTGGACGTATTTTGGATAAGTTGAGTAAGTATTATGCATGGATTAGTTTTGTCGTTTTTAGTTTTGGTGAGGATCCTACATTCGGCCATCCTGCTCATCATCTGCCTCAGATAATTCATCCTCCTCATCGTTGCACCATAGCTTCATATTGTCAGCAGTGGAAGTCGTCGCGTTTGATCCATCGGAATTGCCTACCCTTTTAAGGTCGTATCTATCGTTGACTTTCACTTTTACAACTTCGTACGGGCCCATAAATTTAGGATAAAGTTTAGCCCCTGGGCTAAACTGCGTTTTCTTAACCGGCACTAAGTCGCGTAGCTTATATTTATGCGCCATTTTTCGTTTACGTAGTATTTCCGGTTTTCGTCTTGAATGCGAGCTATACATTCCTTGGCACTGCTTCGCATCTCTCGTCTTTGATCCTCGAAGTTTTCGATAATAGCATCTTTTATAAGCTGTGATAACTCCAGATCCTCCGAATTCCTCATAGGAACCCCAATTAACAACTCGAACGGTGTTTTGTTTGTGGCTCTCATCTTGGTAGAGTTTAAATACCGCTATAATTTTGGCACGTGCTCATACCATTTCTCAGGCTCTGGTACAGAAATTTTTGCTAGTACAGCCAATATAACTCGATTTAACCTTTCAACCTGCCCGTTTCCTCTTGGTACTCCCGTAGTCACCAAAACGTAATTTATCCTGTTTTCTATACAGTACTCTCTAAACGCACCTGATGTGAATGCTGTACCCCTATCTGTTACCACTCTCCATGGGTTACCAAAAACTTCGCTCTGCAACTCTAGTCGTTTTAAAACTTCACATGATGACGTATCCTTCACAGGGTAGATCCAGCTGTACTTGGTGAAAGCATCCATAACAACTAAAAGATATTTGTAGTTCTTTGCCGTTGATGCTAAGGGTCCAAGGTGATCCAGGTGGTAGGTATGAAGTGTTATATCTATCTTCTCAGTAGGATTTAGGACTCCTTCTTGTTTGCCTGCCTTTCTTGAAATCAGGATACACGGAATACAATTTGATATGACTCGTTCGACTCTTTTTCTAAACTAGGTACGAAGTAATCCTGGCGAATAGTTGCTTCTACCTTTCGAGCATTGATATGACCTTTGTCATGAACTGATTTTATTATTTCCTCTTGCATACTCTTAGGTAGCACTAATAAATAAGACTCCTTTTCAAACTTGTATAGAATTCCGTCTCTTAAGATGAAGTCTTCGTATTTATCGAAACTTAGTAAGTTCTTAATTAACCGACAGGTCTAGTCTCTCTCTTGCGCCTTTCGGATCCGATAAAGCAAGCTGTCATCTATTGTGCCTAATCTACAATGCATGGTAAAACCACGTCGTCAAAACGACATGGATTTTTTTTTGCTTGGAAAGTTTATTACAGCCCTCGTTTTTTCCGCAGAAGGCTTAATACTGCCATTTTCTATAATGTGACCTAGGAACTCTACTTTCCTCTCTAAAAATTTACACTTAGCCCATTTAATAATAAGACCATATCTTTGAACAACGTCTAAAACTAATTTTAATTTTCGAAAATTTTCATCGTTATCAATGGACGGAATGATAGTCCATATATACTAATAATACTCCATCTCGAATCAGCTTCTGAAATATTGTATTGATGAACCATTGAAATACGGGCGGGGAGTTACATAGACCAAATGGAGCCTTAAGAAATTTAAACTGTCCCTCACTCACCACAAATGCTGTATACTTGCGACTGGATTCATCTATATCGACGTGAAAAAACCCATTGCGAGGAGGTAGTGAAGACTCTAGCCATATATAGGTTTTCTAAAATCTCCTCCACCATGAGTGGCAAAGGATACCTATCTTTAATGATCTTCTTATTCAACCTCCTATAATCTATGCACAGCCTGTGGGATCCATCTTTTTTCTTAGCAAGAACGACTGGGCTAGCGAAGTCTGACTGACTATGACGTATGAATCCATCGTGTAACCATTGTTGTATCTGCTCTATTACTATTTGCTTTTCCTTTGGAGCGAGTCGACGTGCTTTTTGGTATATATGTAGGTGTCTCATCATCGAATGTGATATGCATTTGCACACACGAATTTACGAGGCTTTCCAGTTTATATTCGGTAATCAATTGTTGGATTTTAGTACGCAAGTTTTTATCTTGAACGAAAACCTGATCGAGCAAACTGTCCTCCGGAACTAATGTCATTACATCGATATTTTGAAGAAAGCTAGGGCTTTCGTTTTCTCCTTCTCCGAGTGACTTCTTGCGAATCGTAACTTTTCCACTTTCCATTATTAGAGTCGTGCTGCTGAGTAGATCCTTCCCGATTAGAACATCCTGATTCAACCAATCATCAGGTACTACGTGGCACTGAATGCAAAATTTTCAGCGTTTATTTTCATTTCTAAGGGTATAGAACAAATAATTTCCTTAACGTTTCGGCCGAATCCCGTGAGTACGGTGCTTGGTCCTTTATTTTCACTAGTACTTCGAAGTTTTAAGTAAACAGATTTCTTTATAAGTGTCACGTCACTACCGATGTCCACCAGAGCTACAAATTCTTGATTAGCTATTGTAACGACAACATTTGAATGAGGAAGGGAAATGGTGTTCACCTGGCTCGACCTTTGCTCTGATTCACGCATCTTCTTAGGGTACCTAACCGAAATGTAGCCAAACTCATTACAGTTGAAGCATCTTATACCTTTCGCTTTGTGGGGGCAATCATTATTTGCGTGGGAGTATGCTCCACAAATTCCACACCTTGTTTTGCCAGATCCTGGTCTTTTAGACGAGTTTGGGATTATCTTCACTTGGCCTTTACTTGCCTTTTGACCTTTCATCGTTTGATAAGCTTTAAGTTTCACCTTCAAGTCTGCTATAGTCCTAGCTTTGTAAAGAATGTCTTTATTAGAGACATCGTCTGGGATACCTTCAATTATGTAGATGAAGACTGATTCTTCACCCATAGTTCCTTCGCTAGCTATTTTCTTCATCGCGTAGACATACTCTACAAAGGACTCACTTCGCAACTTTTTTCGTTTTTCCAAAGTTTTGTGAAGTTTTATGCTACGCGTAGTTTTTGAAAATTCCTTAACTTCTTCAACTCTTTCCAATTTCGTACGCTTATATCGGACTCTATGGCTAACCTTGCCGCCCCTTTTAATAATCGTCGTGAGTAAAGATACTTCTGTATATCTGACCATTTGCACATAGTTGCAACATCCTCGTATTCTTTTATCCATGATTCCAAAAACTCTTCTATATCCCGAAACGAGAAACTTCCTTCCTCAGGCATTTTCACTATGTCGGTTTTCTCAATTAAAACGTTACTTAATTTTTCTGATGAATTCGAATTGTTTCCTGCGGGTGCTTTGCTTAACTCCGGATTGTATAAGTTCCCATAAGTACACTTGAATTCATAAAAATTCAAATATTATAATTCCGCAGTTTACTAATTTAAAATTCTCATATTTCGTGCATGGTATTTTCGTATCGCTTTCGCTTCATTCACTTCATATCCATATCGAAATTAATTTATAGAAATGTTCAAAATTCGTAAAATGATCTCCGTATTGTTACGGTTTAATTTACCGGTATGTATATATATCAACTCTTTCGTAAAATTTTACAGATTATTACAGCTAATTTTACTGATGCAGTTAACATTGTCTGTGTAATTTAATCATTTTTCATTTGAAAAGCGTAAAAATATATATTTTATAGGTACTATATTCTATCATTACTAGAAAGGGTTTTCACTTGTCTTGTAACGTATGTTCGTGCCTTGCCTTGAGCAATTCTCGTAACTTCTTTTTTAATAATCCTTAAGATTCTTCGTGGCTAATTTACTTTCGTAGCTTTTCTTGCACTTTTCGTAACTTTTCTAAAAATTTTAATTTCTTTTCTTAGTGTTGTCTTAGTGTTGTCCATATCTTTTCACATAACAATTTTCAATTTTTTCTATTCACTAAACAATTTTCAATGCAGAATGCCTTACTTTGTTGCAATCATGCACACGTGTTTAATCACTTCGTTTTTTTTGCAATTTAGAGCACTTATTTCACAGTTTAATTATTTAATAATCACTAATTATCTCGATTATTATCCCAATTATCGCACTTCTAACACCAAGTTTTTGTGGGATTTTGATTATTTAGGGAAAAAGCGCGAGATATTATTGTAAGGAATTTATTTAGTGTAATTTAAACAACAAAAGTCTCTAAAACTAGGTAACTATTATGCAAATATAAAGTTTAGTTTCTACTTAACAAAATTCGATCTGCTCTCGATGACTACGTAGCGGGAAGGGCCCTTCACTATCGCATTGATCTGTTATCAGTACTTGAATTTGTCGGCATGTATTCTTTTGTGTTTTGACATCGCATGATCTGTATTCATGATTACAACTGGACGTATTTTGGGTTAGTTGAGTAAGTATTATGCATGGATTAGTTTTGTCGTTTTTAGTTTTGCTGAGGATACTACATATATTTATTTATTTTTCCCGGACGGGAATCGAGCCCACACTTGTTAGAATCGGTCAAAGATGGAGAATAGAAGAACTTTAAGAACTTTTATTTTTATGTATTTTTTGTATTTATGATTTGATTTAGAATCGTTAAAAATAAAAGTTCTTAAATTCTTCTAATCTCCATCTTTGACCGATTCTAACAAGTGTAGGTTCGAATGCCGTCCGGGAAAAATAAATAAAAATTGAATTTACAATTTATTTGTGCACTTTCATCGTTACTGATTAATGCCAGCTGAAAGCAAAACGTGGCTTAATAAGCTAGACACAAATTAATAAATACAAGACGTAAAGACATGTCTCGTTAGCTCAGGGGTAAGAGCGGAGGGTACCGGCATCAAACCCCGGACGGAGGTGGTTGTTTTTACTTCTTGTATTTATGATTTGATTTAGAATCGTTAAAAATAAAATTCCTCTATTCTACATCAAGTGTATTGTTGAATACAAACCTAAACTTTTCAACTTTTTTAAAATCAGCTAAATAGTATTTTGAAGGCTAAAGTGTTATGGGTGCAAACATGAGGAATACTAGCAACAGGTCTCACTAAGTAATTGAAAAGATTATTATTGCCTATATACTATGTACTAATTGTGCGAATTCACTAGGTTAAGATCTCACAAGGTAAAAACTGTAAGAAACTGTTAAACCTACTAACAGAAAAAATAGTAGTTAATCGTTAGAAAGAATTTCCACTTATCTTATTCAATAAAAGATGGAGCGGTCGCTGGATGCATGGAATCTAATATGCATGTTATAAATTTTTCAAACTTAACAAATAAAATAATCAAAGAAAGCGTTGCAGTCATAATTGAAACAACAATAAAATTTCCAGTAGCCTGGATGCATTTCTATGTGTAGAGAAAATAATAATAATTACCTTAAGAGAATTATCTAAGGCTTGCAGAGCTAAATACCATCCATTATCACTATAAATCAATTCAACTAATTCTGGATCTTGGCAAACAACATTTAGTTGCAACAACGTTGTTTTTCGAACTGAAGGCTCTACGTCAGGACACTTTAATAGTTCCAAAAGTGCAGATACTGTTGACCGCTGAAAAAAAAAACAATATTAAAGATCACCAAAATGTTTAACATTTACCCAACACCTACATCGTATAAACCTCCGGAAAATATCATTTCAGGATCTTTAGGTGTTTTCAAAATGCATATATCATTTGGCAACGTATCACTTATTTGTAAAACATTAGGAACATAACATTGGCTTTCTGAATGCGATGAAAGTATATATATTATTCTCGATAACGCCTCGGAACGTATTGTTATATCATCAAAAAATAGAAACCTTAAATTTCCTTGAATCATATCAATTACTGGAAAATCATTATCTGGATCAAGTAAATTGAGGATAGCGAGTCCTGTAATTTTTTATGTGTACTTTATTTTATTAAAAATGTTCCAAAGATCTACCTAAGCCAGAATCTTTTGGTTGTAAACATTGTATCAGGGGAAAATTTGGTAAAAGTAATTCTAGGAAACTTTCCCAATGCGCCCCCAAAATAGTTTTACCTCTGATGATAAGATAAATCATTGTCTCTGCACTTAATCGAATCTAAAATAAACAAATTTTGGATAAGTGATGATAATGACTATAGATTTTATGAAGATTTTCAAACTGTTTACAATTAGATCGCTATGCTGACATCCGAAGCAAATAATTTCGCTTAATATTTCAACATTCAATGGCACACCCAACGTCTTTGCCCTCAATTCAGATTTATACATTTTATCCAAAGTAATTTCCCCTTCCATAAGACGACCAAAAAAGTGTTTCATACAGTTAGCAGTCTCTTTATAAGTTAATCTACGAATTACAAGTTCTTAATTCAATTTCATAAGTTTCATTACTTTACCTTTTGATTTTTAGATTTTCATGTGCAAACAGCCTTAGTATAATACATTCAGCCGCCTCTTTAAGGCGATCGTTACCGTCGAACAACGGAATACAACTGGAAAATTAATGGTATTTATTTAATATGAATGGAAATAATTATTTAAATTATGTAATTAATGTTAATATTCTTCGATGCTACAACAATCACATTACATAACATCTTTGTATATCTTGCGTGAAAATGGATTCATATAATCGCAACTACAATTCTGCAACAAAATTGTGTTTCGCAGGGCTATTTGAGGGTACGTCAGCCGGACTGACTATTTGAATGAACCAACCAAGGAGGTGCAAGACGTAACACTACGCATCTCCTTTATCAATTAATTTTCATGAGAGCTACAAAAACTATGTTGTCTAAACTATCCCATAGCACAGATAAACCCAGATGTCCAGACCTTATGGGGATCAGTGACGTTCAGTCACCAACTGAAATTGAAAGCACGTTGTATCGAAAAAGAGCTTTGCAACTTTTACGAGAGATTCTATGCGAGAAACATGTCTTTGAGATTATTTTGGGGGTTACGCTTACGATACAGCGCCTCAATGGTTATATGTTTCTGCCTGCAGCACTGCGCCTCACGATGGCTGTTCAAACTTGATTGTTCTTTAACTCTCTCACAGCCCTCCGCTTTTGCTTTCAATTTTATCTTTACATCTATCTTGAAAAATGAGAGTTTGGTAGATGGATTGTGAGAGAAAAGCTTTAAGCACTTGTTTGTCGGTTAAACGCAATAATTGGCGTCAGTTTTAAGTACGGTGAATGGTTATCTGTATTTTTATTTGTGCCTAAAGTATTCCTAAGCAACTAGTACATATAAATGTATACGTGGGAACTACTACTTCATGGCTTTCATTGTAAGATAGATCTGATGAGTGTTGTTAACTTCACTATTTGTTACATATATGTATGTTCTAAGATATTTATTTAATTTTATATTCTTTGTATGTATGTTCTAAGATATTTATTTAATTTTATATTCTTTGTGTGCATTTATTAGAGAATGTTATAAGTTAGACTGGATCATAATTACTGCACACAGTAAAGTTTATTGGTTTTGGTTATTTATTAGAAACGGATTTTAATTCAACTCATTTTCTAATAATGATCTTTATATCTGGGGCGTGTTCGTGTCTGCTATTAATTAATATATATACAATCTAACAAGAGCATAGTTGCTTTACCTTGATATAGCATGAATTAATTTCTTAACAAAATCTAAACTTTGAAAAATCGAAAGTGTTTCAAGAGCTTCTAGCCCAAAAAATATAAACTCTTCGTCGCTAAAATCATCTGGTTGACGCAACAGCTTCACCACTGGGATCAGCATTTTTTCACAGTCCAAAAGAATTCTTATTGTAGCGGTTACACTTCTTGTTTCTAGCTAAAAAAAAAAACTATTACTTATTTATTCAATATTAAAAAAATGGATAAATACTAATTCTTTACCTTAATTGCTTTTTTAATATTTTCATAAAGCTGGGGATAGAACTTCTGCAAGGGTATATCTAATAACGCATTTTCTAATTCCATATACCACACGTCGGATTCATTATTGTTAATAACAAAATTCTTGCTTTCATTTGCTGATGTTGAAAAGTAATTATTTGGGTTGTAAACATCCTTTCCAGAAATAAGTCTTTCTGTAGTTATAGGCGCGCTATCTACTTCACGTTGCTTACGAAAATCTATAACTTTTACCATTAAATAAATAATTATCATGTACCGAACCCGATCTATGCGATTTGGTTTTTGATCAATTTCCAAAGATTGGCGATAATATTTAGCTATGTAGGCTAGATCCATTAGGATGGATTCTTTGGGTATATAGCAATAAGTGTCACTTTCCATTAAATTTAATACTTCAAATAAAAGCGAAAAATTCAAAAAAGATTCATCCTGTTTAAAGATAAGATTATGTTTTTTGTAATCGTTTACTAATTTACTTTAAATGTATTTACCTGATTGGTGTCTTCAGTTGGTTCTTTTAGTTGTTGCAGACATAAGTTGAATAGCTCCACACAATAACGGGAAACAGTTATTTGAGTTTTTGATCTTAGTAATTTGTTCTGAAAATGTTTGCACTTTAATTTATTAACTTAAAAAATAATGTGCAAAATAAGACATTAAAAGTTAGTGTCCAAGTTTTACCTAAGATCTAAAAAAATAAGATGAGTATATCACATTTGGTCAAGGATACCGTCATCAGCAAAAAAACTCATGAAAATGTATAGAAAAAGAATAGAACCCTGAGATACACCAAAATTATAAATACAATGACTCCAACGTTCTGTAAAAAAACTTAGCAAATTTCAGATGAGCGCCCTCATCGGGAGCTATTTTGGTGATCTAGTTATTTCATTAGTATGGAGTTAATGATTAGAATTACGATCCTTGGAAAGAATCGTTGTAAGGGATTTTTCGATAATTAGACTGAGCGATCCTCTTTTAAGAATTTGGCTGAGCTAACAACGGGGAATACTCTTTGCTAATTTGGACGAAAAGAGAAGAGTATCTAACGGGTTTTCCAATAAGAGGTGTTATTTTGATATTCAAAGAAAAATGCCATTTTTTGAGATAAATGATCGGATCTTTATTTCATTATAAAGAGGAAGGTATGCCGTTAATAATGGAAAATAACATCAGCCAAATGATCAACACGACCACGCATACAGGACCATATCCTTTTCATGAAATTTTCCATAACCAAATCGCAAAGTGGCTGCCCTATGTCCTCGATAGCCTCACGAATTCCATATTTGAGGTCTTGAATCGACGCTGGGCTGTTGGCGTAGACCTTCTCTTCACGTGGCCCCAAAAAAAGAAGTCGCAAGGTGTTAAGTCACAAGATCTTGGTGGCCAATTGTGATCACCTCTTCGCGAGATAACACGGTCCGGAAACTTTTCCCGTAAAAGATCAATGTTTTCGTTGCTTGTATGGCATGTAGCGCCGTCTTGTTGAAAGTAAACGTTGTCCAGATCAATATCATCCAATTCCGGCCATAAAAAATCATTAATCATCTGTCGATAGCGCAATCCATTCACCGTAACTGTTGCTCCAGCCTCATTTTCGAAAAAGTAAGGTCCAATGACCCCGCGGGACCATAAACCGCACCAAACAGTCACACGTTGAGGATAGAGAGGCTTTTCAACAATAACTCTTGGGTTTTCCGAGCCCCAGATGCGACAATTTTGCTTGTTGACGAAGCCATCGAGGTGGGAATGGGCCTCATCACTCAAGATGAGTTTTCGATGGAATTCCGGATCATTTTCATGCATTTCAAGGACCCAATCAGCAAAGACTCGACGTTGTTGATGATCGGCCGGCTTGAGTTCTTGTGTTAACTGAACTTTATAAGGCTTAAGACCCAAATCTTTATGCAAAATACGGTGTAATGACGTTTGTGGAATGCCTAATTCCAAAGAACGACGAGGAATGGACAAACCTGGGTTTTCTTCAACACTTTCGGCTACAGCAGCAATATTCTCGGCAGTTCCTGAGCGACGTGCACGGGTTTTATTCTTCACATCACTAACTTGTCTCGACAGCACGAATTTTTCTACCAATTTCTGTATTGCGGTCCGACAAGGTGCTTCACGACGACCCAAAAATGTTCGAGTTTTACGAACCGTCTCTGCCACATTTTCACCATTTTTATAGTGAATTTTAATAATTTCAATGCGTTGTTGAATCGTGTATCGTTCCATTTTTATTAATGGCGTAATTTCTACTTGTCAAATGTCAAAAAATGACAGCTCCAAATGTGACATCTACCGAAATAGCGGGCTAATTAAAAAAACACCTCTTATTGGAAAACCTAACTTTATCATTTTTTTTTTTTTTTTGCGGAAGTATATTGCTAAGGAGTTAGGAAAGGGGTAAGGCAAGGTAGTAGGAAGAAAGAATTGAAGAAAATAAATCGTTTTAATAATCGAACTCGCAACGGATTAATTTTTTAAAGGTCAGACGACTAGTATTAAAGATATCGTTAAACCTTGTATTGAGCGATTTAGTAATTCTATAGATAAGTAATTTTCTTTGGTGTTAATTCTGCAAGTAGGTAATTAGAAGAGGTCCTGAAATCTCGCTTTGAGCGGAGACAAATGCATGACAATATACTTCACCATTTAAAATAATATATAGAAATGTACTATCCAAGTAGATTCTAAGACCTTCCAATGTTATTAAGTTGTATTTTGTTGACCTTTCATGATACTCTAGATTGGTATTCTCCAATTTAAATAATAAAACTCTGGTGAATTTACGCTAGACAGTTTCAATTTGTGCACTAAAGAGAATAATAAGAATTCCAAATTTGACTAGCATATTCGAGAATACTCCTTAGAAACTGATATAAAAGGATACTGACCTAAATAATTTACAAGATAAAACCCAATAAACTAAATGATCTGAAAGTAATAAAGTTTATGTGAAAAATTAATAGAAAGAAAAAGAAAATTACACCAAAATCTTTTATCTCATTGAAAGTGATGAAGAGATCTTAACTGATGCACATAATCCAGTTTCTATCTTTTTCAAAATATATTGATGATCCGAAGGCGCGATTTCCATAATTGGGGAGTATCTTTATCCCAGACACATTTATTTTCTGATATAATTGTTGTTGAACGGATCGTTGGAAATGTATGTAAGTGGTCTATAATTTATCACTGCCTTTCGGTACTTAAACTGGAGACGAGTTCTAAGAGGATAGCTCGAGTGATTGTGCAGGTTAACAGCATTATGTATACCTGGCAAGTCCCCTCTACGGACAGTGTTGTCCTTACATAAAGTAGTCCTGCGAGGTCAACACCTGTAGTTTCGAAGTAGTGGCGCGAACTGGTGCCCAGCTGGTTTTTCACAAATTCTTTTACACCCTCCGCACGGCTTCACAACGGCTTTAATTAATTGGCGACCTCTAGGTACCCAAAATCTTTCTCTTATTCTCGAAAATACAAGCTTAATTCCTCCATGTACCACCATTTCATGCATTTCAACAACTATAAGGCTGCTTACATATCGAAAAACGAAAACGTCCGAATAAATAGTTCCAAATTGTAATTTCGCATCTGATCTCGGTGTTTTTTGCCTAATATTTATCTTGTTAATCGGCTAGCTCATAGTATGCATTATAGAATTCATTGTTCTTTATTGATTGTGTTTTGGGTAGAAGCAAAATGTATTACGCATTAGTTACGCATGTATATTTATAGTTTTAGTGCATGCTTATTTATAATGACTCTTTTTCCTTTTCTTTCTTTTTGTTCTGTGAGATTTGTAAATCGGTAGACGGAATAAATAAATAAATGAATGAACAAAAGTTGTATCAAATGTAATGAGGCTATGCAAGACCGAAAGGAATTTTCGTTCGTATGTGGAACACAGTATGGAACGAAAATATTTATTTATTTGTTACGACAAACAACCAGGCCATAAGGACCGTATAAAACGTGCTACTTCGGAGGACAAATTGAGTGGCAGAGCAATAAAAATAAACGAGAAAAAATACTAGATTAACTAAGACTAACTAAGATTAACTAATATGTAATTTTAAATATGCCGACAAAACGCACTCGATCGATATCCATCCCCGCTGTCTAGAGAGTTATTACGTAGGAAAGAACTAGTACTGTAATGAAAACTGTGGGTGCAGGTGCACTACCTATTGTCAGGCCGAGGAGTGTGAAAGTGTGTAAATCGGCATAGAAAATTAGATCAGATTAAATTAAAATAGAATGAATTAAATAAGATAAGTTAGAATATAGTAGAATAGAAGAGCATAGGTTACCGGGGGGCAAAACCAGCACGACCAGTTAAGACTTCCAATTGAGTAGCATTCAAAAAATCAAGAAGGCGCGATCTAAATGCCATCAAGGTAGGCGAGGAATGAGCGAAGTTCAATAAGTTCCAAATGGGAATAACGCGAACAAGGAAGGAATTTTTCAGAACATTGGATGAATGACGCGGGATAATTAAGTTGAATGGGAAACGAGGGGACCTAACAAACTCCAATCTGGAATACAAATATTGTGGAATGCGAGATCGAATTTATTTGAACATAAAGACGAGATTGCGGAGTATAAGTTACCTATCAAAAGTAATATTAAGAAAATCCATCGTGTAACCGCGCAAATCATGCACCCGCCGCGGAAGATCGTACACATACCTGATAATTGAATTAAAGGACGTGCGTAGTCTGTCTTGACAGTTCGGAGTGAAAATTTGTTTCTCATACGAATAAACATAAAAATGTATTTTTATTGAAATAAATCTTTAAATATGGATATTTTTTTATTGAAACTGTAATTAGAATAAATAGGCAATATTTTATTACATGTATTGCAAATAATTTCTGTTAGCTTAGAGCAAAATTTGTCTTTTTCGGTTCAATGTTTTCGTTTTTTGATGTGAAAACGGCCAAAGTTTCGTTAGATGCCAAGTCTTTGGAAGTATTATTGGGGATGCCGATATTTTAGTTATCCCCACCTTAGGAATACGACTCCTTATTCGCTAGATTCCTAACTCGTCAATTATGGAATTTAACATAAATAAGCTTAGGGATAGTTTAATTTTTGATTTTTTCAATAAAGCGCTGATTTCTTCGCTATATTTATGCTCCTACACGTGTTTTATCCAGTAGTTTTTAACACAGTGCAGTTCGTTGGCTGTTAGGTAGCCTTTGCTTTCGATAATCTTGCAAATCGCAGGACATATGCTGTGATACGCAATAGACGTCGGTATCTACTATAATTGTCGATAGGTAGAATTGGTTCTTTCAAATTAAATATTGAATCCTCAATTACTGCTATCAAACAAATGAGGAAGTGAGAAATTTCATCCCCTTTTAACCGGAAATGTCCGTTCATCCTATAGAAGAAGTAGCTAATGCTTTTCCATCAATACCTCTCGTTGGTAAGTCGGTTGGATTATCCCTCCCAAGGCAATGTCTACAACTCGATAACTCTGATTTCTCTCTTATTTTATTTACTCGGTGCACTATATAAGGCTTCCGTTTTTTAGAATCTCTATGGATCCAACACAAAGCGATTTTGGAATCAGACCAAAGCACGGGCAAATCAAGTGAAATAATAAATAAAACTTCAAGCGTGTGGCAATTAACGCTGCTGTCAATTCCAATATTGGTAATGTCAACAACTTATCCCCATCTTCCTTGAGGCGGGCAACCCTACTGATTTCGCACATATAATTAACCTC
Organism: Dioctria rufipes; assembly: GCA_963924295.1. NCBI lineage: Eukaryota > Metazoa > Arthropoda > Insecta > Diptera > Asilidae > Dioctria > Dioctria rufipes. Next base: position 62,280,346 of record OZ002740.1, on the reverse strand, counting down.
AATCTGACCGTCTTTATAAAGGCACCTTAAATAAGCAACGTTACCAAATGCTTGTAGTCTTGTATCAGCAAAAATGTGCAATTGAACACTGACTACTCCTCTTATGCCTAAGCAAAGCATGTCCTTTAAATAGGAAAACTCAGCTAAACAATTGTGGAATATCTTTAAAAGTTCTTGAGGCAAGGAAACATCCCAATCTTGCTTTCTTCGACATATTTGTTGAAAGAGGATCTTTAATTTGATTACAGATGGGCCGAGAACGACCAAGTTATCATAAATGCGTGATATAAGCTGCAACACAGCTCTCTTAGTGCCCCCAAAGTAGTGCTTCGTTAAAATATTTCGTTTGCAGCACAAATCAACTGCTAATACCATAACAAACCTAATAACTTTTGGATATGTGGAGCTTCATTCTCATAAAGGAATCCCGGACTATGGGATCATTGCTATTCCATTTAGGAAGCTTCATATACTTTGCCCATGATTTCATTTGCCTCCTAAGTTTTAAGGCCGCTGATCGATCAGTGATACCTGCCGCCGCCATGTCATCCATATAAAATAACTGCTGGAGTATAGAGCTAGTTTCTGGAAAACCTGCGCTTGCTTCTTTCATGTTATTATAAGTCGTAGTCCCGTGCCATTCGACACTGCTGTATGGAAGGAAGAACTAACAGTTTCATTAAATCAATAAAGCCGATGTGAGTTTCGAGCTTCCTCTGTCAAAGTGATTTATAAGGACTTTATCTGCAATTATACCAATTTCGCCTATTCTACATCATATAATAAATATGACAATCGCCTATTCTACATCATATAATAAATATGACAATCGCTCATTTCAGCGTTATTAAAGGTTTCGGCGATTCCGTTCAAAATGCACTCGCGCATGGCTTTATCGTACCGTAATAACTTAGCTGGTTCCCTTGATAGTTTCTTAACTAAACTGTTAAACCGCTTTATTGCAAATTCATAATTTTCATAATTTCATAATTGTATAAATTTAAGTTCTTGTCTTTCCGCAGCAATTTCGGTTCGAACCGTTCACTGCGTTTGTAAACATAATTGTAAAATTTACCGTATTCTAAGTTTTCGCAAGTTTCAGCAGAGATACTAATGCTGTCTAAATCCCAAGATTTTCTTTCATCAAATTTCTCAAAACAGCACAGTAGCGATGTAGTCGCATTTAATATAGAAACATTGTTGCTGCTAGCTGTACTCCCTTGAACTGTCCAGCCGAAGAAGGTGTTGATAGCTCTCAAATTCGTATCTATTTGTTGAGTTTCAACATACACAACTTGCCAGTAGCAATCACCTGCTATACGTGCATCTACTACAACTAATTCAGCGAACTCCAAGTTATCTGCTGCCGGTAGCAGCAAAACGTCAACACAAATTTCTTCCATTTCAATTGCTTTGATGACGATATGACGACTGCAATCATATTGGCGCCAAAAGCAATCCTAACGATGTTACACCTTTGTATTGGTATACGGGATTTACTGCTAAGCAACTGTATCCGCGTTGAGTACATCGAAAGCATCTGCCGCTTCGCTCAAGTATTTTTTTTCGTTGGGATATTGGTGTTGCATGATTTGTAGGAGTTTTTTTTTTTTCTTTTAATGCGACCTATTATAGCACCTCGAGATCCGTTTCAAAAGATTCGACTCGAAATGAATTATATGTACCCTTAACTGCGATAAGACACTCATCACCATCCTCTCGTCCAGACATTCTCAAATTCCTATCTCTTCTATAAACTATATACCTATCATCCAGGACCTCTGAGCTATGCGCACCCGATTGCAGAAATGTTTCAGTAAAGCATATTTCAGCATAATCATTGGAAATGACATTTAATCGAATGTGTTCCGTTATGGTACATAATCCGCTGACATTTTGGTAACATATGCAGAGTGTTTCCCCCTTAGGAGGTGAATAGAGCAAGAGCAGGAGGTGATAGTACTCACCTAAATTACCAAAAAAATGTATGTCAGGGGGGGGGGGCAATATCCACCGTTTAGGAGTTACAGCGTGATTAAGAAAAAAAAGCTAGTTTATCACAACACACCCTGTATTTTTAAAAGTACTGGGCGCAGGGTCACAGTTCGGAGCTCATTGAATGCAGATCTTCATGGCCTTTCCAAGGACTGCTCAACCAGCCCCATCTATCAACTCCTGCTCTATTGACCTCCTAAGGGGAAACACTCTGTATATGTTACCAAAATGTCAGCGGATTATGTACCATAACGGAACACATTCGATTAAATGTCACTTCCATTTAGTGATATTAATTAAGTTATTATTTGACAGTAGCTTGGATACTGGTCCTAACAAGATCGAGAATTTTTTCCGTTTGAGATAACATAAGGTTTTGTCGTCCTTTTTTAAATAAATTTTCGAGCCTTATTTATATTATTTAACACTTACACTTACCTCTTGATTAGAAGCAGAATAAGTTTTTGCTAGTCTTTTTATTTCAACTCGCCCTAAAATTGATTTAGTAAGTTTTATAAAATTTCGAAATAGACATTCAGAGATCTGCTTATCTTTAGTGTGCAGCACCAATAAAGCCTGAAATTGAGAAAAACGTTAAAATGTTTATGATGTCCTTAACCTAATATACCTTAAAAATATAAGGCGGTTGCAAGAAATATTCCGCGGGATAATCGTTTATGGCTGTATACAAGTATTTAAATGCATGCTTTAACTCCTCCTGGTTACTATCCACAGCCAAAGAATCACAAAGGTATTTTAAAGAGTTATAATCTGGAACTGATGGTGTAGACCAAGGCTTCTCGTAGTCTGGTGAAAATCTGTGAATTTTTTTTTGTAAAATTGTGTATATATCCGGAAGTAATTCGAAATTCGTGATTACTCATCGTCAATAATATCTTCTTCAGAATATAAGCAATTGCTAGAAGTAGAATTTTTGCTGCTGCTCGTAATTTCTATTACAATGTCAGTATCATTATCATCATCATCCTGAAGTGGCTCTATATACTTGTCTAGAATGTCTTTTATGTCACAAACCAGCTTTTTAGAAGACGATAACTTAACTAATTCATAAATCTTTCCGACTTCCTTTTTCAGCCTTTGTAACCCCAAGAATTTAATTGCATCATCCATATATTTACTCTAAAATGTACGTGAAAGTTTTAAAATAAGCTAGTTATGTAATCCGTTATATTACTTTACCGTCAAAATTGTAATCATTAAATTTAGGACAACTTCTTCGTCAGATAGTGGTTTTAAGCCAAACCAACGTATAAGTTGCTTTATGAGGCAGCCAGAATTAAAGACTATGGGCTCATGTTGCAGGAGGGCGCGAGTAATTCTTCCTTCGATATGCTTTAAAGTTCTTACGCGAATTTCTAATATATCATGCCCTAGGAAATTAAAAAAAAAGCTTTAATTAATAACAGAAACAAAACTGATCATCCCCATAACTAATAATTCTGGATGATATATGAAACTAAATCAAAATAAATTTTTACATGCAAGGTCACATTGCGACAAATACATATCGCTTAAATCTTTCGTGAATCTACTTAGGTCCATAATGACAGAAGAGGTCGATGGAAACATCGACGTGTTTCTTGACAAATGAAAATTGGACATAAAAGTTTATGTAGGCTCTGAACCATCGCGAGAAATATCGATCGCACATTACAGTATCCTTACTAATATACATATAAATGTGTGAAATATGTGTGATATGTGGAATGCTTTAGAAATACCCGATAGAATAATAATGTCTGCATTTAGAGAACACATTCCGCAATGAGGTCTTTGTAATAAAACTAACAGTCCAATTTTTTAATAGCATATCTTGTAGTATGCGATATTACACAGGCGATAGAAACGGAACACATCGGGGCAGCTGGGAATTTGTTGTTAATGGAAATATCATATAATCCTTAAGGGTCCGTGTGGAAATGAGAGTAACAGGAAAAGCGTTGATCAGATACGCTTCCAACCGACATTTGAATATGAACTCGTTTGAAAAACGTCCAATAGTTGCCGATGTAACTTTTATGCATCAACTCTTAGGCCGTTTGCATATCGCAAAACGAAAACGAAAACATTAAACCGAATAACACAAATTTTGTCCTAAACTAACAGAAATTTTACACAATACATATAATAAAATATTGGATATTTGTTCTAATTGCAGTTTCAATAAAAAAATATCCATATTTAAACCTTTAATTCAATTAAAACACATACTTATGTTTATTCGTACGAGAAACAAATTTTCGTTCCGAACTGTCAAGTATATTTTCGTTCCATACTATGTTCCACACACGAACGAATATTCTTTTCGTTCTTACATAACCTAATTTCCGTTTATTTACATTTGATACAAACCCAACCCAACTTTTATTCGTTCGTTTTTGATATGTAAGCATAAACGAATTTTCGGTGTGGAACTGTTTATTCGTTAGTTTTCGTTTTTCGATGTGTAAGCGGCCTTAAACGCGAATGCTGACTCTCCGCTGCTACTGAGCAAAATCTCTTTCCGTGATAGTGGGCACAATTTGAGAAGGTTACCTCTGTTGCATGTTAACTCTGCAAGATCCAACTTTAGCATGCACGAACCTATTAATCGCATGTGCATTGCTTTGCTGTTAATATTAAGGCTGAGCGTTTTGTCATTGACGTTTTAAGCATTTTTTTAATAAAAACGTCTATATAATGTTTTTCTCGCAACTAATTAAATAAACTTTTATTACAATGAAACAAGCGACGTGGCAGAATGAATTGTTTTCTCGAAGGCTGCTCGATAACGAAAAAATTAACGGTCAGTGTGCAGCAGCAAATGAATTATTTAGGTTTACTAAATTTACAGATTTTGATGCAGATATGTACTTCCGAGTCATTGCAGCTGCAACATACATTTCAAGGAACATTTTCTAAAATATATTGATCCCAGATTATTTTAAAATAATTCACATTTCACTGTATTAGGTAAACCACAAAAAAATTTTAGATCTTTGTACAATAACGAATTTTGCGTACTAACTCGATTCCATGTATGCAACCTAAAACATTGATTTCCTCGTGGGTTATACAAAATCCCTGTATAAATATTCGGGCATTTCTTTATCTTAAATACAAAACTCATTGCGTTATACGTCAATCTAAATGATTTTACTCAAAGATTCTTTCTAAGGAAGCTAAGTTTTTTTGTATATGGGCTGTGACAGCGGCCTGGTTTTGGGTAAAAAGTGATCCCATAATAATGTCAAATAATGTAAGCAGTTTTAGTAGTGTCAACAGTCCATTTTATATATGTCAGTGAGGTGGCCTCAAGAACATCACAGGGTTAACAGTACAAGTGTCATAAGGTTTAATACCGCTGGTCCTCAAAAATAAACATTATCTAAAAAAAAAGTCGCGCGCCATCTTGAATTTGCGAAATTTTATGGTTTACGTTGTCACGGCAGCTGGAAGGAATAACCAGGTAGGGTAACAGCTCCAGCCATACGACACGGCAGCTAGATGGAAAGTAGGGTAGGAAGCCAACTACAGCCATACGGCACGGCAGCTGGAGAAAAAGTAATATGGGAACATAACTGCAGCCATACGGCACGACAGCTAGATGGAAAGTAGGATAGGAAGCCAACTACAGCCATACCGTGCCGTATGGAGGAAAGGTACCGAGAGAGACCTTACTCGGTTGAATCCGGGAACAGACTGCCTTTCAGGCCTTGTACTGAGACTTACATTTACGTATCCTTGGAAGATTATAAAGATTCTTTCGAAGCTTTGTTGAGTGGCGGGGCATATGTAATTGGGAGTATGTGACATATCAGGGCGGTATTTTGTAAAGCAAAGTCAGGACTGTATTTAGTTTTGAAAGAAAGTCGGATGAAATTAGATATTTACTTATGAACGAACAAATGGCTCGTTATATCTTCCCCTCTCTTGGGTAGCGGATAAAAATAAAAGTAAAAAATACAAGTTACCCTAATACAATTAAATTACTATATGACAAACTCTTATTTTTCACCAACTAAGCTATTATTATATACAAAAAAAAAAAGATAAATTCATGCAGTTGTGTAGATGGTTAATTACTTGTTGAGTGAATGGTTTCTGTGACCAATACTTCTCCCTTCTTGGTGCAGAGAACATATGACGACCAATGATGTGTTACTCTCCTTCGGTTATTAAAGAAGTAACTCCATGGTTTGAGGCTTTCGAAGTTGACAGGATTTTTGTTGGTCTGGTTTTATATTGTGTGTATGTAGTACAGCTGCGCACATACTTTGCTATCTCTCGAAACATGCGAGGCCAATAATATATCTTCGAGATTCTATTTATAGATTTGGCACTAACAAATGTCCAGCGGTTGGTGCGTCATGGTTTTTGTGTAATGTCTGGTTTCGGAGTATTTTCGGCATACAAAATTTCCACTCTTGCTCGGGATCTGGTTCATTAAAATGATTTCGGTCTGTTATATAACGATATAACTTCTGGTTACAGATGCAATAGCTTGGGAAACTTTCTGGATTTGTTTTAAAATGTCTGAATTTTTCTCTATACCAAGTGCAAGTTTTCTCGGGTGTAATGGTGGCGATCTCCTTTTCTGGTATTGGTTGACGAGAGAGAGCGTCCGCTATTTTGTTTAGAATCCCCCTTCCGGTATTTGACTTCATAGTCATATTGTTGAAGCTCTACTGCCTAGCGAGCCAACCTTCCGAATGGATTGTCAAGAGTTTGCAGCCTTTTTCATGCCTGATGGTCTGTCACTACTGTGAATTTATAACCTTCTAGGATGCCCCATGCTACTCCTAAGCTATCACATGTTTGTTTCCATCGATTATCTGTGATAATACTGCTGCAAGCCTTTCGAAACTTGCATCTGTTTGTAAAATGAATGTCACATCGAAGTCTGGACAGGTTAGAACTAGTGGTTTTGTTAAATTTACTTCATAGTCCGGAATGCTTTCTGTTATTCTGGTCCCTATATCCAATTCTATTTCTTTTTTAACAGAAGATTGAGGGGTACTACGATTTTTGAGAAATTTTGGATAAAGCGTCTATACCTAGAATTGCCCAAGTATTGGGTAAGTTGTTTCAGTGTAGTTGGCGCTGATATTTGAACTATTGCCTTGACTTTTTATGGATCGGTTTTGATTCCCTGTGACGTTACTGAATGTCCCAAGTATATTAATTCCTGTTGGGAAAAGTTGCACTTATCAGGATTTAAACGCAGATTCGCTCTTCGGAGGCTGCTGAATACCTCTTTCAGATTATCTAAATGTTTCTCGAAGGTTTTCCCAAGAATAATTATATCGTCAAGATATACAAAGGCGCTGGTGTCCATTTCTGATTCAATCACGGTATCTAGCAAACGTTGGGATGTGGCTGGTGCGGAATGTAGTCCAAATGACATAACGGCATGCTGAAATATTTTCCTGCCTGTATCTAGCAAACGTTGGAATGTGGCTGGTGCGGAATGTAGTCCAAATGGCATAACGGCATGCTGAAATATTCCCCTGCCTGGTACGGTAAATGCAGTAATGGGTTTACTTTCGGTAGCTAATAGTACTTGACAATAGCCCTGGTGCAGGTCCAGTGTTGAAATATATGTTGCCTGTCAATTTATCTAGAAAGTGATTGATTTGAGCTAACGGGTATTCATCTTTTATTGAGATCTCGTTGATCTTCCGGAAATCAATACAAAAACGGTATGTTCCATTTTTTTTCCGCGCTAATACCACCGGTGAACTATATGGACTACTGGCTGGCTCGAATACCCCTTCGGATAACATGCGATTTACTTCAGTAGTGATTATATTTTACATAGCTGAGTTTCTCGGAAAATATCTGTGTTTAATTGGGTGGTCCGTTTTTAATCGAATTTTGTGTTCTACTAGCGTTGTTATGCCTTTTATTTTGTCAAATTTCCCTAGCTCAGTCTCTAGAAATCGCTTTAACATCTGGGCGTCGGATAAAGTATTTATTTCGACCTACTGAATGGTGGTTACTTCTGGGATGTTACTGGTGCTTGTAGTCTCTGGTATATTAGATAACAGCATTTTTAAGCCACACTTCTGTAACAGGTCCATTCCATTCACAATTTCTGGAATTAGAGTGGGTAATATATGGAAATCATGATTCCCTTACCAATTGTTAATCTAAAAATTCAATGATATGACTTCTGAGACGTTATCAAATGTTCCATTGGCTAAACAAATGTTATGTTTTGGTACTTTGATAATTTTGACGTTGTGTTGTTTGCAAATTCCGGTCATTTCCTTTCCCATATATGACAGCATAGCACCGGTGTCTAGTAAGACGATGAAGTTTTTGTTAAAAATTTTAATTTGTACGAAAGGTCGGTTGTCTTCATCTATGTTGTTTTTATTGGAAGTGTTTAGTGGTGCCCGTTTTCGCTAGGACCGCAGGGGCTTGTTTGGTTTTTCACGGTCCGACTTCCGTTTTCCTGGCATCGGCAATTTTTACTATAAATTCCTAATGTAGCACATCGTGAACAGAGTCTCGCACGTTTCTGGCGCTGAAAACGAGTGTGGCCTTCATCACCACATTTCCAACAGCAAGTACTTTTAGTTAGTTACTTTTACTGGTAGAAGAGAACAGTGGTCGAACTCGTGTTGAAACTTCTCTGGTTATTGAGGAACGGTAGCCACCTTGTTCTGATCTGATCGTTTTGTATTCTTCACCCAAAGTCTGAAGTTCGGTGATGGTGCTGAAATCTTGGCAGCGGATATACAGGCGATATTCCGGTCCTAAATTTATATATATGCGCTCTAGTTGTAGTTCTGGTGTCGTCATACCAATACGTCTACTTAGTGTTTGCATGGCGGAAATATATTCACGGATACCTTCATTCTGTCCCATACACTTTGATCAAAGTTCTTCCTACAACATGAGCTAATACCGAGGAGGGCGCAAATGTTTTTTTAATTCGTCAATAAATTCATCTCCCAATTGATTTGGTTATTGCGGTACCAAAGCTGTGCCTTTCCCCTTAGAAGTTCTGGTAATGCTTGCAAGAGACTGTTTTTAGGAATTCCGTAAGCTTCCGTGAGTTCCACCACCCGTTCCAAAAATACGTAGACGTTTTTACCACCATCGTAGTGTGTGGCCCCTTTACGTACTCGGTCCACGAGCTCAGGAGATGACATAAAATTAGAATTAGTATTTTCTTCGGGCTTTGCATCGGTTACTGTCGGGTTAACATCTTTTTCTCGGCTTCTATTATGCGGTTGGCTGTTACTTCTGCATTGCTCGTTGCTGATTGGTAGGCTGTTGAAACGTGCCATCAACCTTTTGCGGAACGTATCTATATTTCCCTTGGTTGATAGATCGTAAAATTCTAATTCTGACACAAGTTCAGGCTTTCGCTGGTGATTCACGGTGTCGATATTCCTTTTTTCGGTCATTGTCTATAAAATATTTGCTTGGACTGCTGATTTCGAGTTCTCTAACCAGAGATGTGCATGGTTTGACTGCTGGTAATCAGCTCACTGGTACTTGTCAGGAACTAGTATTTTATAAAATATTTACTTCGGCTGCTGGTTATGAATCTCAAGATGTGCACGGTTTGACTGTTAGTTATCAACTGACTGACACTTGTAAGGAACTATTATTTTATAAGCAATATATATATGCTTCCTCTCTCTACCTCTCTCTCTGTGGGTCTACCGTATTCGATCCCTCGACTGATTATTTTGTGATCCCTGCTTGGGTGCCTTTTTTGTAATGACCTTTTTACTGTGGCCCTAATGGTAGGGGTTGCCGGGAGCTCTGGAGTAATCCAAGGTTTGATTGAGAAGGCTAAAATATTTCTTTATTTTTCAAATTTTACCCTATGACAGTTTTTTAATTTCAGTAATGACAAGTAGTCCTTATTTACATATAACATGTTTAGTGTTTTTGTACATTGTAATGAGTCGCTGGATAAATAAAAACAGGAATGAGGAGCATTGTCAGTTCAGTTGTGCAGTGTTGATCAAGTAAAAAGTTAAAAAGGGTAAATGTTGAGTACACACAATCGAATTAGCGTGCATTGTTTAGAATTCTTGTCTTCTTTACTCGCGTATTAATTAAAGTTAATCTTTGTTAAATAATTGTACGGAAATCAAAAAAAGAAAAAAAAAAGAAAAAGCGAAAGTGCAGTAAATCATTAAGTGAATAGGCATTCTCTACATTTTCAACAACGAAGGGCTGGTGATCTTCCCGTTCAATTGGAAGCACTCCCACGTCCTGTTACGGTTTGCAATATAAAGGATAAAGTCGTAACAACATATTTATCTATATATTATTGCCGAAGAGAGAAAGAGATTCAATTTGTTAGAGGAATTTAGTTTTTTAAAGCGATTATCAGAAGTTTCATACTGGGAAACAGAACTGCAGCCCTGCGGCACGGCAGCTGGAGGAAAAGTAATATGGGAACATAGCTACAACCATACGTCACGGCAGCTAGATGGAAAATAGGATAGGAAGCCAACTACAGCCAAAGTTTACCTAATAATAAGTTAAGAAGCTGTAGAGCAAAATGGGCACATTTCTGGTGTTTTTTAGAATGAAACAACTAATTTCATATACTTTCGTCTTTTGCATGAATGGGGGAAAAGAACTTGCCTATGCACTACTGTAGTGCAACTGAGGCAACGAGTTAAAAACAAAAATCGAGAGAACGTAGGATTACCTGAACGACAAAATCTTATTAAATCCCTCAAAATCCTTTCAACCTATTCATAATAATGTACATCAGGTCACACTACCTCCCATTTTTAAGAAAAAGATAAATTTCGCTTTGGCCCAGATGCTGAAAGGAGATGTAAAATTCCTCTCAAATGAAATTCTCATTTTTCCCGAAAATATCAGAGAATTCAGCATGAGTTCTCCCACTTAATCTCTTCATAGCAAAACGAATGTAAACAGAAAAACGTGCTGTTAAAATATCGTAGGATTACAGCAACAACATGTGTCCTTCTAATCCTTTTACAACAACAACATGTGTCCTAACATTATCAATATTTCATGAAAATCGGTTTTCACAAAAGCGCGGGAGCATTTTATGAGAGTAAAACGTGAAAACTCCGCCCCTTCTCATTTATTTACGAAAATAAAACATTTGCCATTCTGTTTCGGTGCATGCAACTTGCGCTTTCACATTTTTTATCTTTATTCATAAAATTTTTAAAGAGAGTTTGAGAGTCGGATATCTCACCAGCTTCTTAACTTATTATTAGGTAAACTTTGCTACAGCCATACGGCAAAGCAGCTTAAAGAAAGGTACCGGGAGGACCTTACTCGGTTGAGTCCGGGAACAGTCAACAGACTCCCTTTCAGGCCTTGTGCTGAGACTTATATACCCTTAGAGAATTGAAAGCTTTAAAGCTTCTCTCGAAGCTTTGTTGAGTGGCGGGGCATATATAACTGAGAACATGTGAGATATCTGGGCGGTATTTAGTAAAGCAAAGTCAGGGCTGTATTTAGCAAAGCAAAGTCAGGACTGTATTTAGTGTTGAAAGAAAATCAGAGGAATTAGACATTTACTTACGAACGAACAAATGTTTCGTTACAACATGTTTCCTAGTTGTATAACACGGTCATCGGCAAGCTTTTATGGCGAACGGTTCGACTAAGTAGACGTTTTCTAAATTTTCAGTGGTATTATACAGCGACAAAGCGGAAAACGTGTACATAATGAGTACGGTGTAAAACTATCGAAAGAGGCTTATCAAGGCAATAAGAAACAAGAAAAAACTAAGTGCATTAGAGAATTGCAAAGTTAAAAAACCTCGTGGTAAATTTGAGTGACAGGTGCCCACGGCAAACACATGGTGGAATAAAAAGACTGCATCCATCTTCATCTGAGGCACGCACCAAATCAGAGCTAAGGTTACCAGCAAACCTAAGGATACAAATTTTTCCAATAGAGGGTGGACAAAATTTCAAAGGGAGTAACTTTCTAATTACCATAAGTTAAGACTTTTAATACTTTCCAAGTTCCAACCCCACTCGATATTCTCTTCTCTTATTAAACTTGAGCGCAAGCAAACTTTTCGCCAGGGAGGGCCACACACCCTTTAAGCCAGGGGAGGCTCCCCTCGGCGCCATGGCCACCGCGCCAAAAAAACAAAACCGCTACCAGTTGCTGGGAGGCATAAAATTTACAGAAGACCGAAAAAGTGGAAAAAAAGGAGAGGCTCGCCCGAGACTCCAACTGAGGAATTCCCGCACTAATAGAAAAAGCCTTTAACCCAGCAAGTGAAGCTAAACCTTAAAGGAGGTAAACCCTTTCTTGCTTCCGAAAGCAATAGATTGCATTTCCACCCAATATACAACCTCTTCCTTCCTCAGAGATGGCAGTCTACTATTGTTATGCAAAAATAAGCTGATAGCAGAGAAGTTTATCAGTAAGAACAAGTTGCCAGGGGATATCCCGATCAAATTCTCATACCATGAAACTCTCAATAAAGCCAATGGAATCATTTACAACACCTCGTTAATATCTCTTGAAGAGAAAGAAATTGTGGACGGGCTTAGCAGCTATGGAGTTGTTGAAGCTGTGCACATTAAAACAAAAAAGGGCGGAACAGATAGAAAAACAGGACTAATAATTTTATTATTTGATCGTTTCTCCCTTCCCAAGGTGATCACAATCGGATTCGAAATAATCCATGTTAGAGAGTATGTACATTCCTAGCCCGATGAGATACAGCAAGTGCCAAAAATTAGGACACACAATTAAGTAATTTCTTCAACCGCAAAAGAAAGCAACAAGACCATCACAAACCGCAATACAAATCGCATCCATACACCCCTGGTCCATATAAATATGCTACAAACAGCGAGCAACCTCAATGTATTAACAATGAATACAAACCCAAACACAACACCCACAAGACAAAGCTCTCTCGTCGAAGATAAACAACTACTAAACTCCACTCCAAAATCTAAGGCCATAATTGATAACATAAGAATTCTTAGCAGCACCAGTGACTGCGATTTAGATATTCCTATCAACTACACCGAAGCAATTAAGGTAAACAGTGGCGGACTAGGCCTAATCGACCAGAACTTATACCTAGCCCCAAGCAATTTAACGCCCGAGGCAGAGATAATCCACCAGAGGCCTTATCATCCTAAGGTTTCTTTAATAACCTTCCTTTCCTACAAAGTCTAATCAACAGATACTCACCTCATATAATTTCACTACAGGAAACCAAACTCTTGGAAGCCGACGGACCAGAATGAATGGGACAATACAGGTGTGTTCACAACAACAAAAAATACGACAGAAGACGAAGCTGAGTAGCCACCCTAGTTCATAATTCGCTTTCCTACTGTAGAATTCCCAACGCCACCACCATTCCAACACTCACTCTCAAGGTGGAGACAAACCCTCCACTAAACATCACTAATGTGGAGCATGACGTATACCTCCAACCGGAACACCTTCAATAAATCGCCAACGAATCAAATCCGATAATAGCGGGTGATTTCAACGCCCACAGCCCGTTATGGGGATCCATTCGACCCAATCGAAAGGGCAACATTATCAGTAACTGTATCAGTGGGGAGGGATACGCCATACTCAATGACGGATCGCCTACACATCTCAGCACACTAGACACTCTCACCCACATTGATGTTACTCTGACGTCCCCAAACCTAGCCACCTATTTCTCCTGGCAGACCCACCAAACCCTAGAAGGCAGTGACCACTACCCAATTCTCGTCACTTCGAGAGTCGAAACAGCCAACAATAAGGCAACCGCCAGATTCCAGGAGGCTAAAGCTGACTGGACTAAATTCCAAGTTCTAGTAACTCAGAGAGTGATCAACTCACCAGTCAGCAGGAAAATAAACCAAGAAGTCGCCAGAATCAAAAAAGTATTGAGGTCAGCCGCGGCTTCCGCCATTTCGTCATCATCCCCAAAACAAAACACCCAACCCTGCTGGATGAACCAAGACATCCTCTCAATGATTAGATTCAAAAATAGGGCATGGAAGAGATTCCAAAGGCATCCTACGACCAAAGAGTTGCAAAGCTATCGTAGGTAATCGGCAAACACCAAGAACGATATCAAGGACGCGAAAAGGAAGTCTTGGGAACTTTTTGTTAACACAATCAATCCCAACGTTGATATCACTGACGCGTGGAAAAAGGTCAGGTCAATATCCGATAACAGACCTGCAGGTCTCATTATCAACCTGATAACACCCAGCAGGAACATAACTTGCTCCACGGAGATTAATGGCGAGTTCGCCCAAGCTTGGTCGGGCTACGCGTCTGATAACAATTTCACTCAAAATTTTAGAGCCAACATGCATAACTTTTAATTTACGGATACGCCCTATTCACCCGACCCAGTCAGAAACCTCTCATACCCAATCAACTTTGAAGAACTCAGTGATACGTTGAGTCTACTTAAAGGAACAACCGCCGGTCTCGACAGGATCTCTTATGGCATGATAAAGGATGCCCCCACTTCGTTCAAGATGAGGTACATATCTCTCTTGAACACTATCGTGGACAAAGAAACTTCCCCGCAAGAATGGAAAGTTTCCACAGTTGTCCCCATATCCAAGAGATCCGCTAATTCTCATTCTGTGACAGACTATTTGTCAATCTCCTTGCTACCATGCCTATCCAAAATACTCGAAAAGATCCTAACCAGGCGACTAAGTCCAATTCTGGAGGCCACCCTCGCTGATGCACAACATGCTTTCAGACCTGGTAGAGGGACACTATCTCTCATTCACCAGTTAGAGAGTTACCTAACAGAAGGGTTAGCTCAAAGGCATCATGTGGTAGTACTATCAGCAGACTTGGAGAAAGCCTACGACCGAGTAGGCAGACACATAAGCGTTTAGCTACTAAGTGTCTGCCTACCCAGTCGTAGACTTTCTCCAAGTCTGATGATAGTACTACCGCATGTGTCTGGGGTATTGATCTCAAGTTCATCCAGCTCGCTTTAAATTTCCTTACCCACAAAAAATAAGAGTCGAGGTCAATGGATTCCTGTCCCAACTTTTCTCCCTGGACAATGGAGCCCCACAGGGCTACCCCTTTTCTAAAAGCATTTTTAAAACATATAGATTCCTTATGCACCCTATTAGACGAAACAACTAATGTAAATATCTTGATTTGTGCTGAATATCTCCTGACTGCAGGTCACAGCCAAGGACGAGAAGCAAATTCACGGGTGGGAGATGCCTTCAACAAGACCAAAACCTGGGCCGATCAAAACGGTGCCAAATTCCCAGAAGAGAAACTGGAGCTGCTGCACGTTTGCTGGAAGAGGCAATGTTTTACCGACAGATGCTGTATAGACCAATTCCACCTGAAAGCTGTAGACAACCTCAGGATTCTAGGTATACACCTCTCAAGAAATTTGAAATGGGTATTACATGCCAACACGATGGTGCAAGGGCTGGAAAAAGTAAATAACCTCGACAGGGTATTAGCATACAACAAGTAAAAAAGCTAGAATTGGTCTAAGACCAATTCTTATGATACCCTAGATGAATGCCCGTATTAAATTTCGTATGGTCACCGATCTATTCAAGTTTGATTTTGAAGTGGTTTTTCGCATATATTTCTAGAACGGTTTGTCGCACAGAAAAAATGATTATAACCAATTTTATAGGATTTCGTATTCTGCAGAAGTTTTTAGTACAATAAAAATGTCTTGGACTGATCGTTTTCAAAGTATGTATACGTAAAAAACCTAAATTTTTATATGGCAATCCAAGAAGGAGTTGCCCGATTTAGTCCATTTTTGACATTTTATTTGCTAATGTAGTAAAAACATCATGCACGAAATTTCAGCTCTCTACTTCGACGCGTTCTCAGGCAGTGTCCAAATATATAGCGGAAAACGAAATTTTTATATGGCAACCCCATGAAGGAGTTGCCCGATTTGTCTCATTTTCGAACTTAATTTTACTTTTTTTCTTAAGTCCGTGTACAAAATTTCAGCTCTGTCAGTATACGCGTTCTCGAGTTATCGTGCGCACAGACGGACGGACGGACGGACATGCAAAAATCAAAATAACTTTTAATATTATGAATGGGTGTCCAATCCATTTTGCTCTACCATCATTATTTCGAGGTGTTACAAACGGAATGACAAACTTAGTATACCCCTTAGATTTCATCTAGGGTATAAACAGAGGATTACCACCAAGCAGTGTGTAAAATTGTTGAAACTCTTGCCAGCGGCAAAGTTGACTACGGGATCACGATATGTGGACACGCAGCACAAACTTCCATCCACAAAATACAAGTAAAATTAAACAACATCATCAGAACAGCGACAGGAGCCTTCAGAACAACACCAATTGAAGCCCTACACATCGAAGGAGGCTTCCTCATATTCAATGAGGGAATGGGACCGTAAAGAGCGACCTCAACTTAGTTGCAAAAGGAGCAAATGACTCTTAAAAGGCCACTTCATAATAAAATAAAGTATTTCTTAAGCAACCCGCCACCTAAAGTTCCATGCTCCCTCTACAAATATGATTCCCTTGCACTAGAGCTAGGCATTCCCACACCATGCCGCCAGATCCTGACAGACTAATCTCTATCCCATATTATTACCCCTTACGCAGCCATTTCATCCTGGACTTAACGATTCACAAAAAAGACGAAACGCCTACCGAAACATACCAACAGAAATTTCGAGAGCTGAAACAAAGAAGGAATAACAACGACTTCTGGTATGCAGACGCAAGCTGCTCCACAGAAGGAGTTGGAGTCACCGTAATTAGAGAGTACAATTAGACGCGGAAGAGGTCTACGTGTCCAAGCTACACCCGGAGGGCCCAGCACAGCCAGTAGGGCTATACGCAGTTCAGCAAGCTATTCGGATGGCGAAGGACCAAAACAAACCAGTCACAGTGTGCACAGACTCAAAGGCTACTATAGACGCACTTGAAGAACAGCTCTCCACAAGTTGAACTGACCAGAAATCTCCTTCGCGATTCACGCGTATCCTTAGCATGGATACCTGGACACACGGGTATCCCGGGAAATGAAAAGGCAGATCAACTAGCCAAACAAACAGGAAGAAGCAATAGTCTAGACATAGTCACACCTGCAGACGGAAGACTGATAGCAAACATTGCCAAAAAAATCTAACCAGGAAAAGGCAAGCTGCATGGAACTGAAACAATACCTTCCTTCACAGCCATGGGCCCATCAGTAACTTTAACAAAATACAATATGAAGCTCTCCAGGCGGACCACGTTATGAGTTGTCCCCAATTTATAATGAACCCGACTCCGAGACCGCAGCCATTCATTTCACCGAAACTATCTGTGCAGTTTTTGACAGGCACCAGAGATTCTATTGTCGTGTCAAATCCGTGATATTGCGTACAGCCAGTGGAAGTGAAATAAGAACGATAGCAACTATAGAGCATTTCACAAGCATAGAAGACTCGCTGACTATATGATAAGGGCAAGGCTACGATCGGTCACCATCAGGGGAATCAGAGATGAAAATATCATCAATTGGAAGAAGGTGAACGAAATCGGATTGGGATCGCAAGCAAAAGAACAATTGAACAAATCCACATGAATTTGTGCACTATTTATGTGGTATAGCAGAGCCAACGGTACCAACCCCGCCCTTGGCTGAGTCAACCTTGTTAGGAAATGCGATTTTAAATTCCACTCCAACTGAATAACCTTAATAGGTCATAATATTCCTCTCTCAACAAAAGCTGTTAAGACCTGCGTCTCCTCATGGATTTCAATCTCACATGGAAGGCGCATATAAACTTGATGTGCTCGCGAGTGTATCTTGGCTGCAATTTCTCTACGCAGTCTCTCCGCATTTTGATTAAACCACGAGACTGAAGCTGTTCACTGCCTTGATTCTGCCACACTTCCTTTACGTAGATGTCGTCATATATCCAATCTCTCAGACCGGTAAATCTAAACTATTGCGTGCACTCAAAGCATGTGCCAGATATGTTTTTAATCTTCGACGTAGGGCACATGCCAGTCCACTGTTGGATATTCTGATACCATGGTCGCTGCAATGAACTGAAGGCTCTATCGTTTACACATAAGGCTAGACTGGGCCTTCTGCCTGGTTATGTGCGGAGCCGCTTCGCTTCGAGTAGAAGAGACAACAAACGACTGATTTATCCGCGCGTAAATACACAGTTTGGTAATTCGAGTATATTCTCGCGAAGTGTAACTTTCTATGATGTGCCTAACGCATTGCGTGCCTTTGGCGCGGGTACTCAAATAAATAAATCTTTATGTTTAATTGATCCAATCTGGTTTTACTCGATATCTAGTATCTAGTTTCATTACGGTACACCAATTCTCGTCCCCCAGGGCTATTGCCTCTGGGGCTCCGCAAAGAGCTGTCCTAGCTCCGCTCTTGTTCACCATTTATATAAACGGTATCACTGAAGTGATAGGCGATATCAAATATCACCTTTATTCAGACGATTTCAAATATACGGTGCTTCAGGTGTTAATGATCTCTCATCTCTGATTGATATTTCTGACTGGTGCCGAACTAGTGGCCTAGCGATCAATCTCTTGAAAACTCAAGACATAAGATTTTCCATTAATGATAATGTACATATTGCTAATGACACGCTTCCCAGCCTGCTTTTTCTCAACGAGATCATCCTTCTCTCTACTAGACCTCCTATCAAGAACCTTGGTCTTCTCATGGACCCCCAATCTCACATAGCGACCTCATATTGGCAAAGTGTGCTCCCGAACCTATCACGGCCTTCGCTCTCTTTACGCAGTCTCGCACCACCTTGACTGGCACATCGGGCAATCCCTGATTATCCCACTTTTTTTCTATGCCGATGTTGCTATGTACCCCCTGCTGGCCTCTGAAATTGCTAAATTAAACAGAGCACTAGGGGCCTGCGTGAGATACATTTTTCGCCTCAGGCGATACCCTCACATCTCTCCGCTAGTTCAGCTGTTTATGCCTGAATCCCTCGATAAGCAATTAGAGCTTAGAGCTCTATGCTTCATTCATAAAGCCAAGTGTGGCTCACTCCCAGCTTACATAAGTCAATTGCTCTCATGGAGCAGTCTTAATGGCACTAGACTTGTCCTTCAGAGGAAACGAACCCGATTTGGGTCAAACGACGTTTGTGGACAGGGAGTTTGCCTCTGGAACACACTTCCTGAGACGGTTAGAAAGATCTGCTTCTGCAAGCAGTTCAAGGAACTGCTGAAGTATACTTCGTCGACACACTAGCACTCATTTCCGAGGCACTCTGCGCTTTGGTGGTTGCTTCCAGTTCCTAGCTTGTGGTTTCTAATTTATAAATTCTAAATTTTAGTTTTTATCCAATTTTTAATCTTTATTTTAAGTTAAGGCTTATTTTAGTATCTAGTATTTAGAATTTCTTACTCCACATTTTCATATGTGATGATTCACATTGCAACATTGTACCACTGTATATTCATTTACTCTCACTACTGATCTTGTATCTAATATCGTATGCTATTTCCTGTTTAGCTTTGAATAACGCTTTCATGATTTTATTACTGTCATTATTATTATTATTATTGTGTTTATTTGTTTCATTTTTGTTTCATTATCTTTGGCTATAGTGTCAATATGACGTATGAGTTCTCTATTGCTTGAAGTCATTAACTTAATGTTTAATACTAATATTATATTAGTTTCTACTGCAATGAGTTTGTTCGTTGCTCCTTTGTGAGTTTTCTTATAAAATTTGATTCTATCGCTTGTACCAACTATCTATTTGTACCTAACGTTGTAAAGTAGCGTAACCTGAGATTCTTCAATAAATGCTTTTCTATTCTATATGACTGTATAACGGATGTATGTATATGGTTTTCTTGATATCTAATCACAATACTGTACTGTACATAAGATCAGATAGTCTGTATAATCTATAATCTGCACAATATGTTTTCTTTGTTTCTTTATATCTAAATTGAATACTGTTTATAGTTCTATATAATCTTTATATTCGATACATTCTTTTATCTCTCTAGATCTAGCTATTTTATATCTTTTCAATGATGGAGAATAGAATAGATTGGAATATAGAATCATTTTTAAAGAACTTCAGCTTACGCTACATTACATCGTTAGGTACATCGAGTAAGTAATAGCTAGATGACATAAACGATAATATACAAAGTTGTTTAGGAAACCAAAAAAGGAGCAATGAATAAACTCATTGCTGCAGAAAGCAATTTTAGTAATATAATTATATAATAGCAATTCACTGTACCCA
This sequence comes from Dioctria rufipes, assembly GCA_963924295.1. Lineage (NCBI taxonomy): Eukaryota > Metazoa > Arthropoda > Insecta > Diptera > Asilidae > Dioctria > Dioctria rufipes. The sequence continues at coordinate 62,260,091 of OZ002740.1, read as the reverse complement.
ACGCTTGTTTGCGTGGCGCTCATGCCGGGGTTTGTAATAAATAAATTTTGGATTTGAATTTCAATAGAGAGCCTAAAGCACTTAAAGTAAAATGGCAAACACCAATTAACAAATGAACAAGTAAAAAGGTAGTATTTAAATCTATAAGGTAGTAAAAGCTGTTAATTTGATTTTTTGTTTGTTTTACTCTTTAATTAATTAAGCTCAGTGCTAAATCAATTGTCGTAGAGACCAACATTATACGTGGCTTTAAACAGGGGTTCATAAATAAATACACTTGGGAAAACTGTGTTCCTGAGTGGAGCCGTATATTGGAACCGTATGTCTGATGAGGCTAGACGCAGTGCCTCACTAAAATCATTTAAGTCTGAAGCTCTGGACTTACTGACAGCAGCTATCTAATGGCCTTCTGCCTTCTATCCTATCAATAATATGTGTGTCAATATGGTCTTCAGTTTTCCTTAATTTATACTTCAGTTGCCTCACAGCCTCCGGTCCCGGGCTTGTATTGGTTACCGGATATCCATCATTATATTTTTTAAGCTATGCAGGTCTATTTGCCGGATGCACTTTGCACTGGAATGTGCTGTACATTAAGCTATTCCTTCTATCTTGTTATATTTTATATTTTATACTGTACTATATATTAAGACTAATGTAACATAAACATAAACATCCATTTATTTGAGCACCCATGCCAAAGGCACGCCGAGCGTTGGGCACATCATAGCGAGTTACATTAGTAGATACACATTATAGCAAAACGAAACATAAACAAGTAAGAGCAGTGGAGGCTTAGAGCGTCCGTAGTAGCTAATTCATTATTCGCATTATTTTATTATTTGTTTTGCTAATATGTAAATCTACTATGTAACTTTCTAAGATGTGTTTGATAGTATACAGTTATGTTTAATCTCATGTTCAACCATTAGTGCTCTTTGGTTGCATATTGCACATTGTTGTTTCCTCAGTATTCACAATCACGCAGTCATGTCAAGTCATATTGGGAACCAGGTTAAAATGTGAAAACCTAACAGATAGGGCTTTATGTATGTAATATTGTATATAGTGTATGGTTGTGTTCAATCATAAGTTCAACCATAAGTGTTCTTTGATTGCACATTGCATGCATGCATATTGCATATTGCATATTTTTTGCTTTAGTATTCACAATCGCGCGGTCATGTCAAATCATATTGAGAACAAAAGTAGAATGTAAAAAATTAACAGATAAGTCATTTTGCCTTATGTATATAACAATGTATTTGGTCATGTTTAGTCTCGGGCTAGGCCATTGGTATTCTTTTGCTACTTACGCTGATTAGTAATTCATACAGTCTGATAGGATATTTTTATATTTATGTTTATTTTATTCTCTTGTTCTTGGGTTACTTACACTAAATGATTCATTTTGTTTGACAGTATTCATTTTGATTGTCAGTATATATGTAGTTATATAGTTATGTCCAATTTCAAGTTATTCATCTTGCTTGATGTATGTATATAGTTATGCTTAGTCTTAAATTCAACCATAAGTGTTCTTTGGTTACCTACACTAAAAGGTAATCCTTTTTGTTTGATAGTATAGTATATAGTTATATTTAATCTCTAGTCCAACCATATGTGTTCTTTGGTTACCTACACTACATAGTTGGTAATTCATTTTGTTTAATGTACATAGTTAAGTTTAAGCTTAAGTTACGCTTAAGTGCTCAGTGTTAACTAGTTGCCTATACTAGATATACTAGTTAGTCGCCAAGACCCGCTGTTACCTATCGCCTTTCTATTTCTATTTTTATATATCTATTCTCTGGCAATATGTTATATCATATTGGAAATCATACTACAAATCATGCTACAATTTTTGTGTACTTGCTATTGTTTTTATTGCTTTCATTCTTATTAATTTGCTATGGACTTATAATTTTTCTTTTGCTGTTCTAAAGTTGCTCCATGCTACTATAGTTGCTCTACTACTCTGGTTTAATAATAAAATTAACTCTTAAAATTTAAATTTAACTGAATATTTTGAATTAAAAAAAAAATACCTATGTACAGGCAATGAATGCCCAATAAGCTCAGTTCAGCTAAGTTCAGTTCAATTAATTCTATACTACCTGATTTATTAATTTTACTCTCATTCAATACAACCACAACTATGTACAGGCATTGAATAAGCTAATCTCATTTCATTTTATAGCATTCAATTCATTATTCGCTCTCATTCATTTATTCACTTTAATCTTGTACAATTTCATGTATTATATATTTTATAAGTATCCATGTTAGTATCATCATATAATCACCTGTAAGGACTTCTTAACGTCCAACCAATCTCAAAAGGCTATCCACTCTTTATATTCTTTTTATTTCTTTATGTTTAATATCGGGACGGCCTATGGCCCGACCAGCTACTCTGATTTATGTTATTTTGCTGTTAATATTAAGCTCTTATACTAAGCTACTAATGTCGTAATGCCCAGCGTTGTACGTTGCTTTAAGCAGGGGCTTAAATCAAATCAAATCAAAGTATATTTATTTCAAAGCCCCTGCTTAAAGCAACGTATAACGCTGGGCTTAACGAGGATACATAGTATGGTAATCAGTTTACATAAATAAATGATTGAGACAATCAATCAATCAATAGCAAAATAAACAATATTAAATTAAGGAGAGTTAGTTCAGAGTAACATAGATTAACATAGATTAATGTGTATAGCGAATTAACAGTCATATAAAGTCTTATCTTCTATAACTTAATTAAGGCAGTTCAACTGCATTTGAACACATTTGGTTATATTTGGTTATATATTAAGACATTAACAAGGACTAAGACTAAGACTAAGACTAAGATTAGATTAGATTAGCCCTGAGTAGTGGCTAGATTAATGGTCAATGGTCAAATTACCCTAGTATCCTTACCAACAAATATAGAATGACAATTATAATAATTAACACAATTAACACAATCTCAGACCAAAACGACATCAGCAACCGCCCTAAAGCTCAATCCCCAATGCGTCAATGCAGCCTGAGCCTGTCCCAGTTCCGAAATGTAGGCTAGAGAGATATATAATGGGATATAAAAGAATAAACTACGAATGAAAATGACGGTCCGTGGTAGGCAAAGTGAAAGTATCAATACCACCCAATAGTACAGTTCATCATGTGAACAGTAGAGCACACAAGTACCTGGAAAGACCAGATCAGATCAGATCAGTACAAACTCACCGTAACGAAATACAAAGATCCAGACAGGCTTATAAATAAATTCTTTTTGATTTGATTTGATTTGCTCTAAGCCTCCATTGCTTTACTCTTAATTGTTTGTGTTCAATTTTGCTAATATATGTTTGTATCTACTATGTAACTCGCTAAGATGTGCCCAACGCTCAGCGTGCTTTTGGCACGGGTACTCAAATAAATAAATGTTTATGTTTATGTTTACACTTTAAATTTGAGTTCATAGATTTTGTCGAAGACCTCAATTTCGAATGGGGGCTTTAGGGCACTTGAGGTGTTGTCACAAAATATCTCAGAGATCGCAGTGATTAGATTAGAGGCGGATTATCTGCCTCACATCCCATTATTAATAATAATAATAAAATGTATACAAAAATAATGTTAAATTGCTATGATTTCGCCCCAGCCAGAGACGACAAGTAATTAAAGCTCAAATTTAAATTAAGTAAATGATAAATAAAAACAATAATATAAAATAAAAACTCATATACAAATTCTTACCAAGCTTATTTATAGTAGATGAACTGATTCTAATAGACATTTTTATAAAGCACAGTATGCACTCTTTGTACTGTTTGTTAAATTACACCAATATTTAACGGAAATTCTGACAGCTGTCATTAACAAGAAACTCACCACACCATATTGAAGTTGAAGAAGACAGCGCATTAGCAGGGGTTGGTAAACGCTTCATTTTGTTTGTACAATTTTCATTCATTACCATTACCCGGGGATTACACGAGATAGTACAGCTTGCATGCAAACAACAGAAGGCAGTTCGCTTGATGCTTCTCTTCTTGCATGCAAATTCATTTAAAAAATTTCATTGAGACGAAAAGTTTTGTGTATGTCGCAAATTTTAGCAATAACGGAAGAAGTAGAATCGAAAAAACAGAAGAAAAAAGGAAGAAAAGGTGTTGGTAAATGATGTAATGCAAATTATACCAGAAAATTTCATTTTCCATGTATAAAGTTATTAATATCTCTCAAGCATTCATTTTTCGTCATCTTGAAAATTGTATACTAATATCAAATTACTATACCTCTAGGTATATATAAGACAAGATATTCCCATTAAAATTTTGACACAATGCAGCTTATAGCTTATATTTATATGTGACGTAACAAACACGTAATTCTTTGACTAATGTATATACATTTTTATAGGAATGCCAGAGAGAGAAGAGAGAGTATTGTGTTCTCTGTACAGTATTGTATTCTATAACCTTTTATCACATCAGCTGCCATAATTTTTCATCACGCAAGTTCGCTGAAAGCTGAACTGCCTGCATGGTAGTAGGATTACACGTGCAAGACGTATGGCAGGGTAAGTTGCTGCAAGCTGTACTAACTATCTCGTGTAACCCCCAGGTTGGTTCCATTCAATTCCATTTGATAATTAAATAGCGCTGCAATCATTCATACGCTTATTTGCCTGACTGACATTTAAGTGGCGCGAAGTGTGAACGAACTCCCGCGCTTTTAAGTTTCCTGCCTTTTTTTATTTCATTCAAGTCTATAGAAAATTTTTAATGCAGATAACTCAAATGAACTGGAAAGATCTTGTAAAATATTTTATTTGATAAAAAATATAATTGTTGTGAATTGTAACTTAAGTCGAACGAATTTCCAATTATTTAGTTAATTATGCTAAAGTGAAGTGGAATTTGTAAATTGTGTGAGAATTTTTGTTTACATCATCACTACTAAATAGAATATCAAAAATATTTTTGGTTCATATCAATCTGTCTGGAATTTTATCCCAGTAATAAAACTTTGAGGGTGCGATTTATTTTTATAACCTTGTTTGGGTTGGGATTGGGATATATAGCTGGGCAAACCGCAAATGTCAAATATTGCTGTGCGTTCTTGGCTTGGGAATATGGTGGTTCATGCCTTATTTAGCATCTAAGCGAATTATTTTTATAAAATAATGCTTATATTTGAAGAAATAATTAAGGTAAGCGTAATAAAAAAGAACTCAAGTGTTTGAACCTACTATTGTTTCCTTTGCTCTTATTTTAGGAACATATTCCAAGGATATAATATAATATATAAGAATATATCAGCCCAGAACAAATATCTAAAATGACTGGGAATTTAGTGGAAGCTTATCATGGAGTGTACACCTCCTCAAAAGAAATAATAAAAAATAAACAAAGACACTTGTATGTAAACGTAAGTCTCAAAGTCAAACCCATAAGCAAACCCGTGATTTGTGGAAATAAAAAACAATCTCTTTAAATCAAATTAGATGCTGGATCTTCTTTCAAGGACTATAAAAACTGCCAGTTCATCAGTAAAAGATTTAATTACTGAAGACAATGTCAAATTTTGGTACATGGATATTCTTCCTTTAGTTTTCGATGAGGATAAGGCAATTCAAGATAGTGCTATTTCTGCAATTGAAATTATTTTGCAATGCATTCATCCAGTAAAGGTGCAAAGTCTCTCCGAGTGGAATGCAATAAAATCAACTATTATTGAAGTGTAAGTAACATTCAGTTTCTACTGATAACGATATTAAACGTGGCTAATTGGCCAGAGTCGAAAATAAACATTTTCTATTCTATTATTTTCGTTTAGATACTTTTATTTTCTATGTATGTTAAACACTAATACTTAAAGTAATGTCAGGCGATGTTCAATTCAGCTGCACTTGCAAGTTTTTTCAGTATTTTTTATTACAGCATCTAATCAAATTAATCAGATAATCTAGTGCTAATTGTCATTAAATTGTCCGATATTCACGTAAATGCCAGGGAAGCACATTTAGTTATTTATTTAGAACCTCATCAAAGATCTGATTACAGAGTTTACAAAAATGAAACATCAATAATAACGATAAGAAGTATACATAACAATAAAAGTTACTTTAAGCTGATCTCTTATTTGACTGGTGGTTAAAGATACAAGACATTGATGAAATCGAAATTTGTTAACTTTCAACATTGAAGTTGCGAAAAAAAATTAGCAATAAAGCATGCTTTATGATAATAATAATATTAATAATGTACCTTTCTTTCTTATTTTTTATGCTTTTATTATACTATCGAACCGGATAACGTTTGCGTATAAATTCTACAAATTGTTTCCGTTTTCGCAATCACTTGGTATATTATTATATAATTGAAATCCTTTATACATTACTGTATTTTGAGTCCTACTCGTTCTCGGACGTTCCAACCTGAAGTCTTCCAAGTTGCGCAATCGATAAGGTTCGCTGATTGACTGACATCCGTTTCAGAGTATTTAACATTCTACTAATTGGTGCTCTTTTATGGCAACATAATATTCTCCTCATTGGCCTCTTTTGTATTTTTTGTAACCTTGCTATCTGTTCCTTCGTACACATAAAGAGAATTGATTGGCAATACTCGAAATGTGGCGTAATTATTCTATTATGAATATTAATTGCACTTTCCATAGATAATTTCTTTCTTATTCTTTTCATAAATCCAACCTATTTAGCTATTTTTGCACATACATAATCCACATGAGCTTTGAAGTTAAGTTTTTCATCAATAATAACACCTAAGTATTTCATCTCATTCACTTGTTCAATCAACACATCCACAATGATCTCCTCTTTGTTACTCTAGAGCAGCTCATTAAAACAGACCTATTAACTCTTTCATCCGAATTTAGAATCATACATTTAGTTTTTGTTATTTTCAGCTTAAGTTTATTCATTGTTAACCACACAATCAGTCTTCCTAAGTCTTTATTCAACTTTACAACACATTCATTTACGCTCTTTCCCGATATAAAGATTAATATATCGTCTGCAAAAAGACCTATTTCGAAATTACTTAGCACGCCCACAATATCATTTATATATACTATAAAAAGATGTGTTGCTAGCACTGATCCTTGCGGTACTCCTAGTCGACATACATTATTATTTGATATTTCACTATCCATCTTGATCCTTTGTGTAAGACCATCCAAATAACTCTGAAATCACTTTAGCTGTTTTCCATGAATCCCAATTGTTTCGAGTTTATTCTTTAAAATATGTATCGATGGTTTCGAAGGCTCCTTTTAAGTAAAGAAACACAGCTACAACCATGTCGCCCTTATGAATTTCTTCTTTCCATTTCACGATCAACCCAGTTAAAGTAGATTCGCATGAATGGCCATATCTAAATCCCGACTGATATTCTGATAAAATCTGTTTTGATTCTAGGTATCGTGCAAACAATATTTGTGTGACTTTCTCCTCCATACAGGCCTAAATTCCTCGCAATTTTTTGTTTTCCCCACCTTTGGAATTGGTACGATTACAGATTCCTCCCACACTTCTGGAAAAACTCCATTTTTAATGAAGTATGTATAATATCCACTAGTGCATTTATAGCAGTTTGTCCTCCATGTTTAATCATTTCACACATCTTGATAACTCACTAAGTCAAACACAAATTCGCTTTCAATGTTACAACTTGCATGGCGCTATAGAATCATATATATAATAATAATTTATTAGCACTAAACGTACTTTTCACACAAACAATACAATTATTTATACTACCTTTTAACAAATTTCTATGACATTGCTCGAATATATTCTATACAAAGTTTTACATATACATTTACATTTCTTTCTTCCTTTATCACTAGTGGTAAATTATTATACAATTGAAAAACCTTATATATTAATGAATTCTGTGTATCTGATCTATTGCAGCTAAGTAATCTTATATTTAGATCTGCATCCCTTAGATTATATGGCTGCACATCCGTCACCAGTGTTATTTTTTGTTATCTGGCAGATCCCCGTTCTTGATCCTAAATATAAATTTCAACACATTAAGATCAATTCTCTGTGTCACATTCATCCACTTAAAAGCTGAGAGCATCCCTCTAATTGATATGTATTTACTACATTGCAAGATTATCCCCATTGCCCTATTTTGATGTTTCTGTAGTCTGTCCTTCGCTGTACGTGTGCATAGAAAAAGTACCGTCGAGCAGTATTCGAAATGAGGTTTTATAGTGACATTGTAGATTTTTATTGCACTCGCTAGTGAAACTGATTTTCTCAACCGTCTAAAATATGATATCTTTTTCCCAATCTTTTTACATACATAATCCACGTGTTTATTGAAATCTAGTTTATTGTCCAACATTATACGTAAATATTTGAAGTCATCAACTACTTCAATTCGCTCATTCTCAATTACGATCGACAGATTTACTTTGCTGTTTAATATCATACATTTTGATTTACTAGTATTTAATTTCACCCGATTGCTATCCATCCATACTTTAACTTTGTTCAGGTCGCTTTCTATTTTTCTTTTGATATCATCTATATTTTCCCCAGTACAAAATATCAGTGTATCATCAGCAAACAGCATGAGCTTTGAGTGGACTATCGCTTGCTTTAATTCGTTTATATAAAGCAAGAATAATAGTGTCCCTAAGACTGATCCCTGCGGAACCCCCATTTAAGTTTGAAACGTTGTTGAGCGAGCTTCGTTGACCTTTGTTCTCTGCGTTCTCTTTCTGAGATAATCCACAAACCAATTCAATTCACACCCTTTAATTCCATACTTGTCCAATTTCTTAATCAGAATATTTCTGTCCACCGTTTCAAAGGCTCGTTTCAAGTCTAGAAAAACAGCTACAATTGCTTTCTTTTGGCTATCTCTTCCTTCTAGTAATTGATAGTAAAATTAATTGTCGTCTCATATACTCAATACTGCAAAAAAGTCATTGAACTCCTCCACTATTTTCCTTTTATATTGAAATATCTCATTCCTGAATCTAACTTTCTTTATTTCTGTTCTACCTTGTTTCAACACTAGTTATTTTATTACACATTAATTTTGGGTCATTGGTGTTCGCGATTTTCTGTTTGATGCAATTTGCTTTAGCTTTTTTCAGTTTAAGATTGTATATATGACGAATTTCCTTATACCGCTCCCAATGACTCTTCTTGCAACAGAGTTTCTCTCCTATATGTTTTTATTTTGTAATGTTTCATTTTACGAAATTCATCATTAAACCAATAATTTTTCTTTCACATACCTGTCTTTTTACCAAGAAAGTTTCCGTTACTCTTTTTATTTCCTTGGAAAAAATTTCAACTTTTTTGTTTACACACATTCAACCTTACTTAGACTTTTGATCCGACTCGAAGTATAATTCCCGCATATAACTTTCTTCGATATATTTCAAGTACACAATTTGCTTAATATCGGTTCTTTCAGTGTAATAATTTCTATTTGGTAGCACTATCTCAATAGTTTCATGGTCACTAATCTTCCATTCATTTTTTACATTGGCCTTAATAACGTTGCAGTTCGAAACTACATAATCAATTAGTGTTCGCGTATTCTAAGGAATTCTAGTTGGTTGATCTATCCACTGCTTGCATTCATAGTCTCCAAAAGTCTGTTTCAGTTCTTCTCTATATGTTTTCTTTTCAAGCCAATTTATATTGAAGTCACCAACCAACACAAAATCCTCTTGTATTTCACCCAACTCTTCCATTAATGTATCACAAAATAATCTCTTACTGGCTTATGGTGATTTATATAGCACAACGACGTTAATTTTGCTATCGTTTATCGACAACCTTACTACCAAGCACCACGGACAGACAGAAGGACGGACATGCAAAAATCAAAATAACTTTTAATTTTATGCATGGGTGTCCAATCCATTTTGCGCTACCATTATTTCTAGGTGTTACAAATGGAATGACAAACTTAGAATTGTCGAACAGTCTTCTAAATGGGGTCGAGTTATGACATTATATATATGTATAAGATATATATATATATATATAGCTGTCATTGTAGATAACTTACTATGCATAAGTCTAAAGAACTACGAAGTATGGTATTTATAAAATTCTTTGAAACTAATAAATACTACTACTACTAGTTCATCACCATTAATTTTGTTTTTGGCACGTTTAAAAAATGCTTATTCGTTTTCGCCACTCACATAACGTATCTAAGTCTTCTTTAAGTTCCAAATTCACTTGGACGAAATAACAGCCAGATAAGTAAATCAAAGTGTCGTCTGCAAATAATACTGGTTTCAAAATCTCAGGATTTCTCGGATGTCATTAATATATATGAGAAATAACAGTGTTCCCAGTACTAAGCCTTGTGGTATACCTAATGTAATTTTCTCCACTGTTGACAGACTGAATCTTTGTTTTCTGTATCCTCCCAGATAAGTAACTTTCAAACCAGTTGAGCTCTTTACCACTTATTCCGAATTTAATTAATTTTTTTGTTAAGATCTGCCTGTTAATTGCTTCAAAAGCTAATTTAAAATCTAAAACCACTGCTATCTGCTATTATGAGCTTCTTTTCATCAATTATCTCTTACCACTCATTCACTATTAGATTTAATGCCGTTTCGCAGATGTGCTATTTTCTGAAACCGGATTTTTGTGGCATTAGTAGCTCATTATCCTCTAAATATTTTTCGAGTTGTATTCGAACTACTTTCTCCAATAATTTTTCAAAAATATTTAGTGGGTTGATTGGTCTAAGCTCTTCACATTTCCTCATTGTATTATAATTGTATAGTTTGTGATATAAAAAGTGTAAATATTTGAAGTTACAATTTAAAAAATATTCTGATTATAATTTTTTTCTTCTAGCTCATTACATTTATATCCTTGATAAATATAAATATTTAAATTTCTTTCAGCTATTCAAAAAAACTTCATGAAATGCGTCAAGTTTCTAATTCAAATTGGCACAAAATTTGGTCTCTACTTGTCCGTACCTTAAATAAAGAGATACTGAAGGGCGCTACAGTAATAAACACATTTCTATCTGTAGTAGAATTAGGATTTCGAAGCAATAATTATAAAACTCGTGCTGAAGCGTTTATTTGTTGGAAAGTACTTGTGGAAATATTCGCCAATTACAATGAGATTTTCTCACCGAAACGTATTAAATTAATATGCATACCGCTGAAGTCGTCACAGTCAAAAACTCCAGAGACTGCAGTGAATAAATTCAAAGTCTGGTGGTATTTTCTTTGTAAGCTAAACGGAAAAATTGAGAATTACTACGATACAACTTTTGAGACATTTCTGTTGTTTTGCTTTGGAACAACAGATAAAAATTCTCCACAGGCGCAAGGTAGACATTATCCAATTGTGAAACAAATGGCTATCGCGTGTTTAATTGAAATGCTAGGACCATCAACTAAGGAAACCCAATGCTTGCTGGAAGCAACTGGCTTGGAACGTCCAGGCATGCCACTAATTACTACTTCATTGATGATTAAATGTAGGCAATCTATTTTGAATGCTTGTTTTGAGGCGACAATTATGATAGCAGAGAAAAGTCCAGAACGAAATAAACTTTTCGAAATTTTATGGAGAAACTTATTTGCACAAATTTTAAAAACAAATGAACCTAAATTTTACAGTGATTGTTGTACTAAAATAAAATTTCTAATAGACACTAACGAAAATTCAATGCAGCAGTATATTCTGTATATAATGGAAGTATTTGGAACCTATAAAGGATTTCCTTTTGATAATTTTGAATACGTAAATGATGTTCAGCAGCTCTGCAACGTTATTACAGCGATAACTGAATTATTGAGTTACGATCAAATCAAGTGCTCCAAAGAACTCACCGAGGCTATAATAAATAACATTTATGATGTAGAAAAATTTAAATCATCAACAAAATATTGGAACATCCAAAAAAGTTTGATAGAATCTACTATTATAAATGAAGATAGTATCAATGTTACTGTGAAAATTTTGATTTGGAAGAAACTTTCTGAATGTTTGAAAAATTACTTAAATGAAAGATTATTTGAGTTTCGAATTGAAAAGAATGCTGAGATTGTAAACAAGTGGATATTCTGGCCGTTGGAGAAATGTGATAATCCTAATTTTATCGATGAATCATTTCTATCTTCATGGAAATACTTAGTAATGGCAGCATCTAAGGCCGAAGGAAATTGTAATTTTGCAAGAGCTGTGTCGGGACAATTAAAATCCTTGTTTGAGAAGGAAATTCGTCCATCGAGATTGCCAGATATTTTGAGTATTTTCATTACTACTTTGGATGTTTCATTTGGTAAGTGTTTTTTATATATATAATTTTTGGGTTGATTACGATATTTCAACAGTAAATTTTTTTTATATATATTAAAGGCAAATGGATAGGACATATTGAAAATTTGTTACTTGTTATCCTTATATTTAGAATTGAATATTTCCTTGAAAAGGAGAATAGCTGAATTCGATACTTCCTTGCGCTCCCACAAACAATTGCATATACATATGTATGTATGTATATAAATCCTAAAGAGTCCAATGGGAATATTTTAATTCTGTCTACAGATGGCAAGACAAGATCAAAGATACATCATTAAAATGCTTTCTGTATTATAAAATTCAATAGACACCACTGTGTGAAATAAAATTCATAGGAACAAATAACAAACGAAATCAAAAATCGCAGCAACAGCAGCGAAAACAGAAATATGCGGTGACATCTCGACTCTTGTTATCTGCTTATTCTCAGAATTTTTTCAGTTAAAATCTGTCTATTCTCTTTTGTTTTCTTTCGTTCCTATGAATTTTACACAGTCTTGTCACTTAAAGTGAGATGACGATCATAATAAGGGTAAAAATTGCCTTTCACTTTTGTGAAACGTTTATTGGATATTATAAGAATTCTTTCCAATATACAGATTCTATAAACCTCTGTGAGGCATCCTTATATCAGACATATCCTTGGCGGTTGTAAGATTAGCCGAAAAGTAACATATTGCTCAGAAATCAAAGTGTGTTCCAAAACAGATGTAAAGGCTATATTAAGGCGCTGATTTGGAAACCACCTGACTACTAAGATCAATACAGCCGTTCATTTGAATCGGGTACATGCTGCGACAAAAGTGTGACCGTGTCCACCACAGCCCTAAAAAAAGACGGGAAAGATAATACGCTAATCAAAGTACTCTACGACGATGACGAATCAACAATACTTCACAATCTTAATATGTGCGATCAATTAAGAGTAGTGTAGAACAAGCATGTCGTCTTTACAACCCAAGTTTTTCTCAATACACTTGTGCATTATCTTGTGACATGCAAAACAAGATTAACGGTATAGAATCCTACCTACTTAGTTAGCTAACAATAAACACACAAAAAACAAAGTATATGGGAATTGTGATAGCCAGATTTTAACCATCTCCGTAATATCTGTACTACTACAAGCTGAGACAAAGAAGGTATACTTTAGCTCCGTTCCAGACAGCTAAAATAACTATAACAATAAGGACACTGGCAGTCTTACACTTGACCGACTGGTCTTGATTATAAACTTGAAAAAGCCATAGCTTTAAAGCACACTTTAGACATACTAGTAAGTTAAGCTTTACTCTCAAAAATTCCGTATGGCTTGCCTTGGTGAGCCATTATGAAATCAGTATCAGACTGATTTTAGACGAGCCGAACCACATCATTTTTCGCATGTTTTTTTTGGGAATTTAATACAATATATGAGTAAATTGGGCGATTGTAGAGATTGTAATGGTTACACTAATAACTAATTTATCTCCTAATTTTTTTTGGAAGACCCATTTAAGAACCTATTTTAACTTTGTGAGTTATAGTTTCTCCAAAGGTTCTTTTTACAAAAAAATCTCATTTAAAACCCTGTAAAAACTAACCATTAATGTTAAATTAACGTAATTTTTTTCTTTTCAAGTGGATATATATTGCAATAATATTCGATTGGCTAGAATATCTCGGAATCAATTGTCTGCAGAGAATAACATAAGTGAAATCTATTCTTTCACTTTATTCGAAATACCGAAGATAATTATTGTGAACCTATTGACGTCGTTACATGGTCTTAAATCCAAAATTGAAAACTGTTTAGAAAGTCTTACTGTAGGTAAATGAATTTTTTGATCCTAATGATATTGTAAATAGTACACAAATAAATAAATCATTATTAAAAGCAATTTTAGAGTTGTTAGTTCTCCAAAATATTTGAATTCTGTTTGTAATAGTTCTTGTTTTTTGGAGAGAAATAATTTGCCATATTCACTTGTACTGTTAGTTTTGCTTGATATCATCAAAGCTTCTTACTGTAGAACATGGAAGAAAGCTTTGTCAATTAAAAAAAAAAACAGTATTTAGTAGCCAAGGTATGTTACATATGGATCGTGACGTAAATATAGTAAATTTTATACGGGAAGCAGAAATATTTGCACGCAATTTCCTAAATCTTAATGTCATAACCAACAGTACTATACTTTTCTGCTTCAATAAAGCAGACTATATTTTCTAGTTAACATACTAAAGCGGAAAATACAATGCGATGGTCATTAGACTTCATCTGTGCTGAGAAATGTCAAAATGAATAAAAATACACAGAAAAAAATGTTCTGAACACAATGCACCATCATCAGCGATAACCAGCTTCTAAATATAATCTATTTCTATGCAGCTGATGGATGTGGGAGTTGGAATATACTCAGATCTCAGAACCCCTTGAAATATATAGAGGATCACTCTACTGTCTTCCAAGCGGAGATCCCAGCTACCAGTAACGTAGTAAGGTTGGTAGAGCCTAATGATCGAGGTATCAGGATTAGTATTGACAGCCAAGCTGATGCTCCGACCAGAAATGGCACCGCTATGAATGTCTGCTTGGCAGAAAAACCCATAGGTAGGCCGAAGATAATTCTAAAGACCTGTAAGCTGGCTATTTGCAGATAAGGTTAATTATTCTCATGCGCGATTTCAAGACATCTATAGCCCAAGATTTGTCCTGGGAAGAGAGAAACTCAGCTAAAGAGGAATGTCCTAAATCTAACCTTGCCAAGCGTAGAAGGAATATACTCGGCAGCTACTTTTTTTTTGCGAATTGGGGGAAATAGCAGACAATGAGTTGGGAATATTTTGAAATTCATTAACTCTTGTTGCTGGTTTTAATGCTCCCCTAAATTAAATAATCTTTCCAAGTAAGGTCCTGATGGCATCAAAATGGACCATCAGTTGTCGTAACTGATCGTAGGTAGTGCAATAGTCGTCACTCTAACTCAGTTTGAAGTTTGAATTAAAAGTATGGTTTTCTGTTATACTGCTTTTGAACAAAGATTTATAAATGCTATTATGACAAATAAAAATTAAAAAATCAGCAATATTTAACTTATTAGCTAACTTCAAATGTAACTCTGATGGCTTTGTTTAGACCCTGATTAGAGGTGTCTCAAAAAGCCCATCAAAATTACATCAATCAAATTACTGCTCTTACTACCCTACAGTCGATGGAACCAATACATCGGCAAATTATGTAAAGTAAAAACTACATACTGCAATGCTTGAAATTGAAATGATCACGTAAACTCATAATAGCCAATAAAAATATGTGTTCCTGCGAATTTCAACTTGCACTTCATTTCTGCCCCCATCCATCATCCTACCTACAAGTTTCATACGACATAATAATAATATAATAAATAAATTATATATGCTCATATAAAAGCTTGTACATTTCCAATGATTTGCTTCATTAAATCGATAATAAATCGCTAATAAATAAAATATTCAAAAAAAAAACACAATCTAGTAATTAACAAATAACATCGTGCCAATAGGACATCCAATTTAGTTTTTATAAATTCAATACAATATCTTTTAAATGCTCCAAAGTTTTCATCATTCCTGCAATAGTTAAGCTTATTATACATTTTTAAACCTTTATACAGCAGTGAATTTTGCGCTCCTGTTGTATTATAATTATTTAATCGGAATTCATTTACATTCCTGAGGTTAAATGGTTGCACGTCTCCAACAAATCTTAAATGCCTATGTAAATGTTCTGATAGAATCTTACTTTTTATCTTAAATATAAACAACAATACATTCAAGACTATTCTTTCCTATACGCTCATCCACATTAATGCCTTAAGCATTGATAATATCGGTGTAAATCTACTGCAACGTAATATCACCCGCATCGCCTTATTCTGCAGCTACTGCACTCTCTCGAACATCTCTTTTGTTCCAAGAAACATAACTGTCGAACAATACTCACAATGTGGTTTAATTATCACTTTATATATATGTATAGCTGTTAGTAAGGAAACTGCTTCTGATTCTTCTCAGAAAACCGATTTTCTTTCCGATTTTTTTGCAAATATAATCAAAATGTCTTGAAATTGAGTTTTCTATCAATCACTACACCCAAATACTTAATTTCACTTACACATTCAATTAATTCTCCACTCACTCATAAGAGGCAGCATACTGACCCATCTTAAAAGGCTCATAGTTTTTACACTTTTTGTTATGAATGGTAAAACATTTCTCGTACTCTACTAACCGTCACATTGTGCTTCTAGCTTTAGTTATCTATATGTACTGTGGTAGAGAACTTACTAATGTAACTGTTATTTTATATAAAATGTTAAAGAAAGCAACTTCTATCAATTAAAGATTCTAGAATGACAATTAGATGTCGCCACGGTATACAGAAAACAATATAAGGTATGCCACACTTTCTTTAAATGTATGCAGTTGTTTTTGTAATTTTGTTGCTGCTCTCCATATGGAAACTTGTCTAATAACGCCTCGACCGTTTGTAAAATTCGTGTACATGAGTGAAGCCAAAATTAATGCCTTTTTGGCTCGAAGTAAGTGACAAAAGCACAAAATAAACAACATGCCTCCACTTGTTACTTTTTTTTTTTATAAAAATTTTGGTTTTCACTTTATATTTGGATGCTGCCTGAGAATGAGAGCTGAAATTATTGTAGACGGTATTTTCATAAAATTTGTAAATACAGTTTCAAAAATGGACTAAATCGGGCAACCCCTTCTTGGTATTGCCATACACAAAGTGGGGTTTTTGCGTAAAAGTTGTATTATTTTTTTGTTTATAAGTTTCTGCGAAGTAATAATGGACAAAATTTTAGTTTTAGTTGGTAGTTTTACTTAGATGATTTGAGACCAACAGAAATTAGCTAACATGGCTTAAAAAGCTCATTAAGATTTGCCTACTTTCTGGCATTTATTAACTTTTTCGCTTGATATGTTCAAGAAAAAGAGAAAAAAGCGCAGAAAGGGTTATATTTTAGGTACAGAGTGGGATTAGGTTAATTTAAATCAAGGCTTTTAGGCTTCTTAAATCCAATATGAAAAATTGGTGTTGATGACGTATTTTTTTATAAAAACAGCATTCTAGTGAAAAAAAAACGAGTTAAAATTTTGAAATTTTAACTTTGTTGAGCCATAACTTCAAAATAGAGAGCAGCAGGGTAAAATCGACTATTGGAAAGTTCCAATGATTATCCATCAAACAAATTTTAAATCATCATTATAGGGTGTAACTTTCAGAAGTGATCTAAAAAATATATCCAAATACCTTTAAGTCCCGTTATCTCAGAAACCGTTAGGATTTCCCCCGCCATCCAAACTATTTTTTGCTTGTTCATTGTGTGCGTGCATGCTTAATTAAGTACGAGTTATTGATATAAATAATTTTATCATAAATTCACAGCACGCAATGAGAATCACATTATTAACACCTAAATCCCAAGTAAATAATGCACAGCCGTCCGATCAGAAATTTCAAAATGGCCGAAACTATTTATTTCTTTGCAGTAGTATTGGTATGCTGTCGTGCAGCAGCTTAGAAAAGTGTAGTATGCTGCAGCATGTGGACTCTAGCATATAACTAAAAGAAGCACGGTGAGGGGGGGAGGGGAACTCTGTTTTTAGGCGAAGGGATGGAAACGCAAGAAGAATTTAATCAAGCTTAACCTGCTAATGTAAATTGTGTCAATTCGCATTAAACTTCAGAATCAGATTCGTATTTTTGGACCGGGTTTTCTATGTTGTGTGTTATTTAATTAAAAAACGTTAAATTTTTTCGTTAATTGTATCAATTTTAAATAAAAACATTTGAAGTGACAATTTAATCTTTAAACTTTTCAGTTAATTTAATAAACGTACGAACATTAAAATAACGAAGGCAAGTTGAAGTCTTGAAATTAAACTAGAAAGTTTCTTTTCTGTAAATACGGGCAAAGGAAGTTAAAAAAGGGAAGACAAACAAAAATATCACGATTAGTGTTCAAAATATTTCTTTTTTAAAGCTTTTGTGTTCCCAACTTTTTTTTAGTTCTTCATTGTGTCACAATTTTGTTTTATTTTAAATAATTACGCAAAATATTGCTTCAAAAATATTTCAGATTTACTACTTTCATAAGCATAACGATACATAAATAGAATTCTACAACGTAACTAGTGGGAAATACAGCAATTTTTCGGGTCATATCCGCTTCCTTTAGTTATATGAGCAAAGATACAGCCTAATAAGAAACGCAATATATTGCTCTTTTTGTTTTGACATATTGCCGTAAATTATTTTGTATTTGGCTTTGAATGAGGGGAGGGATTTTTTTCTTCCTCCTAGCGTTTGTTATGGTTGTATGTAAAAGTGATTCGTTAGGACGTGAAGTCCAAACTGAGGTGGCCCCATGTTGGGCGCCATTTTGTTATGGTGGTATGTAAAAGCAGCATGAGCTGATAGATCACTCGATGACAGCGATAACACAGGGCGGCATGCTAGCACCTCGGCTATGTGGCGGAGAGTGTGGGGGGGTTCCCAAAAGAAACCTGCCGCTGTCACCAACCATGATCAACAAAAAAGTATCATGCCTGCATACAAAAACCGGGCACTCACTCAGTCCTGAAGGGACCTTTACGTCACTTACCTACGTTCCACTGAAGGCGCAGATGGCATGCTTTCCTTGCCAAGCCCCATCCTCCCATTGACTTTGGGTGGCACTGTTTTCCAAAGTCCCTTTGTTGACCTGTAAAGAGAGACCAGAGCAGACTAGGCGAACCTAGATGACCTTCATGCAGAGGGCTTCAGGAGAGTGAAGGAAGAAAGAAAACGTTTAACGGATCATTACGTTATAAATGTCTCGTGTAATTAATCAATATTACAAGTCCAATCATTTCATATCAGTATGTGCGGAATTTATTTATTTATTTATTTAGAACTTCATCAAAAATCTGACTACTAAGTTTACAAAAGAAAAATTAAAAAAAATTATTATACATATGTAAACAATGATATTGACCAACAGTGTACAAACAAAATTAATAAAATGAAAAGTAACCTTAACTAAGCTGATCCCTTAATTCACTTTTTGAAAGATGAAAGTCAATGCAATCAAACCAGTTGTTAAAGAGACGAGACATTGATGAAATCGGCTCGTGAAAACCATAGTTCGTACTATGATGAGGAACGACGAGGAAGTCGTGGTTCCTCAAGGAGCGCGCAGGAATAGATATATTGAAAGTATTTAAGAGCTCAGGAGAATTTATCGCTCCCTGTAAACACTGAAACGCAAAAACAACTCTGGAAGCTTTTCGCCTATTTTCGAGAGAATCCAATGGAAAGAGTTTAAGTCTATCAACATATGGAGGTAAAATAATAGGGTTATGCCAATGAAGTCCACGCAGAGCGAAACGAACGAATCTCCGCTGCACAGTCTCAATACGATTTATGTGTACAGCATAAAACGGAGACCAGACCGGACTGGCATACTCCAAAATAGGTCTAACGAATGTGCAGTAAAGGACCTTCGTTATGAATGGATCATTAAACTCCTTTGACCATCTCTTTACAAACCCCAGAGTAGCATTAGCCCTGGCAACGATTGTATTAAAATGATCCTCGAAGGAAAGGCGTGTATTAAGGAAGACACCCAAGTCCTTGGTTTTGTCAAGTCTAGATAATAAGCATCCATCTAAAGTATAACTGAAGTTCAATGGACTCATTTTACGAGAAAAGGACATAGCAGTACATTTGTTGATGTTGAGAGGAAGACAGTTAATAGCACACCAATTATGAAAGGTGTCTAAGTCCAAATTTAGAATTCCACACTCGTTTTCATTAGAAACAATGCGGAAGATTTTGGCATCGTCAGCATAGCAAAGTATTCTTGAATTAGTCAAAATCAGAGATACGTCATTAATGAAAATAATAAAAAGGAGTGGTCCGAGATGGCTGCCTTGAGGAACACCAGAAGTATTATCTATTACGTCAGAAAGAGCTTCGCGAAATATAACTCGCTGCGTACGATCCGATAAATAAGAATGAAGCCAATTGACAAAAACAGAAGGAAAACCAAGCAGAGTCAGCTTATGAATCAAGATTTTATGATTGATTCGGTCAAAAGCTTTACTAAAATCTGTGAATATGCAATCAACTTGCTTTCCGCTTTCAATTGCAGAAATGCAGAAATTAGTAAACTCTAACAAATTAGTCGTAGTAGATTAACCCTTCATAAAACCATGCTGAAAAGAGCGCAGGAAAGGCTTGCAGTGGAATGACAAAACATCGCAAACCATGGCTTCAAATATCTTACCAATACAACATAACTTAGCGACGGGTCTGTAGTTAGAAATGTCACACTTATTACCCTTCTTGTGAAAAGGAATAATCAAAGAAAGCTTCCACTGTTTAGGAAAAACACCACAGGTTAAAGATAAATTAAATAAATAACACAAAACAGAAACTATGGACGTAGCACAATTTTTTATGAACGTGGAAGGAACGCCATCCGGACCACTAGAAAAACTATCAGCTATGCTTGAAATGTACTTGAAGACAGACGCTTCATCGAACAACAGGTCCTTAGGTTGAAGAGAAGTCGTCGGGAGCTTCGTCAAGTGGGTAAAATCGTTATACCTAATATCACAGTGGTTATCACAGAAGACAGTTTTAAAGAAGTCACCAAAAAGATTGGAAGTCTCCAAGGGATCAACGCTATCTATGTTTCCAAGTCGCAACGATGAAGGGTATCCATCACAGTTGCGCTTAGAGTTCACAAACTTCCAAAATTGCTTAGGTTCCGTACGCAAGGCCGACCTCATTCTATGTATATAATCATTATAAGAATCATTCAGGTACGATATGTACTGAGCACGCAAATTAGAATAAGTTACGTAATCAGCATCGCTCCTTGAGGAACAGAACCTCCTCCAAGCTTTATTCTTCAAATTTTTAAGATGCTTCAAAGAGCCATTGATCCATGGTTGACAATGCGAAGTACGATTCGAACTTACAAGTGGTACACAGTGAGTAAAACAAAGAAATAGGATATCATAAAACGAGCTCACAGCTTTATCAATGTCACGTTCACCCAGAACACCGGTCCAGTCGCAGGCGGATAGCCATTCATTAATTTTATTAAAATCAGCTTTTTTAAAGTTATAACAATACTCGTAGTTACCAGAAGCATTAGATGATGAAGTTACAGGATCAAAAAACAAAACTGTATGTAGTGCCGGATGATGACTTGTTTCAGGAACCATAGGAGTTAAACAACGCTTAACGAGAGTACCATTGGGATCGGACGAAAATACCAGGTCAAGAGATTTTCCAGAGTCATTAGTCACACCGCTAGACTGCATTAAGCCAGAAGAAATGATGTTGTCAATAAAAGATATGGCATGTTGAGGAGTCGCTATAAAAGAGGGCAGCAAGCCCTCATCGTCCGGAGAGTGTACCCAACTCACATTAGGTAAGTTAAAATCACCATAAAGCAACAACTCATCGGCAGGCAGCAGAACTTCAGTAAGCCTATCTATACATGAAGCCAACAAATCAAATATATCGGCAGATGGGCATGGAGGGATATAAACTGTAGCAATATATACGGTTTTGTGTGAAAGCCTGAGAGCCACACAAATAAACTCCAGATCACCGGAATCAACAAAGTCAACCAAGAAACAAGGAAGGTCGCGACGAACAGCACAAAGTACTCCACCTCCAACAGGAGCATCCAGAGACAGACGATGGCGGTCACGGCGAAACAACAAGAACTCGGGACCAAAAAGCTCTTCATCAACGATCTTCCCACACAGCCATGTCTCGGTCAAGCAGACCACGTCGAAACAGGAATTCGTCGAACTTGTAAAAAGGCGAGTCGTCTTTTCAGCCTATATAGGATTAGGGTTATTTGAGAAAATTCGTAAGAAATCTTTGAACATCTCAAAATAGATGTCTCTATGACATACAAAACTAAAGTAAAAGTGTTGCTCTAAGCCTACATTTATGCTATCAATTAAATCGCTGCTGAATAACTAGCCCAAATTTACGCTTACTGCGTAAAAAAAAAACTTCAACTTAATGAACGATCTCGAAGGAAACCCGAAGGAATAACCACATGCTTACGAAACTTTTATGTGGGTACTTACATGTCACCTGATGAAGTTTTATTCTCTAGAAGGCCTTCTGGAGTCTCATCCTAAACGTATTGCTGAAATGACAAGAATAGCAAAGAAAGCAGAAGTTGTATTGTGGTTCCCTGGGGTTAAGCTTTGAGAACAATTCTTATGAAACATGAATAATAGTTAAGACAATAATATACAAATAAAGATTTAAAATTGATCTGAATAACGTAAATTTCACATTTAATATTTCAATTTTGACTTAAGTTTTCAGCGAAAAATCCTGAATCCGAGAAATAGGTCATTGAATAGCCGTGATCTCTCTTTTGAGGTGTAAGAATAATATCATCTACATATCTCAATTAGAATCTAGGAAAAAGTTATGTACTTATCTTATTTGAGATGTAATAAAAAGGTTATCTAACTATCTCATTCAAAATATAGGAAATTATTATCTTATTATTGCATTTAAAATATAGGTAAATATGATCTGATTATTTAATTTAAAATAATAATAAAAATTGTCTTGTAATTATTTTGACTTTGTCTCATATCCTTGCATGGAGGTAATGTATTGGAGTCTCAACCTCAACAGTTGAGATATTTTCAAGAACTTACTCTATTGCCATAGATATTCATAATGATCTGTTCATTTTAGTATGTTATGCCTGACCACTAACCTCTAAGTTTTCGATAATTTTTAAGGCTTACTTAATAAATTTTTCCATCAAAATCAATTCCGCATATGGGTATGTAGGTTTATATCCGTAATTAATTTACTGTTTCACCTTGATCCATTGCGCGATGCCCTTCCTTGATTTCAGCTACAAGGTTCTGCCACAGGAATTTCAGCCGATTGACGGACTGCTTCTTGAAGTTATCAAATTTCGTTTATCGACGGACTGCTTCTTGAAGTTATCAAATTTCGTTTATCTAATCAATTTCCAAATTCGTCGGCTGCTTATTTTTGATAATCTGGGGAGCAGCTTCCAAGCTTCTACAGTTCCAGATGATGCTGATTTTTATCCTCTATCATCTAAGGAATTCTCAGCGATAAGCCTTTCACGGGTTGGATATGTTCGTCCAGACCTTCTATTTTTCACGCTCTTTTTTGTCTTTTCTTTTAACTAAAACTTTTCGTCTGTAATCACAACCAAAACTTTTTCCACACCTTTTTCGAAAAATCACCTTTTCTTCGTCTTCTCTATCACCTCAGCATACAACTGTCGAGGAAGCATTACTCTCGGTCGGGTGCGTTCGGTATGCGGTTTACTTTAAGGCCAGCGATCATGCATCAGCATTTTATTACATCTAGCATATTGCTATATGCAATAGCTACGACCATAACACGTTTCATTTACAAAAAGTTAAGTATACTGCAACGTGTAAGCCATAGCTTAGGGCATACATATAAGAAGCTCAATATGCCCGAAAGCTTTCAAAATTTCCCACCAACTGGTGGAATTCTGTTTATATATTCGTTATGTTCATGGAAGTAAAAAATCTAAAATATTTTTGAGGGATTTAGTCTTTTTTGAGAAATTTATCTTATTAACTATATAATTACTTTCCAATAGAATAATTCGATGATAAGTAAAATTTACTTTGTATTGAGGTTTTAGTAAGAAGAAGATAGAGCAGAGTAGAGAGTGTATCTTTATTATTGCACAGCGTGCTCTAACAAATCGTAGGTTGACCTCCGAACATTTAGAGTAATACCAATAGAGTGCAAAAAAATCTTATTGAAAGTATGAATACTTTTTTAAATTCCATATTTTCATCCTTTCCTTCACACGTTATTTATTTTTTATAAGTTTATTATTATTATTTAGTTACTTTTATAAAGAATTTTATATTATCCATTGTGGTGAGATCTCTTCACCATGTATTTGTATGCTGATCATGATTGGAATTAGCAATAGAATGATCAATTAAAATACTGGCAGAGATCTGCCGAACTTACGGTATGAATGGGTAAGAAGCCGATGTTTTTATTATTATTATTGTAAGTCGTTTTTAGGCAGCGTATGTCGATCATCTCTGATCTCTTTGAAGCGTCAATGTAGTCGTGATGTCAGGATGTGCTGATGTCTTATCCTACTGGGGCAGAATATGCCGTTTCGATAAAATTATGGCAGATTATGCCGCTGTTAGTAATGTAAATTTCGATGGGACTATTTCAGGGTTGCACTGGGAGCACTAAAGTCCATCGAACATATTTCTGTCATATTCCTTGTATTTGTGGACACACGAATTAAATACATGGAACTGTGAAACGTAATAAATGTTCTTATTAGGTCTGTTTGATGAAAACCCCGGGTAAACACCGGGCTAGACTATCTTGTTTTTTGAAAAACCTGGGCTACCCCGTGCTTACACTAAAAATTTCTCGGGGTAATGGCACAGTATATATCATACAGTAGCCCAGCTCTGTCAAAACTGTCAAGTGAGTAGGATGCTTCTATAAAGAGACTATACTTTCTCTTTCAACAGTTTTAACTAACACACTAGTCAATTTTTAATACATGGATTCCTATGTAAATCTAAAGTGGAAAAAAGAGAACTGATGGCATTCTTAAACTTTTACTAGAGGGAAAGAGGCAAAATGACACCACTTTACCGTCAAACAGCTGTTTAGTAATGGAACAATACATTTATCGCCGATTGCCGATATGTGTACATACATAAAACTAATACTTCCGTCAACGGTCGTGCAGCTAGCTACTGTTCGCCCATTTATGTCCGTATCATACTTAATAGTTCCCTCTTGTGGGAGAAATTTTAAGGTTATGTTTTTTTAATTGAAATTCTAAAATTCACTTTTCAGTAGTTAGTTCTAAGCTATTCTACTGTATGATATATACTGTGGTAATGGTTTGACAGTTGTCACTGGACAACTGTCACTTGCAATTTGTTGTTGATTGGGATATATAAATTACTTCTTGATCGGAAATAAGCAAAAATTAGAAGAAAAGAAATAGAAAAAAAGCTACAGCACGTTTTGTATTCACCCATTTTATAAATAACTTTTTACAATTAATTATATTCAGGATAACTGTCAGACAAATGTCATTACATTAGATTTACCCGGTGTTTTAAAAACTTGTTAGATGAGTGCACAAAACCCCGGCTAAATTTGGGGAAAATTTACACGGTGTTTTCATCGAACAAACCCATTGATATATGAAACAAATTTCTTCTTAAACTGTATGTATGTAATAATCGAGACAGTACACTTTTATAGAGCAGATGACAATTCAACTTCAATATGTATTTGTAACACCGAGAAAATCTCTAGTGCAAAGCAGGGGAAGTCAGTCGAAACCTAGTGTTGCACTTCTGCTATAAAAATTGTCCCATCGAACATTTTCAGTGCCGCACTGCTAGAAAAACCCTAGCGTTGCACTGAAGTCCTTTATGATTCAATCCGTATTCATTTGGCAGAGCGATCACCTCAGACACATTCATATTTCCATAATTGAACATTTTGCTTGCAAAGCGAAATTTGAGTATGTTGCAAATTCAATTCCAATTTAATTTTAAATAATAATAATTTGAATAATTCTCCTGTTCTCGATGTTTTTTTTTTAACATTTTCTTTCAAATTTCATCTATCTGATATTTCAATAACCAAATCCACCATCAGCTCATCTACTCGCAGACAAGAGTAGTTGCGAGTAGGCAGAAGTACTTGGGAGTACTTTACACAGTCCAATGGAATACAGCTAATAACAGAAATAAGAGGTAGCATTCATTTTGTGACAAGAGATTAATTTTATATTCCTATTAGTATCTTGTTAGTATCTTTTCGATAAGATCTCCAGTGAACATTTCTATTCAAATAAAGTTGAATATTCAATACGGCCGCTGAGTTTTTATTAAATTGCCATCAATTAAACAATCTTGATATTTTTTTACTTCTAGAAGAAAATAAACGTTCTAGTTTAATTTCAGGGCCACAACTTTATTATAAAACGGCTTTTCACGCTTATTTCGGTTATTTTTATAACAGCCCCGCATAGCACATTTCATTATTGAAATGTTCACAAGTTTATTGATTGAAGGCTTAACCACAAAATGGTAAAATGTTTTTAATCAAAATTAAATTATATCACCGAACAATTTAAAAAATTTTATTAACAAAATCTACAAAAACACGAATCTGACGTTTACTTCTAACTGACATTAGCAAGTTAAAATAGGTTTTATTCTTGTCTCTCCACCATCCTCGCATAAGAAGTAAGATTCCCTCACACCGACTTCGCTTTCTTTAGTTATATGTATACTGTAATTAGTATTTGTAATGTTAATTTACATATAAATTATATTTTGGTCATCGGTAAAATTTTAACACAACAGTTCTAAAATCAATCTCTAACTGCCACTAAATTGTCACTAGTTATAGAGCCTAACACTCTGGTAACACTCTTGTGTATAAACTATTTAGTGATTGCGAAAATGCTTCCTTGTTATAAAATATGAAGTATGGACAAGGGGTTCAAGAGATGAGGTGTAAGAGCATAGACAAACTAATAACATTAGAATATAGAGAGAACAGAAGGTGTGGTAAGCCTAATTTAGCGTAGTCAAATTCTGGTTGTGTTAGAATCTGTTACCGCTGCAGTGAAAGTTCAGTACAGGCGTGCAGTAGAGAGCATGGCAACAACATACATGTTTGAAAATATTGCGCGTGCTCTCTCCGAAATGCTCTTACTCGCTACACCAAGAACCTCATGAGTTTCTCAGCTGTTTCCAACGTAAACAAATGAAGCAGCTGAACATATATTTTTCATAAGATATCTGTTTCTTCAATATATTCTGTCCTACTTCAAGAACCTCTTAAGAAAAGCCACGCTCATGTACTCCAATTTTATAGGTATCAACACTTTCTATGCTCTCTATATTCTAAGCTAATAACATACAAAGGCTGGGATTTGGGATGTAGAACAACCAGTAACACCTCGCTAGAATATAGAATCGACGATGCCTCGACTTGATGCCGTAACAAGCTTACAATGCCTCGCTCCAATATAAAATCAACGATGCCGCGACCTGAGCCGAATTCTATAACACGCGGAGTTGGGGAGTTTGAGAGATGAGAATTTTTGTTTTCCCCGATTAAAACTCCCTAACTCTCCATTCGCCATTCTCTAACATACTTGGGCAGTTAGTGCACACAGGGGAAGTGTCGCAATATTGAAGGGCGGCTAACTCTGTGACATTAAAACGATCAAAAACAAACTGCACTAGTCGATTACCCTTTCCTCCGTCTTTAATTTAAAGCAAAACATGACGTATTTTGGAAATTTGTTCCTTGGAATTTTTATGCATTTTGGAACACAACAACGGGTGCTTGGGCCACTAAAAATTTTTATAAACGTAAACGCGTAGATGAGCAATAAGCAGAGTTTTTATTCAGTCTGGTAGGCCACGGTGAGAGACTTTTGGTCTCCAATCTCTGGTTTACAGATACTAAAATCAAGAGACTTTTGTCTCAGGAGACCTCCGAAGTGTATGCACGAAATTTGAAGTTTGGTCTCTAGAGATCTCCAGTGATCTTTGCTAATTGTCAATCAAGAGATTGTTAGAAAGAATCATTTCAAAAGTTATTAATATTTTTATGTTATGAGAAAAGAGGAAAAGCTTTAAAAACTGTATACTTGGTGTACAAATTTTACGAGATAGACACAACAAATTTATGATTTACTTTTTCAAAAATAACCAGAACTCTATTGACAAAACAAAATTTCTGCCCTAAATCCATTATATTAATTTGTATACCCTAGATGAAATCATCGGGTATACTAAGCTTGTCATTTGTCGTTTGTAATGCACAGAAATAATGCTGGTAGAGCAAAATGGGTTGGACGCAAATTTAAAAGTTATTTTGATTTTTACGATAACTCAGAACGCGTTCACTTAGAGAGCTGAAATTTTGCACACGGTCTTTAAAAAAAAAACGAAATTTAAATTCGAAAATGGGACCAATCAGGCAATTTCTTCGTGGGTTTCCATACAAAAATTTCGTTTTTCACTATATATTTGGACACTGCCTGTGAGCGCGTCAACGTGGAAAGCTGAAGTTTGGTACATGGTATTTTCATAGAAATAATAAAAAAAAAACTAACTAAATCGGGAAACCCTTCCTGGTGTTACCACATAAAAATTTATGTTTTTTACGTCTACTGTGAAAACGATGAGCCTTAGACATTTTTATTGTACTGAAAAGTTCTTCAGAATATAAAATCCTATAAAATTGGCCATAATGTACTTTACTGTCCGTCGAACCGTTCTAAAAATAAATGCGAAAAATCACTTCAAAAATCAAACTTGCACAGATGTGTGCAGGGTACGTAAATGCTCGCTCGCGAGCCTGAAATGCCAAAGCCATTTTTTTTCCAAGTGGTTCTCGCTCGTGAGTCGGAACCAAACAAATTTTCTTAAACGCTCTCGCTCGCGAGCCTGCTCTTCATTATAAAAATGATATATACATGGAAGAGGGAGGGGGGATGTATATGATATATATATACATATGTATATAATATCATTTTTATGGTGTGGTGCCGGAGCTATTTAACGGCTTAAGAAAATTTTTGAGCTCCGGCTCGCGAGCGGGAGCCATTTTACAAAGACCTTTTCTGGAGCGCTCTCGAGAGCCGCTCACGAGCGAGCTTTTTCGTACCCTGGATGTGTGACCATACGAAATTACATAAGGACATTCATGTAGGGTATCATAAAAATTGGTCTTAGACCAATTCTAGCTTTATACTGAACGGATCACACAAATACGTCTCCGGAGACCTGGAGACGACAAATGAACAAACTGGAGACCGTTAAGATCTCTAAAGACTAGGTCTCTTTGAGATTTTTTTGCGTCGCCGAAGTTTTACACGGGTCTTTGGGCCTCCAGAGGCCAAAGTCTAAGGAACAAATTTCTAGGAAAAGAGTTAGGCCTACCCTACTTCAGGTCGAGGCATCGTTGATTTTAAATTGGAACGAGGCGGCTTGCTAGTTGCTTACCCTTTGGTTACATCAGAAAGTCGAGGCGTCGTTTGTAAATATGAGAGCAGTATGGTTTTGTCGAAATCTATTTTCTTATTTTACTCCATATACATAATTATTATGAAACAGCATTTTTTAAGTAGGAGTATAATTAAAATAAATATACGAAAGTGTTGTTTTTAGTATGCTAGTTATCATAAAAAAATTCTTACAAAATTTCTCTTATTTTCACAGATAAAAGCTCAAAACCAGTGGAATCATTTGACCTTATTAATTACGCTCTATCAAAATCAACCGTAAATCAAAGAGAGGCAAACAATAAAATAATCACCGCGTTATCGAGCTATATAAATCGTTTGCCAGAAAATCAAATAATAGAAGTATTTGATAATCTGAAAGCGATAACATTAACACTAATAAATGCCTTAAATACAAAATCATTTTCAAAGCATACCTATGAAGAATTCAAAAAAACCCTGACGGATAAGCTTAAAACGAACAAAGCCAAGGAAAAAAAATTATTAAAAGAATTTAAAGATTTATTTAAAGCTGATTCAAATCCCTTCGTAATAATCCCAACACCTTGGAGTTTTAATCCAGATAAATTGACCGAACATCAACGAGAAAAAATGAAGGAGAAACGATCAGATATTCCTGCACTATATAATGATATTAGCCATAATACGAGTCATTCACAAGAAGTTATAAAACCTTGGACACCTAAGAAAATTGTAATTGCAAGAGGCAAGAATTGCGAAGAAATTGTTATCGAGAATAAAGAAAACAATGACGATGATATCGTCGAAATAGTTTCACCAATACCAGCTGTTAACGGTGGTGATGTTGTGGAATTATTCAATGATGACAATGCAAATCTTTCCTTGGAAACTTGTGATAATGGTAATGTGAATAAAAATAAACAAATTGTAGATCCTGACAACTCCATCTCAAACGGTGCTCATGATGTTGATGAAAGACTTGATATCGGTGCCGATACTATTAATACAAAGAATAAAGTTAATGATAGTAAAGTGCAAGTGCATTCCGATAAAGACGAAACCGATAAAAAGGCTAGAAAATTATTGACAGAAGAGGACGAAGAGCTGCTTAAAAAGTACAATATTCAAGTGGAAGATCAGAAGAAGAAGCTTACTTTGGTAAGACAACTAAGGTCTATTGAAATTGATACAGTCGATGGTAATACATTTGTACAAGAGAAATTAAGATCGAAAAGACCTGGAAAGCAAGAAGAAGCTATTAATAAAGCAATTGTGAAGCAAAAATCAGTAAAACGTGTACGCCAAAATAAAGAAGATCAGAGCCATGAAGATGCGGAAGACAATAAGAAGAGAAAAACTGCGCGGAAATCATTGGCATTTGAAAAGAAGAATAACAGCACGTGTATTGAGTCTGAAGAGACAGGAACATCAGTAATGACTCTGAAGGAAAATACAGAAGAGAAGAAACCTACTTCAGTCAATAGCTCATTGGATGAAGTTATCCAGTCTTCTCAAGAACCTTCACAATCTATCTTAGCAAAAAAGGTAATTTTCTCACTTGCTTCGTTTTTTTTTCTTTGTTTTAATTTACTATTTAATTTCTAATAGGTCGCCCTACGCAAATTACGCCAGTCGCCAAGTTCAAATAATACCGCATATTCGCATAATCGAAGTACCTTGGCTTTTGTAAAGTCTCCAGACGTAACTGGGAAAAAGAGGGAAACGATTGAAGAAAACGATGCACCCAAAATTGCGGACTCATCGAGTGAAAAGCTTGTAGGAGAAAAATTAGAAAATACAGGGTCTCCATTTAAATCAGCAAAACTAACTAAAAGAGTATTGGAAACTCCTGTTAAAAGGGATGAAAATGCCATGAATTTAACAAAAGGAAAAGGAACTAAAACTGCAACTGACGCTACAGCTATTGTGACACCATCTACAAGCTCGGTAACAAAATCTCCTGCAAAAATTCAGGAAATCAAAGAACAAAATGTGAATGAAAAAATTGAATCACCATGCAAAAGCAATTACAATAACAATGTCGAAGTGATTGATATAGATGATGTACTACCCAGCACTACTGAAATTTCAGATGGTAAGAAGTCTCCATTTAAGGAAACAAAAGTATTACGTAGTAGTCCACGAAAGTCCCTGTTCAAAAGTGAAAATAAAATTGAAAGCCCAAGTGCTATTTCGAAGACTAATGCTACTATCATTACTGAGAATCAAGCTGTTGGAGGAACACCGCCTTTGTTACACGACAAATCAAAAAGTGTTGGTGTTATTCAGTCGCCTCAAGTTTCGTCTCCCTCGTCCGATAAAGAGACGTCACATAATAATTCTAGAAATAGCTTGAATAGAAGCATCCTTTCATCTCCTTTCAAAAACACTGATGAAAGAAATGCAGAATTTATGAATGACACATTAGATATATCACCAATTGTTAATTATCCGGAAAAGAACTGTGAAATTCAGAAAACTGAAGGACTCAAAAACGTATATCCGGAAAGCTCTACAAGTAAATTTAATGTAGTTTTTAAACCATGTTCGGATGAAAGTGAAAAACTTTCATCCCCCAAACGACAAATAAAGAATTCTAATGGCATGGTAAGTAGGCGTCCAATCTCTTAGTGTCATCGCACCAATTAACTAGATATGACTAAGTTTTAAATTAATTTCAGCAATCCTCTCCGCCTGATCGAAAACTTACAACAACTTCAGAAAGTCCAATGGTTCGACCTAAGCAAATCTCTCAATTAACTGGACGTGGGGCACAAATAATGAATATGATTAGAAATAAAAAATTCGATGGAACTTCGAAGACCCCAGTCAATGCACTAACTACAGCAAAAATTGAGTCCAAGACAAGTCCGGAAAAAGCAAGTCAAGGACAGCATCCACAACAGAATTCACCAGACAACGATGAAGCAATAGTGCCTGTAGGAGCAAAGCCAACACATAAAGATTTGTTAATATTTTCGAAAGTCTTACCGTCACCAACTGCAAGTCCATCGGCTAGTATTCTAAAAAGAAAATTCAGACAGGACAGTTTCGAAGAGCTTGACTCACCTGCAAATAAAAGAAAGCGAGTTAGCTTCCATGATCCTCCCGTTTCTGTTACCAAGGAATATGTAAAACATGCTGAAGAAGATAGGGTACTGAAGACCACTTTCAATAGGTGAGACAAATACATGTCTTCTTGTAAATAGCTAAATTTAAATTTTTTTTCTGTTAACAGATGTTTAATGTTAGACAAGACTAGCACTCCTCAAAATTCAAAGCATTCTTTCAGACGCAAGAGTCGCGTTGACAGCATGCTTGAAATAGCTAAATTTGCAGATGCGCCTGAACAAGCTATAGAGGCTGATATTTCCACAGAAAATCGCGATACAATAACACCTGTTGAACAACCTTCGGTCGAGATGGATTCCCTTAAGTGGAATGGTACTACTGATGATCAGGCTCAAAACAATGATGATGACAGCTTAACACCTTCGCCTTCTCTTTATTTTCCTGACGATGATGGCGTCTTTAACTATATTTTCGAAAAGTATCAAATTGAAGATATTTTGGAGAAATATATTGCCTCTGGGAAGACAGTTACTAACAAATCAGTAAGAGCTATAACGAAAGAAATTTCCTATGCAATGACTGAGGACGCTAAGCTTAAGACAAATGTCTTAGAGTTGTTATCTGAGAAGCATCCAAAGGAATTTTTAGATCATGCTATTCAAGAAAATTTAAGTTCCGTGGTTTGTGACAGATTGAATCCTGCTTCAGTTGCAGAGTTTGTGTGTGAAAAGGCGAAAATTAATACAGGAATGAGAAAGAGACTATTGGAACAAGTACAAAATATGCTAGCTGATAACCTATCTGCGGAAAACTATGAATTCCTTTTGTCGCTTCTCAGAAATCATTATATGTCGGATAAGCAGGTAATTGACTGCATCGATGTGATTGTTATGCGCCATAAAAGTAAGAAATGCTCAGTCTCTGAAGTTACTGATGATGCTCCCTTAAATGCTTCTGTGTCACACAGTTAAAAATTTTAAAGACAAATTGCTGTGTAAGTTGTTAAAAAGTTTTATTTTATTCAAGTCTTACGTCTACTGTTTCAGTTCAGTTCTGATTCTAGAACCTGAATTTTTATTTTAAGGAAGGCGTATTACATGCAAGAAAGTGAGTTTTACTTAATTCTTCTGGCAGTTGATTTTAATCAAATTAATTTTAATATGGCCATGTTAAGTAAATTTGTAGAAATAAATAAAAGAATAAAGATGATTTTTATAAAAGTAAAGTTGCGGATTTAATCACCAATCGAATTTAACACACTATATATTCCACTACTCCAGTACATGGACGAAGAAACTGTTCTGATAGGCTTGTGAAGTTAAAAGATGTTGGAGAAATCACTGTTAAGGCTGAACTACAATAGAAGTGTACGTAAGTACATTTACTTACGTAAAGTGAACACGTCCTTTAATTTAACAGGAGTACACAAATTAAATTTAAGTTTAAATATCCAATTTTCTGTAAGTATACTGCGCTAAGAATCGCTCATTCCGTAAGGACGCGACGTGTCCAAACAATTAAACTATTACTAAATGATTAAAAATGCAAAATTAATTAATTGATAATAGAAAGCACAGATCTTCAATTAAATCAACTTCCATTTGTCAAATTTTTCACTTTTACCACTTTTTAAAATTGCAAATATTAAATATCAAGATAATAACTCTTACGGAATGTGATATATATTTAAGCTAAAAATATCAATTTTTCGTAATTAAATCTCAGTCTCGTTCAAATTCAAAAATATCTTTATTAAATAACCTTAGTTACCTAGGCCTATGACAATAAAGCTAATCGCCCACGGCGTCGAGGCCATCCGGACACTAACAGTTATTTAAGCTAATTTAAAAGTTAGTAGCTTTTGTTTTGTTGTAACCTTAGTATTATTATTCTTTTCTTGTTGGAGCTTAGTTTAGCGTAATACTATCGAGTTGTCTCCTACCTAATAGTACTTGTTTATGTTGTATTAATTTTTTTTTTTTTCAATTATTTTATAAGATTTTGCCACTAATGCTTAAAATCTAAATCTTAACGCTAGACTTTGTGGCTTAGTGTGGAGGAGGTAGCTAGGATTTCATTAGGATCTGTTTGAGTTAAGTATGTGGTGCGTTAGAGTCTCGTTGTTAATCCGTTTGGCAGTTAGGTATTGTTTGAGTGCGGGGACTTCAGGAGTTCAGTTGTTCTTGTCGTTATGCCTCGTTCGTAGAGTAGTCTGGGTAGCTCCCCGCACTCGTGAAAGATGTGTTTTGCAGTGAGTTCTGCGCCATCGAAAAAGGTGCAAGGTGGTGTTGGCTGTCCTCTGAACAGGTGTTGCTTAATGGCCAGGAAGTGCCCCAGCCTAATTCTTGCGATCTCGATCATTGTTCGTTTGAGTAGATCGTGCATTCTGGTGTTGTGGTGGCTGGCGAGGAAGTCGCCTGAGCTGTTCCAAGCCAGTTGTCTAAGGGCGTCTCGTAGCCGTTTGTATTGCGTGAGGGCAGCTTTGTACGCTGGAGGGTTGATAATGATTTCCTCGCTCTCGCCTGTGCTCTTGGCCAGACAGTCTGCTTTCTCGTTGCCTGGAATGCCCACATGACCAACACACCAGGCGATCCAGATGGCACGATTTTGAATTGCTCCCCTGACATTTGCTGCCAGAGTGTTTTAGTTTTTAATGTTACGGATCGCTTTGATCGCTGAAAGGCAGTCTGAGAAAATCACCGTGGTGCCCTTCAGGGTGGCTGCCAACTTGGTAGCCTCCCAAATTGCTATTAGTTCGGCCGTATAGGCATTGAACCAGTCCGGTAACTTCCTACAGATTTGCAGTTTACCGTTTGTGCAATCTGCGACGACTGCCATGGCTACAGCGGAGTCGCTTAATAAACATGAATTGAACAAGCCAATAATAGAAAAAGAACTTTTAGCGATCCACTGGGGAATACAACATTTTAGACCATATTTATTTGGAAGAAAATTCATAGTGTATACGGACCACCGACCACTAGTAAGCCTATTCACGCACAAAAACCCATCATCAAAATTGACGAGAATAAGAATTGATCTCATGGATTATGATTTCGAAATTATCTTTAAACAAGGTAAAATGAACACCAATGCAGACTCATTATCAAGAATAAAACTAGAATCCAAGGACTTGATAGCAATGATGCCGAAAAATAATATCAATGTAATTACAAGAAACATGCAGAAAAAGCAAAATATGCAGGATTATAATAAGGAGGGCAAAAGTAGAGAGAACTGTGCAAGTACCTTAAATTCGAACAAGAAGACTGATCACCTTTACGTTTGGAACAGTACATCAATATCTGACATAAGGTATATAAAAAAAGTCGAGTTAACATTTAAAGATAAAAAACGCGCGCAACTTAAGACACACAATGATAATAAAAAACTGCATGAATATAAAGAGATGGAAATAAAAATCTCGAAAGATAAAATAATTGCAGAGTGTAATGATAAATCTTTACCAGAGTTAAAACTGGTTCTGAGGAAATTACTACTCGAAATAAGCAATGCGAATATAAATAAATTTAAATAAATTAGCGCTAGCGAATAATCATGAATTATTTGATATTATCGACGTCGAAAAATTAAGGAATATTTTGAAGGAATTCCATAAAGAAACAATATATTGTGTTGATATAATATTATATACACCTCCTAAAAGGATAGTAGAAAAAGATGAAATGCACAGATTGATAGAAGAATACCATAACTCACTAATTGGTGGACACTGCGGCATAAGAAGATGCATTGCTAGATTGAAACAAAAATACACTTGGAAAAATATGAATAAAATGGTAAAAGAACACGTAAATAATTGTAAGGAATGTGCAAGAACAAAAATCACAAAACACACCAAGGAGAGATATCTAATAACTGACACACCAAGCTCATCCTTCGAAACAATCTCAATAGACACGGTTGGACCACTTCGACCATCTGGAAATTTCATATTCTAACTCTGCAATGTGAGCTAACTAAGTTTGTAGAAGCATTCCCAATAGAAACCAAGCATGCAAGGACAGTGGCGAAAACAATAGTAGAAAAATTCATATTGAAATATGGATGTTTTAAAAAACTCAAAACCGATATGGGTACAGAATTTTGTAATCAGCTAATGAACAACCTATGTGATCTTTTAAAAATACAAAAAGCAACATCAGCCCCATTTCATCATTAGACCCGAGAGAAACCATAGAGTTTTAAATGACTATATAATGACGATTTCCGAGCAAGAAAATTGGAGTGAGATATTACCCTATTATACTTACAGCTATAATACCACGCCACATACTACTACAAACTATACACCTTTTGAGCTAGTTTTTGGAAAGTTAAATTCAATACCATGCGAGATTTTAAATAATAATACAAAAATATATAATATTGACGATTATATCAATGAGTTAAAAATAAAATTGCAATTTGCACACAACAATGTAAAAGAATGTTTGCTAAAAGCAAAACAGGAAAGAATAGATAAACAAAAAACTGTAAATGAAGCTAATTTAAAATAGATGATTATATATATATAAAAGTAGGTAATAAAGTAAAATTACAACAACCATATAAAGGACCATATAGAATAATTAGGCAAGATAATGTAAATAGCTATGTAGATATAAATGGAAAAGAAACTAAAGTACACAATAATAATTTGAAATTATGTAAACATAAAATTTAGATAGTTGTAGATACATATAGATATACATAGCAAAATATTGAAAAGTAGTAAATAAGATATGGAAATATGTAACAAAGTATCATGAAGAAAGAAAAGTGATCGAATGTGAACTAACAAATAATTTAATTTTACTTTCGTGAGAGAAATTAAAATTACTTCAATCTTTTAAGGATGGGGATGTAATGCATATCTGTAGTCGTGCATCATTAAAGCATGTAATTGCATATAAATCAAATGCACATCTCCGTAAAAGAAATATGATACCAAGATTACAACTAAAATTTGTAATTCATTTCAAAAGTTAAAACTCGAACAAACAAAAATGAAAATACAATTGACATACATACAGATTTGTATGTAATCACTTTTGTGTCAATCATTCATACCTCGTTATGAATGAAGTAATATAAAAGCGCATCAGATTACAGCGCAAGCGGAAATAAATTATGTATGTGCAATGCACCAAATTTATTAATGGCAACAACAAAAACGCTGCTCGCGTGAGGTCACCTTTTCGTTCATAATGATACGGTGAGGAAATTATCGAATATAGGTAGCTTTAAGAAATTAATGTAAATAGCTTATTTAGCAATAATTAGCGATTATAAATAAGGTAGCATTAAGAAAGAAATCAAGAATAAAGTTTCGACCATAGAACGGTAAAGACAAGGGCTTATTGTTCAGAGCGCAGCTGCAATTAGCCAGGAGCTCCCCCTACATTAAGATATTGAGGCACTCCAGCCAAATATCAATCAAGGATTGAGGCATTCAACCAGATCCACAGGTAATTGTTATTTCTTTGCCTTTCATGAAAATTGAGGCGATACGCCATATATTCGGCATAATAAATAATTAATTTAAATCATGAATATAATATTGGATATCGACGAATACGCCAATCCATTGGCAACCAGCGTGAAGGCAAACTTAACAATATTCAGCACTCCAGATGATATCTCCAATCCATCCCTATGCTTTGGTATTTCGAGCTATTAGAGTTTACAGCTGAAGATAAAAGAAATGGAATATGTACATTGACTCCTCCTTTATGCCTTGTATATAGCCCAGCAGGTTTCTGGACCAATTTTTCCGAGAGCTTGAGATGAAATATTCTCATACTAATCCCACTTCCGCGCTAATATCATCTCGAAAAAAAATTTTCTTTTTTGGTAATTAAGGGTTGCACTAGTGTCGACTATCCATACGTAGAAAGTTTTTGACATCATCGCGCTCATTTTCGCTCAAATACTTCACCAAACCCATTTCATAATATTTAACACGATTTAGCCAATGTTCTTTTTTCTTTTTTTGGTTCAAATTCAAAACAGCACCTGATAGAATAATGATCCGCTCTTTTCTTCTACTTAATCGTGGTACCATCTTTATTTAACAGCAACTGATTTTAGGTCTGAGAATGAACCCTAAACAAGCTATGTATATTACCGAAAATAACATTATGCCTTGGGTGGATATAGATATACGCGATAGATAAGATCAGTAATATTTTCATTTACTTGTTTAATAAGTTTTTTTTTTGTATTTTTAATTATTTACTGATATCCAGAGATGCAAGGGTCTAGGGAGTAATCAAAAAATACATAATGTGAAAATTCCTTTATATGTAATAACTCTTAAATGATAACAGCGTTTTATTCAATTTCTATAATAGCTCCAACCTTTGTAAGGGCATCCTTAAGTTTCTCTGCTTCATCTTTGGGAATATCTTCTTTCACAAATGTTGGTGCACTTTCAACGAATTTCTTAGCTTGAACCAGATTAAAACCTTCCAGTAAACTCTTAACTTCCTTAATGAGAGCAACTTTTTGTTTTTCGTCAAACTTGACTAATTTTACTTTAAAGGCGGTTTGTACTTTCCTTGGAGCAGCTTCCTCTTCATCCGCATCTGCCTTGGGAGCAGCAAAAGCTGCTGGCATAAATGATTGTTCCGGCAAATTTAACTTCTTTTTCAGTAAGGTACTCAACTCGGCCACTTCTAACAAATTTAGAGTTGCGATATTATTAACAATACTTAAAAGTTTTGGATTTTCTGGTTTCTCCAGTCCGTCCGGGGTCGGTGTTGGTAGTTTTTCCGTAGATAATTCTGTTACAGCAACATTTCGCAAAACTACACAATTTGATAAAAATCGAGCAACTTGCACTTTTGGTGTAATAATTCTTAAATTGTACATTTTTATAATTCTAGAAAAATTTTCAACCCAAAAATTGTAGGCTATGCAAGAAAACTTGGTGAGTTTTGACAGCTTGTGGTGAGCAAGGTATATAGAAGACTTCTATATACCTTTGTGGTGAGGTTAAGTTTCCGAAATATTTCTGACTATTATGTACTAGAATTAAAACATTTATCGTTTAACAGGACGCTACTGGGTAAAGCAATGCCTTCAATCTCCTCATAGAAAACAAATCATTGGTTGTGTTTTGACATTTAGTTGACGCTCTATGGATTAAAAATTTAGCACTTAATTCTGAGAGTCGAAAAAGGTGATAAATCGTGAAATTTGTTGATAAATCCTTACTGTTGAAAGCAATTTTTGAGATGAGTTATCGTGGAATCGGAGGAGGTGGCTATCCATACAGGAAAACCGAAATATCGGAAAAAAGTGGTTATTCAATGAATGCTGTGCCACCACCCAGTGCCCTGAATAGTAATCGACCTGGCACTGGAAGTTTAAGTAAGGGGCAGGTTCCTGCAATTCAACCTGGCCTCTCTAAACATGGTTATTCGACAATGGATGCAATTTCCCAATTTGCAAATTCTTCACAGTATGCAGTCGGTAAACGGAAGTCACGTACTGAGGATGAATACTTTGATGACGATGAAGATGGTACACCAGATCTTGCTTATATTCCTGCACCGGGAAGTCCTAGCGCTCTTCCAAATGTAACTATTACTAGTTAAATTTTAAGTTAGGAACAATCTATGGTTTTATTGCTTTATCTGAAGAAAAATAGAAAAGTGGATAGCGATGATGAGGATGATCCTCTCGATGCTTTTATGGCCGGCATTGAGAAACAAGTTGAGAAAGAAAAGAGCATCATGGAGAATCCGTCTATTCAAGCAAAGTCTAGTAAGGGGGTAAGAGGAGATATCGATGATGAAGATGATGAGGAGAGCTACTATAGGTATATCTGTTTATCTTGTATAATTCTGTGCTAATTAAAATCATTGAAGGTACATGGAAGAAAACCCCAACTGTGGCGTTGTTGATGAAGGATCAGATCAAGAAATTGAGTATGATGAGGATGGAAATCCAATTCCACCTGCTAGGAAGCGGCATATTGATCCATTGCCGGCGATAGATCATTCAGAGATAGAGTATGAACCATTTGAGAAAAACTTCTATACACCGCATGAAGAAATTGCAAATTTGACAAGGACACAAGTTGACGATTTAAAAAACACTCTAGGATTGAAAGTTACAGGACCAGTGCCACCAAATCCAGTCTCAAGTTTTGCTCATTTCGGTTTTGATGAGTCTTTAATGAAGGCAATACGAAAATCAGAGTATACTCAGCCTACACCTATCCAAGCTCAGGCTATTCCTGCTGCTCTAAGTGGAAGAGATATTATTGGCATAGCTAAGACTGGAAGTGGTAAAACTGCTGCATTTGTTTGGCCCATGCTTGTTCACATCATGGATCAAAGGGAATTGCAAGCTGAAGAAGGTCCCATTGCCTTGATATTAGCTCCCACCAGAGAATTATCTATTCAAATTTATAACGAAGCAAAAAAGTTTGGGAAAGTTTATAACATTCACGTAGTTTGCTGTTATGGTGGTGGTTCAAAGTGGGAACAGAGTAAGGCACTGGAGCAAGGAGCTGAAGTTGTTGTGGCCACTCCAGGCAGGATGATTGATATGGTAAAAATTAAGGCTACTAATCTTCGTCGTGTAAGTTATCTGGTATTGGATGAAGCTGATCGGATGTTCAACATGGGATTCGGTAAGATTTAAAAAATTGTTTTAATGTGTGTTTTTTTTTTATTTTATAATTAACCCTTTTATTTCGCAGAACCACAGGTTCGATCAATTTGTAACCATGTGCGCCCTGATCGACAAACTTTACTCTTTTCGGCTACTTTTAAACATCGAATTGAAAAGCTTGCTAGAGATGTGCTCACAGATCCAATTCGAATTGTTCAAGGTGATCTTGGAGAAGCCAATCAAGATATTACACAGAATGTATTAGTCTTCAGTAATATTCAGCACAAGTGGAACTGGCTGTTGTGTAAAATTGTTGAATTTCTTTCGCAAGGAAGCATTTTAATATTTGTTACAAAAAAGTTAGACGCTGAGCAAGTTGCAAATAATTTAATTCTTAAAGAATTTGATTGTGTACTTTTACACGGTGATATGGACCAGGCCGACAGAAATAAGGTAATAACACGTTTTAAGCGAAAAGAGTGCGAAATAATGGTTGCTACCGATGTGGCTGCCCGTGGTTTGGATATTCCACATATTCGAACTGTAGTAAATTACGATATCGCACGAGATATAGACACCCATACGCACAGGATTGGTCGCACTGGTCGTGCTGGAGAGAAAGGTACCGCGTACACTTTGGTTACAGATAAAGACAAGGAATTTGCTGGACACTTAGTTCGAAATTTGGAAGGTGCTAATCAAGATGTTCCAGATTCTCTCATGGATTTGGCTATGCAAAGTTCATGGTTTAGAAAATCAAGATTTAAGGGGGGAAAAGGAAAAAAAATCAATGTTGGTGGTGCCGGTTTAGGATATCGTGAGAGGCCAGGCTTAGGATGTAAAACCAGCAGTGGAGGTGGCACAAATATTAATACTAATGAAATTAGTAGTTTGGTCAGAAAACAACCAGCAGGAAGTTTTATGAGTCCTTCAACAACAGCTACTACAACTGGTCCTGCAACGGATAGATATGCCGCAATGCGTGAGGCTTTCAGAAGTCAATATACTTCACAGGTTTGCTTTTTATAATGTTTGTCTAAAAAAAATTTAATATTAATTAGGTTTTTTGATTTTTAGTTTCGAGCATCATCAGATCGAACTTGGGAAGAAACTGTCCCTGAATCAGGCGTTTTTGCTGCTCCTTCTCTGCCTGTTGGCGGTATTAAGGGCAGTAATAATGAAGAACCCGAGAAAAAGAAAGCTAGGAAAAGCCGTTGGGATTAATTATAGAATTAAGATAATAAAACAATATTTCTAAATAAATGAAATAATCGTCTTTGGAAAGGTATTGAGTACCTATTAAGAATTAATTTTTCTTGGTAGGGTTACAGTAGTTAAGTGGTGCTTGTATGCATTTTAAAATGACAATGGAACTGCGATTGTATCAGAAATTTATTTTTCCTTTAAGGGTTTTCCTTAGTAATTTTTAGTCATTTAATTTATAAAAATGTTAGTGATTTTAATTCAAATAAATAATTCGAATCGATTGGCTTCTATTACTTTTTATGACATTTATTTCTGGTCTGCTGTGGTGTGGAGAACGTATCCGAAATTTCGGACTTATTGAATTACTGTCAAAGTGATTAAATTTGTAGCGTACAAATATTTGATTTCTTGTTAAGTTATAAATAAACTAACAAAACTTCGAAGAAAATGTCTGAAGAGAAAAATCGAACTCTAACAGATGCAGAGAGGGCCCGGATAGAAAGAAATCGCCTAAAGGCGATGCATTTACGTCAGGCGAGGCTCGTAGCTCATCCTTATACAAAACTGTAAAAGAAAACCGTACAGTGGTGTTCTCGTTTTTCTATAAAAATCCAATTACCTTTCCAGCGATACAAATGTTCCCGATAAAACAATTATCAAAGTTCAAGGTACAAAATTTATAGACAGTGGAGGTGGTTTCCTGATTGAAGAATCCGTTTTAACACAAACTGATGCAAACGGAAAAATTGTTAAAACCAACGCAGCAGGATCGTTGCCGCCGCTTGCACCGGAGGAATCTGTTACTTTCCCAATTGAATACAAAGAATGTTTGGAATGTGGCGATAAGTTTGTGGATTCATATCTGCTCATTAATTTTGATTATGCCGTTTGCGACAAGTGCAGAGATTCAGAAGAGAAACACTCATTGATTACAAAAACCGAAGCTAAACAAGAATATCTACTGAAGGATTGTGATCTAGATAAACGGGAACCCCCGCTGAAATTTATAACACGAAAAAATCCTCATCATGCTTCCTGGGGAGAAATGAAATTATATCTTCACTTGCAGGTAATTATTTTTGATTGGGCTTTTAATAACACTCACATCTGCTTTAACGACGATCCAGACTCTACTGATCTCCAAACTCTGGTCCATCTCATAATGATGCAATCTTCTCGACAATCACATCACTATGTATGCAGTATATACCCTATAACTTCCTCTTTATTCGTCACTGCCATGAATACATGATATAGTGTACTGCATGCATAGCATGCGTGTGACAATTATCTTAATTTTCAAGTTTCATTTTCGCTTTAATATTCATATTGCAAGTTCAACAAATTCTAAATATACATTCGAAAATATTACCTTTAGCTTAACTATAACATAAAATATTCCTTAAACTCTATTTTAAAGGAAATATGTAAAATTGAGTAATTTTTGTTTGCTTAACCCTAAAAATAAGTATGGGTGACAGAAAAAGGATTACAAATATTGTATTGATTCTATATATTTAATTGGAGGTTACCATAGTACTCTTTAAAAGTGTACATAGTACATGTACCCTCTTTTTTGGAAATATGCCCTAAAAAGGAGTATGTACTCTTTTGTATTCTTTTTTACTTGGGA
The DNA here is from genome assembly GCA_963924295.1 of Dioctria rufipes. Taxonomy (NCBI): domain Eukaryota; kingdom Metazoa; phylum Arthropoda; class Insecta; order Diptera; family Asilidae; genus Dioctria; species Dioctria rufipes. Next base: position 62,216,098 of record OZ002740.1, on the reverse strand, counting down.
ATCCGAATCTAAATTAAAATAACATTAGTTATTACCCAATTTTTATTCTTCTAGCAAATACATTAACTAAACATTTGAGATTTTTGAATTTTAAGGACTTTAACTATAGTGAGTTTTACAAGTAGGTATATTGTGATTAAAAAAGAAACTTCAAGGGCCTTAAGGTACTAAAACCTTAGCAAAAATATAAGGAAGAAAAACTTTATTTCTCTTTATATGGTCAAATTGCGCTGATGTATTTATTTTAGCCATGGAAGTAGTAAAATAGAATAGTAGAGCCTATCCTGATTTGATATATAAACTAAGCTTTAATCCAAAAAAGAACACTGGAAAACTGATCCCACGTTAAAGCGTGAAACACAATTGGAGCGTTTCAGCCAGCTTGAGATTTGTTGACTATGTAAATCAATGTAGGAGCACACAATTGGAGCTTTACCTTTTTTGCCAGATTCAAGCTGGCTTGAGATTTGATCAAATTTCAAGCCCAATGACTGCCAACTTGAGGAAATTTTTAAGGTTGCCAACTGTGCGAACGTTAAATATCATATGTGGATGGCTTTAATTTTTGCATATAACTGGTACATCTCGAAAACTATCCAAAAAAGCATGAATTTATCGTAGTTTTGGAAAATTGGATGCATTTATATTTTTCTTTAAGGCCACTTATGAATAATACTTCGCTTCCTAATACTTAGCTTATAATTATCTAATAAGAAATTGGTCACTTAAACTTAAATTTGAGATTCTAAAAATTCAATCTTGAGTTTGAGTCACCATGCGGTATGGTATTATATAGATATAAGCAATCTAACATTACATACTTGTACTCATTCTAAATACAACAATCTTATTAATCGCTGTTACACTACTTAGAACCTAAACTACTCTGTAAATATGTCTTATTACCTATTCGCTATACCCAACGCTAGTCTCCGTGGCGCATATGCCATATGTTTGTAATAAATAAACTTTGAATTTGAATGTGAAAAGCTCTCACCATAAACAAGTTAAAGCTGCAAATGTCAAAAACATCAATTGTGTTCAATTCGGCTTTTCCAGTCGAGTTTAGCAGAAAGCTGGCGATAAAGCTGCTTGAAACGCTCCAATTGTGTTTCACGCTTAATGCAGGCAATTTCAGTAGTATCAACTGTCCATTATACATGTCAGTGATGTATGAATGTTACCCCATTCGAAGGAAAGGTTTTTCACTAGAGAACGAAATTACCCGTTTCACAAACATGTGTGGGCTTTGTCTAGCATAATTCGATTGCTGTAACTCTATTATCATGACAAGTTTTGGAAGGAGGAAATGATTATAGGAAAGCGTTTTGTAAAGCTTCAATGCTTTATCCATCCTTTTTTACGCATTAATTTTCAATAATGTATTTCCTCTTATATACTTGCATTATGATTATGACCATAAAGAAAAAACAAAATGTTTTAATATATATTCAGCTGGGGGTATCAGCTGATTTCATGGTCAATGGAAATTTTTGACATCAAGCTTTGCTTCTAGAATCGTTGTTTCGTTGGCAGATTGACATACATTGTTAATCTGTGAAGTTGGTATATGTTGTCACTTTCGGTCTTTTGGCCTGAAACACAATTGGAGCTTTTCATCCAGCTTTATGCTAAAGCTGACTGAAAAGCCGAATTGAACAACTGACGTTTTTTACATTTGCAACTTTAACTTGTTTATGTTGAGAACTTTTATTAAGGTACAATAGTTAATGCATTCGGTTTACTGAAATTACAATAAATTCATGCTTTTTTGGATAGTTTCGAGATGTACCAATTATATGTAAAAATAATACTGAGTTTTAATTTATGTCCCACAGGAACTGCTTATCTTTTCTTATCTTCTTATCTTCTTATCTTTTCTTCCATTTTAATATTTTTGGTAGCTGTTTACTTTTTAAATGTGTCAACAGAAGCCATTCTCATCTGATATTCGACGTTCGCATAGTTGGCAACATTAAAAATTCACTCAAGTTGGCAGTCATTGGGCTTGAATTTTGCAATTTGATCAAATCTCAAGCCAGCTTGAAGCTGGCAAAAATGTTAAAGCTCCAATTGTGTTCTTCTACATTGATTTACATTGTGAACAAATCTCAAGCTGGCCGAAAAGCTCCAATTGTGTTTCAGGCCTAAGTATATTTCACACAAGCGAAGTTACTGTCCCAAGTAACCTCGTTTTCAGTCCCTCACCTCCTCTTGACATACCAACCAGTTTACTTGCGCCAGAACGAAAACGAGTTCCACTTACTTCAACTTTTTAGCGAAGTGGAACCTGGGAAATAATAAAATTGAGTACATTTTCTGCAACTGGTACAATGTTTGATTTAAGTAGTCTTTAATAATATCAGCTGATGTGGAACTTGTAAAATGTCAACACATTTATGTTTGCGCTTTTATAGGAAGGGAGTGCTTTTAATTTTTCAGTAAGAAATTTCGTAAATTTAAAAGATAATTATGTAAGCAAAAATATTATTCCTTAGCAATCCATATGCCAAGAACGTACTCGCACTTTCTTTTTTCTCCGAAATTGCCCTTAATTACATTGCTGCACAATTTATGACCTTTTCAATATGTAATTTTTTACTTGCAACCATTTTCTCTAAAGAATAAATATCTTTACATTTCACAAGTTCCACACCAGATGATATTATAAATGACTACACACATCAAAACGTGTACCAATTGCAGAAAATACACTCAATTTGACTATTGCTCAGGTTCCACTTCGCTAAAAAGTTAGAGTGAGTGGATCTCGTTTTCGTACTGGCGCAAGTAAACTGGTGGGTATGTCAAGAGGAGGTGAGGGACTGAAAACGATGTTACTTGGGACAGTAACTTCGCTTGTGTGAACTATACTTTACGGTTAAATCCAAGGATCTTTCCCCAGTGAGACCCATGACGGATGTTTCGTAGGGTGCGGTTCTTACGGCGCTTTTATTCTTGTTCTCAATCAATAATGTGATTGAGGCTATGAACAAAATTTTCAAATGCTAATGATAGGCAGATTTACCCTGGCTCACATGTGGACAGCCTTCAGAATACTGGAAAGTATTAGTGAGGCTCTTAAGGAGATTACGATTTGGCTATCTACCAATGGATTGGATCTTATTCAATTCAAATTTCTCCATTATATGAGACACAAGATTTTTCTGTTGACAATACATGTTAAAAATCTTGGTTTTCTCATATATAGGTCTCACCAGGAAATGTCATTTAAATCTGATCCGAAATTTTTATTGATTGATTCATAATTCTATGGTGTTTAGTCAAACATCTCCAAAAATGGCGGTTTGGAGTTATGTAAAAAAAATTCTGTCGTTCTGTACTAACTACATAACTGCACCTCTGTTCAAAATGATTTCAATGATGGGTCAAAAAGACATAACTTTAAAAATTTGAATATTGTTTCGATTAAAAGTACACAACTTCGTAAGTAGCGCAAAATAAATTTTTGGAGATATGTACTTTTGACTAAATACCATAGAATTTTCATTGAGTAAATGAAGTAAGTAAATCAAAATTGTGGTTTCGAACCGGCGTTATAGGACAAGTGCCAGAAAGTTTTTCATCAAAAGAAATTTCACGGTGATTTTTTCGTTCTCTGTTGCAAATTAATTAGTGATTTATAGTCATACGTTGAGTTCGGCCCTTGTGGGGGGGGGGGGGGGGTTGAAGAACCAAAACTCTGGCCTTACCCGACAGGGTATAATAGCCTGCGAGTGAACCTTTCGGGCTAATCGACTTTTAGTTCAAGTAATTATTTAAGACTGCAAGTCTAATGATGCATGGAAAGCGTCACCAGGAAGGAAGGGTCTGAAGGAAAAAAACTACTCTAGTCCAATTACGCTTAAAACTTCTGATAAATAAATCAAATCATTCATATGAAGCTACATTTGCCAAGTGGCAGGTAAGGTGCTGGCATTGGCCTACGGTTTCAAACCAAGTGTGAGGCAAGATGCATGCCACTGGAAATTTTCGGACTGAGTCAGCGGCTCCCAAAGTAGAGTAAAGAAAGGGTCGGCGTACACGTTGTCGCCTCTGAACGCGTCTTTTATTACCTTTTGTGTCTAGATTTGTTATCAATAATTTAGCACCGCTGTAGTTCCTATGTTGATTATCGAGTTTAACGTGTGCGTGTTCAATTAAGTTACAGATTTTTATATAAATAATAACTGTATCACAATCGCAGGTAAAGAGCTCAACAGCCCTCTGATCAGAAATTTTACAATTTCAAAATGGTCGGAACTATTTTCTTGCAATAGTATTGGTATGCTGGTCGTGCTGCCGTTCGAAATTTTTCCTCCCCCCGAATGCTTCTCATCAACAAGGGTAGCGTGTACGTCTAGGCAAAGCATAGTATTTCTTGTATATGTACACCATTAATTATATATGTATATATATAAATGATGTGCCCAGAATCATTGATGTATATAAAAAAAAAATGTCGCTACTTGCAAAAAATTTGATAGCAACTTTTATTTAATGGTGCAAATCAAATTTTTCCAGCATATAAAGAAAAAGTGGTTAAAACCCAAATTAATCGTAATATCCAGTGATTGAAAATTCTTTTATAAGAAGCTTTAAGGCTGGAAATAAGGAAGTCAAAGGCAAGTAGAGACATCTCTCTTCCAACACGCCAATGAGCATAGGTTGAATAGATAAACGGAATAAACGCGAAATAGCTTTTACATACTCAAACATTTTAGGGTAATTCAGGCTCCACTGTTGTATAAATAAACATAAAAAAATTTCTATTTATATTATGCGTTTATCGCCACGCTATATAGCTTAGCCCATCTGTATTATTCAGTGTTCCTCCTTTTTTTTACTCACTATTGGGCACGATGGAGCTGATTTCTAACCAGGATACCTTACGCAACGCTTGTCCGTGCCTCAAATATGTACATCTGATCACGAGTATACAATGGACTTCATTCTCACTGTGCCCCCCCCCCCCGTCACCTCGAGCAAATAACCCCCTTGAAATCATTTCGCCATAATTTCACCACATTTCTTATGTAAACTGTGTTCTTTTGGTTCCGCACAGTGCTCTGCAGAATACAGAAAATTGCGAATTGAATTTATTTGTAGGGTACATAGAAGTAGAAAAAGTATAGAGAAAATAATCAAGGTGCTATTTATTTTTATTATTGGCCTACTTTCCAGGGACCCTTTGGGGCAGCAGCAGCATGAAATATTATAGGATTTTCTGCTCCGCTCATTGTGCAGTTGCTTTACTTTAAAATCTAAAACTAGATTCAGTTCTTCCCATATTTGGACTTGATGTCGAGTAATGCTCTTTTGGATGCCTCTAAAATTATGTATTTGGTGTATTTTGTATATAACCTTTAATCTTTTCTGAGCAGGCTGGATACGCTTAGGTCTGCCCTCTTATCTGTGGATGAGCTAAAAAACTTACCTCACCAAGACCTGATGCACATCATTAAGAGGACAGGAAGGTTTTGGTGAGTGGGTTTCTAGCAGGTTAGCACAATGGGCCGCCCTAGGCAGGCCAGGGATTTCTCGTCCCATGCCTTTAAAAAAATAAGAAGAAAACTTGTGTCACCCCATTACATGAAAATAAATCAGACGTAGAATATTCACCCCTTTCGAGCAGCTAGTATTTTTGTATCAAATGAATGCTTTCCAAAAACTAAAACTCTTATAAAATTCACTAAAATTTTAGGTAGAAAGGCGTGCACTTGAAGTGTGGGGAAGTGAAGAAGAATTGCGAAAGCAACTAGAAGAACGTGAGGAGAAGCGAGAAGTATGTAAAATCAAAAGATACAATAAAAAACTTAAGCAGCTTCGCATGGACGTTAGAAGCAGTTTGTACGACAAAACGACATCGACCAGCCACACTCATGAATTTGGTGAGGAAACTTACAACGAAGACGATGATAATTATACGCACTCATGCCTGACCTGCCAATATTCAGAAACATTTGAGAAAATGTAAGCACGTGGAGAATTACCTTTTCCTTTTTGTAATTAAGATAAGCCGAATTTTCATAATGTAATCAATTCTTTTATTTGTAAAAAAAAATTGAATGTAAAAAACCAAAATATACTTAAATTTACTTCAACATATCCAAACAATTCCCCTTCCTTCTGTTCTCCAAGTGGGCCTTCATAATTGCAATAAATTGTGGTCTTTTCAACATAGAGTAGCCGGTCACAAGTAGTTGAATGATTAGTTCATGGAGTTCGGAGAATCCGCTACAGAATAGGTCGATTCCAAGTTCAACAGCTGTTCCAAAATCGCATTCATCAACGGCTGCAACATACATTAGTCAAAAATTTTACTGGATTAAAAATAAGTATTACACACAAAAAAAGTAGCTGCGTAAATTGTGAAATTTAATAAATTTCTTTCTTCTTGGGCTCCCGACCGAGGGCTCACAGCAGCATACATGCACTTCATTGAAGGTTCTGTGCTGAGAGTATATTTTTCAAATCATTATTCTCGCAGCGTTGCGGCAAAACGCTAGCAAATTTTGGTATAATTCAGAGTGCTCAATGCAGCACAACCTTCAATGATGTGCATGGATATACTACTGATGTGGGCCCCATTCCAGTGGGGGAAAATTTTTGTAGAATTGAAATAGTATGCCAAAATCAGTAAATGCATTATTATTAAAATAAAGGCAAAGTGTGGAGGATGTTCTGTTTACCTTACCACCAATATTGATTTCCCGCAGCGATTTACACTTAGGGAGCTGAAGAAACTAGTATATTTTTTAATGTTCTTAGCCGTGTTATTTTGCAGCTTAACACTGCACAGTTCACAATATCCTTTAGTCATTATAACTAGGGACCGAAATAACAATTTTAGATTTTTCAAACAAAAAAATCACATCGAAATAATGATCGGAACTTTCAATGTATAGGTTCAATCTTATTCTCATAAGGTGAACTTCTTATTTTTGGTTATGAAATATAATAATAATAATTTATTAGCACTAAGCGTACTTTTCACAAACCCAATACAATTATTTATACTATTTACCTTTTAACCCAGTTGTATGACAATATACAATGTATACAAATACATTTAGGTTTCTTTCTTCCTTTATCACTATTGGCAAATCATTATACAATTGAAAACCCTTATATATTAATGAGTTCCGCGTATCTGATTTATTGTAGTTAAGTGAACTTATATTTAGGTCTGCATTCTTTGTATTATGTGGCTGCGCATCCGTCACCACTATTATTTTCTCTTAAATATGGCGGAAGATCCCCGTTCTTCAGCCGAATATAAATTTCAGTACATTAAGATCAATTGTCTGTATCACATTCAACCACTTCAGTGTTGAGAGCATCCACCTAATTGATGTGTATCTACAACATTGCAAGATTATCCTCATTGCCCTATTTTGTTGTCTTTCGGTGTACCTGTTCATAGAAAAAGTACCGTCGAGCAGGTTTTATAGTCACACCCTTTAATATATACATAAATATACATACAGGGTGTTTCCCCTTAGGAGGTCCACAGAGCGGGAGGTGATAGTACTCACCTAGACGAACCAAAAATTGTATGGTAGGTGGGGGGGGGGGGCAATATCAACCGTTTAAGAGTTACAGGGTGATTCATAAAAAAAGCTAGGTTTTTACAAAACACCCTGTATCTTAAAAACTACAGGGCGTATGGTCACAGTTAAGGGCTCACTGTATGCAGAACTTCATGGCCTTTCCAACGACAGCTCAACCAGCCCCTTGCCCCTCTCCCCTCAGATGTTATGAAGGTCTAAACTAAAAATTTCGGATTTTCTTTCCTTTTTTTTTACTTTGACCTCTATTATTTTTGCAAAAAGGTCGTTAACATAACTTTTTTTTATAAAAACTGTAAACTGTGGAGCCTCCTCTTTAATTTGACCTATTACACCCTATGTGTTAACTGTATCCGTTAAAAAACCTAGCTTTTTTTATGAATCACCCTGTAACTCCTAAACGGTTGATATTGCCCCCCCACCTGCCATACAATTTTTGGTTCGTCTAGGTGAGTACTATCACCTCCCGCTCTATGGACATCCTAAGGGGAAACACCCTGTATATACTTGTCCAATTTCTCAATCAGTGACTCCTTTTTGTCTATCTCTTCCGTCCAGTAGTTGATAACAAAATTGTCGCCTTACTTGAATGCTTTCTTCGAAACCCTGACTGTTCCGGGATTATTATATTATTCTTTTCCAAATATTTTTCTAACAAAATTTGTTCAGTTTTCTCTAATATCTTCCCGAAGACCTTTAACATGCTTATTGGACAAAACTCCTCACACTTCTTTGTATTTATTCCTTTAGGTACTGGTACTATAAGTGATTCTTTCCATGATTGAGGAAACCAGCCCTCTTCAAACGACTTATTACCGATATATTTAAGGACTGTTCCCATGACATTCCAATTATCTCGAATTATTCTTGCATTCATTCCCCCGAAATCATTTTTCTGGTTAATTACTTCACATGTTGATTTTGAATCGTTTTCCGTAACCTTGCCGAACTTAAAAACGCATTGCCTGTTTTTTATTCCATTTTCATATTTCCTATATGGTATTGTTTGGTTTATATTCCTTATACTGTCTATGAAGAATTTATTATGGCTTTCTGCAAGCTGTTGACTATCCGAATTGACTATAAGAGTTATCAAGGAACTTTTATAATACTTGTCAATAAGAATTATTATCCGATTTTTATTTTATTGGTTATACATTTGAATTTTATCGATAATACCAACTATTACTTACTTGATGTACCTAACGTTGTAACGTAGCGTAAGCGGAGGTTTTTCAATAAATGATTTTCTATTCTATTTCCTCAATTTGAATTTATTTTATCGTTCGGTTTCCATTTCTGCCACATAAATGATATTAGACGATTCTTAAAAATGTTTGCATATTAAAAATGAATCCGATATTCACATTCGTTCCTAAATCTTACTATTGAGAAAAATTGAAATGTATATAGATAGCTCTTATTTCACAAGTTGTGAAATAATGGTTACCTAATAACGTAAAAATAAATCGAAAAATAAATCTTATTTATTGAGAAAAATTGAAAAAGTTATGGATAACTCTTATTACATATCCAAAAGCAAAAAATTGTGAAATAATGGTTAGGGATTAACAGAAAAAATTAGTCGAAAAAAACTATTAAAGTGCAAATACGGTCCCTAATATAACACAATGAAACTAGCCGTTTGTAAAATATATCCACCAGGTAATGAGGAAAATAAAGAAACTGGTGCTGATACTTTTAGCAAGAAGACCATACCTTTTTAGACTTTGTACTATATCACCTACCTATATTTACCGCAGTCACAATTGACTGTAATTCTTCCATTGCGTTTCCTACGAGGTTTTTATCACCATGCGCGCGTCCAAATTTTTCTAAAATTTTACGTAGATTTGCATCACTTTCTATTAAATTCCGATATCCAAGCTGCGTTTTCCTTTCAAATGGCACCACGAGGCCAGCTTTGTGAAAAGTTTTACAGACTACATGAGCATTACGCGCATTTTTAATACGTTCTACACTGTCTAGGGGAATACCGTTGTCGTGGGTAAACTTCTGAATGCGTTTTTTCATGGCATTAATTTCAACTCGATTGAATGGAGTAAAAACTACATCTTTATCAAGATAATACCTGTAAGTAAAAAAAGAAATATTAATAGGCAATTGCCATTTTATATACGATAGTGACACCTACAGTGCAGCTTCAAAACAGTTTCCACCGACAAATTCAAATTCAGGGCCCTTGCTAGAATCGTTGCGCGCAACCAAAAGTTTTTCCTTGTCCTGAGGATCATCACGCCAATAACCATAATGTACTTCAGTTCCAATCATCACGAAAATTGTTTGAAACTCTGGGGGATCATAGTAGAATCTCCAATGACGTAAGTAATCGCCAGGTTCTCTGATTTTGGCTTCATGAAATTTTCCCGCCAAATAATCAAATGGACCGACCAGTTTTAGGCCAAACTTCTCAAATGCTTCCTCCGGTTTTTGACCTGTTTTGACCACTGTGTCACAGAATTCCCAAAATTTGTTAAAGTCTGACGGCATTTCTACCAGAAATTTGTGACGCATAAACTCCGGTGTCTTCAATAAATCTTGGTATTCTGCTTTCTTAGAATACCGGACTCTTCTTTGAAATACTTCGAAATAATTACTTTTCGATAAATTCTTCATTACCTCTTCGTATTCCTTAGTAATATCCATTTCCTTTCTTTCAGCCATTTCTTTTAACTTTTGTTGTGTGTCGCCGCTATCCCGCTTATTGGTGTTTTCACCATGATTAAGATTCTCATTGTTCGCCAAATCTTTTTCTTGTGAAGATAAAACACTTGAAGACGATTTATCTTCCCTGCGGCAATTATCTTCATTTTTTGAATTACTATCTTGTGTACTACCGCCTGGTCTAGGACTCTTACTCTCTACTCTACTCTGTGAATCTTCCAAGAAAGTGGGTGACTTGCTTTCTGTTGATTTTCTTTGAGATCTTCGGTGTTTATCATTACTGACCACATTTAATTTGAATGTATTACAAGTTTTTGTTGGCGATGTCTTTTTGCGTTTAGTACCCAATTCCTGATCTGAAGACGGTGATGGACTTCTTTTAAGTGGCTTATCTTCCGTCCCATTATCGTCCGTATCCGAACTTTGTTTCCGCGGGTGGTTGTATTTCTCATGATGTGTTGGGTTTTTTTGATAACAATTTATTCCATATTTACAATCTGGTATCCTTGACTGTGCCATTTTTCAAAATTACTGCCAAAAAATAACATTTTTTCTTCTTCTTCAATATTGATTAAGTGTCGGAAGGTCAGAGCTGGGAATTGTGGGTTACAAAATACTCACAATACAGAGAATTAGCCTTCCCACACGAGAAGATTTTAAGGAAGGAAGGAATTTCCTCCCTTTGTGCTGAGACATGTCAGGTGGATTATTTCTCGTCTACAGCAGACTGAAATTCATTGAAAATAATTTCAATGAATTTCTAAAATGCATTGAAAATGCAGAAAAATCAAACTTTTCGACCCAGAGATCAGAGACGACATATCAATACTTCTTATCAAAAGCAAGGGTGAGTTATATAGTAGCAACAATTTCTCGCTGCAATTTTCAAATTGAGTGATTATTCCCCATAGTCGCCATACGGAACTTGGATAAACCAAAAAAAACTTAAAGGTGGATTATTTCTCGTCTACAGCAGACTGAAATTCATTGAAAATAATTTCAATGAACTGCTAAAATGCATTTAGAGTGCAGAGAAATCAGTACCGAGATTCAGCTACGTCAAAATTGGCAAAAAGTGAGTGAAGTGAGTCACTTTTCTGCAAATTTGATTCTGCTAAGTAATTCACTCACTCACTTCACTCACCTTCAATTTTGCGGTGAGTTGGGAGTGAAATCATCGAGCAGCGATTTTATTTTAGAAATGGTAAGTACGTATAGTAATTAATTATCACTAATAAATTGTAACTCGCCATTTGCATACTAGAAAGTTGTAATTGATGGACTACAATAAATTATAATGTATTAGAGGGGATGCTTGTTATGCACAGGGACACCAATGCACGGGAGAAAAGAGCTGAAAAATTAAATTCTTAGAATATATTATATTCCACCTTAATATCTGAATAAAATATTTAGAGGATAATATTTCGCAGACGTGTTCATTTTCACACATAAAAAAGCCAAAAAGCTGTGAAAATGACATTCGAAGTTAATATTCGAAAATACTCACTTCACTTTTTTAAAGGAATCATTTTATTTTCAAAAGTGAGTGAAAGAAGTGACTGAAGTGAATCACTCACAAATTAGCAGAATCTCGGTACAGGCCTTACAATTACGACTGATCTGTCGACTGCGACTTTGCCCAAATGGTAAATGCATGTGGTAAGATACAATTGCAACTTCGACTCCGACTGAAATTAAACTTGGCTAGAATATACTGTGACCACGTTCTCTCAATTTTTGTTTTTAACTCGTTGTCTCAGTCGCACTACTATAGTTATTTTCCTCCATTCATGAAAAAGACGAAAGTATATGACTGTAAGTCTGTCTGTTAACTCGAAAGTTTTTACTCGGTGTAAAAACCAAAGTACTGAACAATAAGTTAAGAATCAGGCGATATCTCCGAGTGTTTTACATTTAAAATGCACACGGCAAGAAAAGGAAGTAAGAAAAAAAAATAAATCAAACTCTCTTTAAAAATTTTATGAATAAAGCGTTAACTTTTCCAACCTCGACCTCAGTAAAACTTTAAGAACCTCAACCAGACCACAGTATATATCATACAGTAGAATAGCTTAGAACTAACTACTGAAAAGTGAATTTTAGAATTTCAATTAAAAAAACATAACCTTAAAATTTCTCCCACAAGAGGGAACTATTAAGTATGATACGGACATAAATGGGCGAACAGTAGCTAGCTGCACGACCGTTGACGGAAGTATTAGTTTTATGTATGTACATATATCGGCAATCGGCGACAAATGTATTGTTCCATTACTAAACATCTGTTTGACGGTAAAGTGGTGTCATTTTGCCTCTTTCCCTCTAGTAAAAGTTTAAGAATGCCATCAGTTCTCTTTCTTCCACTTTAGATTTACATAGGAATCCATGTATTAAAAATTGACTAGTGTGTTAGTTAAAACTGTTGAAAGAGAAAGTATAGTCTCTTTATAGAAGCATCCTACTCACTTGACAGTTTTGACAGAGCTGGGCTACTGTATGATATATACTGTGACCAGACTGTGCCAATTTTTACAACTCACAATGAGAGCTTCGACAACTTCTAATAATTTATTACAGTAGGAACAACTTTTCACGTTAAATATACTTCACAAATTCTTTTTCAAAAAATTTCTCGTACACTTTTCCCGATAACAGAAATTAGCTGTCAAATTTCAAAATTGCCCTGCATTTGTCAAATCCATACTTAGGTTTGGATGGTTTTGGGCTTGGTGCATTGACGCAGGAAAACCCTTGAAATAACCGTAGGGGCCACGAAGCAAATATTACTCACAAACTTTTCTTCAAAATTATTAACTTTTTTAGGTTCACGTTTGCAAATTCAGTAAAGACTTTTGAGTATATGAAAATAAAAGCGATTAAAATTGCGCATAGGTTGTACAATTGTGTACAGGTGTACAAATTTTACGGCGCTTATGTACAAACAATATAAGTGTCATTGTGTTAGAATTGGGTACGCGATATTTTCTCATTTGCATCTCCTTTAGTTCTTACCTCGTTGCCTCAGCTGCCAATGGTTTTTCATAATGCAAGTTCGCTGAAAGCTGAGCTGCCAGCATGGCAATGACAGTAGAGTTACACGTGCAAGAAGTAGGTATGGCAGGGAAGCTTGCATGCAAGCTGTGTGCTGTACTTGCAGGTGTAACCCCCGGTAAACGTAGTTTGCTACGTTTGCTACGTTTGCTACGTTCAGCAGCAGAATCACTCAGCAGTGGACACTAGCGGAATTTCTCATTTGTCAAATTTGTTACAGTTACAGAGGAATGTGGAGAAGTCTTAAATTTTGTGACGGTCAATACAAAGTGCGTATATGTAGTGATAAATAATTTTGATATGCATATAATATTATTCATTAGTTTAAATTATATTCACGTCATATATAAGTGCATAATTAGGTACATTTGAAGAAAGTAGTTTTTTTTATAAACGCTCTGTCATGTTGTTTGGCCCGTTATATTACCATTCACAATAGTCGTATTTTTCTTTATTTTTTAATAAATAATTAGTTTCTGACGGTCAAGAAAGATTTAACAACATTACATTGGGTGTAAACACATAAATCCAATCTCGTAAGTTCGGTGACACACGATGAAGACGTAATATAGGGAATTGCTTTTTATACTCTATTTGTTATATTTAGTAAATATGTTTCTTTTGATTATGCATTTTGGAAGACAAATTTATTCGTACCTACTTAGGATTCTCTTCATGATGCCAATATAAAAAAAAAAAACATCAGCTATAAAACAAATACATAATTGATCCTCATTTTTCCTTGTTTTTCTCTACCATCAAGGTCCATTAGTAAGTTTTATATTTGAAAGCGCTGTAGAATAAATATTTGCTATAGTAATTTTGTAAAATTTTAGAAGATTCTAACATATCCATTCATATGTATACATTCAGCTGACTGAACTAAAGGTTATAAAATGCCTGAAACTATCCCTGGCATATACTTCTATGTGAATGAAAATACATGCGACAGTGCATCATAAAATGTCTAAAAGGGTCTGGATTGTAAACTACTTATCTTAAAGACCGAGGATATTACAAAGAATTTTATCCTTAAGGGATAAAATAATTATACATTTCTTAAAACTAGGTCGTTTGCTGGTTCGTGTTGTGAATGCAGCTTACAGCTCGGCCACGCTACTAGTCCCAATGTCCTCATGGATTTCTCTATCCATATCAAGCTGATTATTCATAACTATGTAATAGAAGAAGTAATGAATTGAAGAGTTTGGAAGATTATATAATGTACATATGTATATACACTTATATATATGTATATATATTTATTCCTGGGATGTATCTGAATTGGTATCTTCTATCAGAAAAATTTCTATAAACCTTAAGTTTGTCGCTGGGACTTATCCCAACGTACTTCCTCCGTGAACGCGTCGCTCCTGAAAGATCTTCAATTATGTAACGATCATTATCTAGCATTTTATGCTCAATCTACAATGCATAGTAAAACCACGTCGTCAAAACGATTTCGTTAGCTGAAGAAGGCATATAAATATACACGAAATATGTAAGTAGTGGTAAGCTGCCAAATTAAACAGCTGTTGACCTGAAAATTATCATAAATGTAATTGGTTTCTCGATTTCATTACATAATTATATCAAAGGAAGTATTTGATATCAATAATTTATACTATAGTATAGCAAACTAAGAAATCGTTTGGGACAAGTCGAATAATATAAAATATTGCATTCACGACTAAAAGTACAAGTTCCAGTTTACAGCTGTTTTATTCTAAATTCCCCTACGTGGTTGCTGAATACACCTGAGGTATTACTACATCGTTTTTGCTGATTAACTACTACACATAAGCTCGTGCTCATGTCGTCAAATGAATGAAAGAGAAGAAACATTTTTGCAAGCATGAATTTTCAAATACTAGAGTGGGAAGCAAACAAAATAATCCATGTCGTTTTGACGACGTGGTTTTACCATGCATTGTAGATTAGGCATTAGTGTCCACATATGGCCCTTTGTATTTATGCAACAAATTCCTACTGACGCCTTCGGTATTTTTGCTACTACCTGCTGCCCAACTTCGTAAGTGGGACCGTTGGTACGTTTACCATCATATTATTTCTTTTGGGCTGACTGGATTTTTTTTAAATCTTTAAGTAGGCCTTCTCCCTTTTTTTGTTTATGTCTTTGACTTCATTCTCGTTAAGCTCGTTAGTTATATATGAATCATTTGGGTTTCGTGGAATAAATCGTAGTTTTTTTGATTGTTGAATGTAAGCCCCACTGAATAGATGGAATACTTTTATCCCATTTAGCTTCATTTTCGTTAGATGCTATGCCTAAACTCTTAGTACTCAGTGACTTTTCACTGGTAAAACAACTGCTCGGTCACATACTATCCGGGTATTAATTACTTCTTCAAATGTTTTTATTACCGACACAACTTTTGTACCTACGTGATCTACATGAAGGAACTGGTACTTTTTCAATGATATTTAGTTCGCAGGTCGCTTCCAAACTGGCACTTTATTATATAAGCATGCTAGACAACATGATATGTATTTCTTTATATATTTCTTCATTGATGCGAACCAATATTTCTTTTTATATATCCTAACGTCTTTTCTACAATAAAATGACCAACGTTGTCATGATGGCACATAAGAATTTCCCTTCGCAGACTTTTGGATACTACCCAACGTTTCCCTTCTTTTGTTATTTTGTTTAACCTATTATTTTTCAGTGCGTATTCCTTGTATACGTCCTGCTCAGTTTTTGATTTAGACTTGAGAGGTGGCCACCAATTAATACCTTGCGACTTCTTCCTTTGGGGCCACGAGAAAGAGAAGGTCTACGCCAACAGCCCAGCGTCGATTCAAGACCTCAAAGATGGAATTCGTGAGGCTATCGAGGACATAGGGCAGCCACTTTGCGATTTGGTTATGGAAAATTTCATGAAAAGGATATGGTCCTGTAGGCGTGGTCTTTATAATGAAATAAAGATCCGATCATTTATCTTAAAAAATGGCATTTTTCTTTGAATGTCAAAATAACACCTCTTATTGGAAAACCCGTTACAAAGATAACAAGTATGGCCGATTCGAGAGGAATTTTTTGTGTTGCTACGTCATGAGGTGCCTACTGTCATTTCCAGCGAATTTGTTTTTTAGTTTTTCGTATTTTATTGATGAAATACGTTTTGAATATATGAAAATATTTAACAAAATATTAGTTTCTTCGTTTAAATCACTTCGGGAAAAGTAATTATGTGCTAGTGGGAAAGCAAAGAAATTTAAAAATAGAAATTTTTTTTCACTGTGAAAGGACGATTGAAATTGAGACGAACAAAAATCTGATATTTGTCGCCAAAGGAGGCAAGCAATCAATTGACAGATTTTCCGGCCATACCTTGTTAATCTCTTTGTATCATGATAGCAAGCTATTTATTATCCGTTGAAATACTGCCGGAGCATTTGTTAAGCCGAAGGGAATACGCAAAATTCATAATGTCTATCTTGAGTAATAAACGCAGTTTTGGTGATAGAATCTTCATTCATGGGTATTTGGTGATACCCACACACTAGGGACAAGCTGGTAAAATATTTACATCCTTTAATTCTATCAATTAGGTCATCAATTCGTGGCATTGCGTATTTATCTTTGATTGTATTGTTGTTTAGTATCCTGTGGTCTATGCACATACGATATTCCCCTGATTTCTTCTTAACTAGTAATGTAGGGCTACTAAAGGCTGAGCTTGATTCACGTATTATTTTATTTTTCTTCAGTTCGTTAACAATATTGCGTACGACCTCTCGTTCAGAGAATGACATGCGGTAAGGCCAGTAAACAATTGGTTTTTCTTCAACTAAATGTATTTTCATTTCGCTGATTTGTGTTTTACCTAGCTCATTCAAATTTTGCGCAAAATATTTTTCAATGTCAGCTACTTTAAACGGCTCAGTTTTGTTAATAATAACAGTCAAGTTACTCGCCAAATCTCTGTTTAATTCTTCTGTACATGGGATGCCTCTCGTTACGACTTGTTTATGCTTAATCGTTAGCGGTGAATTGGAAATATTCAGGATTAAAATAGCACCATGGGGGGAAATTGGAATGCATCCGTAAATCCAGTGCTCTTGTCCCGGTTTGCCATGCTCCTTTAATTCCACATATAGATCTGATGCTTCGTAGTTATTATAGACTTTTACTCATCCAGCATGCTGTGGTGGTATGACTGCTGATTATTTCGCTTGAAAGAAACTTACTATATAATACTTCTGGCGTGGTGTATCTTCCAGTCTGTATGGTATGGATTTTGGAGACCATCAATAAGGCATGACCCTGCCTCCTTTCCAGTAATGTTGCATGTAAAGCTCCATTTTTGTGTCATTGTTTCCTTTTCCTCCTTCTTACGGTTTACTAATTTCCTTAAAACGGTCGCATAATCCTGTTGTTCAGGAAATGATTTAGTTACGAGCTCTTTCCATTCCTCCCATGACCGATTATACGTAGTTAAATTATTATACCACGTTTTTGTCAAACCCCTAAGCCGATTTTGCGGTTTTATTGTCCCATTCGTTTATTGCACCTAATTGATATATTTTTGCCAACCACTTCGAAGCTGATACGCTCACTTTACCTCGATCGAATTCAAGGATGTCTCTGATGTTACTCGTCGATTTTGTCTTAAAAGGGACTCTACCAATCGCTCTTTAAACGATCAATTCGCTCATTCGCACCAGTAGTTTCACTTCTCTGTTCTCGGTCATGATTTCTTACACTCAAATCACCACCGTTAGATGATGATCCTTCGGGGTGTTCACTTCGGCGTTCTCCACGAGTCGTTTGGTATCGTATATCGTCGTCCGAACTTTTACTCGTAGATCACCATCTTTTGGATCGACCCATTACAGTACTTTAAATACTTCACGTACATAGTGTTCACACAAACAATGTTTCAACACAAATTTCTATGGGTGATCTCACTTCTGATAACTGTAATCTATAATCTATCAAATATAAACACAAAAGTCAACTACAAAATTTAGAGCAAAGTTAACCTAATGACAAATTAAGAAACAGTAGAGTAAAATTGGAAAATTTCTGGTGTTTTTTAGAATGAAACAAGTAATTTCATATACTTTCGTCTTTTACATTAATGGGGGAAAAGAACTTGGCTATGCACTATTGTAGTGCAACTGAGACAACGAGTTAAAAACAAAAATCGAGAGAGCGTAAGATTACCCGAACGACAAAATCTTATTAAATCCCTCAAAATCCTTTCAACCTATTCATAATAACGTACATCAGGTCACACTTAAGATAAAGATAAATTACGCTTTGGCCCAGATGCTGAAAGGAAATGTAAAGTTCCTCTCAAATAAAATTCTCATTTTTCCCGAAAATATCAGAGAATCTAGCATGAGTTAATCTCTTCATAGCAAAACGAATGTAAACAGAAACACGTGCTGTTCAAATATCATAGGATTACAGCAACAACATGTTTCCATTTACAGCAACAACATGTGACCAAACATTATGAATATTGTTATGGTCGTAGCGGAATGCATATAGCAGAATGCTACACTGAGATGTATTGCAGCATGTATGCCGGCCTGCTGTCAAACCGACAGCCCGAACGCGCCCACAATCGACGAGCTCTTACTTGGTGATTGAGAAGAAGAAGACAATCGACATCTGTCTTATCAAACCTTGCAAACGTAAAGACGTGAAAAGTGGAGCCAAAACGAAATCAAAAATTTCCATCGACATCGGCGAGTAAATCAACCCCTCACCACGAGAAAATCCGGAGAGAAAAAGCATCGAAATTCCGGCAGCAGCAATGTCGCCGCTTCTACGCTGCGAATAACTATATTGGCGATGATATAAAGATTGTGCAAGATTTTAAGGTGCAAATTATTTTGAAGCCAGTTCCTCGAGGTTATTTAAGTGGAAGTGAAACACAGCAAAACAATCATTTCCTTTTGCATATCAAATGCAAAATCTTAAAAATCACCACCACCACCACCACCAGGAACTCTAGCATCACCAAAAAAAAACGATAATAGTAAACGGAATCACCGCACCAGTTTTTGTTCAATAGAAAGGATATGGTCAGTCTAGATGGGATTGTTTAAAACTCCAAGAATGCTCATGTAAGATTACTTAGAGGTAGGTTGTTTATCTCAGTGATTAGAGGCTTCAACATGGAGACCTTTTTATCTTTTCAAAAACCCATCAAAGCCATTGAGAGTCGATTTAAATGCATATTTAAGCTCATCAAACCCTTCTTTAATATTCTAAATAGGACTTTCTTTTAAGTGAGCAGGGTTGTAGAGAACTGTGATCAGTGTCAACAAATTAAATAAGTTCAGGATAGGGACTTTAGAGTCTGTTCATCTGCGTAAAGATTACTTTGAAAACGTAGACCATCAGAAATAACTATGATTGTTCAAGGAGGTGCAAGAAGGGTCCAGTGATTTCACAGCAGTTATCTTGTCCTCCATGCTCCGTGAAAAAAAAATTTTACAAAATGGTAATAGATGAAGGGTAAAGTGGAAAGAGCTCGATAAACATCACTCCAATCAAAGAGTACATATGAACTGGCGAACAAAAAAGTTCAAAAAATACCAAACCACCCAAACCCACTGATAAACAACCTGCCGGACCTTCTCATACCGGCAAACTGTAACTACCTCTCACCCATGCTCTTAACAAAGCCCGAGGCTAGAAATATCTACCAGCTAGATGATGGTGGAATAAGTTTCTACGACCATAAAGTTGATTACTATCGCGGTTAATCACATTTCAGCCACGTTTACTCAGAGAGTGTATCTGAAGAAAACCAATGCCTTAGGAACTATGATTCCTAAACACTCCCAAGAATCCACATCCTATCCTCTCATATCTCCTTCCCCCACCCTCCTACTAACAACTTACTCCAAAAGGAGAACGAAATGAGGTACGACTGATAAGGCGCATCAGCTGTAATACAAAAGAAGGCAATAAAACGGAAAGTTCGAAAGTCACAAAGGACACCTGTCAACAAGAGGAAAAAAAGACGACATCAAACCGAACCGAGGGCTAAAGATTATCCCTAACGAACAAATTAGGACAAATAGAGAACACATCGAGGGAAACTACGACTAATCAAATAAAAATTCGTCGCAAAAAACACATTTGACTTGACTTGAAAGTTCTGCTTGATTTCTTATATTTCAGATTTCGTGAAAATAAAGTTCGGTTTTAATTTAGAGATTTTGAGATAAATATCTAATTAAAAGTGCTTGTGACTTAATAGCAGTGAAATATCAAATTGATATTGTTTTGTGAACGGGATTTTATATAATCGAGACACCAGAGTCTTGAAATTATGGTGTTGAATTGTGCTGTGCTGTGCTGCAGAAACAACTGGAGATTGTGTCGTGCGAATGGACTTTTCAAGCAAGTTTAATAGTTTTACTAATTAATTATAGTGTTTTAAGTAATATAAAAGTGAAATATTTATAAAAATAAACAGCCATGGCAAAAATTCAACATTTCCCAATGCCGGTTTGTTTGGTTACAATTGAATTGTGACAAGTCACTTAAATTATCATAGGCAACGCTAAAAAATATTATCTGAAAATAAGGGGGCGCTAAAATTTGCTTATTTTACATAGAAATTTAAATTATAAAAAAAGTCCCCATTCAAAATATCACGATTTCATTACTACCATGACAAAACGAAGGCAAACACAGCACACTAATACATTTCGCCGAGTGGCTTAGGCTTTTCCAATTTTACGCTTTTGTGAAAACAGGTTTTTCTGAAATATTAAGATAATTGTCCCAATGTTTTTCGCAGGAATTCTAATGTTTGTTGGTGTAATCCCATGATATTTTTCTGTTTTGAGGGATTTAATAAGATTTTGTCGTTCGGGTAATCCTACGTTCTCTCGATTTTTGTTGTTAGTGCATAGCCAAGTTCTTTTCCCCCATTAATGCAAAAGACGAAAGTATATGAAATTACTTGTTTCATTTTACAAAACACGAAAAATTTCTTATTTTGTTCGCCTCTGGCTCTACTTATTCTTATTTATACTTTGACTACAGTAAGCCGGCCATTTTGAAATTTCTGAAATTTCTTATTGGACGGCTGTACAAATGTTTATTTGCGATTTGAGGTGATAATATAATAATTTAATAATCATTACGTGTTGTGAATTTGAGATACAGTTATTGTTTATATCAAAAACTGTGACTTAATTGAACACGCACACAATTAATTTCGGTAATCATAAGAAACTACGCGAAGGAACATTATTGTTTGGCACGTCTAAGCCAAATTCCCTCCTTCCCTAAAAAGTTCTCGTCTGATTCGGCCCTAAGTGACGCACCGATCACTGAAATTCAAAATTGTTTCGAATTCTACCTCAGCACCGAATGCGATTATAGCACCGGAATTGACATTGTGCGATGTGCCATATGATTTCGTACATTTTGAATTGACAAGATCCCGGTGCTGGCACTGAATCTTGTAACTTCAGGTTCGGAGAATCGATGATAGAATCTTCTTCAGGAATAGAATGAATAGAATAGTTAAGAAGATTCTGGAATAGAATGCTCCCGAATAATCTGGAGAGTTTCTAGGGTATAAAAATAACAGATGTCACCGCAAAAGAAAGAGTCTTGCCTTAGACGTTGCAGTGTTAACAAGCGAAAGTAATAAACCTGCGAAAGTGTTGTAATTAGATTGCGATAATTGAAAGTACAGTATCAAGCGATAATTAAAGTTGAGTTGATTAATTGAAAGTTTGTGAATTGTATAAGATTAGAGTGAAATAAAGAACTTGCATATTAAAAATTTAATATTGTGTTTTAAATAACGAACCAAAAGCCACGCTCGAAACAACTGGTGTCAGAAGTGAAATAAATTCGCGAAATAAAGTGGTGGTAATTGACTTAAAAATTCAAATTGTGATTAATTGTGAAATTGTGTTAAATTGTGAAAGTTCTGGAAAATAATTTATATTCAACTGAAAGTGAATTACTAAAGTAATGGGGCGCAAAGCCGAGGAGCTTCGAATACAGGATTTGAAAGTGGAGTTAGGTAACCGGTCATTACAAACGACAGGTGCAAAGAAAGTGCTAGTCGAGCGACTCCGGCAAGCTTTGATAGAGGAAGGAAAGAATCCTGAAACATTTGTTTTCGAAGAAAACTTGGAAGAAACCGAAGCTGAAGAAGAGCCTGCGATGAAAATGGAACAGCTTTTGAGTACTTTAATGAGCAAAATGGAAGCCCGTTTTGATGAACGAAAGAATTCTCTCGAGGAACAAAAGAATTCTCTCGAGCAACAAAAGAATTCTCTGGAATCCCGTTTAGATGAGCAAAAGAAATCTATGGAAACCCGATTGGACGAACAAAAGAGTTCTCTAGAAACTCGTTTGGAGGATCAGAAAATTTTTCTAAAAAGTTCTTTAGAAGAACAAAATTTGAAAATTGAAGGAATTGAACACGAATTTCAACAAAAGGTTTCGGAAGTTCAACAAAATATCACCGAACAACTTGAAAACGTTAAAGCAGATCTGGAAAGAATAAAGCATCGTCAGCCTCTAAACGTACCAGCTGAAATATCCGGTGCAGGTAGAATGAAGCCTCCAACATTTGATGGACAAAATTCGTGGCATATCTTCAAGAGACAATTTGAGGCAGCTTCAGAGGTAAATGGATGGAATAATGAAGACAGAGCTATAGCTCTGGTGTTAGCACCAGATTTTACGTTACGGAGATGAACACATGCAGCAAGTATATCGCTTACAGTTACGCAACAGGATTCAAAAACATGGCGAATCACTACAACAACTGCAGGCAGATGTAGAAAAATTAGCTCATCTTTCATACTCCAGCGTGAATGCGGATTTTCTCAATGAAGTGACGACGGAGGCATTTGTGAACGCTATTGCAGATCAAAATTTACAACAAGCGTTAAGGCTAGCAGGAAAGAAATCAACGGCAGAAGCACTAGCCTATGCATTAGTGTATGAATCCGCCAGACAAGCTTCACGGAGTGCAGTACGAGTAAGAGAAATTTCAGTGGAAGAATGTACTTGTAACAGAGTGCAATCATCACAGAGCACGCCTTCACGTGGTGTCCTTTGATGCTGAAATTGTAATAGATCAGGGCACCTTAAAAGAGACTGCAGAAAACGTCGACGATTGGAATCACCTGAAGAAGACGGAAAGAAGAATGCCAAAAATGTTGAGCCAGGGATCAAGCTATTCGTGGAGAGACTAGATATCAAGCCGTGACTAGTCGCATCAGCTCTCCTGTTGAGCAGTCGGAAAACTAGTAAAAACCAACTTTGTGGGGCAGAAGAAATAATAGCAGTCTTGTTATATATGGAAATGTAGGAAAAAATGACTGCGCAGTCACTATCGATACTGGAGCTTCAAGATCAATTATTAGAACAGATCTTGTTAAGAACAAATGGCTTCACAACACAACCAAATATCTACTAAGAACAGCAACCGGAGCAGCAGCACGGGTGTTTGGAGAAATAACTTTAGATGTTCAACTAGGCGAATTACTATTTCCTCACATTTTTCTGGTTTCAGACATAATGGATGAATGCATGCTTGGAATAGACTTCATGACCACATACAAAATAAATCTGGATGTCGGAGAGCGGATTCTCAAATATGGGAAGATAGAAATTCCTATGAAACTAGGAGAAGGAGCAGATCATCCTGCGAAAGTAAGGACCAGAGTACTGCATGGGTACCTGTGGCCCTGCGCACATACCTGTGAATCTGATTTGATACTACAAGTACAGGTATGTTGTTGTACCTGTACTTGCAGCCACAGGTAAGTAACCTATTGTTACCTGTACTGCAGCTGCAGGTACAAGTACTCAAGTTATGAACAAGTACAGTTAACGTGGCGTTACTTACCTGTGGCTGCAAGTGCAGGTACAACAACATACCTGTACTTGTAGTATCAAATCAGATTTACAGGTATCTGCGCAGGGCCAAAATAATCTGCTTCAAACAAACATTTAATAAAGACAATATTGTGCATTGCAAGAAATGGATATGTTTCTTGGGGTAACAAATCTGCGGGGAGTGGCTTATTAAAAATGGGTATAAATACAGTTTCACCCTTCTCACCTTTAATGGAACAGTATTAATCAGGACAATATACAGTACAACAAATAAATTCGTATAAAAGATTATGGGAATTGTACTTGAGGATAAATGGTGACATCAATACGACGTTTTCTTAAAATATAGCTACATGCGATTTAACATTACAAATTCTAAGAATTTAACTCGCTAACTATGAAGTGCGTAGATAAGGAAAATTCTGTTATCGATGTATGTAAAGGGTTTTCCAATAAGAGGTGTTATTTTGATATTCAAAGAAAAATGCCATTTTTTTAGATAAATGATCGGATCTTTATTTCATTATAAAGAGGAAAGTATGCCGTTAATAATGGTAAATAACATCAGCCAAATGACCACCACGACCACGCCTACAGGACCATATCCTTTTCATGAAATTTTCCATAATCAATTCGCAAAGTGGTTGCCCTATGTCCTCGATAGCCTCACGAATTCCATCTTTGAGGTCTTGAATCGACGCTGGGCTGTTGGCGTAGACCTTCTCTTTCACGTGGCCCCAATGGAAGAAGTCGCAAGGTGTTAAGTCACAAGATCTCGGTGGCCAATTGTGATCACCTCTTCGAGAGATAACACGGTCCGGAAACTTTTCCCGTAAAAGATCAATGGTTTCGTTGCTTGTATAGCACGTAGCGCCGTCTTGTTGAAAGTAAACGTTGTCCAGATAAATACCATCCAATTCCGGCCATAAAAAATCATTAATCATCTGTCGATAGCGCAATCCATTCACCGTAACTGTTGCTCCAGCCTCATTTTCGAAAAAGTAAGGTCCAATGACCCCGCGGGACCATAAACCGCACCAAACAGTCACATGTTGAGGATAGAGAGGCTTTTCAACAATAACTCTTGGGTTTTCCGAGCCCCAATTGCGACAATTTTGCTTGTTGACGAAGCCATCGAGGTGGAAATGGGCCTCATCACTCAAGATGAGTTTTCGATGGAATTCCGGATCATTTTCATGCATTTCAAGGACCCAATCAGCAAAGACTCGACGTTGTTGATGATCGGCCGGCTTGATTTCTTGTGTTAACTGAACTTTATAAGCCTTAAAACCCAAATATTTATGCAAAATACGGTGTAATGACGTTTGTGGAATGCCTAATTCCAAAGAACGACGAGGAATGGACAAACCTGGGTTTTCTTCAACACTTTCGGCTACAGCAGCAATATTCTCGGCTGTTCTTGAGCGACGTGCACGGGTTTTATTCTTCACATCTCTAACTTGTCCCGACAGCTCGAATTTTTCTACCAATTTCTGTATTGCGGTCCGACAAGGTGCTTCACGACGACCCAAAAATGTTTGAGTTTTACGAACCGTCTCTGCCACATTTTCACCATTTTTATAGTGAATTTTAATACTTTCAATGTGTTGTTGAATCGTGAATCATTAATCAAATAACACCTCTTATTGGAAAACCCTTTACGTGGTTTAACCTGGAAAACATGTCTTGTCTAATTGGATGACATAATTGTAATCGGAAGGACATTCAAGGAACATAAAAGTAGCTTACGGTACGTACTTCAAAGACTCAAACATGCAAAATTGAAGCTCAGTGCGAGTAAATGTGCTCTATTCAAAGATGAAGTTAAATATTTAGGGCACATCGTTTCATCACAAGGAGTGAGAACCGATCCAGAGAAGATAGAAGCCGTCAAAAATTGGCCAGTTCCAAAGGACAAACATCAATTACGGAGTTTTCTTGGTTTAGCTACCTACTACAGGCGATTCGTGAAAGGTTTTGCAGATATAGCAAGAAGCCTACATCAACTTACAGAAAAGGGAAGGCGGTTCTTATTGTCGGATAAATGCAACGAAAGTTTTGAAAATTTGAAGCCGCAGCTCTGTGAAGCTCCAGTACTTCACTACCCAAAGCTGGGAAAAACATTTATATTAGACACGGATGCCACCAATGAAGATATTGGTGCAGTGCTTTCGCAGGAGGAGAATGGTCAAGAAGTTCCAGTAGCTTACTATAGCAAAGCACTTTCAAAGTCAGAGAAAAATTATTGTGCTACAGGAAAAGAGCTACTTGCTATTGTAAGTTCAACAAAATATTTTCTGCAGTTTAAGAACCCTAAGGGATAAGTGGTGAGATGGATAGAGCGACTCCAGGCTTATGATTTTGAAATCCAACACCGAAGAGGTCGTATCCATGGAAATGCAGACGCCCTTTCACGACGTCCATACAAACTTGAATGCAAACATTGCGCCCGGGTGGAAGAAAAAGAAACAACAGCAACTATACAGTTGGTAACTGTGGAACCATCTACAGGTTGGGACAACGAGGACCTGAGAACAGCACAACGAGAAGATCCGCACATTTCACCTATGCTCGCTTGGAAAGAAGACATGGGAAGACCAAACTGGAAGGATATTTCGGAACGGAACGAGAAGCTGAAAAGTTACTGGGCTCAATGGAACTCTCTTCATGTTGAATGTGGTATATTAAAACGCAAATGGAAAGCACCTAACGGCGAATCTTTCCGAATGCAGATAGTTCTGCCAGCATCAAACGTCAAAGATGTTTTAGAAGAAATGCACGGTGGAACCTCTGGAGGACATTTGGGAGTGAACAAAACAATTTCCAAAATTAGAGAAAGGTTTTATTAGTTACATATGCGAGAAGATGTGGAGGAGTGGTGTCGCAGATGCACTGTCTGTGCTGCTTGCAAATGGCCGCAACACAGAAGCAAAGGAGAAATGCATAAGTATAATGTCGGAGCCCCCTTTGAAAGGATAGCTGTAGACATCGCTGGACCTTTTCCAGAAACTGATGGCGGTAACCGTTATATATTAGTTGCCATTGACTATTTCAGTAAATGGCCTGAAGCTTATGCAATCCCTAATCAAGAGGCAACCACAGTTGCGGAACAAATAATAACGAATTGGGTCAGTAGGTTGGGTATGCCTCACGAACTTCATTCGGACCAAGGACGGAACTTCGAATCGCGGACTTTCCAGGAGATGTGTAAAATGTTGGGAATAAGAAAAACCAGAATAACTACTCTACACCCACAATCTGATGGCTTGGTAGAGCGCTTCAACAGAACATTGATCGAGCATCTAAAGAAAGTAGTTGACTATCATCAACGCAATTGGGATCGACATATTCCTAATGGCTTATAGATCAGCCATTCACAACACTACCGGACAAACCCCAGCTAAGATCATATTCGGAAGGGAGATGCGTTTACCTAGCAACCTCAAATTTGGTACCCCCAGAAGTAAGTAAGTAAGTAAGTAAGTATTTATTTAAGAAGAGTACAATAAGACAAAAGTCTTTTCATTAGTACTACTTAAACTAACATTTTTCAACACTAACTAGAATAAAAAAGAATATTTCGTGAGTTTGAGCATATAATAAGTGATGGTAATAGAAATTAAGAGGAAAAAGGAAATAATAATTATATAGATAATAACATCCATAATACTATTTCTAATATAATAACAAATTCAAAAGAACTAAATATTAAGACTAAAGATAACTAAATATAAAGAAAATCCTAAAGCATGTGCAGTCAACCGACTATAATAATAACAATTAATCTGGGTGTCATAACCCTAATGATGTGTGCTGCCAGAGTAACCGTTTAAAGGAAGTGGCCGAGCTCGCTCGCTGGATTGAAACTGGGAGAGAGTTCCAAATGCGAACAGTATATACAAAGTAAGAAGATTTCAAAACCAGATATTTGAAGCGAGGCAGTAGCAAGTCATTACGTCTATCACTATGCAAAAAATTTATAAATTCGTATAGGTATGCTGGTTTACGTGTGTTCAGTAAGTTGAACAGAAAAAGTAATGCTCTGCGTTGTAAATATGTTTCCAAAGAGCAATCCAGGATTCGGTGTCGAAAGGGAGAAATGTGATCATATCTACGTAGCCTGAATGCAAACCTAATGGAATCATTGAAGGCAACTTCGAGCTTACGCCTACACCGTGAGTCAAGTCTTGGGAAAATATTGGAACCATGTGACAGATGCGGGAGTATCAGTGTCCTAACCAATCTTATACGCAGGATTGTGGGAAGCTGGTCAGCATACAACCAAAGTCGGCGAAGAACCCCATATATCTTACCTAGTTTCATTTTGATATGGTCGCAACAGTCCATTTGTGAATTTAACACAATGCCTAAGTTTTTAACTTTCTGTACATATGGTATAGTGGTGCGATCGAACTCTATCGGGGGAAAATTGGTGGGATCGCAGCTTCCTTTGCTTACCGCTAGCGCTTGAGATTTTTTGGGGTTGAGCTTTAAATTATTGTCGTTTGACCATTTTAATATATTACGAAGATCTTCGTTAATTCTGCTAACACAGTCCTCTAAGAGCCCCATGGGACGATCAAGATATATTTGCACGTCATCAGCGTACAGATGAATGGAGCTATTTCTTATAACAGTTGGCAAATCATTAATAAAAAGGCTGAAGAGCAGAGGTCCCAGCATTGACCCTTGTGGGACTCCGACAGACAAAGAGAGCCTAGAGGAAACAGCTTCGTTCACTTTAACTCGTTGTGAGCGTTTCTCCAAAAAGCTTCCAATTAATTTCAGTGCCGGCGAGCCGAATCCAAAAAGGCTTTTCAGCTTGTTAGAAGTTTCTTGTGATCAATGCTATCGAAAGCTTTCGTGAAATCGAGTAAGACTAAGAGCGCAATGCGGTCATCATCCAGAGCAGTTCTAATGTCCGTAGTGATTTTTAAGAGAGCTGTCTCACAGCTATGCCCGGGACGAAAACCTGACTGCCAAGGACTCAGGGAATTCATTCGATCCAGGTACTCGGATATTTGATTTGCCATGATTTTTTCTAGTGCCTTCGCTAGAAAACATAGTAAGCTTATAGGTCTGAAGTCTTTGACGTCGCTAGGAGTGGAATTTTTAGCGATTGGAACCACTAGCGCTTCCTTCCATAGAGAGGGAAATTCGCTGAACGTTAAGCAGCTATTGAATATCTTTGTAATAGGACCAATAATGAATGGTAAGATAAGTTTCACGAATCGCGGTGGGATTCCATCGGGTCCAATAGCATCGGATTGGATAGATAAGACAGCTGTGGCGGCCTCAATCTCATCAACGCAACGAAAACTGAACTCGAATCCTGAGTGAGCGGTAGGAGTGTTCAGAGAGGATGGCGAAGCGCTGATAAAACACCCATTACAGGTAGTAGCAGTAAAGAACTTATTGAGCTCATCTGCGTCAAGGTCACATACTGAGCCATCACCACCATTAACTCCTAAGTCACGTAAGACACTCCAAAGCATCTTTGGGGGGACCCTGCAATCTAACTTGCAAGTATAATATAAAGACTTTGCATCTCTCACTTTTTTGTTTACAAGATTACGAGACTTTTTATATAAAGACAGGTTGGTGGGAGTTTTAATTCTTCTATACTGCTGATATAAAAAATCGCGTTCACAGATTAATTTCTTTATCTCAGGTGAGAACCAGGGAGAACCTTTTATTTTTATACGTTTATTCTGAATGGGGGCATATTTATTTAGTAAGAATGATAGCACTTCATTGAAAGCGAGTACTTGTTGGTCTAGAGCGCGTACCGGTGTACTAGCGTTCTGCTCCAAAATTACGTTCCAGTCTATATTACTGCATTCCTCAAATAAGCAATCGGTATTTATAGATTTGAAATTGCGATATTTAATAAGGCGAAAAGGAGTTGATTGAGATGGAATAGGTAAATTATACTTAAGGTATAGGATGTCGTGATCAAGAATTGCAGGGGGGGATAGTTGCGAATGGCGTATTATACATGAGGGGTCGGTGGTGAGTAAAAGATCTAACTGAGAAGGCGACTCAGTATTGAAATACAGAAGTGAACAAAAGTTACCAGAAGACTACGTATCGGAGCTCAGACAAAGATTAGTCGATGTGCACGAGGCCACGAGAACGAAATTAGCAGCAAATACTGATCGGATGAAGACCCGCTATGACTTACGTGCTAATTCCACAGGATTTAACGAAGGTGATCTTGTTTGGCTATAACCCGAAAGGACATAAGGGACGTTCTCCAAAACTACAACAACAGTGGGAGGGACCGTATTCAGTAGTAACTAGAATTAATGACGTGGTATACCGGATTCATCGTGGCACAAGAGGCAAGCGTAAAATTGTTCATTTGGACCGCTTGTGTCAATACTACGAGCATCAGGACCGTGGACCACCTGTTGTTCGAACAAATTTAAGAAGGGGCAGTGTTACGTGCAACAGAAAGAGACAGCTGGTGACATCTACTGGCAATGGAGAGTAAACAACTTCAGGTTCGGAGAATCGATGATAGAATCTTCGGGAAGGTTCAGGAATAGAATGAATAGAATAGTTAAGAAGATTCTGGAATAGAATGCTCCCGAATAATCTGGAGAGTTTCTAGGGTATAAAAATAACAGATGTCACCGCAAAAGAAAGAGCCTTGTCTTAGACGTTACAGTGTTAACAAACGAAAGTAATAAACGTGCGAAAGTGTTGTAATTAGATTGCGATAATTGAAAGTACAGTATTAAGCGATAATTAAAGTTGAGTTGATTAATTGAAAGTTTGTGAATTGTATAAGATTAGAGTGAAATAAAGAACTTGCATATTAAAAATTTAATATTGCGTTTTAAATAACGAACCAAAAGCCACGCTCGCAACAATATGCTCTTTTGAATTCTGTCGCAAGTGGTTATTATGTTGATCACTATCATGATCATCAATATTGTTTAATCCTTTAACTGATATAGAGGACACAAACTCTAGATCTCCAACGCACTCTGGTTTGGGTGGCAGCCTTCACTTAACTCTACGATCTTCCTTCCAGATATTTTTATTCGACCCGTGGGTTCTAGTTGAGGGCTTGTTTAGTGATGTCATTGTTACGTAGAATTGTATGTCTATATAATTGCACCTTTTTTTATTTTGACAGCTGTAATAAAGTCATATTCTCATATTACTTTTGTATTACTTTTGTTCATTTGAAAGTATATAATGCTTACCTAGCATAAGTCGTCAATATCATTTTAAAGTCATGATATCTTCATATTACTTTTGCGCATTATATACATTTCTACGTATATAATGCTTACCTATCATAAATTGTGAATATCATTTTTCAAGCTATTTCCGTTGGTACTTCCAAAATTCCGAAATAATTACTCGCAAGATAAGAGCAAATAAATGGGGTTATTAAACATAAAGCCGGTTCGATTGTTTTAATTAAAAAAGTTACTAAATACTAATCACTACACACCAATCCTGTCCGGAAGACGGGCGTATTTTATAGTTCTTCGTTGTTTTTTTGATATATTTTTAAAAATCTGTGTATCTAAGTTTGTATGATAGATTAATAATAGAAAGTTAAATTTCAAATAGTTCATTCAAATTTCAATCTTTCTATGCGTTTGCGGATATAGAGATAGCACGGTAATTACATATAACCTGGTTGGATACCAGCCTCAATATCGATTGTTTCCAGGATGACATATTGATCTTGTTTGAGCTATTTTGTGCTCAGGAAATTTGCTATTTATGAATATCTTATCTCCTTTAATGGCTGCACAAACATCAGTTTCAGTCAGCAGAGTGACTGTATGTTATGCGTCTGAGCTTAGAGGTTTCTCACGATTTTTCTGGCCACTTTAGTTAATTTAGTTTTGAATACATGAAATATTCAATCACTTGCGTCTCTACATATTCAGGAAGTGGTCTCAGAATCTATGTAATATTTTGTGTTTTCATGTGTGAATCCACGAGTAGTCCGGGAAAGAAAGAGCAAATTTGACACAAACTTATACCATCCATATGTATATGAGTTCTTTCGTTCATGACTGTACATACTGTGTCCACGTCAATACTAATAAGGTGCTTCCTTAGTTGACACTGTCCCGTAATCAGACAAGCTAATAGTTTAATATCCGTCCTATTGTACTTCAGAGATTGTCTCTATTTTCTCCTTGATCGCCATGAAATGCGGGATATGAGTCTGCCCCACAAGACTCCTCCAGTAGACGCTGTTTTTAGATGCACATTTGGTATGCCCGGTATCCAGATCAGGGTAATTCGATTGGCTTCAGCCAGTTCGTCAAAAGCGCGCTGACACTCACATGAACTTTGTTATGTCGTATTCTCAGAGAGGTTCTGAACATATGGTTGTCGTTCCACACTATACATTCAGGAATTACTTCGAGATCCTTCCCAGTTCTACTGTAAGTTTCGCCGAGGCTCTTTCCGATAAATCCAATACATTCATGTGGCAGGTACTAATACTGTCGGTGCTGATGTTCAGATATGCCATTCTCTGTATACTGCTTCAGCCACGTTCATCTTCGCCCTATGCCACCATTTTAATCATCTCATACGTTAGTATGGATCTTACGATAGCTGTATATAGATTCGAAACACGTCCCTGCGTTTTAGATCCCATGTTGCTCCAGAATAATCTTCGGGCTTTCTCTGCCATTATGTTAAGGTGCAGACTCCAACATAACTTAGATATATGTAGCATTAACCTATAAGTGGTTACTGAAGACTACAGTTGTCCCTAAAAGATTAGCTTCTACCTGTTTGTCTTTCATTTTTTTCGTAGTAAAAGGTACCAGAATAGGCTTGCTGCGGTTAAAATTGAGACCAATCGCACCGCATTACACCAACACCGTAATAGTATAGTTTAGGGCTAGGTAAAGATGTCCAGAGCATCTACTTCCCGCCAGGGCTACGCGTATAGTTACAGTTTAGATGTCAGCGTAATTTTGCACAAAGAAGTGCCCAGTGTAAGGCAGATGCTACGTAATTTCAGTAGGGGAAAGTGGGTGAATGCCGCGCACTTAAGGAAGTAATAGGCTCGGCAGGAACCGGATCAATAAATGGAGGTACCGGGCAGGAGTTTTATTTGCTAACCCTTTGGCAAAGATTTAGACCCTCTAGAAATTAAGCAAAATCGTTATTGACTGATCTACAATGCTAAAAGCGAAGGAACTCCTTTAGCGGCGTTACCCACACCCCTGGGTAATACCGCGCTGACTATGGGTAATACCGTGCATGGATTTTAACGTGTAATAAAAGCATGTGTACTGAAATGCAGATATTCGAAAAACTAAAACATTTATTAAAAATAAAAATTATCAGAAAGAAAACACAAAATTCAGACTCTTGTAAATTGTCATTATTATAAAAAAAAACTACTCTTGTACCCCTAATCTACTCTTGAATTTTCGAGAATGGTGCTCAGAGAGACTAAATGCAAAAATCGCAAATATAATTTTTCCCGTATCCACTCCACTACAAGCTTTGTGTATCCAACATCT
This sequence comes from Dioctria rufipes, assembly GCA_963924295.1. Taxonomy (NCBI): domain Eukaryota; kingdom Metazoa; phylum Arthropoda; class Insecta; order Diptera; family Asilidae; genus Dioctria; species Dioctria rufipes. The sequence continues at coordinate 62,182,388 of OZ002740.1, read as the reverse complement.
ACAAGCAACGCAAAAAAATTTCACTTCACCGACACGTCCTTCTTCCATACAAAGCAAACAATCTTTCTGATTTTTCACTCTTTCCATTGGAATCTCATCTTCCAATTCGGGAATGTCGTCCAGTTCATCGTCATTCAACAAATTCTCATCGAAATCTGATTCTTCAGTCTCACTTTCTTGAAATTTAATTTTTTTTTAGTTTTTTTACTTTCTTTTCTGCTCTCGTAGGTTTCAGCTCTCTCTTTTGCAGTCTTGCCTTCCTCTTCACTGCAGCTTCTTCCAGAACAAGTTTCATAGGACTCTCTGTTAAAATTGCAGAATGCTGCTTCTTACGACCTCCTTGAACTTGTTTCCTAGGTTGTGGAAGTGGTGAGAGATGATCGAAGGTGGCAGGACCTGTCAGGCACTGGTCTGTGCACTTCTGACAATCAATAGCGGAGGCAAGGTGCACTTGAGAACTTCCTTCAGCGTTACTATCTAGATATTGTGAATTATTTATATTTATTTAGTGTAGCTGCTGAATTCCAATTTAATCATAATTTTTCTTACCTCCATTTGATGCTTTTGGTTGGATGTTAATGGCTACATCTGACGTTCTTGGTTGTGGTACGTTCGACAACTTTGATGTATATGATACTTTTCGCTGGCTTTTGGTGTTTACACCTGACGTGCCTGGTTGTGGTTCATTTGAAACCCTTTCTGCTCGTGATGGTCCAAGTTCAGGTTGTTGGCTTCCTACACTTGGAGGTCTCGGTCTTTCAGTTTTCTGACAATCAATGTTGTCAACGTCTGTGTTGAAATCAAATTCATTAAATTTATCCGGGTTGAAAGGATAAATTCCTGCCACTGAAAACCCAGATATCGCCTTTTCTAAAGACGCCACTTTCAGGTATGCGTTTTTAAATATCTCCGCCATATCATACATTGAAATTTTTTGATATGCATGATTTCGTAAGAATAAGCTACATTCTTTATTGTAGGAAATTTTCAGAGGCCCATAAAACGTAAGATCGAGTGGTTGCAATTTATGAGACGTGTGGGGCGGTATTGTAACCATAAGAATACCATTAGTCTTACAAAATTCGTAAGATTTTAACGATATGTGGCTAGAGTGGTTATCCAGTACTAAAAGAACTGGGTTGTCTATCGAAGTGTTAACATTTATTCTGAAGTGTTCAAGCCAGTCGAGAAACAATTCCTCGTTGATCCACCCGTTCTTTGAGCAGGTATATTTTGCCTCAGTTATGCCACCTTTTTCAAGTAGAGTTGTCATTCGTTTTCGTGGGTAAATGAAAAAAGGTGGGACATATATTCCTGAAACGCTAAAAGAACAGATAACTGTTACGGTTCGACCGCGCTCACCAGAAGTTGCAGCACCAAGCTGTTTCGTACCTTTTGAAGCTAAAACTCGAGGAGGTTTTTGCACATTGGTGATTCCTGTTTCGTCTATATTAAAAATTCGATTATTTGGTAAGGAATATTTATCTTGGATTGTAGCAATATTGTCGTAAAATATTTTTAGCTCTGTCGGATTAAAAGCGGTTATTCTGCTTATACTTGTACTCTCGGGCCTACGCAAACTAATTTCAGGATTTCGTCTTAAGAATAAACGAAACCAATCGGGACCAGCTAGTCCAGTATTTTTGTTAAATTTATTTTTTATATTATTTGCTTCTGCGAAGCTGAGAGCCAATCTTCGAACATCTCGAGGAGTTAGCCCGTAAAAGAGTCTGGAAAGTGTAATTAAGTGAATGGCCAACTCTTTCTCAACTGTCATTGTGAAGGTGGGTTTTTTTCCCATGCGAGGTTCGACAACAGAATCTTCTTTCAATTTATCCCGCAATGTAGATTCAGGAATTCCATGCCTTCTGGCGGCACCTCTTATTGTACTTCCTTCTTTCACGCTTTTAATAGCCAATTTTAAATCTTCAATGCTCCAAGCACATTTGGTGGAGATCCTCTTGTAACTTCGAGGCATCTGTAGAACGTAGGTATTTTAAATTTTGAACAATTCTCAAACATTCTTATCCGGGGTAATTCCGCGCACTGCGTAGTATTACCCCATACACAATGCGCGTAATAACCCCAAAAGCAAAGCAATTATTAAAATTATAAAACAAAAAAACCAACAAGGCTCAAGAAAATACCATACCTTTGTCTTTTTAGCAGCCACTACGTTGTTCAATATTAACACAAATCCAACTTATATGGTTGTACCGTTTACACAAAATAACGTTTTATAATTTCACTTAAAACTCCAAGCCCGACTACAAAAAACTTGATTGTACCACAGCTGTCAACAGACTGAAGCTACCATAGACAAATGTTCGTGCCTTAACTGCGCGAGCAACGGTCTTGCCTTCTGCCCGTGTTGACTAGTCAGAACATGTCGCAAAGACTTCAAGGGAGTATGCGCGGTATTACCCACTGCGCGGAAATACCCAACCTTCTCCTAAACTGAATTCCAGAGAAAACCAAAATATAAGCAATAAAATTGGCCATGTCAGTTTTCTGAAATTTAGTTTGGTTGAAAAAATTCAGAGAGCTTTCCGACTTTGCAGTTTACTGAAATATTTCAGTATGCTGAATTTTTACAGTTTTCAGTGATTTATGAATGCTGTCACATTTTACGGTTTTTGAAATGTTTGCTGAATTGTCAGTGCCGCGACACAAGGTTTTATGAAAATGCTCAGACCTTAGAATTATAGCAATATACAGGGTGTCCCGTAAGTCGACGTCAAGTCGGAACCGGCTGATAGACCAAATCGTAACAGTTACCAGAAAAATATAAAAAAAATCTAAGTCATGTATTTTTCAAATTATAGGCATTTCTTTTGTTTTCGAGAAAATGTACACCTTGTAATGGTTTTTTAGCTCCTGTTGCTACAAATCTTTACTTTTTTTCAATTTTATTTTTCTTATGTAATCCCGAATAGTGCTTATGTAACCTGTTGCTTTAAGTTCTAAGCCAACTGCTCCAGCTTGGAAGAAAATGTCACATTTTGCCGAACCAATAATATAAAATTAATAATTCGTTGAACTTTAACTGACTGTACTGAAAAAAAAATGTACTGCGCCAGTCTGGCAAGTAACTTTAAAAGTTGACGCATTTAATAAGGATTCTAAAATGGTACAACACTTGCTACATTATTTCTTAGATTACCTACTAAAATTGATTCTAGTGTATCCAAGGCTTGCCTTAAGATCATAACTTTATGATTTTAGTTTGAGTGAGACGGAGAGTCATTACATGAAGTGTGAGTGAGACAGATAGTGACGCTTTCATGTTAGAGATGTTAACTTTTTGTTAAATTTAGGACAAATTTTCCTTAAGTTTAAAGTTAAACACCAATTATTTGGATGCTAAGATTTATTATTTACAAAAGATGGTCAAACTACCTTCCTTATCAGACGGGCAAATCTTCCGTTGTTGACAAATTCAACTGCTTCCGTAATTCTAGTGCTCATGTTTTTGTAATATTCGGTGAGCTATACTTTTGGGCACTCCTGTATTTTCCTGGATTACACGTACCGAATTACTTGGGTCTTCTTCAACTGCTTGAAGTACGACGTCCTCGTAAGGTAAGGAACTTCTTCCTTCACAATGTACTTGGTTTGGAAGTCGGCCCTCTGTGGAGAATAGAGGGTGCACATTTATAAAAACTCTATGATCTGGAGAACGATCAGCATTTGGGTATCTCTCGCGATACAGTCTTGCCGCAGCACTAGCATTGCCTCTGCATTACCCATACAAGAAGTGCATGTCGGCATATTCCTGTGTGGTGTATAAAGCATGGTGGCACTACTCAATCACACTATAGTACAGAAAAAATCAAAGCTTGTCGTAAAGAGATCGAAACTGTCCAAATCCAATTACAAGCAAACAAGTCCAATAAACGAAGCAAAAAGTCGAAAGTACGAAATAACATTTTCTTCAAAGCTGGAGCAGTTGGCTTAGAATTTAAAGCAACATGTTCCATAAGCACTATAAGTCACTATCTCTCTACGCACACATCACGTAATGACTCTCCGTCTCACTCAAACTAAAATCATAAAGCTATGATCTTAAGGCAAGCTTTGGGTACACTAGAATCAATTTTAGTAGGTGAAAAGAAATTTTTCGAAACTGGGTTTCTTGAAGAAAAAATTTTTTTTCCCGTAATCTAAGAAATAATGTAGCAAGTGTTGTACCATTTTAGAATCCTTATTAAATGCGTCAACTTTTAAAGTTACTTGCCAGACTGGCGTAGTATATTTTTTTTTAGTACAGTCAGTTAAAGTTCAACGAATTATTAATTTTATATTGTTGGTTCGGCAAAATGTGACATTTTCTTCCAAGTTGGAGCAGTTGGCTTAGAACTTAAAGCAACAGGTTACATAAGCACTATTCGGGATTACATATGAAAAATAAAATTGAAAAAAAGTAAAGATTTGTAGCAACAGGAGCTAAAAAACTATCACAAGGTGTACATTTACTCGAAAACAAAAGAAATGCCTATAATTTGAAAAATACATGACTTAGATTTTTTTTTTATATTTTTCTGGTAACTGTTACGATTTGGTCTATCACCCGGTTCCGGCTTGACGTCAACTTACGGCTCACTCTGTATATATATATATATATTTGTATATACATATATTCTAAGTTCGAGACGGAGAAATTCATTTCGGATAAAGAAGAAGGGAGTGTTCGTGGAACGTAAAATATATGCGTCTATTGGGGCCGTATTCACCAAGCCATTTAATTGAAATTTGATTTAATTTCTATTTTAGTACTCCCGTTAGAGAGGGTTAGGGTACACTTAAAATTAAATTAAAATTTGTTTTGGGTTATTTTATGTTATAATAATGCATATATAACTTTAATTTTAATTTAAATGGTCCCCAACCCTTTTTTATAGGAGTACTAAAATAAAAATTAAATTAAATTTCAATTAAATGGCTTGGTGAATATGGCCCTTAATCACTTAATCTTAAAGAGTCAATTTTTACTAGCAATAACAAAATAAATTTTTCGACTAATAACACTAAGTAGGTCTTCCACTCAATGAAAACTTCTGCGATCAGTTTTGAGATTCAGTAAAACTGTGTCATTCCATATTGAAACTGAATTTACGGAAAATGTGACATCAGCCTTACCGACTCGTTTACCAGAAGGCACCTTTAATAATAGTATCTCAGAGCCCCCCTCCACTACTAGAGGTTAATTCTATGTATATATTTATTTGAAATATAGATATATTTTTGACCAACTATTTTCAAATATTAATATAGGTTTCTCGGCTCTCATTTACTTTCTGCCTGCCATGGTTATAAGAAACATGAAGTAGGACATAGATGTGCTCATCGCCTGTAAAATATTAAAATTTTTTTTTCAACGGTAGGTATTTATAAAAATTTACAAAACAAACCCTTTCAATACTTATTAGTGACAATTTCATAAAATTGAGTCCTGTAAGCTCAACTGGCTTTTGAGACCGAAATATAGCAAAGCTTACATCCTTCATTAAAGCTGAGTTCATTTTTTTAGTTCCCATTGGAAGTAAATCTTCCCAATTGGACATAAAGTACATGTTGCTCAATTTATCGCTCTAATAAATGAAAAGTAAATTTAAATTACCAATTCTGTTTTTGTTTTTTTGTATCTACCGCATTTGAAAGTTTTTGTCCACTGTTACCCAAAACAAAAAGCTCAATGCCTGTAGACAGAAGCCAGGTTATATACTGTATTGTGCCGGTATTGACACCAAACTGGTAATTCCCGAAAAGAAAAAGAAAAAGCTTAAAAATTTTAATACATGAAGAAACAAAAAATAATAATACAGTTGCAAGCTGAAATGCAATCACGCACAACAAGAAGGTGTCTACGGTGATAATGATAAAAAGTGTTATTGTGTAAAAATGTTCCAGATCCTTTGCAAATCTGTAAAAAAAGACATGTAATATTGTATGTATAGTATATGTAATATTGTATGTATAGTATATGCTATGCTACTTACTCATCCAATTCCTGATGATTTTTCACAATATTTGTAAAGCCATTTACAAAATTCTTATAAATTTTGTGTTCCATTGACACATCTGGTTGGCTTTCACTATCGCTGTTTGTTGCAGCAGATACAGAAGTCGAAAATAGAGATTTCAGTTTGGAGTGGAGCATTTCGTATCTGGATGCACAGTGGCATAACATAACAGAAATAATATAATCCTCGGAAATCATTAGGCTTACACATGATATTCCAACCCAAAAAGTATAGAGAGTTGTGATACCATAGGCTATTGGATCTTGTGCATCATACAAGAATCTCATTCTGTATAAATACGGTTTATTTCTGGAGTGTGGATCCAATAAGACTGATATTATCGGACCACATAATATTATAGTTGCTGGAGTTATATAGCTGTAGTTTAAAATTATTGTTGGAATTAAATCCTTTCGAAGTTTCTTCTCCTGCTGTTCATCTTCTTCTCTGCAATAATCGGTAGGATATATATATATATATTTTTTTTTTTTTAAAGTATTAGTGTATGTAGGTAGAACTGTAGTATTGTAATCCGAAATTACCTCCGTAGAAAAATTTTTCTGTAGAATTTATCTAAAACTTTCCGCATAGTATTTGATCGTAGATTGAGCATAATAACTCGAATAAGAAATTCTACTCCAGCAAGTGTTGTACAAAGACATTCGGTCACCAAAGATATATCACTTTTATTCTCAAAAATGAAGCAAAATTCAGCATAAACTGTTATAATGAAAGATACCAAGAGCACAGAAAAAATTAACTTTTTGCCAACTACATAAATTCGATGGGCACCATATTTTACAGGCCAACAACAACTGATTTTGTACATAAATAATTGCCACGGTAATTTCAATTTTTCGCCGTTTCCTAATGTTGGTTGAAACATTTCCTTATAAGCTCTAAGTAGAACGATTTTTAAAGGAACACAATATTGTAAGGACTTTTCTCACATTAAATTCAGTTGCTTCCTTTTTATACTATATATAAGTGCTAGAGGAATCGAGTTTTTAATTGTGGTAAAGGATTGAATTAGTGATTATTTATTAAAATGGTGTACATTTTGAAGTTCGACCCCAATTATGAATATTTGACTCCAATTATAAAAGGGACGGTACATTCTTCTTTTAAAAATGGCTATGTATTAATGGCGTTGGCAAGAATTTGTTATATGGGTGCAGAACCTTCCAGATTCTAATTCAAAACAGGTAGGTAATTTTTCAATGTAAAATTTTACTGCATACCTGAGAAACACGAGTCTAAAAAATCTACCTCTGACGCACAAATTTTATTGTATGCGCTGACAAATTCCCTGTTGATTTTAACGTAATATAAAATCGGAAAAAAAGTTATAATTGGAACAATATTAGCGATATTCTAGATGAATATAGTCTCCTCCTTCCCCCCACCCCCAGACAAATTTTTAGAATCTATTTTGCATTTGAAGAACCCTCCCTAGTGTGCTTTCACTGGGTTAGGTAAAAGAGCCCTCACTTCCATTTAATGGAATCATAAGGGTTTAGTTGTACATAATCTATCTATCAAACATGAGGTCATAGGCTCTCCAATGGTTTGCATTTTGACAATTATCTTCGGAAACTGCTCTGGCTTCACCTAGCTAGCTCTCAAGTTGAAAAAATGTACCCAAGTCAATGGAAAAACTAAGGAAAACTAAAACATATCATAGCTTAACACTTACTTAATTATGCGCCATTGGAATCATTATAACTTTGTCTGGAATACATAATTCACAAAAACTTCATGAGAGCTGGCATCTGGTTTAGTGATTAGACATCTTTTAGAGTTATCAGCAATATTATTCCTGACGATAATTCAGCGGACACCTTCACCAAAAATTTCCAGCACCTGCAAACAAACGACTTCGTCTGAAGTTATTTGGTTTGCGTAAAATTTTCGTCCTTATTTTGGCATACATGGCTTATGTAAGATAGTGCATGTATGTTGAGCGGATAGATATATGGGGCAGTCCAGAGGCAAAGTTTAATCGAACTTTCAGAATCAACGACTATTTTGTTCCAAAACTCTTTTTCGCTTTACCGTATATAAACCGTCACCAGTCATATGTATACACACGACTTTCATCTGGTTTCAATCCAAATTCAATTCCAATTTATTTACAAACATCACCATTAACTTCATTTACTCTATCATTTAGCTGTTGATATTCATTACAAAAGCTGCGAACTTGATCTTTCACTTCATTGTGTTGGCTTCTATAATCTAGATATGATGTTTATGTATTCAATGTATATAAGTTGCTGCTAAGCCCCAATATTTTCACTTCGGTTAGAGAGAAATTAAAGTTGTGTGCACTATCGTTGCATGCTGCTCCTTAAATATATGTAATTTCATAAGAATTTTTATTGCTGAGATAACAGTTGATGCCATTATGTAGCGATAAAATTACTAATATTGCTGTGCTTGGAATTTTGATGTTGGATCTTATCGCACATTTTGTTTATAGGTTGAAGTAACAGAAGTAACAATTACCGACGGACGACGGAGATCTTCAGTTTAGTCAAACTTACGATTGAAGAGGGTCTAGTCGAAGAAATTGTTTTTGGTCTTTATCAATTCAGGAAGATGGCTCTAAAGCTATTCAAATGCTACGTTTGCAGCAGCTTACCGGAAAGCGATGTGTTTATTTGTACCAACAAACATATTCACTGTGTCCACTGTGCAAAAGAATCGAAGAATTTGTGCCGAGTATTTATTTAACATTTTTTTGTTATTTATGTTTTGTTTTTAACTAAACACGATTTTTTTTCTAGTGTAAATCTCGATTAAAGCCATCTAGCAATCTACTCGAAGTCGCTTTGTTGAATGTGAGTGTTAATTGTGATTACAAAGAAGCGGGATGCGTCTGGAAATGTGAAGTCCAAGAAATGCAAGACCATTTGAAAGAATGCAAGTATCGTCCGGACGTCTGCCTTGGAAATAAGCTAAATTTGTGGCAGTAAGTATCAACATGTAATCTAACTGTATATTGAGTTTAGATTTCGTAATTGTTTTGAATGCTCTTCCATAAACAAACTCTTATTTGCTCTTCGATGTGAGACTTTTATTTATTGAATTTAAGATCTTATAGAACAACTAAGTAAAGGGGACGTGAGATGTAGGTTATGAGCAACTTCGTACTTAAACCTCGAGGGCTCATTATTGTGCTGATTTGAAAAGCAAAGCAAGCCCGCTTGGGAAGTTCACTAAGTGTCTGATTCGTGCTCTCTTATCACTGATGAAGCAATGTTGTGTTTTTTTGTAAGTTTCTAAGAGTTACTGTCTTTAGTTTTGGTTATGCATTCATGCTTACTTCAACTTCTAAGGAGCTTCGTTTTTTACACTATCGAATCAAAATTGACCCGGTGCTCAATTAAGAACGCAAAATTGTACAGGAAATGTTTTATTATTGCATTTTTCAATATAAAGTAAAGTAAGTTTATATTTTTCTTTATTTATACATACAGGATAGAGTGGCGGCCATCGGGAAAAACTTGTAATCAATTACACTTAGACCATCGATGGTTCATTGCGATATTTATACACATAACAATTCATACACTTATAATCTGCATTATAATGATCTGTAATATAAAAGCTTTGATGTTGGTTTCCCTATCCAATGATGATGGACAAAATTTGCAATTTGAGCGCTTTTATCCTTTGAAATTGCTGTGTGATTTTGCGGAAGTTGCAGGTGTCACTGTTTTAGCTTATAGAACTATTTCAATTGATGTTTGTCTTCTAGAAATTCGGAACTGTCTAGATATTTCTTGATCAACAAGTTTCTCCCTAACCCTTCCAAAATTAACATATTCAACAACTTGTTATCAGATATATAATATTATACCTGAGCAATGTTATATATTTGCACACACAGATAGAAGTAATGGACAATTTTTCAGAAGGAAAGGTCCTAATTTTTACATAGTTCCAACCATTGCTACTTTTTTCTTTGTAACTCCAATGCGAGACAATATGATGAGGAAAAAAATGGTCCCAAGTAACATATTTTCCGGTCTGGTGTTCCAATTTTTCCCTAAATATTGTTGTAATATTGAGTTTTGTTGCAGCATAAAGCCCATATCTTTATTCCATATTTATTTGGTTTCGATTTTGAGGGTACATATTGATGAAATTGGACTTTTGAATGCCAGTAGCTGATATCAATTGTAACATTCTCTGTGGGACTATCAACTAGAGGGAGATTAAAAGTCTTTCTTATCCCACTAAGTCTGTATAGGTGCAAATTTATTATAATTTTCTCAGTCTATACCTCACAGACATTACTGCTTGAAATATCGGGTGACCTCTTTCTCCATAATGCTATAAGCTATGGACATTTTCATTGCGAAATTAATAAACTCTTAGAAGAAAAATTCATTCCGTATGAAAATTGTGGTCATATTTTTGGGCAAATAAAAAAAAATATTTACGAGATATAATAATCGAATGTGAGCTTGAAGAAGGATTACATATATTCAAATTCTCAACATTAATGTTTAGGCCCTCCAAATTGGTTAACGGTAGAATAATTTGAGATATAGCTTCATTTAAAAAAAGTTAAAACGAATATAAAATGGTATAGGCCCTGGTAAGGGTATATAGGGGTGAGATTGGCTTTAGCTTCAAGAATTTGCTGCTCTTATTACGTTTGGTTGTGATGACCAATGAATTTTTCTATTTCTCGATCATAACTCTTCCTCAAACGTTTCCTGTTTGGACCACTTCCCGTTCTTCTTTTGGTTCGTCATCGTTTAGCTTCCCTTCATTACTTTCAAATTCCTATTCTACTGAATCATGATATGAAAACTTGCTGTCATCATTGTCAGAAAAAATCCAGAGTCTTCCCAAGTAAATTGCGATAGTAGTTTTTAGTCTAAACGATATTAGGGTGCAAAGTATTTCCATATTTTAAAGCTATAGTGGTATTATGATAATTCTAGTTCACAAAATCTTTTCTGGAGGTACTGGTGTTTCTTTTAATAGTGAAAGTAAGTTCGTTTTGTAATAAGTGTTGCAAAACCGTAACCTCCACACAATACACACAACTTGAATATGTATTATGGTCAACAACAGCACAAAATACACAAAATGCTTTAATTTACTGCAGGCGTTTTGTTATAAAAGTATCTTTGATTTTGTTCAAACAGTATAGTTTTTATAAATGTGTTTTAAAATAAAACTATAGGTGTTTTTCTATTTCGGTCGGTAAGACGGTCTACTTGTATATGTAAATAAGAATGTGAGAACTGCTACTTAATGGCTTGTATTACTATATTCCATTGGTTACACCAAAACCTCCAGGATACTTTCTAAGTCATATTAATAACCGTTATCTCATGTTAATAACCGATAAAAATTTATGCCGTCCTATTGTTTAAATTACTTTAAATTTGTTCGATTTCCAAAGGTGGTCAGATCACCTCTATATGCCTTAAGTAATGATTCCTAAGCCGACTCCAGACGATGCGCACATTTGCCACACATTCGAAGTTTTAGTCAAATATGACATCATGTAGATGGCAGCTCGCAATCTACAGAAATACGTCCAACGACAAATATGTGTCAAGTGTAGGGAAACATCACATCGTCTGGATGAATAATACAGACGATACACCGGATTCGCGTTGACTTATTAAATGTGCGGCATATTAGCGGACATATCAAATCGTCTGGATGGTTATACAAATTCATGTACGCTAGTGCGATCAAGTTCGCTTATAAGGCGAACCTTTCACACATCGACGTCACATTATACCAAGAAATAACTGTATTTTTGCACGTTTTTTCACAAACTTCCAGATAGAGCTCGGAAACTTTCAGCATTTATGTATTTCCGATGCCAATGCAATATTCAATTGTTTGCAAAATGATTTGTTTGAGAGTAATATTTTATATAAATAAAAAAAAAACAATTTGGCGAAAAGGGGTAGTGCTCATGTGGAACCCGCAGCACCAGGAACATAAAAATAAGCTGTGAGTAAATGATGCATGGAATATATTCGCAAGAGATTTTCGAAAGACGTTACTATTGCCGCATTAAAAACGAAAAACCATTGTTTGATGTCAACTTATAGAAACTTGCATCCAAAAGTAGTACAATCACATAAATCAGGCGCGGGTGTTGTGGTTGCATACAAACCGTCATGGTTTTGCTATAATGCCATAAATAGTTTTTGGAAAGATATTTATTATATAAGATATTCATAAATCAAAATAACCTTTAATATTATATTTGAGTGTCCAACTCATTTGTCTCTACCAGAATTATTTCTGTGCGTTACAAACTGAATGACAAACTTAGTATAATCTATGATTTCATATAGGGTATAATAAGTAAAACCAAAGAATATATAACTTAACAAGAAGCTTCATCTGGCCTCTAAAAATGCACAGGTTGTATGCTTAATTGTTGATGCGGTCGGGAGGTAACAGACGGAAAGAATCAAAGATTTGAGACTGAGAATATTGCTCTGTTCTCTCTGTCTCCGCCACCCCATAGCATGTACATGTACAGACGCCGATGCCATAGTTTCATGTTTCATTTTGCTGCCTGACTGCTTGTCGGCAAAGTTAACCTAATGACAAGTTAAGAAGCTGTAGAGCAAAATTGGAAAATTTCTGGTGTTTTTTTAGAATGAAACAAGTAATTTCATATACTTTCGTTTTTTGCATTAATGGGGGAAAAGAACTTGGCTATGCACTATTGTAGTGCTACTGAGACAACGACTTAAAAACAAAAATCGAGAGAACGTAGGATTACCCGAACGACAAAATCTTTTTAAATCCCTCAAAATCCTTTCAAGCTATTCATAATAATATACATCAGATCATACTACCTCCCATTTTTAAGAAAAAGATAAATTTCGCTTTGGCCCAGATGCTGAAAGGAGATGTAAAGTTCCTCTCAAATAATATTCTCATTTTTCCCGAAAATATCAAAGAATCCAACATGAGTTCTCCCACTTAATCTCCTAATAGCAAAACGAATGTAAACAGAAACACGTGCTGTTCAAATATCATAGGATTACAGCAACAACATGTTTCCTTTTACAGCAACAACATGTGACCAAAACATTGTCAATATTTTATGAAAACCGGTCATTAGGTTAACTTTGGCTTAGACTAGCCACCGCGGTGAATGGCGGATCGTTAAAAAGCATAGAATATTCGTACAATTTGTGAGAGCGGATCGTAATATCACCACAGCACAGGTGACTGGGTGGTGGTGAGTCAAAAAGCAGATAGTTTTCGTAAAGTTTGTAAAAGCGGATCGTAGTAATACGACTCGCCATATAAAACTTTTAAATATACGAGATGCGTATTCTTTCTGTTAGATGCTCTTTGGTAAAACTTTATTTTTCTTTGATAAAACTTTATTCACTTTTAATTGACTATGAAAATTAAAAGAGTCTTTTCAACCAGTTACTAGCCAGTTGATATAGTAAAAAGCCAAATTGGCTTCTCATATTTGTTGGAAAAAATAACTTTGAAGTCTGCTATTTTCGGTTAGAAAAAATAAAAAGCGAAGCTGCATTTATTATTATTATTATTTATTATTATTCTCTTTATTGTACAACCTTAAAATAAGCCTAATACAATAAAGGTAGTTAGGCTCACAGCTACTAGGCCATCTGGGCTCTGTTAGTCCTATGGTCTGGTGGTTCCTATTCTTCTATTATTTCTTAATATTGATTTTTTTTTGCATTATTTCTAATGTAGCAATTATACTATTTTATTGTTTTTTTTTCCTTAAAGATTAGAGAAACTCATTTCTTTTACAAAATTTTACCTATTATTAAACAACTAGAGAAATTAGTTTTTTTTTTTAATTACTAAATTTTACCTATTATAATTACAAGATGTTTATGTATGTCTATACTTATTTTAACTAGCTTCCTATAATAAGTACCTTTTACAGTTTTTGTTTTTTGTTTTATTTTTTTATTTTTTTTATACCTCATCTCTTCTTCTCCCTTACCTGGGGGTTGTCTTATATGTATCTTTTCCTTTCTGTGTAGTATTCCACTCTCTTCCCCTCTTTTTTTTCCGTTCATGTTTTTTTTGTTCGCGGTGGTTGTATTGTTTGTCGCTGGTGGCGTTGGTATGTGCGTCTGTCGTTGACTGCCCTCAACAACCAAAATTGGACCACGGTTTCATAAACAACCGCTCTAATAGAAACCACAAGAGCAATCCAATTATAAAGAAGAAAAAAACTTCCAAAAAACAGAAGGTTCTGCCGACTGTGGGATTTAACCCGCCGAATTCGCCAACTCCTGATACACAGGGTTCTCCTTTGGCTGGTGGGGCCGTATGCAGCGCTTTGAGCCAATGCGTGGATGATACCACTCCAGCTCCTGCTTCTGAATCCACAGTAACACATAATATTAATTCTGTATCCACATTAAGAAATGGTATTGGTACCTCTTTGAGGACAGTACCAAGACCTTCAAATGTTTTCGTCACTAGGTTCTCTCCTGAAACGGCGTGTGACGACATATTGAGGTATCTCGAATCCAAAAGCATTGCAACAGAGGGTGTTTCTTGCCGCAAAATTAGTAAATCCTCCAAACCGGTTGCATCCTTCGTCTTAACTGTTTCAGCAGATGTGCAGGATAAGTTATTAGATCCCTTATTTTGGCCCTCTGGCGCTTTTACTAAATTATTTGTACCTTCTGGGCGCCAACCAGAAATACAGCTAAAATAAGCAATATTATTCCAAAAAACTGAAGTCGCTTTCCCTTTACTATCAAAATGTAAGGGGGATTCGGGCAAAAACTGCACATATCTTCAAATCCTCTGTTGCAACTTGTTTTGATATTGTTGCTTTCACTAAAACTTGGCTGCACCATGGCTTTCGTGATGCCGAAATTTTAGACAATTCTTACCAGGTTTTTAGAAAAGACAGACATACTGATTCTGAAGCTCGTGGCGGTGGCGTACTTCTCGCATGTAAGAACCATTTTAATTGCAGTCAAATTGTGGTTCCCAGTTTTTCCAACACTTTTGACACTGAACTTATAGTTCTTATGCTGTCTCTTTTAAAACACGACTTATACATACTATGTTGCTATATTCCTCCAGACTACATAAACATTGTTGATGACAAAGGTCAAAATATTTACGACTTACTAACTTCAACATCTAATTTTATTCATGACATGATGCAACCTCTTGACGAATTTCTACTTATTGCTGATTTTAACTTACCCAATATACATTGGGTACTAAATGAAGATGACGATGACTATCTTCCTCTTAATAACTTATCAACAAGGGAATCACTATTCCTAGACACTATCTCATCTCTTGGTCTCAGCCAAATCAGTAATGTAAAGAATGACATGGGTAGGCAGTTGGACTTGGTTTTCTCTACTGACACGGGTAACTTGTTAGTCGAACCTAGCCCAGTTTTAATATCTAATTTTGACAAATATCATCCCCCTCTACTAATTACATATTGCTTTGATACCGAAAACATTACAAATTGTGACGAAACTCAATACTTCTTCAATTTTAGAAAGGCAAACTTTTCGGAACTCTCCAGTAGCCTTACCTCTATTGATTTCAACACATTACTGTCTAGCAATAATGTTGACGAAGACATTTCTAAATTTTACGTAATTCTTTTCAATTTATTTTCATCTCATGTTCCCCGCGAGCGACAGCGGTTCTCTAAAACATCTCCGCCTTGGTTCAATAAAGAACTGAAACGTCTTAAAAATAGAAAGAATAAATTGTGGAAAAGTTATATTAGGGACAAAGACATTATAAGTCATAACAACTTCCTCACATCCTATAATGAGTTCAAAGAACTTTCCTCTTCACTTTATGATGAGTATATCCAAAGCATGCGTGCGAAATTATTTAGTGACCCACGTATCTTTTTCATGTTTATTAATATGAAGAAAAAAACTGACAACTATCCCAGTACCATGAGATATAAGGATTGTGCTAGTGATGATTCGTCTGAAATTTGCAATATGTTTGCTTCTTTTTTCGACCATGCTTTTTCGTCGTCAAATTTCCATCCTAGACATAACAATTTTAGTCATATGAACGATTCTCATATCGGTTCATTCACTATTCCTACAATTACACAAGAGGATATACTCAATCATATTAATGGGCTTTCAAATGACTTTGCAACGGGTCCTGATGGGATCCCTCCAGCCTTCTTTAAGTCGTGCTGCCTTGCCCTGGCAACGCCGCTTAAAATAATATTTCAAAAATCGTTCGATTGTAGTTGTTTCCCGCAGCTATGGAAAAACTCTTTCATCATACCTATTCACAAAAAAGGTAGTAAAAGTGAAATTTCTAACTATAGGCCTATTGTAAAATTATCTTGTATGCCCAAATTATTCGAATCTATCATTCACTCTCAGCTATCAGTTTCATGTAAGAATTTGCTCTCTTTAAACCAACATGGGTTTATTTCGGGCAGATCTACAACCACTAACTTGTTGGAATTTGTCTCGGAGACCATTCGCGGGTTTGCAAAAGGCTACCAAACGGATTGTATTTATACAGACTTTAGTAAAGCCTTCGACAAGTTATCTCACTCCGTGATACTCTTTAAAATGGAAAAGTATGGGTTTCCCCCAACATTTCTAAAATGGACAGAGTCTTATTTAGATAACAGAACATATCAAATCTTATTTCGCCATTCCATCTCTAGAGTCTTGAAGGCTTCGTCTGGCGTACCTCAAGGGAGTCACTTGGGCCCATTGTTCTTTATTCTGTCTATTGACGACATTGTCTCTGTGGTAAGGTACTGTAAGGTCTTGATTTATGCTGACGATGTTAAGCTTTTCGCTCAAATTAAATCTGTTCACGATTGTGAACAGGTACAGGGTGACCTTCAAAAATTTTACAATTGGTGCGAGAGCAATAATTTGGTACTCAATATCGACAAATGTGAAGTTATGACTTTCCATAGGAATCAGACACCAATCACTTATGGTTATGAGTTCTCTGATTCCTCGATTCGCCGTGTGGACTCTGTCTGTGACTTGGGTGTCAAATGTGACCACAGATTGGATTTTATCTCCCATATAAACTATATGGTATCAAAGAGTAGCTCTATGCTGGGTTTTATAAAACGTTGGTCCCGAGAGTTTTCAAATCCTACCATAACATTGCATTTATACACTTGCTTTGTAAGACCACTTCTTGAATACGCTAGCCAGGTCTGGTCTCCATTTTACGGTACACACATCGACCGCATCGAGTCTGTTCAGAGAAACTTTACGATTTGCTCTCAGACACCTACCCTGGAATAATTCATTAATTCTTCCACATTATGAGGATCGCTTGAAGCTTTTGAATATGCACTCGCTTCAAAAACGTCGCATGGTTGCCGATGTAACGTTTGTGCATCAACTAATAAACGCGAATGTTGATTCTCCGCTGTTACTTAGTAAAATCTCTTTCCGCGATAGTGGACGTAATTTGAGAAGACTACCTATGTTGCATGTTAACTCCGCAAGATCCAACTTTTGCATGTACGAACCCATTAATCGCATGTGCATTACTGTTAATACTAAGGCTGAGCATTTTGTCGTTGACGTTTCTAAGCATGTTCTAAAAAAACGTCTATATGATACTTAGTTCTCTGTTTCTATGTCACATTTCATATCATTTCATCCGGTGTTTGGTTTATGTTTAGTTTAACATACTAATACTAAAACCGACTAAGTGATGAAACGCATGTATTGTTGACCGTTTATTTATTAAACGTGTCCATGCAGCGAGCTTGTGTTAAGCTGGTTCTGATAGTCAATATAGTCTAGTCGTTAGTCCGTTGGAAGTTAGTAGTTGCTTGAGTGCGGGGATTAGTGCATTCGTATCCTCTCTGGTGTATTTCAGGAAGTCCGTTGGTCTTGTCGTGATTCCTCGTTCGTTAAGTAGTCTCGTTAGCTCCCCGCACTTGAAAAAGATGTGATATGCTGTGAATGGTGGTGCTCCGTCGCAGTGGTTGCAGGTTGGGCCCTGCTGCCTTTTAAAAATATGCTCTTTGATGGCTAGGAAATGTCCCAATCTGACTCTGGCCATTTCTATCATCGAGCGGCTGAGGAATTCGTTCATTTCAGGTTAGTGGATCGTTTTGTGGTCTCACCAGGAAGTCGTGGGAGCCATTCCAGGAGAGTTTCCCGCAGGCTTCTCATAGGTATTTGCAGTGCATTACTGCCGCTTTGTATGCCGGCGGATAGATGGTAGGTTGTTCATTTGCGGCTGTGCTTTTAGCCAGGCAGTCCGCCCTTTCGTTGCCGGGAATGCCTACATGGCCCGGACACCACGCGATCCAGATCATATCGTATGGATGGTATTTCTGATGTTATGGGCTAGTGCGTTCTTGTTAGATAGATTCTGGATCGCTTTGATAGTCGACAGGCTATCAGAGAAGATTGCTGTGGTGCCCTTTTGGGTGGCTGCCCTCTTGGTACCATCCCAGATGGCCGTGTAGACCATGCAGGGAATTTGTGACAGATCTGCGTCTGTCCATTGGCGTTCTCGGCAATGACTGCCATGGCTACAGCGTTCTCGGATTTGAAGGCGTCTGTGTAGATCACCGTGTTTGCGTTGATGCCATCACAGAGTTCTTTATGTAGTCTAGTTTTGCAGTGATTGTCAAGGTCATAGTACTGTTGTTCGTTCGTAATGATTTTATTTGTCTTGATCCTCCAGGGAGGGAGAAGCAGAGTGGGGTTTGAGGAGTTAGGGTTGAGTGGGATTATTTTCAGGGATGAGGGGGCATCTTCTACCGATCGGTGTAAGTCCGACCTTGTGCGTGTAGCACGGTGTCGGTGGGTGGACATGATATCCACAATCAGATCATGTTGAGGATTGTGGAGGTTTTTGAAGAGGAGGCTTGTTTCAAGGTGGTCTCTTCTTGACGAAAAGGTAGGGAGGCCCGCCTCTATAAGAAGGCTGTTGATTGATGTTGTGCGTAGAGCACCAATGGCCGTTCTGGCGGAGACTTTTAATGTCTTCTGCACTTTACATGTATTTCGTTTTGTAGAGAAACCGTAGATTGCGATCGCATATTCTATCCTACCCATGATAAGCTGTCTTACTATCAAGGAGGCGGTTTGAAGCGAGGGGCCCAAATTTCTCCTGCAAATGACTCTGAGAAGGTTGTTCCTTCTGTTGACGTTCTCTACGATCGAGTTGGTATGTTTGCTCCAGTCCAGAGTCTTGGAGATGTGCAGACCCAGGATCTTGATCTCATTTTGTAGAGGGTTTGAAGTTGTGTCATAGTGGATTTGAGTTTCGTGGCAACTCCGTCTTTTGCAGATGTGCAGCGCCTCCAGCTTTTTTAGGGCCACGAAGCTGCATTTATATTTTTAACGAAAAAGAGCATCCAGCTCTCGCGCTTGCTTTTCTAACTTCAAAACTATTATCGGTCAGGAATAATAAGTAAAGAAAACTTTTTTCGTAAAAAGTCATAACTGATTTGGTCCCTGGCATTTTCACATAGCACACTAAATATCAATCTCAAAACAGTAAAAAAACGAGCAACAAACTGAAACAAATGTTTCGCGAGAAATCGCTTGTTATCACAAACTAAAGGGTATTGCGACGGAACTTTCTCACGGACCACCAAAATATTTAATGTATTGGAGCTAATTGAATCGAGATAGATAACTTCATACAGACGAAATGAGTAGCTGGTACGCTTGAGCTGAGCTAATCAACAAGACCAGAAAGACTTGCCTCGAAAAGTAGTGCCGAAAAGCAGAAAGCTTTAAAAGGTTTTAGGCGACACGAAGGTAGGCCTTTGTGAAATTTGGAGGAGAACTCGGTGAAGCCAGCTCAGGGTACAGCTTTTACTTAACCCACCACCCCTAGATCTGATCACCAATTTGCCTCCAAACCTTTCTGGGAAATATTTTTCATAAAACTGGAAAAAGATAATCGTCAGTTCTTTAAATAACCTGACTACAATTATATGTACTAGGTAATGAAGTTTTCCAATTATTTTTTTTTATTGTACGTTACTTCTACTGCTGGACACCCCCGCTATCAAACAGTTTACTCGATCCTGCACAACAATTCAGGTATCTGTGTTAATCCTACTTCGATTATGTCAGTATAACTATAGATTAATAAAGTATTTCATACAGAAGACAGCACAGCCACTGCTCATGCTGAGTTAACCGCAGTCTGCTTAGGCATATAAGCAACAGGGTGAGCGTGCACTTTGTATGGGAGGCAATCTCATGTCGAAATTTATAGAAAAAGCGTTCCATTTCTTTGTTCAGCGTTTCCTATCTACGTATGAAATACTTTATTAATCTATGGTATAACCATCATCAAGCCTATCAAGCAACGACGACTAGTGTTTAAATATCAAGCCGTTGAACTTCTTTCTCTCCAGTTTTTCCACTCAGAGAAAAGTTTAGGCAAATAATCCACATATGATTCTACAGCTAAAGAACATGTAGCGAAATGGTGCCGTAAAATTTCGTCGAAAGAGTGAAAGTAAGAAGAGTTGTTGCTGATTCTTGCTATATGTTGCATTTTAAGTTTAATCTCGTACACTGTATGCACAAATGAAAATATCGGCACTTGTCGTAAAAAATAAAAAGTAAAAAATTAGGAACATCTTTTATGTATGGACATATAAAAGTCCAACCTGGTTAGTTTTTTAATGAAATGCTCGATTATTAACCTCCATAGAATCAAAGGATAGCCTCTGTTTACTATCCTGTTAGACTCCATGACGTTTAGATAGAAACAATTTTAACTGGAGCTTTCAGTTAATTTTATTCGCTTGAAGATGATGCTTTTCTTCTTCTTGTAATTTGAAAAAATTGGTTCCGTTAAATTATTATCAAATCACAGTCGAGTTTCACTAATTTGCAGCGATAAGACAATGAGTAATTTAGCATGCCATCTCTGAAGGATGAGACATAATTGACAATGCTGTAACCTTAGTTGAATTTCTTAGAAAAACATAGCTTTCTGTGTATATTCTAATCTGGTAATCGTACCTTGTATTTTGGCTTTTTATCTTATTGATGGTATCAAAACTTTTTTGCTTTCCATAATTTTAATAAATTCCTTTCGGAAATCGCTTTCAACTAAGCAATAAATTTACGCAATACTGCCCTAAATACGATTAAATTTATTTCACATTTTGAAGAAATATATAATTTGATTTGATTTTTCATCACGTTTTGTACAAATATTCAAGTAATTTTGTTACAAAGTGGCGTTTTGCGCAAATTATTTTGTTTGTATGGGGTAGCCTTCACGTTCTGTTATTGCAGAGCAGTATTCTACGAAAAGAAATGGTAACCAAATCCTGGATTTAAAAATCCCGCAGGCTTTAAATCATAAAATAGTGGAGAATCATTCAATACAAAATACCTCAACATAAAATCCCAAAAATCGCGGCAATTAATCTTCTCCAAAATATTTGTGTAAAATTTGCGGATTGATTTCCTAATTTTAAAGTAAAATATCAGAACATAAAATTCCGGAGTGCAAGAACTCAGAGAATTTCTTGCGCTTTTCCCGAAAAATCTAATAATATTATTCCAAGTCTTGAAATAAGAGTCACGAGGCTCTGCGAAATATCAGCCGTGTTCTTTTGTGTACCTTGTTCTAGATCTCCCATATACTGGAGAGAACAAATTGTTCTGTCGATTGAAGCAAACTATTTGTACTGTTTGTTTCATTTATACATCTTTTATGAAAATGTATGAGGTGTTCTTTTGTGTATCTTTTGTTCTGCGCTGTTATGCGGACACAAAATAACACAGCTATCGTTTAAAAAATCCTTGAAAATATGGGCTCGCAATATTTAATAACTTAATTTCTTCGATTTTTCGTAAAAGAGGAATTATGGGTTCGGAGATTTCCGAGTTGAGCACACTGTTCCTTTTTGGAAAAGTGTGTGTTATGAAATTCCAACTAAAAAGTGTTGAGAAACATATTCCAGAATATAAAATAATGAGTTTTGGAAAATTCGCAAAACATTCCAGAATTTCTTGGGAACTCGTGGTGCGACCAGATTTTATGTGTTGAAAGATTTTTATTTGTGGGACTTCTGGGTTTTTTTGTACTTGAGGACTTTTAAGTTCGAAAGATTTATTCCATTCCGAAATGTTTCGTTTTCTTCCATGGACGGGATTCTGTAAAGTAATGTATAAATATCCAGGAAATTACCGTAATCCCGGGCTAGATCGTTGTAATTTTCAAAAATCGAAGAAATTGAATCATTCAAATTTCTGAGATAATGTGTTCCATGTAACGGTTATTCTGAAATTTTGATTTTCGTAACGTATCCTCTGTAACAAAGAGAATTTATTTTTTCCCAACAGAATCTTGACTTTTTAATATCGTTTTTGAAAACTAGAAAATTAACCACAATTCTTCTTTTAACATCTTCAGCAGCGAAACGTCTAAATTTGATGAAAGTGATTAGACGGTTTGGCATTTAATTTGAGTTAATAATAATAATATATAATAATAATATATATTTATTTACGGTTATTGTACACAAGAGTTCACATCTTTTCTTGTACGTTATATAAAGCGGTGCTAGAAAAGTAACTACTTAAAATAAGATTTATAAATTTAAAGGAAGTTCAAGCAAATTCTTATTAATTAATGAGGAAGTTAAATTCAATTAAAAAAATTGTACTACGAGACTGCTAGATAATAAAGAAAATAATAGTGTTAAATTATGTGTGTATCAATGCATCTCTTAAACGCGCCGACAGTGCCAACACTCAGAATATTCAGAAGAGAATATAAGAAAACCAAAGCTCGCCGCTTCAAATAAGTGGCCAAGGAGCATCCGAGCAAACGCGAAAGGAAAGGCGAAACGTGATCAAATCTTCGCAGCCCAAAAACAAACCGAATACAGTCGTTGAATGCTACTGTTACTTTCCTGGCACAGATGCTATCCAGTTTGGGAAATACATTTCTGCCATAGGTGAAGTGGGGCAAGATTAAAGCTTTAATTAATTGTAAGCGCATGCTAACAGACAGCAGACCCGATGAAAGCCATAGACATCGGAGCCCTGCATAAACTTTGCTGACCATGGCTTTAATGTAATCACAACATTTCATGTGTTGATTCAAGACAACTCCAAGTGTTTTAACTTTATTTACAATAGGCAGCGAAACATTATTTAAAGTCACTGGTGGGATTTCAATTAAACCGTTATTATAGAATTTAATGCAATGAGACTTTGCAGGATTCAGTATCAAGCGATTACATTTGGCCCAGGTGTTAATTCTTTCCAAATCACAATTTATACGTTCAATACAGTCTTCCAGAAGACCGATCGGTCGGCTTAAGTAGAGTTGTACATCATCGGCATATAAGTGAATCTGTACATCTTGAACTACATTTGGGAGATCATTGACAAATAAGCTGAATAACAAAGGTCCCAGAATTGAACCTTGAGGCACCCCACAAAGTAAAGGCAGTGCAGAAGATGAATTATTATCAATATGCACTCGTTGGCTGCGGTCTGCCAAGAAATCCTTTACCAGAGCGATGGCAGAATTACTAAAATTAAAAGAAGCGTCAAGTTTGTGGAGAAGGATACGATGGTCCACACTGTCGAAAGCTTTCGAGAAGTCCAGAAGTACCAAAATACTGAACTTGTCCTGATCCAAAGACTTCCTTAAATCAGAGGTCACCTTCAGAACTGCAGTCTCACAGCTGTGCAAGCGTCGGAAACCCTATTGACAACCCGCAAGATAATTATTGGCCTCGACGAATTCGACTATCTGATTATATAATAGCTTTTCTAAGACTTTGGATATGAAACATAATAAACTTATTGGGCGAAAATCAGCTGGTGTTTCAGGAGAAGAATTCTTTGCAATAGGAAGGACTGTTGCCGTCTTCCAGGCAGCTGGAAAACAGGATGATGTAAAGCATGAGTTCACTATATGCAAAACGAATTTACCAATAATGGGAAATAAAAGCTTAATGAACCTAGGTGGAAGATTATCAGGCCCAGCTGCCTCAGACTTAATTGAATTCACAGCATCCACAAGCTCATTGTAGTCGACTCCACGAAAGTAGAAGAAGTTGGTATTGGTATTAGATGAGATATCTCTTATCGGATTACCAGCTGATGTATGAGAAGCAGCCAACTGATTGCCACTGTGGGCAGAGCTGATAGATGTGAAAAATATGTTTAAGTCTTCGGGATTTAAATCACAAGTAGTTTTGTTCCTTTTACCTCCACAGACACCTGCATGGCGTAGATTTCGCCACAAAACTTTAGGCCTGAGATTCTGGTCAAATTTAGGGCTAAAATATTGTCGTTTTGCTCGCCTAATTTCTGAAGTCACCTTGTTGCGGACAGCCTTATATAAAACTCGTGCCTCATCTGTCCGAGTACGCCTCCATCGTTGGTACAGGTATTCACGCTCAGAAATGAGAGATCGAATATGAGGTGAAAACCACGGACAACCCCTGCAAACAGGCTTGCATTTCCTTTTAATAGGTACATATTTTGCAAAGAGGTAGTTAATAAGGGAGGAGAGGATCTCAACTTGAGTGTTTACTGAATCACACAAAAATATGTTATCCCAAGGTAGGTCAAAACATTCCTCAAATAAAGAACTTTCATCAATGCTGTTAAAATCACGGTATGAATACACGAGTGAAGATGGTTCTTGATTAACTGAGATATCATAGCTTAGGAAGAGAATGTCGTGATCCATTGTACTAGGTGGATCAAGTTGATTTTGC
Organism: Dioctria rufipes; assembly: GCA_963924295.1. Classification (NCBI taxonomy): domain Eukaryota; kingdom Metazoa; phylum Arthropoda; class Insecta; order Diptera; family Asilidae; genus Dioctria; species Dioctria rufipes. The sequence goes on along the minus strand of OZ002740.1, from coordinate 62,157,617 downwards.
GATAGTACCTTATCTCTATCAGTAACCAAAAGAAGATCTAGTAACGAGGGATTGGTTGCATTAAAATAAGTTGGAAAGTTGTTAGTGACACTTAGGTTTAGAGTCTGTAAGAAATGCAGAAATCGATCTCTCTGATTATCTTGGCGACACAAATTTACGTTAAAATCTCCTCCTAAAATGACATTTGGATACGTCTGAGATATACGTGATATGAAATTTTCAAATTCCATAGCGTTATTAACATCAAAGCATCTAGGTGGGCAGTATACTGCGCACAATATACATTTTTCGCTTCGTGACTTAACCTCTATACTAATAAATTCTATGGGAGACTCCTTTGATGAAAGAACAAGCTTCGCTTTAAGGTAGTCCTTCACGTAAATTGCCACACCGCCACCCAATCGATCTTTCCTATCATTACGAAACAACGTGTAGCCAGGGATTTCCACGAGAGGTGACAATAAGTCAGAATTTAACCACGTTTCGTCTATCAGAATTGCATGCACATTAGAACCAGAAAAAATATAGCGAAACTCATCAATCTTATTTCGGAGTTGATGCATATTGTTATGCATATGCATTTGTGAGATTTTTAAATGTGTGATATTATTTTTTTATTTCGCAATTTCAATCCTGGAAGTTCATCGACGAAACCGAAGATATTAACACTTCAACCTTGTTCTCATCGAGCTCTTGCTTAACAGAACCGAATTTTAATTTCATGCCTCACGTATAATATGTAGATGCTACTTTACTTATATATTTTTTTAATTTTTTGGGAAACTATTCCTTAAATTGCTGAGGTAAAGAATTTCATATAAAATCAAAGTAATTTCAATTACGTTAGAAAGAGTTTTTAAGCTTCCGGCTTCAAGGATGCTCTGACGTTTCCATAGTTCTATGATACATGAGGAGACACTTGAGATTATACACGACGAAAAATCGGTTCTATAGTTTTTCACGTTCTTGAGACAGTATAGAAAACTCATCAGTTTTTATCATCCGAGTCTTAACCTCTGTGTTCTTGAAAAATTACTAAGTAAACCAGTCCTAGTGTCGATAAACCGAGTACTACGAGGAAGGGGACGTAGGGAAGTAATCCAAATGGCAGGACTTCTCTTCACCCAGATTAATCTACAGCACAGTAAAGGCCGAAACACAATGATGCCGACACGGCAATTTCGACGACACTGTCGTCGTAAATGTCGCCCAATTAACCCAATGAAACCGACCGACATTCTTATGTTTGTATATCAAGATATGTAGGTGGTAAAATTATGTGTTGAAATTTATTAGCAATATGGGAAAGATATAAAAAAAGATGTAAAAGAGTAATAAACTATGATTAACACTGAGTTTATGTGGATTCCAAAATATCATCTACCTTTTTTTTTCAATTTTTCTGAAATATCTCTATTTTTTTTTCTTTTAAATATGTATTTCGATATTGGAGATCTATTTTGGCATAAAAATAATTCATTTCCTTCAATAAATTAATTAATTGCTCCTCGAAACACATTTTCGGTAATTACTCTGAACTGTCAAAATCAAATTACGTCGACACGACGACAAAAGTTGAATTATTCCCAACTCTGGTTACGGCGACAAAATCGGTCGGCGCCATTCTGTACAGCAACATGGTATTGCTATTAGGTCAACATTTAATTTGTCGTCGTAAAAGTCGTGTCGGCATCATTGTGTTTCGGCCTTAAGCCGGCGTCTGCTTTGTTAGGATGCTGCCTTTCTGACTTGAGTACAAAATCTCCACAGCAAAAAGTGGTATTCGCGCAGGAGCGTTGGGTTTGGAAAGACCGTATCCGGTGTATCGGGGGAACAAGGAGCTCAAATTCTGTATGACACCGCATACTCTACTCCTAAGGCATGTGTTGTTGCGACATGGACCCGAAGAGTTTTCGAACCAGAGGCCTGTCACTTCTTTTGAAATGCTTGAAGAGGCTCGTGGATGATCGGCTCTGGTTCTCTGTTCCTTCGACCGAAACCCGCCGTCGTGTCTCTAATCAAAGCAGAGTACTTTCAAGTGCACAAAACTTTTTCTTGATGGGGCCAATAGGAATTTCTCTGAATTTCTCTTGGGGCTCGGAAGTAAACAATGTAGAATAGTGGTTGGCATCATTACCGGACAAAGCTCGCTTCCCGCTCATTTAACAAGAATGAGAGTTGTTGACAGCCCTGAGTGTCTGTCCTGCCTGGAAGGAGAGGCTGAGATAACCGAACACTTTCTTTGTGGTTGTCCGGCCTTTCCCGGTGTGGATACGCTTAGGTCTGCCCTCCTATCTGTGTATGAGCTGAAAAACTTACATCACCAAGACCTGCTGCGCTTCATTAAGAGGACTGGAAGGTTTTGGTGAAAGAGTTTCTAGCAGGTTAGCACAATGGGCCTTGGCTTCTGTGATTGGGATCTCTGAAAAAAAAATTAGTACGGTATCGTATCTGTCTCAAATGTGTCTGCTGGTATATCAGGGAGCATATACATACATAGTGATAGAGTGAAGATAATCGAATTGTTATTTTCACAAGTTATTTTTCTTGTTATTTTTGGAATACAAAAATACGACGATGTATCAAAAAGTAACCAGTCTGATCAAATTAAACACACAGTATAAATTTATACAATTTTATTTTTGAACATAAGAACCTTCCATATCGAGACACTTTTGCATTCGGTGTTGTCTCCTATCCAGACCCTTTTTATAAAAAGCAGCACCCTGCGAACTAAAACACCTCAAAACGGTCTGCTTAGCGTCATTTAATGAATCTCATCAGTCTCGAGAAATGGGCTGGTGCGTTATTATGATGGAACAGCACACCCTGATGCTTTCCAGGCCGTTTTTTTTTAAATAGGAGCTTTCAATTTATGTAATACCTCATCATAAGAAGTCTGTTGCTCCAAAAAGTCTACCAGGATAACACCTTCGGCATCCCAGAAAACTGTGGCCATAACTTTTCTAACTGACTTCTCCAACTTGAATTTTTTAAGTCCAGCACTTCCCCTTTTGACACCCATATTGCTGAAAATCGCGTGTATTGATCCATAAGAGATGTTTAAATTGCTAGCTATCTCCGTTCCGTCGATCCATCCTTGTATAATATTTCCTGAACTTAAGCGCACATGTCTTCATTGGTTTGAAGTTGGCTGTCTTATTGAGCGCCGATTATTTGTCAGCTCCCTGCCTTCCTTGAATCGTTTTATCCATTCAAAAACTTGCGTACGGCTTTGCGACTGATTCCTGTAAACTTTCTTTAATGCGCTAATGATCCCACCGCAACTCTATCCATGTTTTACCATAAATTCAATGTTCACTCGGATTTTGAAACGCAATTTTCCATTAAAAAAAATGGATATTAAAAAAATAGTTTTAAAATTAACTATGCTTTAGTTATATTTTCAAAAAAAAAAATTATCCATCTTCACTATCGCACTGCTTTAGCACTAATGCCGGGCGCAGTCCGCCTACTTTTGATACACCGTCATACAATTGAATTACGATATTGTAATGGAAGACTTAAGGGGTTGTTATTTGGAATTCCACTTTCAATTAAAAGCGCATTATTTGGCGACATATGAAGTTGAAGGGCGAGATCAGATTTTTATTGTTTTATTGTAAGTACTTCTACAGTTTGTTCAAATTAAATCTGTTTAATTATAGGTATTGGTTTGGCGAACACAAATAAAACCTGTTTTTTTTTCTTGAAGTAAAGTTTTATTTATCATTCAAGCTATACATTTAGGTATTATGTATTGTTGTGAGAGCATTTATGAAGCGTTGACACTCACTAAGAAGGCACCAGCTGATATAAACATTTGTTTATAATTATTTTGATTGAGTTTTTATTAAGCTATTCCCTTGATATTTCAGGTGTTCTTGGAAAGGATCGAACAACAATATTGTAAACCATTTACAAGAAGCTCATTCATTTAAAAAAACTTACTCCTACTCAGAAGAAGATAAAGTCTTGTTCAAAAAAGGCAACGAGAAAATCTTCACGACAATAAACCTCATCGATGCGTTCGAAAAGTCTTTCATCTTTTATTATATATCTGATTTTAATGTCAACACTGTGAGCATGATTATATTCTTATTGGGCCTAAAACAGACTGCAAAGAAATATTTGTATGAGCTTGAAATAATAAATCCAACAGATAAAAAACTGCGTGTAATTTGAAATAGGTTTGCTTTTCGTGCCGTTTAAATTATAATTTTTCTTTTTATTTTAGATTAAATTCACACAGGCATGCTACAATGACACAGAAAATATAAGTGAACTGATCTCAAGTGGCAAATGCGTTAGTGTTTCTCATACTCTCATCCGAAACTATGTACAGTTTAATACTATAAATTTTCGCTTTCGAATGCTTAAGAGAGAATTCGAGCAAAGTCTTTCTAGTTCAAGTTCAAAGACTGCAAAAAAAAGTTCCACGAAGGCTCATACTAAGCAGTCCGAAAATAGAAACTTCGAAATGAGTAACAACAAAAGGCAAATAACTACTCCTCATCAAAATGAGACAAATTTTGGAATGAGGATTGGAGCATCTTTTAATCTTCGAGGAAATGATAATCCAAGTTTTCGGAACAAGAATAAGTAATTCGTTATTGTGGTTTTTGTTTTCATTCTTGTATTTTTTATACTCATCTCATATTATATTTTATATCAACAGCACAAGCATAAAATTCTCTTTAATTTTCTCAGGCAGTATTATGTCATCATTATACGTCATCTATCTGGTATTCCGCAGGCTTTTGCATTCCACTTATCTTTATTATACCTAATTATCAATGACCTATTTGTCTATTATTTTGCAGACTCGTAAAGATCTCATTTGACTTTGAACGTCTCCGCAATTTGTTAATTAAGAACAGGTATGATGGATACGTTATAGTACAATCGATATTGCAACAATTCCTGCGCTGCTTCAAGTATTGTTCAAATGCGAATCGCTTCAATTAATTTAACTAAGATTTCTCTGAATTTGTTTAAGGCTGTATATCTCTTGTCATTTGTGCTCACTCGTCAACATTAGTGACAAAAAACATATATTTTTGTGATAGACAAAAAAAAGAAAACTTCGAAATAAATTGATCTTTCACCAATAATAATTTTGGCGGTACCAGAAGCGAATGTCAGTAATTCATTTCTTTATAGAACATTTTGTCCGACACTAAAAATGATTACAATCAATTTCATGTTTCTTTACATTCCCAAGAACTCTTCAGTACCTACATTAAAATTGTTCCCAACTGACCATTTTCTTATATTATATACGTAAAAATCTACAAATCTGGGAAGTTTTCTAATGTAATCCTATGAAGCAGATACTATGGGAACGGAGTTTTTTCAATATCTCAAAAACCAGTGAATTTTTTTCCGGAAATATTTTACAGTAATTATATTCCTTTTGCTATTCCCCTTTCAACAAGTTCTCATGCCCACCCGTCCAAGTCGGTGACCGCAAATATTTTCCGAGGATTTCATTCAAAACTATGAACTATAGGTAGCCTATGGATTTTCTCATGAAAATAATTTTTTTATCGATTTTAATGAGGCAGAACTCGTTTGAAGGGTTATAAGCATAGAAAACAATTAAAAAAGCTAGAATTGGTCTAAGACCAATTCTTATGATACCCTAGATGAATGCCCGTATGCAATTTCGTATTGTCACCCTTCTGTGCAAGTTTGATTTTTGAAGTGGTTTTTCGCATATATTTCTAGAACGGTTTGTCGGACAGAAAAAATGATTATAACCAATTTTATTGGATTTCGTATTCTGAAGAAGTTTTTAGTACAATAAAAATGTATTTTACTGATCGTTTTCACAGTATACGTAAAAAACCGAAATTTTTATATGGCAACACTAAGAAGGAGTTGCCCGATTTAGTCCATTTTTGGAATTTTATTTGCTAATACAATGAAAACAGCTCTTTATATCGATGCGTTCTCAGGCAGTGTCCAAATATATAGTGGAAGACGAAAGTTTTGTATGGCAACCCCACGAAAGAGTTGCCCGATTTGTCTCATTTTCGAACTTAATTTTACTTTTTTTTTTAAAGTCCGTGTAAAAATGCAAAAATCAAAATAACTTTTAATATTATGCCTGGATGTCCAATCCATTTTGCTCTACCATCATTATTTAGAGGTGTTACAAACGGAATGACAAACTTAGTATACCCTATAGATTTCATCTAGGGTATAAAACTGTGTAAAGCCGAACGACGTGCGTTCAAACTTACTGTGAAGAAAATATTTGAATGTACGTGTGGATGCCTTAAAATTGTCTGCGAGCATTTTGTTATAATTATTGAAGTCTGTTAAAATTACGTTTTCCAGCCATTTCCTGAATTTGGAGTCAATCGAGTCGCGTTCTTGTCGCGCTTTACTTCAATATTTAAGTGGTAATTGTAGAGAAAAGCGAATTCTTTTTGTATTTGGTGCAGGTATTAGTTTATTAAATAATTTAATTGATAAAAATAAGAAAAACTGGATGAAATTTTCTTTCTTTTAAGAATCGAGTAGTGCACAGCTCAAGTCAATAACGGGAATGTATAGTTTCAAAATTTCTTTAGAATGTCAAGTTTTTACTGAGTACGCATAAAAATGGTAAGAAAACTTAGCGGGGTGGCGTTTTTAAAAGCAAGGGAAGCATTGCTTCCCTTAGGATTTCTGATTTAATTTAATTCAAAAAAATAAATATGAATACATTCAAAGGATTTTTATTCGAGCTTCGGTAAAATACCAAACAGAAGTAATTATAAAATCACCTCCTGCCTGAAAAGATCTGATATGTAGTATATATCGCGTGTCTGGTCCAGAGTTACACCAATCCTGGTTTAGCGGCCAGGTCCAGCCATTCCCTCGCATTTGGAATAAGCTGTGCGTTTAACTGCAACAGCAGCTCATATCTAAGGCTACTACATCACAAGTCCACATAAAAATAAATAATTTTAATAGGAATAACTTGGGTGGAAGGATTTTAATTCATGCAGTTTTTTTTTTTCAAACAAAAATATGCAAAAGGGGCTATCTTAACTTCCAGCCTGAAAAATCAGTCGAACAAAATCCAACGAAAAGTATAGCAATCGAGCATGTCTGGGCTCTACCTGTAATATAACACATCACTATTCCTTGATCCCCACTTATAGTGCAGCTACACTCAACAAGAAATTGTTCTAAGCCAAATAGTTAGAAAGATGAGTGCTGCTGTTGGCTAAGCGGCCATGAAAAACCGCCATGTGCAAAAAAAACCTATGTTGCTAGTATGATCTTATTTACGATTCAAAAGTGAAATAACGCCTTATTTTGAAATTTTTCGGTTATGGCCTTATTACACTTTCAAATTGGAAATAAGGACAATATGGTTTTATTCCACATTTGCACAATACTTTCTCTCATGTAGGTTTGTATTATGTAAATTTCTTTTCATAAATGTTCCTGCAAATTGTAAAGGAAAGTCGCGCCGCCCGAGGGGTATGTTATTAAAGTAAAAAAAAAAAAAAAAAAAAAAAATACAAATTCCCCGACTTAACTTTATTGATTTTTCCGCTTTAAACTTAAAATCGAACTGAAGTAAACCTATTCGCTATTTTATTACCACCATACTTACTAGATTTCTTACCTAGCCCTTGCCCTTGCAATGGCTATTTTTGTGATTGGGGTTGTTGTTATCTGTAACTCGCGCATTATGTGACGAGGCGCATTCAAATGTCCTTATATATCCTTAAGGAAAGAAAGGTTGAAATTTGAATAGGATGACAATATTTTTAATTATATTTGATTATAAATATAATAATGGCGAATTGTAACTATGTTATTCTATAAGTTTTAGGTTGTTACCTTTACTACCTGAGTGAGTGTGCTCGCCCGACCTGCCTTTTGTCTAACCCGCTCGGCCGACCCGTCTTTTCTCTAATTAGCTCTCCGTGTCTTTACTCATTCAAACGGCTGTGTTATGAATCTATGTTTAGTGATTTGCTTGGACGTAAAGTCCAGACTGCCAGCATGTTTTGATTCCATCTAGTTTAACCAAAAACAATAATCTAACCCGAATGCTATCTGACGGATCTGTTATACGGCTAGTTCTATACAAACATACAATCGTTAAGGACTATTAATCTTACAAAACTTCTTTTAACCAAAAACTGATGCTTTTTGTAATTCAATTTGTAATACTGCTATCTCGTCTCTTAGGGGACAAATCATCGCTACCCGGAGTCTCAGAGTCTTCCTACTTTCTCGTATTTTCATGAACTGATTGCAATTAAATAATGAAATTCTCTTCTCGTTTGTCAATAAATGTCATATCAATGCTCTTTAATAGAAAACACATTTTGAAATCAACCTCGCTACAGCAGATTGGTATATGGCCATAATCATTTAATCAATTTAAATGGGTATATGGATATTACGCTAAGTCTAGTGGAGCTGAACTCCTGGCCTTATCACAAATAAAATATAAGTACTTACAGCCAGCTGCGGAATCCTTCGAAGAGGCGACTCTTGAAGTATCGTTGCTTCCTTTAACAAGTTGTGATTTAATACTGATTTAATTTTTGTTCGGGCCTCATCAAATGCTTGGGCCCACACCAAAATAGTGATTATGTGACCGCTAGGAGCGTGTTATGGAACTATGCTGAGCGATTGGCTTGGACGTAAAGTGCAGACTGCCAGAATGAGCTGACAGATCACTTAGTAGACAGCGTTGAAATGCAGGGCGGCACGCTTGCTCGTCTTGGCTATTGGCGGAAAGTGTGGGGGGGGGGGCTTCCACGAAGACCTGCCCCTATCACCTGCCATACACAAAAAACAAAAAAAACCTCGCAGGACATCCGATCCAGAAGGGACCTTTACATCACTCATCCTGACCTACGTGAAGGCGCAGATGATAGGCCTTCAGCCGCATTGCTCTATATCGACTCAGTGACACCGAGGGCAGTAGTTAATTTGTTCAGTGTCCCTTCTTACTGACCTAGAGTTGTAGTGGAGGAGTGGACCCTAGTCAAGCTTCATCATGTGAGGGCTCCGGGAGAATGAGAGGATGAAAAAAATAAGTTCAGTTCATCATTACGTTATAATTCATTAAATTAGGATTACATGACGGAGCCTCGACACTCTTTGAGCTCAGTTGGGCACCTAAATTGATTATGGAACTACCCAGTACTCAAACTACACTTTAGCGAAATGGTACCAAAATATACTTTAAGTTAATATATAATATTAATATTCAAGAATCTGATTAAATTAATTCGATCATATACTACCAAACTTAATTCAAGTTTATCGGTTCAATTGCTATGAAAGAAAAGATGTAATAAACTTATGTAGCTAAGATACTAGCGAGGTTTTCAGATTCATTCGTGCATCTAACATAATAATATTAATTAATTTAGTTAGCTAGTTCATTTAACAGCAAATTTAAATCAAGTTTATAGGTTCAAATTCTAGGAAAGATACCTGATAGACCTATATAAATAACGTACTACTGAAATCCCTCAACTTCGTGTACTTATGTAATGTGACAACCAAAACTAATTCAAGCTAATTAAGTCATATATATGAGCAACCCAATTCGTGCTCTTCTGTTCAGATGATATTATAAAAAAATCTGATAAATTTATATATGTCGTGGACATTTGACGTAACTCAGCACTTCACGAAAAGTCTAGACACTTCATGAAAAGTAGGCAGATAGTGTAACGGTTTTGACTTAGCCACTCTTTACATTAGCTACGTTTTTTTTATCATTCTGATCTGATCCGGTTCAATTTTATGTACGTAAAACAACAACAATGCATGATCCACGTATATAAACTTGAACCGGATCAGATCAGAGAGATAAAAAAACGCAGCTACGTAAAACCTGTCTAAGCCGGAACGCCTTGGGACTAAAAAGAAATTCCAGCTTTGACAGGTTTCCGGCTTGTAGAGGGTCCAAACAAAATTTATTTCACAGCATTTATTTAATATGTATACAATGTTAATGTACATTATACAAAACAAGAAAATTTAACAAAACAATAATTCAAGAACCTATACCAAAACAAAAACATAACATAATGAAAATACATACAAATGTACATTAGGGTCACACAGAAAATAAGTTAAACTTTTTATGAGGTAATAAAATCGCGAATACTGGTTTGTTTCAAACTTTTTTGAAGGATTCTACTGTGAACTTCCTTAATAGATAAATAAGTATTCGACAGAAGTATCTCATTCCCGACGTTAATTGCGAAATTGCGGACAGTTTCCAGAGCACGTAATGCTTCAGAAGCGGAAACAGGCGGGCTTGTTGAAGTTATGTCACCGATACCTTCCTCCTCTTCCGATGAAATATCCATGGGTTCATGTAGCTCGGTCTCAATATTTTCGGTCTCAGTTAAAGTTGTTGCATCAATGTTTACATAATCGATAACTTTGACATCTTCAATACCTGCCGTTACCATTAATTGGAAGAGTTGTGCAGCATTTCCGCTATCTGTAGTTTCGACAGTATTCACTTGGAACCAACATTTTTTGAAGCAGTTCGAAACACAGTTTGGAGGAATACTAGATATCGCGGCATGTATCCAGTGAATCGCATCAAGGCAAGATATTGCTTTTGATAGATCATGAACGCTGCCACAGATTTCCATAGAAGAAATTAAATGGCACATAATCTGCTTTCTGTAGTGGCTTTTGAAGCATTTAATAATTCCTGCATCCAAAGGCTGACACACACTGGTTGTGTTTGGTGGGAAAAAAACCAATTTTACGTGACTTAGTTTAATTTTCGGATGAGATGTTGCGTTGTCCAGAAATAAACAAATATAGCGGTGTTCTTTCTGCATTCTGCTGTTCAAATCCAAAAGCCACTCTTCCATTATCGAAGATGTCATCCACGCTTTCTTGTTTGCTTTCCATAAAACAGGAAGATTATTAACGTCCAAATTCTTGAAACAGCGCGGTTTTAAAGCTTTACCAATCACTAATGGCTTTTCAAAAGAACCGTCAGCAAAAGAACATAAAAAAACAGTTAGTCGTTCCTTGGATTGCCGTAGTTTGTGAGACATCATTAGCCTCTCCGCAAACTTTAGCAAAGGTCAGTAAATGCCTTTTGCGAAAACTCTCCAGCCAACCATTTGATGCTTTAAAACCAGGAATATTTAAACTTACCGCAATATCTCTGGCCTTTTCCTGCAGGATTGGACCGGAGACCGGCAAATTTTTGGAGCGTGCTGCCACAAACCATTGATATATTCTTGTGTTCACTTCCGCGTTTTCTGTTCTTTTTAAACATCGTCGTACCTGCGAATTTTGGTTTGTTAGCCATTCTTCTTTGAACTGGAACTTCTTTTTCAAAATGTCGTAAATTTGAGTTTTGCTGCATTGGTATTTCAACTGAAGCTGTTTCACGGATAAATTGTTCTTTTCACTGTCCTCAATTACGCCTATTTTCTCCTTTAATGTTAATGTCTTCATTCTTCACAGCGATCTTAAATTTTTTATGCTATTCTAATCTGTACTTCTCAATATATGTATCTTGAACGAAATTGAAAATGAAAAGCAATTCAAACCTAACTTTAATCTAAGAGACGACTTGACGGTTCAAAAAGAAACCCAATAATGTCTAAAACAGGCGGCATCTCACTCCAACGTACTTCCACGAAAACTACTTACGCGGCCGTAACTTCATTTTGTATTGTATTCAAAATATTTCGATGTATGTTATTTAGATGCAAACAACAAGCAAGTCAAGTGCATTGTGTACGTAAATTCAATAGAAATATGTTTGGTTGAACTTCTTCTCTTGAATTTCGCACCCTTCTTCATGGGCTTGGAAAACATCAATTTCTACTAAATGTTCCGTTTTCGCTTAAAAGATTACAAAAAATTTTCCGTGTTAAGCAGGCTGTAAAGCCATTTTTCGTCTCCGGCTCCGGGTTAGACAGTTTCCGGCTTACGCAGGATAATTTTATTCTTATGTAGAGGGCTAAAACCTGGGACTGAGAGGATTTTCCGGGATAGCCAGGTTTCCGGCTTGTGAAGGTTACGGCTTAGACAGGTTTCACTATGTGTCTGAAATTTTAAGTCAATTCATGAAATGCTAAAAGCCTTTACGCCGATAGTGTAATACCACCCGATATAACCAAATACTAGGAGAGGGAGATGTGTGGTGAAGGGGAGGTCGCAGCCAGGCCTGCGACACATACCCACTAATAAACACACCCACATACACACATATGCACACATACACGCGCGTGCGCTCCCTGGCCTAGGATACTGACAGTGGCACCACTATCAAGTAACCCAGTCACAGTTCGTCCAAGCAGCTTAACTTCGGCATACGGTCGAATGTTCTCTGGCATCGACACTGAAATGTGGGCCAATTTCTTTCGTTAAGTCTTGATCCGTCGACAATATTCACGCCAACGAGCGGTGGATCGTTTCTTTTTCTTACTAGAGTCCAAATCCGGCTGCATGATTCCTACGAGCTCCGCCACTGATCTGATCCCATACTTCCCCCGGTGTATGCGTGTACCGACGGCGAGCTCCACCCACTCACCCCATTATGCCACCCAACCCTCTAAGAAGAAAATAAAATCTTTAATGCATCACAAGCATATACCTATAGGAAAAAAAACAAGCGGAAAGAATGTGTATATACATATACAAAAAAAAACTACAAATTTCTACCCAATATTAAGTACTTTCCGCAAGGAAGCTCGCAAACTTTATTATTAAGTTTATCCATTTATGAAAGGTTATATGTACATACAACAAGGCACTATCCTCCTTAAGGACCTTTAAAAGAGTTATTCAAAAATAAAAGAAAATTCTTTAAGTACATCCAAGTCTGATTCTCACTTCAGGACACAATAAAAAACAATTTTATGAATTAATACCTGATTGACTTCCTTTCAGGACACAATGGCAGTATTTTTTTGATAATTCAATACCTGATTTGTTTTTTTTTTCAGGCCACAATAAAAATATTTGTTTAATAAAATAATACCTGCTTGATTTCCTTTTCGGACACAATGACAATATTTTTCATAATTCAACACCTGATTTATTTGTTTCCTTTCAGGCCACAATAAGAATAATTTTGATAGTTCAATACCTGATTTGTTTTTCCTTCAGGATTCAATAAAAAATGTATTTTGAATACAACACTACCTGATTTCTTTTTCCTGATTTGTTTTTCCGCTCAGGATACAATAAAAATGTATTTTTAATACAACACTACCTGATTTGTTTTTTTCTTTCAGGATACAATCACAATATTTTCTGTTTTTATTAATTCACTCCTAATAGGATTTCTCAGGATACAAAGAAAAAACAAAAACCTTCCACTCTCAATAATAATCCTGAACCAATTTAACTTCTTTCTTCCAAAAAACCGAGCTATTTTTTTTTCTACTATTTCCACACCAAATCTAATCTACACTCTCGCATTGCTTCCCTTTCCCTCCCAATCGTCTCAACCCATTTATGCGTCATCGAAGGAAACTTTCATGTCTACGAATCTTCTGTGGATCTGCCCGAGAACAATAAGCAAATTATCATTTGCACGATCCGATGGATGCTGATGTCGTTGAGCTTTAGAGCTATCGATCGACTGCAGTTGTTCAATGCTGGATGACTCTAATGATCCCAATGTTAGATTGACTACATGTTTGGGTGATGTACGATAAATGCATATTTTGCGTTAGTCGCTGATGACCTTTTTCGATTTTTTTTACTTGATTGAGCTTATTTTCCTTTCTCTTTCTCTTATTCTGAGTGCTTTTCTTTATTTTTTCTGTGAAAGGAATAGAAGGAACAGAGTGCTGATCACGTGGTACAAGAATATTCGGAACAGGAATTATTAAGTATACAGAAAAGAATAAAAATTTGACAGCTGTGCACAACGCAAAACATCAATTGGATTTTGAAAGATATGGCAAGCAATCAAATTGTAATTCCTCCGATATCCAAGGCTTGTTAAGTATTTTTCGATAGCGGAAGTTATAGTGATGAATACGCAATACATGATTCTTGTATGTTTCGAAGATCTAATCTATATAAAGGAATATTCAATGGTTCGTTATTTCTAAAGATTTTTAAAAAAACTTTTATCTTCATACATATATGTGAGTTTTGCCAGGTTCTTTGAAGATTCCATATGAGCAGCACATGATTGGAGACCAAGGTTATGGATTGAAAACTTACCTTATGATCCTCTATAAGGATAATGGCCACATTTCCGTAAAGCAAAAACGATTTAACCATATCCCCTCTTCCAATCGGGTTGTTGTTGAAAGAGCTATCGGTTTGCTGAAAACCAGATTCCGCCGTCTTTATGGACTACAAACTCAGAAACCTGACTTAATCCCTTTGTTTATTATGAGTGCTTGCATCCTACACAACATCTGTTTACAACAGAGTGATTTTTTGGAATATAGCTTTGAACCAGAAGAAAATATTGGCAGTATTCCACAGCATCAGCAGCAGCAAGACTCGGAGGCCAAACGAAAAAGGGACGAAATTGCACTGCAGTTAAATATGACTGCAACTTAATATATATGTATAAAAAATTATACAACTTCTGCTAATCTCATACAAAACATAACAGCCTCCATGGCGAAATATAAAAAAGGACTATCTATCACATTTTTATCAAAATATACATTAATCTTTGGTGGAGTTTTTCACAAGAGTCTCAAAGAGATTTAAAAACTTATCAGTTCTAGCCATTTTGTCTTGATGCCGTTCCGCCCTAGCAGTTTCAGTCTCATCAGTTTTTCTCCGTCTTGATTTTGAAATTGTGGTTTCCTCGATTATTACATCGTCAAAATCGTAATTATTTTTTGACTGCAATGGATTTATCACTACAGCACTATCATAATTCGAGCAAGTGGCAGGTGGATTCACTTCAGGGTGCTTGGAAAGGATAGAGTCAAGAGCATCGGAATGTTCCCAACTTTTTCTGTCATTGCCGCTTGTAGTATTGTAGTCTTTTATTTTTTTATACATACTTTTCAACCCTTTCCACTTGCCGTTACATTGTTCACCAGTGAAGAATTTTCCTCTTATATTTCTCATTTCATTTGCTATGTCTTCCCACACCTTTTTTTTGCATACGTCTCCAACCGGGTGATATTCGCTTCGTACACATTAATTAAACAATTGATATCCCCCGGAGACCATCTCATGAAATTGTCAGCTTCTGAAAATAAAATATACCATTGTAATTACAAAATTAAATAAATTGTTTTCATAACTCTGCTATTACTGCCTTCCACTTTCTTGAATAGATGCTTGCCATTTAACGTTTGTCAAATTGTATTCCTTTTATTCTATCTAAGGAGGTAGTTTAAAAAGAATACGTTTGGAATACATCGTTGCGAATAAAGAAACTCAGAATGGAATAAACGTAATATTCCGAATGGATAAATATACACTTTTGGAGCTTTCTGAATATTCGGAATGAATAAAGAAAAGCACTCTCTATTTCATTTGCGCCTAGCATACCATGGTAGCGCGTTTGAGTTTTGCAATGTACCAAGAGAATTTGGGTTGCGCCGGAATTGTCTTTTTTTTCTATGAACTGCAAATGATTGCAACTACGGAATGACATTTGAATTAACATATAAAGAAAAATGTAATACAGAATATTAATAATAAAAATAACGAACACGGCTATTCGTTACAGTAGTTTGACAGAAGCCGCCGCGACACAACCCTGTTGTTGGATATTACTTTCGCCTCCTGGAATTTCTGGACAACTCACTTTAGACAAAATAAAATTATTTCAGGAGAAAGAAAATTTCACTCATTAACACACTCACTCGCGATACTTAGATGAACTCTGAACACCCTGAAAAGTACTAAACTTTAAAAACCGATAAAGATAAGATATTATTTTTGTTCTTATGGAATGTCTATTGTAGCGTGATAATAATAAGACTTGAAAATAATGTACGTATATAATATTTATTCTCTTGCAAAATTCTTCTTACAGTCTAAAACCAAAAAGACATTTCATATCCTTCTGCTCCTGCTTATATAGCACCAACGAGGTAAGAACTAAAGGAGATGCAAATGAGAAAATATCGCGTACCCAATTCTAACACAATGACACTGATATTGTTTGTACATAAGCGCCGTAAAATTTGTACACCTGTACACAATTGTACAACCTATGCGCAATTTTAATCGCTTTTATTTTCATATACTCAAAAGTCTTTACTGAATTTGCAAACGTGAACGTAAAAAAGTTAATAATTTTGAAGAAAAGTTCAGTGGTAAAAAGTTTGTGAGTAATATTTGCTTCGTGGCCCCTACGGTTATTTCATGGGTTTTCCTACGTCAATGCTACAAGCCCAAAACCATCCAAACCTAAGTACGGATTTGACAGCGAAGACCAAACATACACAAATGCAGGGCAATTTTGGGTACGCTCTTGTACACGGATCTCCTATAGATATTACCTCGTTGTATAGCACACGGGAAGGCTGAAATTCTAGTTGGAGCGGCTTGGTTACGACGTACGTGGAAGGTTTGGTGATTGATGCTTGGGTGAAATATGTAGCAGTGGCGTAGTTTTAACAGTGCTGTGCTACAATATAAAATATTTTTACTATTTTTGAAAATCCGATCAGATAAAATAAAATAATCTAATCTAAGTCTAAAACTGTACTCTTTCCTTTTCGTTTTCAGCTGACAGTTTTTTTTTCTTTTAAAAATTCCCAAAATCTTCGTTATTCAAAATTCTTCTTTCTTGTACAATTAACATTCTTTGTTCTCTTTTTCTTTATTTTTTACTTCCTATTTATCTTCTTCTCTTCCTTCTTCTTTTCTTCTATTTATCTTATTTGCTTCACTTCCTATTTATCTTCTTCTCTTCTCCCTTCTTTTCTTCTATTTATCTTTATATTTTATTCTAGAAAAAGGTACCTTACCACTGGTGGGGGATACCTTATCTAGAATTGTATGTCGGAGCATAGAGAAGCAATAACAGAGTTGAAAAATATATGGCAACAATATTCCTTCGATCACTTTAAAAGAGCTTTTGAATTGACTATGATGATATTTCCACTTTATTCTGCTCGGCTCGTATGCATGTTACGCACAGTGCGGTGTACGTACATACATTCGATGTAGGCCGACCGATGGTATTTTATTGTGTGTACTGACTACTGATCGCTTAACACCAACAAAAGAGCTCTGGATGTATTGCTTTCAGACTAGCCATGTGCTCTTAGAAGTAGATTAGGGGAGGGGCATTTGAGCAAAAGCTCTGTGGCAAAATTCTCAACGTATAGTTTTCTACTCTGATACTGTTTTCTTTATGGTCGGAGGAGCCACCAATTGAACTAGCTACAAATAGTATGTGTAGCTCTTTAATTCTCCTTGTATCTTAACTTTTTCAACAATAAGATGTTGCAGTTCTTTAATTCTTCTTGTATCCTAAATTTTAAAAAGGATAAAAAAAGGAATGGGATGAGTATTTTATTTGACTTAACAAAATTTCTATTTTATATTTCTATTTTTTATTTTAATATATTTATATATTTATTTTATAATAAAACATTTTTTATTTATTTAGCTGTTTGCCCTCTGGCAGGTAGACTAAGACTCACTCTATCCTCGACACAAAGTATATATATATTTTTTAAAATACATTCCAAAATGTCTTGATGTGTATTTTCTCAAAATGAATACAGTAGTTTGTATGTGTTCAAAGTTTTTTCTTCAGTGTTTTTCCCTTAAAACGTCAATTCAAATATTTTCCTCCTTTCTTTACAGTCTGACAAACAAAAAATATTTTATTTTATTTTCAGTAACAAACAAAAGGTAATTGCAAAAATTCCTGTAAAAAAAAAAATTTTGTAGCTTCCGCTACAATACACATGCTGCTGTTAACTCGAGGGAGTTACCTTACGGAGCCTGGGGCCCAGTGCGCTTAGACCACCCG
Organism: Dioctria rufipes; assembly: GCA_963924295.1. NCBI lineage: Eukaryota > Metazoa > Arthropoda > Insecta > Diptera > Asilidae > Dioctria > Dioctria rufipes. The sequence continues at coordinate 62,139,664 of OZ002740.1, read as the reverse complement.
ACGGTTAACTCCGATAATTTAATATTCCTTTTATTTTTTTATTATTTTATTTCCCAAACTCCGACCGCGCTTCGAGCTAACCCTCGTGTTGCAATGGAGCAAACGCAATTTTCATTTGAGCGGACCTCGACAAACGCAAGAAAATTCGTGAATGCTTGTAAACAAATTGAAAATGTCTGCGCTACACATAGATACATTTCAAAGCGTTGTCATACATTTGTTTACGTGTGGTTCGTGCAGTCTGGACCTGGATTAAAATAATTTTTGTAGCAAGTATCATTTTGTAAATGGAAAAACAAACGTTTTCAATTCGATTCATTTATTTTGAATAATTATAAACTTATTCATGTAAACAGTGTATGAAAAACAGTAATAAACATTTTATAAATACATTACTTGCTATGTTGCTCTAAGAATAAAATTTTCGTCCTTAATTGTTTGAGCAAATTGTTTTCTAATTAAAATGAGCTGCATCTGCATGTGTATAATAATTTACTTAGGTGCTAATCATTTCATAATTAAAAAGATCTATTACTGAGCTCTAAATATGTTCGAGAACAGTCTAAAGATGCAACGGCAATGAGCAATTATATATATATAATTACATTAATTCTATACAAGTCTACAACATACAAATATGTGAACACAGTAAAACTAACAAAAATCATAAGAGAGTAGAGGCAATGCGGAGCTTAACGGGCGTTCAATATATACAAATATATTACAACTAATTAAAAAAAAAAATCTTTAAAGCATTTCAATTAATTAAATTACATCAGTCTTTGGGAATATTCGTCAACGGTATCTTACATTTTTCGTTTCTCTTAGAGATGAGATGCTAGAAGCCTTCGAATGCAAAACTTTTGCACAGTCGTATCCTAAGATCTCAAAGTCATAATTGAGGATGTTGTGTTAGTTGTGATCTGTCGAAATACGATTGTTCTGGTTTAATGGTTGCAATTACTGGGGAGGGCTGAGATGGTGCCACTGGATTTATGTCCTTTGGACAACCTATAGTTAATCGTACATGTAACCCGGAGTCTTTTATTAAATTAACAACATCTCCGTGGCTCATACCGGTAATGTCAATACGATTAACTGCAATTATTCGATCGCCAACATTTAAATCACCACAACGGTCAGCAGGACTGCCTGGTATCAATTTACCTAAAAGAAAAAATATTACTAAATTAAGCTATTCTCAAAGTGAATAAATTATTTTTTTGAGTTTTGTTACCAATAGTAGAACCATAAAATTGATTCGATGAGGAAATTATAACAAATCCGAAACCTTCATTTTCATTTCGGCTAACAATTACGTCGTAGGGATATCTGATCGACCTAATGGATGGCGGATGTTGCACTCGTCGTCTTAAAATCATCGTAACTTGTCCTCTTAAAGCTGCTTCTCCCATAAGAGAAACAACTTTGTGATGAGATGCGTTAACCTGCATAGGAAATTCAAGTAAAATTATTCATTGTGAAATTATGTAAAACGGAGTTATATTAAACACATAACCGTACAGACGATTTGCGCGACGTTTGTACTTGTAAAGTTACACAAAAATTCCGTTCTTAAGCATGGAAACATATACAGAACGATGTGCTAATATCGGTTACTGACAAAGCACTTAGTTAGTCTCAAGTGAGCTTAGAGAAGTGGAAGTTAAACAAAAGCCTATGCTCAACTTTATTTCCCATATATCATGATGTCACAAGGGCGGAAATTTTGAGTATTGAACATACTATGTTTTCTGTATACCATGGAATAAACCGAATAGTTATAATAACTAGAAGCCTGAATCAGATTGCACGCAACGCAACGCAAAAAACAGTTTTTCTGTCGAGTGTAATAGATTGCACTACAGCAGCATAAGACAGCAAGCAGAATATTCTGACATTTCTATATGCGTTTGACAGCATATCCACGCAGCCTATCAAGACAGCGGCAGCAAATTTAGAATTTGGAATGATTCTACAGCACGGACGTTCCTGCTGCTTTCTCTCAATCAGCTGACCGCTTTCAGCCAATGAAAACAATTTGCTGTCACTGTCGCTGCTGCTGCCGTGGTAATCTAATTCAGGCTTTCCCCATATACAAATGTGAAATTATCCGAGTTTGTATTTTCTCTCTGGGTTTGATTAATCCCTTGACCTACGATTAAATTAATGAAATTTTCTATATCAATACCATTTAATTTCATTCGATTCATTATACATAGTGATTAGAAAAACAAAAAAAACTAAAAACACATGTAGGCGTAGGAATAGTACCCAATCTTCGCGAAACCAAAGCATTTATACTGGGAACTTATATGAATGGTTTTGGAACATTTTCGTTTTCTTCCCAAATCTATTATGATATGGGCCCTCGAAGTTTTACTTGAAGGTTCCCCATCATCACATACCAAACGCTCTATCACTATCTGTATCAATGTCATTCTTACTTGAAGATGCACTGCTTTCTTCTCAATAATAGGATTGTTCAAATTCTTCAATTATTTCAGTGATTATTCCTATTGTATACTTTACACTGACTAATGTAACCCAAAATACCGTATCGATATAAAGAAAACAAATTTGCGCAATTTAAAATTTGTTAAGTAGCTCCTCCAATCGCATAAGGTCTCTGGGCTTCCCCCAACTTATATGGAACGCCTTAGCAAACTTGAAAGGAAGATCCTTAGAGCTTGCACAGGACTCCATAGAAGAGACAACGGAAAATACTTTCGCAACGAAGTAATTTACGAGGCGGCCAATGTCACTCCCATCAAGGAATATTTATTCGAACTTACCGAGAAGCAAGTGGCTAAAATCCCAAATCACCCAACCCAATCATAAATAGCTTGTAGGATCATCTCATACCGGAAAACTTTCAATACCTTTCACTCCTTCTCTTAATAAAACCCGAGGCTAGAAACATCTACCATCTACATGATTGTAGAAAACGTTTCTACAACCACAAACCGCGGGTAATCACATTATAGTCACTATTACTCAGAGAGTGTCTCTGAGCGAAATCATTTTTTTAGGAACATCGATTCCTAAATCCCAACAATCCAAATGCTATCCTCTAGTATCTCATTCCCCGCCCTCCCAGTAACAACTAGCACCAAAAGGAGAACAACAAATAGCACGGCTGATATGACGCATCATGTGTAAAGGAGAAGATGACAACGAAACGGAAAGACCAAGGCTAATCGTCAACAAGAGGACAAGAGATAACATCGAACCGATCATGTGTAAAGGAAAAGATGACAGCGAAATGGAAAGAGCAAGGCCAATCGCCAACAAGAGAACAAGAAATAATATCGAACCGAACTGAGGGCTAAAGATAAGCCCCAAGGGCCAAAGAGGACCATGAAAGATAGATAGAACCTCAAGGAAAACTACGACAATCCAAATCCGAAATTTCAACTCTCTAAGTACACGCGTTCTGGAGTTATCGAGAGGACGGACGGACGGACATACGCATGGGTGTCCAATCCATTTTGCTCTACCATCATTATTTCTATGCGTTACTAACGGAATGAAAAACTTAGTATACCCTATGATTTCTCATCATCTAGGGTAAAAAACGCACAAAACTGACTTGACTTGAGTTGATAACTTCTCTGGCACGTCATTGTACATTTTGGCATGACAAACGATTTTCGTGCCAGAGACGCCATTAAACGCCAAGGGATTCGGCCATGTACATATATATTAAGTGTAGAGAGTATTTGTATATTTATAAGATATTAATAATAATCCAGCAAAGAGTGAATTCACAAAGAACTGAAATTAAAAACCGAAATTAATTATAGATTTGTTACAGGAGTTTGCATTTTTACCAATAAATAACCAAATGGGGTCAGTATAAATCAGGATTCGCATTATATATAAGGCTGATCCGCACACAATTCAATGCAAGAACTCAAGAGCCTAGTTAAACAACAAATCATCAAATATTTATATAGCACAACGGTACATCGGAAATACCAAATTCTGGTATACAGATGGATCAAATATGATTGATAACACTGGAGAAGTATGTCTCGGTAGAGATTTTCAAACAGTCACTAGCTATGTATGTTATTCAGGTCAGAGATATAATGCCGAGCAGTCACCACGATGTGTATACCAAAACATAAAGGAGATATAATGCCGAACAGTCACCACGATGTGTATACCAAAACATAAAGGAATCAATTCTTTTCGATTTTATCCGGTTCTAGGTCTTAATGATTTGAATTTGTACTGATATATGCTTACTGAATAACAGACATCAGGGTGTCTATAAAAGGAAACGGAAACAAATAAAAAAAAAATATACAAAAACGGTACGAAACCTATTGAACTTCTGTTTTCTAATTATAGTCTGAGGCTAAATTGGAAAATAATTAGAGTGTGAGATTTCAACTAGTTTTCGTTTCCTTTTCTGTTATGTGCTGAAGTCGGAGTAAATCTTTTATAATAAGGCGCCAGGAACAACAACATCATAATGCCAAATATCACCACAGCAGATAGGAGAGGAGATCTAAGACAAAGTCTAGATAGCATGAGAAGAAAATGGAAAATTTTCGCATAAACAACGAATTCTTTTCATATCTATCCTATAAAAGCCTGAAGTCTATTCACCTCTGAGTTGTCAGTCTATTTGAGGTAATCATATATATATAGTTATAACGTGCTATTTACGAACTGGTGTATATGAAATAAAATACTTTCGTTTTACTCTAAGTGTTCACTGGAGAAACCAAGTATTCAACGAAGAACTATGGTTGCGTTCAAATCAGAACAAGATCGACATAGAAATAAATTAATATTATACGGTAAGTCCTAGTGGTTTTAAAGTTATAAGGGGATGAAGAACCTGAGTATTACGACCTTAAAAACGTTTTATTTTTTTCCTTTCAATAGCCTATATTTCGGTCCCTTGATTGGGCCATCTTCAAGGCATACAGTACTGTAACAAAGTATTTCATCATCATGGGCTTATTTCTAAAATTGTAGAATAGGTATGTACTTAAATTTGATAAATAATATTACATTCGAATTTTTTTACACATAAAACAAGGTAAAAACTAAACACGGTCATTAAAAACGGTAGGTACATGAAATAAATAGCTAAATAAACATAAAAACGTTACATTAGTCGGTATATACTCTTTGGATACACAAGAACATAATCATCACAAACAAATTAACACAATACGCAACACATTTATTAATAAATTTCTCAACTTAGAGATTGATATATATAACTACCATATTAGACAATTAGAAAAACTAAAACTATGAACGAAATATCGATAGCACGACAACTACCAATAGCGATACAAACAATATTCATACAATCTCAGAAGACTAGATATGAAAATATCTATAGTGTTATATGTAAGTAAATATAGCAAAAATATGAGCGCCTAAAAATTACGCAATACCGAGGAATTAATAAAAGTGGAGGCAATGAAGATTGGTGCATCAAACTATCGGGCAGAAACATTCCAACTGAAATGATAAAACTCATGAGCTTAGGCCCCCGTTTTGCTTTACCACCTCAACTAAACCAACAGAATATTTTTCAGCTGTTAGCGGATACTGAAGAAATTCTTTATCACTGTGATGACGATGATGCGAAAACTCAAACACGGAATTCAATTCTTCACTCTCTTACGAACAAAATTAAGCACAAAATTGGGGTTATCAGAGAATAGAAATTAATTTTACAAGCTCATAACACAACGAAAAATTATATGAAAGATAATAAAGACATACTTATAACGAATAGCGACAAAGGCAATAAAACGATTATATTAGATAGGGAAATTGACAGACAATATCAAATCATAACGAGTAACCCACGACGGATAACTCAAGATCTTGTCAAAAGTAGCAATGAATTAATCATTGAAATGCATAAAAAGAAATATATTAACAAGACAGAAAAAAAACCCTAAGGAGCAAAAATGCAAGTGCATAAGAGTACTCAAGGCTCTCCCATAAGACCAGTAGTATCTACCATCAACACACCAACGTAGAAACTGAGTAAATTCCTTAGCGAAATATTATGGATACAACATTAGCTCGTATGAATTTAAGGAATCCATTAATGCAATTAAGCCATGGATTGGTGAATGTTTTATATCCCCTGACGTAGTATCCATGTACACCAATATTCCACATGCAGAGGCGTTAAGTAGTGTCTTAAAAAGGTGGCCACTCATAAAACAACATACCCGTCTTTCAAAAAAGGTTTTTCTAAAAGCTCTCAAACTGTGCATAATAGAAGCCAATTTTTTTCTATATAATGATAACTATTATAAACCGATAAATGGACTAGCTATGGAATTTGTAATGGAAGACCACATAGATGCCGTAATAGAGAAGCTCACCGAAAGGCCCAAAATAATCAAGAAATAAGTATGTTGATGACCTAATCATTCTCCTGAAAACTGAACAAATAGATGCAACGCTACAAGCTTTCAATGTACACATGAAAATTTGAAATTTACATTGGAACGAGAAATAGATGGCAAAATTAACTTTTTGGACCTAACACTTAAGAGAAGCATAAATAACATAGAAGTAGACTGGTACGTGAAACCGCTGGCATCAGGAAGAATCTTAAAGTACCTCTCTGCACACCCCAACAGCATGAAACAAAACATAGGATATGCCTTAGCCAACAGAATTATTAGGCTAAGCGATACGCATCTACACGCAAAAAATTACGAGGTGATCCGCCAAATACTTCACGCCAATAATTATCCCCAACATATCACCGCACGCATTATCAATAAGGTCAAATATAAAAAACAAACGTTGGCAGTAAATAATGGACAAGATCCATTCGTAAATGAACAACAGGAAACCGTAATATACAAACGATTTCCATATATCCCTATAGTCACAGAAAACATTTCAAACAAATTAATGAATATTAACAGCAACATCAGGCTTGCTGTACAACTAACAAGAAAATTATATAGTCGCTAATAGCAACACTAAAACTCAAATTGATACACCTTGCTGTGGCGTCGTTTTTAAGGTGAACTGTGAATGCTGGCAGATATATATAGCGGAGACAAGTAGAGATATAAAAACTAGGATTAGAGAGCATAAAAATGACTTTAAGTCAGCCATACGCCAAATTGATAATCAGGCACCCACATATTATAAGACAGCATGTCTGCAACATGCCATGGATAAGAAACACCAGTTTGATTTTGACAAGGTAGTGATTCTGAGTAAGGAAAAATATTGGAGAAAAAGGAAAAACATAGAATCCTTACATATACAATATCACAAACCAGAAGCAGTTAATTTTAAAGTCGACACGGCCATCAATATAAATATCTCATTAACATACACGGAGAGAAAGCACAGAACCGGAATTAGCTGACAATAGACTACATTATAGCATAAGTATTTAGTTTTATAGTATATGTAGTGTAACATTTTTATGTTTATTTAATTATTTATTCAGTAATTTATTTCATGCATGTACCTACCGTTTTTAATAACAGTGTTTAGTTTTTACCTTGTTTTATGTATAAAAAAAATTCGTAACACTAATGTAATGTTATTTATCAAATTTAAGTACATATTCTACAATTTTAGAAATAAGCCCCTGATGATGAAATACTTTGTTACAGTACTGTATGCCCTGAAGTTGGCCCAATCAAGGACCGAAATATAGGCTATTGAAAGAAAAAAATAAAACGTTTTTAAGGTCGTAATACCCAGGTTCTTCATCCCCTTAGAGATAAATTACTTTTCTTTTTTAAATAGCATGCGCCAATTAAAAGAAGGTTATAGCTTTAGAGAGATAGTGATGAAGGGTTAGAGATAGTTTTTATACAATAACTAGAAACTCCAGTAGTAAAAATTCGCTATTTCCCGCTATGATCATCAACGAACTCATCGGGCTTATTAATAACATTAAAAATGAAATATTACTGACCACATTGACACCATCTATGCTCAATATTTCATCACTAGTTGCAATACGAGGATCCCCATCAGCAGCTCCTCCAGGTACAATATGACCAACCGTAACTTGGGATCCTTCTTCAGTACCTCCGACTATTCTGAAACCAAATCCAAGGGCTTGCCGTTCCAAAGTTACCTCAGATAATGTATATTCGTCCTACAAACAAAAAGAAATATGTTTTGTATATGTATACTGTGTAAAAAAAACTATACCTCTGCAACAGTTTGAATCAAATTTGCTGAATTTGGTGAGAGTTCATATTTCCATAGAGGAGACTGAGGGAATGGCTGCGCCACTAAAGAAACCGGAGGATGGTTCTCAAGTGGGCTAAATCCTGCTTTTCTTCTATCCACAACAAATTCATTGACTCGCTTCTGAAATCGACCACCTTGGTTTGGCGCCACTGAATGAAGATGATAACCTCCAGAAAGAGGTTGATGAGATGTTGGTTGTACTTGATAGTCCAGTTGATATCTATTATAATCTTGACATTCATAACAATAGCAAGTGTCTTGGTGGTATGTAGGGACAGGTGCCATAATCGGTATAGGTGGAGGAGGCGAATACAATGCATTAGAATTAGGATTCACCCCAGGATTACTATACGGTAAATGATAATTATAATCAGGACCAATCGAATTCTCATAAGTAGAACGATTCGGTGGCATACACGCTGAATCTATTGTATGCTGGTACATGGTATTGTGATTATCTTGAATCATCGTTGCTTCTGCTAAGCGCTCCGTTAAACTCGTCACCAATTTTGGGAATGGATCCATAAAGGGGATATCATTGTTGATAGAATCAATTTCATGAAGGCTATTATTCGATTTTGCCTCAGTTGGAATTGATTTAATCTCCTCTTCGTTATTATCTATATTACTCGTAACAGCTTCTACCTCGTCATTAAGTTCATTTGAAGGAGTCTTTGCTCTTGCCCTTCTTGTATCAACCAACGGAGTTTTTGGGCGTATCGGAAGTACTTCCTTAGGTTGTGTACTATATAAATCAGCTGTAGGAGTTTTACTGCGATACATACCACCATTCGGCGCATCTTTAGCACCAGCTACATTTTTCCGCAGTTTATTCATTGGACGATTATTTCCATTTGTACTGTTAAAATAGTGTCCCCTTTGTACTTTGAGCGTTGTTTCTTTTGTTTTTGGGCAATCTTTGAGAACTTGAACAACTTCGCTGTGCGACATGTGTTTAACACTTGTGTGATTTATCTCCAATAGAATGTCTCCCTCTTGCAAGTTTTTGCAGCAATTCCGATCGAGAATCTTTTTTACTTTTTGTCCATATGCACTATCGGCAATTGTAAATCCAAATCCCATCACTCCCTTGAGTATGGAGATGGTAAGAATTTCTGGTTTTTTAAACATCATAACATCATCTCCAACATAATTTTCATTAATTTCACTGCTTATGTTACCCGATTGAATTTTTGCTAGTGGATTTTTCTGGGGTATTTCACCTCCAACAGCGCCAGCTGCATCTGACATATCCAGAAAATTGTAATTTCCGTCCATGTTAAGATCCATTAATATTCTAGCTTTTTCCGGATCTGAACTTATTCCATCGACAGCAATTGTCGTAACAACTTCTGTATTAGGATCGTTAGGATCAAAAGGCAATGGATATCCCCGACAAACTTCTAATGTTACTGTTTCACCAGGCAGTATAGACTGAAAAACGTTTACCATTTCATGATGTGTAAAGCCCAAAACACAAGTGTCATTCACATAGACTAATATATCACCAGTTTGTAGATTACCATCAAGCCATGCAGGTCCATTTGGAACGATAGATTTTATTTGAAGGAACTCCTCAACATTATCATCCCCACCGACTATTGTAATGCCTAGACCACGTGAAGATTTTAATAGTGTTGTCGTAATACGTTCACCCCGCATCTCTGAAGGATTTCTTGTGAATGTATACGGAAGTGCTTGCTTTTGAGTTTCATTGCGATTTCGTTCTGCACGACGTTTTGCCTCCAAGACAGGATTCTCATATTGTGTTCTTCTGTTAACATGATCAATAAAATATGTTCCGTATTGAGGGTCATGTATTTTCTCCCATCCATATGGTAGTTCATCGTCCATGCAATCTTCTAGAGATTTCTTTTGAAATTTTGATAGCCTTGGATCAAGCCAGTGGGAGGTTCCTGTGTTATGGCTGCAGGGAAATTTTACCATATTACTATATATGAGATAATTTATAATAATTCGACATTTTCTTACTCTATAAAATAAAGCTCTCCATTCTCGGTGTAAGCTTTTTCCCATTTTGACGGCAACGGACCAAGTCCATCGTCTTCATCATTCCCAGAGAGGCGGGATGCCGAACCTCCATTGTAGTAATGATGCGGTAAGCCTTCTGTAAAAAATGTTAAGAATTATTTTAAAAGCAGTACGAAGTTTTTCTGCAAACTAATTAATTTATTTGTTTTTTTATTATATGCATGTTAAATTGAGGCTTCTTCATCAATAAAAAAGTTAAATGGAAAGTCATAGAAGGTGGTGGGGCTCAGTGGACGGGGGACAGTGGGTAGGCCGCAGAAGAACAAATGAGAATGTTTTAACACTTAGCGAACTAAGGAATGAATAGCACCAGCTCCAGTAGCTTGGTTAACGCTCTTTTTGTCAGATTGTTATCTACTTTTTCCAATAATTCTTGGACACTTTAAAGTGCTTATATTCGCGAAACTGAACAGTGTCCCATTAAAGTGTAACGACCATTCTCGAAGGATGTCCGGTCGTAATGAGTTCCGCAATAAAATTTTTTTTTATCTCAGGCGAAATACTTGCTTTTGAATATATCCAACAATAAAACTCGTTAAAGTTTTTCTTTATTTCTTCTTTCTTTTTCAAGGCCATTAACTCCATATCAGTTCAGATCCTGTCCACTCAAAAAATCTACCGTTTGTGCTATTTCATAATAGATGGAGTCTTTTTTTTTGTTTTACATTTCAAAGTTGCACTAACAAAAAACCACTTGTAACTAGCAAACTAAGTAAGGGACTTATCCGAACTTTTTCGTTAGTGGAGAAACCACTGTGAAAGATCACATCACGCCAGTTTAATTTATTGCTGATCGACATTGTTTGAGTTGTCATGTTGATAAGTTCACAAAAAAAGCAAATAAGCTGAATAGTATGGACACATTACAAATACAAAATAAACTTAACGTGGTGGATAACAAACTGGACAATTTCAGTGTCTGACTGACCAATGGCAAAATAAAATGTTCAGAAGTAAACTTATGTAAATTTTCGGATTAATTTGCGATGACATAGGTACATGGACGAAGCACTATGCTGCGATTAAGCTATTATTTAATAGTCACTTAACCGATTTCAAGAAGTACCTACATAAGTGATATCCTCGGTTCAATTGCAAATTTAATTTAATGAAACTAATGTTCATTCCAAACTTTTTAAAATTTCTGATGATCTTACTGCCACTCAAGTTAGCAATCAATGATATATCTGAGGAACTCAAAGCTATTATTTGTTAGTTAATCAAAAGTTCCCGATGCTAATTTACACAACTATTCGATTTGCCAAGGGTTAATGTTGCATAAAATACGAAAAATTCATAGCCCCTTGTCAATTGTCATAGAAAAAGTAATAATTACAAAGACTGGGCAAGTAAAACAAAAATCTGCAACGCTTTGCTCGAATATAAAATCGGCTATACCTCGACTTGCTAACGGTAAACCAGCAATGCCTCGATCCAATCCAAAATCGACGATGCCTCGACTGATGTGGGGAAGCCTCCATTTTTCTTAGAAATTTACCGAAAATTTTTATGAATTATTGGAGGCCGACAACATGTGCTTACAACAATTTTTATGCGCGTAGACGTAGACACGTGTCTTCTTAGAAACTTACAGAAAATGTTTCGGCAGAATTTTTATTCAGTCTGGTGACTGACTGAAGTTATTTTCAGATACAATACTTTCATGTGTGCCGTTGTCGGCCTCGAAAAATGCATAAAAATTCTAAAGCAAAAATGTCCAGTAAATTTCTAGGAAAAAAATTGAGGGCTTCTACCTATTGCTTACGTCAGTAAGTCGAGGCATCGTGGAGGTATCGTCGATTTTATATTCGAGCAAAGCATTGCAGATTTTTGTTCTACTTGCCCAGCCTTTGTAGTTATTAGTTTGTCAATGTCCTTATATAATTGGCAATATTAAAGCTGCTCCAGTATAATATGTAACAATATTTCATCCTTTGCTTTCACAACTGATAATTAAACTGCCTAAAAACAAACAGAAACAAGAGTAAAACGGGTCTACAAACTTGTACCACAATATAGCTAATTGCGAACAAATCATTCTACATTATTACGGTTACATCCCTCCAGGTAGTTCTGCAGTATCGTAAGATTCTGTCATTGACGCTACTGAGTACCCCTTCTTGATATGGCAAAGGACGAAATGGTAATCCTTGGAAATTTCAACTTTCTTACATTCGATGCATCTCTTGCAATGGTGCTGTACCACTGCTTCCTCAGAAAATTTTTCGTACCTTCCTAGATTATTTTGACTGCATTCAGTCTTTCTTAGAGATGATGTTAGGAATTATAGTGCCAGAATTTGTATATTTACATAGTTCCAGCTGATGCGTCCCTATATCATCCCAATTATGTTTCCATGTCTAACCTCGACCATACATATTATGTAGTTTCTCCTCACCTGGATCCGACAGGATACTCCTCATTGTTCTAAAAGTCAACAAATTTGATTTTTTTTTTATATTATTAAGGCATATCCAGGTGACACCCTATAATGCAAAGCACAACACGACAGGAAGGAGATAGGGAAAGGAATTAGGGACCGTAAGAGAGTGGCGGAGATGCTGATGTATGTCACTCTTAAACTTTCGCAGAGTGTATGCCGGAGGAAAGAGAGAAGATGGTAAACTGTTCCACATTCGCACAGTTCAGGATAAAAAAAGCATCACGGAATTTTACTGTACGGCCGAAAGAAATTTGTAGGATAAAAGGATGTGCGCGGTTTGCAGTGCAAGTATTGCATGCAGGAATCATTCTACATGGGATTAGAATAATTTATCAGAAAATTGACAATGCATTAAGGGATAAAGGAGCGAAAGGCAGCTAACATTACGGCGGTGTTCGAATGAGTCAATATGACAAGTAACTCCCACATCGACAATGAGCTTGAAGGCTCTATTTTAGACAATATCCAATGAAGCTAAGATTGTGCGACCAGGCCGGCCGGATATGGGAATTGTATTTCATTCTAAGTCTGATGTAGAGCTTGTAGAGGAGTTGAAATATTTCTTACACCTTTTAAGAAATCCAAAACATTTTGATGCTCCTTTGGCAACAGAGAAGATGTGATCTGTCCAGCTTAACTTACTGGAAATATTAATCCGAAGAATGCATAAAGACGGTGTATCGTAAACCAGTGCACCATCAAAACAAACGGGATTGGAATAATTATGAAAGAGATAATGCTTTGGGCCTTAAATGCATTGAATTCGGCTCGGTTCGCTTTGCACCAGCGAGAATATTATCAAGGTCGTTATTCAACGATCTAATCATGCAATCTCGATTGACAGATTGGTATTTTCTCTGGAGTCCGTAAGAGTGTCAAAGAAGTAAGCGAAATCAAAGATACTGTCATCGGCAAAACTATGGATGGGATTGAAAGTAAGGAAAAACAGATCATTAATGAAAATTAAGAAGAGGGCTGAAGAAATAACAGAGCCCTGGGCACACCGGCAATTATAGGGTGAGGTTCTGATGAAATTCCATCCAGTACAACTCGTACTAGGCGACTGGATAAAAAATATTAAACTCATAATAGAATAGGTGGGGAGAGAGCAAGTGCTTTAAGTTTGGTTCCTATCAAAGGCCTTCGAAATATCTAGGGCAACGATTTTGGTCTCACTAAAATTGTGTAATAAAAGTCAGAAAGTCTCCAGAAGAGCCTCCCGTACGGAAGCGATATTGGCGATTATTGATTACTATTCGTTTCTAGATATTTCATTAATTTGGAGTTAATAATAGATTATACATACATAAAAATCTGAATGCCTTCGGCATATAAATATGGGAGTTCCAACCGAAACTTCCCAGCTCATTCATGAAAATATCAAAAAGTAGTGGTCTTAAGATAGAGTTCTGCCAAACACCGGACTTAAAACAAAAACGTGTTGTGTAAAACAGAATTTTATAGCAAAACAGGCAAGTGTTAATTTTTCACATGCATACATACAATGGTTGACCACAAACTCCTGACTTCTACTTCCCCAAGTTCTTGAGATATTCAAAAGAGATACTTATGTATATAAGTAGAATACCTATATATTATGTTTATCAAGAGGAAAGCATTTTTGTGGTTAATTATAGTAAAACGGTTTCAAAAAAAAGTAAAAATTAGGAAATTTCAGAAAAATATAGTTGCAAAAGTAAAGAAATAGCATTATTGTCAGCAGGGTTCTTCTAGCAATATAATTAACGTTTGTTATACTTTCATGAAAAAATCTAAGACAAGACGAGAAGAATATCTCGTGGAAATAACTAGAATAAGCCAATTATCACGTATTAAGGTTGATTCAATTGATCGCCTTTTCTTAATACATTTGTCTTGCAATAACCTGTTAATCGTAAGCGTGCATCCAAAACCCTGGGGAAATACTTCTCAATAATGAAATAGGCGTTCTTAACACATGGTAGCACCAACGAAACATACACCAAAGTTGTGAGGTATGGAAGTGCTCGCTTGAAAAAGTTTAGTTTAAATTATCTTAATGCCTAAAATATCTTTCAAATTGAAAAATGAGATGGCCTTTGAGTAATTTTGAGCTTACTTCTTTGATTTCCAAAGGTGGTCTAATTTGTTTACCTTTCTTAACAAATTTATTACATATTTTTAGTTAAAAACTATGTCTATGGCGAGCAAATGCGCTAAGCTTAGCTATAGCTGCGGGAAAATCGGTTATACTGAAATTTCTGTGTTCATCTTTGGGATGCTAAGAAGCATTAATACAAATTATTCTCTGTATTTTTCCGTATGAATGATAGTTTAGGTTAATAAGACGATTTACATTTCTATCAATTGTTGCTTTTTCATAAGAAAAAAGCAACGTTGCAGAGCTTCATGGCTTGGGAAATATCTCTTGGGGGTCCTGATGTATCCATTAAAAGAAACTAATTAGAAAGACAGTACAGTAGTATATAGAATAATTTTCGACATAAGGTATTCATTCGGTCAACGTACATAATTGACGGGAGAACTATCAATATCCCACTTTAGACAACAAATATCGATTCACAGTTCATCGTACCTATGAGCTGTTTCATCAATGTTCCCAGTTGCTAATATCTAATTTTTTGTACATCGTCATCCTTCAAAATAAAAATAAAATGTTGAATTTCCCATGCAGCCGTGAGTCATGGGGTTCTGACTTACGTATTCGATCAAACAGAAAAAGGCTTTACATAATAAATTCTACCCTTTCATATAATGGACAACCTTTCCACTTTCATGAAAATGTGCAATTAAATAGCCTACACCCACCCAGACCTGTTAAAAGCAGCTCACGCGTAATACATTTCTCCATTTTTCAATTTATTTTTATAAAGTGGCAGCTTTCGCGTAGGTCATGCTACGCTTTGGCGGGTGTTTATTATTAATTATGCGTTAATATTTATGTAAATTTACACTAAAACGGAATTTATGTGGAACGGAAAGCGGTAAAACAATAATTAATATTTATAACAGTACAAGCATAATGACTAAATAATATATAATATTCAACTTGTATTAAAAATAAAAATTATTGATTTCTTCCCACATTCATGTTGATTTTGGTTTTCTTAATTATTTTTGCTGCCAATTGGATTTCACGGACGAATTTGAATACGGTGAATACGACTGTGGTTTGAAGCACAAGTTGCAAGTTCGCTTAAGAACACCACCCCTAAAAGTAATCTGATACGGACTAAGTACATTAACACATAGCTTTGTTTCTCTTGTTTAGAATGGCTTTGATATATTAAACAGTGTACTGTAAAGAAGTGCTTAAATTTGATTTTACATAGATATATGCGTGAAAAACTATTGCGCAGGTAGCAGTTTTATGGTGTAATGAGAATTGTGCTTGAAATTGATCTTTTATCTCGGAATTAATGAATAAGTTTATGTGGGCAAAAATTGAAAGGAGTACAAATGCTATAATATGTTGTAGTAAGCAGGTACAGGAGAACGGAAATGTATTCGCGTGTAGAGTTTTATAATTGACCGGGACTACTATGAATAGAAAGAGTTTACCAACGTTATGATTTCACAAAATAAAAAAATGAGAAAATCAAAATAGTCTAACAACCCATCTAAATAGTTCTTTAAAATTAAGAAAGAGATTGAGTCCGCCATAGCAATTGACAGTCTTGTATGATATTCAAATAAACCCGGGGACCGTAAATAACTGTTATTTATAGCAATCAGCCAAAAGGTCCCATCAAGACTGAATGGTATACTTAAGACGTAATGGCAAATAGTTAGTAATTGTTAAAAAAAATTTAATTCTCATAATAAGAGTTTCAATAAAATTTTTATATCCTAGATGAAATCATAGGGTATACTAAGTTTGTCATTCCGTTTGTAACATCTACAAATAATTACGGTAAAGCAAAATGGGGTGGACACCCACGCATAAAAGTTATTTTGATTTTTGCATGTCCGCCCGTAAGTCTGTACATCGTCACGATAACTAGAGAACGTATTTACTTAGAGTGCTGAAACTTTGCACACGGGCTTTTAAAATAAAAGTAAATTAACGTTTGAAAATGAGACCAATCGGGTAACTCCTTCGTAAGGTTGCCATAAAAAAATTTCCACTATACATTTGTTGGACACTGCCTGAGAGAGCGTCAACGTAGAGAGTTGAAATTTTCTACATGACATTTTCATAGAAATAGTAAATAATTCAATTCATTTTCAAAAATGGGCTAAATCGGCCAACCCCTTCCTGTTGTTGCCATATTATTCTTCAGAATATGAAATCCTATGAAATAGCAATTCAAAAATCAAATTTGCACAGATGGGTTACCATACGAAATTACAAACGGTCATTCATTTAGAGGGTATCATAAGAATTTGTCTTAGACCAATTCTTGCCTTTTCTCTTGTTTAATTTAAAATTAATTATAACTATTACGGAAGATTTTTATTTATTTAAGTCTAATGATAGGAGTCCCAAAAGACTTTTCTTTTTTTAAGTCTCATAATAACAATTTTAGTAGACTTTCAAACTTTTAGCTTTTTATACCCTAGATGAAATCTATAGAGTATACTAAGTTTGTCATTCCGTTTGTAACACCTCGAAATAATGATGGTAGAGCAAAATGGATTGGACACCCATTCATAATATTAAAAGTTATTTCGATTTTTGCATGTCCGTCCGTCCGTCCGTGCGCACGATAACTCGAGAACGCGTATACTTAGAGAGCTGAAATTTTGTACACGGACTTTAAAAAAAAAAGTAAAATTAAGTTCGAAAATGAGACAAATCGGGCAACTCATTCGTGGGGTTGCCATATAAAAATTTTGTTTTCCGCTATATATTTGGACACTGCTTGAGAACGCGTCGACGTAGAGATCTGAAATTTCGTACATGATGTTTTTACAACATTAGAAAATAAAATGTCAAAAGTGGACTAAATCGGACAACTCCTTCTTGGTGTTGCCATATACAAATTTAGGTTTTTTACGTATACTTTGAAAACGATCAGTCCAAGACATTTTTACTGTACTAAAAACTTCTTCAAAATACGAAGTCCTATAAAATTGCTAATAATAATTTTTTCTGTGCGACAAACCGTTCTAGAAATATATGCGAAAAACAACTTCAAAATCAAACTTGAATAGATCGGTGACCATACGAAATTTAATACGGGCATTCATCTAGGGTATCATAAGAATTGGTCTTAGACCAATTCTAGCTTTTTTACTTGTTATATTTTACAATCAGTTATAATAGTTATAGAACTTTTATTTATTTAAGTCTCATAATGGATTTACCAAAGAGCTTTTATTGTTGCAAATCTTGGTATTTGATATGCAGATATCCAGATACCCAGATCTGCGGACTATCCGATTACTGAAATCCAAAATCAAATACCAAGATCTGCAACAAGAAAAGCTCTGTGATAGAATCATTATGGGACTTAAATAAATAAAACTATTATATAACGATATAACTGATTGTAAAATATCAAAGTCCCGATCGGACTGTCCTCGAAAAATTTAAAAGATAAAAGTCTTATGAGACTTTTATCATGGGACTTAAATAAAGTCTCTGGTAACAGTTATGTACTGACGGAAATTTATAACAAAGTCTTCTAAGACAGTTCTCTTGAGATTAAAAAATTAAAAGTTTTATGGGAGTTTTATGAAGAGACTTTTATTAATAAAAGTCTGTGATAACTCTTAGCACTGAGCTGAAAGTATAAAAGTCTACTAAGACTATTATTATGTGACTTAAAAAAATAAAAGACTTTTGAGACTCTTATCATAAGACTTAAATAAATAAAAGTGTTCGGTAACAGTTATGACTGTCAAAAAAAAAAACATTTAATAAACAACTACAATCTTATGATCTAAAATTTTATGTCTTTTATAAAGCTACAGATAGGTCGAGCTTAGACAAACAAAAAATTGTATGGGGGGGGGGGGGGGAGGAGGAAATCGTAACGGTTTCCAAAATAACCGGACTTTAAGATATGATTTAAACTTCGGTGGATAGATAATCGTTGGACCTTTCCAATGGTCTATAAATTTTTTCACTCACCCTTTCCGTTTTGAAGTTATGGCGCAACAAAATTAAAATTTCGGAATTTTTACTCGTTTCTTTTTTTATTTAACTACCATTTTGATAAAAAAAAAAAAAACCGTCATCAATGTCAATTTTTCATATTGAATTTAAAAAGCCCAAAAGCTTAGCTTTAAAGTGACCTATCACCCCTGTACCCTAAAGGTAACAATTTCTACGTTTTTTGCACTTTTTCTTAAGCATCTCCAGCGAAAATGGCTGAAAAAGGTCATTTCCAAAAGTTAATTGCCTACTTTCTGGCACTTTTGAACTTTTTCAGCCATTTTCGCTGAAGATGATTAAGAAAAAGTGCAAAAAACGCAGAAAGGGTTAATATTTTGGGTATAGAAATTTTAAAATTGTTGAGCCATAACTTCAAAACGGAAGAGGTGAAGGAAAAAAAATTATAGACCATTGAAAAGGTCTAACGATTATCTATCTACCAAAGTTTAAATCATTATCATAGGGTGCAACGTCTAGAAGTCACAGGGTGATCTATAAAACATACCCAAATATCTTAAAGTCCCGTTATCTCGGAAACCGTTACGATTTCCTGCCCCCACCCATACAATTTTTTGTTTGTCTAAGCATGACCTATCCGTAGCCCTCGGGTCCCAGACCACATACGGGACACCCTGTATTGAACTAAAAAATAAAAAAAAGTTAAATTTTTACTATTATTTCAAGATTTTTTCAAAAAGTCCTATAAAAATTACGGTCCCCAAGTAAATCCTTCCTGATTTTCCAACCAGTACCAGTACTGGCGAAAAATATTCAGTAAAAAATCAAGCCTCTTTACTGGTACTTGAAAATCAGCAGTGTACCAGTAAATAAATTGGTACTTGCGAATGCCAGTAAATCACCAGTAACTACCAGTAAGATCCAGTAGGACGGTAAACGCCAGTAATAACCAGTAACCTTCAGTAATATCAAGTTACAATCCACCAATCTCTTTGAAAAATGCATTAATTATTATTAAATACTCGTAGAAGAGAAATTTTTATTACATGTTAATATATTACTTCACGAAAAGCAAATGTTCATTCTTTATTCCGAATAAAATTACGCTAATCTTTAAATTGCTAATCGATCTAATGTAACGTGCTATAAATCATAGCAAAATTCTATCGCAGGCTTAATAATTATTACTACACTTAGTAATATTTTCCTCTATTTTTAATTTTGGCCTATAGAGTCTGCCGATTGTACAGATTCATCAAATTAAACGGATGCCTTCGGACAAGAATTTTACATGTATTTATTGGATCGCATTATGAGTATTGAGATGCTGAATAAATATCCCCCAACAAGAAAATGTTTTTTCATGTACCATAAACACATGTTTAACATCCTCAGCTTTAGCCGAGATATTGTTTTCCTTTGCTGGTTTAATAAATTTTTCCCGCAGGCGTATGCTTTCTGATTCCAATTTTGAAAAATTGGTACCTACTCAAACGAGCTACATAGTGAAGCGGTTACTCCAAATAATGAAAGTTAATTATGTGTAATTGGCAATTTTGCGGTGACGCTTATAAGAATTTTCCCAAATGAACTAGTGAAATATTTTCATGCAAAAAACATTTAAGGTTTAATTGAAAATATTTTTGTTAAATGTATATAATGGATATAAAATGTCTTATTCACCAACCACACTTACCGAGTCGATTTAATGAAAATTTAATTTTAATTTAATTTTAAGTGAGGCCTTACCATGTTTTAAATAAATTTGCAATACATACCGTTGTCTCCGAAGAGGAGAATAACTGGGAAAAGTCCAAACATGTTCTTAAAATATGATGCCGATTCCTTCTAGTATAGATTCAGACTACCCAAAAGTCTTCTCATAGAAATGGTGGAAAAATTGAAAAGAAAACCAGAGTTTCATTTGAAAAGACCTATTACTTATTGCCCTTAGATATTATGAAACAGGAAGTTTCCAAATAATCCAATCTACCGTAAACCGAATAATTCTAAGGGTTTCAAAAGCCATTTCATGATTAGGAGAAGAATATATTCGTATGCCTGAAACCGAGGAAGAATTAAAAACGTTCAAAGCTAAATTTTATGCCATGTAGTTTTATCTATCCTTATTTGAGAAATTGTTTTTTTTTTTTAAGGCACGACAATAAAGATAAATAGTACTTCAAATAACTTGCTTTAACTTTTTAAATAATTATTAAATTTCATCAACTGTCACTTGCCAAATTCGCAAATCTCGCAGCTAATAGGTAATTCGAAATTGTTTATTTTATATAAGGTTGGTGAATAGCTACAAAATTTTAATTGCAGTCCCTCAATAATAATTAAATTAAAATTAAATTTGTATTAAATGGCTTGGTGAATACGGCCCTAAATATTGTAAATAATAGTAATTGCTAAATTAATAACCTAAAAATAAACGAAAAATTTAATAATCGAAAAATTTTGGGAATGATAATTTGAGATATTTAATAAGTACATAGTTGTTGGTAAAAGTAAAAAATTCATTAGTATCCAGATATCGTGGGAGTAGTAGGTACCTACTTTTATTAATTCAAAGCGAAACAAAAAATTTTCGGATAAAAATGGTCTAAAGCTATTCTGCATAGTAAATTTGGAGCCAGATGAAATAGGAAATTGGTCAGTCCATTTATAATACCCATAAGTGAGTTCTTCCTATAGAACATTTCACATTTATGATAAGTTTTCTTCATTTCGTCAGTACATTATGGTACCTATGCATATATAATACACACACATGTATATACGTACATATATATATATATTTCCAGCTGTTAATCTCTTACACAAATAACATTTTTTGTAGAACCAGTCATTGGACTATAAATTAATTTGTACGTCTGCCCCAGCAAGAGGTTCAAGAGGAACCAGTCTGGCTGAATTTTTAATCTCTGAATCACTTAAGTTCAGTTTTCTTCAATCTCGATGATTCATTAAATCGACGGGTGTGAACACATATGCTTGCATTTAGGTAAGTTTGGAGAAACCAAAGAAATAAAACCAGCGGTTGTTTAATTCAATTATCCAACTGGGAGTCTGCCCAACCACTTAAGTAGAAGCATGACAATAATTGCATTTATTATCTATATGTATATACAAGATTTAACAAGTGCATGCGATTTACTTGTACAATATTTTTCGAGGTTGAGTACACGAAATTGAGCACACGGCACATATGTATGAAACTGTGGTGGATGCAATTATGCTGCATAAGATATGGGGAAGGCGCCCCAGTAAATGCAACTCTAACCAGATTACTGTGTACGACATTATTTGAGCCATGTAATGGCAATTAACTTGCAATTCATTTTTTTTCTTCTTTCAAACAAAAGAGAAGAAAAGACATTGAGCCGCAAGAATAAATACAACGCGACTTTATTAACAGAAGGGAGTCTGGGTAACCTCAATTCTGTAGTTGGTATTATGATTGTCGTAATTATTAGCTTGTCGGTAGGTTTTCCCACAATATATACATAATCTAGACATATTATAGTCTCATATTTAAGTGGTGCACCTGTTTTGTTAAGTATTTACGTTTCAATTTCTATGTATAATCAAAGGCTCCGTACAACCGATGTGCTTGAGAATATAGTTTCTACTCTGGTTATCTTTGTCAGTTAATTGAATTAAATATTATCATATTTTCTTATTTACAGAAATTTTAAGTTGAAGCTGACAAAAACTTATTCCCAGCTGTATGATTTACGACAACAAAGTTTTCACATGACTACGACCAATGACACATTGAATATTCCCCGGGCATTGTCCTGCCTAAGACCTTCTTCGGTAATTCATTTTGTACGTGTTACTTACTTTGGATCCGGAATATTGATGTGTGTCCTTTAAATGTGACTCAGCCTAAGATTACGGAATCTTAAAATATATAAATTTACTCGCATTCTGCCCCAGCAGACTTCGCATAATCTTGTCTGGAAAATTATCGACTAATTTGATTTCGAACCCAAAAATACTATTGAGCTTTGTTTAACATTCTCACTAACCCCCAGATTACACAAGCCAACTACAACTGCCATGTAAGCCTACACTCGAATGGGAATTTAATTTCTGACAGCAGAATATAGTTGCCTACTTTTCTGTCTTTTCTATTACAAAGCAATTCAATTTATTCGTCAAAATATTTTTAAATTTCTCCTACAATTGCGCAAGTGGAGGAAGTAGAAAAAATTAAAATTACAGAAAAAAAAGAGAAAAATTATAATTGGTCTAAGATCAATGCTTAAGATACCTTATATGAAATTTTGTGTGGTCACTCCTCTGTGCAAGTTTTACTTAAAGTTGTTATTCGCATCAACTTTTAGAACAATTCGTAAAAACGATTATAACCAATTTCATAGGATTTCATATTCTGAAGAGCTTTTTAGTACAATAACAACGTCTAGAAATGATCGTTTTCACAATATTACATACATACGTAAAAAAAACTAAGTTTTTGAACGACAACATCAACAACGGGTTGCTCAATCTCTTTTTCAAATTGTATTAATATTTTTTATCAAAACGCCGTGTAGGACTGACCAGCATTTAGATCATAGATATGAATTAAAACAAATTCTGCGGACGAGCGATAAAATCGATGTACTTCTTAAAGAAGAACAGCCAATTCAATATCACGGTTATGTGATCCAGCAACACCAAAAAGCAAGATGCAAGCGAGCGCATATGCCAAGGTGAAGAATCCGTACTATGTTCTAGTGGAATTCCAATAGAACAATCCTGCGATGTTGTTGTTTTAATACTCACTACGTAACCAAATCCGTTTTTACTAGTTGTTTACCATTAACCACCTTCGTATTATGCTGCGAAACATGAGAATCGTGCAAATCTATGCTTCCACTGAAAAAGTGTGAAGAGGATATTAAGGATTTTACAGGCCACTAAATGAAGTGTTCGATTCTGTCCAGAAAACAGACATCTTTTTGATAATGGATAAATCAAATGCTCAAATCGGCCCCAACAATCTTTCAAAAATACAAACTGGCCTTGCGCACTAAAAAACAGTTTTTTTAAATAAAATTTATTCGTAAGGAATAAGATATATATTTAAATACGGCGAAATAAATATCGTATTTCTTGCAAGTAAAGAATTTATTTAAATGATTTATTTTCACTAAATAGACGTTTGTTTCTTATGCTTTATCATATTTATTTAGGATTTTTGTAATCGAGTTATCAGGATTTGTATTGACAGCCAAGCTGCAATTAAAGCTTTGGATTCGAGCACCATTAGATCGCGCCTAATACAACGGGGTCGTTCTGAGCTCAGGAAACTGGGTGCTAACCACAGAGTTATTCTCTGCTGGGTGCCTGGTCACGGTGACATACCTGGAAACAAGGTAGCGGATGCTCTGGCCAGAAAGGGTTCCGCTATGAATATATGTCTAGCAGAGGAACCTGTAGATCGGCCCCTAGAATCAGTGAAGAGGATTCTATATGTACTGGCCTGCAAACAGGCAAATAGCAGATGGGGGACAACTGACTTCATGCGCGATTTCAAGACAGCTTTGGCCCGAGGTTTTTGCTGTGTATACTGAGTCTCTGCTGAGGAGAAACCCCATAATGATGTGCGTAATCTTACTGCAGTTATTACGGGACACTGCCTCTTTGGCAAACATGCAAAGCGCATGCAGCTAGTTTTTTGTTGTGCGGTCACAATTAAGAGCTCATTGTATGCAGAGCCTCATGGCCTTTCCAACGACTGTAGTTTTTAAGATACAGGGTGATTTGTGAAACCCTAGATATTTTTCTTCATCACCCTGTAAATCCTAAACGGTTGATATGACCGTCTGTCATACAATTTTTGGTTTATCTAAGTGAGTACTATCACCTCCTCACCTATTGACCTTCTAAAAGGAAATAGCCTGTATAAAAATTATAAAAATAATCTGAAGAAAAATCGACAGCATTTGCAGAAGCAATATCTCGCTTTTTTAGCTCCTCACCAAACTTTTCTCTTAAGGGACCACCTCTTTTCTCAATCTTCTTCTATAATAAAATAGAATGTCGGTTTCATTCAAATTTCGTTAATATCATTGGATAACAAATGTATCCGTAAGTAATGAGCGACTCTTACCGCACTTTACTTACGGAAAATTTGACATTTAAACTAAACGAAACGTTCGTTATCGACGTTTACAGTGATTTTGGGTAGAGAAAAAAAACTGCATAGGAAACGCCACCTGAAATCAGGCCACACACGAAAAGTTTTTGTGGCATATTTTTGAAACTAGCAAGATTCGGTCAGAAATATTTTGCAGTTATATTTCTCTCATTATTCCGCGTCCAACTAGTGCTCATTCGTCAAAATCCGTGACAAAAAAATTTAATTGAAATTTCACAAAAAATTCATTCATTCATTCAAAAAATACATTGTCACCGAACTTGACGATTGAGAGCTTATTTTAACGAGGAAAGGAATACAAAGCGATGTGAAAAGGAATTTTGCTAAATAAATGTCTAGTTTTTAAAATAGAGCAAAAAACTACATAGGAAAGGCCACCTAAAATCAGGCCACATACGAAAAGTTTTTGCGGCATATTTTTGAAACTAGCAAGATTCGGTCAGAAATATTTTGAAGTTATATTTCTCTCATTATTTCGCGTCCAACGAGTGCTCATTCGTCAAAATTTAAAGGGCGCGTTCGCCATAATCAAGTAATTTTACATCCACTTTGTTTCAACTTCATTACACACATATCGACGGCTTAATGTCAGAAGAACTTCAATTTTCTCCATTTTGAGTTAAGATTAGAGTTCGTTTAGCTTTGAAGTCCTCTTTGTTTCTGTCTGGCCGATGTATCTACAGACAAAATATATAGACATGTACCGTTTTGTGTAACCAGATGAAGGGTCTATGTTGTAAATATAATAAGGAGGTAAGAGCTGAAACATCTTCGTGACATCATTTTTACATTTTTGTAGATACGTCCTTCTGACATGAAACCATCGATATGTACATATAAGGCATTTGAATTGATTCCAATAATTATCTATCTCAAATAATTCAGTAATTCATAAAAAATTAAGAAAAACCTTCTACCCTATACCTTCGATCCAAATGTCAGAGTTCGTAGAAAAACCTCTGTATCACAATAAATTTTATTCGAAAATTTTTAAATTATTTTTACCTTTAAATAGCTGACCGTAATTAAATTTTACGTTAAATACAAGCCAAACGGAAAAAGTGTGGTACTTCAACGCCTTTGATTATGTCTTTGAAACTAATAAGTTTAATTAAGTGTGAAAAATGTTTTTTAATGTTTAGGTTATATATGTATGCCGTTTGTATATGTACATACTGAGATTACAGTGGTACATATGTGTTTAATTTTAAAACACGAACGAATTGTTTTAATAATGAAAAAGAACTTGTGAAATCACGATTATTTTCAGTTTTCGTTTTGTAAAAAAAATTCGATTTTAATAATTAATGCCAAAAAGTATAAAATTAGTTTTAAGAAGAAAACTAGTTTTTTTATTTCTTCATATCTGGATAATAAATAACAACCCACACGCAGCGGCTTAATGCCTTTAAGGCAAGTGAAAGGGAATTAGGAAATAATAAAATCAAATTTTTCTTAAAATGGAGAAGAGGTAGGTATATTTGCCTAATGAGAACGTGATAGAATATTAGCAATATTTTTTTAATGATCAATTTTATTGGATCATTCTAAAAAAATATACTTTGAATGCGATTCTGAGCAAACTTAATTTTATCATATGATAAAAATTTACTTTTACTTTAAGGAATAAAATGGTATTATGGGCCCGATATGATAATAACACGGCTGCCCTTAAACCTTATTTCTATGAATTTCCGCCGTCAAAATCGGAAATGAAATCTTTTTATACTTTGTTTATAAACCAATTTCGTTGAAATTTACTAGAGCTTTTATTTATTCGTCGACCTGCCTTTGAATAGTGCAGTTAATCGGAATTCTAAAAAATTCATGTTTTTTTTTCTCGAAATTGTGCAGCAATTGCCGTGCTGAACCAATTTTATTAATTGTGGAGATATTTATGATAATATTATAACGATCTTGTCCCGTCTAATTAGATATGTTCAACATGAATAGCAAGTTGGACGGACTGGAGAATTGTCTCACTCTTCTTTCTCTGAATATCTGATCAAGTTGAAATTTTATAGATAAGCTGCATTTGTGAAAGTCTATAAATAATCTTAATTCGGAGCATCGAGCGTTTTTCATAAAAAATTTCGATTTTCGAAAAATACAGTGCTAATAATCAAGTATACCTACAGTATAAATAATTTCCAAATTTTTATTCACTGTTCGAATGGAACAAATTTTAAAGTGGGTTGTTTTTCAGATAAGCGCCAACAGGACAAAGCATTTGATATAGAATTAAAGAGAACAAAATCCGATAGCTAATAGTATATTTAATTTTTCGTTGTTTAACTTAACAACAAACCTTTTATTTATTTCATTAAATTCTAGCTACAATAAACTTTGTACACAATACTTAAAGGAAAGCTATAATACAGAACAGTTATTAAAAAATTGTCTTAATTGGGACTTATTAATATGAATATCAATCGAATGGAAATTCAAATTAAAAGTACAGCCCATTCTAAACGTAGGCTCACAGTGTCCATAGTTGGTGCGAAGGGAACACAAATAAATAAAATCATTAAATCATAAAAACAGAGAACTTTTGTACACCATTCAGTTGTCCAGGGGCCTATTTCATAAAACTATTAGCATAGACAAACTAATAACTACAAAGGCTGGGCAAGTGGAACAAAAATCTGCAAGGCCTTGCTCGAATATAAAATCGACGATGCCTCGACTTACTGACGTAAGCAATGGGTAAGCCAAGCCAGCAAACCCATTGGGCAACTCTTTAGAGAATATTCACTGATCTAAGTTAAGACGCAAGTAAGTTATTCAAGAGCTTCTAAGTTTTAATCTGGATGATATCAGAGTGGAAAAAATTTATGGATGAAGGATCAATAATAATAGCGGTATTTCTTGATTTTAGGCGAACCTTTGGAACGATCGACATATTAATAGCAAAATTAAATAATTACGGAATTAAGAACGTGAAATGGTTCATAAACTATTTGAAAGATAGAAAGCAGCGTATGAAATTTGGCAAAACATACTCACAACCTGATGATGTTCTTATAAGAGTTCCACAAGGAAGCTAATATAAATAAGTCAAAATGTATGGTACTAAGCAGCAACACGAATGTGACGAAATTATTGAGTGTATGAAGTGAAATACTCAGGTGTAATTATTGATAGTAAATTGAATTCTTTAAAAGCCATATACCTATGGTGTATAAAAAGATCGCGCAGAAAATCGGCTTTATGATCAGAATTAGAAGAAGCGTGCCAAAGTAATGTTTGAAAACGGTATATAACGCGATAATACTACCACATTTTGATTATTGTGCAACAATTCTATATATGTGCACTGGTGAAATGATTGGCAGGTTACAAAAGCTACAAAACAAAGCAATGCGGTTAATTTTGGATTGTTATAGAAGAACGCCGATAAATAGTATGCTTGAGTCCTTGAAATGGATGAATGTTAGGCAGAGAATATCATATATTGAATTGATTATTGTTTTTAAAATCAAATACAAACTTATGCCAAACTATCTAGAAAATACTTTGAGATATGAAAGTGAGAAGCAACCATACAACCTAAGGAATACTGACAACTTCAGACTACATTACGCGCGCCTACAGATGTTCAATAGTCTACCCAACGAAATTAAAATAGAAAGAAATATGGAAAATTTTTAAATATTAATGATTATATATTGTAAGCTAAATATTTAGTAATATATGTATATGTATTTTGATTAAGTATTAAACAATTTTGAATGTTGTCATTCAGATGTATCTCTACACTACTGATAAAAAAAAAAGTGAACACCAGCAATTTTCTTGAAATTTGATCTTTACAGTCATCCCGCCCCTTCTTTCTACCTGTGCAAGTTTGGTGTTATTCAGGGGTATAAATACATCCTCGTAGAATACTTTTACCGCCATTCCTTTCCCCCGAAAGTGTTCTTAATCCGACTGAAAATCAGAGTTAAGTAAAGTGAAGGAGATTTTAAATTGTAAGTGTTTTATAAAAAATTGTGAACAACCATTTCAAAATTTTATTTTTATAATACCGCGGAAATTAACGGAGAGACTCCTACGCATTAAAGCTTCTCACGTTAAAGAAAAATAAAACAACTTTTGGGAGGTCGGAGCAAACTTTCATAGGGCATCTGGATACCAAGTAAGCAGATATACTGTTAGACGTTATTTGAAGGACGCAGGATTGCGTAGCTATCGTTACAAACGAGTTTTGCTACTGACAGCAGTTCATAAACGCAGAAGGATCGAATGGGCCAAAGAACACAGACACGGATTGGTCAAAAGTTTTGTGGTCTGACAAGTCCAGGTTTTATTTATCAACAGATCGTACAGAATCTTGTATTAGGCGGTCTGAATAACAATACGATTCTCGGTGTGTCCAAAGGACAACAAAAGGTAATCAAGGAATTATGGTTTGGGGATGTTTTTCGGCAGCAGGAGTTTGACAGTTAGTGAAAGTGGACCGGGCTGTTAAAATAAATGCGGCTGTTTATATTAACATTTTGGAAGAAGCTCCATGCCATACAGCACGAAGGACTAGAACATGGTTTCAGGAAAAAAACATCAGATATTTCAACAACTGGCCTGCCCAAAGTCCGGATTTAAATCCTATTGAAACTCTGTGCGCAAACTCTATACGCAATATCCACAACCTTTGGACAACCGTATAGAAGGCTTGGAATGGAATTTCATCAAGTTTGATTGAAAATTTAATATCATCTATTCCAAGGAGGCTGGAGGACGTGAGGAAGAAATACTCGATATTAGTATAATTAAATAAAAATAATATACTTTCTTTTAAATAATTAAAAATATTAAGTGACCTATTTCTGTCTTCTTTTTTTTACTATATATTAAACTTTAGTGCCATTTAATACCGTAATCAAACTATTTTTCCCAATATTTTCCTCTGTTCACTTTTTTTATCAGTAGTGTATAGTTATCATGCTAATAAATATTATCTTATCTATAGCCATCACTTGGCAGCAAAATAGAAGATTATTTATTGAGTTCCAGCCGAAGTGCATGAAGGGAGATTTGGTAGCTACATAGTAATAATTCATGAATAATATGCAAAGAAGGGGCCCTAAGTGACTATGGGACACCGGAGTATGCCGTTATTTCTTCAGACAAAGCAGAAAAGAACTGAATCTTAAGTTTGCGATTCATAAGATAGGACGATAACCAATTCAACAACCAAATTGAAATACCTTAAATACCTCAGTTTAAATAACAAAAGAGTGAGGACGCTTGTCAAGAGTCTTGCTGAAGTCTGTAAAAATACAGTGCGTTCCTAAACCATACTCAAACGATTCGATAGAGGTAGATGTAAACTGGAGCAGATTTGTTATTGTTGACCTTCCCATTCATAAAACCATGTTAATAATGATTAAGAACTCAACAACAATGAAAATACAAGAATTCATATAAAGAAGCTTCAAGCAGTTTGGACACTAGACAAATTAACAGTAGGAAAATAGTTACCAGGAGATTACACGAGTCAGTAGAACTGACACTGACAGTCTGAGCCTCACACAACGTGGTGTAAAACCCTACTGACCAGTTAGTAGGGGATTTCTCGCCAGTCAATAAACTGTTAAACGTAAAATTAAAATGGCCGAAACTGAAAATAAAAGGTAGATGCTAGTGGAAATTTGTGTTTATATTTCTAATCTTATCTCTTTTGAGTGGGAAATGGCTGAAAGAGTTTAATACGCATTATAATCTTTATTTTTTTTTTTAGAGAAAAATGATGCAATAACGAAGAAATCATTAGCTATGCATTCAGAAGAGGAATATCTGCACCACTTGACGACATTTTTATAATGAACTAACTAGTCAGTTGATCGAACACAACGCGTTTGTAGTCAGTAAAATTGACAGATGAGTTCAGTACTGACCGTCACTTAAAAATTTAGATAATAAACGACTCTTTCCATAACTTAGGAAATTTAGCGGGTAAGAAAGTGTTCGACTGCAGTTCACTTTAGGACAATAGGGAGTAACTCATCGGGCCCAGCAGAATAACCAGAGTCTAGTTTGGACATTGCTAATATATATAATTTTTTTTTCTTTTATGCATTCAACAGACATCGTTACTAAATGGTTGTCGGTCCCCCAATAATAGAAGGAACATTTCTTTCATACAACTCCAATTTGTACATTTTATCGTTTTTCCGTAAAATTTAATTCTAAACTAAGACTCACAAGCTCGGGAGATTTTTCAGTGCTCTCAAAATACGGTATTTTACAAATATTCTCTTAGCAATTAGATAAAACATTCAGAAAAGATATGTAGGTACATTATACTAATTTATACACCAAAGGATGAAAAACTCGAAATTAAAGGTTTCAAAAATAGTTTCTCAACCAACCCAGCAGGCATAATGTGCGTTTAATGGCCAGTTTCACAGTCGAGTTTAAACCAAAGTTTAGTTTAAACCATCCTCCAAGTTTAAACGTAGTTTAAACAAAATCAGGTTTCACAGTGCATTCTTTTAGTAAAGTTGGTAGTACTGATTAAATTGTGAACTAAATAAGTTATCGCTACAATTGTGAAGCAATTTTTCGATCAATCAATCTATCAATCAGAAAAGTAAACAGACCAAAAAGCAAAAAATAAAAAATATGTAGCTATATTTGCTAATTTTAAATATCCCAACATTCAAAAAGGCTGCAAATTTTAGCATATGTGAAGTTGAGGTATTGCCTTCCCTAGCGCATAAAAAAGATATTACAGCGCAAGAAAACCGACAATAGATTCGAAGACAAAGTGGTAAAGTTTTTTACTTAAACGGTACCTAGCATAAAAATCAACGTTGTCCCACTCATTAAAAGGATTTGGCCAATTTCTAATTACTTTCAGTCGTGGACAGAGTTATAAATTTAATCGAAAAAAGACTTCTTCATCGCTAGAAATTTCTAAATCTAAATCAATGATAAAATTATTTTCTTGATACAAAGAAACAATGCTCCTGTCAAAATAAAATGTCCCACTTTTATCTTGAGTTTAAACCGAGGGATCGCATGGTTTAAACTCTAGTTTAAACCGGTGTTTAAACCAAACTGTCAAACTCATTCGTCGAGTTTAAACTCAGACTGTGAAACTGGCCATAAGTATCACTTAATAACGTTTCAGGTATTAAATATAGAGTGCGTTCTTGTGCCTACACCCTGATCCAAAATTTTATATAAAAAATGTATAATATTACTTACAATGCTCGTACGCACCTAAAATTGTTATGCAGTGGTTGGCAATATTGGCACCTACACACAAATAGTGTATTTTAATGAGGCAATCCATTCATTAATTTGAATCTGAATGTCATAAATAGAGCGCATATGTTGTAATTGCCAGTACATTTATCCAAAAGAATTCCATAATCAATGTGAAACCACTTAATGTGTACGTCAATTAAAGAAGAAATAATGCAAAGGTTATGGGGGTCGATTCCTATCAATTGCCCCAATTTTTCGGTAAGCAGTTGTGTGTATGTATTTAAAATTCCAGACGATAAATCAAATAAACTTGCATTCAAGCAGCAATCTTTAGCTGAACAGATGTTTAATGTCTTACAACATCAGAATCTTTTTCCATCACGCTTTAATTATTTTCGTTTTGATAACATCGTGCTTGAAATAAGGTCATAATTGCAATTAATTTAAGTTTAGAGTTCTCTGTTTTAAAATAAATATTTAAATATTGTAGTAAAATGTTTTGTTTCCACAAAACGCTTATACAAATGCACTAAAAATTAAATGCAAATTTTTTACATTAATTTTTTTTTATTGACACACTAGACTTGAGAAATTTGTACGAGCTTTTCTTTTGTTGATGTAACTTATATGCGTACTACAGGCATTGTAGTATTACAAAATGTAAAATAAAAAGGGGGAGAGTAGAATAATGAATTTGTAACTATAGTAAAATCAAAGCAGAACAATTTTTCAACTCCAATCTCAAAACACGAAAAGTGTAAGGCTATCCAACTTATGCTAGTAATGACACGTCAACTGGAAACTGGAAATACCTATGTTTGCAAAAGTTATCGAATCTTAAAGAAAAATTGACGTAGAAACAAAAACTGGACTTAGACTGACTCCATGCTTCGGTCCTTGACTCGAACCAAGGCAAATATCTTCGTACGAGATAGAAGCATTCAAATCTGTTGGAAAATCGTGGAATGAATTTAAAGCTCTAGGAAATAAATACGCTCGTTCTCGAAAAAAGTACTGACAGACAGTGAATTAACTTTTCCAATGCCACGAGATTTTTGTTACAGTGCTGTATTTAATATTGGGTGTTTTCTTTTTGCTTCGGAGTTAACTTCCAATCCAGACCCCGAACTAGAAAAGTAAACTTTTGTTCTTGATGTCGAAGTCAGCGCTCCTATGACTCCGGGAGCTTCATTTATGTGTTCTTGTTTGCTGTCCTATGTTCAGCCGCAGCCAGTCTTAGCTATCTCGTAGCCAGGCAAAGCTGCGTGTAGCTGCTCCTGACTTTATGAACGATTTTAGCCATTGCCAGCTTCAGAAATGTCATCATTGGATTATGAGTTACATTTCATGTAAATATACAAAAAACAGTTTATTACCTGCTTCGTCTATTAAATCAATAAATGGCTCCCCACGCTCATTCATATAAATGGTTACATTTGCCATTATTACAATAATATTTCTTTTCTTTTCTGTAATTTAAAAATAACAAAAAACAAAAATGTCAAACATAATGCGTTTGTGTTAGTTAGCTATGCTGGGTAGCATTCTCAAGTCGGTACCGGCTGCAGTCGACTACGAGACCGGCTACTTTGATTTTCCGAACGCCAGGGACTGTCATTTAGCCAGCTACACGCAGCTTAAGGCCGGAACACAGTGGCGCGGTAGCTCGTAGCTGGCGCGGTAGCTGGTGCTGTAGCTTGCACTGGCGCGCGCCATGTAGCTAACATTGGTTACAATGATGCAGCTTGTAGCCAATGGTACGGACGATGAAATACCTCATTATTTACTTTTACTTTGATCTATGGAATTTGAAAATATTATTTAATATGGAAGAATTACAAGAAATGGCCTTTTTAGAATGTATAGTGCAATTG
The DNA here is from genome assembly GCA_963924295.1 of Dioctria rufipes. Lineage (NCBI taxonomy): Eukaryota > Metazoa > Arthropoda > Insecta > Diptera > Asilidae > Dioctria > Dioctria rufipes. Next base: position 62,105,609 of record OZ002740.1, on the reverse strand, counting down.
TGCTTTTTCACTTATAAATATTTAAAAACAAAAAAACGCAGAAAGTGGTGGGTTAGACCTCTGTATCAACAGAGGATGAGTTCAGGATTCTACGAAAAAACATTTAAATATATTAAAGGAGAATTATGACGAACTTTTCAATAAAAATATTAATTTCCAACGACTGTCAGATTAGGCGCGCGCCAAAAGTTAAAATTTGGCAAAAATGAGCTACAGCGCCAGCGCCACGCGCCAGCGCCAGCTACACATTGGAACGCCATCATAGACTTTCCGTGCTTTTAAATTTTGAAGGTCTGGCTACTGCGCCAGCTACGAACTACCGCGCCACATTGTGTTCCGGCCTTTAGAATATAGGAATGGTGATAAGCCAGATTTTGCGTAATGAATTTCTGGTTGTGTTGGTAGTCCATTATTACATGTATTTACACGCCATCCCTATTCTCAGCAACTTGTCAATTTGCAAAAGGTAAACAAAGGTTTTGAGCGGAGCATCTGTGGTAACAAATGTTCTTTTTCTGCTTTATTTTGAAACAATTCACATAATTAATTAATATGAATCTTTGCTTCTATTAACAAAAAAGATAATTTAGGTAGTGCAGTTGCCTCAAACGGGATTCCCTAGTTTATAATCCAATTTATATTTGCAAGCACTGACCGAACACTTCATTTTTGCTTTTTTAATTGATATGAAGATTTTAACAGGCACTAGTGGCACTATAAAACTTTGCACAAAATAAACTTCAAACATAAATAGTTTTGAAAAAAATTACTTCCGTACTTTTGTTGAATTTTGCAAAATAATTTTAGATTGCATTAACCTGTTCATAAAACAAAAGCACATTTGACAATTATTCAACAGCTTTGACAATTATGCAACAGCTTCTCATTCCAGCATCTCACTTACTCCTATGTATAGTCTCTTGCTCTTGACAAATTACGCTCCTGCACACAAATTTTACACGATTCAACCATTCCTGTTTGCTCTATATTCTAAGACACGCAGCTATGCCTGGGTTCGAGATAGCTAAGACTGGCTGCGGCTGTAGCTGCATCCGACTTCATGAACGGCATTCTCAAGTCGGTACCGGCTGCAGTCGACTACGAGACCGGCTACTATGATTTTGCGAACACCAGGGACTGTCATTTAGCCAGCTACACGCAGCTATACTTGGGTACGAGATAGCTAAGACTGGCTGCGACTGTAGCTGCAGCCGACTTCATGAACGCGCTCCAGGTTCGCCCTGGAAGCAAACAAAGTGCTGTCAAACCGTTCGTTTGAAGAAAAAATGACGTCATGAGTTGCCACCGGAGGCAACAAAAAAAGCATCAGATTCCCGCTGAAAATTTTCTTGGTTCACTGTAAGTGAACTACACAAACAATAACTATTAGTAATTTTGGTATCAATTATACATACACAAGCAAAGATTTTTCAAAATCACTCTGAATCCGTTCGATTGAACGAGGTTGCGAACTTGATTGTTCAAACGAAAACGACATAAATTAGTACACCACTGCCTTCTATGATTTAAGAAAGTGCAGGTCGAGTTATATACATCTCTGTGATAAATAGTATGCAATTTTATGATCTATAGTTTGGGAACCTAATTTATTTTCTTTGCTGAAACAGAAAGGGAACATTTCTGGCTTCAATAATGGACAATAAGATTAGGTCAGACAGACGAAACTTAATTTATTTTTATTTATACGTGAAAGATTTTTTTATCAGCTCACCTTAAGGAATTGCATGGTATATCGGAAAGCACCTTGATCTTAAAGATCCTCTATACAGAACTAAGCCGAGATGGCTAAACATAATGCTTTGTGGTGAGACACATTATTGGTCGGTAAATCTGATAGCCTGTTTAATTTTTCAGGGAATTTCTGTGATTCACAAACGGATTCCACCGATATGCATTAGGTCTAGATTTACTTCCATGTGGCTGAATTATTAGTTTTTAAGATTCCTATATTTTTGATAAAGTTCAATTTTCTAAGCAATTCGCTGTTGCTGTTTTAATAAGAATGACTCTCCTGCTTTTCGTCTTTTATTTATTTTAACAAACATTTATTTATTGGAGGACCATTGGAAGGCCATTAGATAGCTGCTGTCAAGAAGTTCAGAGCTTCAGACTTAAATGAATTTAATGAAGAACTGTGTCTAGCCTCATCTGACATACCTACGGTTCCAAAAAACGGCGCCATTCAGAAATGCAGTTTTCTGAACTGCATACAAATCCTGGGGAGGACAGTTCTGTAGTTGTTCAGGGCAGTCCAAACATAACGTCTAATAATGTAGTTGGGTAGTAGCCCGTGTCTGGATTTTAATATGAGCTTTAGATTTAATTTAAATTCGTACATGTTAGTAAGTGGACAAGGAAGAAGCATTGCTAGGAACAGTGGGGCACATGTGAACCTCGTTTGAAATCGAAAACGGACTAATTTAGTTTTCGGGTCGATGTAAAGGATTACGGATATGCCCATTTCGAAATCCTGTTCTCATTGCATATAATTGATGGCACATCCTCAATCATTTTGCTATGTATACAATTATGTAACTCATAACTGGAAAACTAAATAATATTCACTCACCTTTTGGTCCTTTAATATTATTACCAGTTGGTTGGCTAATAACAGATGATGAGCCTCCCAAGGATGTTATATCTTCCCTTGAAGTCATAATAACATTCGCTGGAGAAGACTTCTTGATCGAACCATTTACACTGGCATTTGAGGAAGTCTCCGATTTATTGGAAACAGGAACATTATTATTACTATTTCCGGGGCTACTTCTACTTCCATTCACTGGACCTGCTGAAGAAGACGATGTCGGTGTCTCATTCGAAGAGGAATTAATTATTACAGAGCTGCCTTTGCCTTCGTTTTCAACAGCCATTTTTTTCTTCTTACAGATAAACCGGTTTCCTTGTTGTAAACTTAGTAAGGCACATTTATACTTAAGGGCAAAAGAACAACCAACAAATTTTTAACATTCACAGATATATGAATCACTTGATTCAGATACTTTGGAAGTGATCATCTTCGATATGTACGCCAAGGCACTGAACTATGGTTGCAAAAAAAAAACACTTTGCGGTACTACTCAAGATTTCATTGTATAATTTTACTTTCTTAGACCACTCACTTCACTGGATTCATCTCGGAAATTTTTTACTTGATTCACTTGAACTTTGCTTAACGCGATAGCGCTAAGCTACATAAGACAGAACCGCACAGGCATAACACTTCATATATGAAATAATCTACAAACATGAGATCTGGACTTTATTTTTAGATTGCACCACCAGTCATGCTAATGCCTCCATCGTAATGCAAGCAAATTAGAAAAATTTCTCACAGATCAAGAAGAAAGGTGTACAATACAAGCCACCAAGAAAACTGACTCTCTGGTATGTAAAACATAGATCAACTCCGTCCGTTGTTTGCTGTTTGTTAGGTAATCAGTTTTCCTCTCCAGGTAGTAACTAGTAGGATACAATAACCTTTCCACCTGTTGTTATTCCATCTATTTGCAGACACTTGAACTAAGAGTTGAAGGAGCCAAATAACGTTAACTTCAAGCTATAAATGAATTTTATTTCTCACGCAAAAACCAACACAATTATTAAATGCACTACATTAACTAACAAGCAAAGCAAGTCTTTTCGATTTTTTTCAGAATGGATAGCAGTTAGCTGGCACTCGACTCAAACTCAAGCCGTTTTCAAAGGCCGAGAGAAAACAACTACTGAATTCACTGAATAGACCAAAACTTGATCCCCTCAGCTTCAACAACTCAACGGGCGGCGGCAGAAAAACTAATGAAAGTCATCAACCCGTGGTACTTGCACTGATGAACCAAATAAAAAGCCATCGTAACACAAAAAATGAATGCATTTATGCCAAGAAAACAAACTTTATGTACACATAAGCTATTTCCCTTTGATAGGAAACTAAGAAAAGGTAATAAGGCACACACGAATTGAAAGAAAATCCTTTTAATTATTAATTTGACATTTAAGAATGCAATACGAAATACGGACCAAACAGACGGCGTCAGACAGGTGCATATTGTAGTAGAAGTTGAAATTATGTGGTAACAGAAGCACCTATTAAAGAGGTGAAATTATGTGGAAACGAAACGGCGAAATACAAGCGCATGTGAGGTGAAAAAAACATATCAAATTTGAAATCAAGTGCTCGTTAAAATTAACTAACTATAAATTCCTTTATTTATAGTATTGTTAAAATAGAGAAGAATATTAGGAGATATGCGAATGATCTGTTGCAACAAGAAAAACTCATATATGTATGTAGCTCTCCTACTTGATAAATACCATTAAATTCTTCATGCCTTTTTCGATGATATAAAACTATCAATACCATAAATCTACTCCTGTTGTAAAACAGGATCTGCACTGCACCCTACACGATTTCATGTAAGTAGCGTAAGTTTTGTAGTCATATTTTGAGTATAGGGACAACACGACCGATATTACACCGTAATCATACTATTTTATACCTTATTTTTTCTGTTAAAAATGATTTGCAATTATAAAAGGGCACGAACAATAATAATACAAATTTTTGTAATTCTTGCATTTCTGTTGCTGCTCTCAGGAGAAAGATAACACTTCAAAATTTCTGCTATCATTTTGTATAAGAAAATGTCATGTCCATGTTATTATGTAAGTATTTCAGAAGGACGAGTGTGAAAAATTTGATTACTATCAGTCATAAAATATGGGTACTGACCACTGACTTATAACAATGGACTGAGCGATTTGCTATTTAATGTGGCACAAATATTGTGTTTTTGTATATCACCGTTAGAGCACACTTTGAATAAAAAACATGTAAAACTCAACCAATCAGATGAAATTTTACACCCGAAAGTCGAATTAAATTTAAAAAATATATTTTCTTGTGTCCAAGTGATATTTTAAACGCTTATAAGGAATTAAACTCATTCCGACTTTAATTTTCAAAAGTTATTCTTAACTAAGTCCTGCTTATGGGGAAGAGAGACGGAGCATGGTAAACACTATTTTTACCTTATTCTTTCTGCCGTAATTACATCTGCAGCCAACATAAAAATATCAAATGTCATAAGAAAACATTTAGTAAGAAATATTTTGTGTTGGTAGCTCCAACCTCTAACTCTGCCATAGGGCGAAAGAGAAAACTGTAAAACTTGTGCCATTCTTTCCCATAGGAAAATGGCAATACGGCAATACGCTCAGTCAATTGTTGTAAGTCAGTGGTATTGAGCATGGTACAAGGAATATAAGATATGCTGGTATCTGAACGTGTTTTCCCCATTTTGAAAGCTTTAAGCTTTTTATGACCTCAAAACCAGCCACTTTTCTTGTCGATGGCATTAGGTTAAAACGTGGACAGTGAATGAATGCATAAAAGGAATTTTAATAACAAATTAATCAAATTTGCATACATATTTAAGTCGACTAAATCAAAATATCATAGATAATTTCGTTAGTTCTATAAGATCTAAAAGTAGTTTGAATGACCACCCTACTACTACAGACTTTAAGTACTTATTAGGTATGTTGAATTAGTTCCATTTAAAAACGTATAAAAATCTTAGAAAAGTTGTAATTTACTTTTAACATTTAACATAATTTCCTATTTTCGTTGAGTTTAATTTTTTTTTTTTAATTAGACTATACATATTTATAGGACGCAATGAAAATATTCCGTGTTCAGTGGGTATCCTTGAAGAAGTTGATTCTGATTGGTTTTCACAAAAGAATATTTTGTTTTAAGAGAAGGTAGTCATTAAAAGCTGTAGATTAGAATAGGGCAATAATTGCGGGGATCGGATCTTGAAATTGATGAAATAGATGATTTAAAATATGATAGCTTGGAGTACGTTACCGGATACGTTATGAAAAAGACTTATCACTTATCCAAAAGAAGAAATACAAGAGATGCAAAATAAATATTATTGAAAGAACTTTTTAATACCTCTAAAGGTTTCTATGAAGAAGAATATTAAATTAGCAGAATAAATAGAGACTTAAGAAGGAAGGCTAAATTACTTTCGTATTAAGCATTTAAATAGAAAGGAATAATGAAATAAACGTACAAGGAAAAGAAGTTAAATAAAATAATCATTTGAACAGAAAATGGTATTTAGTTCATTTATTCCTATGTTCATTTTAAAAAGTGGCTCGTGTTATGACGCCACATAAAGCTTTAAAGAGCTTTCCTTAGTATACCTGTATTCTTTGTACCATGGTACTGACGAAGAATTTTTAAAAGATAAAGGCCGTTTGCAGCATATAGGTAATAAGAGCTGCTATAAACCTGCATCAATAATTGCCACTCGCTCGTTTACATTAAAAGTGGGTAGAAGGAGTTACAAGAGACACTACAGCAATCATGTGGTTAAAGATTGCAGAAACTTAAAATTGATATCCAAATCTTAGCTAACTACAACAAAGTGGTATAATATTGATCGCTGCGTAAAAACATTGAATAGGAATTATATGTGGTTGCGAAACGCAATTTGACTTAGTACCTTGTTGAGGCGCTACTACTGCAGAACAGACACGTAACCAAAGGGCGAGCCAGCAATGCCTCGCTCCAAGGTAAAATCAGTGATGTCTGCTCTGGACCTGATGTACTGAAAATTTTTTCCTTGGAGGCCGACAATAGCACACATTGTATGATTGCATTTGAAAATAATTCCAGTCACCGCCCAGACTGAATAAAAATTCTTCCGAAACATTTTCTGTAAATTTCTAAGAAGAAATGAATGCTATTGCTCATCTACCAGTCTATGCTCATGCTTGGGCTTGGGCTACCGTTGTCGGCCTACAACAATGCATAACAATTCTAAGGAAAAAATTTCCAGTAAAATTCTAAGAAAAAATTGCGGCCTTTCCTACATCAGGTCCAGCCATCGTAGATTTTATATTCTATCGAGGCGATGTCTACTTCCCAGCCTTTGTTTTTTAGTTTAGCTACTCTTACGGCTTATCCCTTGCGCCCCTTGTCATTACAGTTGCACAGCTTTGCTTTTAGGGAAGCGTGAGCAACCCTGCAAACATTATGATTCGAGAACGATTTGCTAGCAAATCGTAATTTCTGGTTTACGCTTCGAGATTGAACTCGATAACGAACGGAAAACAGACTACCCAACCTAGTAAAAGGAACATGATTCTCGACTGATCAACCCGCTATTCTCTCTCGATAGCGAATTGCTTTAGATCCTAAAACGAGCCGAAACTGATGTTAAAACGAAGTTATGCGCACAATTTGTTTATGTTAGTGGGGTTATATATTTCTTATATATATATTAAGAGAAGCGAGCTGTTCTCGTGTCGTAAGCGATTCGTGTAGAGCGAGTTTTTATGGACATTTCATTTCATTTCATTTTAAGTGAAAAATACGGTCCGTAAACATTATTGGCTTGGTCACTTCATCGCACCTTTAATTATATCATTTATCGAATAAACACTAGACATTTTAGCACATGCCGCTAAAGAGATAAATTATTTCTGTTTTGAACATTATCAGTAAATGATAAGTCATTTGAATCTTACTCAGTAAAACGAATGAATCTCGAAGTAAATTCGAAGCTTAGACGCACGTAGTCTTACTTAATTGTAATTCCGAAATCAGAGAAATGGAGAAATCTCGGCTAGAAAGCGGAATTGTCGTGCTGAGGTCTCTATTTTCCTCTCTTCGTAACACAATCTAACCATGAAAAAACAAGCGCTTTTAGACAAACAATCGTTCAGGCAATTTAAAAGGCTCTTACAGCTTATTCCTTGAATCCCTTGTCCACACTTCAGTTGCAGAACTTTTAGCGACTGAGCGCAAGCAAAACTGTTCAAAATGGTACAAGTGGAGCCATCTGACATTATAACAAGTGTAACGCACGCAAAAGAAATCCCTTTTTGCGCTTACAATATCCTAGCTCTGTCTTCTCGCACTCATGGGTGAACGTATCTGCATGCATGCATTCTCTTGCATTGTGAGAATATGAGTGATTGATAATTAGATAGGATAATAGGCCGGAACTGATAGATTAGTTAGACATCTGAATGTATGCGTGCGTGAGAGGATTTCGCATGCAAGGAACTGTAAGAGATAATGTAGTTGCGAGTTGACGGGCGCTTAAATTAGATATAGTAATATAGTAATGTAATATAGATATATCTATATAAAATAAATATCGCATGAAGTACACACCGACGCGAGTAGTCATGGAATCGCCGGCATCTTGATGCAGAAGAACGGAGGAGAATTACGGCCAGTGTCTTACTTCAGTAGAGCTACAACCCCATGCAAAGCGAAATATCACAGTTATGAGCTGGAAGCTCTCGCAGTGGTAGAATTTCTCGAAAGATTCAGACACTACCTGCTTCATCGCAAGTTCAAAGTAGTGACAGACTGCAATTCGCTACGGCAGACGCAAGCAAAGAAGGACCTTGTACCCAGAATTGCCCGTTGGTGGCTGAAAATCTCCGAATATGATTTCGGCTTAGAGTTTAGACCGGCGGGTAGATTAGTTCACGCAGATGCTCTTAGCCGGAATCCATCGCTCCCGGCTGAGGAGTCCACAGACGTAACGGGTATGATGTTAGCAAGAGGAACTCCAGACGAAGACTGGTTGACTGCCTTCCAAAAAGATGATCCAGAAATTGTTGAAATCCGGAAGATTCTTAAATTGACTATCAGAGCCAGCCAGCTTAACACAAGCTCGGCGCATGAACACGCTTAATAAAATAAATGGTCAACAATACATGCGTTTCATCACTTAGTCGGTGTTAGTATTAGTATGTTAAACTAAACATAGCCCAAACACCGAATGAGATGACATGCAATGCGACATGGAAACAGAAAATTAAGTATGCTTTTGTAAAACATGCTGGGGTATGCCAACGTCAAAATGCTCAGCCTTAATATTAACAACAATTCACATGCGATTGATGGGTTCATACATATTAAAGTTGGATCTTGCGGAGTTAACATGCAACAGAGGTAACCTTCTCAGATTGTGCCCACTATCACGGAAACAGATTTTGCTAAGTAGTAGGGGAGAATCAATATTCGCGTTTAAGAGTTGATGCACAAAAGTTACATCGGCAACCATGCGACGTTTTTCAAGGGAGTGCATATTCAAAAGCTTCAAGCGATCATCATAAGGTGAAAGAATCAATGAATTATTCCAGAGTAGGTGCCTAAGAGCGAAGCGCAGGAAGTTCCGTTGAACAGACTCGATGCGGTCGATGTGTGTACCGTAAAATGGAGAATAGACCTGGCTAGCGTATTCAAGGAGAGATCTCGCAAAACAAGTGTACAAACGCAATGTTATGGTGGGATTCGAGAATTCTCGAGACCAACGTTTGATAAAGCCCAGCATAGAGTTACTCTTAGATACCATGTAGTTAAAGTGTGAGATAAAATTCAATCTATTGTCACATTTGACACCCAAGTCACAAACAGCACCCTCGCGACGGCGAATCGTGGAATCCGAGAACACATAATCATAAGTGATCGGTTTCTGATTCATGTGGAAAGTCATAACCTCACATTTGTTGATATTGAGAGCCAGATTATTGTTTTTGCACCAAACGTAAAACTTGTGAAGTTCATCCTGTATCAGTTCACAATCGTTAACTGATTTAATCTGAGCGAAAAGTTTAATATCGTCAGCATAAATCAATACTTTGCAGTGCCTCACAACAGAGACAATGTCGTCAATAGATAGAATAAACGGCAATATTCTGCAATCGGAGAGAAACGATGAAGTTAAGGGAAATTTGACATTAGAGAACCAATGCGTTTTCAAGAAGACACACACAGGCAATCGTTTCTATATTCCAAGAGGAGCTCGATGGCGCGTAATCCGTGCAGCACACGATGACCGAGGTCATCCCGGACTGGACCGCACTCTTGAAATCTTGAGGAAGTACGTGTGGTTCCCACACATGAAACCGACAGTAAGAAAATATCTTGCAGCATGCATTGACTGCTGGTATAATAAGCGAGGCAACGATGAAACAAATTATTACCTACATGCACCAGAACGGCGAGCTATCCCATTTTACACCGCACACATCGATCACCTGGGACCATTCCCAAAGAGCAAGAGTGGGAATTTGCACATCCTGGGAATAGTTGATTCCTTCTCTAAATTAGTAATCTTAAGGGCAGTTGAAACAACGAATAGCCGAAGTGTCATTCGACTATTGGACGACATCAGTCAATTTTTTGGAATCCCTCATAATATCGTAACCGACAGAGGCAATTCACGTCTCGGGAATTCGAGAAATATTGTGTAGAGAACTCGATTACACATATCAACACCACAGTGAAAACTCCTTGCTCCAACGGCCAGATCGAGAGATATTTCCGGACAATAAAAACGTCCATTGCTTCAATGACCAAGGACACCGAAGGGAGAGATTGGGATCAAAACATCAAGGCAATTCAATGGGCACTAAATACATTAAAAAACTCAACAACAAAAATTGCGCTTCAGAAGTTAGTTTTGATATACGAGCCGCGCGATATTTTGAAAAACAAATTGATTTTGGCGTTGCACCACCTAATTGAAGAAGAGGAAGAAGACAACCTACCGTTTTCAGAACTAAAGAAAAAAGTTCTAGAGCGCATAGCTGAAAAACAACAGCGACAAGTACAAAACTTCAACGCAACTCACCGGAAACCACGGAAGTACACGGAAGGTAAACTGGTGTTAATCAGACACGAGCCACCAGCAACGGGTCAATCCCGAAAAACACAACCGCGTTTTAGAGGGCCGTACGGGGTCAAGGCCGTACTGGGCAGAGACAGATATGTCATCACTGACACGGAAGCGTTTAAGGTGTCGCAGAAACCTTATGAAGCAATACAGGCAGCAGAACGAATGAAGCCGTGGTGTCGTATAGAAGATTTAGATTTTGACGAGGAGCCGACGCTTGATGCTAATTCCGACATGGAGGAATAACAGGTGACGTAGTGGGCTGGAGATGGAGGACCGACTGGCAGACAATAGGTTGAAACAAGGTTGTGGAACTACCACAGGTAAGACAGACACGGCTGGGATATGTCGGCAGTCACTAGGGACAGTGACCTAGTAGGTTGGCCGATCTGTAATGCACGCAAAAGAAATCCCTTTTTGCGCTTACAATACCTAGCTCTCTCTTTTCGCACTCATGGGTGAACGTATCGGCATGCATGCATTCTCTTGCATTGTGAGAATATGAGTGATTGATAATTAGATAGGATAATAGGCCGGAACTGATAGATTAGTTAGACATCTGAATGTATGCGTGCGTGAGAGGATTTCGCATGCAAGGAACTGTAAAAGATAATGTAGGATCAATTCTCCGTAGGGCACGAGTGAGAGTTGACGGGCGCTTAAATTAGATATAGTAATATAATATAGATATATCTATATAAAATAAATATCGCGTATTATACAAGGAAGCATTTTCGCAACCATTGTATAGTTCAATAAACGAGGGTATTAGTATATGTAGATGGCACAGGAACTAGATGTCCCATAGCATACCGCAGAAAAGTATACAGATTTTAAATAGCTGGTCCATTCTGGGTCTAAGGTGAGCGTTGTCGGCAGGAATGGCTGTGGGCCTCAAAGTACTAAGAATACAAATAGTATTCAAAAAATTAAATTCCTTCCTCCAATTATTACGTATGGTTGTGGTCTGAAAAATTTAAGAGAAATCTTAAATTCGGTAGACATGTCACACAAAGTAAAAGTACTTGCGGAAACTAAAATCAGTATATATGTGTATGACCGTGAAGCTAGAGAAGCTCTCCCGGAATTGTTAACTCGATTCGATATAGAGTACTATACGTACACTCCCAAGGAAGAACGCCCTATAACCCTAGTGGTCAAAGATATACATCGCTCCTATAGCGAAGAGGACCTACTGGCTGAACTTCAATACATCTTCCCTAATATAGAGTTCCTAGGAACTAAACGAATGGCTACGGGCAAGTCAATCAAGGAAAGGCGAATATTAGCTAACCTCTTAGTATATATTGCCCCCGGACAGGACATTTCTTTACTCATAAAAGTGAATGTAGTACTAGAAAAAATGGTCAACTGGGAAAAGCCCAAGACAAATGGTCCGATTCAATGCAAAAACTGCCAACTACCGGGCCATGTTGCCAAAACGTGCGGCCGCAAATATAAATACTTCAAATGTACGGGTCAACATGAGCCGGTAGTTATAGGAGTCGACAAGACCACGTGTTCCAATTGCGGGCAAGAGGGTCATCCTGCCAACTATAAAGGCTGTGTTTTTTACAAAAAATTCTTGAGAGAAAGAAAAGGAAAAATTCTTCAGAACAAGAACGTCTCTAAGCAAGAGAAGGAATATATTTTAAAAAAATTCAGGAACCCTATGTGAAGAAGGGCACCTCTTTCGCTTCCCTATTTAAAAATGACATGGGGTTTCCCCGCCTCCCGGGAAAAAATCAGCCCTCTGGAAATAGAAACAGAGGCTCCGCCCCGCAAGCACCTCACAACAATGCACCACAGTGTGACAAATGCGAGCATTGGAAAAGTCGAAACTTAAATAGTGATATTTCTTACTCATCTCCAGCTACTAATGTAAACTATACTTATAATACACCTACACGGAATAACAATAATCTCACTAATAACACCAATCCAATGGGATTGTTAAATGACTTGTCAATGGATTTCTTCTGGGTGACTGTGGGAGCACTATATAAAGAAGTCCACAACTAACTTTGTTTCCAGTATCAATAATTTACCAAGAGAGCAACAAATTGCTGCCTTTCTTGAATTCATGATACACTTAGCCAGAAATTGAGAGAGACATTAAATTCTTACATTTAAATGCGGCAAGCCTTATAGCCAACGGCCGTGGGGCGGAGTTGAGTGATATGTTGATTTCTCAGGGAATCGACATAGCATTTATTACCGAAACAAAGCTAAAGTCCAGACATCAAGTGAGCTTCTCCAAATATAACTTCATAAGATCCAATGCCAAGCAGGGCACTGGCATAATAGTCGGAAAAGAATTCAGAGTGAAAAGGCTCTCAACCAGTTTGGCAATGGCGTCTTGTTTCGCGACCATAGAACTCAAGAATAATAATGACAACAGTACACAAAATATTCTCTTAGGCAGTTTATACGTCCCTAGTAATTATGCTGCAGATTCGTACTTCCAAGACCTCAACAAGATCTCGCAACTATATAGTATTTGTGACGGCGTGATACTGGCAGGAGACTTCAACTCGAGACATCCGCGCTTTGGGGACTCCGCCACAAATAATGGTGGCCGTGTATTGGTCAATTTTCTGGAGAACGGCGCAAATGATATCGAACTCACACCGATATCATCTAATACCCCCACATTCCGTGGTAGTGGACCAGTTCTTGATTTGAATATCATATCTAGCCACCTGCTGAATAATTCCATTGATAACTTTAACTGTAATACTTGTTCGTCCTTTTCTGATCACTACGGAGTCACAATGAACATTAGGTTCCCCGACCACATTATCCTGCCGTCGCTACCACCAACTATGTATGCTTATAAGGACCGTGAGTGGAACTTGATAAAGGCGGACATTGATGGTTTAGTGAACGGCATGGATATCCCAATGAATATAAACCTGAGTAACCCAGAAATAGACCATGCTATCGCGAACCTAACCACTGGACTCAACGCCATCCACGACAGATACTGTAAAATAGAAGTAAAAGACAATCACAAATACTCTAATCTCCCACGGGACATTAGTAATATGATCTCATTGAAACGTGCTTGGGAAAAGAAACGTAAACGGATCTACGATAGACACCACAATAGGGAAAATAGATACTACAAGATTATCGATGGTAGGATACACGTATTAAAGAAACTACTGAGCGACAGAATGAGAATTCATTTCAACGAAAAATTCAGTCAACAACTGCTAAAGATCAAGCCGGTCCCGGATGCCTTCAAGCAAATAAATGCCCTGTCGGGAAGAAAGAGATCAGATAGGGACTTCAAACTCACTAGTCAGGATATAGAAATTACGAATGAGGAAGACAAACTAAGGTTATTCGTAGAATTTTACATTAAATTATACGAAAAGAAAAGACCCGACTATAGTCCCAAGCTAAGGGAAGATGTCGAGGCTAGGGCTGATCGCTTCATCGGTTTATATTGTCGTAATAATCCAGCGGTGGTGAATAGGGCCAGGATTGATGAAGATAACCTCATTGATCCCACAGTAACATTTACAAACAACAATGTATCTATCGAACCTTCCATAGAAATAGAAGAATTTATTACTGTTAATGAACTCAGATCAATAGTTAGCCGTATGAATGGTAAACGCTCCACAGGACCGGACGGTCTCCCAAACATTTTCCTGAGGAAAATGCCTAATAGTGCACTAGAATTCTTGACAATCATAGCCAATAACTGCATCAATAATTGCTACTTCCCGGCCTCCTGGAAGATTGCGAAATTAATCCCTATCCTTAAGAACAACAAATCCTTTGAAGTCAAAAACTATCGACCAATCTCTCTCCTTTCAAACATAGGGAAGATTATTGAACATGTCATGGCAGACAAAATAGACGACTTCCACCTCATGGAGGGTGTAATCTCTGACTACCAGTTTGGATTTAGACAAGGGCACTCAACACTCAATGCCCTTATGAAAATACACTCAGATGTTGTCAAGGAATTGAGGGAGTTCAGGTCCACCGTGGCCGCTCTTCTTGACGTGGAAAAGGCCTTTGATGCAGTTTGGCATGATGGCTTAATTTTTAAATTAATATCGTATGGCTTTCCCCCGAGACTAACTCTTTGGATACTAAGCTTTCTGTCAAATAGAACACTGAGGGTGGACCTGAATGGCAGCTCCTCAGGTCCAATTACAGTTAATTCAGAAGTCCCTCAGGTATCGCTGACCGGCCCAAAATTGTACAACACCTTCTTACTGGATTTCCCTCACATTTCGCATGACGTGCTGGGCAACTTTATGGCCCGAGCAGTATTATACGCAGATGACACGATTGTCTATGCAGCACATAAAAACCCGAGGGAGGCGGCCAGGCAGGTAGAAACACATCTGGCCTCAATAAACAAATACTATAAATCCTGGGGAATTAGGATCAACCCTGATAAGTCAGAAGCAATATGCTTTCGCAACGCCTGCTCTAGGGCCCCATCTGGTACAATAAAGCGTAGTAGGGAAATAGAAATCAAACTAGATAGGAATACTATACCCCTGAAGGAAAAACCAAATACCTGGGGGTTAACTTTACCAACCGACTTAAATGTAATTTTCACGCGAGAGAAGCTATTAAAAAGGCCAAGAGAGCCTTCTTCTCCATTAGCTCCCTGTTTTATAACAAGAACCTGTCACTAAAAACAAAAAGACTAATGTACTGTCAGCTTATAAGACCCATCTTAGTATACGCCTTTGCAATATGGTTTACAATCTCTCCCACGGTAGCCAAAGAAATAGAGATCTTGGAAAGGAAAATTCTCAGAGTGGTGACTGGCAAAAACTTTAAAACTAGAATAAAAAAATATAGAAATAAATATATAATGGAAAAAGCAAACATTACACCAATCATGAATTACATGACGGCCTTGACCGAAAAAATTATAAACAGAGCAGGTTGCCATGAAAAGAGCCTCATCAAAGAAATAGTGGGTTTTAATGCCATGTTTCCCATTGAGTCGACATATTACTTAAATGCGCTCATACTACGAAACGAAGAATCCATGGAATACTTCAAGAGACAAAATAACGATGATAACCAATTTCCAGAGTTCTATAGCCTTACTAGTCCTGACAACCATCGAGGTTGACGACATTGTTGCTAAACGCTCTGTAAATTATAATAAGTTCACGCGATACCAACACGAGACAACAATGGGCGAGCGTTCCACCCTATTGTCGTCAAGACTTCTCAACAGGAGAAACTGTGAGAAGCCGATAGAATATCCCCTATATAAGGAAATTAGGTATCTACAAATAGCGTCCTTTGGATTGTTTTGTGAAGCGGTAGACGTAGTCGGCAGTTCTTCTCGTAACAGAGAGATTCAGCCGTGAAGTTGGCTGCAATACAGATCGATCATTACTAATAGAATCAACAACCAGCTCGATATTCGAGCTGAGAAGTCAACGTCTAGACGGCACTAACATAAGCCAGTGTCCATTCGAGAGACGGTAATGCGAAGCTAAGCTAAGCTATAAGACCCCCTAATCGGGGTATCTTTTTTGTGTTTGACACACCAATAAATGTCTCTCGCAGGTGCAATAATAACTGTTTCGAAACACAGGGAGTGGTAGTGTTGTGCGCAGGGATACCGCTCAACTCGTCAGTTACGTTAGGCTTAGGATTATAAAATTTAACTTTATACAATTTAGCTTTAGGATGTCCTTAAGACAGAGAAATTGAGACTGAAGATGCCGGATGCAAGCATCTAGATCTGAATCTAAAATTTGAAATTTACTTGTCTAATGTAGAGAATAACTAACACAAGCGAGTGGTACCTGAACTATAGGAATTAAGGAAAAAAAGGAACTGTAAAATAGACTGTAAGAGTAGCTTTAACTCTGGAATTTTATACTTTTGTGAGACAGAGAAAATACATTAAAGTGTCAAAATACATGTAATCACTTTTAGGCATAATAAAGTTTACTTACTTACTTACCAATTGACAGAAATCTCGGCCATACTTGTTATTCTTGTATCATGCTTCTATACCATACCTCCATGCTGAGAAATTTTGCAGCGCAGATATGGATGTTTGCATCAGCGGGCAACCTATGACATTACCATTTTCTTTAAATTAACATTTTGACATGTTGGCTGTGTTTAAGTTTTAGCTGCGAGTGTGCCCCTGCACATGGGTCTTTCTTGTCTTCACCTCTAAATTTCAAACGAATTCAACATAAGTAATCTCGTACCTTAAATATGACATAATACATAAATATTTTGTTTTCATTTTATTTATGGGATGTATGTATATTTTATAAAGTTGTCATAGCCATAGCAACTAATAGAGTTTTTGTATGTATAATCGATAAGCTCGAAAATTTTCTTGTTATGATAATATTGCATTATTCAACAAATAATGGCCGATAGTGATGAGATTCCAGGTAAGAGAGTTTCTTTATAATTAAATCATAAATTTAAAATCTTATTTGTCCAGTGTCAATAACAAATGATCTAGAGAAAAGAATTGCGGATGCGTTTGTAATTTTTGATCATCAGGGAAACAAATCTGTAGATGTTAGGGAAGTAGGAACAATTCTTCGTTTTCTAGGCTGTGCGCCTACCGAACAAGAAATAAACGAAGTTATTGCTGCAACTGAATTTGAAGATTCCAGTGGAACAATTCATTTATCAAAATTTTTGCCTCATGTTTGTCAACTATTAACGGAACGAAAGTAACTACCATTTTTATTTTTAGTAGTGTCATTTTCAACCAAGAGGTAAAATAAAATGTTAATGTAAGATTCTACCTTAAAGAATAGATGAGAATCATTCGGATTTTTTTTTGTCGCAAACATATGTACAAATATCTCTTTAAAAAAAAATTTACCTTAGAATGGAACCAGCACCCCCTGAAAAGTTGCTTGATGCGTTTCATGTACTTGACGCTGAAGATAAGGGATTTCTAACAAAAGAATACATGTCGAAAGTGATGATGGAGGAAGGTGAACCATTTACACAGGTAATTGTAACTCGAAGTTGACTATTGCATTTAAATTATCTTCTCATATATTTTGATTTTGCCATAATGTAGGAAGAATTGGATGAAATGTTGGCAATAGCTGTAGATCCTCAAGCTGGAAATATTCCTTATGAATACTATTTGAATCAATTAATGGTAAACTTCATACGAATTTTTATTCTTTATACTTTCATTCCTTTCCAATAAAAAGCATCAACCTGATGATTCCATATATGCCTTAGCGGCAAAAATAGAAGCTGAAAAACCTCCACCCCCTCCCCCAAAGCGAATATCCGATATGCTAAGAAAACAAAGTCAATAAACAATTTTTCCTGAAAATTCCTCTCCATCAATGTAGATAAATTACAAAGTAAACAAACAAATTATATTTGGCATTATTTGGTACTTTTAGATCTACCTGTAAATAATTAATAATTACAATGAGGAACATGGAAGATTCTTGTCGACATAGAAAATATCCATAAAACAAAAACAAGGTTTGAATGCAATCTTTTTTCCAAACTAAAGTGTAAAAATTTATTGTTTTAAACATTGTGCATATGCTTATTTGTTGTAACTTTTGTTTTCTAAATTTATAAGCAAGTACGAACCATTATCAATAAAAACTAAATACTCGGAAGATATAAATTTGTAATCAATGATCGCTCATATGTCCTATTAAATCGTTCGAATAAAAACCTTTCTCTATCAGTGGTCATTAGGAGAATATCGTCCTTCTTCCTTAAGAAAATTATTACAGGATTTCTTCATTTCATACATTCGTTTCCGATTTTATAATGTTGACGCAGTAAGATTTGACGAAACACTCGTTTTTTTTCCTGCTGGAATCACTAGATCATTGTCACACCCATACCACACACTAAAATATCTTCCAACATATTGCAGCAATGTAGTTGTTTTTAATTGTCGGCATTTGTACGTAATATCAACGATTCTTAACAATAATCCCCCAGTTGAATACAGAACAACGTTCAATGTAACTTGGATTGAACGGCGGGAGAGAAAACGCTCATTCAATTTTAAATAATTTTATAAGATAAAATCTATTACTCAGAATATAGAACTCATTTTGTTAGTAAAAATAATAAGGTAGCGCAAGTTCGTGCTACAATCCCAAACTATATTATGCTCATTAAATTTGGTTTTGGAAGGCGTTCCAAGGCTAAAAGAATAGACCGATTCCAAGTTTAGATGAAATTTTAGTTATACTAAGTTTTGGTTTTCCCTTTCATTTGTTTTCCTGCCATGCCGGTGCAATTAGCCGAAAGCATATTGTATTACATTCTGCAAGGTTTACAAGGATTTCCGCAAAAAACGAACAACGATTCTTAGCAAGAAAAATTTTCGGTCGACACTATTGTCTTTTTAGTTTTGGTTAAAAATTCAATTTCTTCCAAAGAACGGACTAGGTGTTTGGAGCTCGAGTTAAGTATTTCGCTTATTTTAATACATAAGGCCAGCTTCGGAGAAAAGGGTTTTCTCTACAGACGCTGTTGTAAGGTCCTAAAAGACACAATTTGGAAAACTTTGTCAAATGCGGTATTACGTCGGATATGCAGGAAAGGTCTGAACTAGTAACTTTTGTTGTTTTCTTAAATGGCTTCAACGGTTTTTTTTACTGCTTCATTAAGTACCACTGCTCAGCTATTAAATTAGTAAGTGAGTCGTTATCAGCCACATGAAGACATATAGTCCATTTTTGTTTCAACAAACACTCTTCCATATAGAAGGTAGAGTTCCACCTCGTGCTGATTTCGTGCACTAATCGATGGTCTGGTAAGCTTAGCTTCTTTTGAATCGCTAGCAGTTTTTTTTTGTGCCAAACCCGAATGATTGTAGTACGTTACAAGACGTCTACCAGTGGCAGTTACTTGTAACATTTCAGGCTGGACAAAAGACAAAAGAGGTGAGGTTCTACACTATTTGCTCTCAAAAGGCCTTCAAACAGCCAAGCGAGGGGTAGAGCCCACCATCATCAATACAATCAGACAGGAAGTCCTTGACCTGACAATCACCAATAGACAAGGTGCTGAAATGGACACGAACTGGTATGTCTCAAATCAAGCCTCACTATCGGATCATAGGTACATATTTTTATTTTATTTTATTTTATTTTTATATTATTATTAATATTTTCTTTTTCTGACTTTTTTATTTAATATTTTTGTTTAATCTGTACGGTAATGTATTACTGGACTATGTCTGTTCCTTATCGTAGTAACTTTTTCAAATAAATAATTAAAAAAGAATCCCAAAAAGGACAGATTGGACAGCATACAGGGTCCTGGTCCAAGAGGAACTAATAGGCCTTCCAAAAAGGATCAAATCGATCGAAGAAGTGGATTTCCTAGTAGATCAACTTCAAAGAACGCTTATTCGAGCTTATGAAGAGAGCTACCCTATTATCACCATCCAAAGGAAGAAAGATGTTCCTTGGTGGAACAGTCACCTAGGTAAATTAAGGAAAATCCTGAGAAACCAGTTCACCAGAACTAAGGCCACTCAACAATGGGAGGCATATACAAAAGCTCTAACCGAATACAACAAGGAGCTCAGGAGATCCAAAAGAAAGAGCTGAAGTAACTTTTGCGAAGAAATTGAGAGCACCTCAAAAGCTTCGCGACTCCCAAAAGCCTTTTCCAAGGATCATAAGAACGGTATTGGCTCCCTCAAACACTGTGATGGAAGCCTTTCCTGTAATACCAAGGGAACGCTAGAGATCCTTTTCAAAATGCACTTCCCACTCTGCAAATTGGTGATCGAGGAGCCCGACGTAGATGCCAGATCCTTAGTGATACCAGTGGTGCTTAACAGGGATTACCGATCAGCAAAGAAGATTGTCACCGAAGCAGAGGTGAGATGGGCTGTCAAGTCCTTCAAACCTTTTAAAGCTGATGGAATATTTCTGGCATTACTGCAAGAATCGGTGGATCACATTAAGCCGCTCTCAGCAGTCTGGTAGAGACTATCGAGAAAGCCTCACAGGAAAAGGAGGTCCTTGTATGTTGCTTTATGGACATACCCATGTTCCTTTATTGACGGACCTGGAAATGATAACTAACAAAGCTATGTGGGCATTCAGTTCTTGCCACAGGCTTTTCGGGAAAAAGTAGGGTCTGAACCCCAAAATGATCCTATCGATCTTCCAGGGCATAGTCAGACCCATACTTTCTTATGGGGCAAATGTGTGGTGGCCTAAAACATTGCAGGCAATCACCAGAAGAGCCCTTGATAAAGTGCAAAAGATGGCATGTTTAGGCGCCACTAGCGCCTTTACATTGTGCCCTGAACGTGTACTTGAAGCCATTCTTGGCTTACAGCCTCTCTACCTCTTTATTCAGAGGGAAGCAGCGGCTAGCATGCTTCGAAAGGAAAGGCCAGATGAGCGCACCGCTTCCAGGGTGGGTCATCTTAGTATCTTCGAGCAGGTCAACATTAAAGACCTAGAAGCTCCAATAGATACTATGGCCAAGAGACTTTTTTTTTAAAGAGGTTAAATGGTAACCATAAACGAAAGAAGTCAGATACTTGATAGAGGACTCCAGCTTCCGAAACGGGCCCAAGTCTGGTATACTGACGGATACCAGAAGGACGGGAAAACAGGCGCAGAAGGGGTTGGTCCAGATGTAGAACTATCCATTCCGCCTGGTGCCTCACCTCCCATTTTTCAGGCGGAAGTCTATGCTATGGAGGTTGGAGCTCAGTAAAGGTTAAATAAGGGCTGCAAGAACTCCAATATGTACATTTGCTCAGACAGCCAAGTTGCGCTCCTAGCTCTTTCCTCGCAAGTTTTTGAGTTGAAATTAGTCTGGAGCTGCTATGAGGCAGGCGAAGAAATTCTTCAACCCCACTCATTTCCAGACGCGCCAACTTATTGGACTTAGCAGACAGTCGCTCAGCTTATTTGCTAACGCAGTCACTGGTCATGGCCCCTTCCATCACTTCCTGAAGAAGATAGCCAAATCCGACAGTGAACTGTGTCGACTGTGCGAAGAGGATGACGAAACCTCGATGCACGTCATATGTGAATGCCCAGCACTTGCAAGGCTGTAAATCACTGGAAGAACAATTATCTATCCAGATAATGTCTCCAATCTAACTCCAAAAGCAATAATCGAGCTCGTTAAAAGACTCGATTTTACCTAACCACTTTAGGGGAAGGCACAATATACCAACTATGGTCGCGGTGTCCGCAAGGTCCTGGAGGACTAGTCGCCCCTACTTTTAACATTAACATTCAATGACGCATTCACAACTATCTGAAACAAATGGATTAAACATCTACTAGCAGAATCCTACTCCGTCACTCGAACGCATTTCGCCATGTTAGCGCCACTATCATGAACGAGTAAATGTATTTTGCTTTGTTATATTATCTCCTGTGTGAGATCCTGAAAACAGCTTCATAGCAAGAACTCTGTGTTGCAGCTGGAATTCTGGCGATAATCACTGAGCTGTGAAACTCAGCTATGTTTTCGTTAAACAATATTTTTTTTTACCTTTTTGTTAAAAATTGTTGAACCTACACCAAAAATAAAATTATTATACGAGGAAGATATTTACTTTTACTATTGCTCAAGATTTGTCAAGATATTTTGGGCTAAATTCAAGATTTTAAGCTAATTTTGGTTGACAACTCTGGTCACGACACTTAATACAATAATGAATCGAATATCCGGCCGCCGTATATACGACTTCGAATCTTGCCGGATATCCGGCCAAACAACTATCCATTTCATCTCTACTTCTAACCACACTGAACTTCACATTGAAAATGAGATCTGCACTGCTTCGCAAAATAGTGAAAAAATCCACAGATTCGTTGAAAATTAGATGAAATCAGCCCTTGTTGCACTTGTGCTGGAGCTTATCAAATAATCTTCTATAGAACTTCCAAGCGATGCCTCTTGAGTTACTTGCGCCTTTTCTTATTTTTCTGGATAGATCAGTGAATATTCTTCTAAAGAGTTGCCAAGTATTGGCTAGAGAGGCGCTTAAAGTGTGGTCCTTTCAGAAGTGATGGCTTTTCGTCTCAAATTTCGTTTCGCAAACACTAGATATCCTGCAAATATTTTAGCTAAGAACTCGCTTTATCGAACTAATCTCGAATTTAAGCAAGAAATGAGAATTTCGGATTCCCCGAGATTTCTTCGTTTCTCTGACTCTGTTCTGAATAAGAGGGAATTAGAGAACTCGGAACAATTCCGTTTTTGCCCGAGATTTCTCCGTTTTTCTAATTTCGGACTTAAATGACACTGCTCGAATTTACTATGAGATTCCTTTGTTGCCCTGAGTAATATTTTAATGACTCATCATTTGCAGCGAGATTCCATCGTTTCTCAGCGTAAGATTTAAATGACTTATCACTTACTGGTAATGCTCAAAACAAAAATAATTGATTTGTTTAGTGGCATGTGCTATAATATCTAGTGTTTATCTGATAAGCGATATAATTAAAGGTATAATGAAGTGACCAAGACAATAATGCCCATAGACCTTTTTTCCTACTTAAAATGAATTAATGTTAATTTCCATGGCTTTAATTATGTGTCCATAAAAACACACTTTGCGAGAATCACTAAAGCCATGAGAGTGGATGGGCTTCTCTTAATAAATAAGAAATATATAACACCATTAATACAAACACATTGTTCGCATTTACTTAATTTTCAGCATAAATTTCGGTTCGTTTTAAGCTCTAAAGCAATTCGCTATCGAGAAAGTATCTATCTCGAGTTGATAAGTCGAGTATCATGTTCCTTTTACTATGCCGGTAATCTGTTTTCCGTTCGGTATCGAGTTCGTTCGCGAAGTTTAAGCCAGATATTACGATTTGCTCCCAAATCGTTTTCAAATCATGTTTGCAGGATAAAGCTAAACTACAATAGAAGTAAATAACTTTAGGAGATTGAACGAGACTGATGTTTACTTACGAAAAATTGATATTTTTAGCCTAATATATCATATTCCGTCTTGATATTTAATGTTTTCAATTTTAAAAAGCTGTAAAAGTGAAAAAAATTAACAAATGGAAGTTGACGTAATTGAAGGTATGTGCTTTCTATTAATTCGCAGTACCATTTTTTTTTCATATAAATTTTTACATTGCACTTTTAATCATTTAGTAATAATTTAATTGTTTGGACATAACGCGTTCTTACGGAATGAGCGATTCTTAGCGCAGTATACTTACGGAAAATTGTATATTTAAACTTAACGAAAGTTCCCCTCACACGAGTTACAGTAGAACAAGGTACTAAAGGCTGAACCACAATAGAAGTAAATAACTTTACGAAATTAAACGAGACTGAGGTTTACTTACAAAAAATTGATACTTTTAGCCTAAATTTATATCACATTCCGTAAGAGTTATTATCTTGATATTTAATGTTTTCAATATTGAAAAGTGGTAAAAATGAAAAAATTAACAAATGGAAGTTGATGTAATTGAAGATTTGTGCCTTCTATTAATTCGCAGTGCCCGAATGACATTTTATGTGTTAAATTTTAAAAAGTGGTAAAAGTGAAAAAATTAACAATTGGAAGTTGATTTAATTGAAGATTTGTGCTTTCTATTAATTCACAGTACCATTTTTATTCCATTTTAAGTTTTACATTGCACTTTTAATCATTTAGTAATAATTTAACTGTTTAACACTTCATTTTCTTACGGAATGAGCGATTCTTACCGCACCTTTACTGACTGCAATTTGACTTTTAAATTTAACGAAAGTTCCCCTCACTCGAGTTAAAGTTAATTTGTGTACGCCTGTTAAATTAAAGAGCGCGTTCGCTTTACGTAAGTAAATGTACTTACGTTTACATCTATTGTGGTTCAGCCTTAAGTCAAAGTTTCGCAATCACTAGATAGTGCTATATGTACACAAGGATAATACGCTGGGTTTTTCTGCAGTGCTAAAATGTATATTTTTATGAAGTAAACGAATTTTACGGTGAAAAATATTTTCTCTTTAATGAAAACTAATTTGCTACGTTATTGAGTAATTTTAAGATAATTATTATTTTATATTCGCGGGAATTATTAGTTTTAATAACGTCCTGCCTAAATTTATGCAATTTTCGAGGCAAGAATGTTTCTTCTCAATAGTCTTGATGTCAGTGGTGTGGCCATGTGGGGAATAAATGTCTGGGGCCATTCGAGAATTCACTTGTGATGTAATAAAATGATGTTTATCTTTAGACAAGCAATTTGGTTATATCCTTTGTGTATGAAGCTATAGGCCCAGCCCAGACGAGAACTTTTTAGGGAAGGAAGGAATTTTCCTTCCCTTGGCTTAGACGTGCCATAACAATAATGTTCCTTCGTGTAGTTCGTTGGCTTAGACGTGCCATAACAATAATGTTCCTTCGCGTAGTTCCTTATATGATTACCGAAATTAATTATGTGCGTGTTCAATTAAGTCACAGTTTTTGATATAAACAATTACTGTATCACAAATTCACAACACGTAATGATTATTAAATTATTATATTACCTCTTCAAATCACAAATAAACATCTGTACAGCCGTCCGATGAGAAATTTCGAATTTGAAAATGGCCGACGAGTGTGAACCCCGAGAGGAGGAAAAATTTGGCTGTAAATACCCCTGCTATTGAATCGAGATAGCCTGACTGCTGCTGAAAACCAGCTAAAATAATAAAAAGTACGATACTTGTAATCTATCCAGAGAGGGCATGTTCTCCCTGGACGCTATAAGACGGAGCTCCGCATTCTGTTCGTGGCAGACTAATATTGAGCATAAGCCTCCTGATCGGAGACTGCTGAACGTACCAAGGGTATTGTTGTCAATTGCTGCACAGTTCTGTAACGAAAAGATTCCTGATAACGTAGCATGCTGTTTAGTACGCTGCGGCAACTTTAGATTTGGCCTAACTGAAAGAAAATTCTAGCTGCGAGTTTCTGTCTTGTCGGAATGTTTGTGACTTAAATTTCTAAATTTCTATGAGGAGTCATTACGCCTCTGGTTTTTCATCGAACATCACCCTTCAGTGACATAGAAATGGTCCGATATTAGTTTGACCAGCAGGTATCACGAGTATGACGTTCCCTTTTGGAACAATAATACAATACGGCATTAAACATTTTAACCATAATCGTTTCAACGATTTGGCCGGGTACAGCATGCAGTAAGAGCTCACTCTCACTGCTTCTTTGTATACTCGTTATGGAGGAAAAACTAAAATTTCATCTTAAACAGGTCCTAAAGCCCAAAACTCCACAGCAAAATGAGGTTAAAACAAATTGCAGCCAATATGTTTTCTTTCTAATAGGTAAAAAAACAGCATGTAGAACAAATTTCTGGAAATTATAGCGTTTGAACAAAATACAGCAACTTTTATATGAAAAACTCCTGCAGTAAAACAAGGCAAGAAGACTGTGGATGTCGCCTGGTGCTCTTTTTTCGACTTTGTTCATGGCTTGTATATTCCGGGGGCTACGACCGGGTACAGCATGCAGTAAGAGCTCACTCTCACTGCTTTTTGTATCTCGTCATGGAGGAAAAACTAAAATTTCATCTTAAACAGGTCCTAAAGCCCAAAATTGTCGCTCCCACAGCAAAATGAAGTTAAAACAAATTGCAGCCAAATGTCTTAATACTCTATTCGCTATACCCAACGCTTTATTTGCGTGGCGCTCATGCTGGGGTTTGTAATAAATAAATTTTGAATTTGAATATGTTTTCTTTCTAATAGTTTAAAAAAAAAATAGCAGGTAGAACAAATTTATGGAAATTATAGCGTCTGAACAAAATACAAGCAACTTTTATATGAAGAAATCCTGCAGTAAGACAAGGCAAGAAGACTGTGGATGTCGCCTGCTGACCGGCCCGCTGCTCTCTTTTTTCGACTTTGTTCATGGGGTTATGAGGTTGTCCAAAATACGTCGTTAGTTATCAAATTAAAGAGGAAGGAGCGAGTAATCGAGTGGTGTAGATGTAGTTTTCTTTTATCATTTTAATATCATAGCTGACTTGACCGCAGAAACACGGTTTTTTGCACTTGGGTCCTATACCCATTCTTTGTTTCACATCCATTAGTACTCTGTTTTGAACATTTTAAGGACTGATTCACTTATTTTGCAGTTATCTCCAAAACTATTTGCATATCCAATTAGGGGACAAAATGTAGATGCGATTTGATCCTACAGACAAATTTTAACGTGCATATTTAATAATATTTTTTGTCTTTTTTTCGCATTTCTCTTAACTTTTTTTTTTATCATTCATTTTTTTTTTTTTATATAAAGATTAGATATTATTTTTTTCTGATTAGTTAAGTTAGTAGTTATTATCACTTTGTGACCTACCTGTAAATTATAAACTAGAGTTCTGTATATTAATAAGATTTTAAAATCTTTGTACAGTTGCCAAATAAATATATATTATTATTATTATTATATTTAAATTTTTATAGCATCTCTTCTGTATTGGAAGACCAAATTGACCATTTTCGCATGATTTAAAATTTTTAGCGGATTCCTTGACACCAAAAACCATATTTCTCTGCAAGTATTGCAAGGATTTTCGTAATTTTTTTTTTGTAAATATAGCCAGGATATGCGGAAATCCGGCCCCTGACGTAGGAAAGCGGCAATTTTTGCTTAGAATTGTTATGCATTATTGAAGGCCGACAATGGGATCTTGGGCTATTAACAATTTTTATGAGCGTAGCTGAGCAGCAACAAGCATTTATTTCTTCTTAGAAATTTACTGAAAATAATTTTTCGGCAGAATTTTTATTCAGTCTGGTGGCCGAAGAGCTATTTTCAGATACAATAGCTGCGTTTTTTATCTCTCTGATAAATTGACCGATCAGATCAGGGAGATAAAAAAACGCCTAAAGGCCTAAGCACAATTGCGACGGCAGACGGAAAACGACGACGAAATTCCGCTGTCAACCTTCTAAAAGCAGTGTCTTATTCGAATGCACCAAATTACGACGGTAAGCGGGCGACGATGTTGCCGTCGAGATTGAGCAAATTCTAATTTTGCCTTTTGCCGTCGTCGCTGCAGCGTTACCAACAAAATTAATCGAATGAAATTGTTTTGGCATTCAGTTTTGTCTTTTTGAGGTGGTAGCACGCCGCGGTAAATTTCAAATAATGAGCTTTGAAGAAAAATTTATTGAGGAAGTACGAAATCAGAGAATAATTTATGATTTGCAAGACAGGCAAGACAAGTGGACGAAAAAGACGTCGTTTGGATGGATATTTAAAAGCGTTTAATTTAGTTAATTTCTGTATTTTCAGTTTTTTTTTCGCACTTTGGTCCATTGCATTTCTTTCAATATAAGATACTCTTATTAAAAATCTCCTTTTAAAACGCTCGAAACGTTTAATAAATGAAATTTCAGTATCTTCTTCTTTCAAAATCGTCGCTCACCGTCTGTCGTTGCAATTGTGTTCCCAATCATTCGACGGCCTGTTTTGACAACTGAATTTCCCGCTCTGCTGTCGCAATTGTGCTTAGGCCTTAATGTGTGCCGTGTCGGCCTTTAATAATGAATAAAAATTCTAAGGAAAAAATTTCCAGTAAATTTCTAAGAAAAAATTGCGGCCTTGCCTACATCAGGTCGAGTCTAGGAAACATTGATTTTATATTGGAGCGAGGCATTGCTGGCTTCCCTTTGGCTACGTCTGCAGTACCAGCAGAGCCTCTACAATACAATAAGGTAAAACTTAGTTTCGTAATCACTATATAGTTCTATACACAAAGATACAGCTTAGTTACATGTTACATGCTGGCCAGGACATGAATGCATAAGGACAACGTGATTGCGGTCCGCTTTGCAGAGTCAGATCTTTGTTTATTTACCCCGAGCCCGTCTTTGGGAATCCAAAGATCCACACTTCGGCAAAAATCTGGCTTTAGAACATCAGGAAAACACCTCAAGAGCTGATATAAGCGTAGAGATCAATAAGGTACTCGCAACAGGAGGAAAAAAATATTCCTTGCTCGTAACAGAAAAGAACTAAGACTTATAGGAAACGTACTGGGTATTGCCCACTTGCTAGGTATAATCTTAGAAGCGAGACCTGTCGTTTATGTATGGTGGATGACGAAAATGTCAAGCATACTCTCTCTGAATGCAAAGCTTTTGGCAGCATAAGGAATTCTTATTGCCTTATCAGCGAATGTTACGACGTTGGTTTCCAAAAACTAGGTTTTGTTAAAAACCTTAATTTCAAATGGGTGCCTTAGTTCCCTTACGGGGTAATGTCACTAAAAATCTGAGGTCGCAGTGCCTGTATTCCTCATATTAAATAATAATAGTTGAGACGTACGCTTTAGTAAGCCAAGCAGCAAAAAGTAAACTTTGAATGGTTTGAACATAAATATGTGAGTCAATTGATTTTATAGTTTACTACGCTACTTTCATCTGAATCTTCGAATACGTTCAACTTAAATGTGGTGTTACATAAGAACTCAGATGACAAGAAGCAATATAGAAAAGTGATGAAAATGGTTTCTCTATAGCAGTAAAGAAAATTATATATTTTTTACATTCCTTACATTGGTTTTATCAATAAGCACTGATCATGTGGATTTAATGGTAGGGTATATTATGACATTCATAATAATAAGCTAATTCATATTTAAATAAAGTTAATATATTTACCCTAGGTATAGATTTTGTTTTGTCACTGTTTAAACTTATATTTATTACTGAACTTATATACAACATGGCTGAAGTTAATCTATAAAAGTAAACAGGAGATAAACATCTGATATCTTAGCAGATAAAAAATTGATCTTATGAAATGAACCTAAATAAAACAATAATAATAATAGTTATAATAACATCCAAATAGGCGTGCTAATTTAAACGCTGTGTAATTGGAACTTTCTTGCGTCTTCGTCGATGCATTTGTTGTCTTTCCCAGAATTCATAGTAACGTTCTTGTTTTAGCCATTCCTGATAGCGGTACCACCACTCTTCCCACTTTATATAATCCTAAAAGAAAAATACATTAATGTGGACACCATTATTTCTCATGTGATTCTCACTCTTTTTACCTTAAGATCTAAATCACGCAAATATCCTCTGCTTTTGTAGTATTCGTAACGAACTCTAACATCATCCCACGATAACATTCCGGAGGGAGCTGTTGTTGCTAATTCTTCAGGAAAATGACCTGCTGGGGCAGGTGAATATGAATATCTTCTAGGAGGCGATTCAAGTCCTTCTTCTATCATCACTTTAAGTGCACCCCCAGTTGAATCTTTCGTTATTCTCATATTTTCCATGTTGCTTCGATCAATGCTCCATTGCGCCATTTTTCCAAACCTTTCGGATAACGTAAGACGTGTTGTAGCTGTGAAAGTTGGCAGTGAACCTTCACTATCAGAAGAATCATCTGATTCTGAAGAAGATCCATGCTTTTTCCGTTTTTCACCTTCGATTTTAATTTTAGTGCGTATCTGTAGAAATGACCATTTGTGAAAAATATTTTCTGGTTATTATAAATTCAACTATATAATAAATACCTTTTCGATTGTTTTTTCCTTCTTCTTCTTAGGTGCTGCTGTTGGCTCTGGGGGTTCTGGAGGTCTGATTTTCAAACGTGGATCTTCTGGAGGTGATGTATGGCGATTTGAACGAGTTACTTTAACATTGGGCTCTGGAGGTGGCGGCCTTTCTACTACGTGTTCACGATTTCTTTCGGTACTTACACGTACCTGTTGCTTTCAAGAAAATGTTTTTGTAAATAATTTTTTTTCTTAAATTTTTTTTAAAATACCTTTTCTTCTCGATATTTATCATTTCGAATTGGAGGTGGGCTAATAGGACGCATACGTGATGATGAACCGACCGAATTGGAAGGACCACCGGATACTCGAGCTTTACTCGATGTGGATGCGTGCGAGTTACGCGAAACTGGCATTCGACTATGATTACCAGGCTTTGGTGGTGGTGAACGAGGACCAGGACGCGAACGCGGTAAAGATGTCGAGCTGTAAAAGGAAATAATATGTTTGAATTATTTTGGAAATCACATTGCATAGATACATATATCTAAAAAACTATTAAATACACCGGCAGACTAACGATTAAGTATGTCATATAAAAATAAGATAAGAGCAATTACATCACTTCTTAAGAAAAAGATTTCGTTTATATCCTACGAGGGTATGTAGTTTGCACGTTTACGACGACTTACGAGAAAATTCATAGGTATGAAATATATTAATATACTCGTTGCTTTGTGAACTAATTTAAACTGAAAAACGCTAATGTGGAGCAATAATATGATTCATATAAGCAAGTACACAAATTAAATATAGTTGTATCAAAATGTTTCGCTTTGATAACTCTCACAATAAGATGGATGAATTTAACGAGCCAGATCTAATAACATGTTTATTTACTATTGATGCAATTCTTCTTGTCAGGTAAAAAATAAGAATGAATCCTAGTCCTTTTCGAAAGTCGCTTGCATTTTTATGAATTCCTATCGGTACAAGAAGTAATGTAAAAGAATATATCGAAAAATCGATTTTTCGGTCAACTGTAATGTCAGTTACTATGGCATGACCTTATCTCTGTAATCTTCTGTATAGTTTTAATTTCTTAGCCAGACTTAATATTATATTTAAGAGATGTACTAACGACAAGTTGACGCAACCTCAACTTATTACCTGGCTTTTAAAGTACAGATAGATAAAAATAGATGTCCAGGCCTAATGCATTCCTGCGAAATAGATTATTTGTTGGGAAAATCTTGTAACTGATATCAATTTGCATTATCAGTAGATTTTTCAGACACAAAAATAAGTCCATTATGGGCATTAAGTTTATTTATGTTATTCGAGACAATTGGGAACAGATAAGATTACCCTTGTGTATAGAACTATATAATGTTTGAGAAAATATTTCCTTGTTATAATGTCAGATGACTCCATTTGCACGATTTTGAACTATTTTGCCTACGCTCAGTTGCTAAAAGCTCTGCAACTGAAGTATTGACAAGGGGTTCAAGGGTAAGCCGTAAGAGCAGACAAACTAATGACATACAAAGGGAAGTAGAACAGTCAGTATTATCTCGCTAGAATATAAAATCAACGGGCTCGACTTGATGCCGTATAACAAGCCATCAATGCTTCGCTCCAAT
Source organism: Dioctria rufipes (assembly GCA_963924295.1). Taxonomy (NCBI): domain Eukaryota; kingdom Metazoa; phylum Arthropoda; class Insecta; order Diptera; family Asilidae; genus Dioctria; species Dioctria rufipes. Next base: position 62,073,722 of record OZ002740.1, on the reverse strand, counting down.
ATAAAATTAACGATGCCTCGACCTGCTGTAAAAGGCAGCAATTGTTTCTTAGTAATTTACTGGAAATTTTTTCCTTACAATTGTTATTCATTATTGGAGGCTGACAATGGGTGGTTGAGCCAATAACAATTTTTATGGACATAAGCTTAGTACTACGGTCTGCGTTAAGTTAAATTTTGTATGAAAATTTAGCAAGCTAATAGATATTGGCAAAAATTTATCCTGAATTGAGCGGTACTAAGGTCAACGCGCTAAATTTGGCTTTTGGGTTTTGACTAGAGATGGGACCACCAGTAAGCCTAAAAAAAAATTAGCTTAAATTTATCTGTCCGGGCCGTTCTTTAGCGCGCTAAAAATATTTATTGTCAGAGTTCTGAGATTTGATAAATTTATTTACCGGATTTTTGTAGTTAATGTAGTTTTGTAAGTCTTTACTGTAAGTACGGATGAATTGGATTTCTTCTCGTGGGCGTATTTTTTCATATTTTTAATATTTCCAAATAATTTGAACTATCTGATTTTATAAATATTATGACCGCGCGTTGTATTTCCGTAAAAAAATTGCAATTCTTCTTCTTGTTTTTAATATATGTATCTTTTCTCTGAGTCCGCTGTCATATTTTAGCTGCTAAACGGCCCGATATCGGAGACCCATTTCTTCTTAGAAATTTACAGAAAATGTTTCGGCAGAGTTTTTATCCAGTTTGGTGGTCGATTGGAGTTATTTTCAGATTACATTGGGTCATTCCACTCGAGTATTCCTGATGTAGTATACAAACATGTTTTCTGGGGAAGAGGTGAGAAGAAGCGAAAAGATATCTCTCCAAAGTGTAGAGATATCTCTTTGCTTCCTTTTACCCCATCCCCAGAAAGCCTGTTTGCATACTGCATCATTACAGACAAGTACCGATTTTCTGTGTAAAAGGTAAAATAAGCAAACTAATATCTCTCCAAAGTGTACAGATCTTTCTTTGCTTCTTTTACATCTCGCCTAGAAAACCGGTTGCATAGTGCATCAAATATGCTTGTGTGGGATAGCTCAATGTGTTCACAAATACATAACAATTTTGAGGAAAAATTTGTAGTAAATTTCTAAGAAGAAATTGCGACATGGTCGAGGCATCATTGATTTTATATTGGAGCGAGGCATTGCTGGCTTACCCCTTAGTTACGTCTGCAGCACCCCTACAATACAACAAGTAACTAAATCAAACTTCGTTCCGCAATCACTATATAGTTCTATACTCAAGGATAATACCCTCGGCAGACGGGCAAAATCAATGATCATTCGTTCGTAATTGAGTTTTTCAAAAATCGCCTTACCTTTGAATTTGAACTTTAATTATTAAAAATGTGCTGTCAATTACATATAAAAACTGACAGGACTTTCATTTTAATTCACAAAATCTTGGGTAACTTGATTTTTGAAAAAACAATTACGAATGAATGATCATTGATTTTGTCCGTCTGCCTAGGGTATAAACTAGGCAGAAGGGGAAATTTCAATGATCATTCGTTCGTAATTGAATTTTTCCAAAATCGCTTTACATTTGAATTTTAATTATTAAAAATGTGCTGTCAATTACATATAAAACTTGACATGACTTTCGTTTTAATTCACAAAATCTTGGGTAAGTTAATTTTTGAAAAAATCATTTATGAATGAATTGTCACTGACTTTGTCAGTTTGCCTAGTGTTTCCAATTAGTAACTTGTGCGTCACTGCCTATGCATTTGAATGGAAGTCCACACAAGGCGGTACTGGTTGGTAAACACTTTGCAACGCATGTGTGATTAGCCACTTTCGACACGTCGTGCTGATCTCCAAGCTATCAGTTCCAAGCCGGTTTCCTCAGCCCTCACGCATTCTCTCATATTTGTATTCGTCCTTTGAATGCTAAGAGCAACGATTTTTACCAAATTAAGGTAAGACTCCGTAGACATTCTGTAGAGTGCTAAAAACTTTACATCTATTTGATGCAACTTTTTTGCAGTAACGAATAGTCTAGTTTCTATTCCTTTCAATGTAGGGAAGAATCCAAAATCTTCTTTGCTTACGTCTCTTGTCTTGATAGTAATAATAGAGGAGAAACTCTCTTCGTCACTTGATTCACTAGACATTATATTATTTATAAATACTTCAAAAACTTGTAACTTGGCTTGCTATTGAAGCAAAGTGATTCAACTTCCATCATTTATGTAGAACCGTTTGCGAATTTATACTTCGATCACCAACCAGTCTGTCACAACTGAGTAGCTTCGCGAAGTTGAAAGTGTGAATAAGGACGGATAAATTTCAATGTGGTAGCTTTAATATAAAGAGAAACATATACAATTTTGTCGACAGATTTTTGCTTAATATGTGTTTAACTATAATGACATAGCGACCGAGGATCTTATTGAATTAACTATGTACATCTACAGTACGCACCCACATATTCCTATAGTATCTATGAGGAGTGTTCACTCAAAAGCAAGTTAAGTATAAGCGAAAATTGAAAGCATGTATGTAAAAATAAAAAAATAGAAAACTGTACAACAAATATTGGTCTAGGAGTTCCAAGTTATCTTCCATCGCGGTCAGGTGTGTACTTTTCCTTAATGATGCTTTTTATGCATTCATTAGACTTTCAGTCTCTTGGATACATTTCAGTGTTCAGTTTTCGTTAATTCGTGATCAATAAGATATTCAAAGCTTATTCTTCAGTTGACTTCATCAACTATAACATTGAATTGAGCATTGCGTCGACTGTACACAAATTATGTTACAAATCAACTTAATTGTCCCGCAACACATTATTTGGCGTTATACCTCGTACGGTCGAGCCAGGAGAGAAGAAACTCCTGTTCACAGTTCCGACTCTCAAACCAAGAGAAGAAGTAGTAGTAGTATATTGGTCGTTCTTAGTTTGTATCCACCTTTTTGGAAAAGTAAACCAGAGTTGGACATTGCATCTCGAACTTCTGTTAGATGTATCTTGATAGTTTCACATTTAATCTAGCGCGAGGGAGTTTTACTTGGCTTTTGTGATGTTATTCTTTGTAGTTGGATTGAGACACTGAAAATTTATATGAACCTATCTACGTTCATATAAATATATCGATAAGTCTCCGAAAAGTGTGCCCACATATATAGTAGAGAAAAATCAAAATTAAATTTACCGTAATGAATTGCTTCTGCTAATCTACCAATTAATTTTTTTATTTTCAGCACTTGATGAAATAGATAATTTTTCAGTTAAAAATAACTCGACATTAGTAAGTATCTACGAAAATTGTGGCATTGTAAGAATGCATGAAATGGATGTTGTTTATCAGCAATACCACTTAAATAATTGCTTATCTGTATTCCGAGTTCATTAAAAATTATGAGCTATCTAGAGCACTCGACACGGTGTGGATCTGGTCTTTGTAATCCATGTAGGAAGCTGTTTTTGCCAATGCCGTGTAGAAAACATGGTTACTATTGCTGGCTTAACTCTATTGTTGTAATTTGTAAATACTTTAGAAAGGCCTGGTAATTTGAGTGTTGGATTACTAATATATGACTGAGCCTACTTGATCATTTTTGTAGACAGACAAATTACGGTGAAACACTATTACTGTAAATTTATCATATTTACTTTTTGTAAAGATTTCTTTACCAAGCACGTCAGCAGCCTCGTTTTATATCACTCGACCGTATTCTATGATCTAGCTTGGGGAATAATTTTGTAGCTGATGAGAATCCTTAGATATCATTCACGAGTCCGGTCGTGATTTCGGAACGACTGGCCCATATGTACAAGTTGGGTCATCTACATTTGCTTCCTTTCTGATGTACGAATAACTGAAGTTTTTAATAGGACTGTACATCGTATCCAGATAGCATTATGGACATGATGATATACAGGCAGTTCCGAATTAAAAGGAGCTACATACATATGTAAAACTATTGGACCATCCCACACGAGTATTATTGATGCAGTATGCAAACCCAAAAAACCCGGTTTGCATACTGCGTCAAGAATAATCGCGGATGATGGCCCATTAATAGCTTACAGAATCAAAAATGGGATTCATGCTCAACTATGTACCTACTAAGAAATAAAGGTTTTGGTTTTTTGGGAATAGCAGAAACGTTTTAAACAGATTAATGGACAAGTACTTCACATTCATCAATTTTTTATTACATTTTATTAAGTCAGGGAATATTTTAGAAGGATCAAGCTCAATGACGACATCGGGCTTTGAATCAACCGATGCCTATCAAAAGGCAACTTATGGGGGCTGTAAGGCTGTTTGCACACGTAACCATACCGATACCGCTAGAGATGTTTGCACATGTTTTGACAATATCGCAGTCGGAATCACAGCTACATCAAAATACACACAGTTAAATTAGTTGCTTGCACACACTGCCATCTGAGACCACTTTGGGATAAAAAAAAAGTAGGAAAAATTTGGTTTTTATATTATGACATCTCACTGTACACATGTTGTAAACAAAGGAACTGCTCCATTTATCCCTCGCACGCTCTAATTGTTTATTGCGGACCAGATTTGTTCTATTAATATCCAAAACGAGTAACATAAGATATAATGTTACATTCTATTGTCACAGATTAAAGTACTGCGATGACGTTCAGTAAAGGAATCGCGCTTATTTATTGGACACTATTTTACGATTAAGAACATTGCTAGATGAAAATCATGAACCATGCAACCACACCCGCAGCCAGTCATAGTTGCGTGTAGTAGCTGGAGCGCGTGTTTGAAGTAGGCTGCAGGCGGGCATAGCTGCTCCTGACTTTATGAACGAATTTAGTTATTGCTGGGTTCAGAAATGTCATCATTGGAGTATGAGTTACATTTCATGTACAATTTTTTACCTGCTTTATTTATTAAATCAATAAATGGCACAACAAAAATGTAATAAATGTAAAAGTCACCACATTGGAATGAAGAAAATGAGCAACTGGTCCTTCTTTAAAGTGACACGCGTGTTGTAGCATGTAAAAAGAATAAAAGGAAGACAATGGGCCTTCCCACGGTACAGAGATACAAGGTATTCTCATTTCGAATGTATAGGAAAGTGCCGTACAGAGAACACAATACTCTCTCTTCTCTTTCTGTGTTTTCAATAGAAATGTATAGTATATACGGTATAGGACGAAACACGTCACAACTCTAGTGTCAAAATTTTAATGAGAATACCTTTGGAGCCTTTTCATAGGAGTATTCTTGATTCAGTATGCACACCAGTTTTCTAGGGAAGAAGTGAGATACCTCTTTTCTTCTTTTCACCTCTTTCCCAGAAAACCTGTCTGCATGATGCATCAGGAATACTCGTGTGGGATGGCCCAATGAATGTAGTCACCAAGAACGAAGCTGCTGCAGTTAGCACGGGGAGTCATAGTTTAGTGTTAGTTCATGTTAAAGCTTAACCCTGGGGTTACACGAGATAATACAGCTTGCATGCAAGCCTATCTTCCAACGCGATTTTAAACTTGACAGCAAAAGGCAGTTCGGTTGATGTCTTATGATCTTGCATGCAAGTTCATTTAAAAAATGGCATTGAGACGTAAAGTCTTGCGTATATTGGAAAATTATGGCAAAAAACGAAGAAACAGAACGATATAAAACCAAGAAAAAATTAAAAGGAAGGTGTTGGTAAATGATGTAATGCGAAAGATTCCAGAAAATCTCATTTTCCCAGAATAAATTTATCAATTTCTCTCAAGCATTTCTTTTCCGCCATCTTGAAAACTGTGTAATATCAAATTAATATCACCTCAGCTGCCATGGTTTTTCCACTGACATACATATATAACATGGACTGCCTGATTTTCTATTTCATATGGATCAACTTTTTTTGGCAGGGTGTGACAATTATCTTAATTTCAAGTTTTACTTTCGTTTTAATATTCATATTAATAGTTCAGCAAATTACAGATGCATTCGAAATTATTTCTATTCTTATAAGCTTATCTTACACCATCAAATATTTTTAAAACTTGAGTTTTATAGAAATAATTTTTTGCAATTTTCGTCTGCCTGTCCCTAAAAGTAGGTATGGGGGACAGAGAAAGGATTACAAATACTGTATTGCCATCTATTTCTATTCTATATATTCATTTAGAAAACCACTGAATTGAAACTAGACTATGGTGAATTTTGTATAGAACTTATGATTTATAGTTCAGCGAAAAAAAGTAGTTAAACCAAAAAGGGACGACTATAGAAAAGTGATCCCATAATAATGTCAAATAATATTTGAAATTTCAACTGAAATCAACTTTTTTATTTTAAGGGGTTATATCACTGACTTATAACAATGGACTGTGCATATTGCCATTTTCCTATAGGAAAGAATGGCACAAGTTTTACAGTTCTCTCTTTCGCCCTATGGCAGAGTTGGAGCTACCAACACAAAATATTGCTTACTGAACGTTTACTTATGCCATTTGCTGTTTTTATGTTGGCTGCAGATGCAATCACCGCAGAAAGAATAAGGTAAAGATAGTGTTTACCATGCTCCGTCTCTCTTGCCCATACGCAGGATTCAGTTAAGAACAACTTTTGAAAATTAAAGTCGGAATTAGTTTAATTTCTAATAAGAGTGCTTATAAGAGAATTAAAATATCACTTGGACAAAAGAAAATAATTTTTTTTAATTTAATTCGATTTACGGGTGTAAAATTACATCTGATTGGTTGAGTTTTACATATTTTTATGTAGTAAACGTTTTAAAGGATGCTCTATCGGTCATATACAGAAACACAATATTTTTTGTGCCACATGAAATAGCAAATCGCTCAGTCCATTGTTATAAGTCAGTGGGTTATATTCACCCAAAAGTAATTTTTGCGCAACTTTTGGGATTTTGTTGTTGTTTTAAATAAATAGTTTGGCAATCGCATTCATCTAAATACCATAAAAACTACGTCAAATGTGCAAAATTGCAATAAATTCTGATGAAAAATATCTCGCATTATATCTCTTTTCCCTTTGCCAGGCGGTAGGCAGACAGACCAAGCAATCCAGCTTCCAAGAATAATGTCTCAGAAAACAATGCCCGTTGTAAATACAAATATGTATAGTACATGAAATGAATGCAGAACATTATCAAGCCATTACGTCTCTGCTTCTCTTTAAGTTCCTAAAGTAATAAAACACATCACGACAGTATAAAAAAGTTCGTTTCAAGCTTTCGGGTTTTCAACTTTGATGACCTACAGCTTTAATATTTTTCAACTGGAGGCGATGTGACACAGGGTGCGAACAGAAATGGTTGCACATTTTGTGTTCTTCTTGTAATTTTATTATTCTAAGTTAATACGTAATTACTTAATGAAGAAGAAGACGCATTTATTCTTTCACTGACGATGTCGCCTTGCTGTCTAGAATAATAGAGAAAACAGTATCAGAGTAGAAAACTGTATGTTGAGAATTTTGCCACAGAGCTTTGCTCAAGTGCCCCTAATCTACTTCTAATAGCACACGCACATGACTAGTCTGAAAGCAACGCATACAGAGCTCATTCGATGGTTAAGCCATCAGTAGTCAACACACAATACCATCGGCCGGCCTGCATCGAACAGCATAAAGTCGGCTTCGCTGAGATGCATGCACGCATACTGCACTGTGGCAATATTATCCATAGTCAATTCAAAAGCTCTTTTAAAGTGAGCTTTTAAAATAGAGGGAATATTGCTGCCATATATTTTTCAACTCTGTTATTGCTACTCTATGCTAGAATAAAAAATCAACGATGGCTCGACTTGATACAATAACAAGTTAGCAATGCCTCGCTTCAATACAAAATCAATCATTCCTCGACCTGATGTAGGAAAGGCCTAAATTTTTACTTAGAAATATACTGGAAAATTGTTCCTTACAATTTTTATGCATTTTGGAGGCTGACAACGGAACACATAAAAGTATTGTATCTGAAAATAAATCCAGTCTGCCACCAAAGTGAACTCTGCCGAAACATTTTCTGTAAATTTCTATGAAGAAATGAATGATTATTGCTCATCAACGCGTCCACGCTCATAAAAATATTGTTAGCAGACCAAGCCCGCTGTCGATCTCCAATAATTTAACAATTAAAAAAATAAAAAATTTCTAGTAAATTTCTAAGAAAAAAATAGAGCACTTTTTTACATCAGGTTGAGGTATCGTTGATTTTATATTCTAGCGAGGCATTGCTGACTTACCTTTTGGTTACGTCAGCAAGTCGAGACATTGTCTGTAAATTGGCTCAACTACAATAGCAGTAAAGACATTACGGATTTCAATGAGACTGAAGTTTAATTACGAAATTTTGTCATTTTTATCACATTCCGTAAGGGATATTATCTTTAAATTTAATGTTTTCAATTTTTCGTAAATAGACCTCAGTCTCGTTGAAATCTGTAACATCTTTACGGCTATTGTAGTTGAGCCTTATATCTGTAGTAGCGCCTCTACAATACAGTAAGTAAACCCACGGAAGTACGGGTCATCAAAGTTGAAAGTGAGAAGATAACAACATCTAGAGAGCAGGACCTAATTTTATTTGTATCAATTGTGCTGAACACTACTTATGTAAAAAACGTGTAAACAAAAATTTCATGAAAGTACTTATCATGATTTTTATTTACGAAAGCTACTTTGACATTTACCCAAGTCAAAAATCTGGCTATTGCATTTCCTACTTTATGAACGCGCTTCGGGTAAGCCAAGTTTATTAACAAATAAGCTTTGTGATAAGATTAATAAACTACGACCTTACCGACATTTCACTCTTTTTTAGGTCTGTTTAATGAAGTCGAAAAAAGTTCAAAGCAGCTCAGAATAGTTCACAGTAGGTCACTGTTGTCAAATTAAAAGTAGAGCAGAAGAAGCAGGAAGCTTCTGAAACATACTTTTCTGAAAGATTAATGTCCAGAAACACCCCACAATTATTTCAATTCTTATCAGAAATATCAACACATTTACTGTTGTAAAAATGCCTGCTCTAAGTTGCTCCTTCGAAAAAGTTATAGCAGAAACATTTGCTCTAGATCACTCCAGTTCACTTTAGAGCAGACTCATGAAACACAGTTTAGTTCAATTAGAGTAATTTAGATTAGTGTTCTGAATTCATGAAACACGGTTTTGTGGTCTTTTCTTGCTCTAGAGTAATCTAGAGCAGCTCATTAAACACACTTACGATGATAGTGATAAATTTTTCTCTTGATAAAAATCTAGAGCAGCTCATTAAACAGACTTTGATCGTAGTTGACAAAAAGGACAAAATTTGTTAAAAATGTCACGTCATCCGAACACACTCCTAATTCGTGAAATGTGTCTAACAGGTTCAATGAAGGGAACGCAATGCTCTATCACAATACATCGTAAGATTACTAAGTTAACTACAATGGATCAGATACTGAAAATTAATTAGTGTATTACAGGCGTTTTAAAATTTTTGCCAGTAATGATGAAGAAATCTAAATGCATTTGCAAAAATTTTGTATAGAGTAGGTATATGACAGCTGTTATCAAAGTGGCATAAATAACTGTTATCTCATACGAATAAAAAAGCTCAGATATTTTAATAAAGTATATATTGCATTCGGTTGGTCGGATCGGAGTGAACATCGAGAAACATTAAGCAGTATTTTGGAAAAATGTCCTACAAGAAATAAGAGTTACTATAACAGTTCTTCGGACAGAAAAAATTATTATAACCAATTTAATAGGATTTCATATTCTGAAGAGCTTTTCAGTTCAGCCGACTGATTGTTTTCACGGTACACGTAAAAATCCTAAATTTTTTTATGGCAACACCAAGAAGTGGTTGCCCGATTTAGTCTATTTTTGAAATTATATTTACTATTTTTATGAAAACCTTAAGAACAAAATTTCAGCTCTCTACGCGTTCTCAGGTAGTGTCGAAATATGTAGTGAAAACCGAAATTTTTGTATGGCAACTCTACGAAGGAGTTACCCGATTTGTCCCATTTTCGAACTTAATTTTACCTTTTTTTTTAAAGCCCATGTGCCAAATTTCAGCTTTCTAAGTACACGCGTTCTCGAGTTATCACGAGACTTGCAAAAATAAAAAAAACTTTTACTGACTACGCTAATAGAAATGCACTGTAAAAAGTGGGCTCACTTCTATATTGCTGACTTTTTCGGTTTAAGCACCAAGTACCAACAGAGAAAGAACTGTAAACAACAAATAAATAAGTGGATCGTCGAAATAAATGTTTTTAAATTAATTACTTAGGGTTATTACTGATAAATTTGTTTTACCAAAGGCAATATATTCATTACATACGCAGCAGAAATTTGAAAGGTTTTATTATAATCGCTTTTTGAGCTGCGCGCTAATTTTTTCAAATTCCCGACAATGATTTTTTTCAATGTTGGCACCAGCATAAGAACTTTTTTTGACATAAGCAATTGAGCCCACATGAAATAGAAAGTTTAGCAGTCCATATTATAGATGTCATGTGCATGGGGTGTCTAATCCATTTTGCTATACCATCATTATTTCTAGATGTTACAAACGGAATTACAAACTTAGTATACCTTATGATTTCATCTAGGGTATAAAAAGACGCCGCGCAAAGTAAAAGTTTAGAACAGGGTTACCCTGAGATAGATATACGAGATCGAAGCTCACATGGGCTAGCGTTTAACAGCGTATACAAATCAAATGGCCCTACTCTACAAGTTTTTATGGAATCAATAAATATCAAACTTACCGAGAACGCGGACGGCGATGTTTTGGAGAGCAAACTGAGCAAGATTCGTCCGAGCAACTGCTTACGGAGCTATTTGATCGACTACACGGCTAAAAGTAAATAATTATAATATTGATATTTGAAAATCTTTAATTAAGTTACCTTTGGTGGCGGAGATGGAGGTCGTTTCGATCGCGGTAAAATAGCTCCACGCTTACCACCTTGCATAACTGGCGACCGACGTCTACTTCCCGGTGAAGGACTTCTACGACGCATATCAACCGGCGATCTCGGTGAACGTGGTGACTTGCGACGACCCATCGGAGGTTCAGGAGGCGATCTCGGACGACGCCTCATATCAGGCGAACGCGGTCTCCTGCCGTCAGGAGATCTTGGTCGACGCGGGTCTGGTGATAAGCGTCTCATATCAGGCGAACGACGTCTTGGTGGCGATAATGGTGGAGTTTTACGCATTCGCGATCTACTACGACTGCGAGTTCTACTGCGAAAACGATTATTATACCGAAAATTTCCTTCACGTTCGCTCTCAGATGAGCTGTCTCCTTCGATGTACATTTTCTTATAACCTGTATGACGCCAACGGTTTGGGTCCTTTTCTTCAACTTCAAGCAGTTTTTTATCCCAGTAATCATTAGTTGAAGCGCGCGCCTTCTTCATTACGTTGTCGATTTCCTTACGTTTTCCTTGCGGCAAACTTGGATCTATTAAAGATGGTTTTATCCAATTAGAATTCTTCTAGTCACAAGAAACTTTTTCATGCGTTTTACGTAGCTAAGAGCGCAAGTTGTAGAATCAGGATTAAGGTTGGGGAAATTGGTAAATATATATATATTCCTTTAATAGGAAATTAAAAAATATAGGGATTATGTCCTTGCGCTTTTATAGCATTATCAAACTGTTAAAAATGTGTTTATATATTTTTTTGTAGATAAATATATACGTTTCGGTCACAAGGTACCTGTAATTCGGGCAACAATAGGTTGCCTGTCCATACGAAGCTTACTAGAACGCGACTGTGGACTCATGTCACGCCTACGGGAAGACGTCGACATTCTATCCTTTTTCCGCGCGCCGCGAAAGATTCACAAACAATATTTTTTTGGCACTTTTTTAATCCTGGTTGCTGGATAAATACCGGTATGAAAATCGGCACACAGTCAGTCACCCGTTGAAAATTAGTAAATGATAAACAAATAGATGACTTAAGTACACGATGAACTGTGAATGTGATGCTGCAAATGAATTACATTTTATTGGCATTTTTAAACATAAAAATATTTCACACATTTTTTTATATAAAAAACTAATTTTTTTCATTAAAACTAAAAAACTGTAGTAGCAGATATTAAGTAAGAAGGTATATTGCGTAGAATAAAAGCAATGATTCGCAGACACAAAGCCTCTATAATTGTACTGCATAAAAGGACAGTATAATCATATAGCAGGTAAATTATCTTCCGAGTCGCGCAAGAAATTTTTTTTCTTTCGAATTTTATTTAAAAAAATATATATACGCGAATCAGATCGGCCGACATTTTGTTTCGCTTCCAAATTAAATAAATATCGCTTTGTCTTCAACAAGCGAACCAAGACAAGAATTATTTTTGCTTTTCAATACATATTTCGAAAAGCTCACTAAAAATTATTACGAAACTTCAATTTGAACATTTTTTTGTTCATATTTTTAACACGATAATTTTCACACTTCACTCGATAATTCCTTTTTCGTGGGGGGCACCATTAAAGATTAAAGTGAAAAATTTTGGAAGCGATTTTATCGGTTAGTAAAGACGATTTTCCACGATTTATGTTATTCGCGATAACGAAAACAATTTTCTTTTCATACGTACATTAATATTTGTGAAAAATTTCATAAAATTTTTTAATAATAAATACTTTAAAACCAAATCTGTCAACGCAACAAATTCAACGCGGCCACTTCATCTTTAATTATGCTATGGAGAGGGGAATTAACATGCTTTCTACTATACGATTGCTGTGACATGGTTTTTCGTATAGAAACAATTCTTGCAATTGTAGTGACATCTGTAATCTGATTCTTTAAACACAAACAATAATATGTCTGAGATAAGCATGATGTTGACAGTAAGCTATTGCAAGAAAGATGGCAATAAAATGAATGTGAAACTGGCTGAGGCTTGAATTATGTGTAATGATTATTATTTGGCTGGGTATTTGCTTCAGGGTAATTGAATTACCTAGTTAATTGGAGAACCTTGATACACATAATTGCGTATAATTGCATTAATTCAACCGAAACGTCAGCAGGCGATGCAGATAAAAATTTTCGAATCACTTTTCACTTTTCATTTCCACTTTGGTTTTGACTTTCCACTGGCTATCGCTGAATATGTGCTTACACAAATTTTATGTTTATAGCGCTGTTATCAGGGTAATTGCAATTACCCAGTAATTTTTGAGGATATAGAATACACCGAAATTACTCGCTTGTTTTTTGGGGTATTTGTCAAAATACTCGGGGTATTTGTCAAAATACTCGGGGTATTTGGTGATACATATGGAGTATAAGTAGGCTAATTTAATTAACCGGATAAATTTACCCCATGTGTATCATAAGCATAACCCCCAAAATACACCCCCATTCGGGCCACTTAAGCCATTTCTCAATCCTCATCCTGAACAAATTCCCCAATTAGGGACCACTCCTGGTCACATGGGGGGGGGGGGGGGGGGGGGTTTAAACCACTTAAAATATCATTGGCGGGAAGTTGAAAAATAAGCACATCCATATCTTGTGTATTACCTTTGGTAAAATAATTTTATCAGTAATAACTAATAACCCTAAATAATAATATTGTTATTTATTTGTTGGTTAGTTTTTCTCGTTGGTACTTGCTAACAACACATTTTCCAGGTCATTTAGAACGTACCTAAGTGCTGGAAACTCCTTTCAACCCTTTGCAATTTTTTCCATCTGCATTGATTCACTTCGAAAGCTTTTTTCATGCCAAAAAGGTAAAACACTCGTTGAGAGGGGATACCTTCTTGAAACATGAAAACCATCGATAACAGCATAATATTCCCGCAAGTGTTGGTGCACTTCCTCTGAAGCAGGACTCATATTGGTATCTCTTTCAAATGATGCACTTTAAAATTCCTCCAACAAAGAATTAGTGGTGGATTCAGAAATGTCCAAAGCCAAACTCAATCGTGAGTTTTCATTGGTAGATCCAGGTACTGAACTTTCAGATTGGCCTACCTGAAATTTATCTAGTGAATCGCTTCTAGTGACACTGGTTTTCTTTACAAAGTGAATAAGTGACAACATTCAGTACTATGATAAAAGCTTCTTACAAAATGGTGAATTTTTCTGCCAACAGATTTTAAAAACGTTGTGATTTTGCCTTTGTTTTCAGGCTTTGCTAACACAATGAAATCTGTAAAAGGAACACAGTTTCTATAGCCCAACTGAAGATAAGTGAAATAATATTTTCAAACCTTGGATCTAAATACAATCCGTCTAAAAAGCATCAGAGCTCATCAGCATTTTCTCTCTCATCAAGGCGTAGTGGAAGTTCTTTTGCAAGGACACTTGATGAAAACGACCGTATTTTTAGTTTAAGTCCCATCCAGTATTTATAAAAGTCACCTAAAACCAACTGTGAATCTTGCAGCAAATCCGTTGTTTGTTTCGTGGCTTTAAATATAAGAACGAATTCTTCAATGAAATTGATCAATTCAATCGTAGCCACGTGTTATATTGTACAAAAATATGAATTCAAACACATGTGTTTGCGTTTGTTTGCTCAGTGTGTACCCTCAAAAGATTAGCAATGCTGTTAAATCATGCACTTGCTTGCAGTTGATTAATATCTGCCGCTTGAATTTTATCGAAATTTTTGTTAAATATGTCAAGGGTATTTTATTCGAAAATTTAATTGGAAAAGTTTTAAAAATAACTTTTCATTATTTATAAAACGAACTCGTTCCACCGGAGCGATATTTTTACTTTCACTCCAGAACGATATTTTTTTAAAAAATATATATCTTTCCGGGAGGAACGAAAAGTTACGGGAACGTTTAAGAACAGTTCCCATATCGTTTCTTTCCGGACCCCTGATTATGGCTTTTATTGACTTCTTTCAATTATTGCCAATATGAACAATACAATATTAGATTTAACGTCTCGTTTTATATAAATCTAAAAGAGCTTAACAACTCTTTTTACAACTTCTTTCTTAAACCAAATTTTCTAGCCAGTTAACTCAATGACTCTTCGCTTACAAGTGACAATTACAATTTACTTGACAGACTTCTTCCTTTTACATATTCTATTACTACCTTAGAACATATATTATATATGTATATGTTCTAAGGTTAATACAGTACTCAGGTGAGCTAGAACCTTAGATTGTATAGCAAAAAGATTAGGCTATGCTGTGTAAAGTTCGTATACGTGTGATAAGCATTTTCCTTTTGGACACGGGAGGAAATGACAAGAGGGTTGGGTGTTTAGTTTTTGGCAGTTCGACATTTTTGTTATTTTTGAATTTATTTGAATTTACGAAAACAACTCCGGTATTGTGAGTGAAAACGTGATTTTTTTTATATTATTAAGCCAAGCTCAGGGGATTTTCTATGATGTAAAGCATAGCATGGCTATTATCATAGATGGCACAAGAACTAGATGTCGCATACCATACCGCAAAAAAGTATACAGATTTTAAATGGTTGGTCCATTCCGGAATAGACCACAATATGTTTCTGAGGTTCCGAGAACAAATGTTGCTTTGACAGCAGTTTTGTATACATTTGGTCGATTGCCTCAACATGGTAGATGCGGGAAAATATGAATCACTCGACGTATCTCTCATCATTTTTTTTTAATGGCGCTGTATTGATTAAGGCAGCGTTTCCCAAAGTTTTTTCACCGCGGCACCCTTTTTGATTTCAAATTTTTGACGGAACCCTTATATACTAATATATTCGAATTTTAATTTTAAATATTAATATGAGCAATATATTATTATAGAAAATAGTATTTATTAAAACAAAAAAACAATAATACAAAAAATTAGATTAATAAATTCATTTGATTGTTGATCAATCACATATCAAAAATAAAATAAACTTATCAATGAGTAAGTTATTAGTGTGAACAGTGTTGTTGCTTCTTTTCCTGGCAAATCCTGCTTATATTTGGTGTTATTGCTGATAGTTGTATGCGCATGTCTGCCGAACAATTTAATCTATTGCGATATTTCGTTTTCGTCGAAGTATAATAAGAAAATCCAGTTTCGCACAAATATGTAGTAGAAAATGGTAAAAGCACCCGTATTGCACGTTCGGCCAAAACTTTATGTTCCGAAATTAGATTTCCCCAAAATGTTGTCAGATGGACAGTGTTGAAATTGTATTTTAATTGTTCGTCGGAGTTTATTTCAATCAAGTTCTCATATTCCGAGATTGATAAACAATCAGGTTTTTCTTTAATAATAAAAGGATTTTCAACCCACATGAGATCATTATTGGAAGCAGGAAAATATTTTTGAAGGTTATCATATAATTCACGTAAATGTTTTACAATATCAATACGTATATCTTCATTAAGAAGACAATCATTTTCAATTATAAAATCAGAAAGTGTTGAAAAACAACTCACATTGTTGTTTTCAACGCAATTTATCCAAAACTCTATTTTTCGTGACAATGCCGAAATTTTATATTTAACAGTAAATGCTGTTATACTTTTTCCTTGTAGAGAAAGGCTCACTTCATTTAGCTTTGAAAAAATATCAGTCAGTGGCGTAGTCAAGGGGTGGTTCCACGGGTCTGGACCCCCCCCCCTTTGAAACCAATGGCAATTGAAGGATTTACCGTTAATTTCCACTTCAATTCTGAACAATTTGTTGTTATTTATTACAAAAGTTAATATGTTATTGCATTAATTCTTTCAGCGTAACAAATTTAAAGTTAATATTCGATAAAATATTTTTTCCTACCCCACTAAATATCCTCTTAAATTGTTTTCCTGGGCTTTCTTTAGTTGGTCACACTATTCGCATTTATTGTGTGGAATTAATTTTCTTGCCGTGTGCATTTTAAATGTAAAACACTCGGAAATCTCACCAGCTTCTTAACTTATTATTAGGTTAACTTTGCTTATTATTTGAAGTTCAGCGGAATAAAGTAGTTAAACCAAAAGGAGACAACTATAGAAAAGTGATCCCATAATAATGTCAAAAAATGTAAGCAATTTCACTAGAGTCAACAGTCCATTTTATATATGTCAGTATGCATTACGATTACGTATTCGAAATTGTGTTTAGAGTAGGCCAGGTTTTTGCAATTGTTTTATAAAATCTTTATTATGTCAGTCTGACTGAGAATTTCGTAAGAATTGTGCAAGAATTTTAGAAAGACAAAATTTCTACGTTATAAAATTAGTTATTAAAGCTAAGAATTTTATATTAAAAAGTTGTTTAAGAAGTGAAAAAACCGTGAATTTTGAAGTAAAATAAAAATTATTGTTATTCGTAAGAGAAAGTGTTATTAAAGTTTTCACCGAAGAGAAAACTAAATTATCTGCAAAGGTGGTACACTTTTGGATCCATATAATAGATTTATACTAAAACGGTGATAGTTCTAACTTACTTATCCTATCATATAGAAACAATTAAACAGTTTTCTAAAAATGAACGTTATATATTACAAAAAGTGATGGCCCAAAAACGTGTAGCCAAAACAACAATTTTAAACTTTTTTGCAAAAAAAACTAAAGACAGTGAGCTAGAAACTGTTACAAATATGATTGATACAGCTGTACAGTCTGATCCTGGTCCATCTCAGCTTCCTTCTGAAGCGTTAACGTCAGTAACTATAGATTCTGCTAGTGTAAGTGTGAATTACTCGGAAAATCTCACCATACATTTTCCGATCAAAACTGATATATCGGGGTATATTGAACATGTTAGTATAATGACTAATGAAAATAAGCTGATGGCATTAAAAAATGTAAAAACACCAGATATACAATTTAAATTTCCTAGCCAGTTGCAGAAAGGAAAAAATCTTAGTTTTCAACACAACTGGTTTTTGAGATGGAATTGGCTAGCATATTCCAAAGTCGAAGATGGAGCATTTTGTAAATTTTGCTTACTTTTTTCTAAAACGGTAGGAGGGTGTGGTAATCAACCTTTACGCTCTCTTGTAATGGTTAAATATAATGACTGGAAACATGCAACTGAACGATTTACAACACATGAAAAATGATTGTATCATGAGAAAAGTTATGAAGACGCCAAAACTATGAGTGCAATATCAGAAGGAAAGCAGACTTCTGTAGAGCAGTTAATCAGCACAGACTTAAAAAGAAAAGTACAAGATAACAGAAAGATGGTTTCGGCAATTGTTTCAGCTATAATGTTCTGTGGTTGGCAAGGCATTGCACTTAGGGGACATCGAGATTTTGGCCTAATAAAAAATTTGGAAATTGAGCCGGCTGAAAATGATGGAAATCTTCGTGCTCTATTAAGAAACAACGCCAGATATGATGGGGAGCTGAAGCGCTTATTAGAATCTTGTCCAAGGAATGCAAGTATTGGACGTACAATTAAGGAAAAATTGATAGCGGAGATCAATGATTCTTACTGTTTTTCACTAATGGCGGATGAAACAGCAGATATTTCCGGTACGGAACAAATGTCGTTGTGTATTCGTTTTATAAAATTTGAAGACAAAGAGCCAACACTTTGTGAGTATTTTCTTGGTTATATTCCTCTTTCTAATACAACCACGGACGGTATCTCTGAAGCAATACTGAAAAAAATAGAGACAATAGGCTTGAGTGTCAGAAAAATCCGAGGGCAAGGTTACGATGGAGCCGCTGCAATGAGCGGTCAGTTCAATGGCGTTCAAGCCAAAATCAGAGAAATTGCTCCAACTGCTCTTTACGTCCATTGCTCAAGTCACAGCTTCAATTTGGCTGTATCAAGCTCTTGTAAAGTTGAGTATATACGAAACTGTATGAATACTTTAGGGGAAATTTACAACTTTTTCAATACTCCTAAAAAGCAAGTACTTTTGAAAGATTGTGTGTTACGTATTATTCCAGAAGTGAGAAAGGCAAATTGAAGAACATCTGCCCCACACGATGGATTGAAAGACATGATGCTGTAACATGTTTCCTTGAATTGGAACCAGCAGTTATTGACGCTTTAGAGCATATATCGTCATGGCAGGATCCAGTGGCTTCGTCGAAAGCATACACAATTTTGAACATAATTAATCAAGCGGACCTCTGTATATCTCTCCTTTGCTTGCATAAAATTTTTGGTTTTAGTATTGGCCTTTGTCGTTTCCTACAAACTAAAACAATAGATTTGAGCGAAGCTGTTAATGTTGCTGAAGATCTCCTGCTCGAAATAAGAGCAATAAGAGAAAATAGCGGCGTGGAATTCAATACCATATATAAAAATGTTTTAGAAAAAGCAAATGAACGTGATTTTGAAATCAAAATTCCTAGATTAGTAAGCCGGCAGACTCATAGAAATAATGTTCCTGTTGCATCGGCGGAAGACTACTTTCGCATTAAAATTTTTATACCATTTCTTGATGAATTCTGCGCTAATTTGGAATCTAAATTTGGGACACATAAAAATATTCTTAAAGGTTTTAAATACTTGCTTCCCTTACATAATTGGAATGCTGAAATTAACAACATTGCGGAAGAAGTAAAGCATCTATGTGAATTTTACACGGGGGACATTGAAGCATGCCAAGAAGAAATGATTTTTGAGGTGAAGTTATGGAAGCGAAAATTTCTTCGAATGGACAAGTTACCTACTACTGCGATTGAGGCTCTTTCTGCTTGTGATAAAAATTTGTATCCAAACATCTTCAAGCTTCTATGTATATTGGTTACTTTACCAGTGACGACATGCGAAGCCGAGCGGTCGTTTTCCACACTGCGAAGGCTAAAATCTTATCTTAGAAATTCAACTGCGCAACTGAGATTAAATGGGTTAGCACTCATGAATATTTATAGGGAGATCATGCCAGAAGTCCATGAAGTTATTACAGAGCTTGCTAAAAAACCTCGTAAATTGGAACTCCGCATATAAGCCAAATTTCAGGTAGAGCTCGTAAATTTTTAATATACTTACATATATTAAAGATATTGTTCATTTTCAGATCTCTTTTCCTGGTTTCGTCAAATGAATAGTGATAGATAGATAAAATGACATTGTGACAAAGAATAAACAAATATGAAAATTTCGACAAAGTGTTGTTTGTGACTGAATTTTTCACTCGGACTCGCATCAGCCAGCAAGAGTTTGTCAATACAGCAAACCGTTCATGTTTTTGTTCTGATAAAAACATAGAAAGCTCTCGGCGTAATTCAAAAACTCGGGATAATACTTTGCCTCGCGACAACCACCTTACTTCTGAATGTAAAAGAAGAGCGGTGTGTTGACTTCCCATGTCTTCACAAATAATTTTAAAAAGTCTCGACTGCAGTGGTCGCGCTTTAATAAAATTTACAATTTGAACAGCTTCATCCAAAACTGTTTTCATATCAATAGAAATTTTCTTACATACAAGAGCGTGCCTATGAAGGACACAATGACTGCTGCTACAATTTGGTACAATATTTTTAATTCTTGATATAACGCCAGCAGTTTTTCCAACCATTGATTTTGCTCCATCACTACAAACATCAATACATTTTTGCCAATTAATATCATGTTTTTGCATAAAATTGTTAATACTGTTGAAAATTTCTTCGCCAGTAGTGTTTGTTTCTAAGAAATTGCATAAAA
Source organism: Dioctria rufipes (assembly GCA_963924295.1). Classification (NCBI taxonomy): domain Eukaryota; kingdom Metazoa; phylum Arthropoda; class Insecta; order Diptera; family Asilidae; genus Dioctria; species Dioctria rufipes. The sequence goes on along the minus strand of OZ002740.1, from coordinate 62,053,198 downwards.
GTAAATCTTCTTCTATTGTCTTACCAAAATTATATCGTACAAAAACAAGCAAAACGGCTAGCCCTGCTACGTCAGTTGATTCATCCAGTTGTAGTGAATAAGCGTCACATATATGCAGGCGAGAAATAAGCTCTTTCTCAATATCATCTGCAAGATCTTGAATACGGCGGGCAACTGTATTGTTTGATAATGGAACCATATCAATCTTTTCAACAGATTTTTCATCATCAAACATGCACAATACAATATCTTTCACACAGGGCATAATAAGTGTTTCTGCTATGGTGTGTGGTTTGTACGAAGCTTCATTTGCTTTTTGGTTGTTTGTTTTTACAATTTTCACCATGGATAACTTGGTATTTTGCAATTCCTCAAGTTTTCGTTTAAAAAAATCTAATGGTTTGTTTGTATGGTCGGGATGATTCGTTGCCAGATGTCTTTTAAGTTTAGTTGGTGCAAGAGAAGCGTTCGACAATATTTTATTGCAAATGACACACTGCGCTTTGGGTGTGTCTTCATTTCCTATACTTGTAAATCCATACGACAAATAACTGATGTCATATTTTCGTTTTTTTATACACAAGATTGAATCATTTCTTGGTCTTTTTAATTGAGAATGATCACTTTTTGTAGAAGTGGTAGGCTGCTGTTCTTCAGAAATATCTTCGGCAGTCTTTTCAGCAGTAGGTGCACTTATTGAACTGTTTTTCTTTTTCAAGGTCCCTTCTTTTAACCAACGATCCATAATCACAAAAATTTGGGATAACTATATTCACAAAATTTATCGATAATCAAAAAATACTCATACGATTATTTTCAAAATTTGAAAAAATTACTTACCTTTTTATCAAATATTATTAAATGAAATTTTAAATTCGTAATTTTAATGCGTATTTTAAAACAATATAATTAAAAACTGTGGTTTCCCTTTTTTTTATTGACTTAAAAATCTAAAACGGGAATAAAAATATTGTTTGCACAATGTAAATGTTGCCAGATCTAGGTTTTATAACAATACTTTGTACTGATGATGCTGAATGAAATGGAATTGGGACATATAAAATAGAATGGAAATATGTTTTTTAAGGCAATATCAAATGGAATCGAAAAAGAATTTTAAATTGGATTCGTATGGAATCGAAAATTATTTATAAAGATTTTTTGGAAATATATTTACAAAAAGTTTGCGGAACCCCTGCTATCAGTTCGCGGAACCCACTTGGGGAAACGCGGGATTAAGGTAAAGGATTGATGCACAGCACGACATATTCGGTGCGATGGTCGGGGCGTAGACGTACTCAGGTCTCAGACCGATCTTTATTCAATAGATGCAGGCAATGCATCGGTCGCTGCGGCGACTGGAGTTGAGCGTAATCTACGAATAGAGAAGTAAGGAAGGGAACAGCAAAGTTCTTGTATGGGAATGAAGCATTTTAATTTTGTGCAAATGCATACAAGGCGTCAGCAAAGACAGGGCCATAGACAAACTAACAACAAAACATATAAAGACTGAACACGTAGAACAAAAATATGCAACGCTTTTCTAGAATATAAAATTAACAATACCTCGACGATGCCCCGCGACTTCGCACTTGAAGAGGTGCACAAAGGGTAAGCTAGCAATGCCTCGCTCCATACAAAATCACCATTGACTCGTCCCGATGAAGGGAAGGCCACAATTTTTTCTTAGAAATTTACTGGAAATTTCTTCCTTGGAATTTAAATGCCTCGACCTGATGTAGGGAACGCCGCAATTTTTTCTTAAAAATTTACTAGAAATGTTTTGCTTATTGTTTGGCGTCATAACAATTGTTGTCGCCCTCCAAAAGTGCGTATAAATTCTAGGGAAAAAATTTCCAGTTAATTTCTAAGAAAAATTGTGGGCTTTTGTTAATTTTATATTCTAGAAAAGCGTTGCATACTTTTGTTCTATGTGCTAGTTTGTCTATGACAGGGCTAATTGTACATAAATTTCGAGAAAAATTGTTAAATTCGATAGGGGAAGATTTAGTTGGCGCAATGCCGTCATGCAATACCATTACAAAAAATTACTCTCAGGGGCATACATTGTCGCATTTTTCACGACATAAAATCTTTAAAATTAATTATTAATTTTCATATTTTACATAAAACGCATTTCAAAGTGCAAAGACGCACTTAAAAATCATTGTGAAATAATCTAAAACTTCCATAGAAAATTTCCATAAACAGCTTTAGATAAACATTTCTTCAGAATCAAAAATCAAAATCTAAATCTTTTAAAATTCATATGAACAAATAACTAATCATTCAAATGGTTAAGTGATTCATAATGATACCATTAAGCGAAAATCCAAATGCAATAAACAATAAATATCAAATTTCAATTTAACGTGAATGTTTATAATAAACATTCATCCCATCGCTACAATAATAAAGGGTTTTCCAGTAAGAGGTGTTATTTTAATTAGCCCGCTATTTCGGTAGATGTCACTTTTGGAGCTGTCATTTTTTGACATTTGACAAGTAGAAACTACGCGATTAATAAAAATGGAACGATACACGATTCAACAATGGATTAAAATTATTAAAATTCACTATAAAAATGGTGAAAATGTGGCAGAGACGGTTTGTAAAACTCGAACATTTTTGGGTAGTCGTGAAGCACCTTGTCGGACCGCAATACAGAAATTGGTAGACAAATTCGAGTTGTCGGGACAAGTTAGTGATGTGAAGAATAAAACCCGTGCACGTCGCTCAAGAACAGCCGAGAATATTGCTGCTGCACCCGAAAGTGTTGAAGAAAACCCAGGTTTGTCCATTCCTCGTCGGTCTTTGGAATTAGGCATTCCACAAACGTCATTACACCGTATTTTGCATAAAGATTTAGGTCTTAAGGCTTATAAATTTCAGTTAACACAAGAACTCAAGCCGGCCGATCATCAACAACGTCGAGTCTTTGCTGATTGGGTCCTTGAAATGCATGAAAATGATCCGGAATTCCATCGAAAACTCATCTTGAGTGATGAGGCCCATTTCCATCTCGATGGCTTCGTCAACAAGCAAAATTGTCGCATCTGGGGCTCGGAAAACCCAAGAGTTATTGTTGAAAAGCCTCTCTATCCTCAACGTGTGACTGTTTGGTGCGGTTTATGGTCCCGCGGGGTCATTGGACCCTACTTTTTCGAAAATGAGGCTAGAGTAACAGTTACGGTGAATGGATTGCGCTATTGACAGATGATTAATGATTTTTTATGGCCGGAATTGGATGGTATTGATCTGGACAACGTTTACTTTCAACAAGACGGCGCTACGTGCCATACAAGCAACAAAACCATTGATCTTTTACGGGAAAAGTTTCCGGACCGTGTTATCTCTCGAAGAGGTGACCACAATTGGCCACCGAGATCTTGTGACTTAACACCTAGCGATTTCTTCCTTTGGGGCCACGTGAAAGAGAAGGTCTACGCCAACAGCCCAGTGCAAAGATGGCATTCGTGCGGCTATCGAGGACATAGGGCAGCCACTTTGCGATTTGGTTATGGAAAATTTCATGAAAAGGATATGGTCCTGTAGGCGTGGTCGTGGTGGTCATTTGGCTGATGTTATTTTTCATTATTAACGGCACACCTTCCTCTTTATAATGAAATAAAGATCCGATCATTTATCTCAAAAATGGCATTTTTCTTTGAATATCAAAATAACACCTCTTATTGGAAAGCCCTTTATTTGAAATTAATATTGGAAGCTTAAAAGCTTTCACGTAAACATAAACGCTTGACATTAAAAGCATTAATGTAAGCAAGCATTAATGTAAAAAAAAGCATAAACATGAACACTTGGAGATCTTAAATTCAAGATCAAAACAATTGAAGTATGGATATTCAATATTGAATAAATCATAAATATAAATATTCTCGCCGTGCCATTTCTTTACGCGCGCGCATAGCTATTTGTTTGCGCGCATAGCCATTTGTTTATGCGAATAGCTATTTGCTCACGCGGTTATTCATCGATAATTGTAAACAAGGGACATGGTCCCTTGGATGAAATCATGGTACGGGTAAATAAATGTATCATGTTACATATCATACGAAAACATATTCAAGGTTTTGATTATGGATTGGTTAATTATTGACCAATTGAATAAAGTTTTATATCTCATGACGAGATAATTGCCCAATCAAATAAGGGTTTCAATTTCATAATTGGGAACCTACTAATGAATATATCCCTCCAGATATGCTCTTTTGGATAGAGCCCCTACCCTTGTAGTATTCTAGATCCTTCTAATTACGTATTAAGTTGGTATAAAAACGGGAACCTTTGCACTTGCAAAGGGAGTCTGAAAATTGAGTTCAAAATTTAAGTTTTGAAAATTGAGTTTTAAGTTCAACTCACCAATTTTAAAAAAGTTAACAAGTGCATTTTGCTTGCACATTTGTTTTTTTGGAAATTGAGTTTGAGTTTAAGTGCATTTAGTTTGAACATTTGTTTTTTTGACAATTGAATTTAAATTTGAAGTTTAAGTTTGAAAATTGAATTTGAAGTTTGAAAATTGAATTTGAAGTTTGAAAATTGAATTTGAAGTTTAAGTTTGAAAATTGAATTTGAAATGAACTTGTGTTTATAATAGATTTATGAACTAAGAAAAATAAAAAGTGTAAGCTTTACAGAGTTTTTATAAATAAATCCAAAAAAAAAGAAAAACATAATTAAAAATATATATATAAAGATTGGTGTCAGAAGTGATAAATTTATTATTGTTATGCGAAAAAGTTATAACAATATGCTAAATATGCAACGAATTAGTCAACTGCTCAAGAGGTTATGACAAAATTTGTATACTGTGGTAAATGGATATTCTAAACCTAATTAGAGCAATAAAAGTGCTTAAATTCAATAAATATTTGTAATAATGATTTTTGTAAAAACGGATTAAATATATTTCAGAGCAAAAATTAGAGGCCGCAAATAACCGTAATTTTTGGCAATCAGCTAAAAAGGAAAAGAATTTAATGGAGAGACTAATTATAGCATTAAATATGTTGGAAAACATTGATATTAATAATAGGCCAGTCAAAGAAGACAATCAATTCACATTATATTTCCAAGAGTTATTAAATTTTAACGGAATGTTGCGTGAAGTAAAATAATAATAAATTTAATTTTGCAACCATAACTGACGTACGAAACATGCGAAAAATTGTAAAATAAAAAGTTTTTATAATTTTTATAAAAAATATAAACTGTTAACATTTCTTATGTACATTGTAGACATGATACAAAGATAACAAGGCTCCATGAATTAACTCCGCACGAAATAACTCCGCACTCAAAAAATGCAATAAGTCCGCAAGTTTGGCGAAATTTTTTTTTGCGGAGTTATTTCATTTTTAGTTTTGCGGACTTAGTGCATTATGAAATAAATCCGCAAAATCATTTTTGCGGATTTCTTTCTTTCTTTTTGTGAATTTTGGAACGGTAAATCAAAGCAGTAAATAGTTGTTTGGTACAAATAAGTCCGCAAATTTATATACCGGGGCCACGCAGGGGCACCAGATAGCGTGAAGCGAAGCGAAAAGACATTACAATTATATTAGTATAAATTTGCATACTTATTTCCATTTTTAAATTTGCGGTCTTTTTACATTTGGAAATAAGTCCGCGAAATTAAGAAAAATTCAAAAATTCGGCTTTATTTCCACTTCTCTTGCGGACTTATTTCCATTTTAATTGTCACGTGCGGAACTATTTCCACTTTCATTTTGCGGATTTATTTCATTATGAAATAACAACGCAATTTATGCGAACTTATTTCATTTTTTTAGTGCGGAGTTATTTCGTGCGGAGTTAATTCATGGAGCCGATAACAAGGTATGGCCGATTCAAGAGGAATATTTTGTGTTGCCCCGTCATGAGGTGACTAAAGCCATTTCCAGAAAATTTGTTTTGAATTTTTCGTATTTTATTGACTGAAATACATTTTGAATATATTAAAATATTTAACAAAACATTAGTTTCTTCGTTTAAATCACTTCGGGAAAAGTAATTATGTGCTAGTGGGAAAGCAAAGAAATTTCCAAATAGAAAATTTTTTCACTGTGATAAGGCATTGAATAAATAACTAATAAGGAAGCGGGGTATCGTGCAAATACAGTGTACGTGTTTAAGCATTTCAATGACAGTGTGACATATGGTCGGGGGGGGGGGGGGGGGGGGGCGAAATGACAAGAGGGCGTCGTCGCTATTTTGTGTCAGTTCAACATTCTGACATTTCACATAATTTGAAAATAAGTTTCGGATTTTAATTCGCGATATTGTGGAAAATAATTAATTAAACGTGATTTTTATGAACATTAGTGTGAAATAAGTGCGGAATATTTCTTTTGTGAACGATTATTTATGTAATAGAGACTCCGGAGTCTGAAAAAACCGTAATGAAGTGCGCTGTGCTGTCCTGCAGGAACGAACGGAGTTATTGTAGTGGGAAAGCATTCTTCAAGTAAGCTTAATAGCTTTACTTATTAATTATAGTGTTTCTAACATAATATTAGTGAAATATTTATAAAAATAAACAGCCATGGCAAAAGAATTAACACTTTACCAATGCCGGTTTGTTTGTTTACAATTGAATTGTCATTGGTTTCTAAATTATTCCAGTCATACAAAGGCAACGCCAAGAAATATTGTCTGAAAATAAGGGGGAGCTAAAAATTTGTTTATTTTACATAGGAATTTGGATTATGAAAAATGTGCCCTTTCAGAATGTCAGAATTTAATTACTGCCATGACGAAACGAATACAAACAGAGCACACTAATACATTTCGCCGAGATGCTTACGTTTTCACCCGATATGCCGTTTCCTTATTAGTTATTTATTCAATGTGATAAGGACGAGTGAAATTGAGAAGAACAAATTTCCGACAACTATCGCCAAAGGAGGCAAGCAACTAATTGACAAATTTTCCAGCTATACATAGGTACTTGTTAATCTTTGTATCATTCATTGTAGGTACATATATGTATGTATGTATGTTACATACGCAATAGAATTTGACATGCCTTGGCAGTACGTCATCTGTACTGGACCTTATTACTGAACTCGAGTCGATCAGAATAAAACATTACAGATGAAGGAAAAATTAAACACAAATTCAAGAAATCGAACAGAAAAAATCAACAAAACAGTGGATGAGCGCAACTTCTTCATAAAGGCACTATACAAAAATTTGTTTTTAATTACATATATTTGACTGCCTAAAAAATGAGAAGGCATTGAATTTCAGTAACTGAAATTTCGTGTACACTTGCTGTATGTAGAATATTAAGAACAAATTCCTGTATAATTATGATATGAGGATTTTGAGTTGCCCTTATTCACTTTATTGTCAAAGTGTAGGGTAGACCGGGGTCGAAAGTAACAATTTAACTTTGGAGTTTGGTTGTGGATGAACTATGAGAAAATTTTTAATATCCCAAGCATACAAATTTATTTCATATTATAAAAATCTTCGTATTTAAGCCTTCTGGATAGTAAAATCAGAATAGTCAATAAAAAATGAAAACGAGGGAAAATGTTACAACCGCCCCCGACACCGGCGCGTTAGTAACAATGTATGGGGTCGATAGTAATGGCTGATTTACATTACTCGAACATATGATTTTACTGAGAAAGTGAGTGAGAGGATCTTATTACTTTGCACTGTTAGAAAAAAAGGAAGAGGTGATCGACTGTCAAAGCATTATTTCCCATTCTTTCATAGCGAAGTGTCACTTGTGGCATTTCATCAATTTGTCAATTGCATAAATTAGTTGGACGTTTATGCTGAAGTTCAAAATCGGATAGAAAAAGCACTATTTTGAAGAACAATACAGATGTTTAGATTTATAAGGATGTAAGGATTTACTAGATTTAAGCGCTTTAAGAAAACTAGATGTTTTTGAACCACGTTATAAAACTTTTATTATTAACAAGAGTCAAGACTTATAAAAAATGTACCGAACAACTCAAAGCAAAATAATACTAATGAAAAATTGCATTAGACAAAAACAATAGATAGACAAAACTATTTTAGCCTACTTAAATAAACTTATACACAGTGATTATCTGAATAGTAGTTTTGTAGTTGTACCTCAGGTACGTAGGTATATAATATTATATCATCAGCTGGAGCAGATGTTTGTTGTTGGTAGTTATGCATTCATGATGATGATTTGAACATTCCGTCCGCTTCGCAGTACAGCGAAAAGTAAAGTAGGAAAGAGTAGCCTCCGCCCGCCATGAAGTATTATGGTTTTGAAGAACTAGGAGATAAAAGAGAGAAATATTATCTTTGCTGAGGAAGGACACATAGTTTATTGACATGGCGATTAATATGTCCGTTGTGATATTTAAGTAAAACAACTCTGGTAATGCCATCTGAGCCCGGATAGGTTTCTGCTACTCTAGCAAGCATCCATTTGCACGGTGGAAAGTTATCATCTTTGATGAGGCCTAGATCATTGACATTAATTGATGGTTGTTTGTTGCCATTTTCGTCTTTGTTGAAAATAGAGCAAATAGTCCTTTTGCCATATCGACCAAAATTGCTGAAGAATAGTTTGAATGAGCTTCCAACGTGAGCGTTGGCTTCAGGATGTATCAAGAGAGGTCGGTTCTGGAGACGTAAGCGGCGCACTTCCCATTAAAAAGTGGTCTGGTGTCAGTACAGCAGTGTCATTAGGATCATCTGTTAGAGCGCATAGTGGCCTGGAGTTAAGGCACGCTTCCACTTGCGCGAGAAGAGTAATCATTTCTTCAATGGATAAGATTGTAGATCCGATAATTCGACGAAGATGGTGTTTCATCGACTTAACTCCAGCTTCCCAAAGTCCTCCAACATGTGGGGAAGACGGAGGTATGAAATGCCATTCTATGTTATCTCTGACTAGAGCTTGACGAAGCGGTTCTTCACACTGATTCAGAGCTTCCTGAAATTGCTTCCGAAGTATTGCATCAGCGCCAACAAAGTTCGTTACATTGTCGCTGTATATGTGCGCACAGCGACCCCTTCGTGAAATAAAACGTCGGAAGGCAGCAATAAAGGCTTCAGAAGTTAGCTGAGATACAAGTTAGATGTGAATAGCGCGAGTAGAAAAGCAAATAAATAGAGCAATATACGCTTTAAAGGACTTTGCACCTCTATATCTGATACCTGTGATACTAAAAGGGCCTGCATAATCAACACCAGTGTGCTCGAATGGTTTACTCGGATTAATTCGTGGATGCGGAAGATTGCCCATCATTTAGTTCTTGCTATTACGTTGAAATCTAATGCATTTCATACAGCGATGAATGTATGATCGAACTTGATTTCTACCATTTATAATCCAAAATCGCGTTTTTATATGCTGCAGTGTAAGCTGCGCTCCTCCATGCAAAGTTTTATTATGAGCCTCCTGAATAATAAGGTTAGACAAATAGGAATCTGGAGAATAATGATTGGATGAGCTTCAGAATACGATATGAATGCATTTTTCAGCCGTCCACCAACACGTAGCACCTGGGATTCATCGACGATGGGATTAAGCGATAGAAGCTTGCTTTTGCGAGGTAATAATTGTCTTTTTGATAGTGCGCGAATTTCATCATGATATGTCATGTTTTGGACGTATATTATCCAGAATATGAGAGAATGTTCAATGCCAGAAGGGAAGGAGCTAGATGTACCATTTCTATTCGACGTTTATTCCTACATTTTTGAATAAATAGAAGCATCCAGGAAGTAACTCTTAATAATTTTTGCAACGAGGAATATCTTACGAGAAGATTCCATGGTTTTGATGTATGGGTGGTATGGCATGTTATAGTCTTTTCTTCTAGATTAAGAATGTCAGGTTTCTCTGATGTTTTAGTAGGCCAAGCAGATGAGTGATTCTTGAACCAGCTAGGTCCATTCCACCATACTGGATGATGTAGTAGTTCAGTTGGTGTTATTCCCCGTGATGCGCAGTCCGCAGGGTTATCATGAGTATAAACATAGTAGAAACGAGAATCTGGAAGTGTTGTTTGTATTTCAGATACGCGATTAGAGATGAATGTTTTATGTCCTTTAACCCAAGTAAGCACGACTGTAGAATCAGTCCATAAGTAAATTGGAACGGACTTTAAATTCATTGCATCTCGTATAGATCGCATCAGCTTGGTGAGCAATACAGCACCACAAAGTTCTAGGCGAGGTACCGAAGCTACTTTTGTTTTGCTTGCTACTAAGCTTACATGAGCAGAACCAGGATCGTGCAATATTCGTAAATATACAACTGCTGAGTACGCTACTGTTGACGCATCGGAGAACCAATGAAGCTCAAGAGCAGAATTTATTGAAGATGTTCCGAACCAACGATGAATAGAAATATTTTCGAAATCCTGAAGATGTTTCCGGTACTTTTGCCATTCAGCTAATATGTCTGGAGGCAAGGTATCATCCCAGTCGAGTCCTGTCAACCAAAGCTTTTGTATGAAGACTTTTCCGACGATGATAACTGGCGCAAGCCAGCATAATGGATCAAAAAGCTTACTTATATCGGACAGAACTGTACGCTTGGTGTACTTATAAGAAATTGTATTTAAGTGTATTACGAAGCGGAAAAAGTCAGTTGAGGGTTGCCAATGAATTCCTAAGGTTTTTATCTCAGTATTAGAGAACACAGGAAGCGATGTTCAAATATCTCAATCCGACTCAGAGATATCGCGTAAAAGATCCTCTTCATTTGCTGACCACTTTCGAAGGGTATACCCAGCTGATTACAACAGATGATTAAGTTTAACTCTTGCTTCATTTGCAGATGCAATATCATATGCTCCAAATAAGGCATCATCTACGTAACATTGAGTCGTTAATTTATGAGATGCAACTGGATTATCCAATCGATGATCATCAGCTAATTGCTTTAATGTCCTGCAAGCAAGAAATGGAGCTGACGATGTTCCGTAAGTAACTGTATTTCTCGTTGGTTCTATTTTAAATATTTTTAATTCATCCATCACTAAATGCCAATTACCCACAGCCTGGAAGTTTTTAAATATCACTCCAATTCTAAAGAAAGCCGCAACTACGTCACCTAAAGTCTTCCGGCCAATTAGTTTGCTCTATTTTTGTCTACTAGACGTGAGAAGAGTTCATAGCCCAGTGCACTGTTCTGACAAATCAAAGGTGCAAAATAATCAGTTTGCATCACATATCGATTGCTGCATCAATAGAATGCCTACGCAGTCAGTGACTGTTCAAAACGATCAAAGTACAAGCACCGTGTAAAAGTCAATCTTTACAGATCGGGCGGCGAGTTTAATATACCTTGTAATATTATTGTATTTCATTTACCTATGTCGTGTCGTATTGTATTATTATAATTAAAAAGTTCGGGTTGTAACTGTAATTGTGGGCAAATAATAACTCACTTCATTCATTGGTCCTTCGAGTCGGATCCCCCAAGTAGCACCATATAACTAAAAAAGTCGTATAAACTTTCTGTGTGTCATATGACGTCGATATAACTATGCATTACGACAGAATCGTCATAGAGTTGAGTCTTATTATAGTCACAATTAATTAGTTTTATAAACATCGTTAATCAGTCTTTAAGAAGTGTAAATTAATTCAGCTATTAGAATTATTCATATATACGTTAACTAAACGACTCTTCGTATTAGAGTAGTATTGCTGCCACAAAACAATTAAAATAACTGTGTTACATTCCTAATATAACCGAATTAAGACAGCCATACGCATAACGGCCGGATATACGTCGCGTAATAGTTGGTTGTAGTGAAGTTTTAACCTGACTGTTTTAAGGCTAAGCGTTCGTATATCTCACTAGTATACCACAAATAAGTTACAATTCGGATAAATGTCAAAATGGACTCAAACAAAGGAAAAAAAATGAATACCAGAATACTCTAAAGTAATTAATGTTAAGTGTAAAATGATAAGATTATTTTACAAAAAGCAACTAATCTTTATTCCATTAATTTACACAGTTTATTTATATATATATAAGTATGTAATAAATGCAGCAGAAACTAAAATAAAGTTCTACCATTTCCAATGATGTATATTCAGTATTAGGTTCCTTATTTAATGCAGTTCGTGAAAGATGCTGGGTGAATGGCACTGCCTTGCATTAAGTTTGTGTCATTAATTACGACCAGTTCGTCTTGTGAAGCTTCGCTTTTACATTGGATCTTGTTGTTTCATTCAATTGTATTCCTGACGGGTCTGTCGAAAAGATTATCAAAGTTTCGATAATCGGCTGTATATCAATTCTTCCGCTTTTGGGGTCTAAAAGAAAAACAATATTACAACAAGTTTAAGTAATTCTATTAGTGTTCATACAGCGAAAAGTAGTCATCTGATTCAAATCTTATGCGCAAAAATGCTGCTATTGAAAACAAATTTGTTGCTTTTCGACGTATTGCTGCTTTTTTAGACGAAAGCTGGATTTACCTTTTTTCTGATTCCATATCGCAAAATGCTGCTAATGCTTGCTTCCTCAAAGTATTTTATATTTGCACTTTTACACTGCACTGGAAAGAAAACCAATCTTTTGCTGGCTTGAAAACAGGATTCTTTCGGATCTCTTTTACTTGCAGTTTATTTCTCATCCATCGCAAGATATTATGATCTTCCCATGAAGATGGCACTGCTGAAATTATTTTTTCCCCGTTTTCTTCGGTAGATACCACTTTAAACATTTTAACTATCGTGCAACAAAATTCGAAACCGCACGCACGAGGTACGGAAGTAATCTGTCAAATTTGTATCAGTCGTGAAAAAGTCGGAGAGAAGACACAGACAGTAAATTAATATAAGAGTCGTACAAGAGTTGGGTTTTAGTCGTATTTTCTAATTTAAAATTGCAAACTATCTCAAATACAACTAATTCCATATACAAGGTTCTTGAGCTGTATATACGTCGCTATACAGTCACAAATAAATGCGCCATATTGTTATGGACAGAAAATCGAGAGAATTAAAAATATGAGAACTTTTTTTCCATTTACTAAGATTTTCAATTCCATTTACCGGTTTAGTTGCAGTATTTTGAATGTGGAAAATTTAGGAATCTGATTAACATTTCTGAAAATACATTTTGTAGCCAAAAATAATTTTATGTAAATTTCAATAAAGGATTATGTAACTTATATTGTAATAAATAGAAGGCCCGTAATATTTACGCATCTATTTTACAAAACTACTCAATAAAGTTTTCTCCGCAATACATTTTAACATTTACGGGAAAAGATCCAACTCAATCACAAAAATAAAAAGAGTTATAATATTATGTATATTATACTTCGGATTGTTTTTGTAAGAAGCTTTTATAGTTTCTAGATGGTGATAAGTTTGCATCTTAATTTTGACTTTCAAAAGACCAAAAAGTTTCATGAGAGTTATTACAAGGATTTACTATTGTAGGCTATTATGCAATTAATCAATCATGCCGAAAACGTAATGCAGATGCATAAAGGTCGTAAGCGTGCTAAATTGTCAAATTTACAACCGTCCTAAGATATTTGTTTGACTTTATTTATGTTGTGAAAAAGTCATTTTAGTGGTTACAAATGAGCTACAACAGCGTCGTATAACTGAAATACGATTCCCCATTTTAGTTATATGAACGTTTTGTATATGATTTAATCACGTCGTAAGTGTAAGTCGTTATGACTATGGTTAGTCATAAGAAAGTGACGCGACTTTCTTATAACTCGATTGTGCTACTTGGGCCAGCATCTAGCAGCATCAATCGTGGAGTATATCAAATATCCGCTACAATACATGTAAGGCCTATTTTCCTTTATTAGACTAAGTGAAATGAAAATTATTAAACGTTAAGTGTTCAATCAATACATAAAATATCTGCAAACCAAGTTGATAAGTTAATTCAAAGTCAAAAAACTTAATCGAGCAGAAGTCCAAATTTCTATCTAACACAAAAAAAAGCTGTCTTTCTCGACGTACGATGGTTACTATATTGCTCGCATAAATGGCTGGCATTATATCTGGCAAAAATTTCTTGCTAATGAAGGAAGCAACTATGTTTCCCGACTACTAGTGTAGTTACTGTCGGAATTTTGTAGAAGGTCAATATATACCAGAGAGAACATCTTAAAGTATACTTGTGATTGATCATCAATTTGTATAATGTCTTATCTATTTTGGCTTGGTAGGTTCTTTTTTCGCAAATTAGGCGAATAGCAGTTAAGGTGCTGAAACATCTTCTGAGCTTCATTAACTCTTGTGGCTAGTTTTAACGTACCCCCTAAATTATATAATCATTTTCATGTAAGGACCTGATGAGATGTCATCACAACAGTGGTATATGTGTGGCTGATTGTAGGTATCTTGATAACCGCCACTTTAAGCTAATTTAACCTGTATCTTCTCAATTATTTGTTGTATCTATTCAATCGGGGTCTGTTTGAATTCGTTCCAAGCTCTTATTGATTCACCCTGTTAAAGAACCTTCTAGAGTTGGTCTTTAATTTGCCAAGATTCCTGTTCCACAGGATTATAACTCGCGTTCTCTCCATATGTTTCACACAGCAGCTTTGCTCGTATGATAGGGTGATCAGATTATAAAATAAGGTCTCGGTAATCGCGGTTTTCCATTAACCTAGCATCGCACTCCTCAGCCATTACACAACTTGAAGCCTACAATATATCTTGAATTCTTAGTGGCTGGAGATTATACATAACAAGTAAAAACGCTAGAATTGGTCCAAGACCAGTTCTTATGATACCCTAGATGAACCCGTATAAAATTTCGTATGGTCACTGATCTATGCAAGTTTGATTTTTGAAGAGGTTTTTCGGATATATTTTTAGAACGGTACGTCGGACAGAAAAAATGATTATAAGCAATTTTATAGGATTTCGTATTCTGAAGAAGTATTTAGTACAATAAAAATGTCTACGACTGATCGTTTTCACAGTAATATGTAAAAACTTAAATTTTTATATGGCAACAACAAGAAGGGGTTGCCCGATTTAGTCCATTTTTGAAATTTTATTTGTTATTATATTACTATAAAAACACCATGTACCAAATTTCAGCTCTCTATGTCGACGCGTTCTCAGGCAGTGTTGAAATATATAGTGGAAAACGAAATTTTTGTATGCCCGATTTGTCTCATTTTCGAATTTAATCTTTTTTTGGAAGTCCATGTACAAAATTTCAGCTTTTTAAGTGAACGCATTCTCGAGTTATTGTGCGCACAGATGGACGGCCGGACGGAAGGACATGCAAAAATCAAAATAACTTTTAATATTATGCATAGGTGTCCATCCATTTTGCTCTACCATCATTATTTCTGTGTGTTACAAACAAAATGACAAACTTAATAGATATATCCTATAGATTTCATCTAGGGTATTAAAATCCAAAAATATGTTCTGTATTTTGTTCTCACATAAAACGAATTATTTTAGTTTGCGTCGATTTTCAATGATTTGATGAAATTGTTAAGCCATGTGTAAATATTCAAAACGATTTCTTTCAAATTTGCATATAGTCTTCAGCCTAAACAGAACGAGCACCTTTTAAGTTCGGATACCTTCCCTCACCCCAATGTAGCACAATCGTCGCGATGAATTAAATTTGGCAGGTGAAAAAGGCTTAAAGTCGATTGAGCTTGAAATGTTATTTGTTTTCTAGGAATTCGAGAATGTTCCCGCAAAACACAATCACATGATTAAATTTTGTTTCAATGATTCGTTTTTCGTGTAACACATCCAATGGAATGGAAAAATTTTCTTTTTTGTTCCGCAAATTTGTTAATTCGTTTGAAAAAAATGGAATTTCGTACAAGTGACTTAGCAATCTGTTCGGAACATTCTCCATACTATCTTTGACTGTAGAATATTTTGTGGTGGAATTTTCAATCAAATATTGATTATTTTGTGTTAATCTCATTGATTAAATTCAACAAGGATATTTGCTGTGAATGGAAAAAAGAGCGAGGATTTCTTTTTATGTTCTGGATAAAATCAAAACATATTTCATAATCATCGTTTCTTAGGTATAATAGGAATAGTCTGAGAAATTAAACAACGGTAATACTTTTTGTTTGGGTATAATAATATTCGGGGTAGTACTTAGATTCAGCTCAATAAAGTTCTTTCACTTTGATCTTGGTACGGATAATATAATAATAATAATTATAATCTTTATTAACAGTTACATAACACTTTTTTATGTGATCAAATTCTAAAATATAAAAAAATTTTACTATAAAAAAAACTATAAGCGACAATTAAGAAATTATAAATGATATGAGATAACGAAAGCGAGATAAATTATGTATAATAAAAACGAAAAAGAAAATAAAGTATTTGCATTTGCGGTTGCGGGCATTCACAATAAGACGATTATCAACCGATAAAGCATTTCATACTTCCATTCTAACACCAAAACAGGGAAAGATCGGGAGCTAAGTAGTATAGCTTGTGGGTAGGAGTCAATAAAGGGTTTTCCAATAAGAGGTGTTATTTTAATTAGCCCGCTATTTCGGTAGATGTCACTTTTGGAGCTGTCATTTTTTAACATTTGACAAGTAGAAACTACGCCATTAATAAAAATGGAACGATACATGATTCAACAACGCATTGAAATTTTTAAAATTCACTATAAATATGGTGAAAATGTGGCAGAGACGGTTCGTAAAACTCGAACATTTTTGGGTCGTCGTGAAGCACCTTGTCGGACCGCAATACAGAAATTGGTAGAAAAATTCGAGCTGTCGGGACAAGTTAGTGATGTGAAGAATAAAACCCGTGCACGTCGCTCAAGAACAGCCGAGAATATTGCTGCTGTAGCCGAAAGTGTTGAAGAAAACCCAGGTTTGTCCATTCCTCGTCGTTCTTTGGAATTAGGCATTCCACAAACGTCATTACACCGTATTTTGCATAAAGATTTGGGTCTTAAGGCTTATAAAGTTCAGTTAACACAAGAACTTAAGCCGGCCAATCATCAACAACGTCGAGTCTTTGCTGATTGGGTCCTTGAAATCCATGAAAATGATCCGGAATTCCATCAAAAACTCATCTTGAGTGATGAGGCCCATTTCCACCTCGATGGCTTCGTCAACAAGCAAAATTGTCACATCTGGGGCTCGGAAAACCCAAGAGTTATTGTTGAAAGGCCTCTCTATCCTCAACGTGTGACTGTTTGGTGCGGTTTATGGTCCCGCGGGGTCATTGGACTTACTTTTTCGAAAATGAGGCTGGAGCAACAGTTACGGTGAATGGATTGCGCTATCGACAGATGATTAATGATTTTTTATGGCCGGAATTGGATGGTATTGATCTGGACAACGTTTACTTTCAACAAGACGGCGCTACGTGCCATACAAGCAACGAAACCATTGATCTTTTACGGGAAAAGTTTCCGGACCGTGTTATCTCTCGAAGAGGTGACCACACTTGGCCACCGAGATCTTGTCACTTAACACCTTGCGACTTCTTCCTTTGGGGCCACGTGAAAGAGAAGGTCTACGCCAATAGCCCAGTGTCGATTCAAGACCTCAAAGATGGAATTCGTGAGGCTATCGAGGACATAGGGCAGCCACTTTGCGATTTGGTTATGGAAAATTTCATGAAAAGGATATGGTCCTGTAGGCGTGGTCGTGGTGGTCATTTGGCTGATGTTATTTTTATTTTTTCTTTATAATCAAATAAAGATCCGATCATTTATCTCAAAAAATGGCATTTTTCTTTGAATATCAAAATAACACCTCTTATTGGAAAACCCTTTAGTTGGCTGGTTTTACTAGA
Source organism: Dioctria rufipes (assembly GCA_963924295.1). Taxonomy (NCBI): domain Eukaryota; kingdom Metazoa; phylum Arthropoda; class Insecta; order Diptera; family Asilidae; genus Dioctria; species Dioctria rufipes. The sequence continues at coordinate 62,035,405 of OZ002740.1, read as the reverse complement.
TCAGGGGTGGCCATACTTTTGGTCGCTGCGGACGACCTGTTTTTTAAATTATAGCTGGCGGTCTACCAACATCGTATGTGTTAAATGATCATAATAAAGTAGTAATTTAAAGCCTAAAATAAGTTTAAACTTAAAACAAGAGAAGTTATAATTCGTCTCAGGCCAACAATATTATACCCTAGATCAGGGGTGGCCAACCTTTCAGCTTCCCTGGGCCACATTGGAAATAGACGAGTTATATTGGGCCACACATAAAATATACGAACCCTTGAGATAGCTAATGAACAAAAACGAAGAATATACATACTTAGTTAACAATTTTAAGAAATTTAAGCTTCATTAATTCATAAATTTTTAATTATAAAATTAAAGAAATAGCAACATGAAATTGATGTGATATTTGACATTGTTTTTAATACAATAATACTTCGATATTTTGCGATCGAAGTTGTTGCAACTCTCAGTGAGTTCTCAAGGTGCTCATAGGTTATTTTGCTCATATTTTTTCTCTGGGAAGATAATTCTTATAAAATTCCAGTAAAGAGAAATTATTAAATTTTTCTTAAAGTTGAACATCAGATTGCAGCTCTAGCCATTTCATATGAAAATTTGCTGGTAAGTTTATGTCGACTAAAAATAGAGTCGCAAAAATGTCAAAAAGTTGATGATTTTTTTGGAAATCTTGCAATCTTTTCTCAAATTCCTGTATCAAATCAAGTTTGCTTATCTTTCGTTACTCTCAGGACAGTGTTTGGGCCAACATTTCAAAATACATAAAATTATTTGCTTGAATTTTTGAGTACCATAGTTTCAGTTTCATTTCGAAGGTCGTTATAGTTTGAGGCATAGTATTATGAGTTGTTTTTCACTTTGAAGACGCATATTTAGCTCATTTAAATAAGCTGTCAAGTCTACTAAAAAAGGAAAATCTGTGAGCCTGTTTTCACTTGGCACTAATTTTATTCTTGATTCCATAAATGACTTGATTTCATTTCGCAAATCATAAAATCTTTTCAACATTTTACCCCGACTTAACCATCTTACTTCCGAAAAATAAATAATGTCCCCAATGTCTTCAGTGTCAATTTGATTAAGTACAATTGCATATTGAAAACTTTCTTTTGCCACATTGCGCAATTGTACATTTATTATGCCGAAAAGTAACTACACCCATGGAAATGTTAACTAGATAAAGAAAATGTTTTATAAAATTAATTTAGAAAGTATTTAAGTATATGAGTTTTGTTGGGGCGCATTCAAAGCCGTCCTGGACCACATGTGGCCCGCGGGCCGCGGGTTGGACACGCCTGCCCGAGATAAACAAAAAGTTAAATAAAGTGAAAAACCAAAGTTTTGTATGGAAATACCAAGAAAGAGTTACCTATTTAGTCCATTTTTGACCCTGTTTTCGCAGATTTTATCAAAACGCTGTGTACAAAATTTGAATTCTACACGTCGTCGATGCGTTCTTAAGCAGTGTCGAAATATATAGTGAAAAAAAAAGTTTTGTATGGCAACCCTACGAAGGAATTATTCGATTTGTCCCATTTTCGAACTTAACTTTACTTTCCTTTAAAAAAACACATGTACAAAATCTCAGTACTGTAAGTAAATGCGTTCTCGAGTTATCGTGCGGACGGACAGACAGACGAACGGACAGATGGACATGTAAAAATCAAATAACTTTTAATATTACGCGTGAGTATTCAATCCATTCTGCACTATTATCACTATTTCTATGCGTTACAAACGGAATGACAAAATTAGTATATCCTATATTTTAATCATAACGACGCTGAAAAGCATAAACGACGTAACCGACCAAAATGAAATTTTTCATTAGAGCCCAAAAACATTTTCAAAATCATAACTTCTAAACTATTTGTGATAGAAGTGCTATTTTTGGACAAATTGTTATATGCCTCCTTTCAGGCGTATAGTAGATGCTAGCTCGATGAAGAAGGGGGTGGGTCAATTTAATTTTGGGCGCCACGTGGTTTGAGAGTCCACGAACTCAGTGTTGCCAGTAAATAAATTCAACAGAAGGTTTTCCACTACTTTATAAGTTTATTGCTAATCAACTAATCCACTAATTTAATTTCGCACCTAATACAAGCTAATCAACTACGCTTCTAATTTAGTTTCGCATAATATACAAGCTGGAATTTTACTGCACTTGTAGCAAGGTGGACCGCGCACAACAACAAGAATTTCTATTATCGCGAATTTACGAATAGCACTCTTAATCTTTTTTTTTTTTTTTTTTTTTTTTTAAGAGAAAAAAAAAATAGGAATGACTTGTAATTATAAAGAGGGTACTTATCTTGAAACAACAAAATAAGTTCGAGATGCTTCCACCTAACCTCCTTTCCTCGCTGAGATGACTTCCTTCGCCACTAACCGCGACCTTTCTAGACTTTCCTTTTCAGTGGCCTTCAATTTCTTCTCCCTTTTTTTCCTTTTTGTCACACTCCTTTATTTTTTTTTTTCTATTTATTTTTAACTACTGTCCACGCTTTCGGTTGATACTTTTCCTCTTAGCTTTTCAAAAAAACCTTCCTCTATATGTTACTCTCACGTTTTTCGCACTAGACTGTCCGCTTCACCTACCAAAGCGCGGATCTTTTTTTTTCCAACCAAAAACCCCTATTTGGGTATTTTCAGCCGCTATTTCCAGGGATCTTCCAGTCGGAAATATTTGTTGGAGTCCGGTCAGAGTTTATCTTTTTAATAATATTTATATTATAGATTTTGCTCATAAATTCAGTCTTAGTCTCATAAATTCTTTGGATTATGCCGGAAAAATTTTTAGTGGCCCAAAAAAAAAGGTAAAATTTCGCTGATAACATTTTAGTTTTGACGTTTGCTTATATGTCCTCCAGACTGATTAATGGTAGTACTCCTGGCGCTAGATTATTAATCCACCTGTGCTTTGGGCTACGAACAGTCTAGGTATATACATAATTAGAATCTTCCGGGAAATGAAGTTCAGTGAAAATTTTGTCTGCGCCCGTAGTGAGGTTAAGTTGTGCCTTGTTATTAGTTTAGAAGTGATTTACGTACTACTAAGAGCAAGGTCAGGACAGGTGAGCACCTCGAATCATCGCTTTCAGGGAACTAGAATAAAAATAAAATTAAAATTGCTAATTTTTAATTTTTTTTTCCTTTTAAAGGATTCCGGTTGTGCATCGCAACCTATCTTGCCGCATATCATCTTGACAAGGTGTAAGTAATCGATCGTTGAATTTCAATGATTAGTTCAAAATTATTTAAAAAGCATATATTAGGCCTAAATTCTAACTTAATCCTACACTGGAAAATTAACCTAACTTATTCTACCGTTTTAGGCTTCCCGCTGTACTATGCCATAAGCGCGCTCTATGTATCCTGTGCCAAGAGTATGTTTCTTGCTAATTGAGACCCCGGGATTCTCATAAGGGTACTAGAGAACTCACAGTTCGCAAGAGCAGTAGCTAATTACGAATCGGTTCATCCCAGGTATCGCCAGTGCAACCCGAAATCCGTCGTCCACCAGCTGTGCATAATTTCTTATCTGCATAATCCGTCGTTCACCAGCTACATATATCGCGATAGGGAGCACCTAATAGGCGACAACGTGTAGTAGGTATGTGCTTCTCCTAAGTACACATTTTCTTATCTGGAATTAGTTAGAGATTACTGGCAGTATAATTTCAAAATGGAATTGGACGGGACACCACATCACTCACAGGTAACATATACAATGTTTAGTTATATTCTTTCGTGAACCTCGTGTACCTCGAGCCATAACAAAATTTTTTAAAAAATTATGTCCATAATTTGCAATAAGTAGAATTATGCTAAAGTTAGTATTAGTATCAGTTTTGCCAGTTACAGAAATCCGTTTTTTGTTTTACGGACCTCAAGAATGCTGTATCTGAATATAGCTGTAATGTATGGAACGAAATCAATGTTAAAAAGCTTATAGCAACTGAAATGCTGTATCAAATTTACCTGCGAACTGTATCCAAGTTTTATGTTTAAAACAAGATCTAACTTTTGATGTGCAATAGCACAGAGTAAGACATGTAGTTTAAATGAAAGGCTGTAGTTACTATTAAGTTTTTAATACTCTTTTAACGTAGTAACACCGTATTCTGAGTTATCCATAAGTTAAAAAAAATCGATTAACGGCGTCTCACATGCAAAACTAAGTAATAACCAAATGCATTAGAAGCTATTTGTCATAATCAATAAGTCCTTGAAAATGTAGTAACTTCGAACAATGTAGCGAATTAATAAGAGAAGTCATCATTTTACGATCTGCAAAAATGTAAGCCTCTCCAGCCGTAAAACCTCGGATGCTGTATATAACTCGCTTAAAAATTTGCAAACCTTCCTTTGCTTTAAGTAACATGTATTTACCGGAAAAAGTACAGGCGTTTTCAATGGCGTAAAGTATTTTATTTTCATCGTAGAGATATGAGACGCAGAGCATTCGACGCAGTTTGTTTTTCTGATTCAAATGGTGTATATAACATATTTTTGACATTTTGGTTGGGTACGACTTTTATGATTTCCAGCGTCGATATAGGGCTGGTGTGGGCACGCATGAGTTCAATGAGAACCACATGCCGGCTTTCCATATACATATTATGAAGAGCCTATGACGTGGCACGTGCACAAATTCAAATTTATATATACTATTTTATTTTATTAATATAATGGGATATGTGTGTCTGTACAATTTTTTAAGTGCTATGTAAAGTTTGTACCATATACACATACATAACAGAATGAAAATACAAAATAATTATTTAAAAATTTTAATAATAATTAAATAATTGATACAACATTTAACAAAGACATTTGCTCAAATTTTTGAAATTTGGCATGTAATTTGTTAAAAATGTTGGTAGAAATTCTGAGACATGCTTTTTGGTGAACTGTGAATGATATTTCACCTTCACGAGCTTAATTGTGGGGTACGAAGATTCACAGCAATATTTTGTACACAAAAATTGAAATTAGATAGGCGCTTTCTTTAAGTGTGGATATTATGATTCAGGCACGAGTTTCCAAAATTCAATTATAGAAGTAGATTTGTGTTGCATTTGCAATGCTTGATCCTATTTCATATCGAATAACTCAATTTTCTAGCCGCTTTTTAAAAATTTCTGAGAAATTGGAAATTCTTCTTCAATAATATTACAATTTACAAAATATGTAAATTGAAACTTTTCAAATCTTCAAACCTACATAAGTTTGAAATCTGCTTACAATACTTCAACTTTTTGCTTACATATGCCTAGGTTTTCTTTTTTTCTTCGTCTATAGTGATTAACTAGTTGGGACTTAAAATCATATACACAAATCTCCAAAGTTCATCTTCAAAACTAAAAACAGTTTTTGAAAAACCAAAGATCCTTTTTTCCGTTGAAATCTTCCATAATGTCTGTAAGGAACATGAAGTCACGTTCCATTTTCTGGTTTTCTTTTACAAATGTTATGATAGGATTGCAGAATTTCACAAAATGCAAAATGCAAACATTGTAACTTGGTCACAAGAAGAGATCACTGGGCAATTTATATGTTTCGTAATTTAACCGTAACTCTTTCTAAAAAGATCTTAAATTGACGAAGAGTCTTATCATTTGTTCTAATTAAATTTATAATCTGCAAAACAATCCTCCACGCATTTTCGTATTTTAAGTAAACTTCGCTATGATTTGCTCATGATGAATTATGCAGTTAAGGGGTAAAAAATGTGGAATTTCTGGATTGTTGCTTAAAATAGCAATGGAACCCAAGTTCTCCTGCCATTCTAGATGCTCCGTCAGTTGCTTAGGAATTTATTACGATGCAATTCAAAGCTGTTCCTTACTTCGTCAAGTGTATATTACTGACATCAATACCGCAAGTTGAATCGATAAGAGCTACTAAATTTTCTTCACATTTACTTCGGTGAATTTTCCAACCTCCTGAATGTCTGTACATAAAAAAAAAAAAAAACTGAATGCCGCACAATTTTTCAAATCACACATCAACAACCTACATATTTTCAAAAGTTTTACTAATTTTACCAATACAACGCTCAGTTGTGCTGCGTGTATGTTAGTAACCTGAGCCAATCAACTTATGCAGTTTGTTATTATCGAGATCCAAAACTTTAACCACTTCTTCCAAGTTTCTTATAATAAATTCTCCTAATCCATGTGGACGCCTGACACACACAATATGTGCCGAGCTATCAAAAAATTAGCTTCGTTGGCTCTTCGCGACGAAAAGAAGACTAGGGTCCGTAATGCTTACGAAGCCCTGGCTGCAATGACTTCTCTCTCTATAAAAGCTAGTTTTTCGAACCATTGTTTTTGAAAGGTTCCATTTTTTATCTTCTAGTTTGTATTTTCATTTTTGATGTTTTCTGCGGTTACGTTGATAAAAGAATTTAGTAAATTTATTTTCAAAATTTGAGATTGAAAGAAGAAACTTAATAAACTTACCCCGTGGAAAAATTACACAACGTAAGCAAGCCACCCTAACTCTCAACAAAAAAACAAAAAAAATACTCAAAAGGATCTAAAGAAATTCAAATTCAAAACGAAGAATCCTTCTCTCTCAAGCGCAGTCACCACAAAATAATTTTAAAACAGGATTAAAGAAACGCAAACTCATGTATACATACTCTAAATTACTCATTAGCCATTCCCAACGTTATTAGCAATTTCATCTGGGTGCGACTATGGTTGATGAGCACACGTGTGTAAGTGTTCCTAAGGTGCATGCATAATGGGGGAATTTTTAATAATATATTTTTACGTTTCCGAAAACAATTTGTAATATTGTCACCTAACAAATTATTCTGTTGATGATTTTTAGAATATCTGAAATAATTTTTACGTGATGATTGTCCCAAGAATAAACGATCGATAGGGTGCGCACGCGAGTGTTCGTTTCGTATGTATTCTGTTTTAATGAAAATAAAAAATAAAAACGAAAACCATGTTTCGGTTTTTTATATCATTTAAGAAGATTCAGTGAAAAAAGTTCTGAAATAATAAAAAAACGGATTTCAATTTGCCATGTGTAGTGTTGAAGCTTGAAAAAGTAGAAAGTAAATGCAAAAGTAGTTTGGCAATATTAATAATAGCTCTAGTGAGAAAAACCTTAAGCCCTAGTAGAATGCAGAATGAGTTACATATATATGAATGAGGAGGTTACTGCTCAAGGTATATAGAAGACAAGGTATTCCCGACTCGAACCACGTTCCGCCATTTTTGTTAAAACTCTTTTTCCCTTTTTCTTCATTCACTGAAGTACGTCACAGGGCATCAGCTGTAATGTGTCAAAATTCTTTGCGCTTGTACTGCCACTGTCAGATTTCCTTTTTCTTTTTTATTCATTCACTGAAGTACGTCACAGACTATCAGCTGTTTGATCAGCTGTGATATGTCAAAATTTTAATGGGCATACCTTGTTTCTTCTATATATGTTACCTTGTTACTGCTACCTCCTGGCAAACAATAACTAAATAAAAGAAAGGACACAGAAGAGTGTTCCGACTGTTTTCCATTTAAATGTACACCACGGCGAGAAAAGGAAGGAAGGAAGAGAAAAAAAAATCAGACCCTCTTTGAACATTTTATGAATAAAACAAAAAATGTGAAAGCGAAGATTACATGCAACGAAATGGAATGGCAAATGATTTATTTTCGTAAATAAGAGAGAATGGGAGGAGTTTTCTGATTTTACGCTCGTAAAATGTTCCCGCGTTTTTATGAAAACACGATTTTCAGAAATTGTCCCAATGTTTTTCGCAGGAATTCTAATGTTTGTTAGTGTAATCCTATGATATGTGAACAGCACGTTTTTCTGTTTACATTTGTTTTGCTCGAAAGATATTAAGTGGGGGAATCTCATGCTGGATTCGGGGAATTTTATTTGACAGAAATTTTACATCTCCTTTTAGTGTGTTGTACATTGCGAAATTTACCTTTTTCTTGCCAAATGGAATTAGGGTTACCAAATGTACATTATTATGAATACATAGTTTGATAGGATTTTGAGGGATTTAATAAGATTTTGTCGTTCGGGTAATCCTACGTTCTCTCGATTTTTGTTTTAACTCGTTATCTCAGTCGCACTACAATAATGCATAGCCAAGTTCTTTTCTCCCAAGGATGGACACAGTGCTCTATAGAGCTCTAATAAATCAAAATTTATACTCTAATCAAATGAAGTAGAAAACATAAAAAATCTTTCTAAAAGATACCTACTGTATCAAAATCCGCACTAAAAAATAGCAAATAATTTCTCCCCTGACTTAATGAGAACATCACAAAACCTCTCTAGTGTTTCCCTTACTTTAGCATTTAATAAAATTTTTAAATTATATTACATTTGTGTAAAATTTTTAAAATTTTCAAGGTACACAAAGAACACAAAGTCTGGGAGTGTAAATTTTAATACTACGGTAAATAAAAATTTCAGAAATTGAAATTTGGAGCTACTAATGTTTATCAAAATATTTAATGAAATTACTTTGCTTTGAGTTTGCTTTCTTTCTCTACCTAGAAAATTTTAAATTTTATACCCAAATATAATATAATTTTAAAATTTAATTAAATATAAATAGAAGGGAAACTCTGGATAAAGAATTCCTAAAAAATTTAAAATTGTATCATTAAGGAATTTTCAATACAAAAAATATTTTGCATTTTTTGTGATCGAAAGCTTAAAAAAGCCGGATAAATTGATGAAAAGTAGTATGTTGGGAAAATCATCATTGCCGGGGTAATTTATTTCTGATTCGGTTTTTTTGTAAATATTCAATTTAAAGCAAATAGGGGCACTGGCATAGCTTATTTCGATCTTTTTTTCCACTAGTCGAACGGTTTTCGTTCCTAACACCCGCGAGATTACTATCCGCGACCGAAGAACAAACGACAACAAATGTTCTAAGGGTGCAAGCACAATATTCAACCAACACATGTATCAGAAGTGTCGCCACTTCAGTTTATGCTGAGTGTTAGGACTTAAGACACTACGGCCGGAAATTGAGAAGATACACAAGATAAACAATTTTAATTTTTTTTTTCATTCTACTTTCGATTTCATAAGCAAAGGAGAGGGGCTTCCATTTTTTAATTGGGTCCTGCAAAGGCTAGTTACACCACTGAACGCTACCTAATTAGCAATCCTCGGAAATTTCTTTAAGTGTTGGTTTGAAAAGAAATTATTGAAAGAAAATTTTTAAAACTTTGCAACAAATTGTAGCCCAGTCCATGAAATTATGGTGTTCGAATGAAATGCAATCTAGCTTTATGTGAAAAACATCAGCAATAAGACAAGGCCAGAAGTGTATATATCTATTTTATGTGGTACCAAGTTTTACTATGCTTAAGGGACCAAGAATTTATATTATGTTAATAAAATGACCCCGGCGATACTTGTATGCTAATGAAATTCTCATGCTAAAATGGAAAGACAAAGCTATACAGAGCGGTTTACAGCAGATGGCTCAAATTTCAGGAAGAAGCTGAGGACGTTGAGTCCTGAAAGAGCAAAATGGGTCTTTTAGGAGGGAGAGTGCGTTTACGATTTTAGTATATTTCCTCTTAACATTCTGTAACACTCTTATAAAGAAATGATGGGAAATGATGACTAACTGATCAAGCTTTCCAAGAAATATTTTATTTCACTCCAGGTTTTTTCAAAATTTACCCCATTTTCCGCTAAACCGTTTTGATATTTTGAAGCACTGATGAAAGTCGAATTGCGTCTCCCTCTTGATTTTCCAAGTGGCGACACAGCACCACAGAATTGTGAAAAGTAGCTATTTATCTTGCCGCTTATTATTTAATGTAAATTGTAAATAAATAAGACAAAACAATATGCATACACTTATATGTATTCTTTTATCACAATACCTTCTAGAGAGGCCTTCATTTGTAAGGAATAAAGATGTCTTGAGTCAGAAATGCGTTCGAAGAAGTACATATATGCAGTTTTATAATATTTTGTCCCACCGATCCATCGAAAACTGAGTATTTGTCAGTGTTAGTAACAAAACAGTGAATTTTTTATGCTACTGAAAATGATATTAAATATTTCTCCGAAGCCAATTGTATATTTCTTCGTTTTCTTCAGCCACGAAAATTATTTTTGATTCTTACATCTGTCGAAAAGTCAATTTGCTCCTTTAATAGTTGAATTGATTAAGTTAAGATAACAAGAAATTTACGAAATTTAGTGACATTGTTATAGATTACATGATTAGCAGCTGTTATCACTATTTTTCTGCGTATTCCATAGGTTTTCTAACTACCCCATATTTTAACAAAAGATTAATTTGAAATAATTATTGTTTCTCTCATTAGAAATGTTTCAAATATAATAAAGTATTTAGTGGGGGAAAAATTCTATTAAAATTAGCATAAATAGCGAAAATTTATATTCCATGGCCGCGTTCAAAATGTATGCTCTGGAGCTTAAGCTATTTGTTCAGGCTGGAGTTTATATATTTGCATCAAAATAAGCTAATACCTATCTACACGAAATAATCGAATTAGTTTCTGCAATATACTTTAACAAATTTCGTAAGCAATAAATTTAATTAAGAAGAAAATGTACAGCGGGAACTTATTTAAAGTAATGAAATCCAATGCAAATGACTGCATTACAATTTTGCACATTTTACACAAATTTTCCTATAGCTGTTTTTTTTAACTCCAGTGCCCGATTATAGCTTAAATTAACTAAATTATGCCTTGAAAATTGTCAAAAAATAGCTCTGAAACTCAAAAAATAGCTTATTTGAGGAATCTCGTAAGTTAGAGAGCTTAAATAAGCGCAGAAAATATTTAACTGGACTTATAATAGAAGCAATTGATTTCTTTCTTATTTTCAATTCAATTTTTTTTTTTTTTATTTTATCGCCCCCCAGCCCTAGCTGGATCCGCCCAACTCCAAGAAGTGGTTACTAGATTTAGTCCATTTGTGTAATTTTATTTACTATTTTTATGAAAACGCTGTATACAAAATTTGGGCTCTCTATACGTCGACGCGTTATCAGGCAGTACTCAAATATATAGTGAAAGGCGAAATTGTTATATGGCAATCCTACGGAGGAGTTGCTCGATTTATATAGTCCGCGTACAAGATTTCAGTTATCTAAGTAGTTCTAGAGTTATCGCGTGCACAGGAAGACAGACAGACAGACAGACAGACAGACAGACAGACGGACAGACGGACATGCAAAAATCAAAATAACTTTTAATATTATTCGTGAATGTACAATCCATTTTGTTCTACCATTATTATTTCTGTGCATTACAAATGGGTATAATAAACATAGATAATACTAATACTTATTCAATATCAGAAAAAACAATGTTTTCTTCTCACAAAATAATTAGTTTATAAATAAAATAATATGTTCTTTTATTCTGTTATTATTAATGCTAATAATTTTATTTTAAATATGTACATAATTACCTATTATTTCTTATATCGTATCAGAGGACGTGCTAGAAATATGACATTGTGTATTTTCGGCAGGCTTTTCATTGTGTGTTCTAATTTATGACAATTTTAAAAGCCAATTGAACACCACCATCAACAAATTGAATTGTTCTTTTAGTCTTAATTGTTGCGATTGCCTCATTCACATCTTTGAGTACGACATCACCTCAATATAACATGCAACAAGCCATATACTTTCCATTAGTGATGAGCAAAATCGGGCATTTTGGTAACTCAGGTTATACGAGTGTTTTGGAATAAGTGACTTATGTAAAAGATTCGGTCATTTGCGTCATTTGAGTCAGTTGGGCTTGGGAATAATCATCTAATACCCTCAAATTACATACCTCACCGAATCGTTCATATCAGAGCAACCCTCAAAGCTAAAAGTGCTCTTAGTTTATTAATTTTGCAGCCGTTCGCGACTGATATACTCGTATTACTGCGTCTAAAGTAATCTCAACACAATCAAAATTGCGCCTTTGTAACTGCTGATATTCGTGATAACCTTTTTGGCTGAAATGACTGGAGTGGCCAGTGGTAAATGAATACGAGGATATTGCACTTAATTTATCTGAAATTTAGTTACATCTACAATTAGGGCACCATCGAATCGCAAAGATGACGTAATTAATGAAACGATTTGTCCAATAAGCCTGTTTTAATTTGTGTAAGTTGGTATTTTAATATTCAGATTTCATTGGCAAATATCGTAAATTACCATTGCCATGCCATAAACGCAGCAGTTGCATATTCTAAAGTAGTGTGTGTGTGTGCTAGTGTTCATGTTTACAATTAAGTAATCACTGTCGATTTATGTACCCACCGTTTCAGGATATGGCATTGGTCAGGGTCTTTCAATAAAACATTTTTGTATTGTATTAGGTTGTAAGAAAACATGGGTGTAAAAACTTACTATTTTATCTTGAAAAAATTAAGACTAGAAGAATTATATTTACTAATTAATATTACATAATCGTTTTTAAAAAATAAAATATAAGATATAACCACCAATATTTTCCTGTTTTTAGATTTTTCCATTTTGAGTTTTATCCCTTTTACTTACTGCTATATTAAATCTCCAAGTAGTTTGGACGGATGTTGAGGAAGTTTGAGGTGGGATCTAAATTATTTTTTCTGTAGCACTACGATGCCAATGTGTCACAGTATAATTTTCCCTTAGTCAACCTCGCCTGTAGGAACTTTATGTTTGTGATAGTCCTGCAGTGTGTGTACTTTGATCCACGCTGCCGCTTTGTTTAAATTTTTTCAGAATTACCGAGTAATAAAAGCAATATGAATCACTAGACGGCCAATGGCAGGAGAGCTACTCTTAGGCACCAACTACATGCACCAACTTACACCTGACTGGTAGAAGACCCGACAGAATCGACAAGTATCTGCTGACACTGAAGACCGAGGCCATTATTCTATACACCTGTAACTAGCCATACGAATTACAATAGCACCGTGTACAAGAAGCAGTACGTTACGTGACACTAACACGGCTTCGAGGTACTGCACTGACACGGACGTTATTGGTTCGAGTGATGCCTTCCTACACGGAACTTAGTCTCCAAGAGGGAAAAGTAAGTCAGGTGGAACCCATTCTATGATATGCTAGTATTAGGGGCTTGCACCTTACTACTGCAAACGCGCGGCAATGTAATATGAGAGTACCCAGGAAGACTTGCAGCTTGTTATGCCACAGGCGTAAACTATGCCTACATCGCTCAAGCAATCCACGCGGAGGAGAGCAAATAGAAAAATCTACACCAGACGGCAGACTGGAAGTATGGAACGTGATCAACCTAAATTCATATATTGTTTGCAACATAAAGAAAAATACGAAAATTGTAAAATGGTAATCTATTCACAAGTAGTATAGTAGTATTTTAGCGAGGGATTCTTATGCGCTATCTTACTCTGTCAAGCTACTTAAATCTAGTTTATACTGTAGAGGCGACGGCGTTCCAATACGATTTCCCTGGCGATACAAGACGACTTTAATAACAAATACCGTGACTAGTAAATGAACGTACTGAACTGAAAAAGTTTACCTAAAGGGCTGGAGACTGCCAACCATACTCCGAAAAGGGAACTACTGCTGTAGGATGCCGGCGTTGTCCTTTCCGAGTACTGTCATTAGAAGGCATTGAAATGAAGTGATTACTAAAATATGTGTAACGAGTATTCCCACCAGCGCTCTAGCGACAATCGTGCTCAATGCGGCTACAAAAGAGAAACAAAAGAAAAAAAAACAATCAACAAAAGAGACGTACGAAAAGAAAAGATGAATGTAAACATAACCTTGACGGAGCAATCCTTGTGTGGAAATTAACTTCTTCGGGAACATCCTTAGACGAATGTACCCTATGAATCCGGTCACAGACATTGTCAAGAAGAAAATCCTTGCAGGATCTGTAGTCGAATTAAGCCAAGAATCACTCGCTCTGCGCCTTTGTAAAAGATCGCGGTTATCACAGGGAATAGCTATGAATACCAAGCGGAAACCTTTTAGCACCTCAGCACTTGGCATGCGAAAGCACGAAACGTGTAAAAAATGAAAAAATAATCATACTGGAAAATCATCAGCGCTCGAATTTGAATTCGGAACAATTTCCCGGTAAAATCACCATGGCTGCCAAAATCCTGTAGAAGTAGTACCAGAAAGTTATCACAACTCACTCCAGAAAACACGGAACCATTTCATAATTACACAGAACATACAGCACAAAAAAACCTATGTTACGATATTATTGCGGCACCAAGAAGGCAAACTAGTTACGAGCACAAGATTTTCCTACCTTTATATCCGACGTAACTTGCGCTTATTTCCGCCCGGCGAAGCCTATAAAAGGGCCGCAAAACCCTGTTAATTCGCGGCGGTGTTTGAGGGCGCTGGACAGGACGACACACGTAGTGAGCAGACAGAAGTGACATTCCGAAAACAGCTGGTAGAGGTGCTGAACGATTGACAGCGGAGTGACTGAAGTGGAGGGAACGGACAAGAAGAATTCGGCCAAGGAAAATTTGGTGGCGACTGGAGGAACGTTCGAATACATGACACAAAAAGTCACGGACAAAGATAAGTTGGGTGGTATATATGTTTTTTTTTAAATTGATTTTTGCTGTAAAATACTCAAGGTTAGAAGAGGGTAGCGCCGTAGGAAGAACTTGCTTATTATTATTGTTTTTTTAAATTTAAGTTTGAATAAAGGTATTTTTGGGTTAGTTACGATCATCTTTGTTTCTTTTGGATATTTCTTCCAATCTAGTAACTAATCAAATTCGCTCCATGTATCGTGGGAATGTATGGTATCCTTAGCTATTCTTATTGAGATCATTAGTGTTAGTGAACCGCTTCTTGGCTTATTTGTACCATTTGATATATTGGCGTAGCTTTAGTTATTTCCATTCAATTTTTTTTGTAATTTGCTTCTTGAAGTTATAGCAAATATTTCATTTCGCGTCATACACTATTGCAATGCATGGTATTCTTAGTCTTATAGAATTTTTTTGTTACCTTCATCAATTATTTTAATGGTTTACTCATTTAGTTGTACGCTATCTTATTGAGATTTCCTATGATTCTTTCATTTTTTTTGCTTCGTTTCGTAATTGCCTTCTGCTATACTTGCAATTACGTGGCGCCCAATCAGCATCTTCGGGAAACTCACGAACTCGCCCCATCTCACTGAGCTCGCCGTGCGCCTCCACCGGCCATCGTCACAATTCCTCCTGGCTGTTGGCTAAACCAAGCCGATCAGCGCCACACACTGCAGCCCATAACTTGGGCGCATCAAAAGTCAAAGAAAGAAGGAGAAAAGTGACAAATGGTATAGGACAGGTACGCCAAGAGAGTCTTGCATCATTCCTTTTTGATCCAAGTAGATGAATGCTTCCGGAGGGACAAGTCCAGTGTCGATAGATCTTACATGGTATTTAGGCTGTGGGCATGTACGCCCTCGGATGAGAGAATTGTCAGTCGTAGCAGCTCTTGTGAAATGATCTCTTATTTGCTTGATTATAAAATGGTCTATTCGGATTATGTTGGCAGAATTATAAATTCTATTGTTCGAGATGTAATGCGTGTAGTCGGTATTTGGATCTCTATACCTTCCCAGGTCCTCCATGTAACTAGGGCTGATGTCAAATCTTATTGGACATCCCTGTTACTATTGGCCTTAGTGTTTGGTATGAAATAATTTTTACTGTGTTGTTGAGATGCTTTGACAAGAAAAGTAATCTGCGGATTAATTTAAATGCTGCTTTCCTTTAGATAATTGATTAGTGATATACTGATTATTGTACAACAACTCGTCCAACAGAATTGCTAAATATAACTATTTACTATTGTTTTTTGCTTTGTCTAGTACAGTTTTCAGTAATTGTTACTTGCTTCCATTTCTCTTTGATGTTTCTGTTTGCCTTGCTGAGGAGAGTCCTAAATAATATCGTCTTGCACTTCTTTACGTTGATTTTTAGTTTCCAGTCACAGCAGTATTTCAGTATTTTATTGAAGTCATTTTCCGATAGCTGCTCTATTTTTTCTATTTTATTATCTGTTCTGTAAATAATAATATCGTCAGCATATGTGATACCAATGCTGAGAGACTTAATTAGATTACTACTGTAAATATTATAGAAAATTGGCGAATTTACTGTGCCCTGTTGTAGTCCATTCCACACTTGGATTATTAGGGTTGATTTTAAGCTACTGTTCGGCACAATATATTTTTTGTTGGTGATCATATCGTAAATTATTTGTATGAGCGATCGTGATACCTGCAGTTAACACGAACGTGTACAAAATGACTGAGCTGAGCGATAGTTGATGTAACTTCATGGTAGGACAATATCGTGCACAACGGGACACATTACTTCTATACAACTATGTACAAAACTATATATAATTTATACTATCTTCCTGAAAATGATTTTACCGTCTAAACAGAAAGGGAAACCGTTCCACTCAAGTAAAACATCTCAAAATTGTAGCTGATTACAATAGACAAACTAGATTTTAGATTTCCTCATTGGGATTTATAGAATATTTTTAAAAACTATAAAGTGGGCAATAAAACTTATTATGCATCCAATAGCCATTGCCATAGTGAATAGCTAGTGAGAATACAGACAAATTGCGAATCATGTAAAACTGAGCAACAAGAAAAACTTGATCTATGTTCCCTCAGATTTTGGATTTCAGAATGTCTTAGTCGAGTAGAAAAACTAATACTACTTACTAGCAAAACGAAGGCATCTAAGTAAGGTCCAAAATGAGAGTCTTTTGCAAAGTGCAAAATCTTCAAAATTATTCGAACATCACCTAATTTAAGAAGTGGAATATGACATTGGAGATCACGTATCGCTAAATTCCGGAAAAAAACTTTGCTGGTAGATAGAGGCTCAATGATGCTTGAGAAAATCACATTTCAGGTGTAAGAAATGTGCCTTGTATCTTTGTTTGACCAAAGAAAGAAATTGTTTCAAACAATTTCATAAAAAAGAAATATTTGAGATTCTTTTTAAAAGAATTAGAGCTACCTTACATGTGCAATATACGTAATTATTTATATATGTACATATATTTATACAATATGCATGTATAACCTTTTGAAGCAATGATTCGTTATTGAATTTTGTATTATATTTACTGAACTTTTTTTATTTATCTTTCAACCTTTATTTTCGTATCTACCATTTTTATTCGAATAGACCTACTAAGACATTATAGTTGTGTTATAATAATTTCTATTCCTTTTAATTTTTATTTTTTTTTTATAAGGTAGATGAATACAATATGCCTCTGTCCGCAGTTTGGGTATTTCATGAAAGATGACAGCACATGTCATACGCATGTGGGTATTCAAGTCTTTGATATGAGTATTTAAATAACACCACTATAAATATTTATTAATATTAATTTAATACAAAGGCTTTAAGAGTTATAATGTTTTTTGATGCTGTCTGAGATGAAAAGCGATAGAATAAAGAAGTGCGAGCATCACCTAAAACGTCAAAGACGATTAATTAATGTTTTTACGACGGTGCTTCCACAAGTAGAATTATCGGCAAATAACGATGCCGCCACAACCACCCCTCCTCAGTGACAAGGTCAGGTGTTGAAGAGTTAATACAATTTAGCTCGTTACGAATCCTGGAGTAAGTGCGTAAAGGTTGAGTCCCAATATCCCTTGATTGCTGTTCCGATGATTGTTGATTTTGCTCGTTATGAATCCTGGAGTAAGTGCGTAAAGGCTGACTTAAATTACTCCTGGATTGTTGTTTTGATGATTGCTGATTTAACAAATTGTCATCTCTGTTAATGAAGGCGGGCTTGATGCGGTTGGAAGAGATGGATGTCCCATTTCCATTTATATTTATAAAGAAAATGTAGTCATCTAATCTTCGAATTACTGGATGAGGTCCAGTGTATGGGGGTTCCAATGAGGCAATGACAGCGTCTGTACGAACAAAAACGTGCGTGCAAGTGGAGAGGTCCTTGAGGATGAAGACATTTGCCTTAATATGATGACTTGTTGCTCTAGGTCGAATTTCTCTCACATGTTCCCGGAATTTTTCGATTTTCCTGACTGGAGAAAAATTCTCTGGGAATGCGAAGGAGTGCTCCGTACAAAAACTCAGCTGCTGAAGCTTGAAGATCCTCTTTGTAGCTAGTTCTTAAACCTAGCAGTACTGTAGGCAATATGTCTAACCAAGAAGAACTGCGACACATTAAAGCTGCCTTAAGTGTGCGGTGCAATCGCTCCATTAAACCATTAGATGCTGGGTGATAGGGGGTCGTGTGTACATGTTTTGCACCTATAAGTGATGCCAAAGCTTTGAAGAGCGCAGACTCAAACTGTGAACCCTGGTCAGTTGTCTTTGGAGTCGCATAGTGTGCGATCCAATTTTCGTAAAAGGCGGTCGCAATTGTATTCGCTGTTATTTCCTTGTTTGGGACTACTTTTGGCCATCGTCAAAGCCTGCCGATCATAGTTAGACAATATCTTTAACTACTTAGCTGTGGCATGAACCCTATGTCTAAGTGTATGCGATCGAAGCGTTGATTTACAGGTATGTTTTTGGGAAAATTTCTCTGGTGTCTCTGCACTTTAGCCCATTGGCAAACGGAACATGTACGTGTTCACTGTAACACATCCCTTCTCATGTTAGGTCAGACAAACTTCTGCTTGAGCTGTTGTAAGGTGATCTTCCCACCAGAATGAGATAATCCGTGAAAATTAACGAAAACCTTTTTACATAAAACCGCTGGAGGTCTGGTGAGGCCTGAGGATATGTCACAGTAAACAGAAGCAAAAGACTCGATGACAAGTTTTTGCAGGCGCAGCGATATTGAATTATTAAGCAAATCGTTCAACTCGTCGTCCTTAGTTTGCTCTTGTTGTACTTCCAATGAGTCCACCAGCGAAGGCTTACTGATCGCATTCAAACGAGAAAGCGCATCAGCAACATCGTTTTCGTTCGCAGGCGCATGCACAATTTTCGTTGAAAACTGAGAAATGAAAGCAAGATGTCTAAGCTGCCTGGGTGAAGCTTTATCTAATTTTTGTTGAAAAGCAAATATTATTGGTTTATGGTCCGTTTTGACAACAAAACTTTGACCTTCCAGCGTGTGTTTAAAAAATGTGATAGCGGGGTATATCGCCAGGAGTTCCCTGCCATAAACACTATAGTTTTTTTCCAGCCTTTGAAAGTTTCGTAAACAAAAACCCGAATGGTCTCCAAGAGGAATCTCCTTCATCCTTTTGTTCCAAAACCGCTCCGACAGCTACATGCGATACATCTGTATAGAGTGCTAGGCTGGATTTCGGTATCGGATGAGATAAGATTGTTGCAATCTCTGTATCAGCAGTCTAAGGAACCGGATGTTTATCGTTCTTTTTTGTGTCATGTAGTAGCTCATTAAGTGGGGCTTGACAGTCAGCGGCTCGATGAATGAATCTCCTGTAGTAATTTATGGCGCCTAAGAAACGACGAAGCTCAACTAAGGTTTCCGGTTTCTTCTAGTTGACAGTTGCTGTTATTTGATCAGAAGGTGGTTTGCAGCCATTAGCGTTTATAATGAAGCCAAAATAAATTACTTCTTTCGAAATGAAACTTATTGTTGTTGATTATTAAACCATTCTGCTGGAGTCTTTGTAAAACCATATGCAAGTTTTCTCTATGCTCTTGCTGTATTTCTGACTTCAAAGTGGAACTCAAACCTTAGAGTCTTGGGCATTGTGTCTGTGAACTTAGAGCATACTGAGTCATTTTGAAATTCTTTTATATAACTTCATATTAACGATTATAGTTTACACCATTCAATACGTTCTGAGATATAAGTTCATGTTTAGATTACATGTTGGACAGTATCAAGGAGCTTTATATAGTCGGATTGTGCGAAGTAGAACAGGTCTAATATATTTTGCCCCCTTAACAGACACTGCAACATAGTATAACAGCTCTATTTATTTTTAAATATGTCAGCAATAATTATTCATGACTAAATTTGATATTATTTTGTCGTATAAATATATCTGGCCTTATAAAAAAAACTGCTCATACGAGATTACAGTTTTGGGCAAGAAAAATCATGAATTTTCCTAACTACATAATACCTTAGTAGTCAGTATACACCTACGCTGCATTAAAATGTGCTAAAAAAAACGTATGGATGTGCATAAGAGTTGTTGGCTTGTTAATTTACAAATCCAATTACAAAGACTTGGGGCTCCCGTTTTGCTTCATTTAAATGTTAACCAGACCAGAATAATGAAAGGGTACCCAACGTCTAGGATTTTCATACTGTGTGCAAGTTACTCTTAGTTGTTGGGCAAAAAGCAGAAGGCGACTCGTTAACAAAATGAAACTTGTGCTGCATATCCATCCTTTTACTATACAGAAATTCTCCTACGTGGGAAAATTGTGAAGGAATCCTAAAGGGTTTGGCATTCCGGGAACATTTCATTCGGAAATGTAGAAAATTATATTAATATACCCAAACCTTATGTGTATATAGAAACTGTGAAACAGTCTACCCTTATTAGGAGAATTTCCATTATTACTTTGTGTACATAGCCGCGGCTTGTATGTTTCGACTTTGTTTGCCAGATGCAAAACTTGTGGTGAGCTAGGCTTTTATGCATTCACAATTCTCAATCTCAACAATAGGCCTGTGTAGCAGTGATGTTATTGCCCTGCATTTGAACTAACTGAGTAATTCACTAATAACCAATTTAGTTAGCTTATTGCAATTTGGTCAGTGTAGGGCATTTCACCTTTTCGTATGGAAAATCTATGGATAATCCAGGTCACTTAGGGCTTTGACCATAATATGAATAGCAATTTCAAATAAAACAAATAACTGTGAGAGTTCAGAAACGATAATGCAGATTGAAGGTAGGTTTAGTTAGGTACTCATTGAAGAATGGGTATGTTATAGAAAGGGACTTCAGTCTTCAGATATTAATTTTTTGGTTTCTATAGAGGCTTAAATAATTGTATAAGACACATTGAAAATTTATCATGAGATTAAGTCTCCAGAGACATTTTTGGTCTCCGAAAATGCTCAAACACAAAACTTTAGTTGTACCTGGTATTTCAAGTTTTGTTAAATTTTTCGTTGAAGGTTTCGGGAGACAAATTTTAAAATTTTTATGTACCTACATATATGGGATTTTGTGTAAGGGTCGTGAAGTGCGAAGTCATGTGTGCTGACCGAAGCCAGAAGTTCATCCGTTATTAGCTGTAGAAAACTTGTCTTATTATTCTTTAAATCTGCCGATAGAAAAGAATATTAAAGTTTTCTGCCTTATCGTCAGAGTGCTGGCAAAGCGCAATATGACAATGTGCTTCGCAAGTAGAAGCTATAGAGCATTCAGCAGCTTGTCTAGATAGGAATTATAGAGATCGCTGTTAGGAAAGCTAAAAAATTACCAGAACTAAAGAGATAAATTAGTAATAGGAAAGGTAAGGGTTATAGAGCTCAATTACCTTTAAGCGCTACCATGTCGGACCCCTCAGTTAGGTTCCAATGGAAAATTACTTCTCGAGTTTAAAATTAACTCTGATTTATTTATTCCTATTGCTCTGTATTTATACATTTAGACTTATGTTTACCTCACTCATCTTCACTATTTCTGATCGGTAAAATACATTCGGACATTGATCTATTTTTTATTAATCATTATTGCTGTACTTGCAAATTTTATATAGCGAGCATTACCCAAAGTTGCAGCACAACAATCAAAAAAGCTACTATAAAATGCTTTTCATTGATCGTTTACTTTCTAGTATCATGTCCTGTTCTTTTATTATCGCTATATATATACTATATATGTGTATAATACTTTCGCTTATCTAGAACAAAGTGGATACAACTTTGTTTAGTTTTTAATTTTTACATACATTATTTCTGCATATTCGTTCATAAACATATAGTGCGTCACTTTATGGGTGCTTCGATTGACCAATATTCTATGCATTTTAATGTTTGCATGCCGATTTAAGCCGGCATGCTGGACATTGTAAAATAGTTCGAAACGTAATCCCCTTCCCAACACGATACATAATAAAAAAAATATCATACCGCGTAAAAACGTTAAGATGAAGACTCTTGCATGAAGTTAATCCTACTAGACTGAATCAAAAAAATGGCTTTTTTCAGAAAACCAGAATAAAGAAGCGCTGTGGTTAATTACATACCAAAAGCCAATAACAACCCAGATAGAGGGAGGAAAATGGAATGGATATATCACAAACATAAAAGACCTACACAAATAATCACCCGATAGGATAGGCATAGGTACTATGAAATAGAATGTTCGTGCTAGTCCTAACCTTTAAAATGTCGCCAATTGTATCTTATGGAAAAGCAAGAATCGATTAAAATAAAGACTGTCAAATTGGCTAAACAATATAGTGATCATTTATACGGAGAAATTATCAAAAGTGGTTACGCATACACGTAAATTAAGAAAATTAATATAAAAATTCAGTTTAACTAATCCAAACTATGATCTCATCAGAAAAGCGCAATAATCACAGCATCATAGAGCAATTTGATTGTATTACAGGTGAACGAAGACCGTTTAATCAAAAATGTGTACTATTTCGTTTTAATATTAAGGCAATTTACATAATCAATTTTCAAAAGAACACTGCCATCTTGCCCATATATTAGAACCAGTCAAATCTATCGAATTAATCCCTTGCCACTGCTGATATTATTAACGTGATTAAACCCTTTAGTAATGCCATTGCCATAACAGACTGTGTAACAGAGGCAGTCCACTAGTTTGCCCGAATACACTGGAAATATTGTCCCAAAAGTTTGCTACTAATTTGCTAAATTTAGTGAATTTTCAGAAACGTCCAATTGTCTACTAGTTATTAACATTTACGTACATCAGATGTATGATTTTTATTTAAATTTGTGTCTCACTTCTTTATACTTGTTACTAGTGTCAGCAGAATCCAGAGGTAAGCTGATGCAGCAATAAATTAAATAAATAACTACTGCGTCGTTCTTGGAAAAAGGGATCTCTGAAATAAAAGAATCTCCTTAAATTCCTTCACTGAGGCGAGAAAGTAGCTGAGAATGCTCAAGGACACATTATGTAGTCCCGACGAGTTTTAGGTTTTGCTGCATGGAATTTGCATGGCGTAGGTAGTTTAAAATTGTGCATGCAAGAGGTAGGTTGTAGCCTCCTCAGTATTTTAAGTGACTAGTGAGTGAAGGAGTGAATGGGTGAGTAAAGTTGAATTAGTTTGGAAAGGTCTAGGTAATCCTAAACGGACTACACGGTAGCATAATTGGATTACCTGGTGACCGAAGTAAGGTAAATTAGGCCTAGTATGAGTGAGTGCGTTTCCTCCGGGTGACCATGAATTTCATTATGGTCTAGGAGGGTGTTTCCAGGTGTGCGTGTGTTTTATGATTGGGATTCAAGATTTATTCACTGAGACCTATTCTCACTTGTACCTTTTTCTATTTTCCTTACAGATCGCGATGGTGTGCACGGACGCGCCGGAGGTCAGTAATTGATATTCATACGCAGACATTATTTTACTGGTCTTGTCTACTCTCTTTATTAATAAAGTGATTGTCAACATCTGACGTGTTTTCTACTTTGTTTGTAACAAGTCCGGTATAATAAATTCAGAAGTGAGATCAAGAGCCGCCTTGCACACCTATCGTGTTCTGATAATAGTATGGTTGTGTTATATTGTGAGTTACCGTTATATTAAAATAAAAAAAAAAAATAAGTAAAATTGTGTAACAATTCTTAGAAAAAGACTAAGTAAAATGCCTGCAATTGCGTGGCACGAAGAAGAAATTGAAAGTGTTACTAGTGGTAGTAGTGCTAGTACTAATAGTTAATTATGAAGTTATTCGTATTCTAATTTAAGTGCATCGTTGAATAATGACAATTCTCCTGCCCCGTCGATTCAAAATCGTCCAGGATTCAACGAACTTGTGGAATTAATGTTTTTACTAACTAATAACGTAAGTACAATGTCAACGAACCAACAGAAAGTTAATTGGGGTAATAATATGATTCCGGAATACAATCCTGCCGACAAAACAAACAACATTGGGCATTGGCTTCTTAAAATAGAAGAAATTAGAAATATGTATCAATGGGACGAAAATACAACTACTTATAATGCGACTACGAAACTGCGTGGATTAGCGGAAACGTGGTACAAAAGTCTAACGACAGTCAACTTTTCTTGGGAAGAGTGGAAAATTAAATTTAAGAAAGCTTTTCCGGAAAAATTAGACTATTGCGTGCAATTGGAAGAGATGCTTCTGCGAAAGAAGGAACAGAATGAAACAATGTTGGAGTGTTATTACAAAAAGCTAGCACTATTGAATATCTGTAAAATAACTGGAGAAGATGCAGTATCGTGCATAATTGGTGGAATTCCAGACGGAAATATCCAAGCATCCGCGATAGTAGGTGCCTATACTGAACCGGATGACCTTTTAAATTACCTCAAAAGCATCAATGGTAATAATATTGGCAATCATAAGGTAAAGCAATAACGGAACAGGCTGATCTATAACAATAATAGAGGCCCCAACTCTGCTAATAAAAAAATGTACCCGTATAGTCAAGCCAAACGGAAGTCTTACGGATGTGGCAACCGAGAACATCTTTTTCCAGCTTGTCCGGGAAGACTTAATTACAAGAGAGGTGACAATTATAAAAGGTTATATAGCGGAGAAATAAAAAATAACAATCCAAAACAAGTGCTTACTATCGCTGAGTCTCAAAACACGGGTAATAAATACTTTAAGGATGCATGTATTAGAGATAAAAACATTAGAGTTTTCATCGATTTAGGTGCTAGTTGTAACACATTAAAAGAAGAGGTTGCAAATGACTTAGGCTTATCTTTTAACTTTACACCTAAAAGTGTGAAAGGTTATGGTGGTGGTATTGTTAGAGCGTTAGGGGAGAGTGAGAAATTATTAGTGAAAGTTGATGAAGCTAAAGTGGAAACAACATTTATAATTGTCCCAAATACAATACAGAAAATACCGGGAATAATTGGACAACCATTTACGGAACAAGATCACATCGTAATTCAAAAGGACAACAAAGTGTTTAAAGATTTTTCAGAATAATTGGAATAATCTTCCAAATGCTGTTGATATTTCTACGTCAAAAATACCAATTTGGGCTGCAAATGCTACCGTTATTCCACCGTATCATACCCAAAATATTTTGTGTAAAGGTGATCAAGAAGGGGACATCTTAAATTGAAACCAGCTTAAGAATGAAAGAGTGTAATGAACATTGTGTGTTGAGATGTATTGTTACGTGCGATGATGATGGTGACTGTATTTTACCAATTACTAATACATCAAGTAACGATTTACATATAAAACCTAAAAGAATTTTGGCACGAGGTATTAAATGCGAAGTAGATCTAAAACAAGATGCAGAAATAACGTCGAACAGTGATTTAAGAAAGTTGAATTTCAGTACCTTTAAGCTTGATGTAAATATGTCTGACATCGAACGGAAACAATTAGTTGAAATGTTGAGTAAGTATAGCGCCTGTTTCTCTTCTAACATTAATGAACTAGGATGTACGACAGCTGGGGAGCTTAAACTGGAATTAACAGACGAAATACCCATCAAGTAGCGCCTATACCGAATGTCAGCTACAAACAGGGAAAAGGTGAAAACAATGGTAAATGAACTATTGGCAGGTAAAATAATTAGGGAATCAACCTCACCTTTCGCCTCACCTGACCTGTTGGTCAAAAAGAAAGATGGTAAAGATCGTTTATGTATCGACTATCGCAAGCTTAATGCAAAAATTAAGCAAAACCGTTACCCTTTACCCAGGATCGACGATCAAATAAACCAATTACAAGAAAATAAGCTTTTCACTACACTCGACATGATGTCAGGATATTACCAAATTCCCATCGAAGAGAATTCAAGAAGTAAGACAGCTTTCGTTACGTGTGATGGCCAGTACGAATTCAATAGAATGCCATTTGGGATAACAACGGCTCCAGGAGTATTCCAACGTATGATTAACAGAATACTTGGCCCACTTCGAGGAACTATCGCAACAGCTTACTTGGACGATATCCTAATACCTTCGCAAGACTTTGCACAAGGTATGGAGCGGCTGGAAAATGTTTTGAAAATTCTGAAAGACTACCATTTAACACTGAATCACGAAAAATGTTATATCTTTAAAACTAAAATTAATTACCTTGGATTCGAAATAAGTGAAGAAGGAATGCAGCCAGGCCTTGAAAAGACAAAGAGCATCACCAATTTTCCAAAACCTAAAAACGTTCATGATGACCGACAATTTTTGGGACTAACGGGATTCTTTCGACAATTACTAATATTATGGATGAATGTATTTCAACCTCTAGTCCATAAATGTAGTATTCATATTACATACTACGTATACATATGTACAAGCGACTTCTCGCGGCTCCGTTCGCATGGACTAAATAATTATTGCTTAGTTTTGCTATGGACATATATAGAGTGTTTCCATCTATGTGGTCCATAGAGCAGGAGGTGATAGTACTCACCTAGATGAAAAAAATTTGAATGGCAGGAGGAAGATTTTGATGACTGTACACTGTTCTGTTTTTTTCCTATTTTCTCAAACTTTTCATTTCTTTCTTCTTTTTTCATTTTGTCATTTGTTTTTCAAATCACACAATTTCGCTATTTGTGACCTGTTGATGAGTCAAACCAAGACTTGAAACTTGTCACCAAAAATTAATGGGTTGTGTGATGAAATAACAAATTAGAACATTTTTAGCTTTTGCTATATACCGGAGAATCCCATACTACGTATACATATGTACTAGCGACTTCTCGCGGCTCCGCTCGCATGGACTAAATAATTATTGCTTAGTTTTGCTATGGACATATATAGAGTGTTTCCATCTATGTGGTCCATAGAGCAGGAGGTGATAGTACTCACCTAGATGAAAAAAATTTTAATGGCAGGAGGAAGATTTTGATAGCGACTGTACACTGTTCTGTGAAAAACTAGCATAATTTTTTAATCACCCTGTATCTCCAAAAACGGTTGATGTAGACCCCCTTGCCATACAATTTTTTGTTCCCTTCGGTGCGTACTATCACCTTCTGCTCTATTGACCATCTAGACGGAAACACCCTGTATATTATAATGTTATGGCTTTAGTTCGTTATTCAATGCATAACATTTTAAATATAATTCACAAGCCGTCTTTATTATAATCCACTGTTTACTACTTAATAAATTAACAAACAATCTCAAATCAGTTCTACTTTTAATTATCGCTAGTACTACTACGTTCTTTTCACTGTCTGAGATAAGACTGCTTCCTGGCAGGCCAAGTCAAGCCAAGTCTAGATCTTACACGTTAACGAAACTAATTTCCAACTATGACGATTTTAACAGAATTGATATAGCGGGATATTTGTTTAAAATGTTCCTACAGGCTTTAATTTTGGCCTTGAATTCATTTATTTTACTCTTTCTTCGAAAAGGATAAAAAACTTTTAGTTACGCGTTGTCTTTAATTTACAGCTTGTTGCGTGACGGCAAGCTGAATTAGTGGTATATGCTACTTCTGAAAACGATTTTTAAATTTAGGAAGGAATAGGAAGATGGATAGGTTTGGATTTGGTATTATTATTTATAGGGTGTTTCCAGTAGCTCAGTGGCATTTCTACTTCCACGATGAGATAGGATGGTCCCACGTTAATAGTTCCCCGATGATGTGAGCGGTGCCAAGTGTACTGATGTGTCCTCCCCTGGATGGGCCTTTATCCACGGTAATGGATTTTTTGCTGGCTTTGCCCAGGTATTAAATACTCCTCGTATCCGGATGAATAAGTTGAAGCGGTTACAGGTAATTGGAGTTTTCAACATGAATTTGTGTTGGCAGACTGATGAGTTGATTGGTATGTTGAGGGATCTTTTCAAGATGTTTATCCGCGAGATCTAGAGGATAGTTTTCAATTGGGATTATTTTTGCACTTACGTACAAAAGGGTGTTGGAGAAGTGGGTTCTGTCAAATCTTCTGTACAGTCCTGTGCAAGCGCGCATGATCTTCCTCTTGAGAAAGCCAATTTATTCATATAAGTTGGCGCAATTGTGTGCCAGATGGGTAAGCAGTAGGTGATTATCGAGCAAATTAGCTGCTTATAGATAAGTAGTTCAGTATCTTTAGGGAGACCATTACTCCACTTTATTAACGGATTTAAAAGGCTGTAGGCATAGTTTGCCTTTCTCATGGCCGACTTGAATTTCAGAAGGTTATTGACTTGAATTTCAGAAGGTTATTGAAACAGACAGACACCAAAGTACTAGGCGTTTTTTGAGGGCTTGAGGCTTTCATTGTTGACTACAATTTCAATGATGTTATAGCGTGTGGCGATATTGGGTCTTTCTCTGGTGGAAGGGTTTCTGATGCAAATAAGTTGTTATTTACTGAGATTGATTGTGAGTTCCCATTTTTTGTAGAACTAATCGAGTTTGACTACGTGCTGCTCGAGTTTTCTGGCAGCTTGGGGACATGGAGTGGGCGTATGTTACGGAATCATTTCCGTAGAGTAGCGTGGTGGAATTCGGATTATTTGAACGTTTGTCATCTGCGTAGAGGTAGAAAAGTGTTGGTCCGAGGAGCTCTATCAACACATCGCAGTATGTTACTCATTTCGAATGACTCGCTCATAACTTATTCACCTCTAGTATACTCGTATATGAAGTCAAGTTTTATAAATAAATAAATAATAAAATTAAAATCATAACTTTTTCAAAAGAACATTTCCACCATGCCTAATTGCCTACATCTCAGAACCATGGTAAATAGATTAAAAACTACTTTGCGGCTAATATGTATTTGTAAGAATATCTGTTAGGAAGGCTATTTCACTATTACTTAAGATTTAGTCTTACCATTCCAAAACATCTGCAGTATTCTTATGGAAAAGTAGTTTGGGGTCTATAGCATATATCAAATGAATATCTAGTCATTTTACCATAAGAATCAATACAGAATGCTTTAGAGAACGTACTAGCATGCGCACATATTGATTTCTGTTTCATCGCTTGGGAAGTGTTTCTCGAGGGTTTTGGAAGTGTCCGATGCCGCTGGCTCTGGTGGATCTCACAGGGAATAAGAAAAATTAGAAGACCGCGACCAACCTGAAGGAGAAGAATAAATAGACGAAAGTGGGAAACCCTGGACAGAGGCTATGTGGGTTCTTCAATACCCACAATCAGAGTGAAGGAGGACGGAAAAAGAAACATGTTCTGTATGCATATTATCATAGAATCATACCTATACCATACAATACCATCCCCACTTAGACCGTTGTGATACCACTTTATTGGGACCCTACCTGGGAAAGATACTTCAGATTTAGAGGTTTCACTACACTGAAACCAACCACAAGTATTAATGAACCTTAAAAGGTCCCCAACTCCTTGTCTGCTAGCTCCCCGAATTCTCCGAACAAGCAGCTGGCAAGTGCATTACTTCAACGCTTGCCTCTCTCCCTCTTCTTCATCCATTAGCTTCTGCAGAAGTCCTTGTATGGAGCTTTCTTGCGCTCTGCATATTCACCAAAGAGGCAGTGTCCCGTAATAACCGCGATAAGATTACGTACATCAGTACGGCTCCTCCTCAGCAAAGATTCAGTCATCCTAGAACAAACCTCGGGCCACAGCTGTTTTGAAATTACACATGTGAGCAATTTCCCCCCATCTGCAATTTGCAAGCTTATAGGCCTCTTCACTGACTCTAGGGGCCGACTTACGGAATCCTCTGCTAGACTTATATTCATTGCTGAACCTTTTTTTACCCTGGCATCCGCTGTTTCATTTCCAAGTATGATCGGAATTGTTTTTACGCTAAATGTGCATTCGTGCGTTTTAGTTAATTAGTTAATTGTTTCTGGTTTTGGGTAGAAAGACGAAAAAAAAATGCATTGTCACTTTGTTCGCATTGTTCTATTTGCTTCGGTTGCACTTCAGGGAATCCTGGATGGCCTCTAAACTAATATTATTAAAGGCTCCCTCGATATAAAGAAATGCACTATAGCGTATTTTTTTATCGATTATTTTTCAATGGTTCCTATTACGTCATGTAGCTAGAACTTGATCTAGAAATCTCGGTACCCCTAAACAGGCTGTCCATGGACGCCTCCAACAACCTCTTAGAAGTCTTCAGAAGAAACGATGTAAGACTGATGGGTATAAATCCCTTAGCAGTCACATGCGCGCTACGACCTGCCTTAGGAATGGGGATCACTTTGGTTTGGTTCCAGATGCCTGGGATATAGGAGTGGAGTAGGTAGCTTCTTTAGATCACCATAAGCCCCGGAATTACAATTTCTGGCACTTTCTGTAGCATGATAGGAATGATCCCATCGATTCCTGGTGATTTATAGGGAGCGAAAGATTGAATTGCTCACTCCATTTCCTCCTTGGCGACTACGCCCCGTATATCCCTAAGTACAAACGTATTCCTTATGGTTATAGGTATGGTCAGCTTCAGAGTTTCCAGACAAGTGGCTACTCATAAGCAGCTCTAAAGTTTCTTCACCAGTCTGGGTCCAGATGCCGTCCTCTTTTTCAGAAAGGGGGGAACACTAGGGTCCTTGGTTATGACCTTCCTAAATCTGACGGATTCACTTTTATTCTCAATAGATTCACAGTTGCTCCTCCATGAAGAAAATTTAGCGGTTTTTATTGATCATTTGTAGTGTTTGAAAACTGTCTTATACTGGGCCAGTTTTCCTGATTTCTACTCCCTCTCCCTTTGTTGAATAGTTTTCGGGTGCTCTTCCTTAGGACACTTAAGTCTCTATTCCACCAGGGAGGTTGGAACTTCATGGAAGGTTTACGCAGTGGCCAGGCTTCAACAAAAGATCTATTAAAGGCGTTATTACAACGATAATATTCCTGAAAGGTTCTAGGGGTTCGGGTGAGCGGTCAAATTCAAATATAATCTAGTAGTGATCCGAGAAGGATATCTAGCTGGAAACTCTCCAATTAACCACAATTAGATGATTTGATTCACTGATGAATGTCACATCTAATACCTTCATCCTATTTGCCGTGGTAAAAGCGGGAGTGTTTCCCATATTACAGATATTTACAGATATTCGACTCCAAAATAAAATCAAATAAGGACTTACCTCGTTCATTGACGTCGGTGCTACCCCATATCATGTGGTGGGCGTTGGTGTACATATCAATGTAAATAAACTGCTGATTCATCTCATCATCTCTCAACAGTTTATTACTAAAAATGTAAAAATGCAAAGAAATGGTTCTCTATTTTTTTTTATCTGCGTTTTAAAATTCCATGCCACTAAAATTCTCTCTCTCTCTCTCTCTGTCTCTACCTTGGTAAAGATAGTAAATAAATTCCCAAAGTTCATGGTTTTAAAATGCCAGAGACAGCTTACAAGTCCCCGAAGAAATTTATCCTTCATATTGAAACATATTAATGATGACTCCCTTTAGGGACAAACTTTTCCCCTTCTATATGTATTGCTCTACTGTACATACATATGTATATATATATATATACATTTGTGTGTGTGAGTACGTGACAAAAACGTCACCAAGAAAACGTGCGACAGTCTGATTAATGAAAACAGCAATAAAGTTTTCTAACAGCTTCGCTGCATTGCTTTCTAATAGAAAAACGTTTTGAAAAATTGACACTATTATTATACGAACAGATGTGGCAGTCACTTCAGTGCTCCTTTAATGGATTCCCATAAATAATAAAATGCGAAGAGGTATTGGCATTAACTTCCAAGGACATATTATGGGAAAGAAAATTATTCCTAATCGATATTGCAGTTGAGTCCTTTATCGAAAGTTTTATGCTTTTGTAATCCGTTCAATGGCATGTTCGTTAGCATCCATGAGCATACGTATATGCACTTGTAATGCAGGTATACGTATTAGTGAAATGAGTGCAATTAACAAAACAAAAAGATTTTATTTCCAGCTATTAGTCATATGATTTTACTAAAATTTTCCTGTGCCATTCCATGTACACTAGAGAGGTAAGAGTAGAGTTTTAAAACGTATTCAATTACGCCCTCACCTTCGGGATAATATGAAATGATTATTATTATGAGAGCAAAACAGTAGATAGTAAATTCACAATATTAAACAATATTTCATCTAGGAAAGAAATTTTAGTGGCAATTAGTTGAATTTTGTATAATAATCACGAAAGTATTAGTTTTTGTATTAGCGTGGACCGCTAAATTTGCAAATGATGTTATTTATTCGGGTGTAGGGGTAATAAATTAAATTAATTACTTAATGGTTGATACTGGTTTATTAACAATTGGTTAATGAAATTCTGATTTCAAATTTTGTATAATTTTATAATCACCTTATACTTTCGAACTAATCAAATTATTGAATATGTAAGGTAAGCAACTGGCATGATTTGGAAGAACCATTAAACATATATGATTGGCCATTATAACTGACTCAACCGAAGTGCAACTGATTGGAAATCATATAAATATGTAAATATATAGATCAATTCGGTAAAATTTAGAGGAGATATTGCAACAAGCATTGTATAAATCATGCCTTAATTCATGAGAATAGTTCTCTGAAATTGAGATCGAAAAACTGGAAACTTTTAATGGTGAAAAAATCAGTTTGAAAAATATTAAGAACAAAACTTAAACCAATATTAGCGATATACCGGTATTCTAATATGCACAAGATCTTGTCCAAAACACGCCCTAGTACCTAGCTTTTAGGGACCTGATACACTTGAAAATAACTTCTGCCTCTTCAGGAGCCGCTACTAATTAGTCTTTTTATTAATGACCTTCCCATAGTAGAATGTATTCGAAAATGGCTGGAAAGTCTACTGATTTCTCTTATATTGTGCAGGCTAGTTATACTCTATTCCTATAAACGAAATATCAAAAATCTTACAGTTGTATCACTGACATGCATGATACAAAGATGACAAAGTATGGCCAATTTGAGACAAATTTTTGAGTTGCTACGTCATGAGGTGACTATTGTCATTTCCAGTGAATTTGTTTTGAGTTTTTCGTATTTTATTGACTGAAATACGTTATGAATATATTAAAATATTTAACAAAATACTAGTTTCTTCTTCTTCGTTTAAATCACTTCGGGAAAGTAATTATGTGCTAGCGGGAAAGCAAAGAAATTTACAAATAAATTTTTTTTTTCACTGTGATAAGGACGATTGAAATTGAGACGAACAAATTTCTGACAATTGTCACCAAAGGAGGTAAACAACCAATTGACAGATAATTCGGCCATACCTTGTTAATCTTTGTATCATGACTGACATGAAAATAAATGGACTGCTCTTTGAACCAAAAATGCATGAAAGCAAATGACACCACCTTCATATCCTTGTCTCTTTCCGTGAGGGCATACTTTCCCACTAAACTGTAACGATTGGGAACGCGAAATTGCTTGAAGTTCAGCGGTATTTCCAGAACTACCAACTTGGTAATCACAACTTTCCTACCATAACAGCCTTGTGAAAAACACTTCCTTCGGCTTGTTGTATACCTAAAAAGGGTTAACAATGATAATTGTAATTAACAATTATCATTGGGGAAAAACATGAAAAATATTTGATTTTCATAAATGGAAATAAGCTAATCATGCTTAAAACATGGTTAGCTTATCTCCTAACAAGGCGAAGAAATTGCCATCAGCAATTTCTTCAAATTCCTTCGCATACAACCAAAATATCTTATCACAAAACGACTTGGGAAAAATAAAAGTTTTAAATTTCATCCCAAGTCGTTTCAATAAAAAAAAGCCCCACGACAAATTTTACCTTCAGTAAGATTTGTCGTAAATACGATATGTATGTACATACATACAAACATACATATCGGGCGCATAAAATTTTACGTCGGTGAAGACTGAAATGATCAAGTCTTCACCGAAAAAAGCTCTTATCAGCGAATTGTCGCGAGCTGCATACATTGTGATCGCAACAATGTATGCACGATAGCACGACGATGGTTGGATATTTATGAAAATATCAAATTTCAATTCCAACCATCGTTCGTCGCGATAATTCTGGGCATGTTTAAACATGCCCAGCGGTAAATAATTTTCTCAGGATAGGAATGCTAATTAAGCACTTTCCTATCCTGAGCAACTAGACTTGCGATTACGAAAATCCAAGTCGAGGACAGTCAGTTTTAGACAGTCGAGTTGGATTTAAAACTTCGGTTCGGACGGTTTGGCTGTTGATCGTTTTAGGAAAAATTAAAAGTAACTAAATCAGTAAGTGTTAGGGAAAAGAGAATAAAAAAAAGGGTAAATGAAGTTTGTTGTTCGGTGGCTAGGTAAATAAAGTGAGAGTGATTCGACTTGTAAAAAGATCGCACAAGATCCATAGATATAGGAATATCAAGTTAAAAGGAAGTGTTTCAGTTGTAAAATATATAAGTGGAAAATAAATACAAGAAAAAGGAAGAAGAAAGCAAAAGGTTTTTGTTATTAGCGTGGGGAAACAAAAAGGGATCCCAAAACCAAGATAAAGGATTAACAAGGTAGGAGTGTATATATATACCAAAAGATATACAACAAAATTGGCGCAGCCGGTAGGATAGTGGAAGCCTGCTTTCTAAAGTCAAAATAGAAAGGCATAAGAGCTTTAAAATCCGCTATCCTGCGAACCTAAGGGGTCCCATTGACTAAGCCACTTAGGCCAAGTCACTCCCAACACTCGGGTAGATACCATCTCTAGGCGCCTCTGCTCCAGGCGGGCAAGCGTTCACCCCAAATAGTGCACAGGCACCACCGAGGGATACTATCAAACACTCCAAAGAAGGAAGTGGAAAACCATCCAAAACCTCCCAGAAGGACGAGTACAGATCAGCCAGGACACAGCTCTAAAAATAGCCTGAAGCTCCAGCCAACCAGACGAACAAACGCTAGCAGTCAACGATCCGGAGTTGAAGAGGAAATCGAAGACGGCTCATAAGCCCCCTTTTCAACTAGATCCAGGGGAAGTTAAGACGGCCCAGGGCCCCCCCAGCTGCAAAAGAAAGCCGAAATCAACCGACAAAGGATTGAGAGGGAACTCGAAGGCGGTTAAAGAAACCCCCCTCTCAATTACAGCAAAGGGACCTAAGCAGGCAAGGAGCCCCCCTTCCACTGAACAGCGCATCATATGCCAGCCGACAATCCTGCTCTACCTCAGCAGGAACCAGAAACAGCAGCGAGGGAAAACTCTCCATCTTTAGCCGACGCGGGATTAACCCCAGGTGCCAATACACAGCACCCCGGTGAAGGTACATCATCCGCTGCAGGAGAAAAACCTCCACAGTTACCCCCAACAGGACCTAGACTTCGAAGCGGAACCGTTCTGCCAGGTCTGAATAGTCAAGTAAGTTTAGCTAAGTTTTTAAATAAATTATACGAGAGAGCGCGGGAATCGGATAAACTGACGATTACCCGTTGTGACGCCTTAGATCACAAATTAAAAACAGAGCGTGAGACCAGACTCGTCAAGTTAAAGACCTTAAAAGAAAAAACAATACAGTTCCGAAAGGAACTAGAACAGTTTTCCGAATCTCGGCGCTCACTCAGTTTAGATCTAGGAAAGAATAAGAGTGTTAGGTTAAGTGACAGTGATAGTGATAGCGACAGTGACGGTGAAGTAGCTGAACCAACTCCCGAAGACCTGCTAATCGATTGGCTAGAAGAATCCTTAACGGAAATCAGCCCAGAAACAAGCCCAGCTAGTCCACCCAAATTTCAATTTCCAGTCAATAGACTACACATAATGGTGGATTACGCTAAAGTAGCTAAGCTCACAGCTCAACTCGTTCCCTTATTTTCGGGTGAAAGTACCCCACAATTGGGACGAGAGTTACAAACCTTCATTGGCTGTTGCAAACAAACTATGCAGTGCCTTAATAATGAAGAAAAAGTGGCTTTCATTCAGGTCCTTCCTACAAGACTCAGAGGTGACGCATACCAATTATTCGCTTCAGACGTCCCTGCTTCATTTACTGAAGTAGAGGAACGTTTAAACAGAACGTATCTTCCCCGTGAGACATATCAGGAGCTGGTGAACAAACTAATTACCACCAGACAAAACCCGTTAGAATCTCTCACTGTGTTCATTACAAGATTGAAACAGTTGTTGACGATTTGCAACGAGGCAGCGACACAGAAGTATGGAGCTGAGGCAGTCCCTGCTGTGAAAACACAGCTGATGGATTTCGCCAAAAACGCTCTGAAAAGTGGAGTAACTAACCCACACCTGTGTCAATATTTGCTCACGCAGGGAGAAGGCGATTTAGAGTCACTAATTCAAAAAGCCTTGGACATGGAGAAATTACAACAAAGTGCTACATTCGTCCAGACTCCTCTGGTACAAGCTCCTCCAATGGCTCCAGTAGACCCAGATTTACGATTGAGAGCTTACTATAGAGCTCCTTACTATCAAATGCCATCAACACCTATGTTCGCATCACCTCGAGCTCCAAATCCAAATCAGTTTTCACGCAATGCGAATAACTCAGGTTCATCACAGTCACGACAAAGACCGTTTACAAACACTGATGCCAGAAACTCGGATACAGATGCACTGGTCCGTAACATCACGTGTAATTTCTGCCAGCGAAAGGGTCATACATATACAGATTGCCTTAAGTGCAAGAACACCCCTTTCTGCTCAAACTGCAAAATCTATGGACATGACGTCCGTGATTGCAGAAAAAGTCAACAGACCCAACAAATTGTTCCTCCACGCCTCTCCCACAGACCTACACAGGATCAACACAACACACAGAGTCCTCAAGTCTTCAATATAAGACTCAAATGCACCTTTTGTGGTCGCCGAGGACATGCAGACGAAGACTGCCGCCAGAAGAAAAAATGGGAAGCCCGGAGTCAGGGAAACGACATGCAGTCGACCCAAAACTCCCCGGCTCGACTATAAACCCAACTAAAGAATTAAAAGGGTCACCTCAAGCGCCCGAATCCGGTGTCCCTACAGTGAAACTTCCACTGGACATAAGCCTTAACGGCCATACAAAACTAGTAGTGGACACTGGCGCTGAGGTTAGTATTATTAAGAAAAGAGCAATTAAAGACCTCAAGATAATTAATTCCAATGAGGCATGCACTTTACAGACCCCTTTTGGAACCGGAAAGACATTGGGAAATTGCAAGGGCAACTTCAATTTTAAAAATAAAATTCCCTGCAAGTTTCAGGTGGTACAAAACCTGCCAGGTCTTTCCGATGACGGCCTATTAGGAAACGATTTCCTATCAAACAATTGTAATGTTGAAGGCCCAAATAAAGCACTCAAGTTTCCTTGTACGGAAACAAATCCCGAAGAGTTCACCGTGCCCTTGTCATGCAAAACGGACAAGCTGTATTCCAGAAAAGCAGTCGAAGTGAGGTCACTTGCTGAAAAGATGGAACCTAAACAGGTTAAGCTATCTACATGCAGTGTCTCCAAGGCATCTCAACAGAGTAATGCTGGCTGCCAGGTTCAACAAGAGCCGACGGAATACGAAAAGAGCTGTCTGGGTGATCAAGAAACCAGCGATATGAGGCAGCATCTGGTTACTTTAGAGGAACCGATATGCATACCTGCTAGGTCACAAATTATCACCACAGTCCCGTTGCGAGTGAAGGAAGAAATGCTCTGTTTATCTAAAGAGATAGGCGACGGAGTCTTCCTGGCCAACAGTTTACTCCCTACTGGGAAAGAAACAGTGCTAGTTGCCATACTCAACATTAACAATTTTAAAGTAGTCATCAACAGTTTATTATTACAACTGCTCCCTATACATGACTACGCCGTCATCCCAATAGGAGAAGCCACTGATACACAACACGTTCTCAAGCCGAATAAATCGCAAGCGAGTAACACAAACATCAGTGAGCCTCCCAAGGCAGAACAGAAGTCAAGCAAAACTTCTTTCTCCAGAATACCTAGATATAAGTTACTAACGCGGCCCAAGAGCCCCATACAAGACGTGTGCGAGCTCAGTAAGACCCGAACAGAGGCAGCAATGACTCCACCGTCCAATAGAGTAAATTATAAAAAAATTTCGAGGCCCAAGAGCCCTATAAAAGATGCGAGCGAGATCCA
Organism: Dioctria rufipes; assembly: GCA_963924295.1. Lineage (NCBI taxonomy): Eukaryota > Metazoa > Arthropoda > Insecta > Diptera > Asilidae > Dioctria > Dioctria rufipes. The sequence continues at coordinate 61,997,224 of OZ002740.1, read as the reverse complement.
GAAGCCGATAAACAAGATGCCGAGGACTCCTCCGTCTAGTTTACCTAGATTTAAGATATATACGAGGCCAAAGAGCCCTATAACAGGTGCGTGTGAGCTCAGTAAGACCTATTCTCAGGCCAAGACGACTCCACCACACAACCAAGTTAGTGTTAAGAAACAACAGTGGCCCAAGAGCCCTATCACAAGTGCGTGCGAGCTCAGTAAGACCTACTTAAAGGCAAAGTCGACTCCACCACTTAATAAAATTAGTATTAAGAATACAAGGTGCCCCCTGAGCCCGATAAAAGACGCGTGCGAGATCCGTAAGACCTCATTGAAGGCAAAGTTGGCTCCACCGTCAAATAGTATTAAGAGAACCAATTTTTCACGGCCTATTAGCCAAAATACGAATGCGTGCGAGTACTTGGACCAATGTAAAGTACCCCTAAATTACGGTACTCCACCAATAAAAGAGCAGGAAGCACATGCCCTGCCGACTAGTAAAGTAAGTAAAAATAATCACAAAAAAAGGTTACAACAACCTAAAACTAACATAAGCTTTTCGGAAAACACAGCTATCTTACAACACGTAAAATACTTATTTCCGGATCATGAAGATCCCACACATACTCCGCGAGTCAACAGGTTAGACCAAGAGCTCAGCCTAGACCCAAATCTAAATGCGGAAGAAAAAGCTTCGATATCCGAACTCTGCTACGAGTACAATGATATCTTCTTTCTAAAAGGTGATAAGCTCACATACACAAATGCTATCACCCACAATATCCCTTTAATACAAGATCAAGCGCCCATAAACCAAAAGGCCTACAGACTACCAGAGACCCAGAGACAAGTGATCAACGAGCAATTAAGAGAAATGCTAGAAAACGGGATAGTCCAAACTAGCAAAAGCCCTTGGAATTCACCCTTATTAGTTGTCCCCAAAAAGGCGGGACCCGATGGTGAAAAAAGGTGGCGCGTCGTTGTCGATTTTCGCAAATTGAATGAAAAGACAATTGGCGAGGCATTTCCGCTACCCCGAATCGAGGATATTCTTGACCAACTAGGTCATGCCAGGTACTTTACCACTCTCGATTTGGCCAACGGCTATCATCAAGTCTTAGTCGACAAAAAAGATCGACATAAGACCGCTTTTAGCACTAATTACGGGCACTACGAATTTAAGCGTATGCCATTCGGACTCAAAGGAGCTCCCGCTACATTCCAACGCCTCATGAACTTCGTTCTGACAGGCCTACAAGGCCTCGAATGTTTCGTTTATCTTGACGACATCGTCATTTACGGGAAAAACCTAAATGACCACAATGATAAACTTCGCAAAGTCTTCGACAAATTGAGAGAGAACAACCTCAAACTGCAGCCAGAGAAGTGCCAGTTCTTGAGAAGAGAAGTTGTTTACCTAGGTCACAAATGCTCTAGCGAAGGTGCATTACCAGACCCCAGCAAAACGGCCTGCGTCCAAACATTTCCTGTTCCCAGAACAGTAAGGCAAGTTCAGTCCTTTTTAGGACTCGCCAATTACTACAGGAAGTTCATTCCGGACTTCTCTAAAATCGTTCGTCCAATCACGAATTTACTCCGCAAGGACGTAAAATTCAATTGGACCGAGAAATGCCAAGAAGCATTTCAAAGCATTAAAAATGCTCTAATTTCCCCACCACTTTTAATCTATCCAGATTTCTCTAAACCCTTCAACCTCACAACGGACGCCAGTAACGAAGCATTAGGCGCTGTACTTTCCCAAGGAGAAGTGGGAAAAGACCAACCTATCGCCTATGCAAGCCGAACGCTGAACAAAGCCGAGAGAAATTACTCCACTATTGAAAAGGAGTTATTGGCTATAGTCTGGGCCACTTGGAATTTCCGATGCTACCTCCAAGGCAGGAAATTCACGGTCTATACTGACCACAAGCCTCTCAAAGGTGTCTTTAACGTTAAAGACCCGACTTCCCGTTTGGTGAGATTTCACCACAAATTATCAGAATTCGATTATACCATCGAATATAAACCAGGGAAGTATAATACCAATGCGGATGCATTAAGCCGCATTCCACAAGTATTAATCGAAGACAATACAGGCAACACTTTAACGGTACAAGCCCAAGTCCACCACACTATGGACTCAGATGTGGAGGAAAACATTTCCCCAAGTAAAAAGAAAACAAAGAAACCCGCTCATTGCTTCGCCGTGACCAGAGCTCAAAACCAAAAAGCCCAAGAGGCCAATACTAGCTCCAGCGCTGAAACACCGCCCACGGCAGCGGAAGATAAAGAAACTAAACTCCCAGAGGCGGAAATACAACCCCCTGCTACGCTTGAACAAGAAATAAGTCCAGTCAAGGCACCTGAGATAATCACGAGCCCCAAGGAAGTTCAAACAATCCTAAAGGATTACCACGACTCTCCTTTCGGCGGCCATCAGGGTGTCATCAAGACTTATAAAAGAATCAGACGCAAGTATTGGTGGAGACACATGCTTAGCGATATAAAAAAGTACATAAAAAAATGCCCTAAGTGCCAAACAATGAAGGCATCGCCACAATTCAAGATGCCAATGGTAATAACGGACATCGCGGAACAACCTTTCGACAAGGTTTACCTCGATATAGTAGGTCCACTAGAAGAGACCATATCAGGTAATAAATATATCTTAACTTTCCAAGATAATCTCACCAAGTTTGTCGATTGGTATGCCATACCAAATGGAGAAGCAGTAACGGTGGCGCAAATCTTTTTCAATGAGATTGTCACGCGTTATCGCATTCCAAAGAGAATAGTCACCGATCAGGGAACTAATTTCCTGAGTGAGCTATTCAAGAAGGTCTGCAAACTGCTAAAGGTAAAGAAGTTACAAACTTCCGCATACCATCCACAGTCTAATGGAGCACTAGAACGTGCCCATAGACCATTAATCGAATATCTGCGTACAATCGTAGACGAGAATCCCAAAACATGGGATCAATTCCTACGAACCGCTGCATTCGTGTACAATAACAGTGTACACGAGGGTACTAAACTAACCCCGATGGATTGCCTTTACGGCTTCACAGCGGATGTCCCAACTAATTTAAAACGGGACCCTGAGCCCGTATATAACCACGAAAGTTATTACCATATGCTCAAATACAGATTACAAAGATCATATGCCACGGCTCGTAAAAATCTCTTAGCCAGCAAACAACGCTCAAAGGCATATTACGACAAAACAGTCAGGCCTCTCACTTTCCACCTAGGAGACAAAGTCCTCCTCAAAAGTGAAAGCCGCAAACACAAATTGTCTCAAATCTGGGTTGGCCCATATCTGGTAATCAACGTACCTAGTCCAACAAACACTACCATAAAAATAGGCAAACGGCAGGTTGTAGTACACAACAACCGTTTAAAGCCCTATTACGAGTAGTACACTGGTACATACACCTTTAGAAAATAAGTCCCACTGGAACAAATTTTCGCCAGTTAAACTAATAACTACCTACTTAAAGGTTCCGTACTCGGGATTACTCCCTATGACTCATGAAGTCAAACTTTACCTAAATTTTATTTAAATTAATAAAAAATACGCTACGTAAATAAAACTGAACATATAACAAATAAACCCTTACTCTCTGAGTGAATTAAATACTCTACCAATAAAATTTTTCTTGCTTGCCTTGACTTGCATCCTTCATACCTTGCCTTGAGAGTTTCGTATTCCTCTTCATGATTTACCTTTTTACTCATGGTTGTAAATTAACCAATTCCCTAATTAAACTTTTGAAAGAATACAATGCCCATCTTTTGACGAGATTTAGCAGGAACCGGCTTACAGTCCTCCTATCCTGTTCTACCTCGTCTTTCTTTTAGCAAGTAAGCCCCCATTATACAAATTATCAACGATTTAATTAAGCAATACTATACCTAAATGTTATATGCTATTTAGTATAACTAACGGACTAAAGAAGCCTATCCTTCATTTTCTACAGAGCATGAAGCACATATTGGTGTTAATATGCTGCTTCCATCTGGCAATGGGACAAACTCAAACGGAAGCCTACACAATAAGTCCCCTGAACAATACAGGAATACTGTATGAGGACTTAGGAAAATTACAAGTATACCACAGTACATGGAATATACTAACGGAGATCAACCTAAGGGAACTGGACAACCAAACGCTTATGGCAGAACAGGCGGAGCACTTAGTTCACCGACTATGTTCGAATCGCTCTCAAACCGATGAGCTATGCCTGGTACAGCAAAAACACGTTCATTCTCTCTTAGAAAATATCAAGAGAAGAACAAGTGTCATTCGAGAAGTGGTCCCCAAATCAAGATCAACAAGATCCATCTTCGATGGAATAGGCAATGCAATGCACTACCTATTCGGGACCATGGACAGCACTAATGAACAAGAGGTATACAGTCGACTCGAGGAGCTCGAAACAAATACAAAAGCACTAGCCGACCTGGAAAGACAGCAGATCAGTGTAGTCAAAACTACACTACAACAAATTCAAAAGCCACTGACATCTCTGCAGGAAAGACAACGTCAAATAAATCTCCAGGTAAATAGAATGCAAAATATCACTGATGATTTACTAATGAGACAATTAAGGCAGGAGATAATTTCAAGCCTGACCTTACAAATTGTCGAGATTGAGTACAGGCAACAAGCCTTACTCGACATAATAATCTCCAGTAAAAATCACCAGTTGCATCCGCTAGTGGTGTCTCCCAAAAGTTTATTAGAGATATACCACAAGTCCCACGCTACTTGCCCAGATGCACAAAATTGTCTCTCCCTGTTATATCAGACAGCGGAAACAAAGGCTCGTATAGTCCAAGACAAATTAGTTATTAGAATACAACTTCCGATTTTCAATTTACCACGAATGAAGTTGTATAGGATACATAGTTTCCCTATCCATGTTAATAAAAAACAATCATTGGTACCCGAAATACAGTACTCGCACGTAGCGCACCAGGTACAGACACAGGATATTCTATTATTAAAAACACAAGATCTTAAAATCTTCAAAAAGATCACTCAATCTTCCAAAGAGGACACTTACATCGCTAAGCTAGGCATTCCCATAACAAAGGCTACAATGTCCAAAGAATGCGTAGTGCAGCTGCTCTTTAATCCATTAAAGGAAGAGCCACAGTGTCAATTTAGATCGCAAATACCTCCCAGAGACCTACTTATTAAATTAAGTAAACCAAATTCTTGGATATTCTCGTTGATAGAACCAACAATTGTACACCTTCAGTGTACCCAACAATTCCTAACTTCAAAAATAGAAGGCCAAGGAATAATTACTATCAACCATCCCTGTCAATTACAAGTAGGATCACAAATCCTACATTATGAGGCAGAGAAAATCCAGCAATTGAGTCTCAAACAACCCAACTACTTCCCAAATATCGCTCCATTAGAGAAAATGGTAGAAAAATATCTTAATGAAACCAAAGAAAAAATACCGTCGGAAGAAATACAGACAGAACTATATTCAGGAGATGACACTAACAGCATCATCCTAGAAGGTACCCAGTCATTAAAAGAACTGGACAAAAAATTAGAAAAAATAGTTCCTCATATCAGTCACCACCCTACACATGTCCTAGCTGCAACATCAGTATCTTTAACTGGTGTTGTCATCACATGTATGGTACTGTACCTGGTCGCCAAATGGCTAGTCCCATTCATAAAAAATTATCGTTCACTCAAGCCTAAGAAAACCCTAGAGGCGGAGGAACAAATCGAACAAATCAAACAAATCGAAATAATTGAACCTACCCCTCTAAAAAGGACCCGCACTTTGTCACCTACAAGGTCAGTGCAAGTGGTATAGTATCACCACTTCAAATGGTCATCAGCATTATCACTGGTACTAAAATACAGACAAAATAAATGTAAGTGGTTTCTATTAACCATAAATAAATCAGTTAATCATAAAAACGAAAGGGGAGAGGACATACGTATAAAAGTACTAAAGCATAGATTTAAGGAAAGCTAGTGTAATAAAAACATATGTATATCCAAACTAAAAACAAGGACAAAACGAAACCCTCCCCCGCTAGTGTTTAATAAATAATATAAAAATATAAATATTATCATTATTAACCTAAAATAAAAATTAAATAACCACTAACTTTAGATCATAATAAATATACAAGTGTAACGAGAACAAACATAACATAACATATGCAAAACAAAAAAAAAAGAGTAGAAAATAGTAAGATAATAAAGCAATAGAATAGCATAGGAATATTTAAGAGCAACCTTAGAAAATAAAAAAAAAAACTTTTTTAAATAGAAATAAGAAAATATGTAAAAGCCGAAAACCTATGCCAAACCGACCAATAGCCGAACCAACGAAAAAGCCCCAACAACAACTTCCCCTGAGAATTATTCCTCTTCAAAGAATAATCCTCTTTTTCGCAGGGGGAAGGATTGTTGTATACCTAAAAAGGGTTAACAATGATAATTGTAATTAACAATTATCATTGGGGAAAAACATGAAAAATATTTGATTTTCATAAATGGAAATAAGCTAATCATGCTTAACACATGGTTAGCTTATCTCCTAACAAGGCGAAGAAATTGCCATCAGCAATTTCTTCAAATTCCTTCGCATACAACCAAAATATCTTATCACAAAACGACTTGGGAAAAATAAAAGTTTTAAATTTCATCCCAAGTCGTTTCAATAAAAAAAAGCCCCACGACAAATTTTACCTTCAGTAAGATTTGTCGTAAATACGATATGTATGTACATACATACAAACATACATATCGGGCGCATAAAATTTTACGTCGGTGAAGACTGAAATGATCAAGTCTTCACCGATAAAAGCTCTTATCAGCGAATTGTCGCGAGCTGCATACATTGTGATCGCAACAATGTATGCACGATAGCACGACGATGGTTGGATATTTATGAAAATATCAAATTTCAATTCCAACCATCGTTCGTCGCGATAATTCTGGGCATGTTTAAACATGCCCAGCGGTAAATAATTTTCTCAGGATAGGAATGCTAATTAAGCACTTTCCTATCCTGAGCAACTAGACTTGCGATTACGAAAATCCAAGTCGAGGACAGTCAGTTTTAGACAGTCGAGTTGGATTTAAAACTTCGGTTCGGACGGTTTGGCTGTTGATCGTTTTAGGAAAAATTAAAAGTAACTAAATCAGTAAGTGTTAGGGAAAAGAGAATAAAAAAAAGGGTAAATGAAGTTTGTTGTTCGGTGGCTAGGTAAATAAAGTGAGAGTGATTCGACCTGTAAAAAGATCGCACAAGATCCATAGATATAGGAATATCAAGTTAAAAGGAAGTGTTTCAGTTGTAAAATATATAAGTGGAAAATAAATACAAGAAAAAGGAAGAAGAAAGCAAAAGGTTTTTGTTATTAGCGTGGGGAAACAAAAAGGGATCCCAAAACCAAGATAAAGGATTAACAAGGTAGGAGTGTATATATATACCAAAAGATATACAACAGGCTCATAATTAAAATTTAACGATACAAATAGTCCCAAATACTTTTGTGGTAAATCCCACTGACATGCATATAAGTAAATTCCCAAATAATTTAAATGTAGCGCCAGTTTACGACAGTTGGTAGCATTGACAGTGAGACCATACTTTTTGAAATCAAAACTGGTGCCACATGAAATAGAAGATCAGTCAGCGCATTTATATACATGTCAATTTTCAAATAACAGGCTGCGATCAGTAAGTAATTCCTACACTTTGGATTTCTGCATATCTCTTGCCACTGAGCACGCAATGCTGATAGTTGGCGCATTAATTAATTTAATTAATTCCTTACGGGAACATTAACTGACTTTAACTGTTCTTGAAGATCGAAGTGGCGCTTAATAGTTGTATAACTAACTTCCAGTGTCCAGCTCCTATGCTCAATATACACATACTAGAATATTCCACAGAAGCTAAATATTTAGCAGTAATCCTAGATAACAAGATTACTTGCAATCCACACATCAAAACGGTAACTAGATGATAGATCATGCCAAAGGCTTTTTGGAAAAAAGTGTGGTTCGAACCCTAAAATGATTTATGGATCTTTCAGCGTATAATCAGACCCATTCTTTCTTACCTGCTTAACGTCTGGTGGTCTAAAACGATATAGACAACCATCAAGAAGACCCTTGATAAGGTGCAACGAATACCCTGTTTTGGTGGCAGTGGTGTCTTCATATTGTATCCTCAACGAGCGCATGGCTTACAAAAAATCTACCCGCTTATCCAGAGCCTAGTATGCTTCGAAGGAAAAGACTAGACGACCACACAAAGGCCTAGATGATTCAACAGATCTTATGACGAAAAGAAGTTACCCAGGTCACCATTAACGAAAGAAGCCAGATACTATACAGAGCGTTCCAGTTCCCACAACGGGCGCATGTCTGGTATACTGACGAATGCAAGAAGTATGAGAAAAGAGGTGCAGGGATGGTGGGCCCAGGATAAAAACACTCCATTCCGATCGCTACCTCACCAGGCGTAAGTCTACGCTATAGAGGTTGGAGCTCACGTAAATCTAAAGAGAGCTGCAAGAACTCCAACATACGAAGGAATAGATGGAAATGAAAAAAAGCGAAAGATTTGGCTAAATCCAGAGCAGGTAGTTTGTATACTGGATCATACCCAACCTTCGGCTTACCAAAAGCCACTTTTGGGGGAACTACAAAAATGGGAAAATAGGCAACTGGCTGTTTATTAATGGAGTCACTGCATATGGCCCCTTCTGTTAACTTTATAAGAAGATAGACCAATCCAAATGTGAATTTGTCGGCTGTGCGAAGAGGAAGGCGAAACCGCACTTGTGTCCTTAAGGTTGCAAATTACTTTAGAAGTATTTATCTAACTTAGTAAGGCTTACAAGCTAACCGCAGAAGCTCGAGCTCTTAAAAAGTCTATATTTTGTCTAACCGAGGTGTAAGCATTTTCCCGATTCTTCAGAATTTAATAGTAGGTCATTCCTTTTATAATGTTTTTGCATTATGTTAACTTTAGTTTTGATCTCTCTCAAATTAGTTAGTCTTGCTTTAGTTTAGTCTTTTTAGTCACTACTTCCGAAAGTGAAATACACAATTAATTCATACCTAATTATTTAAAAGATATATAATATTGTTGTGTACTACTTGGAATAAATGAATTGAATTTCTGAAAAAATTGCTAACATTAAAAAAAGTTCCGGAAAGATGTCTGCTAGATTTGTTGCACTTTAAAACCTTGACACCACTGGTCTGTTTGCAGCTGTGGATGCTAAGAGCTTAAGAGAAATTTTAGCAATATTTAGAATACAGATTATTATCATATAAAGCTTAAGATAAACATCAATTGGAGTGGATCTAGCAAAGTTCTTAAATGAAAAAAAAAAAAAATTATTGTGTTGTTTTGAGTAGTCTGATACTGCACGATATTGAGCATAGCATAGCAGAGGTACGTATTCTTTTCATTTTTGGAATGGCTCCTGTATACGCAGTGTCAAGAAATAATTGCATAGTTTTTCTAGTACTGAATACGACTCGTACAGTTTTTTACTTACTAGTAACAAATTGCTCACCTCTTTGTCTATAACTGATTTCACTATTTGATTTATATGCAAATGTACTACATTCTGCCAAAAACCAAACAATTATAACGAATTCCGAAGTACGCCAATATCTTGAAAATTTAGTCTTAGTTTTCAATGAGATTTCCTAAAATGTAACCGTTAGTATACGGCTAAGTTCTGTTAGTTTTTCTTACGCTCATCATTCTCATGTCATGCTGCAATCTTCTAGGCCGAGCTTTTAACAATAAAAGCATCTTTATTTTTTCTGAGAGTAAAGCACCAATCAGAGCTATTTCATCTTTCGCCGGTATTTGATTGCAGTTTGTAGAGGAACGCGTAAACGCTCTTGATAAACTGAATCGGGTGAAACTGATTTGGATCCCGAAAAATCAGGGCCTTGCTGGCAAAGAAAAAGCTGATTAACTTACTTGTGTGAGTTGTCTCTGTGGGTTGGTTTTTCTGAAACTATGCCATTTCAATCAACAGTTTCATAGCGATTCCAGGTATGGAAAGGGCAAGGAAGCTTTTAAGGTATAGTTTGATCACAGGTTGGACGGATTTTAGACTCTCAATAGGTTTTATTACCGTTCACTGTCAGATCAACTAAGGAGGTACCTTATGAGCGTGAGCTCTGATTTCAGCTGCAGACTTTATCTGGAGGATGATGGGATTGATTTTATATATATGTATGTCATGTCTGAATTCCTGGCGATAGCTAAGCACGGAACGGAGATCTTAGATAAACTATAGCTAGTCCCTCCCCGGCGAGTTGATGGATAACTTGGTCTGGTTTGTGTTGCTTTAAAGGAGATGGGAGGGTTTGTAGCATTTCTCCCACTTTGCAGCAAGTTATCCCGGGCAAGAGCAATCCGTTAGTCCATAGGACGACGAATTCAGTGGCTCTTTTGCCCTCTTTTAAGTTATTTTAATATAATTATGTTGTTTTTTATTTGATTCTCTTTTAGAATGAATTCTTACTCCTTTTTCTTCGAAAGACTATAAGATTTGTTACATGCAATTTTCATTTTTATTCCATTATTTTTTTGTTTATTTTTTTTTTGTCTTTATATCTACCTAGGCTAACTTACTTATTTTAGCGCCCGTATGCTACCACTCTCTAAATTTTGACGCCTACTCATTTCAGGGCATATTATCTAGAAGCATGCATATATGTATATATAAATAAATAAATAATTAAATAAATAATTAAATAAATATCTAGCTACAGCAATAATTAATAGACATTAAACAATTAATTCTTCACACTTATCTCTACACCTGGCCAGGTCTCCGCAGTACTCGCTGTTAAGATTTCTCCCACGTGGTTTATTTTTTTCCTTTTAGCTGACTTGGCTTACTTCTTGGCTATCGTATGTAGTCCGTGATTCCTTTCTTTACTCCCAGACCTTTAGGGGCTCGGCACAATCACTAAATTATAACTTTACAATTTCCTTTTTGTTATTCCTATTACTAAGTTATTACACACTTTACTTTCTTCTTAAGTATTTTTTTTTTATATAAACATACTATTTTATTATCAAATTTCCTCATTAGATAATTAAATTTTCTGATATTTCACTCTCGGACCACTTCGCAAGAAGAAGGAGCTGGAATTATTTCGGTCAGAGGCACCCATTCTTCGAATTTCGGTAAGGCATCTATTGGTACAGTCACGTATATTCGCAATTTCGATCGCGTGATGTGTATTGACTACAGATCGGTTTTGAGATTAGGGGTTACGGATTCGGCTATTTGCTTGAATAAAATTTGGAACGCTACAGGTTAGCACAATAAGTTCGCTCAGTGTTCGCACCGATTTATTACTTTTCATCTGTCTCTTTAACTAGCCAACCAACAAATGCTAGAAGATGATTATTTGAATATTTTTAAAAGATACTCATTGGTAGTCTAATAGTTTATAGATTATTTTATCGCTCCATTCCGAAAGTAACTTGACAAGCCTATTCACAGAATAAAATAACTTAGCAATTTACTGAATTTTTTGGCTGGATATGCTGGAAAGAATTGCAAAAAACGGTTGTATTTTGTGTATAGAGGGTTTAAAATTTGAAAAAATGTTTTAATATCTATTAAAGAAATTTGAAATCATTAACATGGTATTCTTCAGAGGCTAGACGGTGATGCATAAAATATAGAAACCCCTTAACCTCTCACGTAATATTTTCTGAATATTCTGACCACATAGCCATCAAATGCTTAAATATGTATAGAACAAATCTTTTTGAACACCCTGTATAACATAAAATATAATTATTACACGAACATAAGTGTGGGAAAACTAACTATATTCCTGCGCGTTTCCATATATCTGTACATCAAAAGTGTCTAGAAAATCTCTTACTTGCAATAATTAAAGTTTCCCATTCAATTTCACACCCAGGAAGAACTTCCAGTTTCCAGCATGGATATTTTAATCATTTCATTTTCTTCTGTTTTCCGGAAAATTTGTACGAAGTTGTATAGAGATATAATTTACGACACACATTAAGGCTACAATCTTCTCAACTAAAGATCTTACAGCAATTTACTTTTTTAATGTTGTGAAATTTATCTTAGAATTTGCAATTTAGCCCTTGTTTCGGTTTGGAGCACACAAATTGTGTTAACCACAAGGGAAATTATTAGGAATTCACGTGCACAAATTACCTCATGATTCAAATCGCAATTTACTTTGCAAATATTCGCTGCATGAAATACATTCTATTATTCATTTTGCGCTTTTTAAAGTAAACACGGTTGAGTTGACACAAGTGAATTCGAAATTATATTTAGATGAAAGCGGGGTGTACGTGCAATTATTTGTGAGAATTTACTTTTTTTATTTACGCAAAAGTAAATATACGTACTGAGGGTGATTTAGAATATATTGAAAGGATGGGCTACTGTTAAAAATTTCAATATTATAATACTGGCAACATAAACATACATTTTCTGTATAACATACTTCGCAAGGTCATAAGTATCCTTATATATTGTCCTGAAGCCTCGCTATCCTCTTGAAGAAAAGCAGTGAGTTCTGGTGAAGTACGCCTTACAAGCTTCTAGTAAAAATAAGAATCAAAATATTTCTTACTTGCACCGGATTAAGGCCAGAGAACAGGAAATATTTAGTTGTTTGAGCGACCGTTTACAAGGAATGTAAACTCTATTAATTCTCATTTCTTCTAAGAATCAAATTACCTTCTCTTGTGAACATATGGAAACATTCTCCATTAACAGTCTCTCACCAATTCAGAAGTATTTAGAGCTATTAGAGTGGTCTGGGTATTCAAGACTTAATTTCAGTTTTCTGCTGTCCAATTGACCTACATATTTACGCCATCCCAATACTAAGCTTAAGAGAAAATACATATAACAGGCGGGTTGTATTTGTGAAAACCTCCAAATTTTATGAGATGGAAAGATGAGAATGAGAGATACTAAGTCTACACTTTACTGTCAGAAAATTTCTCTTAAATTCTATGGCTGAATTATAGATCCGGGATCACAACATCGTGTAGAATATGTAGATGCTTCGTTTTTCTAGGTGATTCGTCAGTGGAACCAATCTAGCTGCCCGTCACGAAGAATGAGATAAGTTAAGTAAGAGGATGAATTATAAAGGTCTCGTACTACCTAATTAAAAGATAAATCTGTAATTTTATATTTTATTTTTCTAGATATGTATACCTTCCGCATCGAAATACTTTTGAATGCGATGCTGCCATCTTTTTAAACCATCTATATATATAGAAAGAAGAATATGTTTTTTTTTAACCAGGTGAGAATGCCATCCTTGGCTTCAATTAAGAAGCTCTTAAGTATTACTTTAATTTAGGAAATAAAAAAACTAATCACACGATCCAGATCTGATGAATTAAACATTAAAACACCCCAACGAAATTCCCAATTCCTCGAATATGTCCTGAAGAATGTTCTTCTGCATTATCGTGGTGGATGTATTTTGGGCCATAGCCCTTTTAGTTTTGTTGATACTTTAGCATAATAGGATGTAGTGGTTGTATTTTTCCTTCCCAGAAGGAAAACAGTTACTATCACTTTGACTTGTACGGTTCATTTTCTTGTTCACGGAACTGATTGGTCTTACACGGAGATGATTGGTTTTTTTGAGAAAATCTTTAATAATAAGTACTCGTAAATGGGTGTCGGGATTGATGAGAATGATAATTCAGACTTATTGGCAAAACAGAAAAAAGAAAAATCCATGTCCCTCATAGGACCGGAACTATTTTGCGGTATCTCTTACTATACCGCGAAGCTTACCATTCAAAACTGGATCCAAAAACAAATAGTCCAGCTAGTCCAGCGATGGACTTCAACGATATGCTCCAGACAAGCCAAAAGATTCATCAAAAGATCTTCACCAGAGAAGAGCCTGGATCTTTTAAGGTTATCTAGGAATGTACTACGAATCATTACAGGAGTCCTAACCGGACACTACTACATTAACAACAAACACATGCATCTGATAGGCATATCCCCACCCATGGATGTACAGGTACATAGGTTATATCTCGAAGAGAATGAAACATCGGAGCATGTTTTATGCGAATGCGAGTCCATTGTATATAATGTAGATTCCAGGCTTTTGACTCATACTTCTTAAAACATGCCGACTTTGAAGAAACTTAATCCAATACAAGTAAAAAAGCTAGAATTGGTCTAAGACCAATTCTTATGATACCCTAGATGAATGCCCGTATGAAATTTCGTATTGTCACCCTTCTGTGCAAGTTTGATTCTTGAAGTGGTTTTTCGCATATATTTCTAGAACGGTTTGTCGGGCAGAAAAAATCATTATAACCAATTTTATAAGATTTCATATTCTGAAGAAGATTTTAGTACAATAAAAATGTCTTGGACTGATCGTTTTCACAGTATACGTAAAAAACCTAACTTTTTATATGGCAACACCAAGAAGGAGTTGCCCGATTTAGTCCATTTTTAAAATTTTATTTGCTAGTACAATGAAAACACCATGTACCAAATTTCAGCTCTCTATATTAATGTGTTCCCAGGCAGTGTCCAAATATATAGTGGAAAACGAAAGTTTTATATGGCAACCCCACGAAGGAGTTGCCCGATTTGTCTCATTTTCGAACTTAATTTTACTTTTTTTTTAAAGTCCGTGTACAAAATTTCAGCTCTCTAGGTATACGCGTTCTCGAGCTATCGTGCGCACAGACGGACGGACGGACATGCAAAAATCAAAATAACTTTTAATATTATTTGTGGGTGTCCAATCCATTTAGCTCTACCATTATTATTTCGAGCTGTTACAAATGGAATGACAACCTTAGTGTACCCTATAGATTTCATCTAAGGTATAATAAAATAAGTAAAAAACGAATTTTCAAACAAAATTGAGGCCAAGTCGCATGAAAAAGTATAAAATAAAGTTTTCTTCACACACAGAGGTGGACTCAGATTTTATTCGCTGACAATCACCGATATATTTCAGTATGATCAATCAGAGGTAATAAGTGGTTTGATTCATGAAGAGAAAGAATATTCAAGAGAAATGTCCCAATCAAAAAATCTGAGTCCACCTCTGACATTTTTCTTGAATATTCTTTCTCTTCATGAATCAAATCACTTATTACCTCTGATTGATCATACTGAAATATATCGGTGATTGTCAGCGAATAAAATCTGAGTCCACCTCTGTGTGTGTGAAGAAAAGTTTATTTTCCACTTTTTCATG